>OZ004708.1:93579077-94779077 GCA_963924515.1 Vespertilio murinus
AGTGGACAAAACATGACATTCCAGCAATCATATATTGCAGAAGTTATCCATTCCCTGGGTATTGAATGGGTGGGTTGCCTGAGGAGATGTGGGATGGAATCCTCAGAGATTTTACTATTAAAAAAGTAAAGATTTAATGGGGATGTAAAGTACAGCATAGGAAATGTAGTCAGTAATATTAGAGTAAGTATGTATGGGGCCAGGTGAATACTGGAAATATCGGGGGAACACTTTGTAAAGTATATGACTGTCTAACTACTATGCTGCACATCTGAAACTAATACAAAATAATATTGAATATAAATTGTAATTAGGAAAAAAAGTGCTAAATACATGTTTCCATCTATTAAAAAAATAAAGCTTCAAAAAAACTACCGGGTATTAGAAAAAAAACAAACCAACAATAAAGTTTTTACCTCTTAGGTGTAAACTATTGAACATACATTATTTTCTTAAGATTATGTATGCTTTGGGAAAAGGGGGGACATTCCAGTATGTAATATTTTCAACAAAAACATTTTTATTTTTATTTTTTTTATTTTTTTATTTTATTTTATTTTTTCCTTTTTATTTTTTTTTATTTTTTTTAAATCTTTATTGCTCAGATTATTACAATTGTTTCTCCTTTTTATCCCCCATAGCCATAGCTCCCTTCCACCTGATTCCCACCCCACCCTCTGCCCTTACCCCCTCCCCCCACTATTGTCCTCATCCATAGGTTATACAATTTTAATCCAGTCTCTGCACCCCACACCTCTTTCACCCTGATAATTATCTATCCACTCCCTTTCTTTGCCCCTAATTCTATTATATTCACCAGTTTATTCTATTCCTGAGATTTTTAATTCACTTGACCTTCTTCCTCTTCTTAAGTAATACCTTTCAGCATTTCATATAATACTGGTTTGGTGGTGATGAACTCCTTTAGCTTTTTCTTATCTGTGAAGCTCTTTATCTGTCCTTTAATTCTGAATGATAACTTTGCTGGATACAGTAATCTTGGTTGTAGGTTCTCCCTATTCATCACTTTGAATATTTCTTGCCACTCCCTTCTGGCCTGCATGGTTTCTGTTGAGAAATCAGCTGATAGTCGTATGGGTGCTCCCTTATAGGTAACCAACTGCTTTTCTCTTGCTGCTTGTAAGATCCTCTTTTTGTCTTTTACCCTTGGCATATTGATGATGATGTGTCGAGAAGAATTTTTCTTTGGATTCCTCTTGTTTGGGGTTCTGTAGGCTTCCTGTACTTGTAAGTCTATTTCTTTCACCAGGTGAGGGAAGTTTTCTGATATTATTTCTTCAAATATGTTTTCAGTATTTTGCACTCCCTCTTCTTCTGGCACCCCCATAATTCTGATGTTGGTGCGCTTGCAGTTGTCCCAGAGGCTCCTTACACTATCTTCAACTTTCTGGATCCTCTTTTCTTCTTCCTTCTCCAGCAGAGTGTCTTTTGGCTCTTTGACCTGATTCTTGTGTTCTTCCATTCTGCTGTTGGATCTCTGCATAATATTTTCCAATTTAGTCAGTTTATGTATACTTTTTAGTTGGGTCTCATGAAGTTTATCGAGCTTTTCTAGGATATTGTTGCATAACATTAGAACCGTAGTTCTGAACTCTATATCCTCCATCTCTTTTGTTTGAGATCTATTTCCTTGTCTCGGCATTATCACTCTATTTCAGAGTTGGTAGGATGGCTTTGTGTGTTTGGTGTCCTATATGGCCCAGTGGGTCAGCCTCCTCAGTTACCTGAGGTAGACACTCTTGGTGATCCCCTTTGTGGACTGCGTGCACAGCCTTGTTGTAGCTAAGTCTCTATTGTTGTGAATTGACCTTCAGGCCAATTGGATGTGGGTATCAGCTGTGTCTACTCTGGGATAACTTCTGTATTGGAGACAGTCTTATAGGATCAGACTTGAAAAACTGCAGAAGCCTCTGCTCAGCTTGGATGGGGTGGAGTCTCAGGGCTGAACTGACAGTCTTGGCTTCTGCCCTGCCCTTGTGCGCTCGCCTGAGTTTCCGCCTGACCGGCCCAGGTTCCCCAAGCAAGAGCGTGGGTGCCCCAGGGGCTCACCCGGACTTGGGCTGGTCTCTGTAGTCTGGAGCTTCTGACTCCTTCCGCTACAGAGAGGCCGCCACCTTGTACAGCGAGGCAGCGGCAGCCTCCGCGGTCAGACCTGGAGCTTCTGACTCCTTCCGCTACGGAGAGGCCGCCACCTTGTACAGCGAGGCAGCGGCAGCCTCCCCGGTCAGACCTGGAGCTTCTGACTCCTTCGGCTCTGCTCCGGAGAGGCGGCGGTCAGACCTCAGCGCGTACTTGCTCGTGCGCGCGAGTCTGTAGACCCTGCCGGCTGCGGCTCCGGTCCCCGGTCTCCCAGTCTCCCAGTCTCTGAGTCTCTGAGTCTCTGGGTGCCTTTCTCTACAGTCCAGACGCCACCCGTATGAGCCTGGGACCACGGAATTTCAGCCGGGGTTTGGGTTCAGTACAGTCCGAAAGGGTTCCGTGCAATCGGGGATTCCTCCCCTCCCACCGCCAGGCAGGTATTCGGCGGCCGCGTGCGCTAGCGTCTCCTACCTCAGTGCTTTTCGGCTCCCAGTCCGATCCGTGAGCCTCTCTCTTTCTTTCTAGTTGTAGCTGTTCCACTCCGCCAGCTTTCCTGACGTTTTGGTGAAGTCCTTTTTTATTTTAGTTGTTTTTTTAATTAAATTGTTGATGAGGCGGCAGCTTAGGAGACTGCCTAGGCCGCCATCTTGGATGTTCTTCCCATTTTTATTTTTTTAAAAACAGATCATGCATGCTTAATGTTCTGCACACAGAGTGTTAGTTTCTACCACGATTCTTGAATAGCCTGTTGAGCCAGGAAGCCCAATTTCTAACCATGGTTTGGTCCCTGTGTGTCCTTGAGCCAGTTGTTTGACCTCTTTGAGCCTTAGGTGAGGGAGCTAAAATGATCTCCAAGATCTTTTTCATCTCTGTTTGGTCAAATCCAACCATATCATTGCTTTGTCTTTTTTCCTTACTAGGGTGGACTTCTACCTTCTTGCCCATCATGTCCGTCAGGGTTGTGGCATTCCTACACATTATGTGTGTGTTCTCAACACTGCAAACCTGAGCCCCGATCATATGCAGAGGTGAGCTGACCAGTAACTTACTCTTTCTCACTGTGACTGCCTAGCTAAGGTAAAGTCACTGCCCAACTCCAATAATATCTACCCCTTGAGCTTCTTCACATCTTTCATGATAACGGTAACTTTTTGAGGAGTGGTTGGTAAACCTGCTGTTTATTAAATATTCTTAAGAGAGCTTAAAAAATACTGATGCCCAGGCTTTACCCCTAAGCAGTCTGAGACATTTATGTCTTTTAAAACTTCTCTTTGATGATTAATGAGATGCAGCTAATTGATATCCCAAACCCTTAAGTTCAGATTATATAAATACTTGGCTGGAGTACTTACTCTTCTGCAGCCTGTTGAGGGGGGGAAATCTCCTTGTTTTTCTTGTTTTGATATAAAAATAGGGGCACCTAACATGAGGGAATTCATCCATGTCCTCTTGACTTACAAATGGTGGAAATAGGAACAGTTCCACTTAAAATAATGATTCCCAGCCCTGACTGGGTAACTTAGATAGTTAGAACCGTGGTCGGCAAACTGTGGCTTGTGAGCCACATGTGGCTCTTTGGCCCCTTAAGTGTGACTCTTCCACAAAATACCACGGCCTGGGCAAGTCTATTTTGAAGAAGTGGCTTTAGAAGAAGTTTTAGTTTAAAAAAATTGCCTCTCAAAAGAAATTTCAATCGTTGTACTGTTGATATTTGGCTCTGTTGACTAATGAGTTTGCTGACCACTGGGTTAGAACATTGTCCCAATACACCAAGGTTGCAAGTTTGATCAGGGCACATAACAAGAATTAACCAGTGAATGCATAAATAAATGGAACAACAAATAGATGTTTCTCTTTCTCTAAAATCAGTTTTAAAAATTCAGTTAAGCCAAAACTGGTTTGGCTCAGTGGATAGAGCATTGGTCTGCAGATTGAAAGGTCCCAGGTTCTATTCCGGTCAAGGGCATGTGGGCACATCCCTGGTAGGGGGTGTGCAGGAGGCAGCTAATCAATGTCTCTCATCGATGTTTCTAGCTCTCTATCCCTCTCCCTTACTCTCTGTAAAAAAAATCAATAAAATATATATATATTTTTAATTCAGTTAAAAAATGATTTTCAAAAGTTGACTCATGTAAAAAAAAATTTTTTTTAAAGATGCGTCATGTATTTTTTAGTTCCCCAGTTTTCTGGAAAGTATACACCCATAAGCACATAATCACATCCCAGAATGAAGGTGGAAAGTAATAAGGATAATATTTTCTTCTTGGACTGCAGGTTGACTTTCAAACTGTGCCACATGTACTGGAATTGGCCTGGTACCATCAGAGTTCCAGCTCCTTGCAAGTATGCCCACAAGCTAGCTTTTCTGTCAGGTCAAATCTTGCATCACGAACCAGCCATCCAGCTCTGTGAAAACCTGTTCTTCCTGTGACTGGACAACCAGGACATAAGCTGATTAGAGGAATTAGTCTTCAGAACTCAGCTATGACTCATGTAGGATCCATAACTGAAGGGATTTTTGTGTTGATGTTTTCCCTTTCGCCACCCAGTAGAATAAGATACCTTCTTTCCTGTTTTTTTTTTTCTCTTCTAATCCTGGTATTACCAAGAAGAAAGTTCCATTCTAAGTATCAGCTGGAAATTGCCATGTTGCCTTTGTAAAGCAAATTGGGGTGATGCTGCTACTGGTAGTCCGAGTGGGTGAATATGGAGGAGTCTTTAAAAGCCCACAAAGCCATCAGTATGCAGAAACCTGCAGAAGTAGCAATTACACTTAGAAGCTCTGCTTACTGAGCAGTTCCCATTTCTAGCACCAGAAGTGATAATGAGTGAAGTCACTGCAGGTCCTTAAAGTAGAGAGTTACTTTATTTGGGCAACTGGGAAAGGTAATAAAAAGGCCCGGGAGTCCAAGTATTTGAAGATATTGCTACTGCTAGCAAGTGTGAAAGACATGTAGTAAACTAGCTGGTGGTGTGGTCAGGCGCTTGCTGACCTAATCTCTGGGATTTGAGTTTATGACACTTAAAACAAGCTGGCGTTGAAAGGGGTGTTTAGCGTTCGCTTGGCCTCCTGAGAGAGACCAGATAAAAATTTTTTTTTTAATATTTCAGTTTTAGTAAGTTTCATTTTTTAAATTAAGAATCCAACCAGGTGAAATTCAACATCAAGGAAGATTTATGATGGGCTGTGAGTTTTTCTGGAACCTTTCTCCCAGGTTGTGGCCTTCATTTCTGTGGATGTATGTTTATAAATTGAATCACTTATTTTCCTTGCTCAGTAACCTTTTCTGGCTGTTGGCTCATTTTGTTAGGAATTTTTCTGAATCCAGGTAAGATTTCCAGAAGTTGTTTGGAAAACATGACACTTCTGCCAAAACCCAGACATTTCATTTTAGAAAGTTGTCACCATGCCTGAGGGGTCCAGTGTTTTGGGGAAGCTCTGTGTTTTTTTTTAATGTTTATTTTCCCCATTTAAAAGTTTTCCAGTCTCTTCAGTCTTATCTTGTTTTAACTGGGTTTTAAAAGCTAATTTTAGTTAACCTTTTCAAATTTGTATTTATTTTTTTGCTCTAAATGATAGGAGGGGGTTGAAGCAGAAAGTCCTATTTTATATGACAATGTGTAGGAAGAGAAATTTTAGCAAATTGTCAGTTTGTCCCGGAGCCCAGCAGAGGTTGAGGATCCCTGGGAGGGTGGTCCTCGTGCACTCTGGCTTCACATAGAGTGCGGTTTCTAAGGTCAGGGAAAGACCTGGAACTTTGCAACCACTGAATCAAACAAATTGGAGCACTAGCTCTATCAGTTTCCTGATTCTCTTTAAAAGCATTTTGAGTTTCTCTTTGGAAGTTAGATTTCTTAATACTTATTTTCTCTTATATAATAAAAAAAACACTAGAATATAATACAAAATTTCTTCACTTTTTATTCCTGGTCTTCTTGCTTTATTTTTTGGTCTTGATACGAAATGATTGGATCACCAGGTGGGAAAAGAAAACAAAATTTTGTAAATGTATACAGGCAGTCCTCAGGTTACTTTAGACTTGACGTATGTTGTTTCGTGGTTACATTGCCATCTCCCATTTATTTATTAAAAAAAATAAGTTCATCATTTCGATGGATGTACATATGTGCTTTATGTTTTTTATTGTTTATTTACCACAAGTAAAGGTCAGGAATTGTTATTTTTCTTTTAATTTTTTTTTACTGTTTCGTTTCATTACTGCTGTGTACGTGCTCCACGTGAGTGACGTAGGTGCTTAAGTAGGTGGGTTCCCACTCACAGCGAAAATCGTGTAAAATCATGCCACAGGAATGATCTCCGAAGTAACCTGAGGACTTACTGTAGTTGAGTTTGAAGTAATGTCAGTATATTCATATTGTTTTTTCTTTCAGAGAACCACAACACTTGTTAGAATTGTTAATTTATTACTCACCATTCAAGGTACTGCTCTAATATTAGTAGCCAGGTACCGTATTTTTCGCACCATAAGACTCACCCGACCATAAGACACACCTGGTTTTTAGAGGAGAAAAATAGGAAAAAAATATTCTGAACCAAATAGTGTAATAAAATATATGAAAAAAAAGAGGGACAACTAAAAGAAAAAGAGTGACAATTAAAAGAAAAAGAGTGACAATTGAAAGGAAAAGAGTGACAATTGAAAGGAAAAGAGGGACAGAGGGAAAACAGTTTTTTTTTTTTTATTGGGAACAGTTTATTGGGAAAATGTAGTGTAGTGTAGTGTGTGTGTGAATGACATTTTACCTCAGAAGCCGATGACTGGAGTGAGGGGCATGCGCACTGCTGTGTACTGTAACACCGCCTACTACATGCTATCCTCCAATAGCATACAGCGGTGACACAGTACAGCAGCATGGCGCCTTCCTGCACACATCGGCTTCCGTAAGGAAGGTGAGGGAGGACCCGCTGCCACTCTGCCAGTATCTCAGTGGACTACTGAGAAGCCTGGATATGGGGCGGGGGAGGGATGATGCAGTCCCCAGGGACACGGAAGGTCCTGGGGGACCCGCTGCTGCTCTGCAACTCGGACCATAAGACGCAGGCACTTCTTCTATTCGGACCATAAGACGCAGGCACTTTTCCTCCCACTATTTGGTGAAGAAAAAGTGCGTCTTATGGTCCGAAAAATACGGTAATTTCACTAAGACCTGGGTAGTAAGATTTGTTGGAAGAGACACTAACAGTCTTACTTCTGGGACAAATGAAGCACTTTTGTGTAGGTGTGTGTTTTGTCTTGTTTTATTGTTGTTGTTGTTAATCCCCACCCAAGGATATTTTTCCACTGATTTTTAGAGAGTGGGAGGGAGGGGGAGAGACAGAAAAATCTGTTAGAGAGAGACATCAATTCCACACAGTCCCTGACTAGTCCAGGGATTAATCCTGCAACCAATGTGTCCGTGATTTACCATAATAGAACCTGGGCCAGTGTTCTCTCCACTGAGCCAAACCTGCTAGAGTTTGTCTTGTTGTTGTTGTTTTTTAATATATATTTTATTGATTTTTTTTTTACAGAGAGGAAGAGAGAGGGATAGAGAGTTAGAAACATCGATGAGAGAGAATCATCCATCAGCTGCCTCCTGCACACCCCCTACTGGGAATGTGTTCGCAACCAAGGTACATGCCCTTGACCGGAATCGAACCTGGGACCCTTCAGTCCACAGGCTGACGCTCTATCCACTGAGCCAAACCAGTTTCGGCTTGTCTTGTTTTTTAATCTCTTTTCCCCTCAGATAATTTTTATTAGTCTATGTAAGAGCCAGCTCCCCTCCCCTTTTTCTTGTTAACATATTTTTATTTATTTCAGAGAGGAAAGGAGATGGAGAGAGATATAGAAACATCAATGATGAGAAAGAATCATTGATCAGCTGCCTCTTGCACGCCCCACACTGGGACCCGAACCCATAACCTGGGCATGTGCCCCGACCGGGAATCAAACGGTGACCTCCTGGTTCATAGCTAGACACTCAACCATTGAAGCACACTGGCCCAGCCCCTCCCCTTTTTCTAATGCTTGCCCTTTTCTGCATGGTCTTCGAAGTGTCTGTAATCCTTAAAAATACTTTCCCATGCATCCTGGTTGCTTGCTGCATCACTATGTCCCTTTCTATTTATTTAGAAATTATGTTTTTAAATGATGCAGTGCTTTTTTTTAACTAATTCTAGAAAGAACCTAATTTATATACAGTGCTACAGGCCCTACTTACTTGGGTAGCATTTTGTTAAATGGTGTAAAAAGGAAGACATTTTCTTTTTTTATTAATTTAAGAGAGAGAGTGAGAAACATTGATTTGTTGTTCCACTTATTCATGCATTCATTAGATGACTCCTATATGTGCCCTGACCTGGGATTGAACTGACAACCTTGGTGTATCAGGACGATACTCTAACCCAGTGGTCGGCAAACTACCGCTCTGTTGACTAATGAGTTTGCCGACCATTGTCATATACTACTCTTTACCTCTTTGCACACAATATGCCACAATTGCCTAATCCTCCCAGCTTCCAACTACACAGTAACATTTAGTCTAGCAGTGGTCAGCAAATTCATTAGTCAACAGAGCTGCAAACTACAGCTCGAGAGCTGCATATGGTTTGGGAGCCATAGTTTGCCGACCACTGCTCTAACCAACTGAGCTATTTAGCCAGGCAGGGAAGATGTTTTTCCAGGTGACTAGCTCTTTATATTGAAAACATTAAAATTTGTGCCTGAAAATTTCTTAGTGATTGAGGAAGATGCTACTCTATCTCTGTGGCTGCATATTTGAGTTTCTTAGTGACTTCCTGCCTGTACTTAATTCTTTCTTTAAATAATTAGGAAAATCAAGAGAATGAAAAGATAAGCCACAGATTGGGTGAAAATATTTGCAAAAAATATATCTGATAACACTCTTAACCAAAATATACAAAGAGCTCTTAAAACTCAATAAATCCCTGCTGGAGTGGCTTGTTGTGTATTGTCCCTTCCACCAAGATGTTGCAGATTCGGTTCTCAGGACACATGCTCAGGTTTTGTGCTTGACTCTAGTGCAGGGCATACAGGGGATGAGCTATTGATGTTTCACTATTATGCTATCACCCTGGTGTTTCTCGCTTTCCCTCTCTCTCTGAAAATTAATTTTTTAAAATTTAAAAAACCCCCACAGCCCTAACTGGTTTGGCTCAGTGGATAGAGCTTCAGCCTGCGGACTGAAGGGTCCCAAGCTCGATTCCAGTCAAGGGCATGTACCTTAGTTGTAGGCACATCCCCAGTAGGAGGTGTGCAGGAGGCGGCTGATTGGTGTTTCTCTCTCATTGATGTTTCTAACTATCCCTTTCCCTTCCTCTCTGTAAAAAATCAATAAAATATATTGAAAATCAACAGACCCATAATAATATGAGCCCTGGCAGGGGTGGTTCATTTGATTGGAATGTTGTCCTATATACCAAAAGGTTTCGGGTTCAATTCCCTGTCTGGACACATGCCTTGGTTGTGGATTTGATTCCTGGTTGGAGGTGTGTGGTGGAGGCAGCCAATCAATGTTTCTCTCTTCCTTCCTCTCTCAAATCAATTAAAAAAGCCACAACTCAGTAATAAGGAAATCTTTTTAAAAACTGGGCAGAGATCAACGAAAGGACTTGTACACATGCATATAAGCCTAAACAATGAAGACAGACAGTGGGGGTGAGGGCGTGAGTGGGGGAGAAGGGGGCGGTAATGGGGGAATAAGGACACATATGTAACAACTTAATCAAGAAATTAAAAACAATAATAATAAAAAATAATAAAAACTGGACAAACGACCTCAACAGACAGATGTTTTTGCCAACTGCCTCTCAGACCAAAGAAGATACACAGTTAGCAAATAAACATGAAAATATAGTCAACATCAAATGTCATTAGAAAATTACAAATTAAAATGAAATACCACTACACACATACTAGAATGGCCAAAGCCCCAAATACAATATCAAATACTAGTGAGGATATGGAGCACCAGGAACTCTCTGTTCATTGCTGGTGGGAATGCAAAATGGTACAGCCACTTTGAAAGACAGTTCGGCAGTTTCTAACAAGAATAAACACACTTGCCGAGGTCGGTTTGGCTCAGCGGTAGAGCGTCGGTCTGCGGACTGAAAGGTCCCGGTTCGATTCCAGTCAAGGGCATGTACATTGGTTGCGGGCACATCCCCGGTCGGGGGTGTGCAAGAGGCAGCTGGTCGATGTTTCTCTCTCATCGACATTTTGGGCTCTCTATCTCTCTTCCTTCCTCTCTGTAAAATATCAATAAAATATTTTTTTTAAAAAAGAATAAACACACTCTTGCCATATGATTCAACAATCACACCCCTTGGAATTTTGCTCAAATTAGTTGAAATTATGTTCACATTAAAACCTGTATACAGATGTTTATAGCAGCTTTATAATTGCCAAAAATTGGAAGCAACTAATATGTCCTTGAGTAGGTGAAAGGAAAAATAAACTGTGGTACATCCAGACAAAGAAATATTCAGTGCTAAAAAGAAATGAGCTCTCAAGCCATGAAAATACCTGGAGGAAACTTAATCACACATTACTAAATGAGGGAAGCCAATTTGAAAAGACTATTTCAACAATATAACATTCTGGAAAAGGCAAAAACTATGTTGATGGTAAAAAGATGGAGGGGTGGTTAGGAAGAGGAAGGGATGAATAGGCAGGTCACAGGATTTTTAGGGCAAGGAGACTATTCTGTATGACATTATGATGATGCATACACCGCTCTGGTGGTTTTGATGTGAGGGAGGCTGTCTGTATGTGAGAAATCTACTTTCTGCACAGTTTTGCTGTGAACTCAAAACTTTTAAAAAATAAAAAGTATATGTATATATTTTAAGGTTTTTAAAAATTGATTTTTAGAGAGAGAGAAATATCAGTGCAAGAGTGAAACATGGATCATCCACTTCCAGCATACCCCGCACTGGGACCTAGCCAGAAACCCAGGCCCAGACCAGGAATTGAAACAGCATCCTCTGGATGCATGGGATGATGCCCAACCAACTGAGCCACACTGACTGGGGCAAAAAATATGTATATTTAAAATGAGTAAACTAGGGAGACTTCTGGCAAGATGGCACACTGAGCTGACCATACTGACAAATGTTGGCCAAAATAGGAAAAAAGTTGGTTTTTGTTAAGTAGCTGAGTTGTGGGGAAATGAGACAAGGAAAATTTGGGAGGGAAAGTAGGAGAAAGGAAGAAAAATATCAAAGGATAAAAAGGACAGCCAGAATGATGATAGATGATGACAGCACAATCTCACGGGTATAGATAAAATGCATTTTTAGCTATTTTCTTTTAAAGGTGGAAAGAAAAGGAATTATATTTTCTAATGAAGACCAGAGCAGAAATTAATGAAACGGAGAATAGAAATACAATAGAGAAAATCATCAAGAGTTGGTTCTCTGGAAACACTGACAAAATGGGCAAACTTGTAGCTAGATTTGCCAAGAAAAAAACAAAAGACTCAAATTACTAAAGTCAGGAATGAAAGAGGGGACTGCTGATCTTATGAAAATAAAGAGGATTATAAGAAAACTATAGAGGCCTGATGATAGAAATTCGTGCAACAGTAGGCCTGCCTTCCCTCAGCTGCCGCTACTGACTTCCCTCCAACCACCGGCAGGCACCCAGGCTCCAGCTTCATCTGGAAAGTCATCAGGAAGGACATCCAGTCTAATTAGAATATTATGTTTTCATTATAGATACTATGAACAATTAAATACCAACAATTCAGGTATCTTAGATGAAATGAACGAATTTGTAGAGAGAGCTCGCTACTGACTGAGTGTTACTCTTTCCAGTTATCTTTTTCATCTGTTTTAACCATCATGATAACAGAAATGGCCAAGGCTTCTAAAGTATTCTAATTATTTTGAAAGCTATAGTGTTGGCTGTTAGTTCTCTCACATGATTTGGGGTAAATTAGAACCTTCACATTCCCTCTGATGCTCTTAAATTAGTTAAGTCATGTCAAACCATAGAAAACCCATTTTTCTCCTTGAAAGTATCATAAAAACCTGGTTAGTCATTGGATTCTCTCTTCAGTCCCTCTCAAACTGGGGAGTGGATCTGCTTCATCCTGGTGAAACCAAATGTGGGTTTTTGAGTCCAAATTTGATGTCTTGCAAAATTGAAGAAGTCACAGACTAAAATGGTTAGTGCGACCAAAGTTTATTGAGAGAAGCCAGTCCTGGAAAAGATGCAGCTGGGATCCAGGAGCAGGTCAGTGTCCATGTTCCAGTCGAATGTTAGTCTATTAGTCCATTTGTAGAGTCAGTGCATCTCCTGTAGATTTGTAGAGTGAGTCATCAATCCAAGAACCTACCCCGTTTTCCCGAAAATAAGACAGTGTCTTATATTAATTTTTGCTCCCAAAAATGTGCTAGATCTTATTTTCAGGGGATGTCTTATTTTTCCATGAAGAAGAATACGGTACACATTTATTGTTAAAATAAAGGAAATTTATTACCTGTATACGGTACGGTAGTACGGTAGTTGTCAACACAAACCAGACAAACTGTGAATCCTACAGTATCAAGAATTTACTCATTTATTCAATGACAATCATGTCATCATCTTCTGGAACATCATCATAACAATCCAATTCCTGAATTTCCTGGTGAATTTCTTGTGACTCCATTTCTTTCAGAATCAGTGGACCAAATCTCTCATGTTTAGCAATAGCACTGCCTTTAAATGAGTAGTTCTTGTCAAGGTAGCCTGCTCGCAGTGCATTTACAATGCAACTGTCAGTGATTTTCTCCCAATCAAAATGACACAGTAAATTGATTTTCATTCTGAGACAGAGCCTGGGGGCCTTATTTTCGGGGGATGCCTTATATTTCACTCAGAAGGAAACCTGTAAGTAGGTCTTATTTTCAGAGGATGTCTTATTTTCGGGGAACACGGTAGCATGAAGGGGAGAGAGAAGAAGAAGCACCTGCACTTTTTGTGCTTGTTAGTTCCTGATTGATCTTTTCAAAGAATTTAGCAACATCCTTGGGATTAGTTTATATGCCTTAATATCTTATGATTGGTTATTTGCAAGCTGTCTGCCTTAGCAACATTCATATATTTTAAAGTTCATGCCTCTCACGCATACCTTTCCTTCCCTGCTCAGTTGAGGTGCTTTAGTAACTCTGCCTAGTTGGGTTTTTGGTTTCATTTCTCTTCCAGTGGTCCTAATTCCTGACTACATAGCTTCCCCCTGTCTCCTCACTGGGAATCAAGTTGCCTACCTTGTTGACGCAGACCACAGAGGTGCTTTAATATTCTTAGTCCCAAGTCCCACCCAGTACACACTCAAGGCTGGGGAGATTCATTTCTCTGGTTTCTTTCCCCAGGCTGGTTCACTCTCTTCAGCTACAGGAAATCTGTCTGCTTATCCTTTGTCAGGTAGGTATGGTATCTTGCCAGAGGGAAATAGCAGTCCTGAAAATGTCAGATTTTTGTGCTTAGTTCTTTTAAATATTGCCCAACATCAAACATAGTAAGCTAGTCTATTCTTTCATCCAACAAATATTTATTGAGAATCTGTTATGTGCAAGATGTTATGGTTAGGGAATGCATGTATATACAGAAATATTTATTAATCAAGAAAGATTAGGCCTAGCTGTCCTGGCTCAGTGGTTGAGTATTGACCTTTGGGGCAGGAGGTCATGGTTCAATTCTGGGTCTGGGTGCATGCCCGGGTTTTGGGCTTGATGCCCAGTGTAGGGCATGCATGAAGCAGCCAATCAATGATTCTCTCTTAGCATTGATGTTTCTTTCTGTCTTCCCTCTCCCTTCTTCTCTGAAATATATATATATATATAATTTTTTTTAAAGATGACAAGTTAGGAATAGAAGTTTAAAAAATTGAAAGGGAAAATGCAAGTACTATAAGCCATATAAAATGTTTTAATTCTGTGGATCATGACCCAAAATGGGTCATGAAATATATTTAGAGGATTTGTTACCACTGTTTATTTTTATATATTTGTCATCAGATTATATGTTTTCTATTGATTTTAAAGAGAGGGGGAGGGAGGAAGGGAGAGAGAGAAAGATTAATGTGAGAAAAACTGAGTGGTGGTCTCTTATATACACCCCAATGGAAATCAAATCTGAAACCTAGGTATGTGCCCACACTGGAAATCGAACTTGCAACCTTTCTTCTGGTTGACACTCCAATCAACTGAGCCACCTGGACAGGGCTGTTACCACTTAAAAAAAAATGTTTTTATTCATTTTAGAGAAAGAGCAAGGGAGAGGGAGAGAGATAGAAACATTGATATGCAAAACATAAATTGGCTTCTCCCACATGCCCCCTACTGGGGATTGAGTCTGCAACCCAGGCATGTGCCCTGACCAAAATTGGAAGTGACCTTTCAGTTCATGGACTGAAGCTCAACCAACTGAGCCACTCCAGCAGGGCTTAAAAACTTGAAATAGAATATAAAATATCAGTTCAGTGCTCATACTAAAGAAATTTTTTTTTTTTTATTAAGGTATTATCTGTATACATAGCTTATCATTGCCCCCCCCCCCAATATATGCCCTCCCTCCCCAGAGTTTTGTGTCCATTGGCTATTCTTATATGCAAGCATACCAGTCCTTTGGTTGATCTCGTATCTCCCCCAGATCTCCCTACCCCCCCCCCCGCTGTCATTTGACAGACTGCCTGTTGTTTTACTGTCACTATATCAATCTTTCTGTTCATTCGTTTATAATGATCTTTAATATCCATAAATGAGTGAGGTCATGTAGTGTTTCTCTTTCATTGACTGGCTTATTTCACTCAGCATGATGCTCTCCAATTCCATCCAAGTTACTGCAAATGATGAGAATTCCTTCCTTTTTATGGCAGCATAGTATTCCATGGTGTAGATGTACCATAGTTCTAAAGAAATTTTTTAAAAAATATTTGCTATATTGTTATTTGTACTGGAGTTGCCATATAAGTTATTTTTTAATGTGAGTTACACTAAAAAATATTTGAAAGGGCAGATCAAATAATACTTCTGAAAAATCTAGAAGCTTTCTGAAGGGAGGTGCCTTTGAAAAGTTAGAATTTTGCATGTGGAAGTGAGGTAATGAGAGGAAAAGGTGGCATGGCTAATATAGGTAGAGGAAAAGATAGAATTGGGTCCCTAAACCTGGTACCAGGTATGCAAGACTGAGCACTGATTACTCAGCGACAAGGATGGCCGTAGGGTATACTTACTGAAAGTTGTGTGTGGGTGGATATGGAGAGTAAGACCTTTTGATTTCAAGCTATGTTAATAATTAATTGTATTCCCCTAATGGATTACAGATAGCTTATCAGCTTCGGTGGACTTTGGCAGCTCTACCTTCCCTCTGGTCGCAAATAAGTGAGAATGCTGTGATTGGCCCTGTGGTGGGGTCTTGTCCTGCCTCCCCACCGGCTCTCTGACTAGTGCCTTATTCCCCTGTGTGTAGCATTGACACCTGACTGGAAAAATGATGGGATTGCTTTTGGACCTCAATTTTCAGAAGAGATTAACACCCTTTGGAATATATATTTATGGCCTTCATACTTTTCAGAGCTCTATGTGTTAGAACAAGCTTGTTTTACTTAATCTTTGGTGAGTTTCTCATTTCTTTTCTCAGAATTGCAAGGACAGGTCAAAACCGGTTTTGCTTAGTGGATAGAGCGTCGGTCTGCGGACTGAGGGGTCCCAGGTTCAGTTCCAGTCGGGGGCATGTGCATTAGTTGCGGGCACATCCCCGGTGGCGGGTGTGCGGGAGGCAGCTGGTCGATGTTTCTCTCTCATCGATGTTTCTGGCTCTCTATTCCTCTCCCTTCCTCTCAGTATATTAAAAAAAAAAAAAAAAAAATGCAAGGACCGGAAGGAGGACTGGACCATTTCTGACAGCCCCTTTGGAGATGAGATTAAGAATCCCAAATGGCGCTGAAACTGGTTTGGCTCAGTGGTAGAGCGTCGGTCTGCAGACTGAAAGGTCCCGGGTTCAATTCCGGTCAGGGGCATGTACCTTGGTTGTGGGCACATCCCCGGTGGGGGGTGTGCAGGAGGCAGCTGGTCGGTGTTTCTCTCTCATCAACGTTTCTAGCTCTCTATCTCTCTCCCTTCCTCTCTATAAAATATCAATAAAAATATATTTTTTTAAAAAAAGAATCCCAAATGGGCCCTAACTGGTTTGGCTCAGTGGATAGAGCATAGGCCTATGGACTCAAGGGTCCCAGGTTCGAGTCTAGCCAAGGGCATGTACCTTGGTTGCAGGCACATACCCAGCAGGGAGTGTGTAGGAGGCAGCTGATTGATGTTTCTCTCTCTAACTCTCCATCCTTGCCCTATCTCTCTGTAAAAAAAAATCAATGAAATAATTTTAAGAAAGAATCCCAAATGGCCCTGGCCAGTGTGCCTCAGTTGATTGGACATTGTCCGGTACAGCAAACGGTTGCTGGTTCAATTCCTGGGCCAGGGCACAGGCCTGGGTCTGGTCAGGATGTGCAGGAAGCATCGTGGTGTTTCATTCTTACATCGATGTTTCTCTCTCTGAAAATCACTAAACTGTTCTTTAAAAAAAAAAAAATTCCCAAATGGATTGCCCTAGGCGGATAGCTCAGTTGGTTAGAGTGTCATCTGGATCTGCTAAAGTTGCAGGTTCAATCCCCAGTCAGGTCACATATGAGAATCAACCAATGAATGCATAAATAAGTGGAACAACTGATCAATGTTCCTCTCTCAATAAATTTTAAAAAATCCTAAAAATTAAAAACAAAACAAATGGATGACATGTCTGAAAAATACTTTACATTTAACCAAGAAACACAAATATAAAGGGTTATTACAAAGATGACAGGGCTCTGATGGAAATTCTGCAAGAGATAATATTATTTTGAAATCACTTGGAAAATGAAAGTAACATTACTCCATCCCTTACCCATTGGCGCTCTGTAATTGCAGGGTGAGGATAATTTAATTTTAGGAAAATCCCAGGGCTTAGCTGGTCTCTTCAAGAGTGGCATAAACAATCTGCCTGTTCTGGCTTTGCTTCATGCATTCTTTCCCCCTCTCTACCCAGTCCTGAGGGACAAGCTGCCATCCAGCCTGATTCTTCCTGACAACTGCTCCAGAGATAGTCTTTTTCCTTTCCATTCTGCTGCTATCTTGGGGGACCTCTCTCTAGGACAGCCGTGGGCAAACTACGGCCCTCGGACCGGATCCGGCCCCTTCGGCTGTTCTATCCGGCCCGTGGAGCGGAAAGAGCAGAGGGTTCTCTTGCTCTCCCCTCCGCTCCTCCACCGGCAGCCCAAGATGAGAGTGCCAGCATGGTAAGGTTGCTTTTGTTCCAGCCCTCCGGTCCAGTTTAAGAACCCATTGTGGCCCTCGAGTCAAAAAGTTTGCCCACCCCTGCTCTAGGACCTGCACAGTGGGATGTGGTACCTGTTCCCTGTGCACATGCAGACTGGCTGACACCAGTCACAGCTAAAACAGGGATGTGGGTACTAGCCACAGTTCTGCCAAAAGGCCCCTCCTAGACCCAGGTGGCTGCTGGCTTAGCTGTAGTAGAGGAAGTAAAAGTGATGTCCAGAACAACAGGACCGTGATAGTTTAATGGGTGGCTTATTTTCTCAATAAATTAGCATTTCCAAGGCCTGATATCCATCTCAATAGGACTGTCGCCCTACCCAGAGTTTCCTAAAACAGTCCTCACACAAAAATCAACATTTCTCCCTGCTTTGGGTTAAGAAATCTGGCTCCTTAGAGAGCCAGATCATTTGGGGGAGTGGTGACACCGAGCTCGAAAAGTGAGTGTAATATAGTTTATTTGGCATGTGAACGGGAAATTTTTGTTCTCTTGGCTGGTGGGAAGTTGACAGAAGAAACAGTCTGGGTGCGTCCCTTTCTGGGGTATATTTCAGAATTGAGTTGGGGAGGGGAGAGAGAAGCTTTTCATATTAACTAGATGTGTTAAAATATACATATACATGTTAGGTGAGGAGCAGTCTTACTCCTAGGGGATGGAGGGCCGGTTGTGATGAGAGCTTTCCACGTAAGGGGGTGGGGGTGGGGGTAGGGATGGGGTGGCGAGGAAGTTTAATGGGAGGCTTCCAGAGGAAGGAGGAGCCCGGGGCCGCAGGGAAAGAAGCCGGGACTGAGCATTAGAAGATGACCCAACGGAGTAAGATGTGAGGCGGGATCTGGGCGAGCTAAGGTCTCGGGCCAGGCAGGGCCTCGAGGCGCAGCAGGGCGCTGGCTCGCCCGGGGCCGGGCCGACGCGGGCCCGGGTCTAGCCCGCAGCTGGCCGGCTGGCCGCTCCGGCACGTAGCCCTCCGGCAGGCGGCGGCCCCACGTGGCAGGCCCCGGGGAGCGCGGGGCGGGGCGGGGCGGGGCGGGGCCAGGCCGCCGCGCAGGCTATATAGCGGGCATGCGCGGCGTGGCGGGGACGGACGCAGGCAGGGGGGCGAGGACACGCGGTCTCCTTGCGGGTACTCCGGGCTGAGCTGCTGTCGCTGTCGCCGCCGCCGCCGCTTCCGCCGCCGCTCGGGCCGCCGAGGACCCGGCTTGTGAATCTGCACGAGCCCAGTGGCGTCCGCCCCAGCTTCAGGTGAGGGGCGGAGGGCGCGCGGGCGGGGCCGTGCGGGCCCGAGGGATGCGGCTGCCCCCGAGGAGCGGCGCGCCTCCGGGCTCTGGTCACCGGGTGGGGGTGGGGGTGGGGGCCCGGCTGCGCCGAGCCGCTGAAGCCCGGCCGCAGTCCCCAAAGTCTTGGGCTGGGCTGGGGAGTCGCCCCGGAGGAACAGCACTCGGGCCCGCAGGCTGGATGGAGGCGACACCTGGCCGAGGTGCCCCGGGAGGTTCCTGGGAGAGGAAAGGGAGATGGCAGGTGCGGCCCGATGGGCGGGAGGACGCAGGATGTGAGAGCCAGAGAAGGTGCCCAGGACGTGGGAAGCCGCGCTGCAGGCTCAGGAAGGCTTCCCGCAGCCCCCCTACGCGAGGACAGAGAAAGTGGGGAGGAGATGGCCAAGTCGGGTGGGCAGCTCTTGGGGCGGCGGGAAGGGTCCCTGGTGCCCGTACTTTGCTTTCCAGCAACGGTGGACTCCACTCCCCTCGGCCAGACCGTGTCCCAGCTGGAGATAAATGACCCAAATCTTCTGGCTGGCCGGTGGCAGGAGATGGAGAATGGCAAAGGAGGGACTAAGCCAACTCCGACCTGGCTTGCCCAGAGGGCATGGCTTTTTAGCTATTTTTGGTCGCTACCGACCAATTTAGGTGGTCTGGTTTAGGCTGCCCTCTCTTGGTGGTTTAGGGCAATAGGACAAAATAGCCATCCAAGCATTTTCATCTTGTGATCCTGAGGTCCAGTTAGGCCAAGAAAATATCATCAGCTCTGGATTGTGGCTACAGTTTTGAGGATTTAGTGGCTGCCAGGGCCTGTGAGCATGATTTGTGAGAGGCCTACGGAAGGTGGAGGCCGGAGTGGCTTTGACCGGACCCTTCCTCCCGGAGCCACCCTGGGCTTGGGCTTGTCTTTAGTTACTTCTCTGTAGGAAACCCAGGCTACGTGGGCAGGCTGCTGGACGTGGTAGTGATAGTGTGCAGAGGGGACTGACCTTGCTGACCTGGCCTCTGTCCCAGCTCTGCTCTTAACTTGCCCTGTGTCCATGCGAAAAGGTCAGTGCTGAGGTCTGACTAGATCTGTGGTTTCTTATCCGTCAATCCTTACTTCTTAAAACAAGAACCATAAAAACAAAGGAGCTTGGTGAAGCAAGACAATGTCCAGAATCATAACTTTTAGCGGTCTGTTGGAGACTCAGTGATGAATTTTAATAAATTGTGTGGAGACCAGGAGACTGGTGCTGCCCTTCCTGTCGTTGGTTTGCAGGTTGACTGGAGGGCACCAAACACAGAATGATTGGCCTTCTCGTTTGGGCAAGACGAAGCCCCATGATTCCGAGTGGTCATTCAGGGCCTAGTCTGTGGCTGGCTCTGCACTGGCCACCGCAGGATGCAAAGAGAGTTGAGGCCCAGCTCCTGCACACTCTTGTTGGGCAGAAAGAGCATCCATACATGCATGAAGAATGAGGTAGCAAGGCAAGAAGAGGTCCCAATCTTGGGTTCAATTAAATTCACAGAGAACTTGAGCAGTTTGCTAAAAGGTGGTGTCAAGTAGCAGAAGAATGCTGTCTTTTGAGCCCAGAGTGAATCGGTTCAAATCCTGGCCCCCTCACTGTCCAGCAGGGAGAAGCACGTACCTAATCTCCGGGCCTGTTCTCATCACCAGGGCAGCATGTTGTGACTGTGTCTGGAACATAGTAGAGATATTCTCCTACTTGTCATCATTACTTCTGTGGGATGGACTGGATTATTTAGGGTCCCAGAAGCTGCTAGGTGGATTGAGTTGTAGGAGCGCGGTGAGCCCAGATTAAAGGGCGGTTCGTCTCCTCCTCAGGAACATGGGTGCAGTTTTCTGACTCTCTGAGTAGTCCTCTTTTCTGCGGCCAGGGATTGCTCCAGGTATTTACTGGGCAAAGGGAAAAGAGCTTCTTTCCTCACCGTTAAGTTTTTGGAGCTGCTCTGATTTCTTCAGGTAATGGAAATGCCTCTTCGGGACTGATAAGAAAAGGCAGAAAGGTCTGACTCTGCATGCGTGTGTGCGTGCGTGTGTGCATGCATGCATGCGTGCGTGCAGTATATATCAGTCACTGGACTGGTTCTGTTTTCACACCCTTCCCACCTCCATCTTCCCTTACCTGCTCACACTCTGCTCTATTCCAGGAGCAACCTCAATCCATGGCAAGTATTTACAGCATCTTGGAACCTAAAGAGCAATGCTGTGAATAGGTTGTGTATGTCTGGGAATGGGGACCTTCTCCCCATTCTGCCGAAATACTTCAGTGTGTTCCCATTTGTTGCCTGAAAAAAACCAAAATGCTCGAACATAGGATGTTGAACTGGAGGGACTTTGGGAAGAAACCGGATCTAGAGAGGTTGATGGGTGTCTGTCCCAAGTCACATTGCTAGCAAGCAGCCAAGAGGCTTGATGGGTGAAGACCAAAGAAAAGTTCCATTTTTGTTCCTAAATGTGATGGTAAAATTGCTGATAATACTAGTGTTTTCCTTGAAAATGTGGAAAAGGAAGGAGCCAGTTGTCTCTGCTCCTTTTGGGGTGGGGAGGGGGAGTGTGAGGGACTTTGCTTGTGTGGAGAGAAGTTTCTCCTGGAGAAGTCCTATACTTCCTTCTCTTTTCTGACTCCCTGGGGACATGGGAGGGTGGGAGGTGGGTGAGGAAGGGCCATGCTGCAGGGCCCCAGCCAGGACCCATTAGATATCTGGAGAGGACTTCTCTGACCTCCATGCTGGTGGGTTGGCAGGGTGCCAGCAGATAAGGAGTCCAGAGTCTGCTGCCAGCCAGGGGCCTCGTGCTGTCCCAGGGGACAAGCAGGGCAGCCTCACCACAAGGTCTCCAAGCCTGAGCTGCCCTATTCCCACTCTCACTGTAGCTGTGGACACTCCCAGAGGGGGTCCTTTGTTGGGCCCAGCTGAGATGCAGAGGCAGAGCCCCCAGTGGTCCCTCTGGGGCTCCCACAAAGGTGGGAGGAAGGGCAGCCACGGAATCAGCTTGAGAGAGCCTGGCATGGCCAGCCATGGGAAACCAATGTGCTTGCTTTGGAAACTGGAGATCTGACTGCCTGCTCAGGCCTCCTATCCTTTCTCCATCATCAGGCCCAGGAGAGACTGGAGTTTGGTGAATGAGGTGACTGTCTTGAATTTATTAATAGTGTTTCTTAAAAGCTCTTAGTCAGTGCATTCAGTATTAGTAGTTAATGAAGAACATCAGCCCTGGCCAGTGTGGCTCAGTTGGTTGTGTGTCATCCCATATGCTGAAAGATTGCTGATTTGATTCCCAGTTAGGGCACATGCCAAGTTGCTGGCTTGATTCCCTGGCCGGAGGGGGTGCTGCGAGGGGGGCATGCAGGAAGCAGCAGATCACTGTTCTGTTCTCACATGGTTGTTTCTATTTCTCCCTCTCCCTTCCTCCCTCAAAACCAACTTAAAAATATACATTAAAAAAAAAAAAAAAGAACAGCCAAAAGTTGGGAATTAAAAAATAAAAATCCAGGTTTTAAACATTTTATTTTACCTTAAAAACATGTGCATTATTTTTATTTGCCAAAGCTTTGATTTGGGCCAGGGCGTTCTTTTGCTTCTCTACATCCCCTAATAAGACTTGCAAATTGTTTGTATATAAAAATCACACCACAAGTATTACCTGGGGTTTCTCTCTCTCTCCCCCCATTAAATGCTTTTCACCAGGTCATATATTCACATAGCTCAGAAATCAAAAGGCTAGCCCTGGCCAGTTTTGGTCAGTGGTTAGAACATCAGCCCTGGGACTGACTGGGTTCTATTCTGCTCAAGGGCTGGATCCCCAGGCCTGGTCCAGGCAGGTGCGGAAGGCATTCTGTGTGAGACATTGATGTTTCTCTCTCTGCTAAAAATCCGTGGGGGGAAAATATCCTCAGGTGAGGATTAACAACAATAAGAAAATCAAAAGGCTAAAACTAAAAAGATATTTAAAAAATCACACATGTGCCCTGGCTGGGAGGGGTCTGTTGGTTCGATCCTGGTCAGGGCTTAAGGGAGACAACTGATTGATGTTTCTCTCTCACATTCATGTTTCTCTGTCTCTCGCTCCATTTCTCTCTAAAAATCAATAAACACATCCTCAGATGAGGAATTAAAAAAAAAAAAGCAACAAATACTGTAAGTTTGCATTTTAGACACATTGTTTAGCATCTTGTTTTTTTATATCTTTCCATATCAGCACTTAGAATACTTTTACCATTCTTTTATTGTGACTGCATATTATTCCAGAATATGGGAGTATAGTAAATTTTAACCAGCGTATGTTCTCCCTCTCCCCAACTTGGGTTGTTTTCTGTATTTTGCCATTATGTACAATGCTGCAGTGAAAACTGTACAAATGGCATTTCCAACATTGTGTAAATATGACTCTAGAAGAAATTCTCAGAAGAATAATTGCTGGGGAAAAGATTTATACGTCTGTTAATTCGTTTTCATTTTTTTTTTTAAAAAAGACATTTTCAAACCAGTCCACATATAGAATTCTACTTTTTTAATGCACACACCTAATTTAATTTTTTTTTCATTTGTAACACATCTTTCTAGGTGAGCAGTTCTTAAACTTTTTGATCCTAGGATTCCATAATACTGTCTTTTGCTTAGTTGGCTATACCTATTGATATTTCTCATGCTATAAATTAAAACAAGTTTAAAAAATAGTTATTCATTTACAATAACAAAAATAGGTCATTACATGTTAAATGTAGAAAGCATATTTTTATGAAAAATAACTTTCAAAATAAAGTTTTTATACTTTTACATATCTTTAGGATTTGAAAGTAATTATTTGTTAGACTAGAAGCCCAATGCACGAAATTTGTGCAAGAGTATGTTTTCCTTCCCTCCTTCTGCCCCTGCTGCCCACACTGGCTTCTCTCTAGCACCCGGCACCCACGACCCATGCACCCAGGACTTGGGCTCACTTCGCAGTCCCGGCTTCGTCCATATTATGCTTTTACTAGTATAGATAATTAAATAAATTATAATAGGTATGATGTAAATTTGATGATAAATACTCAGTTGAACAAAATAATATGATCTCTAAAAATGTATATACTTATGGATTTTTTTTTTAATTAAGAGAAAGAGAAACATCAGCATCGATTGTTGTTCCACCTGTTTATGCATTTATTGGTTGCTACTTTATGTGCTCTGACTGGAGATCAAACCTGAAACCCTGGTGTATTGGGACGACTCAATCAACTGAGCCACCCAGCCAGGGCTGAAAACGTACCTATCTGTACTCTAAACTTGACCTTAGAAATTTCTAGAAAATTGAAAACTACCTGGCACACATTCATCACACCTTCTGTAGCTTCTGAAAAATGAGAATCTTACCATTATAAGAAAAGTGGTTTTTACCTCACAGACCTCCTGAAATGGTCTCAGTGACCGGGGGTCCTCCAAGGCCACGATTTCAGAATCGCTGTTTTAGAACACTTCCTCTACTTCTGTAGACACCAACGCTGTTTCTCTCTGCATTTATAGTTCAGTTACTGTTTAACTCAATCACAGTCATAAAAACAAATAGAAGTGGGGTAGAGAATTTGGGGAACAGGCACAACGGACTCCTTGCCAGTGAATCCTCAGCTTGTGACCACGGGCCGCGTGCTGCAGGGGTGTGCGGGAGGGCTGGAAGGGATTCCCCCGCCCTTGGGGGGCTGCGCTTCCACTCCATGCGGACAGACAACACTGTTGCTCTTCTAAAGGTGCTGGTAAGGTATGTGTGGAGGTGAGCTGATGCACATGGGAAGTTACATGCTATCTTGTGGCATTCTTTAAGCTCCACTGTGTGAGGCAGTTAACAGACACTTAAGGAGGCGGGGCGAGGGGGGGTGAGGGGAGCGGACAGGTGAGGCAATTGGGGCAGCAGTGGTCTGGGAAGGCTTCCTGGAAGTGGAATTAAGCCAAGTTAAGCGAGAGAGGGAGGAGAGCAGTCCTGGCTAGGAGAGTTGTGTGAATAACGGATGGATGACAAGGATGTTTGTTCTTGGAGCAGGGGTGGACGTTATAGGCCAGAGTGGCTGATGGAGGGACACGTGATGTGGCTAGAGATATCGTTTGGGTCCAGCAACTTGAAAGGGCTCTGGGGTCTCAGGTACCAGTAGTTTCTGTTTCCCTATTAAAGACTGTTGCTCTGTTTTAGGGGTCCATCCTGCTCTTGGCTAGAACAGTTCCTTGGCCCCAAACCAACATCGTTTGCACCAGCCCACTTACTCCAGCCTCTGCCTCTGGTTATCAAAAGTAATGCACACTGTTGTAAAGATGAGCACAGAGATGCGTGCGCGAAAAGGTCGGAATCCAGGCAACCTCTGCTAATTTACTTAACCATTCCTTTTATTTCAACCTTTTTATTTGGGAATCATTTTAGACTTAAGAGAAAGTTGTAAAAATATATATATAGCAGAGTGCTTTTTTATCCCTCACCCCACAGGCCAGTTACCAAGACAGGAAATCGACACTGGCACATTAGCCAAGCCACAGGCCTTATTTAAATCTCACAATATTTCCACGAATATCCTTTTTCTGTTGCAGGATCTGGTCTATAATCCCTCATTGCGTTTAGTTATTATTTCCCTTTGGAATCCTCCAGCCTGTGACAGTTCCTCTCCTTCTTTCTCAGAACGAGGTTGTGCATTGTTGGCAAGAATATCACAGTCACGATGTTGCCTCCTTTTCAGAGCATCAGGTCAGGGTGTCAGTGTCGTGTTCCCGGTGGTGTTTTCCTGGGTCACGTGGTTAACTGGTGTCTGCCGCACTTCCATGCTGGAAGGTGCTCTCTCTCCCATGTTGAATCCTTCTCTTGCTTCAAATCCCCTTTGCCCGGAAGGGCCTGTCCCTTTTCAGGGTTCACCTGATCAGCTCTGGCCATTACAGGGTAATTTCCCTATCTTCAGGTCAGCTAATCCCCTCGGAATCCCTTTTGCCTACATAACGTAACACAATAGCAGGAGTGATATCATATTTACAGATTCTGCCCACACACAAGGGTGAAGGTCATTGGGGTCATCTTGGAATTCTGCCGACCACAGTGAGGGAGCCTGAGCTAAAGGGTCTTACAAATCCTGGCACAGGTGTTAGTTTCCTAGGGGTGCCCTAACCAATTGTCACAAACGTGGTTTGTGAACTCAGGGTGTCAGCCAGGCCGCGTTCCCCCAGAGCTCCAGGGAGACTCCTTCCAGCTTCTGGGGCCCCAGGTGTGTGTGTTCCTTGGCTTGTGACAACATCACACACATCTCTGCCGTCTTCACGTGGCCTTCTCTCTGTGTCTGTGTCCAAATCTCATCCTTTCTCATGTAAAGATACCAGTCATGGGTATCGTAATTATATCTGCAAAGACCCTCTTTCCCGAAAGGTCACCTTCTGCACTTTGGGGTGGATGGACATGGATTTGGGGGATGGTATTCAGCCCACCGCCTTCAGGATGGGAGGAATGTCCTTTGTAAACTGGTTCACAGAACAGCACAGGAAGGAAGATTCCTTTTTAAGCCTAAGACAGAAAGCAGGCCTGGCTGCTGTTGAGCCGAGGGCCCAGCCGAGGGCTGCCTGCTCCCCGCAGGTTGACACAGATCTGAGCAGCAAGTGGGTATAAATTATACAGCTGGCTTCAGAGGCCCTGCGTTCTTGGGACCCATTCACTCCACAGTACCAACAGCTTGCCTCTGTGGGAGGAGCGCTCATGGTCAGTTCCCCTGCAGGCTGGGCAGGCTGAGGTCTGTCTGGTACCAAAGTGGGAGAGGCGGAGTTGGCTTTACAGAGTTCAGATAAATCACAGGATGCCGTAGGTGGTCCGGGTCTAGTCCAGCAGCCCTGAAATGTCAGACCGGTGCCCAAACAAGCAAGGCTGATCTGTCAGAACTGGATATGCAGACATTGGATTTCACCCAAAACACTGGCAGCTCTGATTCAGAACACTAACCAGCCAGGTTAGTGCTGGAATCCACCTCTGGACTCTAAAAGATCTTACAAAGGGAAGAAACATGTCTTCCCACTTGGTCATCTTTAAGCCTTTCCCCTTTTCTGAAAGTATTCCATAGAAAATACAGATGGCTCAGTGGTTGAGCATCGACCTATGAACCAGGTTCGGTTTCTGGCCCGGGCACATGCCCAGGTTGCGGACTCAGTCTCCAGTGTGGGGCAGGCAGCAGGCAGCTGATCAATGACTCTCTCATCATTGATGTTTCTACTGGTCTCTCTCTCTCTCTCTCTCTCTCTCTCTCTCTCTCTCTCTCTCTCTCCCTCTCTGAAATCAATAAAGACATTTTTTAAAAGAGAGAAAATACAGATAAATAAAAAGATAAATTACCATTAAATCCATCAATGGGTTTAACAGTTTGTTATATATTCAGACTTTTTCTGTGAAAGCACACATTTTAAGGAAAGGTGTACATAGTTTGGTAAGCCCTCGTTTTTCAGTTAACATATGAACGCCTTTCTATGTCTTCCTTCTCCCAAATAGCTAGCATTTGTTGAGCAACTACTGTACATCAGGCCCTGCATTTATATTCGACATCTCATTTAATTTTCCTAACTGTTGTGAGGAGGGACTGTTGGTAGCTTTATTTTTCTAAATTAGGAAAATAAGTCTTCTTGAAGTTGTTACTTGACCCAAGCCTTGAAGCTGATGAATTGCGGACTCAGGATTCACACTGGGGTCTCTCACTCAGCCCAAACTCTTTAAAAAAATATATATTTTATTGATACTTTACAGAGAGGAAGGGAGAGAGATAGAGAGCTAGAAACATTGATAAGAGAGACATCGACCAGCTGTCTCTTGCACACCCCCTACCGGGGATGTGCCCACAACCAATGTACATGCCCTTGACTGGAATCGAACCCGGGACCTTTCAGTCTGCAGACCGACGCTCTACCACTGAGCCAAACCGGTTTCAGCTCAGCCCAAACTCTTAATCTCTGTATTCACACAGCTTTGCCATATGAGATAGCTTACTTTAGCAACCCCATTCTGTTGTACGTGTCCCTAATAGAGCACTGAGACCGCACGCTCCATGGGCAGAGGTTTTTGTCTGTTTTGCTCGTGGCCTTTCCCCCTGGCTCTCTATAGGTATTTGTTATTGTGCCTACATTTCCATCAGTTCCTGAAGGCCGAATTCCCCTGCTCGGGATGATTCCCCTGGGATCAAGTCCCAGAGTGAAGTATTGAGACTTGGTAAGATAATTTTATTTATTTTAAAAAATATATTTTTTTAATTGATATTTTACAGAGAGGAAGGGAGAGAGATAGAGAGCTAGAAACGTCGATGAGAGAGAAACATCGACCAGCTGCCTCCTGCACACCCCCCACCTGGAAATGTGCCCGCAACCAACGTACATGCCCTTGACCGGAATCGAACCCGGGACCTTTCAGTCCGCAGACCGACGCTCTACCACTGAGCCAAACGGGTTTCGGCGGTAAGATAATTTTAAAAGTTTTATTTCCCCCCCCTTGCAAGAATACATGTACAAGGATAGCCGAAAACAGTTTTAAAAAGAAAGTGGTGAAGTTGGACTTGCTTTACCAGAAAAAAAAAATAATGAAGAAAAAGAATTAGTGACATTGCCACAGGGCTAGGTAAATGGAACAGAATAGGAACATCCAAAAACAGACCTCAGTGTGTGTGTGTAGGAATTCAGCAACCAATAATGGAATTATTTCTTACTAATTGTGTGGTTTTGAGCAAGTCTACTTAGCCTCGGTATCCTCATCTGTAAAATGCTTGCTGAATTTCAAGATGCTTTTTGTTGTTTCAGTGTTTCTGAAACAGGGAGTGTCTTATAGAGGTGCACAGGTAAGCCAGTGTCTTTCTCTGCTCAGAGAAGCTGTCGTTGATACTTATCATTGGAGAAGTACTATAAAATGTGTCTTGCCAAAGCCTGTTTGGCTCAGTGGATAGAGCGTCTGCCTGTGGACTGAAAGGTCCCAGGTTTGATTCTAGTCAAGGGCGTAACTTGGTTGTGGGCATATCCCCAGTAGGGGGCAGTGCAGGAGGCAGCAGATCGATGTTTCTAACTCTGTGTCCCTCTCCCTTCCTCTCTATAAAAAAGCAATAAAATATATTATTAAATAAAACAAAATGTGTCTTGTGGAGAAGATCACATGAGATAAAGAAAAACAAATCACTTAGCAGAATGCCTGGCAAGTAACAGTAAATCCAACAGTTCTTCTAAAATTAAGGAGAAAAAAAAGGATTATTAATGTATTACAAGGGGGTGTTGAGATGCAAATAACATCATCGTTCAGCCCGTGCTGATTGGCAGATAGTAAAGCATCGTGGTTGGCCGTGTTCCTGCTCCGTGATGCCTGAAGGAGCCCAGGCTCTCTCCAGTTAGGTGTCTGCTCTGCCATCCTCAGCACAGTGGACTTTGACCTCATGGTTGTTACTTGCCAGCCGGTGCCCCTGAGCAGGAAGGAGGAAGTGAAAGAGCGGGCACCCACGCTGTGGTCTTACATGTCATTAGCTAGACCAGCCACCTGTGGCCTCTCTGTGCAAAGGATAGACTTGACTTTACCTCAGTTTCTGACCTTCTGTCGACTCCACGGTTGAGGTTTACAAGGAAAATGGATATTTATTAAACAGTATTGAGATAATAGGCTGGCTGTTATTTAAAACGTTAGATTCACTTTCTCACTCTATGCCAAAATTAAATTCTAGACAAATTAGAAATTTAAATTTTTTAAAGGCAAGGAAATATAGGCGTGTATTTCTATAATTTCAGGGTGTGAAAGGATGTTCCAGGCATGCTACTAAAAGCAGAAACCTTAAATGAAGTGTGATATATTAACTTTAACCTTTTAAAAAGGTTATGTCCACATAAGAAACATTCAAACCTGTGCAGACTTTTTGTGAGTTTGTTTGAGCCAAACTGTTGACAATTGCCGGGAAGCAACATCTGGACAGATCAAAAAAATGCTCCAGAGAATGGCAGTTTTGCACCTTATTTTATACATTACAATCAAAAGAGAAGACGTAAGTGGGTTTGTGAAATTCATTGGTGACAGATTAGGGAGGTGAGCGAAAGCAAAGTGGGGATCTCGGGGATTGGATAAAAAGGAAAGTGATAGACGTATACATCTTTTCCATAGGTGGGTACGGGCAATTAATAGTCAACAATTAACACAATAAAAATAACAGTGAGGATTGTAGTCTCCACTCTGGTGCGTTGGTGGAGCTCTGAGAGGTCCGGAAAAAGGCAACTTACTCTGACATTTCAAAGGTGTGTGATCCTAGAACTAAAAGACAATAGGCAGGCTCAGTTAAGGTAAACATGGGCTTTCGTCAGGGAAGATTCTAGCTTCGGATATGACTGCTTTTTTAATTAAAAAGTTTTAATTTCAGACCTCCCTTTGTGGTTATTTTAGGTCTCTGAGTTTGCAAAGCTGCCACATAGGCCTTCGCTGTGCTTGTCAGGTTAGCATGTGACTTCAGTCCACAATATCCATTAACAAAATTAAAAGGCAGACGATTAGGAAGATATTTGTAATAGGTGACAAAAGGTAAATATGTTATTAGTCCATACAGTGAACTCTTACATACACCGATAAGAAAAAAGATGAATGTATGACAGCAAAAATGGGCAAATGATGGTAGCAGGCAATGTGCGAAGAAGAAATATAAATGTTAGTAAACCTGAAAATGTGATGAGCCACACTGGTAATCAAAGAAATGAAAATGAAGAGATTGTAAGAATGATTTCTAACCAATTTGGCAATCATGGATACTATTTTAATACTCAGCATGGGTGAAAGTCTTGTACAACAGGTGTCCTGAAGGTGTAGGTGGCGGGAACTGCACCAGGTGCTAGGCCGGTGGGGTCACACTGGACCGTGGCTTCTCGCTAGGAAAGAATTCAGAGCCAAGACCCAAACTGTAAGAGAATATTTATTTACAAAATCACAGAGGTAGAAAAAGTAATTCTTATAAGAAATGGGCCTAGGAAACAAGTTATGGAGGTCAAGGAAGGCTCTGGGAGCTTGGGAGTGAGGGAAGCAATGGTCATGCCCTTGGGGGGAGGGAGAGGGGCTGGGAATGCAGAGATGGGGGTAGGGTGGGGACTGGTGCTTCTGGGAGAGAGCCAGTGGGTCCTCTGTCCTAAGGGTTTTAAGGGTGGAGATTTCAGTGGAGGTTCCAGGGGGAGATATTAATTGAATATTCAGCAGTTTTCCAGGTGTGTCCTTTCTGAGTCTGGGTCTCTACTGATTGGTTGGTTGGTGCCCTGGCAGGGAATCCTATCTAATAAAGAGGTAATATGCAAATTGACCCTCATGCCCTCGCACAAGGTGGCTGCCCCCATGTGGTCAAGGATGCCTGTCACAAGATGGATGGCAGGGGAGGGCAGTTGCGGGGGACCAGGCTTGCAGGGGAGGACAGTTGAGGGTGACCAGGTAGGCACAGGAGGGCAGTTAGGGGTGACCACACTGGCAGGGGAGGACAGTTGGGGGCAATCGGACCGGCAGGTGTTGATCAGGCTGTCAGGGAAGTGGTTATGTGGTGATCAGGCTGGCAGGCAGGTGAGCAGTTGGGAGCCAGTAGTCCTGGATTGTGAGAGGGGTCCCAGATTGGAGAGAGTGCAGGCTGGGCTTGAGGGACACCCCCCTCCAGTGCACTAATTTTGTGTACCAGGCCTCTAGTATTATATAATGCAGGTCATCCATGCAGTCCACTGGTCTGGTTTTGTTGCTTTTCTGGGCTTGGAGCTGAAATACAACTGAGGCCTAGATGTTACCTCTTGAGAGGAAACACCAGGGGGTCCAAACCAAGTGACCAGCTGTGTGCTAGGGGAGGGAGAGTCACCCTGGGCCAGGTCCCACCCTACACTGGCCTTTTGCTAGGCTCCTGGGCTTTCCATCCTGGTGACTTTCTCTATCTGGCCTGCCATCCTTGCTCTGCTCACGTCCGACTAACTGCCCACCACACTTACACACAGATGGTAGGATTATTAAATTATTGAGTCTTCTGAAGGATAGTTTAGCAAATTGTATAGTAAGTCCTTAGTAAATATTTTTGCATGCTGTCTTGGGGGCAGAGACTGTCCCCAGCTAACTTGCCCCTGATCTCACGGATTCCTTTTCTTCTGGTAAGATCCCCTTTCCTCTTAGGGCGGACTGTAGGGGAGGCAGCCAGCTCACCTGAAGGCCCACTCCCCACCCAGCACCCCCAGGATTGCTGGGCTGTCCTCCCCAAAGGAGGGGGAGGGGGAAGGCAGGCCCAGACCACAGTTTTCCCCCTTGTGTCTTTTACTGGAAGCCTGAAAGGTTGGCCTGTGTAGAAAGGCGGGTGGTATGTGTGTGTCCTGTGAGTCACAGGAGCAGGCTGTACTGTCGGCTCTCTTTCCTGGAAACCAGAGGGCCCCAGGCCAGCCCCCCGCGGACTCACATTTTCTGCACACGGTGGAGCCTTGTCGCCTTCAGGAGGCTGGCCCTGCTCTTCCAGCACGTGAGCCAGAGCCGGTCCGCCCTGGCGTCCCTTCCGTCCCCGTCCTGCTCACCGATGGGGGTCCTGAGCTTTGTCATCCCGGGACCAGGGCACACTGGTCGGCATGCGTGTATATATTTCAGTGCTGACCATTTCCCTGATGCTGGAGGCTTTCCATGTGAGAGGCCCGGCAAGTTCCCAGGAGACCGGGTCCCTGGGCAGTTTCCAGGGGCAGCAAGCCACGGGCGTTCTCATCAGCTTTCCCAGAAAGGTGCAGCGAGCACAGTCCCCCATCCCCCAGCTCCCGCCACCAGCCAAGTGTCCTCGGTGGTAACCTGACCAGCCCCAGGAACAGAGATTTCTGTTCCGCTTCTTGCTCCTCTCATGTCGGCCGCCCCGACATCCAGCAGACACTGAGCGGGGGTACCGCCCGCCACAGAGGCCTTGACCCTCGGTAAGCCATGGCGCGTGCACCGCTCCGTTGCCCAGATTGTGCCTGTGACCTTGGCACTTCCCACACCACTCCCTCCTGGCAGCGGCTCACGAGCCCCTCCCCCAGCGTTTCAGGATGTGTCGTAGGCATGCTGAGAGAGGCTGTGCTCAATGGGACCAGGGCTCAGACTTTCCATGAGCAGCTGAGAAATTCTAGACACAGCCTGCACTGGTGGGGTTTCCTTTGCTTTTCTGCCGCTGCCGAAGGGAAGAGTCAATGTGTTGTTTTCGGGAGGACTGTCAGATGGCTGCCTGCGGTCCACACACCGGTCCTCGGGGCTGTGGGGAAGGGAGGCTGCCTGCCCCTGCCTGCCTCTCCCACCACCATGCTCCTGGGTCCCCTCAAGTTTTCCTTTAGTTTTTGTACCTTATGTTTTGTACACCAACTTCAGTTCTATTGGAGCTGCAGGAGAAGGGGTGTCCTGCCCCCTGAGGATGCTTGTAATTTAAAAAAAAACAACCACATTTATTTTCTTTTTAAAAAAATATATTTTATTGATTTTTTTTTTTACATAGAGGAAGAGAGAGGGATAGAGAGTTAGAAACATGGATGAGAGAGACACCGATCAGCTGCCTCCTGCACCCCCCCACACACTGGGGGTGTGCCCGCAACCAAGGTACATGCCCTTGACTGGAATCGAACCTGGGACCCTTCAGCCCGCAGGCCGACGCTCTATCCACTGAGCCAAACCGGTTTTGGCGGGTGCTTGTAATTGAGTTGCGGGTAGAGACCAAAGCACAGAAGAATTCTAAGCTGAACGGTGGGCAGGGAATTAACACAGCCGTTCCGCAGGTCTCCTTCGGGCAGCCTCCCTACTAGGCACTCACTCTTCAGGCTCTGCAGGAGGGAAAATAGACAAGTGTCCACCACTGTGGAGACTAATAGGAGGATATTAAATATATAAACAAAAAAAGAGACTATAATAGGTGGTGATAATAGCCAAGAAGATAATAAACAGGTGTTGGGGTTCTGAATGACTGTGAGCGGGCTTCCCCCTGCTCCTCCCTCTTTTTTTGACCAGGTGGCCCTCCACTTTGAGGAGGTGACATTTGGACTGGGACACGATATGAAGATCTAAGGGAAGAGCATTTAAGTTAGAGGGAATAGCGAGTGCAAAGGCCCTGAGGTCGAATGCACTTGATGTGTTAAAGGGAGAGGAAGAGGGCAGGGTGGCCGCGTCTCAGTGAGAAGAGGGCTTAGTCATAAAGGTCAGCGGAGTCAGCAAGGACTAGATGATACAGTGATTTATGGGCCAGAAATAGGGGTTTAGATTTTATTTCCCCTATACTGGGAAGTCATTGGAGGGTTTAAAGCAAAGAAAGTGCTGTGATCAGATTTGTACTTTAAAAGGATGACTCTTTCATTGAGCCCTACACTTAAGATTTGGGTACTTTACATGTGTATCTGTTATACCCAATGTGGCTCAGAGGTTGAGCATTGACCTGTGAACCAGGAGGTCACGGTTCGATTCCCGGTCAGGGCACATGTCCCCAGTGGGGCGTGCAAGAGGCAAGAGCGAGAGCAAGAGAGAGAGAGAGAGAGAGAGAGAACTCTGACAGTATGGGGATAGGTGCCCAGTGGAAGCTGGAAGGCTGGTTAAGAGAGTTTATTCCAACCCAAATTTCAGCACTGCCCCCCTCCACATGCCCTGTGGTGTGTTGACTTTACAAGGAAAACTGGAATGGGCTCTTGTCCTCGGGGAGGGTACAGCAGCTCCTTCCAAACCTTCCTGGAGGAAAGGTTACGAAGGATGAGGAGCAATCTGTGACCTTTTCTTGGAGGGGAGAGGTCACGGAGGAAGAGTAGCACTCAGTGGTAACACACTGCAGTCCGTCCGCATATGCTTCTGTTGTGAGGACAGGTTTGTCCCCACTCTCCCGCTTTTGGGCTTTTGGATTATTTTCAAGGTTTTTGTTATTGTGAAAAGTGCCGCCGCACGAATTCTCATGTCCATCTCTACTCACCTCCCCCCCCCCCTCTTCTCTCTCTCTCGTTGAAAGTCACCCAAATAAGAGCATGTCTGAGTTGCAAGTGAAAACCAGAAACCCTTCTCAGGTGGCAATGCGCTTGCCCTTGGTTTGGGTTAGCCAGAGAGGTGGTAAGTAAGCCTTTAAGTCTGGCGAGAATGTTGATCCCTTTTTAATAGCAGTGTGTGGGAGGTAGGGGAGTGCAATTGCCGATGGGAATATGGGCACAAGTTGTGTTGTGCGGGAAGTTGCTTCTTTTGAGCCATATTGTCTGAGGCTGCCGCCGTGCCCACTCTCAGTCCACACGGGGTGGTTAGCCTGGGGCAGGGTGACTGCCCATGTGTGTCTTTCTCTGGCCCTGCTCTGTATCCAAATGTGACAGGAGCCAGAAACCCGCGGCCTTGGCTCTGCACTCCGTCTGTGAGCGCCCTTGACAGCCTCTCCGGAGCTGATGCCCTGGCACGACGGAAGGACCAGGAGGGCACAGGGTCGGGATCGTCATGCCCTCCTTTGCCCCTTGGACAGGCGGAGCTTTGAGAAGCCCCCAGGGAAGTCTGCCCCTTCTGGCATCTGTAGAGAAGATGAGGGGGTATCGGCTCTGTTTATTTATTTATTATTATTATTTTTTTAGATCTATTTTTTATTGATTTTTTACAGAGAGGAAGGGAGAGGGATAGAGAGTTAGAGACCTCAATGAGAGAAAACATCAATCAGCTGTCTGCCTTCTGCACACTTCCTACTGGGGATGTGCCCGCAACCAAGGTACATACATGCCCTTGACCGGAATTGAACCTGGGTCCCTTCAGTCCGCAGGCCGATGCTCTATCCACTGAACCAAACCAGCTAGGACCATTCTATTTATTTTTTTACTGATTGATTTGAGAGAGAGAGAGAGAGAGAGAGAGAGAGAGAGAGGGAGGGAGGAAAGAGAGTAAGAAACATTAATTTGTTATTCCCCCTATTTATGTGCCCTAATCAGTGATTGAACTGCGTAGTTGAGGTATTGGGATGAGGCTTTAACCAGATGAGCTGCTCTAACCCGTTGAGCTACTCCTTATGCCTTTGTATTTATATATTCATGTGGCAAGTGCTTACTCAGAGCCTACCAGCCTCCTCGGATTGTTAGTGAAACAACCAGGGGAGTTCACTGAAAGGTAGAACTGTCTTTCTAAGACAGAGGGCGGGGTTCAGAGGACCAGAGAACGTTTCCCAGGGGCCAGGACTTGGGGCTGGGAGGGAGGATCGGATGGCGCTTCTTCCTGTGGTTCGCCCTTCTTTTACCCCCGGGCCCTCCACACTGTGGAGGGAGTGCCTGGAGCACATCCAGATACTCTCAGCTTTCCGACAGATGTTTCTAACAGATGTTAGTCAGACTTCTAATCCTGTGGGTGGGCGTGGCGATGGGAGGGGCGGGAGTGGGGCATTTTGGATGGAGCCCAGGGTTCCAGGCCAGAGAGTAAGGCTGGGGAGGGGGAAAGGCAGGGGAGGGGGAAAGGCAGGGGAGGGGGAAAGGCAGGGGAGGGGGAAAGGCAGGGGAGGGGGAAAGGCGAAAGGCGGCAGGAGCCTCGTTGGGGGACCCTTGGCTGCCTGCCAGGCAGAGGAAGTAATCTTTGTTGTTGGGTGAAGGGGAGTGATATATTTATTTTGTGGTGCATGTGTTTTACATACGTCACAGAGGAGTGAGGGTGTGTATTGTAGCTGGTGAGCGCTTCCATCCCTGTGGGGTGGGGTGGAGGGGATGGGACAGTGGGAATGAGCAGCACGAGGCAGCGGGCTCTAGTGGTTTCTCGGGAATCTTAGCGAGAGGGGCGCTCTTGTCACTGACTGAGACCCACAGTGGGAAGGCCTTTCTCCCAGTAATCAGATGGTGACTGCCAGAGGCCTTGGGGTAGAGAACGAGCCATTTGGGAAGTTTGGGCAGTAGGAGGGGAAATGGAGGAATTACGATTTAGGAATGCCATTGCTCAATTTCCCTCCCTCTCCTGCCCCCTTTCTCACTCCAGTTTGGAAATCAGGGGGTTTTCTTTCCTTTGCCCCAGTAACCCTCTTTCTCATGGGAGGAGGGCTCACTCGTTGCTCTGCTGATATTTATGGTCATTGAGAAATCTAAGGTACAGCCTGTGCTTTTTCTATGGGGGGGGGGAGGAGAGGGGGGGCCTGGCCATGTGCCCGTGAGCAGTAAGTGCAGAGGCTGAATGCTGGGTGGGAAGGGACCACCCCTGGACATCAGTGGCCCTTGCCCTCTTTGGTGATCTAAGGAAAGCTCTAGATCTTCCGAGAGGAGTGTGTATCGTGGGCACCTGGGGGGCTTTTTAAGACACAGTTTCTGATTCAACAGGTTTGGGTGGGGCTGAGAATTTGCACTTCCAAGTTCTCAGGTCGAGGTGATGCGCTGGGCCGGGGACCACACTCGGAGAACCACTTTCCTTAGAGACGTGGTTACACGGAATCCAGCTTCTCTGCTGAGAGGCCGGTGTGGCGGAGTCTTTGAGGAGGAGTGGGGGCTTCAGGATGGGGGGTGTAAAGGTGGAGGCAGTGGAGCGCAGGGGCGCTGAGGCAGGCAGGGAGGAGGCCCGAGGCCAGGTGGGCCAGCCGGGGCAGGCTGAGTCTTTCTTTGCTGCAGGCAGATCCGTGGAACTGCCCTGGGGCCTGTCTCCTACTAGAGAGAGGTTCAGTGTCCCAGGGAAGCCAAGCGTGCCTCTGCCTGCTGAGCTGTCTTATCAGGGCTCCTGTCTCCTGTCTAGGAAGGGCCTGCCTCACCTCCCAGAGGGAGCCTGGGGCTCGGCTCAGAGTATTCTTCCGGCCCTTTTGGGAAGAAGGGAGCACAGAGAGACTTCTTGTGAGAAGCCTTGGTGGCAAACTCTGCCCCCAGAGTGTCGCTGCCAAGGCGTTGGAGTTGGCATTTATAAACGGCTCTCCTGCCTCAGAAAGAGACTGGAGCCAGACGAGCCTCAGGCTGATTTAGGAGGCGATGGGGGCGGGGGGGGGGGAGGAGGGGGGCCCTCTCGCACTCACCCTGATGCTTCGGGTGACGAGGACAGTGGAGGGGCTTGTTTCTCTACTCGTGGCCACTAAAGGCGCCTATTCAGTTCCTTAGTGGGACACCGTGAGGCCAGCAGCCCCAAAGGCAGGGGGGCCCAGGCTGGATTGAGGCGGGAGGAAGAAGCCTGGCCCTTTAGGCCACGTGGCACGCTGTGTCCTCCCATCTGGACACCAGAGAGCTGCTGCCTGGACTCCCGCGTCTGCTCTCACCCACCGTGAGGCCACTCTGCACTCTGCAGCACGTGGACACATCTGGCCATGTCTCTGCTGAAAATGATCCCACTGCCCAGACCAAGTCCAGCACCTCGCCACGGCCCACCGGCCCTTCCCTGCCCTGGTTCCTTCCGCATCCTCTCGAGTCCGCCTGCCACACTCACTGGACTCTTAAGTTCTCAGATGCGCGTGTTCACGGAGTCTTTCCAAATGCAGCTGCGTCTTCCTGGGCCATTGGTTCCACCCCCTTCACGGCACCGGCACCGGCACCGGCACCGGCACCAGCACCATAACCATAACCTGGCCCACTTTTACTGCCTTCGGGTCTCTGCTGAAATAATGTTTCCCTTTGGAGGCGTTCTCTGACCCCTGACACTAGGTTTGCCTGCCCCACTGTGTTCTGTGTAGTGCCTGCACTCCGCCTCATCGTGACCTGTGTGGGTGGTGTGGGTGTGCTTGCTCACAGGCCCCCGGGAAGGAAACCTTGTGGCTCACTCCTATTGTCCTGGCATGGGTATTAGCAGTGCCTCCTTTCACTACCCAGTACACTACTTTGGATAATACATTTTAGTCAGCCTACTTAAACAGTGTTTCCCAAACTTCTCTCATGATGAGAATCACCTGGTGGAGTTGTTAAAATACAGATTCCCGAGTCCCAACTAAGAAGTGCTAAACTAGAGTTTTTGGGAACATATAGGTAAAATTGTATACTTAACTACTGGCCTACTAGAAGTAGAGAATCAAACGCTATGTTTTCCAGACATCCTTGCCCTAAAATTCATGCGTGACTCTGCCAGTTACCTGCACTTGACCCAGTCTTAAGTGTGTGGCCATCCCCTTCCTCCGGACGGGCTCTGGGACATCCATTTCGCTGGTGTGGGTCATGGCCGGGGTGGGATAGTTCTGTGCGGGTCGCTTTGTCCCATGCCTGATGGCCACAGGGCCCCACTCCCTGCAGCCTGGCTCGGCACTGATTTCTGGGAGGAGATCCTGGAAGCTCAGTCTAGATTCTGTTTCTCCCGCTTTCCTCATGATTCACCAAGCCACCGAATACCTCATACAAGTTCCCTTCCTGCTCAGATTACCTAACTGAACCCTGACCAAAACAATGTCATCATCGTTCTTGCAAGTGACTTGTTGGATTGTTTTTCCCTTATCTGCGGGGGCAGGTACCAGACATCACCAGCACCTAGCATGATTCCTGGTATGAGACTGGTAGGCAGTGAGTGTTTGCTGAACGAATGGACTCTTGGACTGAGTTTGTAAAAGTCGGGTAGGTGTAGCTAGCTTTTAGTTCAATGACTGTAGGTGACATCGAAGGAATGGAGGTGATTCAGTCCAGAGCAGCGGTCGCCAACTGGTGGCCCGTGGGTTACTGGTGGTCCGTGAGGTCCAAAGATCGGCAACTGCTGGTCTGGAGAAGAGTAATAAGGGTCACGACAACTGACTTCAGGGTTAAGCTTGGTCTGTGGGCCCTGGAGTTAGCATCCCGGTGGGAGGAGGTGCTGAGCTGTTCCTCATCAGCCCGGCTCCCCATCTTCCAGCAGAATTCTCTGCTCTCCCCTCTGTGTCTGTCCTGGGGAAGAGCAAGGGAGGGGAGGACCCTCCTGGCCCTTAAAGAACAAAGTCTGCGGAGGGGCGCCGTGGGAGCCCACGGTAGTTGGAGAAGAGTGGTCAGACGGGCCAAGAAGGCTTCCTGGGAGAAAAGGTAGTTGAGCTGCCCCTGAAATAGTCAGGCTTAGGTGAAGGGATAGGCTTGAGAACTTTGGGGACAGGGGAGAGGAACAGACCTAACGTGTGCACTGTCCCTTTAAGCTCCCTCTTATCAGAGTCCCCCTGTGAGGTTGGACGTGTAATTGTGCCGGGGTCACATGGTAAGTTAGTGGCAGGCCCCTCATTTGAAACCAGGGCTGCCCAGCTTCTGTGATTTAGCCACTAAGACCCTATGTTGTACTTACTTGTTTGACCCTGAGTAACAGGCAGGGAATCTGCTTCCAGGGGGTGATGTAAGGGGTAGATGTGCACAGTACATCCTAAGCACATGCTGAACCCCGTGGACTGACAAGGACAACAGGTCAGAATTTTGCAATTGAGTGTCTGGGAAATGTTGATGGGTGAATGATGAGAATCGGGGTGACTCTTGCCATGCCTCTGTGGGTGGGGTGTCTGGCTGGCTGCTGCTCACGGGGCTGCCTGACACGGGCAGTTAGTTTTGGAGGACCTCTTTGCTTTGTCAGGCCCAGGCTCCGGCTGGAACAGGGGGGCCAGGCAGACGCACTCCCTCCGTCCCCTACTGGTCCTCACTTGGGGCTCAGCATGTGGCTAAGTCAGCCATCGCCGCTGTCTGTGCTGGCTGCCCCGGCTGACACTCTCTGCCCTCCCTCTCACAGGCTCCCATACGCCAGCGGGGAGCTCAGTAAATATTGGTCAGCGAGCAGCAGGCTGCTGGTTCTAATTTTGTTCCCTGCTTCTGGGTCACCACTAACTCTTTTTTTTTTTTTTAATGTTTTCTCATCCTGTCCCTCCGAGCAACATGAGCTTTCACGAGGAGAGTGAGTGAGCTGCTGCCGCTAGGCACCCGCCCCCTCCCCCTGGCAGCCCTCCCGTGCTGCCCGCCGAAACCTCCCACCCGGGGCGGCCACTGACTGGGCCAGAGCTGGAGGCTGAGGTTCTGCGGGTGGGACCTGGGAGAAGAGAACACCTCCTTTTAGGGTGTGCTCGGTGGCAGTTAGGTGGGAGGCTCAAGGAGCCAGGAAAAGAAAGGGCCCATTGACTCCGGGGCTGCTTGGCCTGGCTTTGGAGCTGTAGTATTTGCGCTGTGCTTGGGAGGGGGTTGTAGCCTGTCCGAGAGGAGAGCGGCCTCTCGACCATGCTCATTAGAGGGGCGCGGAGGTCCTCCGTTTTTTCAAAGCCCTTTGGACTCCGGAGAGCCTGTGGGGCGATCGTGCCGAGCTCTGAGCTGGAGCTGAGAGGTGACTGGATTCTCTTGGGTCAGCTGGGTCTTACACCGATGCCTGTATACTGGGAATATACTAATTATTTGTAGAACACTTGGCAGTTTTTGTTTTCAACTGGATTAGTTACTGCTTTTCCCATGTCTAGGTTTTGCGCCATATTTAGAAAGTTCTCCCTAGCTCCTTGATTATAAAAATAACCAACCATGTTTTGTTCTTTTTAATGCCGTACCCACCACCCATTGGGACACATCAGTGACTTGACAGAAAAAAAAAAAAAAAAAAACCAAAACACTCCAGAATCTCACTACACAGAAATATCACGAATATTGGGTGGACATGACTGCAGATGATCTTCCAGGCATACTCACAGAAAGGAAGGAAGAAAGAAAGGAAGGAAGGAAGGAAGGAAGGAAGGAAGGAAGGAAGGAAGGAAGGAAGGAAGAAACTTGTGCCATGGCCAGAAAGAAAGAAAGAAAGAAACAAACAAACAAACAAACAAACTTGTGCCATGGCCAGCGTGTCTTAGTGGGTTGGGGTTGAGCGTCGTCCCGTTCACTGGGGGGTCGCTGGTTTGAATCCTGGTTGGGGTACATGCCCTGATTGCAGGCTCGATTCCCAGTAGGGGGCATGAAGCAGCTTCTCTGTGTTTCTCTCCCTCTCCTTCCTCTCTCTCTAAAATGAATGAAAATATATTTAAGAAAAATAAGACCTTGTGAGTCATCGCTATAATTACTTGTTTCCATTTTAAAACACTGTTGATTGACTCTTTCCCATGAAAAATGAATACATTCCATTTTCACATTTTTCCTCATTTCCTTTCTTCCCAGCTCTTGTTTTTATTACATTATTAAATTGTCCACTTTTATAACATTTAGATTCTTTTCTATAACCATAATCCCCATAGTTTTTAAAAATTTGTTTAAAATATGTTTTTATTGATTCTAGAGAGAGAAGAAGGGGGAGGGGGAGGGGGGGAACATGGGTGCGAGAGAGTAACTTTCACGCACCCTAACTGGGGAGTGAGCCCCCAACCTGGGCCTGTGCCGTGGCGGGGAAGCGAACTATCGACCTTTTGGTCCATGGGACACCGCTCAACCAACTGAGCCACACCAGCCAGGGCCCCCATAGTTTTTCTATTTTTTATTTAAAGGGTTTATTACCATCAGTCATCTTACCATGGTTTCTGCATTCCTGGGCTCCTTTTAAAAAATGTATTACTTAGCTGCATTACATGTTGGCAGAGAATAATATCAGTGGCTCATATTTTCTTTTCTCTTGGATTTGTGTGAACATTGTTGCAATTTCCTTGTGATACGAGGAAGACGAGGGCAGCCTGCATTTTCTGCCACTTAAAATAAGTTTAGTCTGTTTAACAATTTTTGTAATAAAATATTTTGGTGCGTAAAAATGTTTCCTCTGGACGCCTGAAAAGGTCTCTTACACTTCAGTAGTTTAACTGAACTGTCTGTTGAGCATTCTGTCTGCATCACATTTTTGTGGGATTCAGTGTATTGTTTAAATCTTCCGATTCTGGGGTGTTTTGTTTTTCTTTTCATTTCAGGGAAACCTTGTATTTATCTTGAAATGTACCCTCTATTCCATTCTCAGGTTCTCTATTTCAGGGACACCAATTAGCTATCCCTATGGTGATCTTCTTGTTACAGTCATATGCCCATAACGACATTAAGATCAATGCATGGCTGCGTATATGACACTTCCCTCAGAGTATAAGCTGACAATTTCCTATCGCAGCCGTCGTGACGTTGTAGTGCAGTTGCATACAGTGTCCAGTACAATAGCATGCTGTACGGTCTGCAGCCTAGGAGCCGTAGGGGAAGAGAATTTGTCACCCCCAAATATGTCTCTTTGGCACAAGGATTATTTGAGGCTGGTTAATTTTAAGGAATAGCACGCATGTGAAAAGCTCTGAAACCAAGTAGAAGTCACACTTGGAAGGGTGTCTCCCTCACTGTACCCGGAAGAGGAGGGTGACCTCATCTCCAGAAACTCTTATCAGCGCAGAAGGCGATGACCCGGCGTCTGCTTAGCCACCTTAACTACCCTACCCTGGCTTACCCTGCTTTGCCTGGCAACTCCCATAACTGACTCCCTCCACCCCCAACATCTTTTTTATTTTTTATCTATGAGAGGAGAGAGAGAGATAGAGAGACACGTCAATTTGTTGTTCCACCTAGTTAGGCAGTCATTGGTTGTTTCTTGTATGTGCCCTGCCGGAGGAGCCTGCAACCTTGGCATATCGGGATGATGCTCTAACCCAGTGGTTGGCAAACTCATTAGTCAACAGAGCAGCAAACTGCAGCTCGTGAGCCGCATGTGGCTCCAGAGCCGCGGTTTGCCGACCACTGCTCTAACCAACTAAGATACCCGGCCAGGGCTCCAGCATCTTTTGTCTTCACCTGAAGATGGTATTTAAGGTGGTGGCTTCCGCTCTTTGGGTGAGTTACTCAGTTCTCCTGGTCTCTCCCAGGTATGTAGCAGGGACATGTGTTATTAAACTTGCATTTGTTTTCCTTCTGTTAATCTGTCTTTTGTAATAGTTATGTCTCAGCCAAGAAATCAGAAGGTCAAGGAAAAATTATTTTTCCTCCCCTGCAGAGCAATAGCCTATACCTCTGGTCGGCAAACTGCGGCTCGTGAGCCACATGCGGCTCTTTGGCCCCTTGAGTGTGGCTCTTCCGCAAAATACCACGGCCTGGGCGAGTCTATTTTGAAGAAGTGGCGTTAGAAGAAGTTTAAGTTTAAAAAAATTTAGGTCTCAAAAGAAATTTCAGTCGTTGTACTGTTGATATTTGGCTCTGTTGACTAATGAGTTTGCGGACCGCTGTCCTAGACAATATAGGTTTGTGTAAGTACATTCTGTGATGTTCACAGCGACGAAGTTGCCCAATGACACGTTTCTCAGAATGTCTGTCTGTCGTTACTCAGTGCGTGACTGTGTTTGTTTTAATTTGTCTTAAACTTCTGTGATGCTCTCAAACCTTCCTCTGTCGGTATTTGTCTTGCACATCACTGACGGCATTTTGTTCTGTTCATTATAATTTATTCTTCAGTGCTGTTGTTTTGTTCTTGGTAAGCCTGTGCCTCCTTTTATCTCCTGTGTGAGCTGTGTGTTGCGTCACGTTCTGATTAAGTTACTCTGCACAAGGCAGTCTGGGGAGTTCCGTCGTACTTGCAGTCAACGTCTCTGTCTTTTGCACGGTTGGCCTGCTGTTTCTTCTCATGTTCACGCTCGTGCTCTCCGGCTCTGTTGGCTCTAAAATACGACATGGCTTTCTTCCCAGCCCGTGGAGGTAGATTTGACTCCATCCCCACCACAGCAGCGCTGAGAGCTCGGTGTGTGTGGCCTGTTTCGTAGCCTGGATGAACGAGGACTGTGGGTCTGAGGAGGGGAGATGGAGTGTCTTCCGTTCTGGGATTTTGGTAACAGCCCCAGGGATGTGGCTCAGCTCACTTATGTAGGAGGCGTGCTCCATTTCTCTTGGAGGGGGAGGAATACTCACTTTCCCCCAGTTCATTCAGTATGTGCCTCAGAGCCCTGCTTTCCCTCAGAGAGTCAGCCCATGGGTCTTTGAATTTCACCTATTTGGTGTTTTCCCCAGACTCCCTATATTGGGGGGAGGGGGGAAGATTGGCAGTTTTCCACCCCCCACCCCCCCACCCCCAATTGGGGAGAAGTTAGAATTCTCCTGGTCTGCTTTCATCACGGTGGCTTTCATGCCTGGGCCCGGGCCAGGCGGCTAGGAGATGAGCCATGTGGATGCCCCCACTTTCCTTTCCTTGCCTATAGTTTTGAAGTTATTGTATCAGAGTTTGCCCATCTCCTTGTTTGGCTGCTCTTGGAACTTTGTTTTTCTTGCTTGCTTTTTATACTTTTATTATTTTTTTTTAACTCAAATGTTATCAGGGGAAGGAAATTTTTTATGCCATTTCAATTCTCCATCTTAACTCAGAAACCTTTGTTTTTATATATAGTGTTTCAAAATTCTTTAACTTCCTTACTACTCATAAAACTGAGGGTTTGTTTTCTTCTTTCCAAAATGAGGAAACAAACCTGGTGAGGTCAGTGAGTGGCTTATAGTCGCTGCAAACTGTGGACTTTGCACACCAAGTCCACGGTCCTTTGTTGCCGAAGTTGGTGCTGCCCTAGTTAATGTCACCCACTGAGCGAGCGAGGTGAATGGGGGGTTTTTGATTCCTCAGGACCTCCACCTCCATCCGAGGCCTGGCTGAGTCTGTTGCCTGCAGGTAGCAGGGATTTCTGACTCAGAGCCACCTGCCTTTGAGAATGTCCACTGGGGAGACAGTCCTATTAGGTTGACAATTCCCAGCCTTCTAATGGGGTGGGGCGGGACTGTAGAAAGACCAGTCTACTTGAAGGTCTGCAGAGATGAGCTGTTGGTGGGAGAGAACCCCAGAGGCGTAGGAGCTGCCTTGTAATAGGTGGTTGTGTCGTTGATGCTCCCAATAATATATATATGTATGTGTGTATAAATATATATATATATATATATATATATATATATATATATATATATAATTTATTTCAGAGAGGAAAGGGGAGAGATAGAGAAACATCAATGATGAGAGAATCATTGGTTGGCTGCCTCCTGCTTGCCCCCTACTGTAGATTGAGTCCACAAACCGGGCATGTACCGTGACCAGGAATCAACCGTGACCTCCTGGTTCATAGGTTGACACTCAACCACTGAGCCACGCCAGCAGAGTAACTAGACACCTCTTTTTATGTTCTTGGGATTTCAGGTAGGGATGAAGACAGTTGAGGGGAAGCTCAGGGTGATTCACTGAGGCCAGTGAGAAGTGGGACCAGCACTCTGGGAACATCACTGATATCACTACAGCATCCCCTTACTCCCACAAGCTCACCACAGCCCCTCATCCCCCTCCAGCTCCCAGAGTCATTATTGGTGTAGCAGCCAGCCTTTTCTCAATTTGATATAAAGTGCTACGAGAAGACCCAGTTCTTGCATGGATTGCCACCCCAGCCGCCTGCGGCCCTAGCTGCAGAGCTCTAGCTTTGTAATGTATTGTGTGCCCTCTAACCCATACTTTGAGGGGGCACCAGCTCAACGTAATTGGGTAGGATTTCAAACACATGTCTTACCCGTTTTCTGTGGTTTACCAGTTGGCCTGGACACAGCTATGCCTTAGCCAAGTTTGTCTCTGGAGCATTAGAAAAAAATTTTTTTAAACACGTTTTTATTGATTTCAGAGAGGAAGAAATAGGGAGAGATAGAAATAACAATGATAAGATAGAATCATTGATCAGCTGCTTCCTGCCCTCTCCCTCCTGGGAATGCAACTCACAACCCCGGCATGTGCCCTCACAGGGAATGGAATCATGACCTCTTGGTTCATATGTCGATGCTCAACCATTGAACTACACCAGCCAGGCTGTCCCTGGAGCATTTGACCTTACCTTCCACATGTCATTCCTGGCCCCAGAGGAATCTGAGAGCTGGTGGTCAGGGGAGGGAGTGGATGTTTTTTTTGTTTTTGTTTTTAAATATATATTTTATTGATTTTTTACAGAGAGGAAGGGAGAGGGATAGAGAGTTAGAAACATCGATGAGAGAGAGACATCAATCAGCTGCCTCTTGCACACCCCTACTGGGGATGTGCCTGCAATCAAAGTACATGCCCTTGACCGGAATCGAACCTGGGACCTTTCAGTCCTCAGACCGATGCTCTATCCACTGAGCCAAACCAGTTTTGGCGGGAGTGGATGTTTTGAGTCTAGCAGCTCCCAGGCCCCACAGGTCTCTGCTGCCTGTTCCACTCACACCAGTGTCCACACCCTGGACCAAGCATCATGGCATGTCACTACTCTGTCACCCCAAAGAGAAGTAAATGTGTGTTCCCCTCTGAGCGTGGAGGTGGGCATAGAAAGCATGCAGCATGGTGAATCCAGCAGTCAGGAATGTCCACAGGACAGAGTACGGCTTCTACGATGAGACATTTCTGGACCAAGTGAAGGTGACAAGCAGGTGCAGTTCTGATTTAGGAGCCTCCCAGATGGTAAGGAACCTCTGAAGTTCCCCAGAGGGTCCGGCTTTCTCATAGATCTTTCATTTCCCCCAAGGATTGGGTCTGGGGCCTTGGAGAAATAGCTAAGGCACTAAAATAATTGACTTCTTTGAACCCAAGCCGAGTGAACAAAGGAGCGGAGAGACTGCAGCTTCTCTTTAGTGGGAGAGCCATGGTCTTCTGAGGCAATGGCACCCTTAAGCCTTTGCCTCTCCAACTTCCTTTGATGCCCTGTCCCACATGCTCTTCTTACCACTCCTGGAAGATGCCCTTGAGGGCGGTGGGGCAGCTTCTTGGGAGGACTGCAGCGGCCCACCGGCCCGCCCATTCCCATGGCCTGAGTAGACCTGGCTTCCTCCTGCCGCAGAGGCCACGCAGCGAGAACTTGCCCAACTGCACCACCCAGCTATACCAAGCGCTGTAGGTGTGTTTGGCCTTCTCTTCTTCCTTTTTAGAAACTTATTTTCCAAGAAGAACTTGTAGGTAAAGGGAAGAAAAACCAGCACTGGAGCAGAAAGCTCCCCTTCTCGTGTCTGCCAAAAGTCCAGGGTCACTTGGATTTGAAGTGTCTTGAGCAAATCCCAGGTCCCTGGGCCAGGACTTCTTACTGCCGTCCCATTGTGATTCGATTCCGGGGGGGGGGGGAGGGGGGGGCTACGTCAGAGTGTTGGCCAGGCAGGAAGGCTCCGCTTGCTGAATCTACCCACCCCCTCTGGGCTGCCACTGGGTCAGTGAAGAACCAATATTTAATAAATGGTGACCTTGACCTGAATACCAATCCAGGTAGGGCTAAAATTCATACTTGAAGAGATTTTTATATTTGTTTTTTGTTTTTTTCTGATGTTTTGAAGTTGCTACAGATAAATTTGAGAAATACAGCTGAAGTAGAACAGTTGTTTTTGTTGAAGTGGTTCTGTAGAAGGAGCCCTAAAATGCAGGCCAGCTGCTGAGGCGAATCGGGAGGTTCCTCTGCACTGGTGCTTGCTGGGCTGATAGGAACTGGGGCCCATCTGCCCAGAGGATGCAGGATTCTGTGGGTCTTCATGGGAACCAGGGTGTGTGTTTTTGTGTCTCTTTCCAGCAGGGACAGTGGTTAAGAGTGCAGTGCCCTGGCTTTAGTGTCATTCAGACCTGGCTTCCTTTCATGAAAAATTTAGTTTCTGGCTTCACTGCTCTATTTGCTGGCCATGGATCACATTTCCTAATCTCTGACCCTGTCTCCTCGTTTAGTAGATGGGATAAGTGTCCCGATTCTCTTACAGCAGTGTTTCCCAAAGTGTGGTACACGTACCCCCAGGGGTACAGGAAGAGTTTGGTGGGGGTACGCGTTGCATCGGAGTTTGGTGGGGATATGCACTGCACCGTGCTTAGTTATGCTTAATTCTACGTTCTTATGAGTCAAGTCAAGACAGTCTTGTGAGGCGTGAGATGGTCCGGTGTGCAAATAAATGTTATTTATAATATAACTTTTATTTATATTTTATTATGAATAATTTTATTTTTCATTTATTATTATTTTGTGTATGTACCAAAAAAATAAAAAATAAATATATTTTGATTATTAAAATACATCCTTTTTTTTTTTGACGAGGGGTACTCAACGTTACGAAAATTATAGAAGGGATACACATATGTCAAAAGTTTGGGAAACACTGTCTTACAGGAATCATGACTGTCAGTGCAGAGCAAGGTGCACATGGGTAGCACTAGCAGCCTCTCTGCCTCTCCTTTCCTAAGTCCACGCAGCTCTTCATTTTGACAGTCCAACTCCACCCTCAGACAGATGGGTGTGCTCAGACGGAGAACAGCTTTCTTTGTAACCTGGGGTTTAGCCATTTTCAGCTAAAAGCCATTCTATACACTATAATTTAATTTTTGGTTTTTAGTGGAGATTTGAGAGTTGTTAGTCTCAAAGTAACACATTTACCTAATCCATTCATTTGTGGGACTCAAAGTATCCTATCTAATAAAGAGGGAATATACTAATTGACCCTCACACTATTGCAAATATGCAGTGCTCACAGCCAATAAGGAAGGAATATGCTAATTGACTGTCCCACCCTCAAAGATGGCACTACCCACAGCCAATGAGGAGGGAATATGCTAATTGACTGCCATGTCCTCAAAGATGGCAGCACCCACAGCCACAAGATGGTGGTACCCAGATCCCTCAGCCCCAGCTGCTCAGGGCTGGCCCAAGGAGTAGGCAAGCCTTGGATGGCAGCTGCCCAGCCGCCCAGGGTTGCCCGAGGCTCAGGTAACCAGGGCCAGCTGAGGCTTGTGCTGCCATCAATGGAAGCAGCAGAAGTGTGATGGGGTGATATCTTCCCCTGATTGCCGACTTGCCTCCTGTCCCTGAGGGCTCCTGGGCTGTGAGAGGGGGCAGGCCAGGCTGAGGGACCCCCTTTCGGTGCCTGAATTTTCATGCACCAGGCCTCTAGTGTTCCATAAAAAGTGATACTTTGTGCCCTCAGATTCTGTGTATGCCCCATACCCCCTGCAATGTCCCAGATGTGCTTGCGGTCAGGGACTTGTGTGATATGCAGGCCACAGGCCTGGAGTAAATAAAATCAGCCAAAGGAATATTTCTGTTAGCAGCTCAATATCTGGGCTGAGAAGGAGTCAAAATAGAGGAACTCTGCTAATTATAAGTCGTAAAGTAACAGCCACACTTTAATTGACTGCTTTCTAAAGCCCATGCACTCAGTAGACTTATCGTAGCTCATGGCAGTAAATCTTCACGGTAATCCGGTGAGTGCTACCAAATTTATAGACGAGAAAACCAAAGTGTGGAGAGAAGCCAAAGCCACTTGGCCAAGGTCACTTTGGGTAAGCAGCATTGCGGGAATTCAAGCTGGGTCTTTCTGACACCAAAGGCCATCGCTGGCCTGGGTGTTGACGCTGGTTAATACCTCACCGGAGATCACACAGCCGGTAAGGGGCAGATCCGGGATGCAAACAGGCCTGCTCTGAGCTGTAGCAGGCGGCCGGAACGGCACTAGGTGTCTGACCAGGGGGTCAGACCAAACTTTGGTTCTGCAACCTTGGTGCTTGGGCTCTGGCTAGGAAAGAACTCAGAGCAAGACCCGAACTGTAAGAGAATATTTATTTATAAAATCACAGAGGTAGAAAAAGTAATTCCTAGAAGAAAAGGGCTTAGGAAATAAGTTATAGTGGTAAAGGAAGGGCCCTTGGAGCCTGGGAGTGAGGAAGCTTAGGAGTGGGGCAGGGAGGGGGAAGTTGAAGGGGAAGGGAGAGTGCCCTGGGTTTAAGGGTGGAGATTTTAGGGGTGGTTCCAGGGGGAGATCTCAATAGCACATTCAGCAGTGTTCCAGGCTGTCCTTTCAGGGTCGTTGTCTCCGCTGGTTGATTGGCCAGAGGGTCATCATCCAGTGCAGCTGGTCCTGAGGACAGCTGTGGCTGGTTCTGTTGCTTACCTGGGCCTGGAGCTGAAATATGACTGAGGTCTAGATGTTATCTCTAGGGAGGAAAGGTCGGGGGGTCCAAACCGCATGGCCAGCCATATGCTAGGGGAAGAAAGACCACCCTATGGGGCAGGTCCCGCCCTAATTGGTTGTCCCTTGCTAAGCAGCTGGGGGGTTTCCACCCTGGTGACCTTCTGTACCTGGCCCATAGTCCTTGCTCTGCTCATGTCCGTCTAACTGCCCACCACAGAACCACTCTGCTCTGTCACAAGCAGAGGCTGGAGGTGGAGTGACCCTCAGCGAGGCCTCGTGGTCAGGGAGGTGTGGAAACAACTTCAGTGACCGGGCCCTGGGTCTGGATTAAATAGGAGGCTCCTCTTCCCTTCCTGATATTTATTTCACTAATTAAATTATAACTGTACTAAGGGAAATGATTTAACAAATGAAGTTGTTTGTCCTATTGTCTTAAAGCTTTCATTTTTCTTTGTTCCTTCTCAGTTCTTTTTAAAAATATATATATTTTATTGATTTTTTTACAGAGAGGAAGGGAGAGGGATAGAGAGTTAGAAACATCAATGAAAGAAACATTGATCAGCTGCCTCCTGCACACCTTCTACTGGGGATGTGCCCACAACCAAGATACGTGCCTTGGGACTTTTCAGTCCGCAGGCCAACGCTCTATCCACTGAGCCAATTCTAAACTCAGCCCTTCTCAATTCTAAACTCTGTTACATAATTGTTCTTCTTAACGTTATATTTTACCCTAACACATCTTTCTGCCTGTAGCCTTTTCTTTTTTTAAAATATTTTTATGGATTTTTAGAGAGGAAGGGAGAGATAGAAACATCAATGATGTGAGAGAGTCATTGATCGGCTGCCTCCTGCACATCCCCTACTGGGATGGAGCCGAAAACCCAGGCATGTGCCCTTTGGCCAGAATCGAACGTGGGACCCTTCAGTCTGCAGGCCAACGCTTTATCCACTGAGCCAAACCGGCTAGGGCTGCCTGTAGCCTTTTTGTTTTTGAATTGCTTCTGTGACTGTAAATTCTAGAAGTAGAATTACAGATTCAGAGGACTTAAATACTTACATTATAATAGCTTTTCAAGAGTCACATTATTTATATAGCCACCAGCCGCATCTTCTTTGATTGTTCAACCTCACTAACATTTGGTTTTATTTATTTATTTTTTAAAATCTGTGTTGCTATTTTAATAAGTAGCAGTAGCATTATCCATTTTTCCATTTGTACTCTTCACAAACCAGAGGGACTGCATATTTTCCATGCTTGTCCCCTAATTTAGGTAGGATAGAAATAAACCTTTGTCATGTTTGATGGTGTGTATTTTTCTAAGTCTTTCCCCCCCCCCCCCCATTTTACTTGCAGTATTAATTTTTTAGGCTTTTGTTTTGGAGAATTTCAAACATATACAAAAGTAGACTGAATAGTATAATGAATTGCCATCAACACATCACTCAGGTGTAGATGACAGTGACCAACTCATGTCCCACCTTGACTCATCTGTACTCCCATGCCAGTACGCCTCAATTATTTGGAAGCAAATCCCAGATATTATTTAATCCATGATTATTTCTGTATCTTTAAAAGATAAGGACTTTAAAATTGTGTTTGTTTATTTATTTATTGACTCTAGAGGGGGACGGGAGGGAGGAACAGAGAAACATCAGTTTGTTATTCCATTTATTTATGCATTCATTGATGGATTTTGGTATGTGCCTTCAACAGGGGGATCCAACCCACAGCCGTGGCATATCAGGATGACGCTCTAACTGAGCTGTCTGGCTGGGGCAGAGAGGCAGGTTTTTAAGCCTCACCCTCATCTGCCTCTTTGCTCTTGCAGGTTTACTTACCACCATGAAGCTGCTGCAGCCCAGCTGCTTCCTGCTGACCCTACTCAGCTTATGGACAGCCGCTCCCGAAACTCGAGCTGTGTCCACGGGGACGCCAGCCATCAGTGCAGCCTCTTTCCTGCAGGACCTCATGCATCGCTATGGGGAGGGTGACAGCCTCACCCTGCAGCAGCTCAAGACCCTGCTCGACCACCTGGCGGTGGGAGTGGGCCAGGCCAACGTCACCCAGCCCCTTCAGGGACAGAGGAACCTGTCCACGGTAAGGCTCCCGGCTCTGCACGGCACTCTGCTCTCGGGGCTCACAGTCCAGTCAGGCACAGGAGCTAAGCTGCTGGAGCAGGGGCGTGGGGTCGGCAAACCTTGATGACACAGCAGAAGCTAGCTCTTCCCATCACCTGGGTTAGCAAGTCTGAATCTCCAACTGCGTTGCCTTCTCTCCAGACTCCGCACTGGGATCACCCGGAACTGCTGGAGCTCCCAAGACAGCCAGCGTTTCCAGCAGAGTTTGTAGATTACTAAGCCCTTCATCCTCTCTCCTAGTTGAGCCTCGAGGCACCTGTAGGTGCAGATGGGAAATCTTTATTCTGCGGGACAGAACACTGAGGGTCCCATAGTGAAATCCTGGAGGGACCGGGACTAAGGCCCAGGTCTTTGGCTTCTGGCTCTCCGTTCTTTCTCCCATATTGTCTTGGCTAATCTGAATCTAAGGCTATTTGAGGCAGCCAGGTAGAAGTCAGCCAGCAGTTGCTTCCTATCTGTTTTGTTTTCTGTGCTGAGTGTTGTGAGAAATAGAGAAAAATTGAAACCTGACAACGAATGGCTCCAGACTGCCTGTCACTACTTGAGCCAGTTAAGCAGCCAGCATGGGAGAGCAGTAGGCCATCCACACAAATCTGCTCTACCCTCCGACCCCCATAAGCCGGCTGCTTATTATGGGCAGAAGGACAAGATGACATGGGGAGGCAGGCAAAAGGAAGAAGAATGGGTATAACGGTTACACATCACAGCGGAGGCAGCTGGGGGAGGGGGGAATGGGACTCCATTGTTTCTCTTGGCAGCAGGCTTGTTAATCTTTCCACGATGATAGGCAAGGAGAATGAGTGCAAGGTTAACTCAGGTCCAGGTCCAAGGTTAACTCCAGCCAGGTCAGAATGTGCTTTCTTTAATCAGAACAAACCCTGGTTAACAGAACATGATTAATATTTCTTAACAACTCTAGCTAGTCCCCACTATTCTGTCTCTCCCTCCCGCCCCTAACAAAATGAGTCACGTGTAGGGGGTTTATTGTCAAGATGGGGAACTCGGCCAGTGAGAACAAAGTTAGCTGATATTGACGTGAAGCATTCGATGCCGGGGATTGGACAGTCCTTGTAGGATTAAAAAAAAATGAGACCGGGAGGTGAGTGTGCGATAGAACAGCCCCGGCAGGTTTGAGGTGAGGTGTCCTGGAGCTTCGCCTTGAAGGAGAGATGAGGGGCCCCCGTGGCCGGGACACAGAACCGCGGGGCCGAGGTGAGTGTCTGCGTTGGTGGGGAGGCTGCCGTAGGGGCTGATGCAGCCTGACCCCAGAGGCTTCCCGGCACAAGAGCAGTGTCTTGGGGTCAGTGGAATCCTGAGCTTCGAAGGCCCAGAAACTCCCTTGTCCGCACACCCAGAAGGCTGATTCTAGAGATAGACCCACGTAAATCCAAACTCCGATAAAGACTGACATGTATGAAGTTTAATTAGAAGGAACACTGCCGTGTTTCATAGGAACAGTGTGTGAGAACAACGCCCCTGCTGCCTCCCAAGGGTTGAAGAGTTCATGGCCAATGGACACTGACTAATCCCCACCCCCAATAGCTCTAGGGAAGTATCTGGAGTCTGCATTGTAATAGGATAGTTCCCTGGGCTATTGTGATGTGCAGCCAGATTTGCTATCTGGTTGAATCAGTGTCTTAAGGTGTGCTTTCTAGAAAGCACATTCCAGTAAGAATGTTTGGAATTGAGTTTCTTCCAGAACCTCTGGGCGGCCCTTACAGATGTTGTATATGGGGTATGTACATGAATAAACCCGATGACTGATCTCTAAGATAACTTACCCGTTTTTCTAGTTGAAGGACCACCTCGCTCCCACCCCTGTAGGTTAGTCTTACAGAATCAGTGATACTTGGACAGTTCTTTCTTGGAAGGCTGAGTCGGTCACTGCCTGGAGCAAGGGATGGCTGTTTCTAAGGCTCTCTGCCCCTCGTCTGTTCCAGTGCTTCAGTTCCGGAGCCCTCTTTGCTGCCCACAACCTCAGCAACCAGTCGCGGATCGGGCAGAGTGAGTTCCAGGACTTCTGCCCCACCATCCTCCAGCAGCTGGACTCCGGGGCCTGCTCCGCAGAGAACCAGGACGAGGAGAACGAGCAGACGGAGGAGGGGAGGCCGAGCTCCGTGGAAGGTGAGCTGGGGCAGGAAGGCCTGGCGCCCATGCTTGTCCTCACGTGGATCTCTGCTGCTGAGCAGTGCTGCTTGCTCGGTGTGTGACTGGTGAGCAGCCCGTGGACACCAGGAGGGGTGCATTAGAGTGACGGTGATACTGGTGTCCTTGCCTGTTGTCAGATGGGCCAGTGTGGCCAGTGCAATGTTTAGTGTTGGGCTCTTTGGACCAGCCCGACTATGGATTGCTTTTTATGGCCACTTTGCCACTTCAGTGTTCATGAAACTACAAGGGAGCCAACACGTTGGCATTTCAGGCCTTACAAGGTCTGTCGTCAGCCCGTTCCATCCTTCTCCCGCCCCTGCCCAGGCCCCTGCTCCAGCCTCAGGGGACTCACCGTGGTCTGTGAGTGCACATGGCTCCCGCAGGCCCAGATTGCCCTTCCGAAGGGCCGTCATGCAGGTGTGTGCTGCCCACACTGACACCGGGACGGACCCCCTGTGCCGTGCCCCACTGTTTCCCACTATCGTTTTAAACGCTCAGTCCCTCATGTTTTCACCTGCCTCCATCTAAAAGGTAAGCTGCATCTGGACAGCAGCTGTGCAGGGTTTGTTTAGGCTTCTCCGCAGCACCCAGCAAGAGGCGAACTCGGCAAATCCCTACTGCTGGGTCGGTGCATGTCTGTGTGCCCTGACCACAGCTGGATCCCAGGGGCCACCCAGGCCGCGGCAGCACCCACCCTCAGTAATGGAGGCCCCCATCTGTTCTTGTTCCTCCACAGTGTGGGGCTTTGGTTTCCTCAGTGTTTCACTGATTAACCTGGCCTCTCTCCTGGGAGCCCTCGTCCTGCCCTGCATGGAGAAAGCGTTTTTCAGCCGTGTGCTCACTTACTTCATCGCCCTGTCCATTGGAACGCTGTTCTCTAACGCGCTCTTCCAGCTCATCCCAGAGGTGCAGTAGAACGGGGCGTGCGCGTCCCCTTTCCCTGGGCGTCCGCCGAGCCCGCCCCGCGTCCTGCCCCCGCCCCGTGCTCCAAGGCACCTGGCAGCTGCCCCTTGGCAAATCACTTCTCCGTCATATCAAGGGACACAAATGAGTCTGACTTTGGATCTCAAGGGCCTTCTCTCACTCCTGGGCACCCAGGGCTACTCTGGCCCTCTCAGGTGATGTCAGATGCAAGGCTCTTAGCGTTTGCCCTCCTATCGGGGGTCTCAGCCTCCTGCCTCAGTGCCTTTCCTAAGCCCAGTTGCAGGGTGGTCTCCACCCATGTCCTTGGTGCTCTGTTCTAAGTAGAGGCCCTCACAGGGCTCAGGGATGGCCACCAAGAGATTATCCATCTAGAATGAGGCAGAAGTAAGAGATTACTGGCTAATAGGTAGCACTGGCCTAAAAGGTGAGCAATCCTTTTAAAAAAACAAAAAAACAAAACAAAACAAAAAACAGGCCACAGCTTGTAGCAGGCCTAACATAGAACAAAGGCTTTCCACCAAAACAAAGGAGATGAAAATTACAAGATAAAGGAGCATTGGCCCTCCACCCGCCTGCCTTGCATCTTGACGTTCTCCTGATAGGACCGACTTCCTGGTGCCCTTACTTGACTGTTTGGAAATGTTTAATTTTGTTTTTTAATTGTGACCACTGAGGAGCTAAAAGGAATAAGACCCAGGTTGACGGTCTGCCCCTCTTGTCAGCTCAGGCAGGTGCAGGCAGGGGAGGTGATTCTGCGGGACCTCCTCTGGGGAGGGTCTTTCTTAAAGAGCCTGTGTCAGGCCCGCCCAGCCTTTCTCGTTCAGAAGACTCTCAGCCAGGAGAGGTGCCAAACGCGGTGCCCAGACCTCATCTGTTCCTTCTTCACAATGGGAGGAAAATCTGGTTTACGTTAAACCATCTCGGTTTTGCCTCAGAATTCCCATGAAGCACTTCACAGGGGAGGCCTCATCCTGGGCTATTTTTTTCAGCTCCAGAAATCAAACATTAATGTTTTAATAATTATGTTCATGAAGTGCCTGGGTACCTGTTGAATGGAAATAGAGTAACTGTACACACTCCAGCTCTGTGGCTCATGGGAGTGCCCCATCCTGGCCATGATGGAGTGTGTGACGCTGGGAAATGGTAGAGGAAATATTTGCTGTGCGGGGTGGTCTTGGAACTCTGTTCTCCACACTGGAGCCCTTTCAAAGCAAAGGAAAACAAACAAACAAACAAACAAACAAACACATCTTGAGAAGAATCTGGAATTCAGGGGCATTGGGCCTTACTCGTCTCCATTGCTTGGCCCTGCACAGGGTTGAATCTTGTGCCCGGGGTTGGTGCGCATGCCCATGCAGTATGGGTTGGGTACACAAAGCATTGTGGTGGTAGCACGGCCATCAGATGCTCTTGTCTCCTGTTATAGAGAGCCTTGGGTCCAGTGTCTGCCGTGGCAGCTTCTGGGTGGACCTGCACATGCCATGGCTGTATGCCGAGGTGGCAACCCCCTGTGCCAGTCACACCATCTGGCAGGAGCGACCTGGGCCAGCAAAGACAGTGGGGACAGGGGCCACAGAGTTCCAAGGCCATCTTGAATTCCTCTTCTTCTGAATTAATTAAAGGAAATTTCATCATACTTGAATCACTAACAAATTTTCTATTTCTCTCTCCCTCCCTACTTGTCTCTCTGATTTTTCCTTTTGCTAATATCCACCCAAACCTTCCTTGTTGCTCTCCTATTCCCTCCACCCCCCCCCCCCAAATGGTATTGTCATGCCATGGGGTGCTCCCCCCTCTCCCTGTCCTGGGTGGGCCTGGCTCTCCCCCAATGGCAGTGTGGGGGTATGGTCTCCTCTGCGTGACCATCATCTCCCTCTGCTCCCTCCTGGGGGCCGTTGTGGTGCCCGTCATGAAGAAGACCTTTTACAAGAGGCTGCTGCTCTACTTCATAGCTCTGGCGATTGGCACCCTCTACTCCAACGCCCTCTTCCAGCTCATCCCTGAGGTATGGCGAGCCAGGGCCCCTCACCCAGGAGCACACTGTCTCCTGGGGGCAGCGGCACCGTGGGAGGACCCTCCGGTCCGATGGAAGGCAGAGAAAGGAGGTGCTTTCCTTCGGGAAGGTGAAGCGAAGACCGGAGCAGAGCTAGGGGAGGCAATGTAGCACAGGGTTAAGAGCTGGTTCCACTCCAGCGTCACTGTTGACAAGTTGTGTGACTTCTGGCAAGTCACCCTCTGTCTTATTCCCTCATTCTGTGAAATGGGCCTGACTTGATGATGGCATGAGGGCTGTGTGACTTAATGTTTGTCAGGTGCCTGATGCCTCGGAAGTGCTAACTGTTGGTGAAAGGTGTAGTGCAGTTAGATCACTTACAGCTCCTAATTTATGGCTCTGGCACACAACAAACTAATATTCAACAGAATCCATGGGTCACGATAAAAAGATCCGTCCTCTGTAGGGCATTTTGAGGCAAAGGTAGTCACCCAAATAGAACGTCTGGTGCCACGTGCATTGGAGGCACCTTTGCCCCTGGGCCCAGGTCAGTGAGAAAACCCTCCACAGAGGAGCAGGGAGCTCAGACTTGGTGGTTTGGCAGCGGCCCCGGAGAAGCTTCCCTGTCTGGGGCTCATTGGCAGCACAGGCGTTCCACCCCGGTGGTCTGACAGGCCTGAGCAGGCGAGGGGAGCACAGAGATGCCGCCACATGCTTCTCCTAACGTTTTGTTTTCCGAGATGTGGTTCTGTGTTTTCTCAGTTGATCCAGAGATAAACTTCTGGAATATCTAGAGAACGAGTAATGTCTTTCTCATTTGCCAGCTGAGGAATCTGACCCAGACCGGGTCCCTGTCCCAGAAGCCAGACTCGTGGCTCCTGGAGCCGTGCTCTGCCCTCTGCCAGCGTCCTGGCTTCCATGGGGAACATTATTGCCTCTTTTTACCCCACTTTCCCTAAGACGATGTAACTGTCCTGGAAAGATGATCCAAATGTGCTCTTTCCACTCTAGAACTTGACCTTGATGTCACTTAGAAAACTAACAGCTGGGTAGAGATTGCATTCTGTCCCTTAAAAGCAGAAAGGAAAGACAGCTACCGTTTAGGCAGCCCAGAGTTCCTGGTACTTATGATCACTTTTATCTTAGACCCACTCATGAAAGGCTGGAGTTTATTCTCTTCATGAGAAGGACGGAATTTATTCCCTTAAAGGGGCAGTTACCTGCCGGAAAACTGAGGAGCAGGTCGCCCGACTCTTTCCCAAGGCCCCATGCAGGCCAGGGGCATCCTTGAGAAAGGAATCCTCTTGATTTCTACTCCGGCCTGCTCCCCAATAAATTCCACCCCCCAAAATAAGTAGAGTTTCCAGAAAGGACTCAAAACAGAACCCCCAAAATTGACACGTGCAGCAACACAGTCTGCTTTCTCGGCCTTGTGGTCGCTGGGAGGTCTGTGGTCGGGAAGCTGCCGCAATCCTTGCTATTTAACTGGGGAGTGGATTTCCCATTTTAGAAACTGTAATTACACCACCTCCCTCTGTGTCTACGGGCAGGTCGTGCAGGGGCATGGGGTAGCGGTGAAAGTGAACACAAACATCTTCTCTTTAAATGTGGGATTTGCAGGCAGAGTCTAGCAAATGGAGAAATGGGGGTAAGAGCCCTCATTAAAAGCAGAGAACTGTCTCCAGGGTGTTCTGCCTGACAGTACTATTTATTCTGAAGAGGATCTGTCTTTTGCATCAGAAAGTAAGCTAGAGAGAACCTAGGAGGCCTGGTGACGGGACAGCCGGGAACCACCAGGAGTTAGCTTCCGCTGGAGGGGGATGGATGGGTGCCAGCTGCCCAGTGCGCTTGTCTCCCTTCCTACAACCAGGGAGTAGGTGAGAGATGAGAAGGGACCATGGAGAGTGCTTATTTTCTTAAACTTATTTTCTTCGTTTGGGTCCACAGGCCTTTGGTTTCGACCCTCTGAAGGATAATTACGTCTCCAAGTCTGCAGTGGTGTTTGGGGGTTTCTATCTTTTCTTTTTCACAGAGAAGATCTTGAAAATGCTCCTTAAGCAGAAAAATAAGGTGAGGCCCGGTTGTGGGTAAAAGAGGTGCTCCCAGGGCAAGCACCTGCCTCCTCCGAAATGCGGTGTGTCTCGGCACCCCTGCAGTGGCCTGGGGTGGGGAGGGGGAGCAGAGCCCACAAGTTTCATGAGTGGACAGCCCACTTCGCTGCATGAGGATGATAGCAGGTGGCACAGGCAGAACAGAAACCAGATCTGGCCTGTGTGCCTTTTACTAGGCGGTAGTTTATTGCCTCTGCTTTATTCTAAATGGTTTTCTTCACGTACCTATACCGTTAGGAGACGAAGGAGGGGCTGGAAGTGGACATGCACTGTGTATGAAGTAGGACCCCAAAGAAATCAGGCGGATTGTTACAGTATAGATCCAGAAAGTTGCTTTTACTGCCTGCTATGTCGTTATTCCCCAAGTAGATGCCGAATTGAATAAAACTGGCCGTTGCAAAGGAGCTCTAAGATTTTGAGCAGAGCGCTGGAATGAGTGGGCCCTGCGGTCACTGCTTTGATATCTGTCCTGTGCCAGGGCCTTGCATTCATTCACCTTGGTTCGGCTCTGACATGCTGGGCTTCTGTGGGTGTTGCCTGCTTGTGATTGTTCTGATAGTGGGAATGGGGTCTTCCCAGTGCTCGGAGCACTGACTCGGAGCAGGTCTCAGGAAGCTTAATGGTCTTAGCGAGAGTCGTGCTCACCACTCCTTGTGGTCCCTCCAGCATCATCACGGACATAGCCATTATGCCTCCGAGGCGCTTCCCTCTAAGAAGGACCAGGAAGAGGGAGTGACGGAAAAGCTGCAGAATGGGGACCTGGACCACATCATTCCTCAGCACTGCAGCAGCGAGCTGGACGGCAAGGTGCCCGTGATGGACGAGAAGGTCATTGTGGGCTCGCTGTCTGTCCAGGTCAGTGGGTCAACTGCCGCTGGGCGGGGGCCCTTAAGGGATAATAGCCGTGGTGACTCAGACCTACCTTGAACGTCCACCGTCTGCCGCTGACCTGGGGGCCTTGGGGCCTGGCTTTCTTGTAGGACCTGCAAGCTTCCCAGGGTGCCTGTTACTGGCTGAAAGGCATTCGCTACTCTGATATTGGCACTCTGGCCTGGATGATCACCCTGAGCGATGGCCTCCACAACTTCATCGACGGCCTGGCCATTGGGGCCTCCTTCACTGTGTCTGTTTTCCAAGGCATCAGCACCTCGGTGGCCATTCTCTGTGAGGAGTTCCCACACGAGCTAGGTGAGTGTACAGGCACCCAACCCCGTTCCACATGGCTGTCTCGTGATTGGCACGAGTACCCTTCTTAGGCTGACTCCTCCACAACTTCAAAACACTTGTTATAATTGATTAATACATTCTTTATGCGAGGTGAGATCTGACCACCAATTCTTAACAGTTGAATTAATAGTTAGTGTGGCTCAGTTTCCTCACCTATACGTTGGGGTAGGTAACAGTGCCTGCCTCATAGATTTATCATGTTGGTAACAGGGAAAGTAGTGAAAGGGACTTTCTGCATGCTGTACCCTGTTCTAAGTGCTTGGCATCTGTTATTTGTTACACCCTATTAATCTCCCAGAGACTGAGATGCACGCTAAAAGTCCGGTGGTTGGAAGAAGGCAGATGAGCTGGGAGTTTTGTGGAGGCCCTTTGTGTTATCAGAGGGAGTGTAAAAAGTCTGGACTTTGGAGGCTCAGAGACTCAAGGTCAAGACCTGTTTGCCATTTATTGGCTTGTGACTGGGAAAATTACTCAACTTCCCTCAGTCTCAATTTTGTTTCCTAAAAATGCCATTCATTGTGGTTCTGTATAGGGAAGCTCCTCTGTTTCGCCATCAATCAGGAGAGAAATGAGGCTGTTGCTTGTTGGTTGTCTGTTTTGCATTGTGTTCAGCCTCTTGTCTGGGACGTACATGGCCAGCTTTGCAGACAGAGATAATTCCTGGACACGAAGGGGGAGGAGCCTCCCTCTTGTCCCTGTAATCTCATGTCTGGGGCTGTGCTGATTTCCGCGTAGATTTGACCTGTACTTTAAGCAGTCTGTGCTGGTTGTGCTCTCGGTCCCACCTCCTGGAGTGACTCCACACTCTCCCCCCATCCTCCCTCCCTAGGAGACTTTGTCATCCTGCTCAATGCTGGCATGAGCCTCCAGCAAGCACTCTTCTTCAACTTCCTTTCTGCCTGCTGCTGTTACGTGGGCATGGCCTTCGGCATCCTGGCCGGCAGCCACTTCTCTGCCAACTGGATCTTCGCACTGGCCGGAGGAATGTTCTTGTATATCTCTCTGGCTGATATGGTAAGTCCTGCATGGTTTGTGCCACGAGAACATCACAAAAGCTGGACTTGGTTATGGAAGTCATTGGATGAGAGACAGCTAAGGAGACATTAGTTATGAGTGTCTTATGACAGCTTTATATAAGGAAGAATTATTCTCCTAGCACAGTTCACCTACTTCGGGTGTACAGTTCAATGCTTTTTAAAAGGATTTAAGATTTTAAATAACGAAGAGTTTGTTTCCATTATCATATGTCCCTAAAGAAAATGATTACTACTTTAATTGGTTTGACTCCGTGGATAGAGCATCGGCCTGTAGACTGAAGGGTCTTGTGATCGATTGTGGTCAAGGGCATGTACCTTGGTTGCAGGTTTGATTCCCTAGTGCGGAGCTTGCGGGAGGCAGCTGATCTGCGTTTCTCTCTCATCCATGTTTCTAACTATTACTTTCCCTTCCTCTCTGTAAAATATCAATAAAAATATATTTAATTTTAGAAAAAGAAAGAAAATGATTACTAAACTCAGCTCCAGGGTCCTTCCTTGAAAATGGGAATATTATAGGATAGATACATATAGGTCAATGGAAAACATTATCAGCAGTGTCTAGATGTGTACATTGTACCATTCCCACTAACATCTGGTATGGCAATTTAAGTAGATGTGAGTTTGCTAGTGAAATACCTGATTTTCACATGTTTTGTATAACTAACCTTTTTTGTATCATTTTCTTTAACATATTTGCGTGAATTGTTTTCTATAGCCTTTGAAAATAAATCATTGTTGTTATTAATCCTAACCCCACAATATTTCTCCATGGATTTGAGACATAATGGAAGTAAGGGAGGGGGGGGGGGAGAGAGAGATCAATTGGTTGTCTCCTGTACATTTCTTGACAGAGGTTATATGTTATAACAAATAACATATGCCAGATATATGCCCTTGACAAGGAATTGAACTCATATTCCTTTGATGCTAGGGCCAATGCTCTAACCATTGAATCACACTGTCCAGGGCTGAAAATAATATTTATATTTTAAAATATATTTTATTGGTTTTCCACAGAGAGGAAGGGAGAGGAATAGTCTGCAGACTGATGCTCTATCCACTAACCGGTTTTGGCTATGGAGACATTTTAGAGTCTCCTTTCTTATGGGGAGCCCTCCCGCAGTGAGGGTTTTTTTACAGTACTTGAATGAGGAGGTCTCCTTGTTGCCTGCCTTGCTGACCAGCAGTGAGAGGCCTTGAGTCATAGCTCCAATCTCTGGCCCCTTGCATAGTAGCTCAGTTTTCCCTAAGAAGTGACAATAACATTTTGATAGCAAAATATATCCTTGTGCCAAAATCGATTTGGTTCAGTGGATAGAGCATCAATCTGCAGACTGAAAGGTCCCAGGTTCGATTCTGGTCAAGGGCATGTACATTGGTTGCGGGCACATCCCCAGTGGGGGGTGTGCCCCAGTGGGGGGGGGTACAGGAGGCAGCTGGTCGATGTTTCTAGTTCTCTATCCCTCTCCCTTTCTCTCTGTAAAAAAAATCAATAAAATATATCTTTGCAAGTGTTTTTAAGGATCACAATAAAAAGTTTATTTTTATCAAAGCAGTTATTTTTAGCCAGCACCTAAGCACATCCAGGACGACATGCACGTGTTGCATTTTGTTTTACCTCAGTAGATGTAAAGTATGGTTGACCCTTGAAAAACAAGGATTTGAACTGTGCAGGTCCATTCGCACATGGATTTTTTTTTATTTGTTTGTTTGTTTGGTTATTAGTAAAGACCTATATTGCTTTCAGTTTGTGGTTGGGAATCCATGGATGTGGATGGCCTACGATAAGCTGTATTCTAAGCCATTTTATATAGTGGCCTTGAGTGTCCACGGATCTTGGTATTCGTGGTGTGGTGGGGGCTCCTGAAATCAATCCCCTATAATACTGAGGGAGAGATTAGTTTTGTGAGAGTCAAGTTACTCGTGGATTTTCAAATGCATGAGGGTTAGCACCTCTTAACCCATTTTCAATGTTCTGCCTTGGAGAAAGGCTATTACATTCAAGTTCTAGAGGCTATTGCTCTTAAACCAGTTGGGGTGTGTGTGTGTGTGTGTGGCGATCGAAGCATGAGTGTATGGTGTGGAAGGGCAGGTCCCAGCTGATTTCTGGCCGCCCGGGCCCCCCCAAGTCTCCCCTCCACCCTAGTCATCAGGCCCCTGCCCAGCTCCCTCAGCACCTGGGAGCCAGGCAGCAGCCCCGCCCCCCGCTGCTGCTGCTGGTCACCATCTGAGGGGCAATCGATCTGGGCCAGGCCCCCACTCACACCCGCCTTGGTCTGGTGCCGCCCACTCACCTGATCCACCATCCCACTGCGGTCCTGCCCTCTTTGGGGCCCATCAGGGCTGGCAGCGCCTCCATGCCACCTGCTACCACTGCCACATCCTGACGCCCACCATGTTTCATGCCGCCCCTGGTAGTCAACGCATGTCATAGCGAACGGTCAACCTCTCCGTCAGCTTCCTAGTTAAGGAGACAATTTGCATATTAGGCTTTTATTATATAGGATTATATATTATGTCATTTTCACCCCATGCTAATAATAGCTATTATAAGTCATATTATATACTAATTAAAAGCCCGATGCATAAAGATTCCTGCCAAAATGGGCCTTTCTTTCCCTGGCTGCCAGGACTGCCTTCGCTCTGGCTGGAGCCACCTTTCTGGCTGCCCAAAGGCCTGGAGCGGCTGGGGGCAGAGCAAGAATGCCTGTGTCCGGCCCTGCCCCCGACACTTGGCACCTGCATATGCAAATAAACCCACCATCTTTGTTGGGTTGATTTGCATGCTCACTCCTGATTGGCTGGTGGCCATCACAAAGTATGGTCAATTAACATGTTACTCTTTTATTAGGTGGATTGTTACTACTGTGTTTTCCTGAAAATAAGACCTACTTCATAGAAACATAACACATCCCCTGAAAATAAGACCTAGCGCTTCTTTGGGAGCAAAAATTAATATAAGACACTGTCTTATTTTCAGGGAAACAGGGTATTACTATATTAACAATATTAATAGAGTAAGTATAAGTTATTAGATATAATATTGACATTGTAATGAATTCTCCTGGATGTACAAAGTTAGGAATGGAACCACAGCTCTCTTGTTTTTTTCCTCTTTTCTCAGTTCCCTGAGATGAATGAAGTTGCCCTGGAGGATGAGAAGAAGGGCAGCGTTCTGGTCCCCTTTGTCATCCAGAACCTGGGTCTCTTGACTGGCTTTGCCATCATGCTGCTCCTCACCATGTATTCAGGACAGATCCAGATCGGCTAGGGCCCCGCAGGAGCCCGGGGAACGGACGGCTGGCCCTGTCAGCCCTCGGACGCGGCATCCGTGAAGCGCCTCGGTAGAGGCGCTTCTGTTAAAAACTGACTCGGACTGTATTTCTCCACGTAAATGGCAATTGTTTTTTAAATGCTCGGTATTAATAAGCTGCCTGGTAACAGTCTCCAGGTGGCACCTCTCCCTTCTTCTCCCTCCTTCTCAGAGTGACTCTGGAACCTGAATGCAGCTTAGCCGACAAGCCTCGTTTTTCCCTCTAGTTACCCTGGCCCCTTTCTCTTTGAACCAGTGCTGAGAGGTTTGGGATCCTTTGCCCCAATGCAGAAACATGGGCAGCAGTTATAACCTGGTTAGGAATATCAGGAAGTGAATCAGTGGGTTTGGGCCTATGAATCTCTGTATCCTGGGCCTCAAGATGACCCGTTTTTAAGTGGATATAGTCCTATTTTTTTTTTACGGAAAAGGTACAGGAGACAGAAGTTCCTGTTTTTCAATCAGTTCAGGTGCCTCTTCTCTCAAAGAGAACAGAAAGTTGGGGCAAGAGTAGGGCTGGAGGGAGGAGAGGTCATCCTGAGGGAGAGGGAAGGAGACACCCCGGTGTGTGTCCTGTTCAGACAGCTGCTTGTGCCCACTGGAATGCCGCTTCTGTGGCTGCACCTGGTGCTGCCTGGCCGTCCAGCAGAGCCAGCGTGTTGGTTCAGGTACCTGGACCTCCCCTTCTTTCAAAGTAACTCTAGTAAGAACGAAGGGCGGAGAAGGAAGGCCTGCCACAAATCCACTGGTTTGCTGTGATTTCCACGTCCTCTTCCCCACTCCCCTCGTAGCTGCCTCCCTAGGAGCACATTCTGAGCACATTCACGATGCTGGTGTTAGAGGGCAGACTGCACAGCTTTCCTCCCCTGGCCCACATGTCTTACGGAATCAGAGAGCAGCTTCAATCAGGGCACCGGAGAGGAGTCAGTGCAGACACCGTTTAGGGTGGCTAATCGCACGAATAGGAATACGAATCATAGAACTGTGATATATGAGGTCAGTCCACAACTTTGGTTGGGCTCCGCAGACGTGTGCGGAACAGAGGGCCCGCTGGGTACGCTGTGAATGGGTTTTAACGGGCGCTGTCTAGGTCACCCTTCCTCCCTCACCCCCACAAGAAAGGGTGAGTCCTCTATGGGTATTCATCGCTCCAGCTCTCTTCAGAGAATGGATGGATAGACTTGTCCGCGAGCCTCGGCGCTGTGGAGCCCTCTCAGAACTCTGGCTTCAAGGGGAGCTGATCTCCAGGTTCACTAGGTGAATTGATTTATTATTATCATATTGATAATGTGAGACTCTTTAGCCACTTTGGGGAGCCAGTCTCTCCAGAAGCCTTTCTTTTCTTAGCGGTGCCCACAGTTGCAGCCCAGGCGTTGTGTTTGCAAACTGAATCGTGTGCATGACTGACAATTGCTGGTTCATTGCCAGCACCTGGGAGTTTTTCTCTACTACCCAGAAAAACTTCCCACTATACAGGAATTACAAGTAGCCTCTATTTTGTTTTGTTCTTTTTTTTTTTTTCTTTGAAAACATCCCCCAAACCAGGAATGTTCTTGAAAAGAACATGAGCAGGAAAACTGCTGGTGATACTTTAGAAGTTTCTCCTCCTCCTCTAGGCTGTTGACCTGAGAATGGGCTAAAGAAGAAGGAACACAGTTACCAAGATTCTAGATTAAATATCAGGTCTGTCTCCTGATAGGTTTATGGTCCAGTTTTACCAAAGAACCAATTCCTTGAATGTTGGAAATCTAACTTTATGTATCATTGTTATTGTTACTGATTCTTTGTCTTTTCTGTTTTATCTTTCTCAAATTGCTTTCAGGAGTTAGCAGAAAATAGCATTCAAACTTTGAGATTTTGCTTTCCTTAATTCACATTGATGTTTTAAATGTATAATTTTAGCATTCCCTATAGATCATTCCTTACAAATACCATTCTTCTTGGAGTAAATTAGTTAGGGTTAATGGGTTCCTAGTTTTAGAAAAGCTCAAAAATATAGTGTTTAACAAATTTTTTAAAAAATTGAAGTAGTAAGGTGCTTACCCTATCTGTGCACATGTGTATTAAGAACCTTCCTTTCATAGACAGCTGCCTCAAAGGGAAATCCTCTTTAAACTGTAACTAGTCCAGAGGCCAGTCCTGGCTGGAGCTTAGAAAGGGAGAAGCGTGCAACTGATTGCATGTTGCTATTGGCAACAGACCTGCCTCATGAGTTGAAAATGTGGCGACTTCTTTTGGACTTTTGTTGAATTTGCTGTTTTGAAAGCATTTGTATATATTAGAAGTCTGAGGGGTAGTGAGTTTTGAGGACATTTGCACCCCTGGCATTCACATCATCTACATCTCTCCCCGGATGGACCATAGCAAGGAAAGTCTGTCTTGTGCAGGAGCAGTGAGCTGGGACCAGGGGTCCTGTCGCTTCTCACCCTCACCCTGCCATGCAGGTTGTCTCCCTTCTTTGCCTCCGAAGGCCTTTTGTGTCTACTCTAGTGTCAACTTGGGGCTTTCCTTCATTGATCCTTCACCCTGGATTTTAAAAAAGGCCTCTCTGCTTGGGTGTCATACGACCTGTTTTTAGTAAGTCTTCTTCCAAACACATGGTAGTATGCTGGAAACCTGCTTAAAAACGAAAAGTCTGATTTTTCGAAGAGCGGTTAAGGTTTTTATTGTTCCTTATTTCCTTTTATAGTTCTGCAGTTCCATCACAGTATTTTTAAAAATAACTCAGGAGTTATGACAATAAATTAGAAAAGAAAATAACTTAAGTTATGGATTTTAAATGTTTTGTTTGTAAGATTCTATAAATAAAGCTATATTCTGTAATTGTTGAATTCCTACGTGTGATTTTTTGGGGCAATAATGTGTGTGCAATGAAGCCTATTCAACACAAGGTGGCGATGGTATTGCACTTGACTTCAGAGCTTTGTTTTATTGGTCCAGCTTACATTTGGAGAAGGGATTTTAGAAGGAATCTTAAATATCCTAACATTCGCATTTAAATGATTCATTTATCTTTTATGGGCCTGTCACATCACTGATGTTGTATGACTGTGGTGTTTCCTAAAGAGCTTTCCAATCCACTTTTCTCTTGTTATAAATCCACGATTTAAAACTTGAGTAGTAATTTGGTTCATGTAAACCAGGTCTCCTGTATACAGGAATAAGTCCTGTCATAACACAAGTTATAAACCTTTTCTTATTTATCTTTAGTCATAGGACCAGGAATTTGTTTGATACTAAGAATAAACAGTAAGATAAAAGAATTGATGTGACCTTAATTCTATGGTACAGGGTCCCCAATGCTTATTGTTGCTGAGTCCTCTCACTTTTTATTGTTTTTTCACTGAGAGAGGAAGGGAGAAAGAAACTTCGATGTGAGAACAGAACATACATTAGCTGCCTCCTGCATGCCCCCTACCAGGGGTCGAACCCAAGACCCTGACATATGCCCTGATGAGGAATCGAACCAGCAACCCTTTGATGCATGGGATGATGCCCAACCAATGGAGCCACACTGGCCAGGGGAGTCCTTCCACTTTTCAAAACTAGAGTAATAGATGAAGTGGTTCATATTGGTCTTTTAAATTTCACATTACTATAGTAGACTACAATCTGCTGTTCAGAATGGCAGTCACTCTGTACTTTGGCTTGTGCCACCTCTAGAGAGCCTTCCCAGGCTAAGTCCACACATTAATGGATTACCCACCAAGTTCCTTCTGGGTGAAGCTACCCTAAGTGGCCAGGTTATTATGGTCTCTGAACGCATAATAATCTGGCCACTCAGTTATATCTGGTTTCTTTCAGTGATTTCAGCACCTGCCACCCAGAATGAATGAAAAGACCAAGGAATGCCTGTGAGTACTGTGTGGTGAGCATGGGCTCCTTTCTCACTGGCAGCAGTTTCTGTTGTGTTTTCCTGTCCTGGTGTTGGTTCTGTCTGTGCCTTGTTATTTGGTCCTCCTTAGAAACAGGTCATTAAGAAGTTTAAGACTTTGATCGAAGCCATGTCCTTATAATACTCTTACCCAGCTAAGCCATTTAGGACCTTTATGGTGGAAGGTAAATACCTATTGTGTTGCTTCTGCATGCGCTTTACTATTCAGTGATGTTAAATCTGATTTGAGCAAAATCCAATTCAAGAAATAACAAAAGAACCCAGCCAGTGTGCTCAGTGGTTGAGCGGTGGCCCATGAACCTGAGGTCATGGTTGGAATTCCAGTCAGGGCACATGCCCCAGTTGTGGGCTCAATCCCTAGTCGGGCGTGTAGGAGGCAGCTGCTGGATGTTTCTCTCTCTATCCCTCTCCCTCTCTAAAATCAATAAAATATTTTTAAAAATATATTTTATTGATATTTTACAGAGAGGAAGGGAGAGAGATAGAGTGCCAGAAACGTCGATGAGAGAGAAACATCGACCAGCTGCCTCCTGCACAACCCCCACCGGGGATGTGCCCGCAACCAATGTACATGCCCTTGGCCGGAATCGAACCCGGGACCCTTCAGTCCGCAGACCGACGCTCTACCACTGAGCCAAACCGACCTCGGCAAAAATCAATAAAATATTTTTAAAAGAAATAATAAAGACACCAAATGTGGATACAGGGCTTTTGATTTGTAGGAAAACAAATGCTCATCTATCTTAAAATATTTTTGTGCTCTCGGAGATCTAGTATGAAATACCTAGACTTCTGAAGAAGGGTAAGTCCGAATCCCAGCAGAAGTACATTTCTTTCATCCTAGAACAAAATAAATTACATTCCATTTAAAGTAGAAAAAGTTGGTGATTGGAAAAGATCATAGGTCCTTATCAGCCCTTAGCTAAATGTTTAGAGCTGCTAGCCAAAAGCCATTCGTCTTTCCAGTATCACAACCCTTACTTGCCAGATGTCTCTACTCAGGGTTTATTTTAAATGAAGGGAGTTGGCAGACTACCCTTCCTGTATGACAGCAATCTTTGACCCTGGCAGTGGGTGGGATTCTGAGATGCTAGTGTCAATTATAGTTTAGGAATAACACAGTGTTCTCACTCTGGCAATTATAAACCAGAAGTAGTTCTTCCACTAGGCTCTGGATTCCCCTCCCCTCCTATCTGTGGTTGGTTATAGATCTTTAGAACATGGAGGTTGCCTAAGAATAAACTTAGGCAATAATCTATATGGTTTTCTTTATATACTAGAGACCTGGTGCATGAAATTCATGCACGGGGGCAGGAGAGAGGTGTCCCTCAGCCTGGCCTGCACCCTATCACAGTCCAGGAGCCCTTGGGAGATGTCCAGCAGTTGGACATCTTTAGTGCTGCTCAGAGACAGGAGAGGCTCCCACCACTGCCGCTACGCTCGCCAGTTGTGAGTCCGGCTTCTGGCTGAGTGGTGCTTCCCCTTTGGGAGCGCACTGACCACTAGGGGGCAGCTAAGGCATTCAGCGTCTGCCCCCTGGTGGTCAGTGTACATCATAGTGACCAGTTGTTCTGCCATTTGGTTGAATTGCGTATTAGCCTTTCATTATATAGGATACACATGTAATAGAAAGCCATCAGGAAATTCCTAGTGGAGGCACCTGACAAATCTTTTGATGAAGTAATTCTAAATGCGAAATGCACTCTTAAAATATATATTATCCTGCATTTGGTTCTTTTTTTGTGTGAGCACATTTATTTAACCTAGGAAACCAGAGGGCTTTTGCCCTGGCTCCAGGCTTGGTTGTGGGGAGCAGACTGGGTGGACAGGAGGTGTGTAATGGGAGCTCTGTACACATCCTTGGGACCACAGTCCAGGACCACCCAGTCACCAAAGCAAGAATAAAATAAGTTGCAACCTGGGTTTGGGAGATGCTGAAGAGGAAGGCACCGGTGCACCAATGTCCACAGCCCACATTTAGTGATGCCAGGTCTGGCTCACCTTCTGGCTACACCCTCTTGTCCAGTCACCCTAGGTCTGTCCCTTTAATGAGTGAGGCAGGGCCCCTGTGCAGCTACTGGAGATAGCATATGTCTTAAAGAAGTTCCCAGCATTGGCCACCATTATGTGGCCATCCAAAGTCAGTGCCAGGCCTATAGCTCTGCAGATGTGTTGATATAGGACAGGAAGAAGCGAGAGCTCCTGGATACCTAGATGTGACTGTTGCCCACGTAAGCTACAGGATGTTCCCACTGGAGGCCACAACTGCCCATTGCCCTTGCCATGGAAACCAGACGTGAAGGGGAACTCTATTGGCCCTGTACATCTTCAGTGAGTGATCATGTAAACCCGTCACTACAATCCCATTCTTGTCATTCACAACCACAAAATGAGGCCCAGCCATCAGTGGCCCCAAATCCCCCAAGATGGCCAACCAGCCTGTCATTGGGCTGGAAGGTGAAGACACGTTGACTTGTCAACCACAATATGTCCATCCAGGTCTAGGTTCACTCCTTTGCGGCCCAGGAGACTTTGCGCTCCAATCTTGGTCTTGAGCTTGCCCTCAGGGAAAAGGATGCTGACCCAAAGGTATTGTTTGCCACAAAAATGTCTCCACTGTTGTCCACTGCCACATCTGTGAGCACTGGAGCTGCCCAGGCGAGTACCCTCGGACCCCGAAGTCGAACGTGAATTGGCCTTCACTGGATAAAACTGGATACATTGGTTGGGGCTCTCTGCTATCACTATGCGGATACTAGCCCATCTGGGAGTTGGTGAATTCATCCATCTTCCTTCCACAACTGCCAAGGTCTTCAATACTGTTGTCCTGTTTGCTGCTTACATTGTACTTGGAGTTGGGCCTATACAGCGCCACCTGGTGCATGTGGCTGCCTGAGCATTTAGGCAGCCACATGAGGCTGCCATGAGAGTGTACTCAAGGTAGTAGGACTCTGAATGCCTGCAAGCTTGCTGCTTAGATGCTTTTAAATGCATTAAAAATGTAAGGATGACACCCAAGTCTGGCAGATGAAATTTATTTATTTATTTATTTATTTATTTATTTATTTATTTATTTATATAAAACATGTTAACCTTGTAGATTTTAAGGGGCAGGAAAGCAACTAATTCAATAAAAGGAGATCTTTTCCCCTTAAGATAAAGGATTAAGTCTTTAATTATAGATCCTAGTAAGGAAGGGAAAAGTCTCATTGATCTATATCCTCCCAGAATGCTGATCACATTCTGTATAACTTCTTGAGGTTAATAAAACAAGCTCATGTGAGGCCAGTGTTTGGTTGTATTCTATCGAAAATATATCTCATGCTGCCAAATTCACACACTTTAAACATTTTGTAGTAGTTTTTAAAATAAAGTTCTCCCGCCCCCTTCTTTTGAAAATCACATGAGCATAAGAGAGATTAAGTCTAGATTTTTCTTTCCTGGAAAAACTGATTTTTAAAAATTAAATTGCTTTTTCAGTATAAGTGGTTCAATTATGTATCCTAATTAAAAGAGTAGAGCCGAAACCGGTTTGGCTCAGTGGTAGAGCATCAGTCTGCGGACTGAAAGGTCCCGGGTTCGATTCCGGTCAAGGGCATGTACCTTGGTTGCGGGCACATTCCCCGGTAGGGGGTGTGCAAGAGGCAGCTGGTCGATGTTTCTCTCTCATCGATGTTTCTAGCTCTCTATCTCTCTCCCTTTCTCTCTGTGATATATCAATAAAATATATTTTTTTAAAAAATAAAAAAAAATAAAAGAGTAGATAAAATATAAACAGTAGAGATCTCAACATTGTTTTCCTTCGGATTTAGGGTGTGCTATATTTATTCGTACAAATCTATTTTCCTAGTTATACTCTACTTAGCCTCATAGAAAACTATTTTGAACTTCTTGGTTTATACATTAAAATATTGCATGGACTGGCCAGTGTGGCTCAGTTGGTTGAGTATCATCCCATGCACAGTGAGGTCGCTGGTTTGATTCCTGGTTGCAGACTCTAACTCCAATAGAGAGTGTGTAGGAGGCAGCCGATTGATGTTTCTCATGATATCTGTCTGTCTCTCACAAATATATATATACCCTCTCTCCCTCTCTCTCTAAAAAATAAACTATATATATATTAATTTGTGTACATAGCTTACCATTGCCCCCCCCACCTCCAATTCATGCCCTCCCTCCCCAGAGTTCTGTGTTCATTGGTTGTACTTATATGCATGCATACCAGTCCTTCAGTTGTTCTCTTATCTCCCCCCAGGTCTCCTTCCTCTCCCCGCTGTCATTTGGCAGTCTGCTTGTTTTATGGTGACTATCTCAGGACCACATGAATAGAATCCGCTCCTCATTTGGCAGTCTGCTTGTTTTATGGTGACTATCTCAGGACCACAAGAATAGAATCCACTCCTCCTCTGGTTTACACCGCCCCTCCCGGGACACCCAGCCCCCCTGGGACACATGGCTCACCCGGGGCACATGGCTCTCCTGGGACACCTGGCCCCCCTGGGGCACACAGCTCCCCCGGGGCACATGGCCCCCTGGGGCACACAGCTCACCCGGGACACATGGCCCCTCTGGGGCGCTTGGGTCTCGAACTGGAGGCACCGCTCTAGCTCCTTGCTAGCACAGTGGGCGGGCTGGGATGGCTGCAGGTGGAGAGACCGTGCTCCAAGGAGTCTCAGCGGAATGGCTGCGGACGCAGAGGCCAAGCTCTGAAGCCGCCCACTCCCTGGGCCCGGGGTGGAGTGAGCTCTGTTCTCAGTGGGCTTCCCTCACTCGCGGCAGCGGCAGTGGGTGCGACAGAGGCGGTGGCTTTTGTGGCTCAATTTCCACTGTATTTTTAAAATCCACATGGCGGCAGTGGCAGAAGCTTCGGCTCGGCCATGCGGCGGCGGAGGAAGGACTCGCTGGGGCCGAGAATGGAAGGCGCCGGGGCAGTGAATGGAAGGCGCCGCGCCAGCTCCTCACCAGCACAGTGTGCACGGAGGCTGGGCTGAGATGGCTGCGAGCAGGGAGACGCCACGCCATCTCCTCACCTGCACGGAAGCCGGGCTGGGACTGCTGTGGGCTGAGATGGTTGCGGGCGGGGAGACCGCGCTCAAAGGCGTCTCGTTCCGGGCAGGAGCCAAGGCATGTCGGCTCCCTCACTCCCACAGCGGGCTGGCCAGGATGGCCCACTCCCTGGGCCTGGGGCAGAGCGAGGTCTGGCTTCCCTCATTCCTGGTGGCAGCGGCTCTGGCAGGTCTGGTTTCGCCGTAGTTTTAAACTCCACATGGCAGCAGCGGCACCCTGTTTTGTGTCTAGTTGTAGCCATCCCATTCTGCCAGCTTTCCTGTGGGTCTGGTGCGATCCCTTCGGATTTTAGCTGTTGTTTTTTTCCAAATTATTGATAAGGTCACAGCTTAGGAGACTACCTAGGCCGCCATCTTGTTTCTGTCTCTAAAAATAAACAATATTAGAAAATGTTTTTGTTTGAAAACTGCCTTCATTTAGCTGATATTTTTCCCCATTAGAAATGTTAAGGCAGTCTTAATATGCAAGTTCAAATAAGGAAGTTCTTAGAAAAGTTTAAGTTAGGTGCCTTTGAAAGTAAGAATGAATGCAGCCCTGATTAGTGTGGCTTAGTGATAGAGCATTGGCCCTTGCACCAAAGGATTGTGGGTTCGAATCCCAGTTGAGGGCACATACCTGGGTTACAGATTGAGGCCAGGCCCAGGTTGGGGCAAGTATACAAGACACCCGATTGATGTGTCTTCACATCGTTACTTCTCTCTCCCTGCCCCCCTTCCTCCCACTCACTAAAATCAATAGAAAAATTATCCTTGGTCAAGGATTAACAAAAATAACAAAAAACAAAATTTTTTTGAAAGAATACAAACTTACTAGCCCAGGGATGATGTAGGTGAAAGAGCATGGATGGGATCTTGAGTTCGAAAGAATGCATTTGTGGTAATTCTACCATTGACTGCTTTGACTGGCTCTGTGAGGTCTGATAATATGTTTAACCTCTCTGCACCTCAGTGTCCTTATTTATGAGGTAGAAATAATCACTTTTATACTACCTAGCTCTATAGGTATAATAAGAATTACATGTATGAAAAAGTACTCTATAAATGAAAATTCTATACCAGTGGTAATTAACATTTTGGGTTGGATTCCTTTGAGAATCTGGAAAATACATGCTTTCCCACACATTTCTCAGACACACCCCAAAGCACTTCTAGATATTCTCAAAACCTTAATTTCACTTACAACTGGGATTGGATGGGGAGGAAATGATTTGAAACCTTTGCACCATAGGTTAAGTACCTCTGGTCCAGACAAGAGTATGACGATATTCGTTCATTCAATAAACTGAATTCCAACTTTGTGACAGGTCCAGCAGGACGCTGGTGAACCAGACAGACAAAGGTGCTCCCTTAAGGAGTGAGGATAGACACAGAAAAAAGTGCTACAGATACATTACTTAGGGTAATGGGGTAGAGAGTGGTGGGAGTGCTGTCGGTGGACAGGGAAGGCCTCTCTAGGAGAAGGCATCTGAGCTGAGTTATGAGTAATAAGGGAGCTTTGGGAAGACCTAGGAGAAGAATGTTCCAAGCAGAAGTCACAGCAAGTGCAAGAGCTCTGGGACAGAAATAAGCTTGGTCTGCTTGAGGCCAGTGTATGTAAATTACAGTGTACATGGTATAGGCCAGGCACTAAATCTGAGCTGTACCAGGCATAGAGGAAGAGATTTGAGTTGAGGTTAAAGAAATAGGTGTGTCTCTGGGAAAGGAGACATTCAAGGGTTTGCAGCTGAGGAATGACAAATCAGAACGTTCTGCTGTATGAGAAATGGACAGTAGGGGGAGTCCGTTGACAGGATATAATATGTGAGGAAAAGAGCCTTCCTTCACGTCCCCCAACTACATTTTTGGCCCAAGTAATTTGAATGCTAGTGCCTTTACCTGTGGCATCTTGCCTGTGGAATGCTGGAATGAGAGAGCTATTAAATTCTGTTCTCCTGACCTAGACTTGTGGTCAGCAAATTGCGGCTTGAGAGCCACATGCAACCTTTTGGCCCCCTGAGTGTGGCTCTTCCACAAAAAACCACGGCTTGGGCAAGTCTATTTTGAAGAAGCGGCATTAGAAGAAGTTGAAGTTTAAAAAATTTGGCTCTCAAAAGAAATTTCAATCGTTGTACTGTTGATATTTGGCTCTGCTGACTAATGAGTTTGCCAACCACTGTCCTAGACTATACCGTATTATGGAGCCAGGAAAGACTGCCACCATTTTCTCCTGCTTTGTGATAATGTGAACAAAAGTAATAGGGAGTGGTGGCAGCTTTGGGGCTCCCCAATCTTTTTTAAAAAATATATTTTATTGATATTTTTTACAGAGGAAGGGAGAGGGATAGAAAGCTAGAAACATCGACCACCTGCCTCCTGCACACCCACCACTGGGGATGTGCCGGCAACCAATGTACATGCTCTTGACAGGAATTGAACCTGGGACCTTTCAGTCCACAGGCCGACACTCTATCCACTGAGCCAGACCGGTTTCGGTGGGGCTCCCCAATCTTTGCCACAGTTCTTATAATAGTGGGTATTCCCAGGTAGTTCAAGGAAGGATATAACCGTTAAGAAGTTTATACACTATCCCCTAAAATGGCCTGAATATCAACCTATAGATATATACACTGAGTGGCCAGATTATTATGATCTCTGAACACATACCGTATTTGCCGGCATATAAGACGACCTTTTGGCCCTGAAAAATATGCCTCCAAGTGGGGGGTAGTCTTATATGGCGAGTATATAACAAACTCTGTATTTTTTAGTGGAAATGTTAGGGGGTCATCTTATATGCCCAGTCTCTTATACGCCGGCAAATACGTATTTTTCAGGGCCAAAAAATCGTCTTATACGCCGGCAAATACGTAATAATCTGGCCACTCAGTGTACTTCTCTTGAGTGCCTCATTTATTTGATATCAAAGATACTATAAATCGTGCACCTGATCAGTTTTCCCCTTTGTACTGGATGATAGAAAGCTCAGGGAGAATAGGTGGTTGATCTCCAGCAAAAGTCTAGAATACTTCTGGTACCCATTCGACATACAAATACACGGAATGGCCAGATTATTATGTATTCAGAGATCATAATAATCTGGCCACTCAGTGTATATTTATCAGTCAGCAGAACTGTCACTAGCGTTTTTTTTTCCTTACAAGTGTCTAAAAAGAGTGTTAATTTGATATCAGGCTATTATTGGTAGAATGTTGCTTTGGCCCATGTTTTTCCAATCACAACAAATACACATTTTTAAATCTGGATTTATTTATTTATTTATTTTTTAGACCTTAAGACTGTCAGGAGTACAGTGAGGTTCCCAGATCCTAAAAATGCTTTATGTAGCTATCTAAATATCATTAAACAGCATATTTCTCTTGGCCCCTTCCATGCTCATCCTTAACTCTCCACCTACCCAATATATCCTAACGTTCCATTTCATCATAGAAACCACTGGAATAGTGATTTAAGATGGTGAGTCAGGTGAGACCTTTCAATTCACACCTTTGTCTTCTTCTTTTTTTTTTTTTTTTTTTACACCTTTGTCTTCTATAAAGAATGGTGTTGACTGGCTACAACCACCTCCTCCCTTCTCTCCATTAAAGTCAATTATTTTGAAAAGGGAAAAAAAAAAAGACTGCAGGGGGTGGGGTCCATGCAAAGTAATTTAATTAAAATTAAAGGCACTCATGGGTAAAATATAGTATATTGTATGATGCCCATACAAAGTGTGTTACTAATAAAAACATTTTATGTAGTGCTTTTCATATAAAATTAGAGATTATATACCACAAAATACCTTTTGTTCTGTGTGGCTAATTTAGAAATGCTCATTTTACTCTAGTTTAAAAAATATTCTACAGTTCTCTTGCCTGCATCTGACACAGAAGTTTAGCATTTAATGGCTTCGTACAAATAGAAACTGAAGCCTAGTAGAGACTAGGATTCCCCGTGCTTTTGTTAAATTAAAAGCATTCATAATTATTTCTCAGAAGAGCTGGTCATTAATTAAGGTTTCTAAAGTGATTAGGGAGTTTCATAAGGAAATATATGAAGTCTCACAAGCCCTATTTGAAGAAACCTAGATTTGAAGAAATTAGTAGAAATGCCAGTTAAACGTGAATCTGGGTAATTTAAAATATTTAGTCAATTCTGACCATTGCGGAAAGTAAAAGTAAAAGAAAGAGAATCAGGTTCACCAATTTGATGAACACACTGGTTTGCAATGTTTTTTAAACAATGGTTTTTTAAAACCATCCCTTTTTTTAAAAAAAACTTTTTGTTTTTAGCTATCCTGTTTATGCTCTTCCAGTTGAATTTTAGCATCTATTATGCTGCAGGGACCAATTTACTTTTGATCTTTAGAGACGTGCTGTTTGATAAAGGTGTGGAGCTCTGATTGCTTCTTAAGTGAAGAACTTCCTCAGGATATCTAAATAATTCTCTTTGTTGGAAACCTGAAGTCAAGACCCAAGAAAATAGAACCAAATTCTATTCAGTTCCTGAAGGGCTCCTGTCATGTAGGGCCTTAGGTCCAAAACTCCATGGCATAATTCAGGGACTGGTTCCAGGATATCTCTCTCTAATACATAAGTCTACAGTAATGCAGGTTTGGGCTTAACTCCTATAATCTTTGGGCTAGGAGCTGTCCAAAACAATTTACTGCTATGATGGAAATGTCCTATTTTACCATGTCGCCAGCCACACGTAATTATTGGGCATATGGCTAGCGTGCACTTAAGGTACTGAACATTTACATTTTCATGCAATTTAAATGCCTATAGCTACATATGACTGACTTCTTTTTGGCCACCATAGGAACCGTTATGGCTGGCTTGCCCATAATTTGCATATACACTCTTGGATCTCAGTTTCAATTATTACTGCTAAAATCAAAACACATTAGACTTTGCCAGGCACTCTATCTGGGGAGGCAGGACAGTCCAAGTAAGACAGTTTCTATCCTAGGCTTACAATGTACGAAAAGGCCCGTTTTTAACCCAGAGAGGAGCCAGAGGAAGACTCTCCGGAGAGACTGGTCCCTCGTGTTCCAGTTAACGGGAGCTGGGGAGGCGGAGAGCCGCTTCTCGGGAGGGGCCGCAGGGCTGATGAGCAGGTGAGTCCGCTCCCAGGGGCCCGGGCCCGGCTCTCGGAAGCGGGAAGAGGCGGCCGCGGGCCCCGGCGAAGGTCGCGTCCACGCCAGAGGGAAGTCCTCCCCGCTCCCCCCCTGGAGCTGGGATGGACGCGGCGTCCTCCTGGTTGTAGTAACTGCCCTCCGACGTGAAGAGTTAAACCCGGGACTTCAGCGGGCTTGGTCAAGGGGGAAGGGGATACGTCCATGACGACTCCAGCCGACTCCAGCCGCAGTGGGCAGCGCACCGGAGACAAGGGCCCCCGCGGCCCCGCGGGGAGGCGGGAACAGCGCCCTCCGCTAGGCGACCCCAGGGGGACGGGAACTCGCGGCTCCACGTTCGCTCCGGCCGGGTCACAAGGCGGCCGCTGCGTGGCCCGGCCTTTCCGAGCAGGACCTCGGGCAAGCGTGGGGTGCTGCCGGCGGCGGAGGAGTCAGCCAGGGGGCGCGGGCTGAGGAGGAGGGGAGCCGCGGCCGGAAGCCGGGGAGGAAGGAAGCGCCCGGGCGCAGGGCGCGAGCCTCCGGGCGCGGCCGGGGTCGCGGCCGCGGGGCCCGAGGCGAGGGACAGCGCCCACCCGCGCGGGCGGGCCACGCACCGGCGGCGGCGGCGGCGCGCGCGGGCCGCCGGGAAGTTGGAGAGCGGCCGCGGGAGCGCGCGTGCGCACGCGCGGGCCGGGCCGCCTGTCTAAACCGCGGTCGCCGGCGCTCGCGACTCGGCCAGCTCCTCTGGAAGGAGCGGCCGGTGGGCCGGCGTCCCGTCGGCGGGGGGCGAGGCTGACTTGCAGAGCGGCCACTTCCTTCTGGTGCCTGGGCCGCCCCGAGGAGCCTGGGCGGCGGCGCGGCGGGCTGACCGGCCCCTGGAGCCGAGACCCCGGGACGCAGGCGGAGGCGCACTCCGGCGGGCTCCCGGCGCCGGGCGGAGGCTGAGGGGACCATGTCCGGGGGCAACTCCCGCCCCTCCACCACCGAGCGCGTCATCAAAGGTACCTGGCGGGCTGGGCCTTCCTCCGAGGCCCGCTGGGAAAGGGCCGCGGGCCGGCGGCGGTTCGTGGGAGCGGGAGGGCGGGACCCCCGCGGGGCTGCCCGCTGGGGCCTCCGGCGCTGTCGGCTGCACCCCGACGCGGAGCTAGCGGGACTTCCAGGTGGGGTGGGGATTTCTCCTGCCATCCACCCAAAAGGGCCTGGGTCCCATCATTTTAAAAAGAAACTAGTATTCCTCCTTTGTAGCCTGTGATCCGGGAAAGCCATCTAGGGTGATGTGGGGAGGGGGTTCAGTCGATTCTTCCAGGTCAGATCTTTCTCGGCCGCTCCCCTTCTTTAGGAGCAAGTCAGCACCCCCTTTTAAGGACGCAAACCCTGTGCCCTCTTTGTCCAGATCACCACAAGTCACTGCTGCTATGAAAAGAAACGGTATGGTGAAATAAAGACAAATAAAGCTATCATCTTATGATGTTTGAAGAGGTGTACAGATCTCTTGACATGATGTTGGTGTTTTATGTTGCTTTTGGACCATGGAGATATGGAGACTGATGTTCTCTGATTCAGATCTCCGACATAAACCAAAGTGTTCCTTACTGATACTTGGAAGATGGTACGCTGCAGTGGTCTCTGCCCTTAAACTGAGAATTCTGGTTTGAACATACCAGTGTGGGCTTCCTTTGTTCAGCCTGGAGACTTAGCTGCAACTCTTCTCTCTGGGTTTTAACAATCCGTTTGAGAACCCTATTTTGTAGGAAGGGAGTATCCCTGGACAGCTGTGGGATAGGCCTCTGGATTGAAGGGGTTAGCTGTAAATAGGGGAAACTATTAAATTACTTTTATTTTTGTCATTTTGGTAATTAGAAGGAGAAAGCAAACCAAGATTAAAGACAGTATTTTTTTTAAGTGGAAGAGCCTATGGAATGGTCAATGAAGGGGAGGAATTTTAGTGTTGAACTAGGTATTTTCCCTCTTAAACAGTAAGCATCATAAATATTGTCCACACTATGTAAATTTAGTGTGTAACTTAGTTTTCCCTCCTAAAGGATCAGCACTGTGTTGATCACAGATGTTGTTATCTATACTCTATAATATTTAGTAAATATAATGGTATTTTTGAGATTATTTACTCATCATTTGTCTGCTATCATTGGGGTTTTAAATGAATTGTTCATATAACTGACAGTCCTTTAGCTGCTAAATTATTTTGGCCATTTTGATTTTAGTTTTTATAACATGTAACCCATAAAGAGTATATAATTGTCTCTTAAAATCAGAATATACTAAACATAGCCCTTTTTGATAAATCAAGGTCATCATTATGTGCATGAATTTCTGTCCTGTCTGTTAATATGGCCGGTGCATTCTGCTGTATAAGGGTGTTGGCAGTTTCCTCCTATACTAAAATGACTCCTCACTGCCATACCAGCTTAGTGCTTTTGTCTGTTTTCCGTTTATCTAGTCCAGTACTGTTCTGTCAAAATATGCCCTTTTAATCTGCCACTTCTGAACTGAAGTAGGTGGGAAAACAAGTAAATCAGAATTGTGTAGCAAGTCAGAATAAATGGGATATGACATAAGTCATGAAGGAATTTTAAAATGAACCATCCATACCCTTAAATGTAGAAATAAAGTAAAATAAAATGTTAAAATGTTAAAATGCAGGTGCACCCTAGCTAGTTTGGCTCAGTGGATAGAGTGTTGGACTGTGGACGATTCTGGTCAAGGGCACATGCTCCGGTTGCCAGCTCGAACCCCAGTAGGGGGTGTGCAGGAGGCAGCCGATCAATGATCCTCTCTCATCATTGATGTTTCTATCTCTCTCTCTCCCTCTCCCTTCCTACTTGAAATGAATATATATATATATATATATATATATATATATATATATATATAATTTAAATGCATATATATATAATTTAAATGCAGGTGCCGGTTAGGCAGGCTCACAGTTAAGTGAACACCCTTATAGTCTTTATGATTCAAATTTGGTTTTTTGGTGAAATTATAAATTACTACATGTTGTATACTTTACAAAATTTCTCTTAAATGAAACAAATTATTTCAGGCCCTTACAATGTGTGGATTTGTCTATAAAAATGTCACAGAACTTTGGCTTCTTGGGGACTTATGTTGCCTTTTTCCCCCCTGTTTTCCAGAGTTTGAAATACTCTTGTTCTAAAAGACAGTAAGGAGTTCATATATTTGGTCCATTGTGTTACACAGGGACTAAATCCTGATCTAACCGTTATCTTGTCTGGCCATGGTTGTTTGCATTTATTCACAGCTAGAAATCTTTTTCTGAGGTGAGACCACACCCCAGATGTTTTTGGTTCTGTCATTTCCTGTTAACTTTAGAGTCTACTTGTTTTGTTTGAGCAAATTTTAGAGAAGAGTGGGTGGGAGGGAGTAAATTGGCCGATACAGTTCTGTCTGGTACTGCCTTGGCAGCTGGTTTCTTCTCTAGCACTTGAAGATGTGTATTTTATGTTTAAAAATATAACAGTTCTTACTGGGCCAATGTGACTTAGTGATTGAGTGTCGACCTTATGAACCCGAAGATCATGGTTCTTTCTATTCTGGTTAAGGCACTTGCCTGGGTTGTGGGCTCAATCCCCAGTGGGGAGTGTGTGTGGGGAATGTAGGGGGGGAGAGCCAACAGGTGATTCTCATCATTGATGTTTCTCTCCCTCTTTCTCGCTCTTTCTCCCTCTTCCTCTCTGAAATCAATAAAAATATATTTTAAAAAATATAGCAATTCATATTATTTCACTCATTAAATATTAATAGTCATTTGCAATGTATGTCAATATGTAGGTACTCATTTGTTCTTTGTTTTAAAAGTAACATTTATGTGAGCATCTAGAACAGTCCTTATGTATTGGGGCATCACTATCGATATCTGGAGCAGAAAACTAGAATCTCAAATAATTGAACTGTGGCCCTGGCTGGTTTGGCTCAGAGGATAGAGCGTCGGCCTGTGAACTGAAGGGTCCCAGGTTTGATTCCGTTCAAGGACACATGCCCAGGTTGCAGGCTCCATCCTCGGTTGGGGGTGTGCAGGAGGATCAGTATTCCCTCCTTCTTCCTTTCTCTCTGAAACCAATAAAAAATATTTTAAAAAAATAATTGAACTGTGAAAATCTTTCAGCTTAATCATTTTTTTCTCTTTTTTTCTGGTTTCAAAGTTTATTTTCCTGTAAAAAGAAATTTATTTTCTTTGACAGTGATTTTTAAAAAATAAAAACAGTTTATTCCTCTTGGCTGAATCTTTTTAGAAACTAAATTTAGGAATTACATGACAGATACAGAGAATCTATTGTTTAAGTTGTTATTTGGTGGTCAATGGAGTTGAACAGAAAAGTCAGACTTCTTTTCAGTAAGGTGCTGATACAGTTCTTTCATTCTCTTGGAATTCAAAGTCACAGAATGTAATCATTTGTAGCACATAGAGGAGGCTGCTAGTGTTTTTTTTTTTTTTTTTTTTTTTAATATTCTGGCACTAGGAATAGTGTGATTAAGGTTTTTAAAAATATTTTAAACCCTGGCCAGTATGGCTTTGTTGGGTGTTCTCCCATGCACTGAGAAGTTGCTGATTCGATTCCCAGTCAGGGCACATGCCTGGGTTATGGGTTTGATCCCAGATCAGGGCATGAAGGAGGCAGCCAATTGATGTTTCTCTCTCATCAGTGTTTCCTTTTTTCCCCCTCTCTCTTCCTCTCTCTTTAAAATCAATTTTAGAAAATTTAAAAATTTTAAGAGTAATGTGGATAAAAATTGCTATTACCACAAGTATACCTCGAACCCATTTCAGTCTCTGGTATCTATACCTCATTTATTTCCACAGTTCTTATCCTCTCTCCCTGTCTTTCATGTCATGAGAATGGTTTTGCCAAGTTTTTTTTTTTTTTTAAAGTCTTTCTTTTCAATATAAGCTTAGCCCTGCTAATTATAAAATTAGAAAGGTAGAATGGGAAGAAAACAAAGATACCATATTCCTTCCCTCTAGAAACAATTGCTCTTTCTTTTTAAAAAAAATATATTTTTTTTTATTGATTTCAGAGAGGAAGGAAGATGGAGAGAGATATAGGAACATCAGTGATGAGAGAGAATCACTGATTGGCTGCCTCCTGCACATCCCCCACTGGGGATGGAGCCTGCAACCTGAGCATGTGCCCTTTGACTGGAACCAAACCTGGGACCCTTCAGTCCATAGGCCATTGAGCCAAACTGACTAGAGCCAGAAACAATTGCTCTTCATACGTTTGTTGTATTTCCATGTATTGGTGTATTTTGAATTCCAAGGGAAATGGGCCCTGGCTGGTTTGGCTCAGTGGCTAGAGCATCGGCCTGTGGATTGAAAAGTCCCATGTTCGATTCCAGTCAACGGCATGTACTTTGGTTGTGGGCACATCCCCAATAGGTAGAGAGTGTGCAGGAAGCAGCTGATCGATGTTTCTAACTCTCTATCCTTCTACCTTCCTCTCTGTAAAAAAAAATCAATAAAATAGATTTTTAAAAGTCTTTATTTTAAAAAAGGGGAAATGGATCACATATATGAAAGTTTTTATTATGCAAATATTTTCATATTATTTTAGCACAAAGACTGCAATTTTACCTAAATTCTTTCATTATGATTTCAGCCAACATGAATATGGCTTGAAAATGCTTATTTTCATATTTTGGTTTTTTATATTTTCATGCACTTGATATAATACCAAACCAGAAGAAACATTTTCAGGGATAAATGTTCAGTGTGAACAAGTTGTACAGGGCATAGCTGTTGAATTTGCAGCAGTACTTGTTTAAATTATGCTTAGTTTACCATTGTAATTAACAAACTGCCAAGCTATGACATAGGAAATCAATGCTATTTGAATTCATACCTCTAAATGGAGTCTTAAACCTTGGAAAAGACATCTTAACTTAAACACTTAATTCTTTTTTGAGTGGAATAAGGTGTGTTTTTTTCCTACTTGTATGTGATTAAAACCTTATTTATATCAGAATTTGGTAATAAAGCTTTATTACCCAAAGTAAAATATCACATTTTACTGTAAAGTTCAAAAGATCTTATTAGATCATTTGAGAGAAAAATCCTTTATAGTGAATTAATTAGAAACCTTTTTCTAAGCTGTATTTGGTACTAGAAATAGAATATCTTTCCATTAAAGTGACATTTTTGGGAAAAGCTAATTTTTTAAAAATTTATTAAGGTATTATATGTGTACATAGCTTACCATTGCCCCCCGCCCCCTCCCATTCATGCCCTCCCTCCCCAGAGTTCTGTGTTCGTTGGTTGTACTTATATGCATGCATACTAGTCCTTCGGTTGTTCTCTTATCTCCCCCCAGGTCTCCTTCCCCTCCCTGCTGTCATTTGACAATCTGCTTGTTTTATGGGGACTATCTCAGGACCACATGAATAGAATCCGCTCCTCATTTGGCAGTCTACTTGTTTTATGGTGACTATTTCAGGACCATATGAATAGAATCCGCTCCTCCTCTGGTTCACACCGCCCCTCCCCCCGGGTCCCACTGCTTCCTTGGGGCACACGGCTCTCCTGGGGCACAGGGCCCCCTGGGACACATGGCTCGCCCGGGGCACACGGCCCCCTGGGACACACGGCTCACCAGGGGAACACGGCCCCCTGGGACATTCGGCTTGCCAGGGGCACACGGCCCCCTTGGGGCACACGGCTCACCCGGGGGGCACACAGCCCCTCTGGGGCACTGGGGTCGCGAACTGGAGACACTGCGCTAGCTCCTCGTAGCACGGCTGATTGGCTGGGACGGCTGTGGGTGGGGAGACTGCGCTCCAAGGAGTCTCAGCAGAACAGCTGCTGATGTGGAGGCCAAGCTCCAATGCCGCCCACTCCCTGGGCCCAGGGTGGAGTGAGCTCTGTTCTCGGTGGGCTTCCCTCACTCTCGGCAGCAGCGGCGGGTTTTCCCAATCAAGGCTTGGCACTATATCTGATTTCATTTCTCTTTCATCTAGAATAGTCTCCATGGTTTTTATTTTTTCATCACTTTGACTTTTTTTAATTTAAATTCTTTACTGTTAAAAGTATTACATATTTCTCCATTTTCTCCCATTGACCTTTCCCCAGCCGTCACATTCCCACCCTACCCCCACCTCAGCACATGCCTTCACCCCCTACTATCTGTGTCCATTAGTTATGCTTACATATATATATACATATGTCTATGAGAGACAAACTTAGCTAATTCTGTTATTTATAGTCATTTTGGAGCTTTGCTGCTACTTAATTGCTAAAGGACTAATGGAAATAAAGGGTATCTCTTAATAATTACCATCGTTTGGTGGTGTCATTAATAGAATATAACACTCCTTTAAAGTTTTTATGTTAAATTTTAGCTGCATTCCAAATTGCAAAATTAAGGTCTAAAAATCTCAAATGATATCTGACAGTTATCTTTATAATCTAATTATTTAGATATACACAGATAAATTTTAGTTTGCTACATTGTTTTATTTTTCCGGCAAACTAGGTTTTATCATGAAATCTTTTAGTTTCTTGAGTTTTTGTTTATTAAAATATATTTTGTTGATTTTTTACAGAGAGGAAGAGAGAGGGATAGAGTTAGAAACATCAATGAGAGAGAATCATCGATCAGCTGCCTCTTGCATACCCCCTACTGGGGATGTGCCCGCAACCAAGGTACATGCCCTTGACCGGAATCAAACCTGGGACCCTTGGTCCACAGGCTGAAGCTCTATCCACTGAGCCAAACCGGTTTCGGCTGTTTATTATTTTAAGTTCTGACTTGGTAACTAGGATCTGTAGATTGGGTGACAGAAAGGCATGCTGTAAGCTGACCTTATTAAATCATTATTAGACTTATTGAATGCTATCAATTCATGATGATTTTTTAAAATATTTTTTATTGATATTTTACAGAGAGGAAGGGAGAGAGATAGAGAGCTAGAAATGTCTATGAGAGAGAAACATCGACCAGCTGCCTCTTGCACACCCCCTACCGGGGATGTGCCCGCAACCAAGGTACATGCCCTTGACCGGAATCAAACCTGGGACCTTTCAGTCCACAGACCAACGCGCTCTACCACTGAGTCAAACCGGTTTTGGCAATTCATGATGATTTTGTGCAGTGTCTGGACAATGTCAGCCCAAAAGACTGAACCTTGGGAGATCATCTAAGACTTCATTCAAGAATGGCCTATGTAGCCGAAACCGGTTACAAATTAAAAAAAGTCAAAGTGATGAAAAATAAAAACCATGGAGACTATTCTAGATGAAAGAGAAATGAAATCAGATATAGTGCCAAGCCTTGATTGGGAAAACAAAAAGCTGTAGAGTACATGCTGGGGACAACCGGGAAGATTCAAATACGGAGTATACATTAGGTATATCAATGTTAAAAGTCTTGGGTGTGATGATAAGGTATTGCGGTTTTAAAGAAGGATGTTCATATTCTTTTTTAAAAAATATTTTATTGATATTTTGCAGAGAGGAAGAGAGAAAGATAGAGAGTTAGAAATGTCAATGAGAGAGAAACATCGACCAGCTGCCTCTTGCACACCCCCTACCGAGGATGTGCCCGCAACCAATGTACATGCCCTTGATAGGAATCGAACCCGGGACCTTTCAGTCCACAGACCAATGCTCTACCACTGAGCCAAACCGGTTTTGGCGGATGTTAATATTCTTAAGCAATACCTGATGAAGTATTTAGTTTGAAATGTCATGAAGTCTGCAATCTGCTCTCACATGGTTCAGAAAAAAAGATAATGTATTTGTTGAAAGAAAAAGAAAAAGTAGCAAAAAGTTCATGGTGAATATAGATTAAAGAGCAAATTGTTGTTTATTTTACTTTTCTGTAGGATTTCAGTATTTCAGCTACAAAGTTGGGGGGAGAGAGAGAGAAAAAAAAAGTACAGTTAAGAAATGCCGCACCCTGGCTCAATTGGTTGGAATGTTGGTGTACACACACACACACCCCTAAAGCTGAATTGATTTATATGTGTAATCCAAAATCATAGAATATTCAAACATTACACAAATAAATATTGTGGAAAGTAAGATAGACTTGTTTTTATTTTTATTGTAAAGATTGAAGTAAAAAAAGGTGGTAGAGGGATAAAAATAAATATTAAAAAGCACTAATAAATAGAGATAGAAAGGATTTTCTAAGTATGTCCCATCACAGTTAATCACACCACTTGCCCATTTAGTTACTGGTTCAGATGATTCCTGGTCAGGGCATACACCCAGGTTTCTGGTTTGGTCCTGGGTTGTAGTGCTTGGGGGAGGCAACTGATTGATGTTTCTTTCTCTCTCTCTCTCTCTCTCTCTCTCTCTCTCTCTCTCTCTCTCTCTCTCTCTCTCTCTCTCTCTCCTCCTCCTCCTCCTCCTCCTCCTCCTCCTCCTCCTCCTCCTCCTCCTTCTCCTCTTCCTCCTACCCCCTAAAATCAATTAAAGAAAGAAGTGACTCAAACAGCTAGGCCAGGGAAAGGCAGCCATCAGTAGTGTCTTAGTGGGGGGAAGATAAAAAGAAGAAAATGAGTTTTAAAGTATGTTATAGCCCTGGCCACTTTGTCTCAATGGTTAGAGTGCTGGCCCACAGACCGAAGGGTCTTGGGTTCAATTCCCAGTGAAGGGCATGTACCTTAGCTGTAGGTTCCCCAGCTTCTAAATAGGGGTGTATGCTGGAGGCATGCAGTCGATGTGTCTCTCATGTTGATATTTCTCTGTTTCTCTTCCCCTTCTTCCTCCCTTGCACTCTCTCTAGGAATCAATGGGGGAAAATATCCTTGGGTGAGGATTTAAAAAATATATAGCTGATATGAAGAGAAAGTACCTTGTTTGGCAGAAAAAGAGGTTGTTTCAGCTACATCGTAGGGCTTTGAAAAGGGGGGGAAAGTAAGGATGGAGAAGCAAAGATTATACTTGTCTAAGGAGTAGAGACAATGGGAAAACTGGAAGTGTCAGGAATTGAAAAGGTAAAATGAAGAAAAGGAAGGAAAACAAACTGAAACAAAGGACAGTGAAACTGTGGATGAAGGGGGACTGCTGTATTATTTTCTCTTCTTCATTTTCGTACCCCCATTCCCAAACCTACTTTATTAATACTTGTATTCCCCTAGAATGCCATGTTGTTTTATGTATGTGAATGGACTGTGTGCATTACTTCTGTGTAGAATCTTGCCCCCAGCTTGATTAGTCTCTATAGGGTGTCCCCCCAAAATGTATACATACTTTGAATAATTATTAGTTCCAATGGGTTAAATCTGAAAAGAAAGAAACCTCAATTGAACTGTAGCTGTTAAGTGTGTATACATTTTTGGGGGGGCACCCTGTGTTTCTTTATCTTTCAGATTTAGCCACTTTCAAGATTTAGTCTTGAGAAGCCTTTCTCTTTTATAGGAGGCTATATAGAGTAATGGTATCAGAACATGGGCTTTGAAGTTAGACATATATCTGGATTCAAATTCTGCCTCTCTCAGTAGCTGCATGACCTTAAATCTTTTTTAAACCTTAGTTTTCCTACCTAAGGAAGAGGGATAATAAAGCATAACTTATAGGATAGTTGTAAGGATAAATAAACTCCATAATGTATAGTGGTAGTACATAGTAAGTGCTCATATTAGCCACTATCATCATCATCAGCAGCAGCAGCAGCAGCATCAGCATCATCATCAGAAGGATTAGATATTGCCTGATATATGCTCCTATGAGGAATCTGATTGCTTTAAATATTTTAAAAATATATTTTATTGATTTTTCACAGAGAGGAAGGTAGAGGGATAGTTTGAAACATCGATGAGAGAGAAACATCGACCAGCTGCCTCCTGCACACCCACTACTGGGGATGTGCCTGCAACCAAGGTACATGCCCTTGACCGGAATCGAACCTTGAACCTTTCAGTCCACAGACTGACGCTCCATCCACTGAGCCAAACCGGTTTCAAATATTTTTATGTTCTTTTAAAACACTAAACTGTCCTCTTTAAGGATACAAACTGTGTGTTCTCAATGTTCAATTCAGTGCCTAGCATATAGATGCTTAGTAAATGTTTAAGTAAAAGTATAAAAGCTTATTTTATGGAAGACAGTGTAGGAAAGAGCACAAATTTTCCTTGCTTCAGGTTTAAATGGGAGATAACAGTACCTATTGTAGAATTTAAAGATTGTATTTCATGTTACATGTAAAGTGCTTAGCATAGTGCCCACTGGATGCTTAATAAATATTATCTATTCTTTATTAAATGAGATAATCTTCAGTCTTGGTGAGATTTGATGACAGATCTGTTTGATTTTAAGTGGCATGTGTGAAAGAAGGTTTAAGAGTTTCTATTTTCCAACTCTAGTCTCCCAAGCTTTTGAAAGGATTTAAACCTAAAATGCTTAATTAAAAATGGTGAAAATTTTCTTTTCTGTAGTAAGAATAGAATTTTGAAAATCAGGTATCATAAATATTTGTTGAGTTCCTACTACAGGCAACATGTTTCTGGTTATACTTAGAAATTTAAATACTGTCCTGAAAAGTACTCATATAAAAATGTAACAGAAATTTAGAACTATGGAATTCCTGACTAATACCACTAGGAAGAGCAAATGCCTATACTTTATCTGGTGTGAAATGTTTGTTCCCTCACTCTACCTTATAATCCTTTCATGTTTAAGATATGACTGTTGATCAGTGGCCTAAAGAAATGTGTGCTTTTGTGTGTATGCCTAGGGACATTTTATTCTTGTTACCCAAGGCTTTCAGAATAAAAGAGGATGGTTTTAATGAATGGCCAGGGTAAAAGAGGGAGTTTTGCCTATGAAAGCAAATTGGTTATCACCCCCCCCCCGTTTTATTGAAAATGAGATATCACTGTAAAGTTATTGATTCTGTCAGACTGTCACTGAGAGTGGTTATTACTTAATTGGTTCTAGGAGAATGGAAGAATGATCTCAAAGAGCTAGGACAGATGATTGAAATAAAATTACTTGTTTAATAAGTTATGAAAGATTATGAAAGGTACATGTGACTTTCAGTAATAATATATAATATACCCTCTTCAGTGGTGTTTAACTGGTTCATGATTGGAAAGGCAGGTGAGTAGATTAGGAAACAAGTCTGCAAAACTAGGGCAGGTTTGCTGGCTTAAAATGAAAGCAGAGTTATTTGCAGTGAACAGAGATAACTATTTAGGTAAACCTTAGTGTCCTGTAAAGGCAAGACCACACAGATAGTCTAATATAATAGTTTTAAGTAAGTTTTCATACTTACTGCAGGATTAATGTGGTCATCACCCATGTGGCCTTTCTCTTTTATGTAGATCTGCATCAGATGTTAGGTATATTTACCTGAAAATATGTGTCATTTATATAGAAGATGTATATTGTAGCAGTATACTTAATTGAATTTGATGTGAAAAGATTGCAGAATTTCTTCCTTGTACTTTAGAAACTTAGTTTAAAATTTGTCAGATTTTAATTTTCATAATTATAGATTCATAAGAAGTTGCAAAGAAATGTACAGGGAAGTCTTATACACCCTCCCCTAGGTCTCTGTCCTCCACAGTGTCAACATCCCACTTCATCACCATACTATACCAAACCAAGAAATTGGCATAATTCATACAGCTTATTCAAGTTTCACTAGTTACACATGAACTCAGGTGTATATGTATGTGTTTGTGTATCTCTGCAATTTCATATTAGTCTTGTGTACTAGTAGCTACCACCACAATCAAGATAATCAACTGTACCATCACCATAAAACTCTTGTGTTACTATTGCTTTGTTGCCACACCCATTCCCTTTCCCCACCAATTTTATAATTTGGTTATTGTTTTGAATCATGTGCAAAACTGGTTTGATTAGGGTTTTTGCTTCTAAGTTGGAAGCATTAAAAAATAACTTTTATTAAAATACAGGTAATCAAATAATTAACGGTAAAAAGCTAGTTTAAAATGTGTTAGCAATTTGTGAGCACTGAAAGCTTTTTTAGATGAAGATATATAGGTGTAGATTAACAAGCATATCAAACTCATGGCCAGCATGTGGCCGTGAGTTGCTATGTTTGGATAGAATGATGATTCTCAGTTCTGGTTACCAACAAGAATCACTTGTGGAGCTTAAACATGAAGTTAGAAAAGAGGATATGTCAGGTTTCAGGATGTGAGGTTACTGAGTGAATGGTTTTGGGGTGGAGATTAGTAGTTTGGACAGGATTGGATAGAACTGTGGTCGGCAAACTGTGGCTCTCGAGCCACATGCAGCTCTTTGGCCCCTTGAGTGTGGCTCTTCCACAAATACCACGGCCTGGGTGAGTCTATTTTGAAAAAGTGGTGTTAGAAGAAGTTTAAGTTTAAAAAATTTGGGTCTCAAAAGAAATTTCAGTCGTTGTAATGTTGATATTTGGCTCTGTTGACTAATTAGTTTGCCGACACTGGGATAGAATATGTCATTTAGGTGAGTTACTGGAACAATCAATGATTTTATCTTTAGTACATGTGAATCCCTGAGGAGTTACTGTCAGTTCAGTGTGTCTATAATTTTGGGACATAATAAGCTGATATTAAAGGTTTGAGCTTAGGTAGTCTGTAATGCACATTGTGGTTTGGTTGCTTCAGTTTATTTGTTTTACAAGTCATAGTGTTTTTCTGAGCATTTGTGAGCAGTCTGTGGTTTCTGTTTCAATTCTCAGTCTCTTCTTCTGATCATTTGTTAACTAAGCTAGAGGAATAACCATTTAGGGGAAATGATCAATCAAGATCTAAACTATTATTAGATACATTGTGAATGTTTATCAAGTCTTTGGTAGCAGTAGTTTGGACTTCCATAATCACCAGTTCATTTTGTTCTTTTTCTTAGGTAATGGTTTATTGAATCATCTGGCATGATAATGGCTAACTACACACACACACACACACACACACACACACACACACACACACACACCTGCAACAAATAAAACCTCGAACAAGAATTATTATTAAAGTTTGAAATAATGTCTATAAATTCCGTATCTATTTAGATTTTCCTTTGGCATCCAAGTAGTTTTCCCCTTTAGTAGGGATTATTCACCTTTGTCAATGTCTGAAAAATTAGAGTATCTATAGTCTAGAATCTTGAGGAAGAAAATAGAGAATAAAGGGCAAAATCATGCAACATGCATGGTAGTCATTGGCTTCTGGAATTTAGGAGAATGTTTTGATAATCTTGAATGTAAACAGTTTATTCACATTGCCTTCTGGTTTTAGACCAAAAGAGTTCTGGAAATTCTGGCTCAGCCAAAATCTCTGTCTATAGCAATGATGTCAACAACATACATAATTAATTCTTTGTAGTATTAATAGTTATGAGTGTATGATACATCCTGTATAGAAGTTCTTCTAATATACCCCCACAAGGGTCAATTTCTGACCTTTAGATAATAGCTGGGAATTTTAGGTGAATGTAAGGAAGAAACAGAAACTACTTGTGCAAGCTGTTCCATAGGCTTTGGTTAGCTTATTTTATTAACTATTAGTCTAAGAATAGAAGAGAGTGGAATCCTCTATTAAAATATATAATCAGTCCAGCCAGTGTCGCTGAGTGGTTAGCATCAAGCCATGAACCAGGAGGTCACAGTTCCATTCCCAGTCAGGGCACATGCCCGTGTTGCAAGCTCAATCTCCAGTCCGGAGCTTGCATGAGGTAGCTGATCAATAATTCTCTCTCATCATTGATGTTTTTATCTCCCTATCTCTTTCCTTAACTCTCTGAAAAACACACACACACACACACACACACACACACACACACACACACACATAAAAGAGAAACATGCAAATTGACCATACCTTTGTGACACCTACCAGCCAATCAGGAGTAAGTTTGCAAATTAACCAAATGAAGATGGCAGGTTAATTTGCATATGCAGGCACTGAGTAGCCGAGGGCAGGAGTGGTCAGCCCCATCTTAGCAGCTCTGGGCTTCTGGGCAGCATGGGAAGGCAGAAAGGTGGCTCTGGGCCAGACCAAAGGCAGTGCTGGCAGCCAGGGGAGGGAAGGCCCATTCTTGCACAGATCTTCATGCATCGGGCCTCTAATGTGTGTGTATATATATATATATATATATATATATATATATATATATATATATATTTAAAGTCAGCTTAAAAAATGTAAAATATATAATAGGTTTTATAAGTACTTAGCCACTGATTATCCTAAAATTTAGAATGTTATGAACACAGGACCATTGACAGATAAATCTCCAGTCCTTTGATTTATCCTATGAATTTCATACAATACAAGTTTATTTAAACATAGAGATAGAATCTTTTTGTAGACAGCTATTATGTCATCTTTGTATATGAATATATGTTTCTTTTAACCTGAAAAATACTACATAAACATTGGAGCATATTTATTTTTAAACACATTTTACTTACACATGATTAACTTAAGAAAGCAGAACTTCCCATTTTAGGTATTAAGTTTTTTTCCTTTTAAATCACTTTTAATAAAGCAAAGATTTCACAGTACTTTTGAGTTAATTAAAAGTTGGAGAATGCCAAACAAAACTAATAGTTTCTATAATCCTTTTTAAAATTTTTTAATAAGGTAAAGGATTTACCTTAAATTATAATAAGGTAAATTTTTTGTGTTACCTAATGGTCATTTAATATAAACGCAAAGATATTGTAGGTGTGAGAAACATCTTAACAGTATCATCATTCTGAATTTGGAGAAAGACAAAATCAAGACAATGTCAAATTATATGTTATGATTATCCAAAGGTAAGAAATAGCTACCGGCAATATCAGTATCTTTAAAAGCACAGCAATAAGTGGCAGTGATTATTAGTAATGTTAACATTTTTCCAAAAGTAAGAAACTTAAAAAAATATTTTTTTAGTATGTTAAAAAGCACAAAGAATTAACAGAATATTTTTACAATTTAGGAAATGTCTTATCTGGGCACAGAATAACTTTCTTCTTTTAAAAAAAAATATATATTTTATTGATATTTCACAGAGAGGAAGGGAAAGAGATAAGAGAGCTAGAAACGTCGATGAGAGAGAAACATCGACCAGCCGCCTCTTGCACACCCCCTACCGGGGATGTGCCCGCAACCAATGTACATGCCCTTGACCGGAATCGAACCCGGGACCTTTCAGTCCACAGACCGATGCTCTACCACTGAGCCAAACCGGTTTCGGCTAACTTTATTCTTTTTAAAATTTATTTATTTATTTATTTATTTATTTATTTATTTATTTTTATTTTTTTAATTTATTAAGGTATTATCTGTGTACATAGCTTACCATTGCCCCCCCCCCCCATAGATGCCCTCCCTCCCCAGAGTTTTGTGTCCATTGGTTGTACTTATATGCATGCATACCAGTCCTTCGGTTGATCTCTTATCTCCCTCAGATCTCCCTACCCCCCCCCCCCGTCATTTGACAAGTCTGCTTGTTGTTTTACTGTCACTATATCTATCTTTCTGTTCATTCGTTTATAATGTTCTTTAATATCCATAAATGAGTGAGGTCATGTAGTGTTTCTCTTTCATTGACTGGCTTATTTCACTCAGCATGATGCTCTCCAATTCCATCCAGGTTACTGCAAATGATGAGAATTCCTTCCTTTTTATGGCAGCATAGTATTCCATGGTGTAGATGTACCATAGTTTTCTGATCCATTCATCTGCTGACGGGCACCTAGGCTGTTTCCAAATCCTAGCTATTGTAAATTGTGCTGCTATGAACATTGGGGTGCATATATCCTTTCTGATTGGGGTTTCTAGCTTCTTGGGGTATATTCCTAGTAGTGGGATTACTGGGTCAAATGGGAGTTCCATTTTCAGTTTTTTGAGGAAGCTCCATACTGTTCCCCACAGTGGTTGCACCAACCTGCAATCCCACCAGCAGTGCACGAGGGGTCCTTTTTCTCCGCAACCTCGCCAACATTTGTCGTTTATTGTTTTATTGATGTTGGCCATTCTGACAGGTGTGAGATGGTACCACATTGTTGTTTTGATTTGCATCTCTCGGATAATTAGTGACTTGGAGCATGTTTTCATGTGCCTCTTGGCCTTCCTTCTGTCTTCTTTTGAGAGGATTCTATTTAGGTCCATTGCCCCTTTTTAAAAAAAAAAATATATATATATATATATATATATATATATATATATATATATATATATATTTTATTGATATTTTACAGAGAGAAAGGGAGAGAGATAGAGAGCTAGAAACGTCGATGAGAGAAAAACATCGACCAGCTGCCTCTTGCACACCCCCACTGGAGATGTGCCCGTAACCAATGTACATGCCCTTGACAGGAATCAAACCTGGGACCTTTCAGTCCACAGGCCAACGCTCTACCACTGAGCCAAACCGGTTTCAGCTATTGCCCATTTTTTAATTGGCTCATTTATTTTCCTTTTATTGAGTTGTTTATAAGCTGTCTGTAGATGTTGGAGATTAAACCTTTATCAGTGATATAATTTGCAAATATGTTCTCCCATACAGTGGGCTTTCTTGTTGTTTTGTTGATGGTTTCTTTTGATGTAAAAAAGCTTTTTATTTTGATGTAGTCCCATTTGTTTATTTTCTCTTTAGCTTCCATTGCCCTAGGGTTAGTATCAGTAAGAAGTTCTTTAGGCATATGTCTGAGATTTTGCTGCCTGTGGATGCCTCTAGTATTTTTATGGTTTCCCGTCTTGTGTTTAAGTCCTGTATCCATTTTGAGTTTATTCTTATGTATGGTGTAAGTTGGTGATCTAGTTTCATTCTTTTGCATGTATCTGTCCAATTTTCCCAACATCATTTATTGAAGAGACTGTCTTGACTCCATTGTATGCTCATGCCTCCTTTGTCAAATATTAATTGAGCATATTGATTTGGGTTGATATCTGGATTCTCTAGTCTATTCCATTGATCAATATGTCTATTCTTGTGCCAGTACCAGGCTGTTTTGAGAACAGTTGCTTTGTAATACAGCTTGAAATGTGGTATTGAGATCCTTCCTACTTTACTCTTCTTTCTCAAGATTGCTGAGGCTATTAGGGGTCTTTTATTGTTCCAAATGAATTTTTGGAGAGTTCTTTCTAGGTCTGTGAAGTATGTCCTTGGTATTTTAATGGGGAGTGCATTGAACTTATAAATTGCTTTGGGAAGTATGGCCATTTTGATGATGTTGATTCTACCAATCCATGAACATGGTATGTTCTTCCATCTGTTTACATCTTCCTCTATTTCTTTTTTCAGTGTCGTGTAGTTTTCTGCATATAGGTCTTTTACCTCCTTGGTTAAGTTTATTCCCAGGTATCTTAATTTTTTTGGTGCAATGGTAAACGGGATTGCTTTTTTAGTCTCTATTTCTGTAAGTTCACTATTGGTGTAAAGAAATGCCATTGATTTCTTAGCATTGATTTTGTATCCTGCTACATTGCCAAATTCGTTTATTAAGTGTATTAGTTTTTTTATGGAGTCTTTTGGGTTTTTTATGTACAATATCATGTCATCTGCAAATAGGGACAGCTTTACTTCTTCTTTTCCAATTTTGATGCCTTTTATTTCCTCTTCTTGTCTAATTGCAATGGCGAGTACTTCCAGTACTATGTCAAAGAAGAGTGGTGAGAATGGGCATCCCTGTCTTGTTCCTGTTCTTAGAGGGAATGGTTTTAGTTTTTGCCCATTGAGTAGGATGTTGGCTGTGGGTTTATCATAATATAGCTTTTATTATGTTGAGGTATGATCCTTGTACTCCCACCTTGTTGAGAGTTTTTATCAGGAAAGGGTGTTGGATTTTATCAAATGCCTTTTCTATGTCGATAGATATGACTATATGATTTTTATCTCTCAACTTGTTTATGTGATGTATCACGTTTTTTGATTTGCGAATATTGTACCATCCTTGCATTCCTGGAATAAAACCTACTTGGTCATGGTGTATGATCTTTCTGATGTACTGCTAGAGCCGATTTGCTAGAATTTTGTTGAGGATTTTGGCATCAATGTTCATGAGGGATATTGGCCTGTAATTCTCTTTCATTGTGTTGTCTTTATCTGGTTTTGGTATTAGGGTGATGCTGGCTTAATAAAAGGAGTTTGGCAGTGTTCCTTCCTCTTGAATTTTTTGGAATAGTCTGAGGAGGATAGGTTTTAGTTCTTCCTTGAATGTTTGGTAAAACTCTCCTGTGAAGCCATCTGGCCCTGGGCTTTTGTTTGCTGGAAGCTTTTTGATGACTGCTTCAATTTCTTCCCAAGTAACTGGTCTATTAAGATTTTTAGATTCTTCCTGCTTGAGTTTTGGAAGGTTGTATTTTTCTAGGAATATGTCCATTTCCTCCAGGTTGTCCAGTTTGTTGGAATAGAGTTTTTCATAGTAATTTGTAACAATCCTTTGTATTTCGGTGGGGTATGTTGTTATTTCACCTCTTTCATTTTTTATTTTGTTTATTTGGGTCCTCTCTCTTTGTTTCTTGGTTAGCCTGGCTAGAGGCTCATCAATTTTTTTTATCCGTTCAAAGAACCAGCTCTTGGTTTTGTTGAGAGCCCAGCTTCTGGCTGAGTGATGCTCCCTTATGGGAGCACACTGACCACCAGGGGGCAGCTCCTGAATCGAGCATCTGCCTCCTGGTGGTCATTGCACATCATAGCAATCGGTCGTTCAGCCATTCTATCGATTTGTGTATTAGCCTTTTATTATATAGGATAAGGGCTTTTCATTGTTTCTTAAGGATTAATTAATCTCTAAGTTCTTTTTAGGGTGATAATGATTAGCCTTTTCCAGGTTTTGCATCTACTAGACACATTAAAGTGTGGATTAGTTCATAAAGATTGGGGAGGCCTATACAAGCCTGAGTTTGAGAAATAGTTCTTTTTATCCTGGGGTTTGGATATTCAGAATTGTTTTCTTTTTTGTTTAAGATGCCTTTCAAATAAACAATTTTGTTCATGTTAAAGGGTCCCTAGATGACCTGGTTGGTGTGTCTCAGTGGTTGAGCACTGACCCACATTTCGATTCCCAGTCAGGGCACATACCTGGGTGTGGGCTTGATCCCCAGAGGGAGCTTGCAAGAAGGAGCCAATCAAAATTATATATATATTATTGATTTTCCACAGAGAGGAAGGGAGAGGGATAGAGAGCTAGAAATGTCGATGAGAGAGAAACATCGACCAGCTGCCTCCTGCACACCCCCTACTGGGGATGTGCCCGCAACCAAGATACATGCCCTTGACAGGAATTGAACCTGGGACCTTTCAGTCCACAGACCGACGGCAAGAGACATTCTTATTAGGCCCATCTATGTCCTCTGCCTATAGACTTCCTCATATAGATGAATGACTGTCAAGATACTGAATAGCCAAAACCGGTTTGGCTCAGTGGATAGAGTGTCGGCCTGCAGACTGAAAGGTTCCAAGTTCGATTCTTGTCAAGGGCATGTACCTTGGTTGGGGATGTGCAAGAGGCAGCTGATCAGTGATTCTCATTGATGTTTCTAACTCTCTGTCCCTCTCTCTTCCTCTCTGTAAAAAAATCAATAATATATATATATATATATATATATATATATATATATATATATATTTTAAAAGATACTGAATAAACAGGTAGGTGATAGGAACACTGAAAATTAGGTAGAAGCCAGATATTACTCATGAGCAGTATAATCTGATAAAACTTAAAATAAGAGAACCCAAATATCACCTTGACCCTGAAGCTCAGAAACTTCACTGTCAGGCAGAGTGGCCTTGAGCAGATGGAAATCAAGTGGTCTTACGTGTACACATTTACAAAGTCATGGATCTCCCCAGAAACAATGAGGTCAGCTGAGCTGTAGTGAAAGTGCTAGTTGTTAAATTGTAGGACACCCCAAACCACCTACCCAAGACCATCAGGGGTTTATTTGTAGTTAAAGAAAAACAGTTAAGTTTAATTTGCTACAATAAGCAGAGAAAACCAGAGGAATTGGGGATCTTCTCAAAAAGGGAAGGCAGTTCAGACAGGTTACTGATTGGATATTGTTGCTAGAATAGGGACTGTTAGATATTATGGTGGAAGTTTATAATCTGGTCGAGAATTAGTTAGAATTTATAAACTAGATGAGTTGCTAGACCTTGAAATTTTAGTGTTTGATCAGATCTAGTATCTGTGTAGTTACTATTAGTTTGCCTGGGGTCTTATCTTGGAACATATGAATATGAAGGATCTGGTGATAGAAAGAGTTTGAATTTAGGTAGTCTGTGATGAATGTTGAGGTTTGGTTTGGGTCAGTTTATCTGTTTTATGTGTTAGTACATAAGGTTGTGGCTTTTATTTACATTCTAAGAGAAAGCTGGTGTTAGTTTCTATATAAAAGTGTATTTGCACTTATTGAAAGGCCTTAGAAAAATAACTTTGACTTTAAGAATTCTGTATTATTTTTCTACTAGAGGCCTGGTACACAGATTTCATCCAGGGCGTGTCTGGTCCATCTTGCCCAGTCCCAATCAGCTGGACCCCAGCAGCAAAGTTGGAGCATCTACCCCCTGGTGGTCATTGGGTGTCATAGTGACTGGTCAAACATTAGAATGAATGGTTGGACACTTAGCATATTAGGCTCTTATTATATAATATTGCTGTGTAACAAATTGCCACAAACAGTATCTTACAACACCACTGTTTTTCAGCTCACAGTTAGTGGCACAAAGCCCAGTACTGGCATGGACTTTTCTGCTCATAGCCTCAAAGATAGGAATCGAAGCACCACCAACCACCTTTTTAAAAAAATGTATTGATTTCTGAAGTAAAGGGAGAGAGAGAGATAGAAACATCAGTGATGAGAGAGAATCATCGATCTGCTGCTCCTGCACACCCCACACTGGGGATGGAGCCCGCAACCCAGGCATGTGCCCTAACCGGGAATTGAACTGTGACCCCCTGGTCCATAAGTCAATGCTCAACTGCTGAGCCATTCTGGCCAGGCCCACCAACCACTTTTCCATCTGGGGGAAGAATCTGCTCATAAGCTCGTTCAGGTTGTTGTCAGTTCCTTGTGATGGTAGGATTGAAGTTCCTATTTTTCTTTTTCTTTTTCTGGCTCTCAACCAGGGACACTCCTAGCTCCTAGAAGCTGCCTACACCCTTGCTTTGTGCCCCTTCTGTCTTCAAGCTAACAATGGAGAACTTGCACTTGTGACCCCTCTCATGCTTCAGATCTCTGGACTCTTATACATCTAACCTCTAGATCTAGATTTAAAGGTCTCCTGTCAGGCCCACCTGGATAATCTCCCTATTTTAAGATCAACTGGGGACCTTAGTTGTGTTTGCAGATTTCCTTCACAATAATACCTACTTATTGTTCGATGGAAAAACTGGAAGAAGATTTGTGTGGGTTGGGCCATCTACTTCCTTTTTAATGTTTTGAAGCTGAGACACAGAATTTCTTCTTGTGTTGTCTTAACTCTTGGTTATTTTTAGGTGTGACTTAAATTTGAGGCAGAATTTTTTTTAAATTTTTTTTATTAAGGTATTATATGTGTACATAGCTTACCATTGCCCCCTGCCCCCACCTCTCATTCATGCCCTCCCTCCCCAGAGTTTTGTGTCCATTGGTTGTACTTATATGCATGCATACCAGTCCTTTGGTTGTTCTCTTATCTCCCCCCAGGTCTCTTTCCCCTCCCCGCTGTCATTTGACAATCTGCTTGTTTTATGGTGACTATCTCAGGACCACATGAATAGAATCCGCTCCTCATTTGGCAGTCTGCTTGTTTTATGGTGACTATCTCAGGACCATATGAATAGAATCCACTCCTCCTCTGGTTCACACCGCCCCTCCCTCTGGGTCCCACTGCTTCCCTGGGGCACACGGCTCAACTGGGGCACACGGCCCCCTGGGACACACAGCTCACCCGGGGCACACGGCCCCCTGGGACACACGGCTCACCCGGGACACCTGGCCCCTTTGGGGGACACGGCTCACCTGGGAGACATGGCTCACCCGGGGCACACGGCCCCCTGGGACACACAGCTTACCCGGGGAACACGGCCCCCTGGGACACACTTGAGGTAGAATTTTTTAATATTACTGTCTGGGATACAGCTCTGCTGATCTGAGAAAAATTTCATTTATGTATAAAATTGATTAACATAGGAAAGTTATTGCCATGGAATTCCTTTTTAAAAAAAATATATTTTATTGATATTTTACAAAGAGGAAGGGAGAGAGATAGAGAGCTAGAAACATCGATAAGAGAGAAACATCGACCAGCTGCCTCTTGCACACCCCCTATAGGGGATGTGTCCGCAAACAATGTACATGCCCTTGGCTGGAATTGAACCTGGGACCCTTCAGTCCGCAGACCGACACTCTACCAATGAGCCAAACCGGCTTCAGCTGGAATTCCTTTTTAAAAAATATATATTTTATTGATTTTTTTACAGAGAGGAAGAGATAGAGATAGAGAGTTAGAAACATCGATAAGAGAGAATCACCGATCAGCTGCCTTCTGCACATCCCCTACTGGGGATGTGCCTGCAACCAAGGTACATGCCTTTGATCGGAATCAAACCCGGGATCCTTCAGTCCACAGGCCAACGCTCTATCCACTGAGCCAAACCGGTTTCGGCAAATTCCTTTTTTTTCTTGCTTTTTAAAAAATAAAGTTTGTGAAACTTGGAAAAAATTAGAATATAAGGCAAAGTAGAGGGAAACAAAACCAAACCATCTCTGTAGTTCAAATACTCTTGCTTATGCTTTTATCATTTTCTTCCAATTTTTATTGTTCATTTCAAAGAATATCATTGTGATTATGTAGTATATGAAATAATTACTTCTTAAATATATTCTTAAATATATATAAAATATGGCTTCTGAAATATATATATTTATATCATAAAAGTAATATATGGTCGCCGAAACCCGTTTGGCTCAGTGGATGGAGCATTGGCCTGCAGACTGAAAGGTCCCAGGTTCGATTCTGGCTAAGGGCATATACCTTGGTTTTGGGCACATCCCCAGTAGGGGGTGTGCAGGAGGCAGCTGATTGATGTCTCTCTCTCATCGATGTTTCTAACTCTCTTATCCCTCTACCTTCCTCTCTGTAAAAAAATCAATAAAAAATATATACATATTTTTTAAAAGTAATATATGGTCATTGGAGAAAGTTGAAAAACAAAAAATTAGGAGGAGTAAAATAATTTTGGATCTTTATCTGGAACGAATACTTAATTTTATTTCCTTACTGTCTTTTTCTAATACATTACTTAGATACAGCTTAGACCATATTGTATGGATTTATTTTTAACTAGAGTTAACACTGAAACACTTGTAGATTTAAATTAGGCTTCTGCACAGCAAAAGAAACAATCCACAGAACAACAAGAAAGCCCACTGCATGAGAGAACATATTTGCCAATGCTATTTCAGATACGGGTTTAATCTCCAAAATTTACAGAGAACTCATACAACTTAACAAAAGGAAGATAAACAATCCAGTCAAAAAACGAACAAAGGACCTAAATAGACACTTTTCAAAAGAGGACATACAGGAGGCTGAGACATATGAAAACATGCTCAAAGTCACTAATCACCAGAGAGATACAAATCAAAACAAGGAGATACCATCTCATACCTGTCAGAATGGCTATCATCAACAAACAACAAATGCTGGCGATGGTGAAGAGAAAAAGGAACCCTTGTGCACTGCTGGTGGGATTGTAGACTGTTGCAGCCACTGTGGAGAACAGTATGGTGTTTCCTCAAAAAACTAAAAAGTGGCCCTAATCAGTTTGGCTCAGTGGATAGAGCGTAGGCCTGCGGACTCAAAGGGTCCCAGGTTCGATTCCAGTCAAGAGCATGTGCCTTGGTTGCAGCGCATTCCCAGTAGCAGGTGTGCAGGAGGCAGCTGATTGATGTTTCTCTCTCCTAGATGTTTCTAATTCTATCCCTCTCCCTTCCTCTGTAAAAAAATCAGTAAAATATATTTAAAACAAACTAAAAATAGAACTCACATTTGACCCATTATATCCCAAGAAACTAGAAGCACCAATCAAAAAGGATAAATGCACCCCTATGTTCATAGCAGCACAATTCACCATAGCTAAGATTTGGAAGCAGCCTAAGTGCCCGTCAGCAGATGAGTGGATTGAAAAACTGTGAGACATCTACACAATAGAATACTACTCTGCAGTAAAAAAGAAGAAATTCTTACCTTTTGCAATAGCATGGATAGAACTGGAGAGCATTATGCTAAGCAAAATAAGCCAGTCAGCGAAAGATAAATATCACATGATCTGGATCATTTGTGGAATATAATCCTATTTAATAAAGACAGAATATGCAAATTTACTGTAACTGCATCCAAATGGCGGCACCCACAGGTGATAAGGAAGGAATATGCAAATTAATGCACTAGGCGAGAAGCAGAAGGCTGCTCCGGGCCAGAGCGAAGGCAGAAAGGCAGCTCCAGGTTGGGATGAAGGTGGAAAGGCGACTCCTGAGTGAGTGAAAGGCAGTGAAAGGCAGAGCCAGCATCTAGGGGGAGTAAGGCCTATTCTTGCACGAATATTTGTGCATCGGGCCTCTAGTGAACAAGATTCCTGGCTCAGCTGTGTCCCATTTCTCTTAGCTGGCATAATCCCTTAATTCATTTCAACCTTGCTTTTGCTTTCATTTAACTAAGTTACTTGTTTACTTTTTTATTTAAAATGAGTTTTAACTGAAGAATTTGAGAAGAAGAAAAAATATCTTTCTGAATTCCTCCCTTGGGAGCTCTTTAAGTTATCACCTCTAATTACATAACTTTTATAATATATACTAGTAAGGAACATGGGTTTTCTACTTTGTAAACTGTTCTCTGATTGCAACAGGAGGAAACTGATTTTTTTTAAAATATATTTTTTACTGATTTTCCACAGAGAGGAAGAGAGAGGGATAGAGAGCTAGAAACGTCGATGAGAGAGAAACATCAACCAGCTGCCTCCTGCACACCCCCCACCGGGGATGTGCCCACAACCAAGGTACATGCCCCTGACCAGAATCGAACCTGGGACCTTTCAGTCCCCAGGCCGATGCTCTATCCACTGAGCCAAGCCGGCTTCGGCAGGAAACTGATTTTTATTAATAACAGTACTATTGGTAGAAGTTAAATAATATCTGTTTATAGTACTACCTCTGTTATGATACTTTTTAAAAATGATTTCAGCATATTTGATTTTACCTTATTTCATGTTTTTAGTTTGTTAACCAATTTCTTTTATGTACAAAGTGGGATATTTAAAAGCAGACTTTCTGTGGGGCTCATTTCAAAACTTGGAAAAGGGTTGAGAGGTAAATTAAGTATAAAAAGAAGAATGATTAACTGTAATCTTTCGTTTTTCTAATTTTTGTATCAATATTTCAGTATGGTAATTCTCTGAAATCATCTCTAATAAGTTGTTAGTGTAGCTCTTGATTGAGCCTCATGTAAATTTCTCTAAACAAGGGTTCTCTAAAGCTTATACCCTTTTTTGGGTAATGATTTCTATTTTTTTATTATAAGGATTTCAAACTATTTTAGTGGTAAAGAGAACTTGTATTATGAACTTCCAAGTGAACATCACTAATTTATTCCATTGCATATTTCCTGCCCCCTTAACTTCATATAACTACATCAAATAGCATATAATTCATCTGAAAATGTTTCAATAAGATTCTCTAAACTATATAAGATTTTGTTGTTGTTATTATAGATAAGCACAAATGTAGTACCATTACATTTTAGTAAAAATTTAAGGACTAACCTTTCACTCTATCTTGGAGAATCACCAGATGAATAAATAAAAGATTCATCATACTATTTTATTTTTGTTTTATTTTAGAAGTAGATTATTCTATTAAAAATAGTATATTTATAACCCATCTGGATTAACCAAGACTCATTTATCTCTAAAATTGGGATACTTTGAGAGTGAAAGGGGGCACTGTTAACAATTATGCTAGGAGAACAGTTGAAATCTAGATGGTCCTGGGTAAACTGGGCTATATATGGTCCCCTATCTCAAGGTAATATTTACTGATTGAATAGCTACTATCATTTTTTTTTTCATTGAACTTTGAATACTCAAAATGAGTCAAGTGGTAGCGAAGAGCATGATTAAGTTTACTATAGGTCTTTCTTTACTTGTAAATAATATAAATTGGTATAGCTGGATCAAGTTTAAAAATTTTTAAGTGCCTATAGATTTCAATTTTGTTTAAAATTTTAAAATTATTTTATATTGCAATTACACTTAACATTCAATATTATTTTATATTATTTTTAGGTGTACAGCATAGTAGTCAGTGACTCCCCCAATAATTCTACTACCCACCTGACACCATGCATAGTTATTACAATATTATTGACTATATTTCCTCTATTGTATTTTATATCCTGTGACTGTTTTTGTAACTACCAATTTGTATTTCTTAATCCCTTCACCTTTTTTACTCAACCCTGAACTTGGTTCTTTCTTTCTTTCTTTTTTTTTCTTTTTTTAATATATTTTATTGATATTTTTACAGAGAGGAAGGAAGAGGGATTGATAGCTAGAAACATCAATGAGAGAGAAACATCTATCAGCTGCCTCTTGCACACCTCCCACTGGGGATGTGCCCGCAACCAAGGTACATGACCTTGACCTGAATTGAACCTAGGACCCTTCAGTCCGAAGACCGATAATCTACTGAGCCAAACCAGTCAGGGCCCTGAACTTGGTTTTTAATAACACTTTCATGAAGGTAGTAGAAGTTGAACCACCAGACATAATTCACAAGTTAAAATTAATCTCTCCTTTTAAACTTGTGGTTTATAGACTTGTGGCTATTAGATAACAAGGAATCTAAAATAGACTACATCACCAATTTTTAAATGTCAAAATTTTTTGTTATAGTTGCTATTTCACCATAATATCATATAAACTTTATATCCAGCATAATCTGAAGTTAGTTGTTAACATTTCCAGGTTAGAAAACACAACTAGACCTCCCATATCTTTTTTTTAAATAATAAAACTTTATTGTTCAGATTATTACAGGTGTTCCTCTCTCCCTCTCCCCCCTATAGTTGCCCTCCACCTGATTCCCCAACCCACCCCATGCCCTTACCCCTGCCACTGTCTTCATCCATAGGTGTAAGATTTTTATCCAATCTCTTCCCACACCCCTCAGACCCCCTTCCCCCCTGAGAATTGTTAGTCCACTCCCTTTATTTCCCTGTTCTATTATATTCACCAGTCCATTTTGTTCTTCAGATTTTTTATTCACTTAATTTTTAGATTCAATTGTTGGTAGGTATGTATTTGATGTCTTTTTGTTGTTAATAGTTTTTACCTTTACTTTTTTCTTTTTCTTCCTCTTCTTAAAGAACACCCTTCAGCATTTCATGTAATCCTGGTTTGGTGTTGATGAACTCCTTTAACTTTTTCTTGTCTGTGAAGCTCTTTATCTGAACTTCAATTCTGAATGATAGCTTTTCTGGGTAGAGTATTCTTGGTTATAGGTTCTTGTTCATCATTTTGAATATGTCTTGCCACTCACTTCTGGCCTGCATAGTTTCTGTTGAGAAATCAGCTGACAGTCATATGGATACTCCCTTGTAGGAAACTAGCTGTTTTTCTCTTGCTGCTTGTAAAATTCTCTCTTTGTCTTTTGCCCTTGGCATTTTAATTACTATGTGTCTTGGTGTGGTCTTCTTTGGATTCCTTTTGTTTGGTGTTCCGTGCACTTCCTGAACTTGTAAGTATTTCTTTCACCAGGTAGGTAAAGTTTTCTGTCATTATTTCTTCCAATAGGCCTTCAATATCCTGCTCGCTCTCTTCTTCTGGCACCCCAAAAATCCAGACGTTGGTACGCTTTAAGCCATCCCAGACTCTCCTTATACTATCCTCACACTTTTGGATTCTTCTTTCTTTCTGCTTCTCTGGTTGGGTGATTTTTGCTTCCTTATATTCCAGATCTTTGGTTTGATTCTTGGGGTATGTTGATCTGTAGTAGAGTTTCTGTATATTCTTTATTTCAGACATTGTATGCTTAATTTCTGGCTGGTCCTTTTCCATATTTTTGGTATTCTCATTAAGGTCCTTGATGGCCTCACAAAGCTTCTTGGAGGTCTCATCAAGTTTCTCAAAGATTTTTAGAAGGTTCTTGAGTAATCTTATAAATGTGATTCTGAACTCTGTATTGTCCAGTAGTTTGCTTTCCTCCATCTCTCCCATTCATGACATGCTCCTGTGTCTCCTCCTCTTGGTTACCTCCCTGTGTTGATGGAGTGGCTTTGTGTGGTTGGTGACCTATAGGGGCCAGTAGCTCAGCTTCCCCAATAACCTGAGGTGGTCACTTTTGCTATATTCCTTTGTGGGCTGAGTGCAAAGTCTTGGTGTAGTTAAGCCTTGATTGCTGTTGATAAACTGGGAAGAATTGACCTCCAGGCCAGTTGACTGTGAGGACCTCTGTGTCTATAAAGGAAGAACTGCTGTGCTGGAGACACACTTTGTTTCAGTGGGGCTTGGTGTTCACTGAGTCTGTCTCCCAAATGTGTCACTTACGGGTGTGAGGGGTTGAAACTGACCACTAGGAACACTAGCTTCTGGATCTCCAATGGGGTGCAGTTCAGCTACTGTCTGAGGCCACCCTGCGGAGCTACTGCGAGAACCATAGTCCTCTCCTCCCTGCTTGGAGCTGTCTGCACCAGGTTGTAAGTTTGCTAGGTTCAACTGCAATAGAGAAGGCCATTCATATGCAAAAGCTGCTGCTTGGAGCTTGGGTGTGTTTGTAGATTGTGCGGGACGGAGTCTCAGGGCGTCACTAGGCTGGGGCATGGCCAACAGTGATGGCTGCTGCCGTCTCTGCCTCCGACTGCGTCCCTGCATCTTTCACCACAGCACAGCAAACAATTATTCTTGCGCACAGCTCCACAAGCTAGCCACCCTCACTTTCCGACCTGATGGCAGACAGCCTAGCTTCTCCCCAGAAACTGGATTTCAGAGAGATTGGGAGCTTTTCTCTCTTCGGGCTGAAGAAAGCAACGCCCCCCTGCCAGCCCATATCGCATCTGCGCCCCTTGTACCTCAGTTTTTCAGCACTTGTGTCCTTTTCTTTCAGTCTAGTTCTAGAGCGTCCTTTCAGCCAGGTTTCCCTTGTTTTGGGGTGATAGACGTTTTGTTTCTTAGTTGTAGTTTTGAAATTGTCATGCGTGGCAGCAGTTTAGGTGCTGCCATCTTCGTTCCCCATATCTGTTCTTTTTAAGATTAGTATAGCAAATTGTTCTCAGGAAGAGCTCCATTCTATTAGTAGTGTTCTTGTTACCAGTAATATTTTAAGCAAGTACCTTTTAAAGAATAAAGTATACATCTATGATTCCCCTGATCAGGAATTGAAGTCAAACTTCTGGAACAAACTTCTGATTTCTTTGGAAGAAGTAAATGCTCTTTTAGTGTTGCGATTTCCTTTCCTTTTATTAAAAAAATTATTTTTAACCACTGTTTTATTTGTAATATCTTTTTCATAGATAAAAGATATTCACATCATCTAGTCCCTTATTTCACTTTTAGCTTATTTACTGAATCAAATTCAAGTCTTGAATGTTTATATGAAAAGATTATACTTTATATACACATATATCTTAAATGACTGACTTTAATTATTATTGATTTTAGAGAGAAATATCAGACTGTTGTTCTACTTATTTATGCATTCATTGGTTGCTTATTGTATGTACCCTGGCCAGGAATGAACCCATAACCTTAGTGTATCAGGACAGTGCTCGATCCAACTGAGTCAGGGCTCCCTAAATGATTGACTTTAACTGTGGCCTTTTTAAAAAATTAGATACAATCATTTATAATATATGGTATTTTGGAATTTTTTGCCTATATAGTTCTGGAGGTATTGATGTGAAATCATCTCTCTCTATAAAAGCCTAAGTGTCCAGCTGGCTGGCCAGTATCTATGACGTGCAATGACCGCTAAGGGGGTAGACACTCCAACCGGTAGCTATGATTCGTACTGATCACCAAGGGGCAGCTGCTAAAGCAGAGACTGCTGAGCTGTGGTGACTTGGCAGCTGTGGTTCTCAGGTGTTGCACCTGGAACCAGAGAGGAGGCAGCACGATTCTGGGGTGCATCACCTGAGATCCACCCTCTCACAATCCCTGACCCCTAGGAATGTCAGAGAGCTGGTTTGGGCCCGATCTCCACAGGCCAGGCTGAGGGACCCCACCAGTGCACGAATACGTGCACCAGGCCTATAGTGATGATATATTATGCTTAATTTGTTACATTAAAGAAATGTGTTCATGGTTTTGCTCTATACATTTAAGTATTTTAAATTACTTTTTCTCTTTCTCTAGCTGTTCCCTTCCCTCCAACCCATAGGCTTACTTTGAAGGAAGTCTTTGTGAATGGAAAACCTAAGGGTGACGTCTTAAAAAACCATTTTATGAAGGAAGGGCGAGTGGAAGAGGACGTAGCCTTAAAGATAATCAATGATGGGTCTGCCATCCTGAGACATGAGAAGACTTTGATAGAAGTAGACGCTCCAATCACCGGTATGAGAAGAATTTGCATGGTTGCGCTTATGTTGAGCTAATTTAAGAAATGATCACAAATAACCAACTAAAATGTGTTGTAATTTTTCTAGGAATTATGAGATCGTTTTAGGATTGTTTAGTAGGTTTTCTTTTCACTGAAGAAATACAATTTAAAATGTCTATTATTTCCAGTAGACTATTCAGTGTTGATAGATTGACTACAGTTTTAGAGCAGTCCAGTCCAAAGCAAAAGTGATTTGAAAGTTAAACTGATTCCTATTGGTGTAATGCCCTTCTTTTTCTTTTTTAAATATGTTTTATTGATTCCAGAGAGGAAGGGAGAGGAGTAAGAGATAGAACTTATCAATAATGAGAGAATCATCAGTTGACTGCCTCCTACATGGCCTCACTGAGGAACGAGCCGGAAACCCAGGCATGTGCCCTGACTTGGAATCAAACCATGACTTCCTGGTTCATTTATCTACACTCAACCACTGAGCCATGCCACCTGGGCACCTTCTCTTTTCTAAGTTTTTACCTCACTCAATGTGTGTTTTTTTCTAGTGTGTGGTGACATTCACGGACAATTCTTTGACCTGATGAAGTTGTTTGAAGTTGGAGGACCACCTGCTAGCACACGCTACCTCTTTCTGGGTGACTATGTGGACAGAGGCTATTTCAGTATAGAGGTAAAAATTAAGCTGGATGTGTTGGAGTTATCATATTGTGTGGTTTTTTAAAATTTTGTTTACCATTCTTGAGTAAAAAAAAATCAAATGAGAACATTGGCAGAATTTATAAACTTTGTTACTCTCTGTCATTAAAATGAGAAATATTTTATATAAAAGTTCTTTTTCTTTTTTTAGCTAGTAGAAAGTCTAACATATAGAAGGCTATAATAACCCAGCTTTGTAAATAAGTTAAATGATTACTTAACTTTTCCTCTTTGAAGATAGTGTATGGGCTGTATATAAATGACATAAATTGCTGTTCACCTTAAATGTGGCTTGAATTAACTGACCTCAATTACAAGATCATGAGTTGCTGGGCCACAGTTAAATCTTAGATTAGCTGCCAATGATAAATAAGCAGGTGCTTAGCTTATTAAAGGAATAATTTCTGGTGCTATTACATATAGTAAGCACTTAATAAATGTTCATTGAAGGAAAATGATTAATTAATGAAATTAACTTAAAATCTTATCATTTACTTTTATATATTTTGAAAATTGAATGCTGAGAGGAAAAAGGTTACAATTAAAACTAAGTTTTTATGTATAAGAGAAAATTGTTTTAGAACCTAATGCAAGGGCTTGGGTACAATGGAACCACAACATATTCTTATTTAATAGCCATTTATTAATCTGTACATACTTGGCAAATAAAATAAGTAATTTTGAAATAGTGTGGGTGATTGAATTTATAATGTTCTTGGAATAAGCATGAGATGAGGAAATTGAGTCTGCTTGCTATTCTTGTAGTATTTAGTTTTGCCTCTCCCTCAGACTGTGAGAATTTCACTGTACTAAGTATGTTTCTGGTGGTTAAAGGTTTATTGTTCTTGCAGCATCACTTATAAATACAACTCAGCTACCTCACCTGGTGCTCACCCAGAGAAGCAGCAGTTGTTCTAAAACTGCCTAAAAAATGAATGACCAGAGAAACAGACCTTTCTCTTTAGTTAGATAGGCAGTCTAAACTCATGAATCCGAAAAGTTCATGTTATCTACCAGTGCTTCATACTCATTTACTGTCATCTATGAGGACAAAGGTTAATGATAGAATCTAAAAAAATAAGCACATTTTTTCTAATGCCCAATAAATTCCTAGTCTTTTTAAAAAAATATATTTTATTGATATTTCACAGAGAGGAAGGGAGAGAGATAGAGAGCTAGAAACGTCGATGAGAGAGAAACATCGACCAGCCGCCTCTTGCAAACCCCCTACTGGGGATGTGCCCGCAACCAATGTACATGCCCTTGACCGGAATCAAACCTGGGACCTTTCAGTCCGCAGACTGACGCTCTACCACTGAGCCAAACTGGTTTTGGCAAATTTCTAGTCTTTAAATAGGTACCTGGGATGGGAAGAGATCATACTTGTAAACTATATTATTAAACAGCTTTCCTGTTCTTCTTTTCTATTCACATTGTATAGACAGTGAACCAAAAGTATGGATGTTTGAAAGTCACATTGAATATTTACTTCTTTGTGTGTTTGCTAGCATTAGGAGGTGTTAGAGGCTGAAGAGAAGAATACAGAGCTTAATTAAGTTTTAATTAGTCATTTAATGAAACAACTTTTTAAAATTCTTATCCAAGGATATGTTGATTGATTTTAGAGAGAGAGAAAGAGAAAGAGAAAGAAACACCAGTGTGAGTGAGAAACATTATTTGGTCCCATAGGTGCCCCAACCTGCAAACTTTTGGTGTGTGGGATGATGCTCCAACTAACTGAGCCATCCGGCTGGGCTGAAACAACTTTTAAAAAATATAAATATTGTGCCAAATTATCTTCCAAATTAACTCACATACTTAAAAAAGTTTTAGTCTATCAGTGTATTCAAGAAAGCATATATAAAAATCCACAATAATTTTTATACACTACTGTGCACAAAATTCATGCACTTGGGGGCGGGGGGTTCCTCAACCCAGCCTGTACCCTCTCACAGTCCGGAAGCCCTGTGATCACCCGGCTGGGGCTCTGTGATGGATTGCCCTTGCAAAGGAGGCCCTGACCACCCACCACAGTGTAGTTGCTGGGTAGCCTGGGCCTCCCTCTTTGGGGCGATCATGGAGGCTCCCCTGCCCCAATTGATCAATCATCCGCCGGCTGGTGGCCTGGGCCTCCCTCTGAGGGCGATCATGGGGTAATGGCCAGACCCTCAACCAATGCATCACGCCTGCCTTGGCTGGCCTAGCACCAATGGGTGTCATAGCGTGGCCATCCAGAAGGTCGTCTGGATGGTCATTCTGCTGTTTGGTCATTTAGTCGATTTGCATATTACACTTAAAAAAAAAAAATATATATATATATATATATATATATATATATATATATATATATATATATATTGATTTTTTACAGAGAGGTAGGGAGAGGGAGAGTTAGAAACATCGATGAGAAACATCAATCAGCTGCCTCCTGCACACCCCCTACTGGGGATGTGCCTGCAACCAAGGTACATGCCTTTTTAAAAAATACATATTTTATTACTTTTTTACAGAGAGAAAGAGAGAGGGACAGAGAGTTAGAAACATTGATGAAGGAGAAACATTGATCAGCTTCCTCCCACACACTCCCTACTGGTTATGTACCTGCAACCAAGGTACATGCCCCTAACCAAAATCAAACCAGGGACCCTTCAGTTCGCAGGCCAATGCTGTATCCCCTGTGCCAAAACAGTTAGGGCTGCATATTACACTTTCATTACTATAGATTATTATAGATAGTAATATTTAGAGTATTTTATTACATTTTTTAAATATTTTAAGTATTTTTATTGCTTTTAGAGAAGAAGGGAGAGAGAGAGAGAGAGAGAGAGAGAGAGAGAGAGAGAGAGAGAGAGAGAGAGAGAGAGAGAAACATCAATGATGAGAATCACTGATTGGCTATCTCTGGCACAACCCCCACTGGGATCTAGCCCACAACCTTGGCATGTGCCCTTGACCAGAATCGAACCTAGGACTTGTTACATATTGTTTTCATCACTCATCAACAAATGTTTCTTGAGTACCAACTTTATTTATTTAGTTAGTTAGTTATGTTTTAATCTTTATTCTTGAGCGTATTAGAGATATCTCCCTCCCTCCCCTTTTCCTCCTTGCTTCACACCACCTGGTTCCTGCCCTGCCTCAGGCCTTCACCACCCTATCGTCTGTGTTCATGGACAGTGCATATATGCCTATAAGTTATTTGGTTAATTTTTTCGTGCAACCTCTTCTCTGTGTGATTTTTAAAAAATATATATGTTTTATTGATTTTTTACAGAGAGGAAGGTAGAAGAATAAGAGAGTTAGAAACATCGATGAGAGAGAAACATCAATCAGCTGCCTCCTGCACGCCCCCTACTGGGGATGTGCCCAAAACCAAGGTACATGCCCTTAGCCAGAATCGAACCTGGGACCCTTCAGTCTGCAGGCTGACGCTCTGTCCACTGAGCCAAACCATTTAGGGCCCCTGTGTGATTTTAAGTGTCAACTTTGTGGCAGGCTTTAAGGATAAAACAATAAGATTCATACTGTCTCTGGGAGCTGTCAGTATAATAGAAAATACATACTTATGGATAGATCTTTCAGTGTAATATAAAAATATGTATTTAATTATCAGCAGTATTCTTTTAAAAAATATATTTTTGTTGATTTCAGAGAAGAAGAGAGAGGGAGAGAAATATCAATGATAAGAGAGAATCATTGATTGGCTGTCTTCTGTATACCCCCTATTGATGATGGAGCCTAAAACCTAGCCATGTGCCCTGACGGGGAATGGAACCATGACCTCCTGTTGCATGGGTCGACCTCAACCACTGAGCCACTAGCTGAGCAGGGCATCAGTATTCTTCATGTTGGGACCTTATATAATGTCTGACATACAGTAGACATTCAATTTTACCATTTCTCTATTGTTGGATAATTAGGTTTATAGCAGATCCTGCTTATTGCCTGCCTCTTTCTCTTTCCTTACTGTCAGAATTCCTATTTTGTTCAGATAAATGAAATGGAGGGTTCAGGGAGAACATTTGATTTCAGGAAGGGAAGGCCCTTATCCAAGTCCCAGGGAATGTATGTTGGTTTGAACTAGTCATAACAGTCTATTCCCTGTCATCAGTGGATTGGTCTAAGGATAAACATGGCCATAATATACACTGAGTGGCCATATTATTATGATCTCTGAACGCATAATAATATGGCAACTCAGTGTATATCCTATATAATAAAAGGCTAATATGAAAACTGTCCCCTCTACCAGGAGTTTGACCAGCAGGCTGGTCGGCCAACCACCCATGTTCCCTCCCTCTGGCCAAGCTGGCCAGACCCCACCCATGCACGAATTCATGCACCAGGTCTCTAATACACACACACACACACACACACATACATACATACACACACACACACACACACACACACACACACACACACACAGAGTGGTCAGATTATTACACGTTCAGAGACCATAATAATCTGGCCACTCAGTGTATTAAATAAGGCATCTTTACTCAGAAATACACATAAAACAGAGTTATTGATCAGTTAATGAAAATGTTGGGAGCAGAGGCTCATAGGCCCCTGATTCTGTATTTTCCCTGGGAGCAGTATTGACCAGTTTAGTTTTTGCAGCAACTTTACAGAACATAGGCAAGAAGAATCACTGTACTTGCAAATGTGTAAAATGCCTATAATAAGGTTATTCATTACTCATTTTAAAAAAATATATTTTATTGATTTTTTACAGAGAGGAAGAGAGAGTTAGAAACATCGATGAGAGAGACTCAACGTTCAGCTGCCTCTTACACACCCCCTACTGGGGATGTGCCCACAACCAAGGTACATGCCCTTGACTGGAATCGAACCTGGGACCCTTGGTCCGCAGGCTGAAGCTCTATCCACTGAGCTAAACCGGTTTCGGCCATTACTCATTTTTTATGAGAAAAGATTTAAAACAACCTGAATGTTCAGTAGGAAACTATTTAAATAAATTGTAATATATCCAAACAATGGAGTGTACCAGACAATACAGAGAGGCTGTTTTTTAAAAATGGAAAAAGAGCCCTGGCCAGTTTGGCTCAGTGGATGTAGCATTGGCCTGTGGACTGAGGGAGTCCCGGGTTTGATTTTGGTCAAAGGCATGTCTGGATTGCAGGCTCAATCCCCAGTGAGGTCATGCAGGAGGCAGCCAATCAGTGATCAGTAATTCTCTATCATTGTTGATGTTTCTTTTCTTTTTTCTTTTTGTTCATCATTGTCTATCTCTCCCTTTCTATTCCTCTCTGAAATCAATAAAAATACATTTTTAAAAAATGAAAAAAGAAAACAACCTTTTGTAAACTGGTATAGAATAATCACTAAAGTGAAAAAGATACATGCTTTGCTTACCATCTGATAATATTTCTAGAAATTGGGGTGATGTGTATATTCATGTGTGTGGGGGTAATTGTTTGAAGTTGTATAGAGTGTCTGTGAAAGTGCACCTAAGGAAGCCAGGGACATATAGAGAAATAGGGAGTAGAGAGGATTTTTTTGGAGTTGGTGTTTTGTTATGATTCCAATTAATGTAATTTGATTAGAGAACAAGATATGAATAATATGCATTCTTTGGAATTTATTGACTCTCTTTGTGATGGAGAACATGGTAGATTTTTATGGCTATCCCATATGTTATTGGAAAAAATGCATTCTCTGTTTGTTGAACTGTTCTTTATAACTTTGATTCTTTTTGTCTGCTTAGACTATGAGTTACTTTTGGGTTACTGTCAAAATCTCCAGCTACAGTTATTGATTTATCTGTTTCTCACCATAGTCCTATCAATTGCTGCTTATATTTTGAGGCTGTATGTGAAATATGTTTATTTTATGGTTGGTATATACTATGAATCTTCATAATTCATGAGTTCTGTATTTGTGTATATACCTCCTTGCTAAAATTTAATTGTAATCCCAAAATCAATACATATAATACTTTTTGAGGTTCTAGGCCCTCTCAACAGAAGGAGCTAGGAAATATACACACATATATTTATATTTTACTTATTTCATTACCTATGTTATCTTAAAAAGCATGAATTTATATGATACCTCTGATTCCAATCCATCACAAGGTGGATTGGAATCATCATTTTAGCCTTCCCTCTTTCCTGGTTCTCAGTATAGTCACTTATCTGCTCGATCCCAGTATACCCATAAAATGTGAAAAACTAAAGTTACATATTGTGTATATTTCATACTGTGAAAAACTAAAGTTACATTATTTGTGTATATTTCTTTGTTTCTTTAGCCTTGTAGTTTGCAATCGACATGCTGTTTTCCAAAATTACTTCGGTTAGTTCCCTCTTTCTCCTCCTCTTCTTTGTTGCTTTGTTATCCACTTATAATACAGTTAAGTTCATTTGTTACTGTTTATACTGCATTTTGGTTGATTCATTTACTTATTTTGGGAGGCATATGTAAATCATTACAGTACTGGGGTTCTGGAGTATAAAGCTGTCCAAGGGCGACAAACATTGAGAGATTTCTAAGAAGGCTGTATTCTATACTCTGTCACATTCTAGGCCAGTGGTTGGCAAATTCATTAGTCAACAGAGCCAAATATCAACAGTACAATGATTGAAATTTCTTTTGAGAGCCAAATTTTTTAAACTTAAACTTCTTCTAACGCCACTTCTTCAAAATAGACTCTCCCAGGCCGTGGAATTTTGTGGAAGAGCCACACACTCAAGGGGCCAAGGAGCCACATGTGTCTCGTGAGCCACAGTTTGCCAACCACGGTTCTAGGCCATGGCATATTACATTCACAAGCTGAATGTTTCATGTTTCAACTTGGAAATAGTAATAAGATATGCCATTACAAGTCATTTGAATTTATGTAAGTTACTGGTATCTTTGTGCATTTTCATGGTCACAAGTAAAAATTTTATGCTTGTATTTGTCTTGTAGTGTGTACTGTATTTATGGAGTTTAAAGATTAATCATCCCAAAACAGTGTTTCTGCTTCGGGGAAATCATGAATGCAGGCATCTTACTGAATATTTCACCTTCAAACAGGAATGTAAGTATAATCACTTCTCCAGAACTGTTGTAGTTACCCTTTAGCCAGTCCTAAAATGAATCAAACATAAAGAAACTAATGGAGCTCAGGTGTTTCCTATTTTGTTTTGTTTTCAGGTAAAAACCAAAATTCTACCTTTTAACACGTTTATTTTGAAAATAACTTTTGGGTTTATCTCTGTTTTTATAAAATATTACATTTGAGCCAAAACCGGTTTGGCTCAGTGTATGGAACATCGGCCTGCAGACTGAAAAGTCCCAGGTTCGATTCCAGTTAAGGGCATGTACCTTGGTTGCGGGCACATCCCCAATCGAAGGTGTGCAAGAGGCAGATGATTGACGTTTTCTTTCTTTAAAAAAAAAAAATTTATTGATTTTTTTACAGAGAAGAAGAGAGAGGGATAGAGAGTTAGAAACATCGATGAGAGAATCATCAATCAGCTGCCTCTTGCACACCCCCCACTGGGGATGTGCCCGCAACCAAGGTACATGCCCTTGACCGGAATTGAACCTGAGACCCTTCAGTCCACAGGCTGACGCTCTATCCACTGAGCCAAACCGGTTTTGGCTGTTTTCTAACTCTCCCTTCCCCTTTGTAAAAACTCAATAAAATATATTTTTAAAAATATTACATTTGGTATATTTGGAAAACAGAAAAGTCCAAAAAAGATAAAAATTATCCACAGTCATACTAATGAAAGATAATCACTACTCTCTCAATATTTGGGATGTAATCTTCTATTCTTTTCTATATACATAAAAGCCTATCAAGAAATAGTTGAAAATATTTTTAAAATAAAATTTGGCTCATATAGACTGTTTAATAAACTTTTCTTTTCACTTTATGTAATAGCATTTTTCCATATCATCAAATATTTTAATGTGACTTTAAAATGTTATTTTATTGTTTTTATTTATTTTTATTTTTATTTTTTAAAATAAATCTTTATTGTTCATGTTATTACGAATGTTCCTCATTTTTTTCCCTCCATTGCTTCCTTCCACCAGGTTCCCATCCCACCCTCTGCCCTTTCCCCATCCCCCATTGTCCTCATCCATAGGTGCACAATTTATATTCAGTCTCATCCCGCACTCCCCACTCCCCTGAGAATCGTCAGTTCACTCTCCTTCCATACCTCTGATTTTATTATATTCAACAGTTAATATTGTTCATCATGTTTTTTAATTCCCTTGGTTTTTAGATTCACTTGTTGATAGTTACGTATTTGTTGTTCATAATTTTTATCTTTATTTTCTTCCTCTCCCTAAAGAACCCCTTTCAGCAATTCATATAATTCTGGCATGGCAGTGATGAACTCCTTTAGCTTAAATTTATTTGTGAAGCTCTTTATCTGGCCTTCAATTCTGAGTGATAGCTTTGCTGGATAGAGTATTTTTGGCTCTAGGTTCTTGTTATTCATCACCTTTAATATTTCTTGCCATTCCCGTCTGGCCTGCATGGTTTCTGTTGAGAAATCAGCTGACAGTAGTATGGGTGCTCTTTATAGGTAACTACCTGCTTTTGTCTTGCTGCTTTTAATATTCTCTCTTTGTCTTTTGCTCTTGGGATTTTAATTATGATGTGTCTTGGTGTGGTCCTCTTTGGATTCCTTTTGTTTGGTGTTCTCTCCTCCATTTCTTTCGTTTGTATTCTGTTTCCTTGCATTTTCACTGCTTCCCTGAGTTGGTAGGGTGGCTTTGTGTATTAAGGTGTCCTGTATGGTTCAATGGATCAGCCTCCCAGTTATCTGAGGTGGACACTCTTGGTGCACCCCTTTGTGGATTGTGTGTACAGCCTTATTGTAGTTAAGTCTTGATTGTTGTTGATATCACTGGGAGGAACTGATCTCCAGGCCAATTGGCTGTGAGGATCAATTGTGTCTATGCCAGGAGACAGCCTTATTCAACTAGACTTGGAAAACTGCAAAAGCCTCTGTGCTCAGCTTGGATGGGGCAGAGTTTCAGGGTGGAGCCTACAGCCGTGGCTTCAGGTTAGCCCCACCCTATGAGGTTCCTAAGTCTCAGTGTTCCTCAGTTCCTCGCTGCAAGCACCTCTGAGAGAAAGGTGTCCTGAAGTTTTTCCCGCTACCAGAAAGTCTAGTCTCTCCCCCAATGCGCCCGGAACTGTGGTTCAGTGCAGTTGGAAGTGCAGTTAAGAGCAGTCCAGAGCTTATGTCTCCTTCCCACTAGGGCAATCCAGCAGCTCAATCAACAGTCTGTCCTCTGCACGCAATGTGCGCGATATCGATATCGCAGTTCTGCCTTTTTCTGCTCCCCTGATCTTCCGCCATACAGCCCAGATTCCCTCTGTATGAGCCTAGGACCCCAGGGTCTCGCCCAGAACTGGGTTTCAGTGTAGTTGGAACTGGGGTTCAGCACAGTCTGGAGCTTTTATCTCCTTCCCACTAGGGATTGCCAGCCAGGCATTCAGCCGCCCCTCCTCTCTGGCTCCGTCCTCTCCCCATGTGTGCACCGTGTCTCCATACCTTAGGCTTTTACAGCTCCTCTGATTTTCTTTCTGGTTTTCTCTTTCCTTCTAGTTGTAGAATTTCCAGTCAGTCAACTTTCCTGTAGTTCTGGATAATGTCCACTTTATATTTTAGTTGTATTTTTTGAAATTGTTGTGTGAGGCTGCAGTTAGGTGGTTATCTATGCCGCCATCTTGGTTTCTCCCTATTTTATTGTTTTTAAAGTATTTCATTTTATGAGTGTATTATCATGTATTTAGCCAATTTAATCTTATCATTTTACTCTCACACCCTACTTATTTTCCATCTACAAACAGCTGAAATTTTTATGTATTTTATATATAAATGTTATGTTTTTTAACATATTTATTTGTTTATTGTCTTTGTCTCTCACCAGAATTTAAGCTTCATGATGGTAGTGACATGCTGTGTTCACTGTTGTTTTCTGAGAAACAATAATAACTCATAGAAGTTGCTTACGAAATATTGGTTGAATTAATTTGTTGAATAGAATGATCATTTATGATTTGTACCTTTAGGACAAACTCTCAGAAGAGAATTACTAAAGTCAGATGGCATGAACATTTTATTTTATTTATTTATTTATATTTTATTTTATGTTATGTTATTGATTGCTAATCCTCACCTGAGGATATTTTTCCATTGATTTTTAGGGAGAAGGAAAGAGAGGAACATTGATGTGAGAGAAACACATTGATTGGTTGCCTCCTGAATGAGATCTGACCAGGGCCTAGGCCTGGGAGGAGCCTACATCAAGGTACGTGCCTTTGACCGGAAATGAACCCAGGACCCTTTGGTCTGCAGGCTGATTCTCTATCCACTGAGCAAAACTGGCTAGGGCTTTATATTTTAAATCCTCACCCAATAATATGTTTGTTTCTTTTTATTTTAGAGAGAGAGGAAGGAAAGAGAGAGAGAGAGAGAGAGAGATACATCAATGTGAGAAAGAAACATCAATGGTTGCTTCCTACATCAACTGGGGATTGAACTCACAACTTTTTTGGTGCATAGTACAACATTCCAACTAACTGAGAGCCACCTGGCCAGGGCAGAGGGCATGAATATTTTATACAGTGAAACAAAAATATTGAAATTAAAAAAAACAAAACAATATTATACCTTTTTTATTTCTAAAATATTGGCATGTTTTCTATAAAAACAAGGAAGGTAAATTAAATCTCTTGGGTCCTGTCTGGCTCTAAAATCTACTTCTCCCTAAATATTCCTGAACATATAATACTTTGGTGTTCATATAATTGAAAATTTGATAATTTGATTAGGTTTCACTGTGTCCTGTTCATATTTTTCTTCAGATTACTGTTTTGGGGGAACATGTTATAAAATATTTAAAGCTTTATTCCCAGAAGAATATTGAACACTGAAAAGACTATTAAATTTGTTTTCTGAGATATGAGTTTATTCACCTTTCCACCCCCCCATAAAAATATCTTTGCTTACAGATGAATTACATTTTGGTAGTGTCCCATATGCTCATCTTTGAGCATACAACAACTTTGGTTGCCAACAACTTCCTATATTAGAGTAACTGCTAGTTATAATGGCAGTTCTTCCTCCTAGTAGAACCAAAAAGGAAAGATAGTTGTTTTAAGAAAAGTTAGAATACGAACACTTAAAAAAAAAATCCCTCTAACAGAAAAGGCAGCTACAGATGGGTGAGATACAGTACAGATCACTCCATCCTTTTGGATTTATTGGCATAAACACTATAAATCAGTAGATAATCAGAGAGTTAAAAACAGTGGATCTGTGGTGAGTTTTGTTTAAATTAATGTATTTGAAGAGCAATTTTAGAATATCTAAAGATTTTGATCCAGCAGTTTGACTTCTACAGATTTATTGTGCAGATTATATTGTGTGTGTTTTTTAATGCTCCATAACAGCATTAAAATTTGCATAACAAATTACCCTAAATGTAGCTGTTTAAGGCAGCACACTTATTACCTCAGAGTTACTGTAGATTGAGGAGTCCAGGCACAGTATGGTGGAATCCTCTGCTCAGGGTCTCAGAGAGCAAAAATCAAGGTGTTGCCAGGGCTACAGTTTTCATCTGGAGCTTGGGATCTTTTTCCCAGTTCACTAGTCCCAATTGCTGTGACTGTAGGATTAAGGTTCCCATTTTCCTACTAGCTTTTGGCCAGGGACTGCTCTTAGCTTCCAGGGACTGTTTACAGTTTCTAGCATGTGGCTCCACAGTGCGACGTACTTTCTTCCAGGCTGCCTGAGTGCGTCTCTCTGCCTTCCTCTTCTGTGATTAGCTAACTGAAGAAAACCCTCTGCTTTTCAAACACCTGCCTGATTACACCAGGCATATGTAAGGAAATATCATCATGGAGTTTCAACATATCACAGGGTCCACTCACAGGGGCACAGATTATACAAAGGTGTAGGTCATTGCAGACCATTTAAAAATTATATCTACCACACTGTCTACTCAAAAAGACAATAAGATATGGATTTAGCCGAAACCGGTTTGGCTCAGTGGATAGAGCATCAGCCTGTGGACTGAGGGGTCCCGGGTTCGATTCCAGTTAAGGGCATGTGGGCACATTCCCAGTGGGGGGTGTGCAGGAGGCAGATGATCGATGTTTCTCTCTCATCGATGTTTCTAACTCTCTATCCCTCTCCCTTTTCTGTAAAAAAAAATCAAATATATATTTTTAAAAAGATATGGATTTATATGGATGTTCATTATAATAACAACAAAAAGAGATAATGTCAATAAGGGCCTGCTTAAGTAAGTGATAATATATCTAAAAAATAGAATATGAGGCAGCTGTTGAAAGATCAAGGTGGCTCTAGATATGGAGAGATGTTCAGGTATATTGTTAAGTGACAAACCATTTGCAGAACATGTGTAGTGTGATCTCCTTTGTCAATTAAATATATAATGTACAGAAGAAATTGGTAACAGTGATTACCTGTGGGGAGGTAAGTTAGGAGGACTTAACACTGCTTAAATTATCTTTCATCATCAACATGCACTACTAGAATACATGTTTTGTTTTTTATTTTTAAATATATTTTATTGATTTTTTACAGAGAGGAAGGGAGAGGGAAAGAGCTAGAAACATCGATGAGAGAGAAACATTGACCAGCTGCCTCCTGCACAGCCCCTACTGGGGATGTGCCCGCATCCAAGGTACATGCCTTTGCCCAGAATCGAACCCGGGACCTTCCAGTCCTCAGGCCAAAGCTCTATCCACTGAGCTAAACCGGTTCCAGCTATAATTCATGTTTTTAACTGGTTAAGGCACATGCCTGGCTTGCGAGCTCGAACCCCCATGGAGGATGTACAGGAGGCAGCCAATTGGTGATTCTCTCTCATCATTGATGTTTCTTTCTCTCTCCCTTACTCTCTGAAATCAATAAAAATATTTATCATCCTATCTAATAAAGATGGAATATGCTAATTGACCCTCATGCCATCACAAATATGGTGGCACCCACAGCCAATAAGGAGGGAATATGCTAATTGGCTGTCCCACCCTCAAAGATGGCAGTACCCACAGATAATAAGAATGGAATATGATAATTGACTGCCCCGCTCTCAAAGATGGCGGCGCCCAGTCCCCTCAGCCCCACCAGGGTGGCAAGCGCACAGCAAGGCAGGCCCAGCCACCCCGAGAACCTTCCTCCAGTGTCCCTTAGTCCCCTCAACCCCCAGCTGCCCAGGGCTGCCCAAGGTGCAGGTAACCAGGGTCAGTCGAGGCTTATGCTGCCAGCAGTGGCAGCAACAGAGGTGTGATGAGGCGTCGCCTTCCCTTGATCACCAGGTTGCCTCACACCCCTGAGGGCTCCTGGACTATGAGAGGGGGCAGACCGGGCTGAGGGACCCACCCCTCCAGTGCATGAATATAAAAGTCATAATCAGGCTTCTAGTTGTTCATAATAGCATTACTTATAGTAGCAAAAGATTGGTGTTGTTAAGTTGTGGTGTATTCATAAAGTGAAATACTATGTACACATTTTAAAAAATAATTACAAAGCTCTTCATGCAAAAAATGTGACATGATCCCCAAAATATGTCAAGTTCAAAAACCAAGTGCAAAACTGTGTATATGCTGCCATTTATATAAAAAACAAAAGGATAGCCGAAACCGGTTTGGCTCAGTGGACAAAGCGTCAGCCTGCAGACTAAAGGGTCCTGGGTTTGATTTCAGTCAAGGGCATGTGCCTTGGTTGTGGGCATATCCCCAGTGGGGGGTGTGCAGGAGGCGGCTGATTGATGTTTCTCTCTCATCGAAGTTTCTAACTCTTTATTCCTCTCCCTTCCTCTCTGTAAAAAAAATCAATAAAATATATATTTTAAAAAAGATAATGTAGGAGGAGAATAAATGTATATATTTGCATCTGTATACATAAACTAGTTTTGTAAAGACACCAGGAAACTAGTTATACTGGTTGCCTGAAGAGAAGGGGTAAGAGGCACTGTTCATCCTTCTGTAGCTTTTAAATTTTAAGCCATGTAAATGTATTACCATTTTAAAAACAGTAAAAACAAAATTAAAACAAATATATAACCAATGGCTAAACCAGGTTGTAATTTTTTGCAAATACTGATAACCTTCAAAATTATTTTTTAAGAATGTTGTTGAAAATTTTGTTTTGTTAATGTTGTATTACTGATACTAGTTAGAACTTGTACCAGTGTAATCTTATGAGTGATGTGCATTTTTCCTTCATTATAGAACTAACTAGAGTCCTTGTGCATGGATTCATGCACTGGTGGGTTCCCTCAGCCTGACCTGTGAGGCAGTCCGACATCCTCCAAGAGGTCCTGGATTGCGAGGGGGAGCAGGCTTGGCCGAGGGACCCTATGGGTACATGAATCCATGCACCAGGCCTCTAGTATGCATATTAGATCTTTGGTTAATCTCTTCCTGCCCTTCCCTTTTCCCCTTTCCCTCTGAGATTCATCAGTCTATTCCATGTTTCCATGCCTGTGGTTTCTGCTCCTGTGTTAAGTGTCTGCCCCCTGGTGGTCAGTGCACATCATAGCTACTGGCCAGTTAGCTGGTCATTTAGGCTTTTATATGTATATTGTTTTATGGGATGGATCTTAACATTTGTCATGAAAATGAAGTCCTTGAGTAAGCTAATTTAACATTTGGGAATTATATATTTGACCCCTTAGAGTCTCCCATTAAATATTTAATTTAAAAATAATGTTAAGAGCATGAACAGGTTCGTGTTTCAGTAGCTTGCAACTTTGGGCAAGTAAGCCAAGTTCTTCAGCTTTTTAATGAAGATAATACTTGTACCTATTTCATAGGCTTTCTGTGAGGATTAAATAAGGTAATTTTATTGGTTAACTTCCATAGTACCTACTGTGTGCCAAGCATATTCAAAGCATTTTACATATATGAATTATTTTAATCTTCATAGCAACCTTATAATATATGTAGGTATTATAATTATGCCCATTTTATGCTTGAGGAAATCAAGGCTAGAAAGTGTACAGAGCCAAGGTTCAAATTCAGGCACTCAGGTTCCAGACTCCATTCTTTTTTCTTTTTAAAAAAAAATATATTTTATTGATTTTTTTACAGAGAGGAAGAGAGAGGAATAGAGAATTAGAAACATTGATGAGAGAGAATCATCGATCAGCTGCCTCTTGCACACCCCCCACTGGGGATGTGCCCACAACCAAGGTACATGCCCTTGACCGGAATCGAACCTGGGACCTTTCAGTCTGCAGGCCGACGCTCTATCCACTGAGCCAAACTGGTCTAGGCCAGACTCCATTCTTTGACTATGATGCTGTGTTGAACACTTAGCTCTCTGTGGCATATTCACATTGTGAAACTTCAACAAATTTCAATAATAAATGTAATATAATAATCACTGTTACCATACAGAGATTACATATCCTTCTAGAAAATACACGCAAACTAAGTCAAAGAAAAATATAGATATCTTCAACTTAACCCATCAGAAAATAAAAATGTTGGTATTTATATACATACTAGAGGTCTAGTGCATGATATTTGTGTACAGATAGGGTCCCTAGGCCTGGCCGGTGATCAGGGTTGATTGGGGCCTTCTGGCTACTGGCCATGGCCTGCTTTCGCTCCACACCAACCCCTGATGGTCAGCACACGTCATAGCGATTGGTCTCCTGGTTGAACTCCCATGGAGACACTTTGCATATTAGCCTTTTATAGATATATATTAATATACTTCAAGAAAGTAAAAATGTAACTTTTTATAACCTACTTTGTTCATGTGTCAATATAACATCAACTTATTTTTTTTAAATATGTTTTATTGGTTTTTTACTGAGAGGAAGGGAGAAGGATAGAGAGCTAGAAACATTGATGAGAGAGAAACATCGACCAGCCGCCTCCTGCATACCCCCTACTGGGGATGTGCCCGCAACCAATGTACATGCCCTTGACAGGAATTGAAACTGAGACCTTTCAGTCCGCAGGCAGACACTCTATCCACTGAGCCAAACCGGTTTCAGCTAACATCAACTTCTTATTGCTTAATTTGATTTGTTACCTCCTGTATTATCCTATATAATAAGAGAGGGATATGCTAATTATTCATTATACCATGAGGCATAATGATCGACCATGTAACGATGGGATCACGGATCTGCAGGAGAGTGGGGCATTGAACTACAAGCAGGTGGCGGAAAGCTGCAGGAGGGGGCAGGGCAGCAAGCCATAAGAAGGGGTGGGTGGGAGGAGCTACAGGAGGCTGGCAGTGGGCGGAGAGCCACAGGAGGTTGGCAGAGAGCTACTGGTGCATGGATTTCTGCATAGGGCTACTAGTACTACTGTGTTTCCCTGAAAATAAGACCCACTTCATGGAAACATAATACATCCCCTGAAAATAAGACCTAGCGCATCTTTGGGAGCAAAAATTAATATAAGGCACTGTCTTATTTTCGGGGAAACAGGGTAGTTTAAAATGGGTTAAGATGCTTTTTTCTTGCCTTCACTCTAGATATGGCATTTTTTTGGAAGTGGACTAAGGATTCTTTTGAATCGTTCTTAGGGTCAAAGTCATTTTATTGATGTAAAAATGGTGTTGTGGATCATGAATTAATAAGTAATTTAAATCTCTGCCTATATGTAAACTTAGGACTCTTACAAAGGAATTCCTTATTGATGTTGGCAACAGAAAACTCTGGCTATAGGGATTTTCAGGAGAAAAAGTCAATCACTTGCCACAGATAAATGGGGTGTGTGTGTTTCTTGTTTAGTTGCTTTTTTTTCAATAGACTTTATGGCCAATTCTGGGTATATTTTTTTGAAATACCAAAATTTGTAGTTTACAAATATAAAGCAGGATATAAGGATGTAATTATAAGGAGATACAAAGAAGCATAAGGCATGACTCTTGTTAACTTGGATGCCATAATAGAATCAGCATATGTTGTGATATAGATGATCTTAACTGTTGTCATGGTAATACAGAATGCTATAAAAGTTTTTAAACTTATAGTCCTCACACCCTGATCACCCTGTATCAGCATTAAAAATTTTTTTTCATATTCACGGATGGAAAGCCTTATAACCCCAAAGTGGCCCCCTGGTTACACATTCCTTTTAGGAATCTCTCTCCAGTTATTCCTCCACCCATGTATAGCACTGGCCCAAATCTGGACCCATTACCCTTCATTTTTTCCCCCAAAGCCTTGCCAAAACTAGGCTCTGATTACTTAAATATGTCTTTTCTAAAAGCTTGGCAATTCCAAGAAGAAAATAAACAGAAATAATTACCAACTAGGTAATCTGAGTCACTTGCTATAGCTTTATTTTCTTGGCCCTATAGGCTCTGTCTCATTTTCACAGAATCTTGGAAGAATATAAGGAGTTCACAGTTCTGGAGGGCTGCTGTTTACGACTTCTGGCTTTCTCTATCAATGCATACCTCCAATAACAGCTTGACCTTTTGAAATCCAAGGCCATGGAAGAAGAAAACATTCTCTTTTTAAACTAAAGGAATTTTTCAGCTATCACTTCATGAGCTGTTCTTTCTCTATAACTGTGGAGACCTTACTGGAGATATTTCCTTAACATAACAACCACATCAAAATATAATTCCGTAAGATGGACATTTTTACCTAAAATAAACCAGGGCATGATTTGCTTCAAGGCCTTAAAAGTCATGAACAAAAAGATGATTGACATTTTAGTGATGACTTTGAAAACTCGCTTCCATTTATATATGTTTAGCACTCCCAGGGGGTCTTTTTAGAACGGCAAAATATTCAAGTTCATAAAAGTACCACAGACCTTACTTACTCTCCATCTACTTAGAAGGAGACTGTCCAGGAGGGCAGCACCAGGCACCCCTTTTCACTGGCATTGTCCTCAGAGGAGCGCATACACCAGAGGTTTGCTGCCTCACCTCCCTTTCATTCATCCCCACCAAGTCACAGTTTAGGTACAAGGAAACAATATCCACATGGGGCACAGTAGGGAGCCACTCTGGCTTAGAATCCCCATGCATCACAAGCAGCAATATCTCTTGTAAAACTTTCTTGGCATAGGTTCCAATGTCCCGCAAAGGACATACCTTATGTGTCACTGCACTCAGAGAAGCCTTAACCTACAGCTCCCTGCCAGGTAATTGTGCAACTTTTACCATAAGCCACGTTGCCTAATAACACAGTTGATATTCATCTGAATTTTCCAGAGCAACAGAGCTAGGAAGTTAATCCAAGTCCACCCTTGTCTTTAGAGGAGAAAAAATTTGTTTACTCTTTATCCACAACTTTTCAAACATATCTTTATAAAGATGATTGTGTTTTTCAATTTGCCTGAGATAAATGGCTTTGAAGTAACTTCATAAATCATCTTCTGACCTATATCCTTTTTGATATATGATAAATTTTAGCTTTTATTCCTCTGACTGTTTTTCCTTTTTTGATAGGTCTAATCAAATATTCTGAACAGGTGTATGATGCATGTATGGATACATTTGACTGTCTCCCTCTCGCGGCCCTCTTAAATCAGCAGTTTCTGTGTGTACATGGTGGGATGTCACCTGAAATTACTAGTTTAGATGACTTTTGTAAAGTAAGTAATCTTTCATTATTCTCATAGGTCATATATATATATATTTTTTTTGTTTGTTTAATCTTGATTTTTTTATTGCAGTCAACTAATATGTTTTTATTGCTGAATATTTTAAAATACAAATAATCAGAAGTAACAAATGGAAATCACCTGTGATTTAATTATTGAGAGAGAACTCTGTTTGACATTTTGCTGTATATCTTCCAGAAATTTTCTGTAATTTTCAATTAAATCTGTGCTTTTACCACTAAAAACATAACATTTCTTAGTATATTCCTGAAACTTCAAATTTTGTAGCTGTGCATAAGGAAGAGAACCAGGTTTCTAATCCCTATCCTGCCATTTATCATGTAAGCTTGACCAAATTACTTAACCTCAGTCAGTTTCTTCTCTGAAATGAAGTCAGAATGGATGGTCTGAAGACTTCCAGCTCTGAAATTCATAGATTGACATTTTAGATGAAGAGTTTTAAGTGTTACACTTCCTGACTTGTGATTATTTCCAGAATTCTGTATCTTTATAATTAAAAAAAGATGACCAGTCTTTTTTCACTTATATTGTTCTACATTACCATCATCTCTCCTCTACCTTTTTATATTTCACCTCTCATATAAGTACTAAAATTAAAGATGTTTCTGTTTATAAAACTGGTTACCTTCCTCAGGGTATGAGACGTGTCTACATGCACTGCCTTTTTTTGCTACTTTATTGTCTTTTAAATAACCAGCATTTTATAATTCTGAATTGATTGTGTTAATTTTACTTAGTAAAAATTCTGTTCTTGTCACTCAGCTATTCTAGTTATTTATTTTAGGGTTTTTTTGTTTTTGTTTTTATTCTTTTAACAATAGCAGCAATGACTAAAGGCATAAGTTAAGGAATCTATATTGAAATGCCTCCATTGCATAGGATGAAAACCCTTTGCAAAATAAAACTAGCATGCTTTAAAATAAAGAAATCTCCATTGGAATGAGATAAGCAATGAATAGAATCATTGTAGAACTTTTCACAGTCTTTCTAAATAATAGTATATCTCTATCGTGGTTTGATTTTCCTTTCCAATTAAATAAGTGCATACTACTTGTAAGATTAGCATGTAAGTGGATCTTTTGTACAGAATGGTTAGATAACAGATATATTTATTTAAAAAATAAAGAGTGGGCCCTAGCTGGTTGGGCTTAGCGGATAGACTGTCTGCCTGCAGACTGAAGGGTCCTGGGTTTGATTCCACTCAAGGGCACATGCCTGGGTTGCAGGCTCGGTCCCTAGTAGGAGGCATGCAGGAAGCAGCCAGTCAATGATTCTCATCATTGATGTTTCTCTCTCTCTCTCTCTCCCTCTCCCTTCCTCTCTGAAATCAATAAAAATCTATCTAAAAAACCAATACAAGGTGGGCAAAAGTAGGTTTATAGGGAATAGGTAAGTACCTTACTCACCTCCTTCTACAATCACATTAACTTATAGCTAGTGTCTATCAATAGATGAATGGATAAAGGAGTGGTACATAATATATACAATGAAATATTACTCAGTCACAAAGAATTAAATCTCATGCCCACCGGCTGGTATGGCTTTAGTGGTTGAGCATTGACCCATGAACCTAAGAGGTCACCACTTTGATTCCTGGTTGGGGCACAAGCCTAGGTTGCAGACTTAAACCCCAGTAGGAGGTGTGCAGGAGGCAGCCTTTCAATGACATTTCTCTTTTATCAATATTTCTCTCTATCCCTTTCTCTTTTTTCTCTCTTTAAAAAAATCAATAAAAACATTAAAAAATGAATTTTAAAAAATGAAATCCTGCCATCAACAACAATATAGAGTACCTACAGAGTATTATGCTAAGTGAAATAAGTCACAAAGAGAAAGGGAAAATATCATTTCACTTATATGTGGAATCTGAAAAAACTCACATGAATAAACAACAAACAAACTCATAGATACAGAGAAATGTTGTTGATCACTAAATGAAGGGAAAGATTTGGGACATGTGAAAAAGGGGAAGGGATTAAGAGGTATAAATTGATTGTTGCAAAATAGTCGTAGGGATATAAAATACAGTATAAATCAATAATGTTGTATAACTAAATATGGTGTCAGATAGATATTAGAGTTATTGGAATGATTACTTTGTAAATTATATAAATGTCTAACTACTGTGTTACCTGAAACTAATATAATATGGTATGCCAACTATAATTGGATAATAAGTTATTTTAAAAATGAAGCAATGAGTAAAATTAAAAAGTAGGTTTACAGTTGTGAGTTCATGAAATAATTTATTCTTGTATTATTATTTATTAATTATTGTATCATTTTTCATACAAACCTACTTTTGCCTGACCCTGAATTATAAAAAAATGATAGAAATTTTATTTCTGAATTTTTTAAATGTTCATTTTCTTGCAGGAAAATTCTTTAGGGGCTTGCTGCCTTCTCTCCTAATACATTCTTATGAATGAAAGGATTTTTGTGGGTTTTTTTTTTTACCCATGCCAACTTTCAAAAGCTCTTTTGCTTTCATGATTTTTCTTCTTTTGGCTTTTGCTTATCTTCCAGATAGACAGGTTTAAAGAACCTCCAGCCTTTGGGGCAGTGTGTGACCTGCTTTGGTCTGATCCCTTCGAGGAGTATGGCAACGAAAAGACCTTGGAGCACTATTCCCACAACACTGTCCGGGGGTGCTCTTATTTTTACAGGTAAGCTGGTCCTGAGTTACCAAGTTGGGAAAGGAAATGGCAATATGCTTAATCAAATTATTTTAAGTATTTTATATATTGAATTTATGTAGCATAGGGACTTCTGTTTAATTTTTTTTATTAATAAGACAGAAGATTCTTATTTGTTGGTTTTTTTGGTTACAGTTAGTAGGTTTTATGCCCTGAAAAGTGTAATATACCAAACCTGATTGAGCAGTGCTTTAATGTTGTCTGACTCTAAATGATCTAGATAATTTGTTGCCAAACATCAACTAAAAACTTTTTAAAAATGAAGACTCCTTGGCTCTTCCCCCAGACATTTTGATTCAGGAGTCCTCTTATTATTTTGAAAAACTCTCCAGCTTTTGGAACTACTGGTATAGGCAAAGTTATAAAAAGAACAGAACATTGTGAACTCAGGACATTCCTGGAAGTTTGCTGTTGTCTTAAATCTCATATGTAAGCTTTCATTGTGCTTTGCCACTCAAAAATAAGTAGATATAGTCAGTCTTAGCTGGTTTAGCTCAGTGGATAGAGTGTCGGCCTGGTAACTGAAGGGTTGTGGGTTCGATTCCATTCCGGTCAAGGGCATGTACCTGGTTGCAGGCTAAATCATGGGTTGGGGTGCAACCAATCAATGTCTCTCACATCGATGCTTCTCTCTTTCCTCCCCTCCATTCCACTCTCTCTATAAAAAATCAATGGAAAAATATTCTCAGGTGAGGATTAACAAAAAATAAAAATAAACAAATGAAATAAAATAATAGGGAAATATAGGAAAATTTGAAGTCTAAATTAAATATATATATATATATATATATTTAATTTAGACTTCAAATAGTATATATTTAATTTAGACTTCAAATAGTATATATATATATATATATATATATATATATATATATATATATATACTATTGATTTCAGAGACAAAAGGAGAGGATGAGAAAGACAGAAACATCAATGATGAGAGAAAATCATTGATCAGCTGCCTCCTGCACTGACCCCACCAGGGATCAAGCCCAAAACTCAGGCATGTGCCCTGACTGGGAATGAAAATGTGACCCCCTGATTCATATAGGTCAGTGCTCAACCACTGAGCCACAACAGCTGGGCTGAAGTATAAAATTTTTATCCCAATATTTTATTGTGACAAATAATGTATATAGTCCCCTAAAAATCTGTTAATTGCCTAAGATTATACACTAATTAAATGTAATCTATGTACAAAAAGTAAGAAGCCATGTCCTAGCTGGTTTGGCTCAGTGGATAGAGCGTCGACCTGCAGACTGAAGGATCAATCCCAGGTTCCATTCTGGTCAAGGGCACATGCTCAGGTGACATGCAGGAGGCAGCTGATCAGTGATTCCCTTTCATCATTGATATTTCTATCTCTCTCTCCCTCTCCCTTCCTCTCTGAAATCAATAAAAATATTTTTTTAAAGTAAGCCTCAATTTTACCATAGTTTTAACATTCTTAAAGCAACTTTTTTCATTTTTTCCTGCCAACTCTACCAGTGCCTAATACAAAATCATTTAAATTTTAATGTTCTTTATATTGCTTAAAATACTTCTTTATTATTATTTTTTTAAAATACATTTTATTGATTTTTACAGAGAGGAAGAGAGAGTTAGAAACATCGATGAGAGAGAATCACCGATCAGTTGCTTCTTGCACACCCCCTCCTGGGGATGTGCCCGCAAGCAAGGTACATGCCCTTGACCGGAATTGAACCTGGGACCTTTCAGTCCGCAGGCCAACGCTCTATCCATTGAGCCAAACCGGTTTCAGCAAAAAATACTTCTTTATTATTAGCACATAGAAATCACTACAATTTCTACGGAGGTCAACTTGACAATATCTCTCAATTATAAATGCCCATGGCCTTTGATCCGAAAGTTCTACTTCTAAATCATAATCCTGTGGCTGTACTAGTATAATTGATCTTTATTATTCACAAATTCTAATTTGCAAATTTTCTACTTGTTAAGATTTACTTGTAACCCCAAAATCAATACTTATAGCACTTTCATGGTCATTCACAGACATGGGTGCGTGGAGAGTGACGAAAAATCTGTCACCCCACATGTGCTCCCAGCTGAGGTTAGAATTATTAGGAGTTGCTCTGCCTTCTGTTTCAGTTCTCATAGCTGTAAGCAGGTATTCTGTTTGTGGACTATTTAACATTTTTCATGGTTTTGGTTGGTTAATTTGCTGTTAAAAACAGTTCCAAGCACAGTGCCAAAATGCTGTCTAGTGTTGCTAAATGCCAGAAGTCTGTGATGTGCCTTACAGAGAAAAGACCTGTGTACTCTAAGCTTGGTTCAGGCCTGAATTATGGTGTTGGCTGTAAGTTCCATGTTTATGAATCAACAATATGTATTAAATAAGGTGTCTTTACTCAGAAACACACATAAAACAAAGTTATTGATCAGTTGATGAAAATGTTGAGAGCAGATGCTCATAGAACCCTGATTCTGTATTTTCCCTGGGAGCAGTATTGACCAATTTAGTTTTTGCAGCAACTTTACAGAACATAGGCAAGAAGAATAAGAATCACTGTACTTGCAAATGTGTAAAATGCCTGTAATAAGGTTATTCATTGCTCATTTTTTATGAGAAAAGATTTAAAACAACCTGAATGTTCAATAGGAAACTAGTAAATAAATTGTAGTACATCTAGATAATGAAATGTACCAGACAATACAGTGAGGCTGTTTTTTAAAAATGAAAAAAAGGCCCTGGTCGGTTTGGCTCAGTGAATGTAGCATTGGCCTGTGGACTGAGGGAGTCCCGGGTTTGATTTCGGTCAAGGGCATGTCTGGATTGTAAACTCAATCCCCAGTGGGGTCATGCAGGAGGCAGCCAATCAGTGATCAGTAATTCTCTATCATTGTTGATGTTTCTTTTTTTTCTTTCTTTTTGTTCATCGTTGTCTATCTCTCCCTCTCCCTTCCTCTCTGAAATCAATAAAAATAAATTTACAAAAAAGAAAACAACCCTTTGTAAACTGGTATGGAATAATCACTAAAGTGAAAAAAAGATACATACAGAGCTCTGCTTGCCATCTGGTAATATTTCTAGAAATTGGGGTCATGTGTATATTCATGTGTGTGGGGGTAATTGTTTGAAGTTGTATAGAGTGTCTGTGAAAGTGCACCTAAGGAAGCCAGGGACATGGGCTGCTTTTCTCTTCCAGGGCAGCTGAAAGGGAAGTAGAGAGGAGATACCATTCCCTTTTGTATCTTTCAATTTTATGCCATGTGAATGTACAACTTCTTTTAAAAGTTAATTTTTTCTAATGTTCACAATAAGAAAACAAAGATTTAAACATAAACTAAGTAACAGTTGGATTATTCCAGGATAGTTTTGAATTCTCTAGTTCTTCTTGTCAGGTATTTGTCATTGAGAATGACAAATATTCTTTAATTAGAATAAGGTTGAACGTAATATTTGCATTTATGTCTAAAATATTACTGCATTATATTATCTTTTTTTTAAAAATATTTCTTATTGATTTTTTTTTTTACAGAGAGGAAGGGAGAGGGATAGAAAGCTAGAAACATCGATGAGAGAGAAATATCGATCAGTTGCCTCCTGCACAACCCCCACTGGGGATGTGCCTGTAACCAAGGTACATGCCCTTGACCAGAATAGAACCTGGGACTCTTCAGTCCACAGGCTGACGCTCTATCCACTGAGCCAAACCGGTTTCGGCTGCATTATATTATCTTAGTTTTGATATTACCTGTGAAGCTATAAGTAGGTTCTTTAACCTTTCTAACAGTTTGACAATTTGAAAATTGCATGTTCAGTTTTTAGCACCTACAAACACACACACACACACACACACACACACACACACAAAACCATGCTACTTTTTAACATATCAAATAGCAAGAAAAGTTTTGGTATGATGTTATTATGGGGTAAGATAAAAATTAACAGAGGGGAGCTGTTTCTGACCAGGGTTGTCTATTACTGTATCTCCATATTTGAGCTAGAATGAGGTATATTAGTGAAATGGCAAAACAGAATTGTGATTGCTAAGCTATTAATAAAAGTTCAGTGATATATAAGAGCTTAATTTCAAAATAAAATCAACTCATATCATTCTAAGTTATTCCCTTCCTATTAAAAATCAGTTGTTTTAATTCTGGATTTATGTTTTCTAATTTTCTTTTTCAGTTACCCTGCAGTTTGTGACTTTTTGCGGAATAATAATTTGTTATCAATAATCAGAGCCCATGAAGCCCAAGATGCTGGGTAGGTTATATTAAAACTGTACCAACTATCATTGCAGAGTTTTTTCCTTTAATATCAGGACAGATGGGCTGTCATCTCTCTTCCAGGTATCGAATGTACAGGAAGAGCCAAACAACAGGCTTTCCATCACTCATTACAATTTTCTCTGCCCCCAATTACCTAGATGTCTATAACAATAAAGGTAAAGGAGTCCAGCGATATTTGAGTTTGAATTTGTGAGTAAATGTGAGCTCTATTTTAACATATATATGTTTATGCGTATTTTTAATATATATAAATTTTAAGTAAGAAAAAATGTATTAATTGAAATAAAGGCAAGAAACTTAGAATTTAGGCTCTTACTTGGTTTCCATCTATTAAACAAAGCAAAAGCCTAATTTCTGATTTCTTGGCCTTTATTTGAGGTGTTTGTGAGTATAAATAATGATCATAGCAGATGTGATTTGTACTACTGAATCAAAATATAAGAAGGACAAATTGTTCCAGGTTCAGGTTAGAACTGTCAGCATTAATTATTGGTTTCAGTGAATTTAATATATTTATAACATTATCTCATAAAATACCACCATTTGGTGTTTTGATATTTGTGCATTTGCTCTGGTTGAAGAATGGTATAGGTAGAATGAATACTATACCACAATGAAAAAAATCTTAACTTTAGTTCAAGCCCTTCCAGAAACTAATATAATAGTGCCGCTTTAGGTAAGTCACATAATCTCTCTAAACTTCAGTTTCCCATATAGAAAAAGAGAATTAACTATCCAGTTGCTTTTCAGCACAGAAATTCTACTTCTGAAACTTTATCCTTTTAAAGTCTTTTTTATTTAAATTTATTTTTATAAATTAATAAATAAATAAAATAAACTTATTTTATTTATTTTTATGAGTCATAATTCCTAAGTTTTTATTCAGGGCTGTGGTTCACCTAAAAATTCATGCCTCTGTAACTATTTTGTTGTTTATAAAGTATGACTATAAAATAATAGAACTTTTAAATAAACATACCAGAATGTATATATTCAAGTGAGTATTGTCCCTTGAAAGTAGTTACCTCAGGAGGCTATACACTTATTCCAACAATGCTGCCATTGTTCAAATATTTTTGGAACTCCTCTTTTGGCATTACCTTCAGCGTCTGCGACACATTCTTTTGATAATATCCACAATGATGGGAAATCTTCGTCCTTTGAGGGTGGATTTGATTTTTGGAACAGCCAAAAGTCATTCGGAGTGCAGACTGATGAGTAAGGTGAGTGTTCAAGCTAGTCGATACCATTTGGGCTCAGAAACAAGGTATGATTATAAGGTAATGAGACTGGGTTTTTTTGTGTTGCTTATAAAATGGCTCTGGAGGCAATTCCAAAAGAGGAGTTCCAAAAACGTTTTGAGTAATGGCAGCATCTTTGAATTAAAAATACCATAAGGCAGCAAGGTGCATTGAAAGAGGCACTAAGCTAGGAGTCAGAAGTTCTAGGCTAGTCCTGCTTCATTTTAAATTCACAGTTAACAAGATAACTTCACTTTGCATTTAAGTTTACTTCACACTGAATAGCACTTCCCTGAGCCTCAGTTTATCTTTAAAATACCTATCATAATAGGGTTGTTGAAGATAGATTGGAATAATAAAAATGAAGTTAAAATCATCAATAAAACTATAAATTGCTATAATACTATAGCATTTTACTGTTATTGTGCCTGGAGTGATTACAGCAAAGGACCACACTCATCTGATTGATAAATAAGGTTTGTGTGTTTGTAGTCAGTGGTTTCTTAAGTCTCATTACTTTATAGTCATACCTTGTATAATGCAGTTGGGGAGAGAACTTTAAAAAAGGTCCACAATATATTTACCATTTACTCTATTTAAAAATAAACTATGAAATGGCACATCTCAGTGAAATTGGATTTGGATCAGCCATCTCAGTATATTCTTCAATGACTTCTGTCCATTTTTAAAAAGCAATTTTTTAGACTTAAGTTCTTTCCCAGCCTTATGTTTTATTTTTACTTCTTATCGTCTTTTTCTGGGTTTTAGCTGTCCTACTGTGTCCTGCTCCTCCCTAATTCCATTTTTAACCCCCCCGCCTTAATAATTCCAACGTTTAACAGTTTGGTTTTGTTCTTGTCTCTTCCCTTATGAATGGTATGCACTGCTTGTGTTGTTAAACTTCCTCAAGGATACTTAGTGGTTCCAGTCTTCATATTTGTGAAGACTTTACCTTCTCACTCCTTTTTTTTTTTTTTTACCTTATTATTAAGAACATTGATTACCCAGTGGATTTATCATGGGCTAAGCTGAAACATGCCACCTAAAGCAGCAGTCACTACTAACTGCCAGTTCGCTTTTTGCTCCATTCTAATCTTGTTTTGTTTTTGGTTATTACTTTAGTAAACTTTTAAAGTCACAGTTCATTCTACCTGAGTTTTCTGCCCATTTTGATATAATTGGTAATCTTATCTTGAAACAATCTCATTTCCCTTGGTTGTTTCTTAAGCATTTTTTTTTTGGGGGGGGGGGGAGGCAGAAAATGTGGCACCTGAAATAACCTGTAGTGACACTCAGTTGCTCCCCATACAAGTGCCTCTTTTCTTGAAAAAATGCAACTTCTCTTTCTTCTATGGTAGCATTTCTTTCTTGAATATTCTGTAGACTTATTGGTATCCACAGGTATTTCTTAGCTCCACTAGTTATATGAAAGACCCTTAAGTCATATTTTTAAAGATTTCTATTCCTATTTTTTGTGTCCACTGGAAAGATATCCTAAATCAGTCTAATTTTAATCATTCATTATTGAGACCTACCTCCCACTCCTTTTCCTGTGTATATGGAGACAATTGTTGAGTAATTATATATTCATCTAATCTAAATAAAATACATATACATGAAAATAATGGAACATGTACATTGTAGTTAGTGTTAGGTTTTTAAGAGCTAGAGATTCTATGTTCATGTATTTTTCTTTATAATCTATGGTGTGCATTTTAGACATTCAATAACTTAAATTATATGCTATATAATAAGGAGGTAATATGCAAATTGACTGCCATGCCCTTGCACAAGATATCCATCCCTATGTGGTCATTAGATGGCCGCACCCATGTTGTCACAAGATGGCCAGCAGGGGAGGGCAGTTAAGGGGGACCAGGCTGGCAGGGGAGGACAGTTGGGGGCGATCAGGCCAGTAGGGGAGTGGCTGTCAAGGGAGGGTGATCAGGCAGACAGGCAGGCAGGCAAGCAGTTAGGAGACAGTAATCCCAGATTGTTAGAGGGATGTCCAACTACCGGTTTAGGCCCATTTCTGTGGGCCTAAACCAGCTGTTGAACATCCTCCGAGGGGTCCCATATTGGAGAGGGTGCAGGCTGGGCTAAAGGACACTCCCCCACCCCCAGCCAGTGCATGAGTTTCTATAATAAGCAAAGAAACAGAAACCAGGAGACGACATATATCTGTCATTTCTAGAGAGCTGTTATACTCTATTCTATTTATGATCACAATAAGAATAATACAAACAACATTGCATTGCTGATGATAAAGAAGAAGGAACTGGATATCAAAACTTTTCAAATATAAAAAAATTAGTTTGATACCAAAGTATATGTACAAATGTATGGGCTGGTTAATATTAAACACAGATATATTGACTGTATATAGGGAAGTGCATTTTTTATCCACTATATTGCATGTAGAGGTTGTTGAATCTACTTTTGAACCTTGTAAATTAATCTAAGTTTATGATCTGTAGATAACTGCTATGTTTATAAACTCCCAAAGAATTTATAAAATCTTTGGCTCTGGCAAGCAAAACAGGCTGTGTCCATTTAGTGAGAACTGTTTGCCCTCAAAGGAGAGTTGCATTTGTAACTACTTTGCATATCTATATCTATACTAATAAAAGGGTAATATACTAATTAGACTGGATAGACCAGACGTCTTTCAGATGTCCTTTCGGACAAAGCCACAGTGGTGGGGGCAGAGGCAGAGGCAGTTAGGGGCAAGCAGGCAGGCAGGGGAGAGTGGTTAGGGATGATCAGGCCAGCAGGGGAGAGCAGTTAGGGATGATCACGCAGGTAGGCAGTTAGGAGCTTGTGGTCCTGGATTGCAAGACGGATATCCAGCAGTCGGACATCCCCCAAGGTGGCCTGGATTGGAGAGGGTGCAGGCCAGGCTGAGAGATCTCCTCCTCCCCCCATGCATGAATTCCGTGCACTGGGCCTCTAGTCCTATATAATTAAAGGTTAATATGCAAATTGACCCTAACGGCGGAACGACTGATAGCTATGATGTACACTGACCACCGATTGCTATATGTACACAGATGCTCAATGCAGTACCTGCCCCCTGGTGGTCAGTGCACTCCTACAGGGAGAGCTCCGCTCAGCCACAAGCTGGACTGATGGCTGCGAGCGCAGTGGTGATGGCGGGAGCCTCTCCCGCCTCCTCAGCAACGCTAAGGATGTCCAACTATGGCTTGGGGGAGCGGGGCTAAGCCGCAATCAGACACCCCCCAAGGGCTCCCGGACTGTGAGAGGGCACAGGCCGGGCTTATGTACCCCCTCACCCCCGAGTGCATGAATTTTCATGTACTGGGTCTCTAATAAAGGGATATTATGAAATATGGCAAATTTTTCTCAGGTGGAACCTGAGATTTCTATAAGTAGTTACTGTGCAGTGACTCTGAAGTTTCAGAGCTTAGTTTCTTTTGTACTTTTAAAATATGAGCTCTTTATATAACTTTGCTCCTTGGGATTATTCTTAAGGGAATGAACTATAGAGCACTAGCCAGTTTGACTCAGTGGTTAATGTTGGCCTGTGGACTGAAGAGTCCCGTCAAGGGCACATACCAGGCTCTTTCCCTGGCTTTGGTCAATCCCCGGCCTTGGACTTGGTGTCTGTCTCCTTCCCTCCCTTCCTCCTTCCCTCCCTCCCTCTCTCCCTTCCTCCCTTCCTCACTTTATACTTTTTCTAAAGGTCAAAGGGAAAATATCCTTGGGTATTGAAAAAAAAATAATAATAAAAATAAGCATAATCATTAAAAAAATATATATAAAGAATGAACTATATATAAAATGTTTTAGGATTTCCCATCTGCCCTTAAATACTAAGTCCTGAATTTACAAATGGAAATTAAGTTATTGAATTCTGTGTAGTAATACACAGCTGTACAATGCATACTAGTTGCCATGTCATGTTCATCTGTGCCAGATTTTCTTGCTTTTTACCTTTTTAGCTGCTGTGTTAAAATATGAAAACAATGTCATGAATATCAGGCAGTTTAATTGTTCTCCACACCCCTACTGGCTTCCAAACTTTATGGATGTTTTCACGTGGTCTTTGCCTTTTGTTGGGGAAAAAGGTAAGAGAACTAAAGCATCTGGCCCATCAGTTATTTTAGCATATTTTTATATTTGCATGAGCCCCCTGATGATTCAGAAATGTTTTTTTAAAGTTATCAAAATGTTTTCTAATTTTCTTTGTTTTTTAATAAAGATTTTAAAATGACATGTGATTGATTTTTAAATTACAATTCTAGTTGATATATGCTTTTCTTATTATACAAATCCACTTAATGTAGCTGTCTTACTGTGATCAAGATATTAAAATAACATGTCATTATACTATTCCTTTAGTGATTTCTTCAGTAATAAAAGAGATTTAAGTAGGAAATATTGCCCTTAAAACTTTATTTGTGCACCTATACAAAAAAAGCTATGCAAATATAAAATAAGTCTATTGGATATAGACCTGGCCTGGTGGCTTAACTTCTTTGTAAAATGGGAGGAAGTCTTTTTGTGTGCTTATCAGTGAAGAAATGGCTCTGGATAGTGGTCTAATGAAATCATATAATTATGCAATAGAATCATCAAAGACTCCAGACTTTTACTGGAACAAGTAATCTCCCCAAATTGTATAATGCTACTCTGTAGCTACTCTTAATAGCCTAATGACAAGTCATTTTTATTTATGTTTAACAAGTATGTTTATTCAGATATCCACATCATTTTGGAAAAGTACTTTATTAATTACTTAGATTTGTGTTTTTTAAATGAATTTATTGTTCTTAAAGTCAGAGCTATTTTGCTTTATCTTTTTTTTTTTTTTTTTTTTTGGCTTGTCAACAACCAAAATATTTTGCTTTATCTTATAGTCACAGAGATGCTGGTTAACATTCTCAACATATGCTCTGATGATGAGTTGAATTGTGACGATGAACTTGAAGGTAATCTTGCCTTTTCCTCATTTGAACTATAAATGAAATTTTGGTTTTGGTTTGAATTTGTTTTGAATAATTATTTTCTTATTAAAGATTTGTATTCAGTGTAAGAAATTGAAGAGTATAGGAAGCCACAAATAAGGGGGGGGGTCACCTGTAATCTTATCATCGCATATCCACTGATAACATCTTGGTTGTATATATTGTGTTAGCTTTTATCTGTGCATATATTTTTGTCCACTTTTTCTTTACTTTTTAACAGAAAATAAATCGTGTGATAATATGACTTTTACTTTTTTTATAGATAGATTTTTAATGGTTTCATAGTTGTCAATGTCAATTATTCTTTGTTTTAACCAATCCCCTGCTGTTGGATATTGGATATTTTTTATGTCCATAATTTTGAACTCTTACAGATAGATCTTACAGAATGTTGCACATTCTGTCAACAACCAACATTTGTTACATGCTTGGTATGTGTCAAGTACTGTTTAGATCCTTGCTTTCAATAAGCTTATATTCTAGTGGAGGAAAGACAGATAGTAAATATGTCAGATGTTGTTCTGTGGTATAAAAGGAAATAAAGCAATATTAGGATATGAACAATAACATTTTTAAAATTATTTCCATAGGATAAATTTCTAAAAATGTAATATCTGTGTCAATTAGTACTTAAAATTTTTAATTGGATACAGATAACCTCTAGAGGAGACATACCAGTTTACATTTTCTGTGTAATGCATAGTTGACAGGGCTTTCCTCAATACTGTTCATTATACTTTTTATAGTCTGGTGTTTTTTTAAATTGTAATTTGTACTTTTATGATAACTGATGAATTTTTTTTCTTGTGTTTATTGACCATGTTTATCTCTCTTTTGTGAATTGTCAGTTCATACCTTTCCCCCATTTTTCTACTGGGTTATGTGAATCTTTGCTTGTTTTTCTTCTTGGTCTCTGAGGGATCTTAATATAGTAATATTTTGTTGCATGTGTAGCCAAGTATTTTTTTCCTAGTGTATTGTGGGAGGTTTGGTTTTATTTGTTTGTTTGTTTATATTGATCTTAAAAATAGTGAAACATCGATGTGAAAGAGACATATCGATTGGTTGCCTCCAGTAGGCGCCCCAACAGAGGATCAAACCTGAAACTTACATATGTGCCTTGACTAAGAATCAAACCGACAACCTTTTGGTGTATGGGGATATGCTCCAACTGAGCCACACTGGCCAAGGCACAGGAAGATTTGATTTTAAAGGTAAGGTCCTAACTTATCTGAGAATGCAGAAGATTTAGGAAGGATGGTGGCACCTGAGCACAAACCTCTGACTGTCTCATTCTCTCCAAACTCTGTGCTAAGGTGATTCAATTATTCGGATAAGCTCTGTAGAGGGGAGAAAGCCTAGCTTACTTAGAGCATACAGAGGAGAGTCCTGCACATACTTATGCTTCAGATTCCACATGGAAAGTGCAGAGCAGATAGCACAGAGTTTGTGAGTACTTTTAAGTATGGGATAGAAGACGACTATAAGGAAACCAGTTCTTGAGCAAAAAGTGCAGCCAAGTAAAAATTAAAACAAAGCAAAATGAATATAAAGAAAACAACACCTAGGCTGCACATCATAGTAAAAATGCTCAGGTGAAAGAAAAAAATCTTTAGGCAGCCAGCAAAAAGGTTACTTTCAAAAGAGAACAATTAAGCTGACAGTAGAAGCAGAAAACAATGTAATGACATATTCAAAACACTGAAATAAACTAACTGGTAATTTAAGATTCTACATCAAGTAGAAATACCCTTTGAGAATGAGGAGGAGCCCTAGCTGGTTTGGCTCAGTGGATAGAGCGTCAGTCTGCAGACTGAATGGTCCCAGGTTCAATTCCAGCCAAGGGCACATGCCTGGGTTGTGGGCTCGATCCCCAGTAGGGGGCATGCAGGAGGCAGCTGATCAATGATTCTCTGTCATCATTAATATTTCTATCTCTCTATCCTTCTCTCTTCCTCTCTAAAATCAATTAATAAATAAACAAATAAATAAATAAAAAAGAATGAAGAGGAAATAAACACTTTCAGATATTCTTCCATTAAAACATTTACTATGGCCGAAACCAGTTTAGCTCAGTGGATAGAGTGTCAGTTTGTGGACTGAAGGGTCCCAGGTTTGATTCTGGTCAAGGGCATGTACATTGGTTGAGGGCACATTCCCAGTAGGGGGTGTGCAGGAGGCAACTGGTCGATGTTTCTGTCTCATCAATGTTTCTAGCTCTCTATCCCTTTCCCTTCCTCTCTGTAAAAAATAAATAAAATATACTTTTTAAAAGAATAAAAAAACATTTACTATGAAAATTGCCAGGAGACCTACACTAAGTAAAATTCTAAAGAATATTATTTGAGCAGAAGAAAAGTACCAGATGGAGCTTTGAGATTCTGGAATAAAGAGTAAAAATAGTAGAAAATATGTGGGTAAATCAAAGGAATATAGACTTTATTAAATAACAATAATAATGTTTTATTGGATTTAAAAGACAGAATTAAAATAGGTGACAATAATAGATGGCAGTGGAATAAATATAAAGTTTGTGAATGATATATACCCTGAGTGGCCAGATTATTAAGATCTCTGAACGCATAATAATCTGGCCACTCAGTGTATATATATTAGAGGCCTGGTGCATGAATTCGTGCATGGGTGGGGTCCAGCCAGCCTGGCCAGGGGGAGGGGACATGGGTGGTTGGTGGCCTGCCTGCAGGTCAAACTCCTGGTCGAGGGGACAATTTGCATATTAGCCTTTTATCATATAGGATATACACTGAGTGGCCAGATTATTATGCGTTCAAAGATCATAATAATCTGGCCAGATGCCTGATGCATGAAATTTGTGCAAGAGTAGGCCTGTGCAGCTGGGCAACTGCTTCGATCCCTCCCTCATATCTGCGGCAGCTACCTCAATCCCATGGCTAGAGTCCAGCAAGGACGTTCAGTCTAATTAGCTTATTGTGCTTTTACTATTGTAGATCTAGGAAGAAAGGAAATGCATATTAACATTGTATCTCTCTGTCTTCTTCTTTCTTTAAAATCATTACATTAAAAAATAAAATAAAAACGTAATGATTAAAAAATAACTCAGCTCTAGCTGGTTTGGCTCAGTGGATAGAGCATCGGCCTGTGGAGTGAAGGGTCCTGGGTTCGGTTACAGTCAAGGGCACATGCCCGAGGTTTCAGGCTGGATTCCCAGTAGAGTGTGAGCAGGAGGCAGCCGATCAATGATTCTCATCATTGATATTTTTATCTCTCTCTCCCTCTCCCTTCCTCTTTGAATCAATAAAAATATATTTTTTAAAAATAGCCCAGAAGAAGTCAAGAAAGGAAGGAAGGTACATATAGCAACAGGACACACAGAACAAATATGATAAATATATCCATTTCATTAAATATAAATGGATAAAAGATTGTCCGATAGGATTTAAATTTTAAATTTTTATTTATTGATTGATTTTAAAGAGAGAAAGAAATAGCAGTTTGTTGTTCCACTTATTTATGGAATTGGTTGATTCTTGCATGTGACCTGACAGGGATTGAACCCACAACTTTGTAGCATCTGGATGATGCTCTAACCAACTGAGCTACCCAGCCTGCATTTTAAAAGAAAAATCTTTATGATGTTTAATAAGAGACAGATTTAAAGTATAATGATACAGAAAGTTAGCAAGTAAAAGAAGAATAAATGTATAAATCAAACACTAGCCAAAGAAAAGCTGTTGTAAATAGATTAGGATTACATGAAATAGACTCTAAAACAAAAATAAGATGTAACAATTTTAAGTTTGTATGAAACTAATAACATGGCTTCATAATATATAAAGCAAAACTGAAAAGAAATGCAATTTGCCCAGCCAGCATGGCTCAGTGGTTGAGCATCAAGGACCAAGAGGTCCTTGATTCCTAATCAGGGCACATGCCCAGGTTGTGGACTCAATTCCCTAGAGTGGGCTTGCAGGAGGCAGTTGACCAATGATTCTCTCTCATCATTGATGTTTCTGTCTCTCCCTCTCTCTTCCTCTCTGAAATCAATAAAAATATATTTTAAAAAATACAATTAGAAATATGCAAATGATAGTGGGAAAATTTAACAGTAATTGATGTAATAAGAAGACAACAAAATTAAGAAGATTGTAGAAATTAGAACAATACAATTAATTGACTTGACCTAATAGACATATAAAAAACACCACATCTAACAAATGCTAAATATACTCTTTTTTTTTCAAACCACATGAACAGCTTTGTAAACTGACCATGTAATGGGCTAACAGCAAATTTCAGGTGTCAAAAGATTAAAGTCATAATGATATTAATCAATAACAAAAAGATAACTAGGTTAATATAGCCCCGTGCTGACTGGATCTTTAACCATGTTCAAAGATGCTCACTGGTTGACAGCATAGTTAAGTGACCCTGTTATACTTGATCGTAAAGCAGCAGGATGCTTGGAATTAAGTGAGAGACATGCCATCTACAAAGAATTCTTCTTCAAAAATTTTAATCAGACATTTGGCTTCATGTCCCAAGTTGACCTAAAAGCAGAAAAGATGCACACTACCCAGAATAGTTCAGTGTGCAAACAATACCAATCCAGCGGTGTGGCTTAGTGGTTGAGTGTCAACCTATGAACCAGGAGGTTATGGTTTGATTCCCAGTCAGGGTAGATGCCCAAGTTTTGGGCTCAATCCCCAGGGTAGGGCCTGCAGGAGGTACCTGATCAGTGATTGTCACTCATTACTAGTATTTCTCTCTCTCCCTTCCTCTTTGAAATCAATAAAAACATATTTTTAAAAAAATTTAAAACAATATCCAGATAATTCTTACCTCACTGACTGTGGTGGACTGACCAAAAGAGATATGACCAAGTTTATTAAAAAAGCAAATGCTTCTGTGTGATTTCTTCTAAATGCATGTAAAATCTAATACACATCTTAGCTGTGATGTATTTTGAAAGCAATTTACATGAACAAATTAAGTTGTAATTTAGTTTATCTTTATACCATAATTTGTAAAATCAGTGCTTAAAAACAAAGTGATTTAAACTTGAATAAAAACTTAAGGGATCCATCTAAAGCCATGCTTCGAGGAAAATTTATAACCTTATAGGCACATACTGGAAGAGAAGAAATGTGGTAAATTAGCATTCATTTCAAGAAGTTAACAAAAGGAAGGATAACATTAAATCTAAAGAACATAAATGGAATGAAATAAAAAGTTCAGAGAAATATTAATAAAACAGAAAACAAAATATTGTTCAGAAGTGTAAAATAAAATGTGCTCTTTTCAAAAGACTAGAAAATTTGATAAATCCTTGATAAGACTTATCAAGTAAAAAAGATATGACATAATTATTCAGTGCCAGTACTGATTCTATGCACATTAAGAAAATAAGAATAAGTTTAGCTGAAACTGGTTTGGCTCAGTGGATAGAGCATCGGCCTGCAGACTGAAAGGTCCCAGGTTCGATTCTGATCAGGTGCATGTACCTTGGTTGCGGGCACATCCCCAGTGGGGGGGTGCAGGAGACAGCTGATTGATGTTTCTAGCTTTCTATCCCTCTCCCTTCTTCTCTGTAAAAAACTCAATAAAATATATTTTTTAAAAGAATAAGTTTATACCAATAAATTTTGAAACTTAGATGAAATGAATAAATTCCTAGAAAAGTAAACTTACCCAAATTAAAACAATATAGGAAATTATAATAATCACATGCCTACCAAGAAATAGTCTGTAATGATAAATTTTTCTATGAAGAAACTGCCAAGTGCAGAAAACTTCAACACATTTACCAAATATTTAAGAAAGAAAGAACACAAATCTTAACATGAAATTATCCCAAGAATAAAAAGGATATGCTTACTTAATGAGGCCGGTATGATTATGATACTAAAATATAACAAGGACATTAATTTAGATCTAATAATCCTAAACAAAATTTAAGCAAATTGAAATTAACAATATACATAAAAGACTTTTGCTGCCCAACCTAGTTTATTTATTCTACAAGTAGGAAATCTTAGAAGATTTAACATTCAAAATTCAATCAGTATATACTGGAATATATAGAGTGGACATAGTTAATAATTAATGGATACTGAGTGTGGGATATAAGGAAACTATGTTATCTTCTATCTTTTATGTACAATGAAAACTATTCTAAAATAAAATTGTTACTTAAAAGAAATCAACCACAATAATTCCCTACATTAACAGAAAAAAGGAGAAAAGATATTTTCTCAGTAGATGTAGAAATAGCATTAGACAAGATTCACTTCTCATTTACAATGGATTTCTTAAACAAGGTTTAGTGAAGGAGTAATTTTTTTAAAGAGAGAGAAAAATTATTTAATCTGACAAATCTCTTTATATAAAAGCTTAATATTCTGTATCCATTTGACCGTTTGACCAGTCACTATGATGCACACTGACAACCAGGGGCAGATGCTCCTACTGGTAGGTTAGCTTGCCGCTGGGGCCCAGCCGATTTGGACTGGGTGAAACGGGCTGGACACGCCTGTGCCCTCTCGCAAAACAGGATTCCTCAGCAGATTTCGGAAAGCTGGTTTTGGTCCCATCCCTGCAGGCTAGGCCTAGGGACCCCACTGGTGCACGAATCCATGCACCGGGCCTCTAATATATTAATAAAAACCTCTAATAGCCTGGTCAGCATGGCTCAGTGGTTGAGCATCAACCTATGAACTAGGAGGTCATGGTTCGATTCCTGGTCAGAGCACATGCCCAAGTTATGGGCTCAATTCCTGGTGAGGGGTCTGCAGGATACAGCTGTTCAATGATTCTCTCATCATTTATGTTTCTCTCTCTCCCTCTCCCTCTCCCTCTCCCTCTCCCTCTCCCTCTCCCTCTCCCTCTTCCTCTCCCTTTCCCTCTCTCTCTCTCCCTTTCTCTTTTTCTTCCTCTTCCTTCCTCTCTGAAATCAATAAAAATATATTAAAACAAAAAACAAAAACTATAACAAACATCATATGGTGAAGTGTTGAAAGCTTTCCTTAGTGTTTGGAATCAGACAAAGGTTCCAGCTGTCAATACTTCTATGCCATATCATATTAGAAGTCATATATCTAATATAGTAAGGCAAGAAAAAGAAATACAAGATGGAAAGATTGGAAAGGAAGAAATAAAACTCATTATTGATATGAATGTGTACAGAGAATTAAGAGAGCCTATAGATTATTAGAATCAATAAGTGCAGGTAGTAAAGCTGCTGGACAAAAATCAGTAAAATCAATTGTATTCCTATTTATCAGCAATGAACAAAATGAAAAATTTTTAATATACTATTTACAATAAATTTAACAAATGCTGTGTGATACCTAAGCAACAAATATAAGATATTGTTAGAGAAATTGAAAGAGATCTAAATAAGAAATACTATATTCATAGATTATTAGAAGATTCAGTATTAGAAAGATATAAATTATTCCCAAATTGATATGTGGATTCATGGTCAAATATTAACAATTTTATTCTAAATTTTATATGGAAATACTAAGGTTAGATTCTAAAGTTCATATGGAAATAGCTTAAATATTGAAGAAGGATAAGGTCAGAGATTTTGTTCTATATGACATGAAGGTTTACTATAAAGCTAGAGTAATTGGAATTATTAGTGCAAGGACAGACAAGAACTAAAACAGACTTGAGAATCCAGGAGTAGATCCACACATATATGGACACTTGATTTACATCAGACGTGGCACTGCAGAGTGGTAGGGAAATGATAGTATTTTTCATAGATTGTTTGAGGATGTTTATTTGAATAAAAATTAAATGGGACCCCTATCATATTACAGGCACAAAAGTAAATTCCAGATGGATCAATACATTCAATATGAAAGGCAAAACAATACATTTTCTAGTATTTATAATATAGAATATCTTCATGATCTTGGATTAGAGGAAAATTTCTTAAACGATATGCAAAAAGCACTAACCATATAGGACTATTAATAACTTGGACTAAGTTAAAAGTAAAGACTTGTGTTTATGGAAAAATACTGTTAAGAGTGGGAGAGGAGCCCAGGTGGCGTAGCTCAGTGGTTGAGCATCTACCTATGAATCAGGAAGTCATGGTTCGATTCCCCTCAGGGGATATGCCCAGGTTTTGGGTTTGATTCCCGGGGTGATTCTCTCTCATCGATGTTTCTAACTCTCTATCCCTCTCTCTTCCTCTCTGTAAAAAATCAATAATATATATATATATATATATATATATATATATATATATATATATATTTTAAAAAGATATGAGAATATATTGAATCCATTAAAAAATGTAATTCTCTTATTAAGAGGTTTGTAAGCTGTTTGTTCTGTCCTTTGTTTTTGTTTCTTGTTTTCATTATCATTTGGTCTATAAAGAAATCTTTTTTTTGGTCTAATTTTATTTTCATGATCTCTAGGGATAAAACATGTTGGATAATAATAGATGTTTTGAATTAATGTAAAACCATGAACTTTTAAGAAGTGGAAAATGACTGACAAGAAATCCGTAACTGAACATTCTGTCAGGATGCCAGGGTTTATTTTCTGAGCTGATAAAGATAACAGCCTGCTTCTCCAATTACATTTCACTTTGATTTTTCTTCTCTCTTCCATGTAAACTTAAATGCTCTTTCCATATTCCTATCTTCATCTCCTTGTTTCTTGGTGTCTCTTCTCCCTGAAGATCACTACATTTCAAGCTATCAGAAAGGTATCATACTAAAATATGTTAAGAGCTTAATATTCACTGTCTGTCCACTAAAAAGTCTATTAGACTTTTTTAGTTGCAGTTGAACACCTTCACACAGGGTCTCCACCCTCCCTTTCTGTTTTGGTGTGTATGCTTTCTGTGGACCTGCTGGGGGATATTTTTTTTTGAAGGGGGAAGGGCCCATGAGGAAGGGGCGGCCACATTTCTTTTTCTGACTGTTGAGTGTTGTCACATGGTGCATGCTAGACCTTGGTTTCTTACGTGTGAGCTGTTTTCTGAATCTTAGACCAGAAAAGTCCATTAAATCTTGCATTAATTTTTTGTGATGTTGTTTATGAAAAGCCTCAACCCGTCATCATAATTTTACTGCACACTTGTCAATGGTAGGAAATTCTCGCCGGTGTGTAAGTGACGATTATAGAGTGAAATCAGCCCTCACTAAGTTCTGGGGAGCGCCTGGGTGCTGTGTTTCCGTGCAGAAGACAACTGCTCAAATCATCACTTGCCGTTCGCAGGCCAAACCCTGCGTCCTAAGGTGGCCACAGCATTCTCAAAAGAGATCTTTGCTGTAGCAACTGTCTTTGTTTATGTGGGAGTGTTACACTCTTCTCTGTGTTCTACATTTCAGAACCGCAAACAAGTTCCTACCTCTCATAGATGTGCCCATGTGGCCCTTTCATTTTTTACTTCATCTTTTTCTCTGGTGGTTATTATTTTTTTTTCTTGCTCCTCAGAACTTCCTGGGATTTTTATTTAAACAAACTTGACCCTGGATTTTTTTTTAATGACAGTTTCTTTAATTTAGAAAGATGCTTCATCCTGTATTTTTTAAACTTAATATGTTAACACACTCCTTTAATTCACGAATTCTTTGTATTTTCAAAGGCATCACTTCAGTTCGAAAGGAGGTCATCAAGAATAAAATCAGAGCCATTGGGAAGATGGCACGAGTCTTTGCAATTCTTCGGTAAGTATGTCTGTCATTAAATTGTGGGAATAAAAGCATTTTGAGAGTATATTAGAAGCTGGTTTCAGAACAGAAGTTTTAGAATTAGAATTTGGTATTCGAACTGTAAGTCAAGTACAGATTAGAATCAGATCTATATGTTAGGATAGCTAGCAATGTTCTGGTAAACATTCACTTGGTATGAACTCAAATGTAGTAGGTTAGTGTGGATTCTGGAGCCAGGTTACTATGAATACATCCTGGCTCTACTTCTTAGCTGTGTGATATTATGCCTCATTTTTCTTGTCTATAAAAAAGTGAGTAAAAACAAAACCTGCTTTATATGGTTATTAAGAGGATTAAATGAGATAATATAAGGGAAGCATTAGAATAACACCTGGTTATAGAGTGTCCTTAATTGAAAAGCAAGACATGGCAGATTCTTTAAAATTGGAATATTTGGAGAAAACATCCCTTTCTTTGGTTCAGGGAAGGGGAAGGGAGAAGGAGAACCTGCTCTCCATCCCTATGCATCGTAACTTCCTTTAAGTACCTTTGGATTGCTGAGTGGTGGACACCTGGCATTAACCCAGGGCTTTGCTCTTCCTTGGCAGGGAAGAAAGTGAGAGTGTGCTGACTCTCAAGGGCCTGACTCCTACAGGGACACTCCCTATGGGTGTCCTCTCAGGGGGAAAGCAGACTATTGAGACAGGTGAGTATGAGGAATGCTCCTTTCAAGGAAGGGGTGCTCCTGTTACCTATCAGTCAGTTAAAATGAAAAATTGGGGTTCCCTCAGTAAAAATATGAAATCTTGCCATTTGTGACAACATGGGTGAAACTGGAGGGTATTATGCTAAGTGAAATATGTCAGACTGAGAAAGACAAACACCATATAATTTCACTTATGTGTGGAATATTTTAAAAAATTAACAAACTAAACAGACTCATAAATACAGAGAAAAAACTGATGGTTATCAGAGGGAAGGGGGAGGAGAGGGGCACAAAGGTGAAGCAGGAGAAAGGCACTAATTTATAATTCTAAAATAAATAGGTCAGGGGGATGCAATGTACAACACACGGGATATAACTAATAATACTGTGATAACTATGTATGGTGACAAGACTTATCATGGTATATAATAATTTATAAGGTATATAAATGTCAAATCACTATGTTGTATTACCTGAAACTAATATATGATTAAATGTCAACTATAGTTAAAAATAAAATAATTTTTTAAATTGGGACTTCTTTCAATAAATATTACTGGAGCAACTGGATGTTCTCCTGGGGGAAAATTCATCTTGACCCTTCTCTTCATATACAAAAAATAAATTCAAAATGAATTACAACTTAGATGTAAAAGGTAAAATTACTCTAAAAGAAAGAATGGAGAATAGGCATTGAGGCAGATAAAGAGCCCTTAAATAGAACAGAAAAAGTACTAACCTTAAAAGAAAAAGCAATTAAATTTTATTAAAATTAAGAATTTCTAGTCGAAACTGGTTTGGCTCAGTGGATAGAGCGTCAGCCTGTAGACAAAGGTCCCAGGTTCAATTCCGGTCAAGGGCACAATTACATGCCAAACATTGTTAAATCTCACAGGCATTATGGTGAACTAAGAAAACTAGACCCGAAAAAGACACTGACTGACTGATTTATATGATATTCAGGACCAGGCAATTACATGCCAAACATTGTTAAATCTCACAGGCATTATGGTGAACTAAGAAAACTAGACCCGAAAAAGACACTGACTGACTGATTTATATGATATTCAGGACCAGGCATACTAATCAGTGATAATAGAAGTCATAGGGCATTTCCTTTAGAGGGAGAATATTGGCCCAAAGGGACACAGGGGACTTCTGGAGGAGTAGGAATGTTCTATATGATGATTCTCGGGGAAATGGGGAGTTGAGGGGGGCAGGAAGAGACTGAACATAAACTGCAGCTATGGATGAGGACAATGGGGGATGGAGAAAGGGCAGAGGGTGGGATGGAAACTTGGTGGAGGGGGGGCGGAAATGAGGAACATTCGTAATAATATGAACAATAAAGATTTGTTTAAAATAAAATAAATGCCCTTCAATACAGGCTGATATCTTTTTTAAAAAAAATATTTTATTGACTTCGGAGAGGAAGGGACAGGCAGAGAGAGATAGAAACATCAGTGATGAGAGAGAATCATTGATCAGCAGCCTCCTGCACACTCCTTACTGGGGATCCAGCCCGAGACCTGAGTATGTGCCCTTGACCAGAATCAAACCTGGGACCCTTTATTCTGCAGGCCAATGCTCTATCCACTGAGCCAAACCAGCTAAGGCCAGGCCGATATCTTAATACTCAATGCATAAAGCAATTCTAGGAGGGTCCTAAACAATGTAATATTAGTACGTATTTTGCCACATAGCTTTTAAACTCTAATTAGGCCAACACTCTGTATACAATTTCAGGCAATGCTTTGTTCTCTCTCTTCCTCACACTTGGGCTCCATATACTGTTTGAAGGCACTATGGTCTTCTTGAGAAAGTTTATTTGTTCTATTTTGAGGAGATTAGAGAGGGTGTGACTTTGCTTTAGCACATGCCTACATATGGTTGACAAATGTAAGTACTTGATAAGTTGATTCCAAGTTTCCATTTTCACATTGCATTAGGAAGTTAACTTTCCATTCTCCCATTTCTCCTGCCTTGTGGATGTATAAAGCCTAAGGCGGGGCAAGCTGTTACTGTTCGTTATTCTTCCCTGCCTTCTTTTAAAAGTTGGGATTGGAGGAACTGACAGGGTTCTAATAAGATCGTTCTTGCTACTAAAACCTATAACCTTTTCATATTTTAGGGCTTTTACTGTCTTAACAGAAGATGCAGTGAAGTTTACCTATTGTTACTAATGGTTTCCTTTTCTCTCACTGAGGCAGTAGAGGGCCTTCTTAGTAATTGAGCTGCTCTCTCACACAGTGAATGGAAGTCACATAGTTGAAAATATCAACCTCTGTTAAATCTCCAATCCCAGATGGTATATGAATTGTATCCAGAATTGAATAGTTTTATACCGTTGCCAGTTTAATACTCCACACCTGGACAAGAAATAACCCTTCACTTATAATCCATTGTTCTCTCCTTCCAAAAGCCAGTATATTATTCAAAGGCTTGTTGTTGTTGTTGTTGTTGTTGTTAAGTAATTTAAAATGACAATTGGACCCCACATAAGTTGCTTGAGGACAATAAGTAGTAATTTAAGTGCTTTTTAAATAGGACCCAGCAGCATCTCATTTAATACCATCGGAGCTATTATAAACCCAAGAATGGTTGTAATGTTATATTATTTGACTCTATGTCAGTGTTTCCCAAAGTGTGGTACGCATACACTCAGGGTACGGGAAGAGTTTGGTGGGAATACGCGTTGCACCGGAGTTTGGTGGGGATATGCACTGCATTGTGCTTAGCTGCACCTAATTCTATGTTCTCGTGAGTCAAGTCAAGACAGTCTTGTGAGGCATGAGATGGTCTGGTGTGCAAATAAATGTTATTTATAATATAACTTTTATTTATATCTTATTATGAATAATTTTATTTTTTGTTTATTATTATGTTGTGTATGTACCAAAAGATAAAAATATTTTGATTGCTATTAAAATACATCCTTTTTTTGACGAGGGGTACTCAGCGTTACGAAAATTATAGAAGGGGTACACATATGTCAAAAGTTTGGGAAACACTGCTCTATGTGAATAACATCTGGCTACTTAAAATCAGGAAAACGCCCTAGCCAGTTTGGACTGAAAGGTCCTGGGTTTGATTCCAGTCAAGGGCACATACCTCAGTTGCAGGCTCAATTCCATGTCCTGGTCAGAGCAAGTGCAGAAGACAACCAATCCATGTGTCTCTCACATGAATGTTTCTCTGCCTCTTTCCCTCCCTTCCACTCTTTCTAAAAGTCAGTGGTAAAGTATCCTCGGGTGAGAATTAACAACAAAAAAGTAAATAAATAAATTAAAAAGTAAAAAGCAGAAAAAAAATAAAATCAGGAAAGCAACATAACTTTTGGTTTCTATAGTCAGCTTGACTGACCCAGTGGGCTTAGTTGTAGATGCCATTAGCTAAAAGGTTCTCATGCTACCTGAAATGTTAGAAACTCTCCTTACATCCCATTTCCCCTGCCCCCAATTTAGTTTTTCACAATAATCCTCTTGCTTCTCCAACTAGTTGACTTTTATTATGGGTGGGAATAGGCTAAAAGGTGGGACTAGGATGTCTGCTGGCAGCATTGCTGTTGGTTTACTCATTTTCTGTCTTCATTTTTGCATGCCACTGTTCCTGCCTCTTCAGCCACAGCAGAAGCGGAAGAGGCCCAGAAAGGTATGGCCATATTCCTGTGTAGATGTGATCATGTGTCTGTCTGTTGGTTTTTAAAAGTTTTGTCTACATTTGAAATCTTTTATTATTGCATCACCAGAACTGTAACCGTGAGAAAAGGAATAATAAGTATTTCTAGGCATGCTCACAAAGTATTACAAATGACCCTCTCCACAGCTAAAGTCCTTTCTGGGCTGTTTTAATACAATGGCTGAAGCATGAGCAACTGGTCAAGTGGGATCAAGTGGGTTAATTCTCTAGCTCTTCCATATACAGTATAAGAGATTACTAGAGATTCAAACAGGTCAACCTCTTTATCCAATGATATCAAGAGCAGAGGCAAGAGTAGACAGGAAGTTAATTTGGTTAATTTTTGAGGTTGCCCTAAGGCAGTCAAGCTAAATTATCTTTGTTTCTATGAAAGCAAATTTGAAGTAACTAATAATCTGCAAATCTGTGGATGAAAACCATTGTAATTCTTAATATTTTATAAATTTGTTTTATTAGATAAGGTGATTCAAAATGGGAATGGTTTCCTTGTCAGTACAAAAGTTCAATCAAAGAAAAGAAGCTATTGTTTAGATGGCTTTTCACTTATGTTCAGCTCCTGGTTGTGCAAGATAAAAAGCTGTCTTTATAAACAAAAAGACTGATTCTTTTACTTTTTTTCTATAGTAAATGTGATGTTTGTGCTAAAGTAACTACTCTGTTTAACCTGTTCTATTATTCTAGTGTTTCCTTTCTTTCTCTCCCATTGAGCACGTCTCTGGTGCATAAGAAACTCTTTCCCAAATGTACTGGGACTAAGGAGGAACTTATTTCCTTTTTTGTCAAGTATACCTCTGCTGTGACTAATTGTGTTGAGCTCCTATGAAAATTATTTTCACAGTTCAGCTGCCCTGGGGGGCCTTAAGAATTGGTAGCTTCGCCCTGACTGGTTTGGTTCAGTGGATAGAGCATCAGCCTGCAAATTCAAGGGTCCCAGTTTCAATTCCTGTCAAGGGCATATCCCTTGGTTGTGGGCACATCCCCAGTGGGGAGTGTGCAGGAGGCAGCTGATCAATGTTTCTCTCATCAATATTTCTAACTCTCTATCCCTCTCCCTTCCTCTCTGTAAAAAAAAAAAAAAATCACTAAAATATATATATATATATATATATATATATATATATATATATATATAATTGATTTTTTACAGAGAGGAAGAGAGAGGGATAGAAAGTTAGAAATATTGATGAGAGAGAATCACCGACCAGCTGCCTCTTGCACACCCCTTACTGGGGATATGCCCGTAACCAAGGTACATGCCCTTGACCGGAATCCAACCCGGGACCTTTCAGTCCGCAGGCTGATGCTCTATCCACTGAGCAAAACCGGTTTTGGCCACTAAAATATATTTTAAAAAAATAAAAGAATTGGTAGCTCCAAGTCAAAGCTAATTCAAATCAAATAGTGCCTGTTCTCCTCACCAGCCATGTGCTCCCTGGCCACTCTTGTGTTTTTCTCTAGGAGGCTGCTGTGTGCTAAGAAACTTGAAGCTTGTCGCTTTGCGTCTAATTGAGCTCCTCCCTTTCCTGTTTTTCTGTAGCCATCAGAGGGTATCCGCGTCAGCAAAGGATCCGGAGTTTTGATGAAGCCCGAGGTCTGGACCTAATTAATGAGCGGATGCCACCTCGAAAAGAGAGCCACGGGACTGTGGGAGCACAATCAATTGCTTCGACCAGGAGCGAGAAAGGGAAAAAACCCAGCAGTGCCTCAGATCCCTCCTATGAAAAAGGTGGACCCAAAACTTAAGAGCAAATTGTATTTATTTATTTATTATTGGAAAACAAAGCTACTTAAACCTGGAGGTGCATTCTTAAAATACTCTCTGCATTTATTCTGTAAGAAAGGTGACCATTTTATAAATTCTTCTAATTTATGTCTAACATAAATATAAACAGTGCATCTGTTTTGTTTTCCCTTTTCTTCTTAATTTTTAGGAAATGATGTGACTGACTGATACATGTGTGAGGTTTTGTACTATCAGGGGCGCCTTCTCCTAATAAAAGGGCCTTGGGAACCTCCACCCTGGGTTTCTGGCTTGAACCAGCCAGACCTCTCCTGTTTTTCTAATGTAATGTCTTTCATTGCAGACAAGTAATTTTTCAAACACAGGAAGGTTTTTTTCTTTTCTACATGGTACCACTGAAGAAGATCTCTTAGATTTCAGTGGCTTAAACTTCTCTTCTTATGGAAAACTTGATTATAGTAGAATTTGTAAGTGAGTAACCCAAACCTGGTGATTTTAAGAGCCAAGAGGAATGTTTTCCATAACCCACTTTCTTCTGGACTCTCAGTTCCTTGTACTGTGTCTGGTAAGGCAGAATAAAAGGTAATGAGGGTTTTCTTGGAATTAATTAAAATTTCATGTAGCTCTGGGCATGGCTGGTTTAAACTTCCCTTAAAACGTTGAAGGTTTCTTAAATGTTGCCAGATTCTTTGGCTTTCGTTTTTGGACCCCAGGTGATTTACTCTGTCTACAAAGGAAGCTACATGTCTAAATATTTTATAAATATCCTCTGAACAACCTTCAGGATAAGCACTCATGCCCTTCTCTGTATTGCATCAGCGATTATAGCATCTATTCTCCCATCGTCCTTTTTTCTGTATCAGCATTTTTTTTAATCAACTGGGATAATGAAAACAGACTAGAGTAGAATGATCCCTTATGAATCGGAAGTCTTGCTAAACAGCATTGGATGAGTGAGGAATTTCATATCTTCTGTATCAATTACAGGGTGTTTATCTTTCAACACTCATCAGGTTGAACCAGCTGTGGGCAAACTACGGCCCGCGGGCCGGATCCGGCCCGTTCGGCTATTCTAAACTATTGAAATAAAAATAAAAAAAAGACTGTACCCTTTTATGTAATGATGTCTACTTTGAATTTATATTAGTTCACACAAACACTCCATCCATGCTTTTGTTCCGACCCACCGGTCCTGTTTAAGAACCCATTGTGGCCCTCGAGTCAAAAAGTTTGCCCACTCCTGGGTTGAACTGTATGTCAGCATGTTGTGAAATATGAAGACAAGTGTTCAGATATAATGTTTAAATAATCTTCCCTTGATTTCTCAAGTCACAACCAACTAGGGAAGAAAACCTCGGGGGTTCTTGGGCTCCCATTTTTGGTTTTACCTGGTGACAGGTGCTATGTCATAATACTCATGGGACAGCTTTGCAGTGAGGGTGCATATCTGGGCAACACTACACCAAAGTGCATATTCATGGAGTTCCTTACTGTCACATGGGCTATAGGCATCCAGCACAAGCGCACATATCTCAGGCAGTGATACCTTATATTGGGAACTTCAAGGACAACACAAACTTTATCCCAAAAAAACACAATTTCATTAGAAATATCTGTTTTTTATATCTTTTGCTAACAGTTCCCACTGTTTATGACAAAGATCAGAGCACTGAAGGGACTGTAATTTGATGGTATGAATTAGTCTGCTTAAACAGATAGGAAGGATCCCCAGCTAGTGTGGCTCAGTGGTTGGAGCATCATCCCATACACTGAAAGGTCACAAGTTGTTTCCTGTCAGGACACACCTAGGTTTCAGGTTCTGTCCAATGGGGGCGGAGGGGAGCCAATTGATATTTCTCTTCTCCCTCTTCCTCTCTCTCTGAAATCAATTAAAAGAAAGGCATGTCCTCTGGTGAAGATTTTTTTAAAAATGCATTTTTTTAAAAAAGATAAGAAGGCTATTGGGGACAGAGATGAAAGATCGATCTCCTACTGGGTTGCAGTAAAAACTGTGCATGAACGGAGAAACAGTCTTTACTGATTACCATTTTTTTACAAGTGGAATTCATCACCTGGGTGTCCTCACACTCTTCTCCTCTCAGGCCCAGGGCAGAAAAGACCACTGTTGTGGGAATCTCGCCTCACGTGGAAGTTTGTCCACGCGACACATTTGATAGATGGGGGTCTCTTATCCCTTTCGCCTTTTCGCTGAGGTGGTGGCTTTACATACACAACCCACAGGTAGAAATCACTCTATGGGCTTCAGTCACAGGCAAGTAGTGGAGGAATTATTACATATCCATATAAGCAAGAAATAATATTGTGCTGGTATAAAGGATGATTATTTAGGACTGTCTTTATTGTCTTCTCAAAAAGAAGCAGTGCGACCAAGCAAGTTTCCTTGACAGAGGGCTGGCCAAATGGTGTGCCTCATAGGTGCCCACCACAGTAGAGAGGTGAGAAGTCGTCATTCAAGAAAATTGGAGTTTAAAATATAGCAACAACAGCTCTTGAAGGAAGTTAGGTTTGAAAATCCTGTTGGATTCTAAAGGAAAAGGTATTTCTGATATTCTGTAGAAAGCTGGGGTGTTTCAATAATTTAAAAAGCTGTGTGTGAAGTCTGTAAGGTACAGATAGCTTCTTAAAGTGACACTGTCACTTAGTGTACCTACATAGGCTGGCACCTCTGACTGAAGACAGGTTAGAAGGCATGAACCTTAAGAATATATTGATGCCGAAACTGGTTTGGCTCAGTGGATAGAGCGTAGGCCTGCGGACTGAAAGGTCCCAGGTTCGATTTCGGTCAAGGGCATGTATCTTAGTTATGGGCACATCTCCAGTGGGGGGTGTGCAGGAGGCAGCTGATTGATGACTCTCTCTCATCAATGTTTCTAACTCTCTATCTCTCTCCCTCCCTCGCTGTAAAAAATCAATTTTATATATATATATATATATATATATATATATATATATATATATATATATATTTTTTTTTTTTTTTAAAGGAATATATTGAAGCTCTAGGAGGTGGGGAGGCTCAATTGGTTAGAGCATTGTCCCAATAGGCCAGGGTTGTGGATTCGATCTCTAGAAAAATTGTATAGCCCAGCCAGTGTGGATCTATGGATTGAGCCTTGTCCCATGCACCAAGAGATCACCAGTTCCATTCCTGGTCAGGGTACATACAAGAATCAACCAAATCGCTGAAACCGGTTTGGCTCAGTGGTGGAGCATCGGTCTGTGGACTGAGGGGTCCCGGGTTTGATTCCGGTTGAGGTCATGTACATTGGTTGCGGGCACATCCCCGGTGGGGGGTGTGCAAGAGGCAGATGGTCGATGTTTCTCTCTCATCGACGTTTCTGATTCTCTATCCCTCTCCCTTCCTCTCTGTAAAATATCAATAAAATATATCTTTAAAAAAAAAAAGAATCAACCAATGAATGCATAAATGGGTGGAACAATAATTTGATGTTTCTGTCTCAAATCAATAAATAATTTTTTTAAAGAATATATTGCAATCACACTACTCGTTCTTCATTCCAGACTTCATTGGAGGATATTAGCATATTTTTAGACATCCTATCTATCTTATCTAGTAAAAGGGTAATATGCAAATTAACCATCATTCCGTCACAAAGATGGCGGCACCCATAGCCACAAGATGGTGGCGCCCATTCCTCTCAGCCCTGCCAGAGCCTACCATTCCCCAAAGGGAAGAGGGGGAGCCTGCTGAGAGCCGGCAGGGTGAGCAGCCTGGTGGAATGCTTGCTCCGTCGCCCTGGCTGCGGACGGGCCTCTGGGCTGCAGAGCGCCTGTGGACAGCGGGTGTGGAGCGGCCAAGCCCCGCAGAGAGCCACTGGTGCACGGACTCGTGTGCAGGGCTCCTAGTTTTAATCTAAACAGCAACTCCCAAGATGGCTGATTGTCTGCCCTGAATTTGCCTTAGGACCAACCACTATCTCCAACATGTCAACGAACATTCTAACTGCAGTCAGAGGTCTGAGGATTGCCGTTTTCTTTTTTTTTTCCAATTTTTTATTAAGATATTATATGTGTACATATCTTACCATTGCCCGCCCCCCCACCTCCCATTCATGCCCTCCCTCCCCAGAGTTCTGTGTTCGTTGGTTGTGCTTATATTCATGCATACCAGTCCTTCGGTTGTTCTCTTATCTCCCCCCAGGTCTCTTTCCCCTCCCCACTGTCATTTGACAATCTGCTTGTTTTATGGTGACTATCTCAGGACCACACGAATAGAATCCGCTCCTCCTCTGGTTCACACCATCCCTCCCCCCGGGTCTCACTGCTTCCCCTGGGACACACGGCTCGCCCAGGGAACACGGCCCCCTGGGACACCCGGATCACCTGGGGCACTCGGCCCCCTGGGACACATGGCTCACCCGGGACACCCGGCCCCTTTGGGGGACATGGCTCACCCGGGGAACATGGCCCCCTGGGACACACGGCTCACCCGGGGCACACAGCCCCCTGGGACACACAGCTCACCTGGGACACATGGCTCACCCGGGGCACATGGCCCCCTGGGACACACGGCTCACCCGGGACACCCGGCCCCTTTGGGGGACACGGCTCACTCGGAGCACACGGCCCCCTGGGACATATGGCTCACTCAGGGCACACGGCCCCTCTGGGGCGCTAGGGTCACGTATTGGAGGGGCCGCTCTAACTCCTTGCTAGCATGGCGGGCAGGCTGGGACGGTTGCAAACGGGCTGAGATGGCTGCAGGCAGGTAGACTGCCCTCTAAGGTGTCTCGTTCGGTGCGGAAGCGGAGCAGCTGCAGACACGGAGGCTAAGTTCTGAGGCCGACCACTCCCTGAGCCCGGGGCATAGTGAGTTCTGTTCTCGGTGGATTTCCTTTATTTGCGGTGGCGGTGGTGGGTGGCGGTGGCGGTGGCCGGTGTGGTAGCGACGGTCGATCATGTGGTTCAATTTCCACTGTAGTTTTAAAGTTCACATGGCGGCAGTGGCGGGAGCTTCGGCTCGGCCATGCGGCGGCTGAGGGAGGACTCGCCGGGGCCGGTAACGGAAGGTGCCGTGCCAGCTCCTCACCAGCACGGCGGGTGTGCTGGGAAGGCTGTGGGCGGGCTGAGATGGCTGCGGGCAGAGAGTTCCCCCTCAGTGGTGTCTCCTTTGGTGCGTTTGTGGAGCTGCTGTGGACGCAGAGGCTAAGTTCTGAAGCCACACTCTCTCTGAGCCCGGGGCGTAGTGAGCTCTGATTTCGGTGAATTCCCATTCGTGTGGGTGGCGGCGGGGGTGGCAGCGACGGTAGCTCCTGTGTCTCAACTTCCCCTGTAGTATTAAAATCCACATGGCGGTAGTGGCGGAAGCTTTGGAGCGGGCTGCTGGCGGCGGCGGCAGAAAGAAGGGCGAGTCTTGGGCCTCAAAGAGGTGGTTGACCTTCACTTTAAGTTGTTTCCGGAGTTTCTCTATTTCTTTATCCAGATGGTCCTGATATTTCTCAATCATTTCCTTTGTCTGAGAGTGAGGCATCTTGATAAACATGTTCCCAAAGCAAGCCATCACATCTTCAGAGAGGCTGAGATCTTTCTGTAGGGCCCTCAGGCCCTCTCGGTTCTGATTCCTTTTGGTGTCCAGGTCCACAATCTGCTGCTTGTCCGCCAGCACCACCTCGGCGAGCTCCTCCACTTCCACCAGGTACCGCAGTACCCACTCCGCCTCAGGGGACAGCGTGACGCCCGCCACTCCGACCCCACTCCGGCTCCAGGCCCGCTCGGGCTCCGCGGCGGCTCCTTCTGCACACGCGCCGCTCGGCGGATTGCTGTTTTCAAAGCCTCTTCTACTCAGTCTCCCCTCTGCATGCTCTAAAGGTCCTAAAAAATACTTCATTCTTGTTCTCCTTCACTTTAAGGTCTACAGGGACCTTATTTTCTTCAACTTCTTTTATTAGGGGGAAAAACAAGGGCTTCTTTGTAAACAGTAGTGAAATTCCATTTTAGACAGGACCAGTTTCCCAATTTCATCTACATCCACATCATGTGAAATTTCAAATTGATCAGATGACTGTTTTTTAAATAGATATTTAAAAACTCCCTCTGCAGTGGGACCTGGGGAACCAATGTGCCCCGGGTGAGCCATGTGCCCCAGGGTGAGCCGTGTGCCCTGGGAGAGCCGTGTGCCCCGGGTGAGCCATGTACCCCAGGTGCCCCGGGTGAGCCATGTTCCCCAGGAGGCCGTGTGCCCTGGGTGAGCCGTGTGCCCTGGGAGAGCCGTGTGCCCCAGGGGGGCCGTATACCATGGGGGGAGTTATGGGACCCGGGGGAGCGGTGGGACCTGGGGGACCCATGTGCCCCGGGTGAGTTGTGTGCCCCAGGGGGAGCCGTGTGCCCCAGGGGGGGCCGTGTGCCCCAGGGGGGCCGTGTGCCCTGGGGGGAGTTGTGGGACCTGGGGGAGCAGTGGGAACAGGACGAGCCATGTGCCCTGGGAGAGCCGTATGTCCCACGGGAGCGGTGGGACCTGGGGGAGCCATGTGCCCCGGGAGAGCCTTGTACTCCAGGGGAGCCATGCGTCCCGGGTGACCCGTGTTCCCCGGAAAGCCATGTGCCCTGGGGGAATCGGTGGGACGGTGTGAACCGGAGGAAGAGCGGATTCTATTTGTGTGGTCCTGAGACATTTGGACAGTCTGCAGCCATTTGCTACAGAACACTTTGTTGTATTTCCCTACAAAAACAAATGGGAGAGTGTCCCACTTGAAATTCATATACGGAAAAAAAGGAAAAGAGAAGGGGAAAAAAATCTGAGGAATGGAATAAAGTGGTGAATATAGTAGAATCGGGCAAAGAAGGGGAGTGGAGTGATAATTATCAGGAGGATAAGGGGGTGGGGAAGCAGTGAGAGACTGGATTGAAATCGTGTAACCAATGGATGAGGACAATTGGGGAGAGAGGGGGTAAGGGCAGAGGGTGGGAAGGGAACTGGGTGGTAGGGAGCTTAGGGGGAGAAAAAAGAGAAACAATTGTAATAATCTGAGTAATAAAGATTTATTAAAAAATAATAATAAAATAAGATAAAATAAATAGAAATGTAACCCGCCATTCTTCGGAGCATTATCTCAATCCATGGAGGTTCTGTTTCCTAGCATATGTTGACAGTTTGGCTCAAATAAACTCACAAAATTCTTTAAAAAAAAAAAAAAGCATGCTTTGATTTCTTCCTTTAGATTTTAAACTTGATGAGGGTAGGGAATGAATATTTGTACTCATGGTGCCTATATAGATGCATAGCCAGTAGTCACTCAATATATGTTCTTTAAACAGCACAGTGAAAAGAATTTGTTAGCTATAAGAAGCTAGCTGAATCAGAGTTTAGAGTGAAGGGATGGGATGTATGTTATTTCTATATTTTGCTTTCTTATGAACTTTCAACTTCTTAAAAATTTAGGTCAAATGTTACTTCTCTATAGTTTTTCCTTCTGCCCAAATAGTTAAGATTCACATCCTCAATGTGGCCACAAAATTATGTGTATACCTCTCAAACTCTCTCATGCTGTGTGTTCATATGTTTATCTTCTAATTGTGAGTTCCTTCTGGATAAGGACCATTTATTACATGTAACACAGTGCCTGAGAGGCAGTTGTTGCTCAATAAATGTTTGATGAGTGACAGTAAAAAAAATAAAAAATAAAAAAACTCGCTCTGGTTGCTGTGGTTCAGTAGTTAGAAAGTCGGCCCAAGCACTGAAGAGTCACGGATTTGATTTCCGATCAAAGACATGTCACATACCTGTGTTACAGGTTCGATCTCCAGCCCCAGCCTGGGTGCATGTGGGAGGCGACAAATCAATGTTTCTCTATCTCCCCCCTCTCCCCCTCCCTCCTTTCTACTCTCTAAAAATTAATAGAGAAAATATCCGTGGGTGAGAATTTAAAAAAAAAATTCATCTAACATCAGTTTAAATCTCTGTGCTCTGAATATTTGAAGCAAAAAAACACACACAAATGTATAAGCTGTGTGTGTGTGTGTGTGTGTGTGTGTGTGTGTAATAGAATGCTAAAACAAAAGCAGCCTCAGCTTTCTTTAAAACGACAAGGTCACACTAATTATGGATACAGAGATACAGACACTATTGATTCCATGCCTTTTGTGACTAGATATTAATCAGTGAAGTAAGAATTGCTCACCACACTCTGGTGGGCTTGATGTGGCTCCTTGCCTAGGGACAGAACATCAGACTCTCAGAAATATAAATAAATTTCATGTCATTTTACCTATATTTTCACTGCCTTTTTGTTCCTACAGTTTTTTATACTGATAACTTGGACATAAGTTCAAAATATGGAGCCGAAACCGGTTTGGCTCAGTGGTTAGAGCATCAGTCTGCAGACTGAAAGGTCCCAGGTTCAATTCTGGTCGAGGGCATGTACATTGGTTGCAGGCACATCCCCGGTAGGGGGTGTGCGGGAGGCAGCTGGTTGATGTTTCTCATTGACATTTCTGGCTCTCTATCCCTCTCCCTTCCTCTCTGTGGAAAATCAATAAAATATATATATTTTAAAATAAGTAAAGGAAATTTCCTCATTATTCTGTCACAGAATTATATTATTTAATGACAAGGGTAAGATTTCTTCAAATTGGATAACTTTGGGGCCTTTCAAAGTTTGAGGCAGCTGCCCTCTAAAAGAAAAGTTGTAGTTTGGCCCTATGGATTGAGCCTTGTCCCATGCACCAAGAGGTCACCAGTTCCATTCCTGGTCAGGGCACAGGTTGCTAGCTCAATCCCCAGTCGGAGACGTGCGGTAGGCAGGGAATTGACGTTTCTCTCTCATCACTGATATTTCTATCTTTTCCTCTCTCCAAAAACCAATAAAAACACTTTCAAAATATCTAAATCAATAAAAACACTTTTTAAAAATCAATAAAAACACTTTTAGAATATCTCAGACCACGCATGTGCGAGGTACAGCGGGGCTTCCTGCTCTGATATCACGAGAGCCCCAGCCTCGCAGAGTGACAGTGGCTAAGAGTGGTTTCCTCTGCCAGCATTGTAGACAATAGCCAGAATTTTTTTTTTACTGTGCCTTTTCTATAAATAGAATTCTCTCGATCTTGAGAATTAAGTTCATCCTGACCAATCTGGGCAACCAGTCAATTAAAATTGTTTTTAGGAAGAGTTTGCCCCAGATTGACTGACTGAGAGTTTTTCCATGTGTTAATCATCAGATCTTTTCCCTTCAGTGTTGGTGCTGAGAATTATTACCAAACCCATAAAGACGTGTTGATGATATTCTAGAATCCCCCATATTATTATAGTTGTTATAGTAACCAAGGAACCCACTTTTTTTCTAAGCATTATCCGGTGTTCCCTACCCAGGCAGAAATATTTCAGAGGGAGGACGAATCCCCTAGTTGTGGGAATGAGGCTGCCGACTTCTAAATTATTTGTGATTATAATCATGGATACCCCCTGTTCTAGCACTTGGTCCACACCTTCCCTGCAATCTGCTAAACGGGGGAGTAAAGGGCACCCCGGGAGCTGGAGGAGGGTCTGGGTTACTCAGAGGACAGGTCCGAAGGCTGTACTGCATAGTCCTTCTTCAGCACTGCTGTGATCGGGTGCTTTCAGGAAAGCCCAGAGAGAGCAGATGGGTGTAGAGGAAGAACGTTGTGTAGGCAAAAATCAAGGTTGTTACTCTTATCTTGAGTGGAGCAGAGAACCGTGTGGATAGTCGGGCTTTGTGCTTTTGACAGGGTGTGAAAGAGGGAGCCCTGCCTCTGTCCGCTCAGCCGAAGTGAGTGGGCTCAGGCTTTGCTGCCTTCATCTATGCAGTCACAAAGGTGAAGATGATCCTGGAGAGTATCTTCCCTCCCAGGAGGCCTTGGCCTCACGCCCCAGCACCTTGCCAAATAACACCTTTGTCTGAGATAGGGTTATGCGTCTTCTCTTCTACATCTCATGACAAGTCTTGGCTTAAGATCAAGAAGTGAGGACATGGCGGCCGACCGACCCTCCAGGCAGCTCTGAAGTAGGGCCATGCACACTGCCTTCCTGTAAGTCCGGGCCCAGACCCCCCTCACTCCTTTGGCTAGCTGTTTCCAAATAACTTTTTTTTTCTTCATGTTAAAGTGCAGTGCATGTAATAGGGAGGAGGCCTGCCATAGATCTCGATTTGGGGGCAATGAAGATGCATCTTTTGGAAGATGCTTCCGCGAGCCCCCACTTTTCCTTTCTCTGTGCACTGTGACCAGTCGCTGTTTTTCCTAATAGAAATGTCAGCGGGAGTGTTCCAAGGAAAGATCAGGTTTTGCTTCCTAATGAGGTGGTCAGATGTATGCGGTTAACTGGTGGCATACCTTTTTTGAAGGCTTTTCTGGATGATGGGTTATTTCCTTGTTTAGAGATGACTTGCTTTTCGGTTATGTTAAAGAAAATGGTGGGAATGTTATTTATTGGCAGAAATCATTTACTAACTGTTTTTGTGAGCAAGAAAATGTGTTAAAACTTTCTTACTGTAAATTGGAAGTCACATTTCAAAAAAAAAAGAAAAGAAAAAGAAAGCACTCTTAAAGTTCAACGATGGCTCTGTTGGCTCCCTGTGTCTTTATTTCCTGGTGGGGCCCTTACATTTGGCTCTGACCGTTCGGTAATTCCGCAAGCGTAGGAAACCTGACTTTGATGCCTGGTCCGGTCTCTGGTAATGCCAAGCATTTCCGCTCTCGAGGAAAGGAATCCCCACGCAAAGAAAGACAGCTTGCTTTTAGACCAGCTCGGCGGCTGCAGCGGTGTGTCTGCTTCTCCAGCTCGGCACCCACTCCCTTACCCAACCTCCTTCCCGGCACTCTGCCTGCTACTCACTCACATTCAAGTCCCAGCTCTTCGCGTGGCTTCTCCAGGACAGGCTGCTCCTTAAAGACACAGGAGAAAAACGTCCCAGAAAGCCAAACCCTTGCAGAAGATATATAAGTAATTATCATGGTGGGTTAGTAGCTCTGCATGTGGTCCTAATAATAGGCGTGGGTGGATTCTATCTTAGGAGAAGTTGCAGGAGCCAGGGAAGACGTGAATGTGGAGGTGACACTGCTAAGGGAAGGCAGCGTCGGGCCAGCCTCCTGATTCCTCTGACAATTAGAAATATGCAGAGTCTCAAGGAAGAGTAACCTCCACTGAGCGACGGGGTAGGGTAGAAAAAGCACCCAGGGCCCTTGGGGTAGACAGCGTGTCCAGGAGGGCATTCTATCCGTTATGCAGTGAAGGGAGGAAGTCTGAACCCAGGGCCTGCCAGGCCTGAGTGAGGCAGGTTCGCTGTAAGGAAGTACAGTGCAATTTATAGGCCAGAAAACGAGCCCAGATTTCTTATGTCGAAGAAGCCAAGTATGCATTTTGGGATCTTTCCCAATAAATAGCGTCCTGGCTTAGCAATGTCCTTATGTCTCAGCTGAACATTCCATCAAATGAGGCCATATTTACCCTTATTTCCAGCGTTGTGAGAAAGAATTTTTTTAAGCCTGGAAATGAACTAGTGTGCAAGCCCACACTTAACCTCTCTCTGGACGCACAGTCCCCCTTTCTTGCCTGCTCTATGTAAATGCAGGGCCTTAGTTTTTTGTTTTTGTTTGTTTCTTTGTTTTTTTGTTGTTGTTCTTTTGTTCTTTTTTATTTTTTTTATTGATTTCAGTGATGAAGGAAGAGGGAGAGAGAGATAGAAGCATCAGTGATGAGAGAGAATCATGGATCGGCTGCCTCCTGCAAGTCCCCCACTGGGGATCAAGCCCACAACCCGGGCTTGTGCCCTTGACCGGAATTGAACCTGGGACCTTTCCGTTGGCAGGCCGACGCTCTATCCACTGAGCCAAACCGGCTAGGGCCCATGGCCTTGTTTTTGCATCATGACTCTCAGGTTTTAGAAAAAGTCTTTAATGTCGAGGCAGCGGATTAATAACGTAATGGCGAACGAGGCCGTCTTTATAACGTCGCTGCAGCTGAGGAGAAGGGTCATCGCCGAACTCAAGGAGGCGGGAAGACAAGGCGACTCTTTGTTTGGAGGCCAGAGCCCTACCTCACGATGTCCACCGGCCGACAACGCCGCCCTCTCATCCTCCTTATCTGAGTGTGGCCGCGCTGGGAGAGGCGGCTGATGCAGACCTAGTTTCCCAGCTCCTGGTCTGTGTGCCCTTTGTGGCTGAGTCAACTTGGCTGGGTTTCCCTCTGAGGTCATCGCTTATTTATCCTTGCCTTTTAAACTCTGCTTTCTAAAGAGCTGTCAGCCACTTGCTCTTACTTTCGTGAGAACTAAAAGAGGTTCATTCCTCCAGCTCAGTTCTCCAAGGCGCGCGCGCACACACGCGTGTGCGCACACACACACACACACACACACAATGTCTGCGCCTCGTGCTGTGTGCTCATCTATGAAGGGAGGGGAGCGTGAGCGGCGGAGGATGTCAGTGCAGAGGCTTCCTTGGAGATAGACTAGTCAGGGGTGGGCAAACTTTGTGACTCGAGGGCCACAGTGGGTTCTTAAACTGGACCGGAGGGCCGGAACAAAAGCAGCCTGACCATGCTGGCACTCTCCTCTTGGGCTGCTGGTGAAGGAGCGGAGGGGAGAGCAAGAGAACCCTCCGCTCTTTCAGCTCCGCGGGCCAAATAGAACAGCCGAACGGGCCGGATCCAGCCTGGGGGCCGTAGTTTCCCCTTAGCTGGACTAGATACTTGGACAAAAGGCCGAGTTCTTTCACAGCCTTGGGGACGAGATGTGATTGTGGCTGAGAAGCCTGAATCGGTCCGGGTTACACCGTGTGCGCTGTAGAAAGGAGGTTTGTGGAGGCAGGCCTGGAGGCCTTTTCTCTATTCCCCTGAGGAGATGCTCACTCACCCAGGCTGCCCACACTGCCCGCACTTGACCTGGAGTGGGTATTTTTTTTTTCACTCAAGAGGTCCTTTTCCTTCCAGGGACCATACCCCAAACCTGGGATTCCAGATGGCCCGGGTCATGCCGTTGCCGGTTTAGGAGGGTCTGTCAAGCCTCACAGTGGGTCTCTCGTGTTCCTCTCCAGTGCTTTCTGTTCCCAGGGAGGTTTGGCTTGGACGAGGGCCAGCAGGAGAACTTGGTGTTGGCAGGAGCAGGAATCAGGAGGGGACCCAGGAGAAAGGGGTGGGGCCCAGAGGAGAAGGCATGGCCGGGATTCGTACTGTCGTGTCTGAGTGACTTGGTTTCAGCTCCTCACTGTGTGGGGGTCTTCCTCTCTAGAGAGGTCCAAGCTCCTTGAGAGGACCCGTGCTTTCTTTGCTGATCCATTCTGGTCCTCCTGGCAGGAAGAGAGCACGTTTCTGAGAGCACACATAAAACCCGCTTAGAGCCTCCCTGAAGAGGGTGTCGGCGTCCATCCCGGTGGAGGGGAAGAGCAGGAACAGCAGCACCCCTCCGCTGTCTAGTGTGGGGGGCTGGGGCACAGTGCCGGGTGCCAGCTCAGGCTAGACCCGAGCGTGACATTGGAATGCCAGGTTCCCTGTGCTAGATGAGGGCACTCCTCCAGAAGTGGGAGTTCAGGTTATGTCTCCAGGGAGCCCTTGCTTCCTTGTTCCCACTTGAGAAATAAAACTGAGTTCTCTGCTCACTTACAGTAACACCCTACTTCAGTGCTATTTCCATTCATCCTTCCTCCTGGCGACGGGATGGTTTTCACAGTGACCCGCATTCCTGTACAGCTGAACAGCCCCCTCTTCCCCGCCCCACTGGGAAGAGCCACATCTATTGGATAGTCTCTTGGCCCTTAGGGTGATGGACACGGACAGGCCTCTGTGGACTGGGTGTCCTGGGGGTGATCCTCAGAACAAGAGGGTGGGGGTGGGGCATTCTGCTGGCAGGATCAGATGGCTAGGAAAACAGAGCAGTTACATAACTGTGTTTACTATGGCTCAGGTGGCTCGGAGAAGGCAGAGCGGGCCCCTGACAAAAGGTAGTGGCAGAGGGGGGGTGAGGGGGGTGGAGGGAGAGTCACCCGGAGGCGGGCCAGGGAGGTGATAAGGGAGTCCGGAGATAACGCGTTAGGATGAAAGGAGTCTGAGTCCGCTCTGTTGTTGACAACAGCCGCCTTCGTTACCTAGGACAGCCTGTAGCCCCGGCCGCTCACCGCACCATGCCAGCTGTCTGCGGGTTGGGGCAGCAGCAGCAAAGTGGAGCTGAGGCCGGAGGGAGGAGTGGAGAAATCAGACACCTGGTTCTGGGCTGAATCTCTGGACTTTGCTGCTTTTCCCCTTTCATCTCCCACTTTTCAAAGAGGAAGGATTCTCGTCCCTAAACACGGGCTGGAAAAGTGCTGGTCGCGGAGCTTCGTGCTTTCTGTTCCCACGGGTCGCGTGCCCTCTCCTCCGTGAGGCTGGTGGGCATCGGGGAGCCGGGTGCAGGGACTTGCAAAGCTCCTCCTTGGGCCAAGGATGTAGTCTAAGACCCGGGGACGGAGAGTGACTTCCATGGGTGCCAGAGCAAAGCAGGCTCCGAGCTGAGAGAGGTGTGAGCCCGGCAGGCGGGGTGACAGGCAGAGGTCAAAGCGGAGCGCCCTCACTTCCTGCCCTGGAGGAAAGCTCGGGGCTCCGGCACAGCCTGCACCGCTTCCTACAAAGCCGAGCGCTGGCTCCCTGCTCCCATAGAGGTGACGCGGGTGGCCTTGTGAGGAGCAGGAAGTGGGGACCCTGGTCAGCTCAGTTGCACCCTCCACATTAAATATTTATCTTGGAGTCCAGGTTAGAGCCCTAGAGACTAAGAGAAGCTCGCTGCTGGTGAGAGGGGGGCATGACCAGGATTCCTGGAGCTGGAAGATCTTCGGCGCCATCTTTTGAGAACAAGGAAGAACGTGAAAGAGATGTGGCCCCTCTTAGCCGTGAAGACCGTGACAGGTGGGCACCAAGACTGGCGACAAGGCAAATGGGCGCAGCTCTCGTCCCTGGGGGAGGAGGGAGGATGGTGACCTGGGTGTCCGAGCTTCACAGGAGGGAACAGGCACTGCCACCAGCCCTCCTGTTTTCTCTGAGTGGGGCTGCTGCCCCTTCCCCCACCCTTCCAGCTTTCCAGGAGAGCCACTGAGTCTTGGGGGGTGGCTAAGAGGGGATCCCCTTCAGCTCCCTGCTCAGTGCATAAGTGCCTTTATAAAGGTGCCTACCGCACCCCTGCAGACTGAGAACCCCTGCCATCCTTTAAAAGCTCTTCCTTGGAAACCTTACATCTGCCTCCAAGTGTGCACCTAACGCCCCCCCTGGTGCCAGCGAGCCCCCAACACTGGGAGCTCGCCAGCAGCCGCCGCCCTCAGCCGAAACGGCCCTCCTTCTGCTGTTGGTCTGTCATATGGTTGCCTGCTGGTTCACCACAACCAGGATAGCCCAGTAAGGGAGTTGAGAAAGGATTAACTTAATGGCATCAATGATTGTAGACATTTTTATTTTATTTTTTAAAATTTTTATTGACTTTTGACAGAGAGGAAGGTAGAGGGATAGAGTTAGAAACATCGATAAGAGAGACATCGATCAGCTGCCTCCTGCACACCCCCAAGGGGGATGTGCCCGCAACCAAGGTACATGCCCTTGACCAGAATCGAACCTGAGACCTTTCAGTCCACAGGCTGACGCTCTATCCACTGAGCCAAACCGGTCTCGGCATTGTAGACATTTTTAAAAAAATGTTTTGTCTTTTCTCCATTCCCTCCCTTCTCAGCTTTTGTGTTAAATGATGCGCTTGGAAAACACTAGTGCAGCGATTTTCACTTCATGCAGCACAATCAAAACACACATATTTTTTTTGCCAATCAGATAAAGAATATGTATAATTTTTATTGATTTCAAAATAAAAAGTAATAGTAATTACCCATTTTTTTGCTCCAAAGTGATTTTTTAAAAAGTCAGCTGCCCACACTTGTACATAAGGATTTCTGGAACCAATAATTAACCAATTAGATGCAACCTTATTATGTGACGTGACCAATAAGATGCAATTCTATAATATGACCTATATATTCATGGTTCAAGACAGGGCAGTCACACCAGAGGGCTGTTGTCATTTTTTAAATTTGACAATCTAAGGGAAAAGAGGTCAGTGCTCCTGACTAAATAGTTTTTTTAAAAATCCTTGCGGCACACCGGTTGAAAATCGCTGCTCTAGTGCACGGTGGCCTCAGGACACCAATCTTACCCCTAGGAATGCAATGAATGTTTTCCTAATTTAGAATTGATCACTCTCAAAATAGATCTGAAATAGCCCAATGCCTCTTTGCTATTTGGTTTGGGGCTGGGGTCCCCGAGCCGAGCCAGGGGCTTTCCTGTTCGCTGTGCCGGTGCCTGGAGTACCCTCACTGCCTATCGCAGGCCTGTGATAGCGCCCCCGGGGGCCTGGGGGAGAGGGGAGCGGGGGCGGCCAGGGACGTCGCGGGAGCCAATGGGCGCGGGCTCCTGGGGCCGCGTCAGAGCCGCGGGAACAGCGGAAAAGCAGCGAGATCAAAACAAACGCGGTGTGTGGGAACACCGAGACCTGGTCACCCCGTCCCGCCAAAGGGAGCCGCCCTCATCCTCTTCGGGGGCGTGGCTCCAGGGGCGGGGGGCGCTCCGAGGGCGGATTTCCTCCTGGGCCACCCCCGCGGGGCTCGCACGTGTGAGCATCGCCCGCTGTGCAGCGCACGCGGGTATGTGTGCATGTGTGTGTGCATGTGCGTGCACGTGCGTATATGTGCCTGTGTGCACGTACGTATATGTGTGTGCATGCACGTATGTGTGTGTGCATGTATGTGTTTGCACACGCCCAGACGCATGCTTACACCAGCCCCAAACCTCCCCCTCGGTCCGCGAGGCCCCGGGGCCTGCGCCGCCCTATCTCGCCCCCGCCCGCCCGGCCGCCGCGCGGTCCCGTCTCCGGCCGCCGGCGCCGTATCAGCGCGGCCGCGCCCGCCCGTGTAATCGCTCTGCCCTTCCTCCGTCCTGGCTCCGCCGCGCAGGCTCCCTTCCCGCCCGCCGGGCTGGAAATGCCGCTGGAAACTCTGAGTGGCGCTGCCCCCCCCCCCGCCCCCCGCGCCCGCCCCGACGCCAGCTCGCGGCGGGGCCGGGCGGCAGCTGGGAAACCAGAGCGGGCTCCCCGGGGACCCTGGCGGCCCCTCCCGGCGCCTCCCCGCGGCCCGCCGCCCGCTCCGCCCGGGCACAGCGTCCGCGCCGCGCGACCCGACGGAGGCCGCTCGCAAGCCGGACCCCCGCCCGGCCCCGCGGGTCCCCGGCCACCCGGTCCGGCCCGCAGTCCGCACGGAGGGGGCAGAGCGCCGCCCGCCGCCCGCGCCCCTCCTCCGGCACGCGCCGGCCCGTCCGTCCCGCTTCCTCCTCGCGCCCGTCCTGACGCGGTCACGAGGGCGGACGGCGGCGCCCGGACCGCTCCCCGCCGCGGCCGCGCCAGGCCGGGGTCCGGCTGCGATGCCCCGTCCTCCCCGGCGCCCCCAGGCCCCGCCACCTGCCACCTGCTCGCGGGGGAAGGTAGGTGTGGGGAGGGAGGGGGTGGCCCTGAGCCCGGCCCTAAGCGCAGGCACAGAGCCCTTCCCCTGGGGACCTGGCCCCAAACTCTGGGATGGAAAGAGGTGAGACGCAGACCCCTCCATCCACAGAAAGGGAGATTTGAGAAAACCTGTCCTGTCCACGTGGGCTCGTAGCTAGCAGCCCGCGAGGCGCCTGGGACAGAGCCCCGGGCCGGCCCTGTCTCTGGCGGGCACAGCCCCCACCACAGCACAGCCGCTCTGCTCCCCTAGCCCTTCGAACTGGCTGTGGAGGGGGGGGGGGCTGTCTGAATTCTGGGGGGGCCTCCAGGCTGCCTGGCACCCTCTGTCCTCAGCTGGATGTGAAACCAGTTTCCCCCATGCCTCCCTCTCCCTACGAGAAGCCCCCCTTAATGTCCCTTGGCCAGGCTGCCAAGCAAAAACTCAGCCCGCCCTTCCACACCCTCCCCTGCATGTCCCTGGAGCTGCGCCACAGGGAGAGGTAGACCCCCTCCCCCCTTCCCGCCCCCCAAGGATTAGCAAGCCCAGAAAATGCTGTGGGGACCTCCCCGGGGTCAGGGAGCACAGCGGGGTGGGACAGACGAGGCTGGGGGAGCAGGATGGGAAGGAGGCAGGTCAGCTGACAGCAGGGACTGCTGATGCTGATCTCGCAACTTGGCCACAAGCGGTCAGCTGGGCTGGGCGGGGATCCCCTCTCCCACTCTCTCTGCCTCGAGTTCCCCGTGGGGTGAGGGGGAGCTGCAGGAACCGGGGTGTGTCTGCATGTTTTGTTTCTGGTAGAAGTCCTAATTGGATCCAGCTGGTGAGCCGCCCCTCCTCTGGCCTCAGCTCCCCCCTTCTCCCCTCGGGCAGGGACGGGCACAGGCGAGCTATGTCCCCAGTAGGCCTTTCAAGGGTCAGCAGAAGCCCGCACTCAGACCAGAGCCCGGGAGTTGCCCCAGCCTTCATTGTGCCCTCAGCCCCCAGCGGCCTGAGCAGGGACCGGCACAGGAGCAAGCAGAGCCCCTCTTGTACCTGCATCCGCTCTGCTCCCCGGACTCCTGTGCTGCTCGTGGGACCCGCACCTCAGAACTGCGCACTCCCGCCTGCAACTGACACCCTCTGTACTCACACCCCCTACGACTGACACCCTCTGTACTCACACCCCTACAACTGACACCCTCTGTACTCACACCCCTACGACTGACACCCTCTGTACTCACACCCCTACAACTGACACCCTCTGTACTCACACCCCTACAACTGACACCCTCTGTACTCACACCTCCTACGACTGACACCCTCTGTACTCACACCCCTACAACTGACACCCTCTGTACTCACACCCCTACGACTGACACCCTCTGTACTCACACCCCCTACGACTGACACCCTCTCTACTCACACCCCTACAACTGACACCCTCTGTACTCACACCCCTACGACTGACACCCTCTGTACTCACACCCCCTACGACTGACACCCTCTCTACTCACACCCCTACAACTGACACCCTCTGTACTCACACCCCTACGACTGACACCCTCTGTACTCACACCCCCTACGACTGACACCCTCTGTACTCACACCCCTACAACTGACACCCTCTGTACTCACACCCCTACGGCTGACACCCTCTGTACTCACACCCCTACAACTGACACCCTCTGTACTCACACCCCTACAACTGACACCCTCTGTACTCACACCTCCTACGACTGACACCCTCTGTACTCACACCTCCTACGACTGACACCCTCTGTACTCACACCCCTACAACTGACACCCTCTGTACTCACACCCCTACGACTGACACCCTCTGTACTCACACCCCCTACGACTGACACCCTCTCTACTCACACCCCTACAACTGACACCCTCTGTACTCACACCCCTATAACTGACACCCTCTGTACTCACACCCCTACAACTGACACCCTCTGTACTCACACCCCCTGCGACTGACACCCTCTGTACTCACACCCCCTACGACTGACACCCTCTGTACTCACACCCCCTACGACTGACACCCTCTCTACTCACACCCCTACGACTGACACCCTCTGTACTCACACCCCCGTGCTGCTCCTGCCCCACACCCGGTGGTACCCCCACAAGTCACATGCACAGCACTGCCCTTACCTTCCACCACAGGCACCCAGCACCTCCCTCGAAAGGCCCTCCCGGCCCTCCCGTGAGCCCCAGGCCCCTCAGGCACACACGGGCCTAACTGAACAAAAGCACCGGAGTGGGTCCAGCCCTAGAAGGTGGTGATGGCTGGTTCAGCTTCGGGCCCAGTCCCACGGCTCTGCACCCCGCTCTGGGGCCAGGAGAGCCCCGTTGGACAGCCGGCCCCCTCCATCCCGGATGCCTGAGGCCCCTTCCTCTGGGCTGATGTTTGCCTCAGGGGAGGGGGTAAGGGGAGGGTTTAAGGCAATCCAAGCATGTCGGCCCAAGAAGACCCTCTGCTGAAAAACAGCCTGCGGCGTAGGGGGAAGTGGTGTGTGTGTGTGTGTGTGTGTGTGTGTGTGTGTGAGAGAGAGAGAGAGAGAGAGAGAGAGAGAGAGAGAGAGAGCCGGGGAGTGGTTCCTGTTGCCTGGCGATGCCCCCACGCGCTCCCCCTCGGCCCTGCTGGGCAGTAGGCGGTGGCCTTGCTGTGGCCCAAGGTCTCTCCCAGCCCGAGGCAGCCCGGCGCCCGTGGTGAGCAGATGCGCACTCGGCCCGGGCCGGGAGGGAACTGAAAGTCCTGCTGCCCAGGCCTCCCCCCAGCGGCCCCGTCCCCCTGCCTCCCTCGGGGGATGCGCTGCCTGTGTAGTGAGAGCCCCGGAGGGGCTTTGTCCCGCAGGCCCGCTCCTGGCCAGCCTCCCCTCCTCCTCGCCCGGCCTCCCCTCCCCCACTCCCACCCAGAGCTCCTGCCGGCCTAACAAGCGGCCCATTGTGCCTCTGGGAGCCGGCCCTGGCAGCCTGCGGGCGGGCGCCCAGAGTGGCCTGTTTCCTGGGTCCCGGAGCTCCCACCCAGCTGGCCCCGACGCCCGCCCACGGCCGTCCCCTCCCGCCCCACCCGAGGTCCGGCCCAGAGGGCACGGCGGCTGGTCCAGCAGGCCTTCCCCTCCCCCCTCCTTCCCCACAGAGGACGCGCCCAGGAGCTGCTGGCACACCCACAGCCCTCTGACCTTGACCCAAGCATGCAGGCCCCACCCTACAGCCACCTGGCGGGGCTCAGCCTGGACGACTTCATCCCTGGCCACCTCCGGGCCCATGGGTCATTCTCCAGGGGGACTCGGGTGAGTGAGACAGCAAGGGAGAGGGTTACTGGGGCCTGTCGCTGGCGGGGACCTGGCAGGACAGGTGGGGGTTAAAGGACTGGAAGGGGGAAGGGGGTCAGAAGATAGCTCTAGGGAGCCTCCCCGGTTTCCCCGCAAAAGGATGGAGCTGGCCCTGGAGCCCTCGCCGCCGTGGGGTATGGCTGTGCCCTGGCAGCCACCCCCCACCCTCCCATGCCGCTCCCGGCCCCTCCCCACAGGTGCCCGTGATCCGGAACGGTGGCTCCAACACCCTTAACTTCCAGTTCCACGATCCTGCGCCCAGGACGGTGTGCAATGGGCACTTCCCAACCCGGAGAGAGGCCTCCCGGCACCCAGGTGGGTCCGCGCAGGAAAGCCCGGCCCTGGAGCCGGAGCCGGTGCGGGGCAGGGCCGTTCTAACTGCCCCTCCCTGGGTGAGCAAGCGTGCTGGCCCGGGAGAGTGAAAGCAGTGGGAGAGCAGGCTGACACATCCTTCCCCTTCCTCCCCGCAGTGCCAGGGAAGGAAGTGTGCAGGGCTGGACACTGCCCTGGGGCTGGGGGACCTCCCGCGGGGCAGGGCGTGGCTCACACTGGGGACGGAAGGGTTGAGGAACGCCGCGGGCACACGTGGGCTGCAGAAGGGTGCAGGGGCCCTGAGGGCCCAACACAGGTGGGCAGGCAGCTCCGAGAGCCTGCCAGCTCCCGGGCTCCCACTCGTCCCCACAGCCTGGGCCACAGGGCCCGAGACCCTGGACATCTCCGTGCGGGTCTCTTCTGAGGCGCTGGCATCCTCGGTTGCACATTCCCGTGGGGCAGGCACTCCGTCAAGGAGTTTAATTCCTCTGGCAAGTAATCGCTGAGCACTTGGCCGTGCGGAGCCCTGACAGGATGCCTCACAAGCCTCGTCTTATTCAATCCCTGGCCAAGTATGGACGGCTTCCGCTGGGTCTCAGAGCTGGGTCTCAGAGGGGCTCAGGCTCGGAGGAGGCTGCTGCCTGGGGCGGAAGGGTCCGCCGCAGAAGTTGAGGCCATGACCGCCACGTCTGGCGAACAGTCTCTGTCCCTTACTAAGAGCCACTCTGTGTGCGCCGGGCACTGTTCTGGGCACGGCCACACCCTCCGGGTCCCCCCGGATCCTCGCCACGATGACCCATAAGTGAGAACGGAGGCACCGGGAGGCTGATGGCTGTGCCCACGATCACCCAGCCAGTAGGGGGCAGATCTGGAGTCTGCAGCCAGAGCTGTCCCCTCCCACCCAGCGCCTTTTCCGCCCCAGCCTGCTGCCCCCCCCCCCCCCCCCCCCCCCCCCGGCCAGGACGGCCCAGCATTCCCTCCAAGTAATGCTTCTCAGCCCTCGTTCCGGAAGCTCCGAGGACAGTCCCAGGAAAGCAGAGCGGAGCGGGCACGGGTGTCTCAAGGCAAATTCCATTTTTATTCACTTTAACTGAAACAAACAAACAGAGGCCCGTGGTCCTGCTGAGAGGATTGCGTCTGTCTCCCCGACGCCCACAGGCAAGGAGATGTTGAAATGCTTAAACCCAGAGGATCAGTGTTCCCAAGAACCGAGGGACAGACGAGGTCAGGCGGCCCCTGTCCGTTGCTAATGCTCTCGTGCACACCCTGCAGACCCTGCTTGGTATCAGACCTGGCCAGGCCCTGGGAGCCGGCCCTCAGGGACCCAGAAGACCCCCGACCTCCAACACCCCCAGAACTGGTCAGCCACATGGACCAAGGACAGCAAGCGCCGGGATAAGCGCTGGGTCAAGTACGAGGGAATCGGGCCCGTGGACGAGAGCGGCATGCCCATTGCCCCCCGATCTGTGAGTCTAGAGCTGGGGGCCCACGCTGAGCACTTCTGTGGATTAAAGTTGGGGCAACCAAGGCTGTACCCCAAACATTTCAGACTAAAGCAGGGGTTCAATCAGGATGGGCTTCAGGGGCCGTGAGCCCCATAAAACCACAGGCTGTCATGTGTCTGAGTTGCACAGTGGTTTGTGGGGTAAGAGAATACCCCGTGGCTCTCAGAGGGCCACTGCTGACGGGGGCCCCTCTTAGAGTCTAGTCCCAGGGCCTCGCACAGCTCATGACATGGTTGCTGAGGGGTGACTGGCTGAATGAGGGAGCACAGAGTCCTGAGAGGTGAGCGTGGATGGAGCCAGGCTCCAGACTCCCAGTGGCTCTTCCCACCCCCATCCCCGCCGATGCCTGTCTCAGCCAGCCACCCGCCTTTAGTTCAGTTCGCCATCTCCCCATCTGAACCTGAGGTCAGCAACATACCTTTCTGCCTTCCAGGGCTGGCTGGAGTCTCAGGTGCGGCAGGGGGTGGGAAATAACACTTCTACCTATATTACTGCATTAGTGTTCCATCACATAGAAGCACGCGTTCTTTGTAGAAGCATCAGAAATATAGAGAAGTGAAAAAAATGTGAACCACCCCAAATCTCACAGCATCAGGGTCATCACCGATGGAGATCCTTTCTATATCTTATCTATAATAATTAAAGGGGCATATGCTAATTGGACCGGACATCTTCCGGACATCCTTCCTGATGAAGCCAGGGCCAAAGGGAAGCCAGCCCAGGTCCTGAGTGCCAGAGGGAAGCTGGCGCCGGCAGCCGGGGGAAGGAAGGCCTACTGTTGCATGAGTTTTTGTGCACTGGGCCTCTAGTTCCTATGGATTACCCTACACGAGGTCATTGCCAGTAAAGACAGTCTCCCCCCACCACACTGCCGCCCCCCCCCCCCCCCCCCGATCAACTGGGTTCACAGGAAAAGGGCCCAGGAAGGAAAAATGTCTGTGGCGTGGTATTAGGAGGGTGGCCTGACATTGCCTTTTCTGATCCCAGAGTGTTGACAGCCCAAGAGACTGGTACCGGAAAATGTTCCATCAGATTCACCGGAAGATGCCAGGTGAGACACCCTTCCCGGCCCCCTCTCCACCTCTACCCCGGTGGGCCCCGGCTCCGGGGGCTTCGGAAGTTGGGGGTGCAGAAAAGGGAACTTGCCTGCTCAGGGAGTTCTTCTGCACCCACCCCAGGCTCTGTGCCCAGTGGCTCCTAAAACAGGCAAAGGAAGTACCCTCCAATCTCCTCCCTGCTCTCAGGGGCGGAGGGAGGGAACCGTGACCAGGCACTGTCCCCAGTATCCTCTGAGGGTATGGGCATCCGTGAGGCCACTCATTCATTCAGTTAGTCCCGAGACTGGGGATTGAGCACTTACTGTGTGTCAAGCACTATTCCAGGTGCTGAAGATAAAACTGGGGGACAAAAAAGAATGTTCCTGTCCCAGGGACGCTTAAGAAAGAGGGAGACAGAATAAGCAGATCATAAAGCCGCAATACAGCAGCTGATGTCAGCACTAGGGAGCAGAGGGCTGGGCTTACCCAGGGCAGTGGCATCGGCGCAGAGAGCTCGGGAGTGAAGGAGTTAGCCCTGCAGGGCAGGGGAGGGGTGCTGCACCAAGGGGACCCCAGAGACTCAGGGGCAGAAGCAAGTCTGGTATGTTCTGGAATATCAAGGAGAGGCCAGAATGGAGTGAGGGGACGATGGTGGGAGAGGGGATTGGGTCCCGGAGGGCCTTTGGGGCCATTATAAGGACTTGAGGCTTTTATTCTGCAAGAGCTGAGCGGTTCTGAGCAGAAGAGTGACATGCTCTGACCAGTGATGTCTGGAAAGGCTCATGCAGGCTGCCAGGTGGGAAAGACTGGGCAGGGTGGCCACAGGGGACCAGTTAGGAGGCCTGGCTTTACCCCAGGCCAGAGGCCACGGTGCCGCAGCCGCAGGCCTGCTGGGATTCGGAGACAGAGTCCTGGGAATTTGCTGATGGATTTGAGAGAGAGGAGTCACGGCTGACCAACCTGCGCAGGTGGAAGGATGGAGCTGCCACTTACAAATGCAGGGAGGTCTGCAGGGGGCGCAGGTGTAAGAGGTTTAGATGTGGGGCATCCATGCGGAGAAGCTTTGTAGGCGGTTGAGATGCGAGTCAGTAGCTCAGGGGCCACGCCTGGGCTGCAGGCGGGAATACCTGGGACTCATTCAGAGAGATTTTGATGCAAATCCGCCCAAGTATTCCAATGTGCAGCCAAGGTTGTAAGTCCCTGGAATAGCTGCTATTTTTTTTTTTTTTTTTACACCAGAAGATTAGATAAGATGCCCTGGAGAGCGGGAGAGACAGAAGCCCCAGGACTGAGTCTTGGGCACTGAGTGGCTCCTGAGGTGAGCAGGACTCAGCCACACAGCCCGAGAAGGGGCAGCCGGAGGCAGGGGAGAACCAGAGTGGACTCCCTGAACCCGAGGGGAAGAAACACTGCAGCGGGAGGAAGGGACCCACTGTCACTGCTGCTGCTGCTGGGTGCATGCCGATGGCCATTTGATTGGCCGTGTGGAAGTCACTGGCTCCATGAGAAGAGCAGGCAGGGCAAGAGCGGAGGGCTGAGCTGCCCCACCAGAAGGGAATTGGGGGCTGTGAGGGAGGGCCAGCGGCTGCTGCAAAGGACAGCAGAGAGCTCCAGAGCCAGCAGGAGGCCTGGGATCGGAGGGGGTGTTCTGGTTGGCGTTTGAGGAGCTGTTGGGGCACGTCTGCTCACCTAGGAGATCGAGGGGGTTGGCCGATCAGTTGCTAGGAGGCCCCAGAAAGTCATGAACACCGTGAGGAGTGGGTCTGGGCAAAGGGGGACGGACACACACAGAGGAGAGGGTGCAGAAGGGGCCAGAGGGAGAAGAGGCAGTGGCCTTCCCCTACCCGAAGTGGTGAGGGCAGGTCTGTGGCGCTCAGAGAAAGGATCGGTATGGGAACCAGGGCGGGAGGAGTAGGAATTTGGGCAAGTCCACTGCCCCCGTGGGCCGGCTCAGGCCTTGAGTCTGCCAGAGGCATTTCAAGCCCTCCCCAGAACTGCCCTCCTAATTCCTTCCCTCCCTCGAGACATTCTTCGGGCCCTGACTCAGTCCCTTGGCCCCTGCTCTAGGCAGGGGGGAGGCTAGGAGCAGCTGAGGCAGCCTCACGGGGCACTCCGACCTCCCTTGCTGTCCCATGCCTGACCCGGTCCTTTCTGCTCCCGCAGACATGCATCTGGACTGGACCCTCGAGGAAGCACCCAAAGGTGAGGTGAGAGGGTGGCCCGCCCAGCTGGGCCTTGAATTTGACCCTCCCTGCAGCCACACCTGCCTCTGGGGCTTCCCAGCGGCTTAGTTCCGCTGGAGAAGCTTGTATGCCCATTTCCGGTAAGCGTCCAGGCCCTGGCAGGCGGCATTCAGGAGCCTCAGCTTCCCTGCCCAGCGAATGCCCAGCCCTGGCCGTGACTTCTCTGGGCCTCTCTTTCCTGATCCCTAAAATGGGGACACTGCCTACCCCAGAGCGGCTTTGAGCATGTCTTAAAGAGAGCAAAGCTCTTAGTGCAAAGCGCACATTCAGGGGTCCGGAACCCCACCCCTTTCCCCCAGGAGCTACCCAGGACTGTGGGTATGGGTATCAAAACCTCCCAAGGTCAACCAGGTGACCTCAACCTCTGCTCTCCCCTCCCCCACCCTACCTGTCTCCTCCCGCCTGCAGGGGCTTCCTCCTGTGCCGCCTCTGCAGACTCACGGTGTCCAGGGCACCAGCAAAGAACTGCATCCCGGCCAGGCCAGGCCTCCTTTCTGAGCGGGTAAGCCTGCGGGCTGCAGAGGGCCCTGGCTTCCCTGTGGGGACTGGCAGCCCCTTGTGGCAGCAGCTGGCACGGCCTCCAAGTAGGGAAGCTGGGGACTTGGCTCCCCTGACAGTTCAGCCCCTTCTCAGGATCCCTCCCCACTGCTCCAGGACTCCCTTCCCCGCCAGGGCCCAAGGGGAGCGGCAGGCAGGGGTGGACTTGGCACCCAGTCCTGGCCAGGACCCCCATGATGCAATGCAGGAGTCACCACCCCAAAGATCCACAGGTACTATGGGGTGGAGAGCCAGGTGTCCCACGAGTAGGTGTGGATCTATGGCAGGGGTGGGCAAACTTTTTGACTCCAGGGCCACAGTGGGTTCTTAAACTGGACCGGAGGGCCGGAACAAAAGTAACCTGACCATGCTGGCACTCTCATCTTGGGCTGCTGGTGAAGGAGCGGAGGGGAGAGCAAGAGAACCCTCCGCTCTTTTGGCTCCGCGGGCCGGATAGAACAGCCGAACGGGCTGGATCCGGCCCGCGGGCCGCAGTTTGCCCACGGCTGGTCTATGGCCATCTGCTCCGATGCCTCAGAGAAAGCAAGGGGTCGAGGATCCAAGTTTCCTCTCAGGCGCCATGGAGAGAGGATCCCCGGAGGGCACCTGAGAGGAAACTTGGATGCAGCTGCTTTTCTCAGGTGAAAGAGTAGCTGCTTTTCTCTGTGCAGCTGCCTGGCCCTGGAGGGGTGCGACCCCACCTTGAGAATGAGACACCCACGAGCTGCTTATTCTCCTCTGGGCGAGATTCACCTCATTAGCATAGCCATAACATGCCTGTGGCTCTCGGCACCATCAGTAAGAGAGAGACCACGAGCTGGAGAATTGGACTCAGGGTTCTGGGTTCCTGCAGGTGTGCCCTGAGCAACTTAGCCAGCCTGAGCCTCAGTAACCCCGTCGGTTACATGGGGATCATGGAGTGGTCATGGGGATTAAGGCTCATCGCAAGTCTCCACAAACATTATTAATACAGACTTCATCGTGACAAGAGCTTCCTTAGACTGGGAACAACATATTCCATTCGCATTACCACCCATATTATTTTGAGAATAGAAAACAGAGTCAATGATTGCAGCCAACAAATCCTGACCCTGCGGTCAGACATTCCATCACTTGATAAGCTGGTACAGTCATTCCATTGAGTGGAGACATCCAAATTCAACAGAGGCTGGAGCCTGTAAGCCAGCCACGGAGGGATTCCTAGAGGGGACGAGGGCCCATGTGACTGGGCCGTGCCTGGAGTGCGGCCGGAGGGGCCTCCCAGACGAAGTCATGAATTCGGCACCCTCAGAGCAGGGAGGCCCAGGCTCCGACATCACATGCCAGGGCCGCAGGCTCCTCCCCTGCCCGGGGTTTTCCTCGGACTAGTATCTAGTCCCACAGCCTTGGGCACAGGTGCAGCCAAGGAGACCAGCTTCACCGGATGACACTCACATACATCGCCGCCGTCACGGGGCAGCCTGCACGCAATGACAGGCCAGTCACCAAGGCCAGCAGGAAAGGGACCCGCCACTCATGGAGCAGGAGCATGTGCCAGGCCTTTCCCGGGCGCCTCAGGGCGTATGGCCCCTCACATAAGCGCCACCACACCCTTGCGTGGGCGGGAATCCTTCTGACGTTGCAGGCATTGGATCGGAGGCTCTGGCGGATCAGTAACTTGCCAAAAGAGAGCACAGCCAAGTGGCGGAGCTGAGATTTGAACTCAGAGCTCATAACTTTCCACGTGTTAACACTGCTCCCGGGCCTGGAGCAGGAGAGGACGTGTGCGCAGCTCCCTCTCCCAGGGCTGTGATCTCACTTGTGTCTCAGTTTCCCTAAAAGGAAACTGAAGAAATGCCCTTCCCTTTCTCTAGAAGAAGCTGGGACCCCTGTGAAGAATACCCTAGAAGCACCTTCCACTGTAACCCTGGAGCATTTTCCTCCCTGCCCAGGAGCCCGAATCAGGTAGCCCTCCCAGCACCCTCCCCACAGGATCTGTCGTCGCCCCCCCCCCCCCCCTTCTTAGCCAGTCCCTCTGTGGAAAGAGCACAGATAAAGTCCTTTCCGGTGGGGCCAGTGAAGGAGGCAAATCACGGAGGTGACTGGAGGTCATAGGGGTGGGGCAGTGGCCTGAAAGCCTGCCCAGGGTCCTAGTGTCCCTCTACTCAAGCTGATTCCTACCCACCTCCATGCAGGTGCCCAGACGCCGAGTGAAAGCAGACAATGTCTGGACAGAAGAATCTTGGAACCAGTTTCTGCAAGAACTAGAGACTGGGCAGAAGGCGAGTGTGGGCCGGGTCCTCTGGGAGTGGGTGCACCCTCGGCCAGTGCATTTTGGCAAGAGGGTTCGCCCCCTCTGACCCACCCTTCCCATCTTCAGCCCAAGAAACCTCTGGTGGATGAACCTGCTGAGAAGCCCTCCCAGCCCATAGAGGTGAGTGCTGCAGGGAAGGCGGGGGAAGGGGAGACGCAATGTTGGGGGGGCAAAGGAGAATCTCTGGGTGATGTTGGCCCCAGTGACCCTGGGCAGAGGACACAGATCCCACAGCTCCCATCGTCCCTGGTCCCGCACAGTTTGTCTTTGTATCCCCAGCACCCACCACAGCGATGGCATTCAGTAGGCACTCAAACATGCATGGGATAAATGTGTGTCGACCCAGCGGGAGCAGAGAAGAGTGGTCCGTGTGGGCTGGAATTTTCAGGAAGTTTTCTTAGAGGTGGAGCTGAGCTCTGAAGAGTTGGGCGGGTTGGGCTCGGCAGAGGGCGCTCCGGGCGGGGAGGCGGGCAGTGGAGGGGAAGCAGGTACCGGGAAGCCAGGCGGTGGAAGGCCACCAGGACTTGACGGGAGAGAAAATGGGGATCCGGGCAGGCTCTTGATTAGATAAGGGACCACAAGAAACGGCACGCTCAGGAAGTCCTAAGGACTATCTTGGGAGTACCGGATGGGTGAGCCTGGCCTGGCCCGGCGCCCTGCACCCTTCGGCCATCGGCCATCGCCCCCCCCCCCCCCTGCACCGCTTTCCCCGCCTCTCCCACTCCCCCGCGCCCGCGCCGCCCGGGCCTCTCGCGATCGCCCGCCGCAGGTCCTGCTGGAGAGAGAGCTGGCCAAGCTGAGCGCCGAGCTGGACAAGGACCTGCGCGCCATCGAGAACCGGCAGACCTCTCCCAAGGTACCGACCTCCGGGCCCCTCCGGAGCCTGCGTGCAGGGTCCCCGCCGCTGGGCGGGGGTCGAGGGGCCGCCGGAGGCGTCGCTCCCGCCGCACTCGGCGACCCGGGGCGGACTTCCCTCCGCTCCGGGCTGGGCGGGGCTCTCCCGGTGGCTCCGCCCGACCCTCCAGGTCCGACGGCCCAGGGCCGGCTCCGCGCTCAGCCCCGCACCTCCCCGGACCTCCCAGTGCTCTGGACCGCCTTCCCCCCGAACCTCCCCCACCCCCCACCTCGCCCCAGTCCCGGACCTCCCCGCCCGGACCTCCCCCGGGCCGCCGCTCGCAGGGATCTCCCTCCCCACCGCCCCCTCCGCCCGCTTCCCGGGCCCCCTCCCTCTTCCGCACCCGCTCCCCGGCTTCCTCCGGCTCCTCGTCTCCTCCCAGCTCCCCGCCCCGCCCCCGCGCTCCTTCCCGGCCGCCAACTTCTCCGGAGGCGGAGGCGGTGGCCTGGCTGCGCCGCGGCGGGCGGACGGTCCGGCCTGACGCCCTGTCCCCCGCAGGGTTCCCGGGCGCGCCGGTCCTCCCCGGAGCCGCGGTCCTCCGCGCGGTGAGTGGCCGGGAGCGCGGGGAGCGCGGGCCGGCCGGGCGGGAGGGACGTGGCGAGGGGAGGGAGGGAGGGAGTGCAGTTGGGGGAGACGTGGAGGCGGGCGGCCAGGGGCCGGGACGCGGCCGGGGGCCCGGGACGCGGCAGGTGGCACCGCTCGCCGCTGGCGGCCGTCCTGGTCCTTGAGGGCAACTGCCCTCGGCCCGAGAGGGGGCGGCCGCGCCCGCCCTTGGCCGCGCACCCGCCTCCCGCGGGCCGCGCCCTCGCCGGCCCTCTGCTTGGGAAGTAGGGCGCCCCGCGGCGAGGCGGCCGGAGGGGGGGGGGGGAGCTTGGGCGATGGGGGGAGCCTGGTAGGGCTGAGGCCAGACAGGTGGCTCGCTCACTCCCTGTGTCCCCGCAGCCCGGCCTCTGCCTGGAGCCTCAGCAACCCGAATGCACTTTACCGGGGCTCCTCCTGGCCCCTGAGCCCCCACAGAATGGCGGATGGAGGAAGCCCCTTCCTAGGTCGTAGGGATTTTGTCTACCCTTCCTCAACCCGCGGTAAGGACCGGATCCTGCCCCCTTTCCCACCCAGAGGCCCACCGCTCACCAGACCTGGCGCCTCTGGGGTGTGGCAGGAAGATCCCATAGCCCCTGCTTCCACTGGTGCCAGTGGGTGGGGGGTGGGGACCCCATCCCAGCCCCCCCCCCAGCCCCCAGGCATGGCCTCCCCACGCTGAGCTCATGCTTCTCCGCAGACCCTAGTGCCTCTGAACGAGGGGCCAGCCCTGCCAGGAAGGAAGAAAAGAAGGTAAGGGGGTGGGAGCGTTAGGGTCAGGGTGCAAGGGGGACCTGGGTGGGTCCTGGGGTCACCCCCTGTGTCTTCTCCCCCTGCATAGAGGAAGGCTGCCAGGCTCAAGTTTGACTTCCAGGCACAGTCCCCCAAGTAAGTGCCTTTGTCTCCCCTCCCCTGCCCCTTGGGGCTGGCTCTGCCCTGGGGGAGAGGGGAGGGGGCTGAGGTGGGCATCCCCCGGAGGTGGAGGGGGCTGGGTGTGCTGGACGGGGTCGCGGAGGGCCGCCGCAGCTTGCCGCATGCCCCTGCTCTGGCCCGCAGGGAGCTGACCCTGAGGAAGGGTGATATTGTCTACATCCACAAGGAGGTGGACAAGAACTGGCTGGAGGGGGAGCACCATGGCAGGCTGGGCATCTTCCCTGCTAACTACGTGGAGGTGAGCTGAGGGGGGGGGAGAGGTGGGCGTTTGGGTGTGCAGAGACCTTGTCCATCCATGGCTTCTCTCCCGAGCTGGCTGCCACAGCTCGCAGGTTCCCTGGGATGTGGACTGTGAGCTCCAGGGCAGGGGCCATGTCTCAGCCTCACGCGTAGCCGTGGCCCCCACGGCCTGGCCCAGCACTCTGCCTGTACCCGGGAAATGTTCGTTAAACGAGGGCTAACGCTGGGATCCAGTCCACGGGGGAGAACCAGGCCTGCCAGCGCTGTCAGTGTCCATCTCTCTCCAACTGTCCTTGGGATGAATCCTAATTACACCTGGCAAGAGTACAAAGTGTGCGGTGTTTACACATCGCATATACACGCACTCATTTCCATGTGTACAGTTGACCCTTGAATAATGCAGGGCTTAGGGACACTGACCCCCCCCCCCCCACACACACACAAAGAGCCACATGTAACTTTTTAGAAAAAAATATATTTTTATTGACTTTAGAGAGGAAAGGAGAGAGAGAGATAGAAACATCAATGATGAGAATCATGGATAGGCTGCCTCTTGCACGCCCCCAACTGGGCACCCAGGCAAGTTCCCCTGGCCAGAATCAAACCTGGGACCTTCCAGTCCAGCCGTGGGCAAACTACATTCCGCCCCCGAGCCGAAAGAGCGGAGGGTTCTCTTGCTCTCCCCTCTGCTCCTTCACCAGCAGCCCAAGATGAGAGTGCCAGCATTGTCAGGTTGCTTTTGTTCTGGCCCTCCGGTCCAGTTTAAGAACCTATTGTGTCCCAGGGGGCCATGTGTACCCTGGGTGAGCCGTGTGTCCCAGGGGGCCGTGTGTCACGGGTGAACCGGGTGCCCCAGGGAAGCAGTGGGACCCGGGGGGGAGGGGCGGTGAGAACCAGAGGAGGAGCGGACTCTATTCGTGTGGTCCTGAGATAGTCACCATAAAACAAGCAGACTGCCAAATAAGGAGCGGATTCTATTCGTGTGATCCTGAGATAGTCACCATAAAACAAGCAGATTGTCAAGTGACAGCGGGGAGGGGAAGGAGACCTGGGGGGAGATAAGAGAACAACCGAAGGACTGGTATGCATGCATATAAGTACAACCAACAAACACAGAACTCTGGGGAGGGAGGGCATGAATGGGAGGTGGGGGGGGGGCAATGATAAGCTATGTACACATATAATACCTTAATAAATTAAAAAAATAAATTTGAAAAAAAAGTAAAATAAAAAAAATTAAAAAAAGAACCTATTGTGGCCCTGGAGTCAAAAAGTTTGCCCACCCCTGTTCCAGTCCACAGGCTGACACTCTACCCATTGAGCCAAACCAGCCAGGGCCAGTTGTAACTTTTGACTCCCCCCCCAAACTTATCTACCGTATTTGCCGGCGTATAAGACGATTTTTTTGGCCCTGAAAAATACCGTATTTGCCGGCGTATAAGAGACTGGGCGTATAAGACGACCCCCTAACATTTCCACTCAAAATACAGAGTTTGTTATATACTCCCGTATAAGACTACCCCCCCACTTGGAGGCATATTTTTCAGGGCCAAAAAATCGTCTTATACGCCGGCAAATACGGTACTCAGAGCCTGCTGTGGATAAGAAGTCTTACCGATAACAGGCCTTCCTGATTAATGCCTGTTTTGTATGTTATATGTATTACATACTGTATTCTTATAATAATGTAAGCTAAATCATAAGAAAGAGAAAATACATACATTTTATGCATTTATTTTTTAACTTTTTGGGGGGAGGATATTACTAGGCTGCCTGGTTTATGTGTGAGTTTTTACAAATTGCTGGAAATCTCCAAAATTTTTCCAATATATTTACTTGAAAAAAATATAAATGGACCCAAACAGTTTGAACCTTTGTTATTCCAGAGTCACCTGAATTTACCTCCTGTTTCCTCCCATTAACCTGGGGAAGGGATAGATCTGCCCCATTTTCCAGATAGGCTTGCTGAGGTTCAGAGACAAGTTGTTAAAAGACCCAGAATCTGAATGAAGTTATAGATTCTGGTATTTGTGTCTTTTAAGCTGTCTAAATTATTAATTTGAAGTTGTTCATAATGTATCCTTATTATCATTTTAATGTCAGTAAGATCTGCAGTGATGTCCTTTCTTTCATTCCTGATATTAATAGTTTGTGTGCTCTCTGATTCTGGCTAGAGATTTGTTAATTTTATTGATCTTTTCAAAGAACCAACTCGAGATTTTATTGATTTTTCCCTATTTTTGTTTTTCATATCATTGATTTCTGCCGCTTTAGTATTTCCTTATGCATGGATTAGGTCCAGTTTGCACTTTTTTTTCCCTAGGTAGGGTGGTAGTTTAGATGATTGATTTGAAACATTTCCCCCCAATATATGCATTTAATGCTATACATTTTCCCCTAAGCACTGTTTTAAATGCATCCCACAGATTTTAATGTGTTTTCTCATTCAACTCAAAACTATTTTCCCATTTCCTTCGGGACTTCCTCTTTGAACTATGGGGTGGGTGGTTGTTTTCATTCCGGCTTTTGATACGGCAGCACCCTCTCACACCCTCAGGACTCTCTGAGCCTGAAAGTTCGCAAAGTATATACGGTATTCCGTGTCATCAGTCAGCTAGATCTTAGTATGAAATAGTCTATTGGCATCCTGGCCAGGGGTGCTCAGTTATTTGAGCATTGTCCTGTCCTGAAGAGTCACTGGTTGGATTCCTGGTCAGGGAACATACCCAGGTTTCAGGTTCAATCCTGGTCCGGTGTGTGCAGGAAACAACTAATCAATGTTTTCCTCTCTCCCGCTCTCCTTCTCTCCCCTCCCCCCCTTTCCTGCCTCCTCCTTCCTTCCCCCCTCTCTCTTAACTCAATTAAAACAGCCCTGGTGGGTAGCTCAGTTGATTAGAGCATCATCCCGATACTCCAAGATTTCAGGTTTTATCCCCCGTCAGGGCACATACAAGAAACAACCAATGCCGAAACCGGTGTGGCTCAGTGGATAGAGCATCGGTCTGCGGACTGAAAGGTCCCAGGTTGGATTCTGGTCAAGGGCATGTACCTTGGTTGCGGGCACATCCCCATTGGGGGGTGTGTAGGAGGCGGCGGATCTATGATTCTCTCTCATCGATGTTTCTAACTCTCTATCCCTCTCTCTTCCTCTCTGTAAAAAGTCAATAAAATATATTTTTAAAAAAGAGACAACCAATGAATGCACAAATAGGTAGAACAACAAGTCGATGTTTCTCTCTCTCTAAAAATCAATAATAAAAATTTAAAATCAATAAAAACATTTAAAACATATATATTACAAAAAAGAAAGAGTTGATTCGCTTTTTGATGTTTGTGAGTAGGGTGAAGCAAAGACAGCCCGGAGGTTCTGGGCAGCTGGTGGGTGGAGGCGGGGGAGGAAGAGGGACACTGGGTCCTCGGCAATGATAACACGGTAGCGCCTCCCTTTTAGAGCGCGCCAGCAGGCGTGCCCGGCTCCTTGTAACTTGTTTCCTTCTGCCCTGCAAGTTCAACTCCCTTCACTGAACTGCCCACTGCCCAGTGCCCACTGCTCACTCCAGTAACGCCCACTCCACACACCCCAGGGCAGAATCTTCCTCCAGGGCTCTTCCTGGCCACCCCTGGCCACCCTGGGCTGTGTCTGCTGTCTGTCCCCTCTCTGGCCTGGGGACAGGTCTTACAATACCACCTTCTCTTGGTTGCCTCCCCCTCCCAGGAGCCCCAGGTGTGTGGCCAGTTCATGTCTCGGCTGAGCCTTTCTCGTTTTCTTCCTTGCTGCAGGTGCTGCCTGCCGACGAGATCCCCAAGCCGCACAAGCCGCCCACCTACCAGGTGCTGGAGTACGGAGAAGCCGTGGCCCAGTACAACTTCAAGGGGGACCTGGAGGTGGAGCTGTCCTTCCGGAAGGTGCGGCCTGGCCAGGCAGGAAGTGGGGGTGGGCCGGGGCTGGTGAAGACGGAGGAGATGCGTACAGTACGACATTTAAAAAAATATATATTTATTGATATTTTACAGAGAGGAAGGGAGAGAGATAGAGAGCTAGAAACGTCGATGAGAGAGAAACATCGACCAGCTGCCTCTTGCACACACCCTACTGGGGATGTGCCTGCGACCAAGGTACATGCCCTTGACCGGAATTGAACCTGGGACCTTTCAGTCCGCAGACCAACGCTCTACCACTGAGCCAAACCGGTTTCGGCCAGTACAACATTTTTATTTGTTTTTTAAAACATATGTCTTTATTGATTTCAGGAGGAAGGGAGAGGGAGAGAGAGATAGAAACATCAATGATGAAAGAGAATCATTGATCGGCTGCCTCCTGCACGCCTCTTACTGGGGATCGAGCCTGCAACCTGGGCCTATGCCCTTGACAGGAATCAAACCTTCAGTCCATAGGCTGATGCTCTATCCACTGAGCCAAACTGGCTAGAGCTACAGTAAAACATTGTTAAAAAGAGGTGTATCCACCTTCCTCTAGTCTTTTCAATTTTCCCCCCCCCTCAGTCTCTGTGGATTAATTTCCCTTAACGTAGCCCATATTTTAAAAGTCCAAAACTTCTAGAGTGGTGCTTTTTTTCATGCCTGGTTGGTACGTTTTGAGGATCACAATCTGCATTTTTACTGTTTTCTTTTTTCTTTTTTTTTTAATCCTCACCTGAGGATTTTTTCCCATGGATTTTTTTTAGAGAGAGTGGAAGGGACGGGGAAAGAGAAACATTGATGTAAGAGAGACCCATTGATTGGTTGCCTCCTGCACACACCCAGACTGGGGCCAAGGATCGAACCTGCAACCAAATGTATTTTCCCTTGACCTGAATCAAACCCACAACCCTTCAGTCTGCAGGCTGACACCTAACCACTGAACAACCCAGCTAGGGCATTTTTAAAATATATTTTATTGATTTTTTACAGAGAGGAAGAGAGAGGGATAGAGAGTTAGAAACATCGATGAGAGAGAAACATCAATCAGCTGCCTCTTGCACACCCCCCCACTGGGGATGTGCCCGCAGCCAAGGTATATGCCCTTGACTGGAATCGAACCTGGGACCCTCCAGTCCACAAGCTGACGCTCTATCCACTGAGCCAAACCGGTTTCGGCGCAGCTAGAGCATTTTTAAAAGAGTAAAATGGAGCCAAAACCGGTTTGGCTCAGTGGATAGAGCGTCGGCCTGCAGACTGAAAGGTCCCAGGTTCAATTCCGGTTAAGGGTATGTACCTTGGTTTCGGCACATCCCGGTAGGGGGTGTGCAAGAGGCAGCTGATCCATGTCTCTCTCTCATGGATGTTTCTAACTCTCCATCCCTCTCTCCTTCCTCTCTGTAAAAAATCAATAAAATATATATATTTTTAAAAAGAGTAAAATGGAAATATTAGAAGGCCTTGCATGTAGCCTGGCTAGGTAGTTGGTTAGAGTTGTCCCAATATGCCAGGATTGTGGGTTTGATCCCAGATCAGGGCACATGCAAGAATCAACCAATGAATGCATAAGTAAGTGGAACAAGTCGATGTTTCTCTTTCTCTCTCTCTAAAATAAATCAACTAAAAATAAAAAAAAAGAACCCTTTGCATGTAGTAAGGGTATTCTATCACATTTTTAGGCATTTATGCCCTGGCCAGTTGGTTGGAACATCGCACCATACACCAAAAGGTGACAGTCCGATTCCCGGTCAGGGCACATACCCAAGGTGTGGGTTCCATCAGCAGTCTAATCGGGCATGTGCGGGAGGCAACTGATCAATCTCGCATCAGTGTTTCTCCCTCCCTTCCTCTCTCAAAAATGGGAAAAAAAAAAGTTTTTAGGCATTTGTGTGTGGGGGGGAGGATGGGGGGATTGTTACTACAATACAATTTTTATGACAGATCGTGTTCAAGAAAGCTTAAAAAATGTTGTCCTAGAAAGCAGGGTTTGGTTTTCCTTTGGCTGATTTTTGGGGCGGAAGCCATGGATGTCCCTGGTGAATGTCCCCCAGAAGAGCTGGCCTCAGGGACAGAGCGGGAGGAGGTGGCAAAGTGGGGAGGGGGGGGCCGGAGAGGGCTGGAAACCACTTCCCCCCGGCCTCCGCCGCGAGGGCCTGGGGAGCACTCGCCGTCGTCTGGGGGTTGGTTTGTGGGCAGTGGTGACAGGACCGCTCAGCGTGGAGGCGGGACAGGGCCAGTGCGGGGTTAGGGCCTGGCCAGTGCTTCTTGCCAAGCTGCCAGTGACGTCCTTTGCTCCTCACAGCCTCCACTGCTACCCTCACTTCGCAAGCGAGGAAACCATGGCTCAGAGGGGCAAAGTCAGCTGTCCAAGGCCACACAGCGTGGAACTGGCGGAGCCTGGTGTGGACCCATGTTCCTAGCCACCAGGCTCCCCTGTGGCTTCTGCCCCGTGGCCAGGCAGCCTGGGTTCGGCTCCTGACTCTCCACTGCCTGGCTGGGCGACCTCTGCATACTAGCAGCCCGCTGACCCCTCTGGGTGTCCGGGGAGGCAGCCGTGGGGGCAGCCGTGTGGGGGTTGTGCCCAGGAAGCCCTCCAGACCTGCCTCCTGTCTCCGCAGGGGGAGCGCATCTGCCTGATCCGGAAGGTGAACGAGAACTGGTATGAGGGGCGCATCTCGGGCACCGGGCGCCAGGGCATCTTCCCGATCAGCTACGTGCAGGTGAGCCGGGAGCCCCGGCTCCGCCTCTGCGAGGAGGGCCCCCAGCTCCCCGCGTCCCCCAGCATGACCGCCGCCCGGCTAGCTGCCCATCACCCCGGCTCCCCGGGAGCACCGCGCAGCCCAGCGGACCCCACCGACTGGGGGGGCCGGACCTCCCCCCGCCGCACCGGCTTCTCCTTCCCCGCCCAGGAGCCCAGGTCCCAGGCCCAGGTAAGATGACCTGTGTCAGGGGGAGAGCTGACCCCTCCCTCCCGTGCCCCCCCCCCCACTCCTGTGACGGGGAGCCCTTCCCAGGCCGCCCCAGGACAGACTGGCGGGGTGGCTGACTGGGCAGAACCTGGCGTGCAGCCCCACCCTGGCCCTGTGGGCCTCGGAGCCCTCCGGCTGGGTCTGGCCCCCGAGCTGCAGGGAGAATAGGATGGGCAGCCGGCCCTCCGTGGGCCCCAGAGCCAGCCCAAGCCTCCTGGCCCCTCGCATTGCACTTTTGTGGCTTGTGCCTCTCGGCCTCGGGCACAGGGTAGGGCTGGGTGCCCCGGGGGGGGGGGGAGCTGCTGGCCCTGCTGTGACCTCGGGCATGTCACTTACTGTCTGGATGTGGGTCTTCTCACCGGGAGAATATTCTTCACCTGCGGAACGAGGATGGTAGAACAGAGGGTCGTTGGGGGCGGGGGGTTGAGTTACAAGTTTATTCTTAAGGAGAGTCCCTGGCCCCCATCCTGAGGGCTCACAAGCCCATGTGCTCCCGCGGTCATCGCTTCACTCAGCAAGCCAGTACGAGCGGGCGCGGGCGGTGCGCGGGCTCCTCCCGCCGAGGTCCTCGGGGTTCCGAAACCGGCCGCCGGCCCCCCCTGTGCCGTGCAGGGTCACAGACCCGCTGTGCCGCGGGGACAGAGGATCAGATGAGCGGAGGGCGCATTTCACTTCTTCCCCCTCATGCTGCCTTTGCCCACTTTTCCTCCCGTGGCCCCCCAGAATCTCAGCACCCCTGGGTCTTCTCTGTCCCATCATGGAGGCTCCAGCCGTGCCGTGGACCTGGGGACCTCCTCCCACAACACCGCTCAGATACACTGGACCCCGTGAGTACCCTCTGGGGGAGCTCGGTCGGGGTGGGGGCTGCATCAGGCAGTGCTGAGCACGCGACCCCTCTAGCTTCCCAAGGTGGGTTTGGGAAGCTCCTGGCTCCTTAGGTAGCGCTAGTCCTTGCTGTGCTTCCGGGTGACTTGGTGGTGGCGAGGGGGCTGCTTTGTCTGCAGTGCTCCTGACCTGGCCCTGTCAGCCCTGTGGCCCCTCCCTCAGCCCCAGCCTCAGTCTCCTCAGCTCCCAGCCCTGAGGTCAGCGTGGAAGTGTGGGAGCCGCCGGGAGAGCAGGCTTGAAGGCCCTGGGAGCGCCTAGGAGGCAGGGTGTGGGTGGTTCAGGCTTGGGGGGCAGGGAGCAGGCCTGGGGAGGAAGGAGCTGGAGCTGGAGCTGCCATTCCAGGAGCTGGGCCAGGGCTGTCGGGAACACGGAGAAACCCTGGAAAGTTCACAGGACGGGGCAGCGCTGGGGTTTAGACTCTGGGTCTGGTCTCGGAAGGGGTGAGGGCTCTGGCGGTTGCCATGACAGTGTCTCTCTCCCGCAGGTACCGGGCAGTATACCAGTACAGGCCCCAGAACGAGGACGAGCTGGAGCTGCGGGAAGGGGACCGGGTGGATGTCATGCAGCAGTGCGATGACGGCTGGTTTGTGGGTAGGTGGGCCTGGGGGCGTGCTGGGGTGGGGGGGGGAGGCAGGCTGGAAGGACATGTACCTGGAGGGACATGTACCCGTTCGGCTGTTCTATCTGGCCCGCGGAGCCGAAAGAGCGGAGGGTTCTCTTGCTCTCCCCTCCGCTCCTTCACCAGCAGCCCAAGAGGAGAGTGCCAGCATGGTCAGGTTGCTTTTGTTCCGGCCCTCCGGTCCAGTTTAAGAACCCATTGTGGCCCTCGAGTCAAAAAGTTTGCCCACCCCTGGGCTAGGGGCAGGCTGGAAGCGGGTACCTCAGGGTCCCTGCGGCCAGTAGGAGGGGAGAGGTTGGTTCAGCAGAGTCATGGCCTGACCCAGCACATCCCCCTTCCGGCCTGGCTGATTCCCCAGAGCCAGCGCTTCTGTTGTCTTCACACCTCCAAGAGGGGTGAGGCCCGGGCTACTGATTAAGTCAGTTCAGACCTGGACCAAGTCTCACGCCTGTATCCCCCCTCTACCTCCTCCCCAGTTGGCAGCTAGCTCCCCCAACCCCTTCCCACCAAAAGGAGAGAGAGATGCCGGCCCTCAGAGCCGGTGCAAGGGCAGCTCAGGCAAAGGGCGGAAGCAGGACGCCTCGCGCTGGCCTTGGCCTGGTTCAAGGTGACCAGCTCAGCAGGCGGCACGTGCCTGCTTCCCCACAGTGGGCAGCCCTGTCCGGCCTCAGAGGCAGTGAGCGGCCAGGTGCCCGGGCGGCAGGCTGCGCGGCCTGCGTGGTGGAGGGGCGCCTGGGGGGGTGGCGCCTTTCTCACCTGAACCCCAGCCCCTCCCATGTGACCAGGCTGCAGCCACTCCAGAGACTATGAAGTCCTGGCTGGTGAACGTCCTTACCTCGGAGGGGTGTGTTTGGGGCACGTTCCCATTTTACTCTGTACACTTCTGCTTTTCAATTTCTTTGTAACTAGCAACGCTTTGCCGATCGATAATAGACAAGAAGCACCGCCTTTGTGGAGTAAGCCTCGTGTGCTTTTAGAGGAAACGTTTAGAAAGTTCAATTTCTCGGTCACCTTAACACCCGTTAGATGTTCAGTAGCCACATGGGACTTACCATGACGGGCAGTGCAAGTCCGGGAAGGCTTCCTGGGGGAGGTGTGGGAGCTGGGCCTCGAAGGGTGGCAGAGCAGGAAAGAGAGTCCTCCCAGCAGGGGAACAGTGTCCGCCAGGCCTGGGTACAAGGTGGGCCTGGGCTGCTCAGAAGGAAATCAAGATGCCAGGAAGGGAAGGCCCAGGACTTTCATTTCGTATTCCTGGCATTCCCCCTTCACCACCCTAAGACACAGGTGTGTTTTTTGTTTTTGTTTTTTTGAGGGGGGAGGGTATCGGAAAAGAATCAGCCTGAATTTTAGGCTCACTTCTACCCTAAACAGCTGAGTGCTTTGGGGGAATTCACTTGGCCTCCTTGGCCTCATTTGCCCCATCTCTAAAACAAGAGTGTCGTACTAGACCAGGGGTGGGCAAACTTTTTGACTCGAGGGCCACAATGGGTTCTTAAACTGGACCGGAAGGCCGGAACAAAAGCAACCTGACCATGCTGGCACTCTCATCTCGGGCTGCTGGTGAAGGAGCAGAGGGGAGAGCAAGAGAACCCTCTGCTCTTGGCTCCTCAGGCCGGATAGAACAGCTGAACGGGCCGGATCCGGCCCGAGGGCCGTAGTTTGCCCACAGCTGTACTAGACCAATGCGAGGCCCATGGATTTAGATTTCGTGATTCGTCCTCCTGCTTCCTTGCTTTCCCGAGGAAGGGTGGAGTTATTCCGTGCTATGTGCTAAGTTATCCACAGTTGTTGAGTGCTCAGACTGGTGGGTCCCTGTTGAATTTAGCAAGTGCAGCTTTGCTTTTCTAAGCTTCTGCCACTACCTGGCAGGAATGGGGAAGACCATTCCTCCCTCCCTGGGACATGGCCTCCCCCTGCAGTTCTGGCCACTGCCAGCAGGGGGCAGGACCCTCATCTTTCCTATTTTAAAAGGAAGTGTGGGGAATGATCTTGGTCTTTCCTCTTTCAGGTGTCTCCCGGAGGACCCAGAAATTTGGGACATTCCCTGGAAATTATGTAGCTCCGGTGTGAGAGGTCTCCATGGCAACTCAGAGCCCAGCCAGGATGGCGTGGAGAGCAGTAGCACTTCTCCGAGGGAGAGAGGACCCCCGTCCCACATCTTCCTCCCCAGGACCTGGCTGCTGGCATCTGCAGACAACCCACCAGCCTTCCCCTCGGAGCCCCCCGGACTGACTCCCACCCACAGCTCACAAGCATTCCTTTCACAGTCTTTTTATTTCCTCCCCTACCCAGTTCCCCAAATACAGAGGTCTGCTTTGAAGTGGAGACTGTTTCCAGGCCTTATTGAGACCAGACCCCCGAGTCCCCCACCCCCACCCTGCCGTGGCGTTTCCTCTAACAGGGACTGGCTCCCAGCTTCACCCCCATGGGGTTCCCCTAACAAGGAGCAGCTTCCTAACCTCACAGAGACCAAAGGCCGCCTGCAGGGGACTCCTCCCCCGGCACTCCAGCTGGCCCGCTGCCCCCTGCGCCTTCCTGCTTCCATCTGGGCCCGAGAGTGGGGTGGGGGGTGGGTGCAGCACCTCTTGAAGCGTCTGGGGCCTGGCAAGAGGTCTTACCTGAAGCCCCCCCCCCCAAGTGCTGCCAAGCCCTGGCCTGCTACTGTAGTGCCCAGAGAGGTCGGGCCCTCCTGCCTCCCCCAGCTCCCCCCAACCCTCAAGTCCCCTCTGGAAGAGGATGTAAATAAATGTGGATACCGGGACCCGGCCTTGCACTCCTTTTGGGCGGTGACGGTGAGAGAGTGCTCCTCCTGTTTGTGACTGTGGGAATTCATTCTTCAGTGGGCTGTGCTGGCTCAGGTGGGATGCGAGTGTGGGGGCGTGGGGGAGGCTGGAAAAGCAGCATGATTATCTCTGAGATCTCGGGCCCCTGGTCTCAGGCAGCACCGAGCAGCCCCCAGGACTGGGCAGCCATCTGATAAGCAGGGCAGAGAGGGAGAGAGAACACCAACGTCACAGGGACCAGGGGGAGGCCTGATTGTGGGGAGAAACCAGAGATGGGAGCTGAATGTGGCCTTGTGTGCAGGCTGTTTTGATTGTGGAGCCAGCGTGGGGCTGCTGGACTGCATGACACGTCTAACTGCTCTGCTCCTAATGTTTTCCTTCTGTGCGCTCCGTCCCACACCAACGCCCTGCGTGTCTGTCTGCTTTCCTCTGTGGGCTCCGCTGGGGGCTTTGAGCCATCGGCGGTGGGAGGCTGGGAGTGGTGGGCCACAGCTAGCCAGAGCCACTTCTCGCCCGGGGTTTCAGAGGCCCAGGGCGTGGTGGTTCCTGTGGGGGGGGCGGTGGTGGCACGGTCTGGGCCCGGCTGCCCTGCCAGGGAGGGAAAGCACCGCTCCTGGCCGTGCTGGGAGCTGAGCAGGGCACACCCGCTCTCTGCTGTGAGGGCCCCAGCAGGCAGCTTTGACCCCAGGAGGAGAGAGAGGCAGTTGTCTGGGTCACATCGTTATGAAATGCCGAAGTCAGGTTCTTGACTGTTGCCATCTGTCGGCACAAAGTCAGCCGGGCACTCCTTGTCCAGAGGCCTGTGGAGAAGGAAGGTCACACACGAGGTCGAGGATTTGTGCAGGGCGGTCCCGGGGCCGGGCCTCTTGTACATTCCTTCTGCAATCCTGTGGTGCAGGCCTGTCGCTTAAGGTGCCCCCACCCTCGGTGGGTGGGAAGCGGTGATGGGACCCGTTGAGTCAAGGCAGGTGGGTGAGGCCTGTGAAAGACAGGGCTGTGGCCTGGCCCTGACTGGTTCCTTGAGCCTGGGTGGGGCCGGGCCCAGGGGTGGTTCAGCAGCAGCTGGAAGAACAAGACCTGTGTGTCCTCCTTCAGCCTCTCTGGCCAGCCCAGTGCTCACCACGGTCTGTTTCTCCGTGGACAGGTCCACCCTGTCCCATAAATATGACCATGCTTTGGGATCCCACTAGCTTGTTCCTGATCCCTGCCCCAGCTCCTTGGCGTTCCCTGATGCCCCCAAGTCAGGTATCAGGGTTGAGCCTGCCTTTACCTGGGGCAGAAACCAAATCCACACCCTCTCTCTCATGGGGACCTGAAACCTTGGCAGCGAACCAACCCCAGGCCCGGGCTGCCTGCCACGAGATCCTGATGGACGATGACCACTCAGGTGCCGTGACCTGGCCCGATGGGGCGGGTGGGAGCGGGTCAGAGGCCTAAGTGGGGAGGCGGACCTGCGGGGCCAGAGCCAGAAAGGACCTCGGGGCCCTGGGGCCGCGGCTCCCGTTAGAGAGGCAGGTGCCCAGAGGCACAGAGTTGCTTAGAGCAGAGCTGTAGTCCCTTCTGTTCCAGGGGCCATGCCCTGCCACTTCGTCTTGAGAGTTTTGTGAATGCGGAACCCTCAGAGCAGAGATCCTGCCGTATGTGAGTCTAGGCCAGCTGTCGGCAAACTACGGCCTGAGGGCCGGATCCAGCCCGTTCGGCTGTTCTATCCGGCCCACGGAGCCAAAAGAGCGGAGGGTTCTCTTGCTCTCCCCTCCGCTCCTTCACCAGCAGCCCAAGATGAGAGTGCCAGCATGGTCAGGTTGCTTTTGTTCCGGCCCTCCGGTCCAGTTTAAGAACCCATTGTGGCCCTCGAGTCAAAAAGTTTGCCAACCCCTGGTCTAGAGACTGTCGGAGGCAAAGTCAGGAGCAGCCAAAGGTGTAAAACAGATTGGTGTGTGTGTGTGTGTGGGGGGGTGTTAATCCATTCAAGCATCAAAACAATATTCATTCAAATATTTATCCAATGCCCTACCTGGAGGGAATGGCTGCCGTGCTAGGCTCTGGGGATGGAACAGTCTGTCCTCGGAGGAGACTGTGTGCAGGCAGCTTTATATGGGAGGGCAATCTGTACAACTGTGCACTGTCCCGTTTTACAGATGGGGAAACTGAGGCCTGGAGGAGCTGAGGAAATTGCCCGAGGTGACACAGCTGCTAGAGGCAGACCTGGCAGGTGAGGTCTGTGTGACCCCAAGGCTGTGTTGGCACTCCCGCTAGCTTTCTGCTCCCCAGGGCTTCTGGCCTAGGCAGGGGATTGGACAGGTGCGCCAGGTCAAGCACGCACATCACCAGGCATGGGAGCAGTTAGTGGAGCGTGGCTGACCCACACGGAGGACAGAGGCTGTGGGAGGCTAAGGACAGAGGAGCTAGCAGGCGGAGGCAGCTGGGCTGTGTGTGCAGAGGGCCAGACACCCGGGGCATAGGCAGGGGGCGGGGGGGGGGGGGCACTCCTTGCAAAGGGCACTGGGAGAGAATGACTACATGAGGCAGACAAGTTACAGCTGTGCCCACAGGTGTGCCCCCTCCCGTCCTGAAAACAGACCAGCCTGTCTGTCGGAGGAAGTGCAACGTGGAGACCTGGGGGGTCGGGGGGATGGGGGGATGGAGTCAGCTCTGGGGACAGGAAGCAAGCATCTGGTGGGCCCTGAGGCCCCAGGGGGAGGTTGCGGGGTTTGACTCTGGGGAGCCATTGGCCAGATGGTTCTGAGCTGGAGCCTGGGGGGCTCTGCTCGGCTGTCCTCTCCCGGTCCCCGGAGCCTGGGTTCCAGGTGGTCGGCAGAGGGCTGGGGCGTGGGGGGCGAGGGCCAGTGGGGGGTGCTGGGGCTGGCCAGCGCCAGGCAGGACAGCAGGAGAGTGAGGGCAGTGGGAATGGAAGAGGCATCCGCCCAGAAGACGGAGGGACGTGCACAGCCCAGGAGGGTGCGGCGGGTGCCCTCCGTCCGTCCGGGGTCTCTTCTCTCCTCCTGGACCCGGGCAGCTCCCTGGGTGCAGCAGGCTCGTGGGGCGTCCCCAGCGGGAAGCTTTGCGCCGCTGCCCCTCGCGGGCTCCGGCCTCGGGAAGGGGGCGGGCGGCCCTCGCTCGGGAGCTGTGGGTGTCGGGCCGCATCTGCGCGGGCGTGGGAGCCTGAAGCGGGCGGACGGAGCCGGCCGGCCCTCCCCCGCCCCGGCCCTCCGGCCCTTTGGAGGGGGCGGGGCGGCCGGCCGGAGGCTCAGCCTCGACAGTCACCAGACACTCCCCTGCTGGGGGGGGGGGCAGCCGCCCCTCAGGGGTGGGGGGGGACAGCCGCAGCCTCTCCAGCGCACTCCAGGGAGAGTCACCCCGACCCGCCCCCCCCACCCCCCGGCGGGGCGCGGACCAGGCGGCAGCCGGGCCGGGCTGCGTGGAGGAGGCGGCTTCCCGGGCCGGCCGGGGCGGCGGCAGGGGCGGCCCCGGATCACATGGGCGGAGGCAGGTCCCGGGCCCCGGGCGGCTCTCCCCAGAGCCGGGCGGCGGCGGCGGCGGCAGCGGGAGCCGCGGCGTCTCCTCGCCCCTCTCCCTCCCTCCCTCCCTCCCGGACCGGCCGCCCAGCCCGACAGGTGAGGGGGCCGGAGGGGCGCCCACCTGCGCGCGGCCCGCGGCCCCGGACCCCGGCTCTCCGGCTCTGCGCGCCCGCCCTCGGCGCCCTCCCCGCCGGGCCTCTCTGCGCCCCCAGCCCTTCTCCGCAGCCTCGCTCGCCGGAGGCCCCCTCACCCCGCCCCGCCGGCTGGGCCGCCTGGGTGCGGGCGCCGGCCCTCCGGCCCCGGGCCGCGGGGACTCGGGTTTCGGAGCGCAGAGGGCGCCGGCCGGGCGAGCCGGGCGGACGGGCTGGGCACCTCCGGGCTGCGCCGGGCGGGCGCGGAGTCCACCGGCCGGCTCAAAGGTCCGGGAATCGGCCGTGCTGGCGGCCAGGGTCCTGGGGAGGGACAGGAGTTCAGCCTGGGCAATGAGGAAGGAAGAGGCCAGGGCCCCTTCGCGCGGGGAGGTGGCCCGGTGCCCTTGGATAGACTTGGGCAGCTCTTGCGGTCCCTGGGCCTCCCCAGGGGCAGCTCCAGGGGGGGGGGGGTGCTGGGCAGCGTGGTGCCCCGGTCTGGCGCTGCAGCTTTCTGCCTGGGTTGGCTCCTGACTCCAGACCCACGGGCTCCGGAAACCCTACAAGGACACTCCCTTGCCCGGCGGAGGGGGCAGTGGCTGGGAGGCCTGGGGCCCGACCTCAGAGGCAGCAGCATCAGTCAGCTCGCGCTGCTGGCCAGCACCAGGGCGTGGCGTGCCCAGCTTGGCGGCTGAGTTTCTCCTTCTTTGGGGCTGTTCAGAGGGCGTCGGGACCCTGGGGGAGGTGGGAAGCCCGGGCTTGCCTGGCGGGACCACGTTGCTAAGGGCAGGCAGGTGGCCCGAGGCTGCTCTGAAGACCCTGGCCGCACCTGGAACGCGCCGGGGTACCACCCGCTCCCTTGCTGTCACCCCGTTCCCGCAGCGCTGCCCTCCCCCAGAGCGGGAGGAAGTACCTCGCGCTGTCGCTGTCGGTTTTGGGGACAGGAAGCAAGCACTAGTGGGGCTGAGCCCGGGTGTGGAGGAGGGGAGAGGAGGAAATGCCCACACCCCCTGCCACCTGCTGGCCCCTGCCCGCCAGGCCCCCAGCAAACCCCTCGCTGGCACCCTGACGCCTGGCCACCTGGCCCGAGAGCCGCTCTGCTGAGCGCCGTGAAGGGGAACTGGAGTCATGGCTTCCCCGGGTGGGTGGGGAGAAGTGCAGCGGGAGGGTGAGGGAGGCAGCTGGTCATTTCCTCCACCCCCACCCCTGCGCTGACTGGCTGCTCCTGGGCCTGTCATCCCCTCTCCTCCCTGCCGCCTCTCCTGCGCCCTCCCCCCGCCGTCCTCGGGGGGCTGGGGTCCAGCTCCACCTCTCCATCCTCTTCCTCAGGTATGGCGCTGACGGTGGATGTCGTGGGGCCGGCGCCCTGGGGCTTCCGGATCACTGGGGGCAGGGATTTCCACACGCCCATCATGGTGACCAAGGTAAGGGCTGGCTCCGGAGGTTAGGAGGGATCCCCATCCCCACGGGGCGTTGGCTCTGTTTGCCTGGGCCCCTCAGACACCTTCCTTTCTTTTTTGTTCTGGAACCAGAGGCCTGCTTCTGGGGGTGCTGGTCCAGGGAGGGACCCTGTTGCCATGGGGATGTGGCAGCCAGGCCAGGAGCAGGCTTCTGGGTAGTGAAAGGGAGCTGGGCCGAGGGGCCTGCTGGCTGCCAACCCCATCCCTGCTGGGAGCCCCTTCAGGTGGCTGCTATGAGAACTGGAACCCCCCAGTTCTTGGCAGTTTCACCTTGACCCAGGCCGGGCCGGGCAGCATTCACACAGGGGGCTGGCGTGCGGGGCGGGCAGTCTCCAGCACGTCGAGGTTTGCACTGGCCGGGCTCTGTCTGGGAGCACAGCTCTGAAATTCCGTCATCACATCCTCTTTGGAGAGAGGGGGCGGCCACTCCAGCTTGGGGGGGCATTCGCTGATGAGCTGGGCTGATACCCAAGGGCAGGGAGAGAGATGGCAAAGGGGGGACACAGGTCAGCCTAGCTGCCGGCCTGTCTGACCAGGGGCGCCTCAGACTCCCCGCACCCCGACCCCCACAGGTCACGGAGCGGGGCAAGGCCGAGGCTGCTGACCTCCGGCCTGGCGACATTATCCTGGCCATCAACGGGGAGAGTGCACAGGGCATGCTCCACGCCGAGGCCCAGAGCAAGATCCGCCAGAGCCCCTCGCCCCTGCGGCTACAGCTGGACCGGTAGGCTCTCTCTCCGCATCTGCCGGGCCTGCCAGCATTCTTCTCCCCGCTGCCAGCACGCCCTCCCCCACCCTGCCCTTTCCGCTCGTCGGTGAGAAGGTCCCGGGCTCCTGGCCTGCAGGCCTGTGGCAGGGTGGGCCGAGGGGTGTCCCTGTGCCTGGCTGGGCGTGTAGCCACAGGTAGGGCAGGCTGGCATCAGCCACCTGGATGCCCGGGTTTGACTGGTTCCCAAGTGTGTGGGCTACGGGGCGTGGGCATGAAGTGGGTTGGAGAGGGAAAGGTGTGCCTTAGGCTGGGTCTCTGGGGCCTCTGCCTCCAAGAGGTCATGACCTTTGTTCGGGTAGGGCTGGGGGGAGGGAGGGGAGGAGTTTGGCGGTTCACCCCCCCTCCCATGGCCCCCCGCAGAGCTCCTCTGGCCCTCCCTCCACTGGTTCTCAAGGCCTTGCTGGTGAAGGCCGATTTCTGGCTAGTGGGGTTTGCAGCCTGGAGCCTTGGATTGGGGAAGGGGGGGGACAGGTGGTTCCCCAAGGCGGGGCATCTTGGTGAGTCACAGGAAAGGAATCCCGGGAGATTCCCCCAGCCAGGAGAGCCCTTCGGGAGGGCCTTGAACCTGAGTCAGGTTCTTCCTCTCTGACCTGCTAGGCTCTCCCTGGGCCCTGACCCTATGCCCTCTCCTGGCCCTCCCGCCCGCCCGCCCCACAGGCTGTAGAAACCGGCTCCCACAATGCCCTGGGCAGCCCCAGCCCCTTCAGTGACTCCTTCTTGCTCCTCTGGCCCCAGAGTGTTGCAGGAGTGGGACCTAGAGGAGGAGGGTGAGGAGTACCTCATGGCATCTGGGACGGGGACCAAAAGCTACAAGAGGCTGCAGAGTGGGGCGGGGGAGGGGCGGGGAGCTGCTGACACCATCACTTCCTCAGGGAGGTGGGCCTAGCTGAGTACCCCCAGGCCTCCAGCTCCATGTTGGGGGGAGGGGGTCAAGGTTCCCTCTTTCTCCTCCCCCCGCTACCCCCCACCCCCACAGCCCTCTCTTAATCCTCCTTAAACACCCCCTCCCCGTCCCCCATGACCTTTTAGGCACTCAGAGCCCTGTGGCAGGAAGCAGTGCTCTGGGCTAGAGCTTCAACCCAAGCTCCCCTCCCTCTGACTTCACAGCCGCACCCCCCACCCGCTGCCCCCCCGGGGGGGGGGCGCTGAGGCTGTGGCTGATGGGGTGTGAGGTGACTGAGGTTCCTGCTGACCTCCCTGGAAGTGGCCAGACGTCAGGAATGGTGCCGTGGAGATGGGTCCTGGCAGGCGCTTTTCCTCGGCCAGCTCTCAGCCCTCAGTGGCGTCTCTCAGGCTCCGGCTGGTTCTATAGGGAAGAGCTTTGGAGAACAGTCCTGGGGGTGAGGGGGAGCCCTCTGGCTGACTGCCTTGGCGACTGGCCGACTGGCCGGGGAGCTGGTCTGCGGGTCCTGCAGCCGCCTGCCTGGCGGAAGGGGGCAGCTCCAGCCTTGCTTTGCGGGGGCGGAGCCCGTGGAAGGACCAGGACTGACGCTCGAGGCGTCCTCGGTGGCGGAGTGTGAGGGACAGGCTTCTGGGTGGGGACAGCGGGCAGCTGGCCCAGCCATGCTGGGCTTAGGACTTTGGGCGACTCTCTCTCTCTGGGTGTCAGGTCCTCCAAGGCCAAAGACACAGGGTTATTTTATGAAATCAGCAATCTCCCCGCCAATTGATCTGCAAACGGATGCTGATCAGAGACAAAGTTTGGACAAAATCCAAAATAAATAAATAAATAAATGGGCAATAGTGAGGAGTTTTTTTTTTTTGTTTGTTTGTTTTTTAATGACATTGAACTTATGGAAGTTTTTGCTGAAATTACTCTACTTTTTGGTGCTGTACTGCCCTTTAAGAAACAACGGTGGCTGGTGACAATCGTTACGGGTTTTGAATTTGGCCAAGTCAAAGGTTGACAAAGCACTGTCTGAATGCCTTGGACTCTTGACTCGTCTTGAGAACCTGGTGTGGGGCCGCTGACGTCTCCAGCCCGTCCCAGCTCGGCAGGGTTCCGGGACCCTGTGACACGCCCTCTCTGTCCCCCTCAGGTCCCGGGCTGCCTCTCCCGGGCAGACCAACGGGGAAAGCTCCATGGAGGTGCTGGCCACACGCTTCCAGGTAGGATGGTGCCTTCAGCCTGCAGCCCCAGCACCCGGAAGTGAGGGGAGGCCTGAGGGCCCGGGCCCGGGGGATGGGCAGACCCCTCTTCACGGCCCTGTCTCCACAGGGCTCAGTGAGGACCCACGCTGACGGCCAGTCCTCCCTCCGGTCCTCCTGTTCCAGCCCCGCCTCCCTCAGCCCCCAGCCACGCAGCCCCTTCTCCACCCAGCCCCCCTCCAGCCCGCAGGCCCTTGCTGGAGAGGCGGCGGCGGGCAGCCGAAGGTGGGTGCAGGGGGTGGGCATCCCGCTGCCAGGCCGCGGCCAGGCCTCTCAGTCTCAATAGCTGTGTCCAGGGGGCTCGGGGGCACCCTCTGTTTCCCCAGGGCAGTCCGGAGGGGAGAGGGCCTGGCACACACACGGTGCATTTCCCCTTTCAGTTTCCAGAGCCTGGCACACAACCCAGGACTCCCTGCTGCTGACCGCCCCTCCTATGGAGGCCACCCCGGGAGCCGCCAGGTGAGGGTCCAGCGGAGGGGGGCAGGGAGCCTGCCAGGCCCACTGGTTGTCAGTGGTGCGACGGGGCTGCGAGTGGTGGATCCCACCTGGGCAGCGGGCCTCTGTCTCCCAGCAGAGACACACCCCTCTCTGGAGCCAGGAGGTCATCCTATCTGCTGGGGGGCGGAGGGCCCACATTGTCTGCCCCGGCCCTGCCCCACTGGTCCAGGTGGCCTCCAGCCACCTCCCGCCCCCTCGCTGCCGCCTCCCTGCCTCCTGCGGCTTCCTCCCTTCCTGAGTGTTTCTCTTGGGCTGCGACTGACATAGTTTCGCTGCTGTTGTTGGGATGGTTCCCTTTGGCTCTGGCTGCATCCCTTGGACACATTCCTCCCCATTCCTGCCCCCACTCCGCCCCCACTCCGCCATCCCAGCCCCTTCTTCCTCCTCGGGCTCAGCCCAGGGAACCACCGGTGGGACTGTGGTTCTGCTTGAAGTGGCACTTGGCCCGTTGTCTGTCGGCCCGGCCCTGCCTTCCTTCCTGGGGGGCCCCCACCCCAGGTCCCTCTGTCCACTAGTGACGGCCCAGCCCCCCCTGGTGGTATGTCTCCTCTCTGAGGGCCGGGTGGAGAGGTGAGGGAGTGAGGCAGCCAGCTGCTCTGGGCCACAGCTGCTGGGGGCAGAGTTGGGGGGGGGGCACGTCCAGCCATTGGGGTGAAGGGGATGAGGCCCAGCTGCTGGGATCAGCTCCGGTTGATCTACATTCCAGAAAGCAGAGCCTTGGGGATGGCTAGGGGAGGGTACCAGAGCCCGGGGCTCCGGAGAAGGAAGGGGGTCCTCTGGGGGCTGCATCGGGGTCCCTGGCCACGGGCTGGGGGCCTGCCCAGTGGCCCGCCAGGCCTGTGTCCCCCCGTGAGATCCCCTCCTTTAAACAGTTTTAATGTCGCTGTGGAGATAAGACAAACACGCGAAACGGCTTTGGAACAATCAAGCACTGAACAGTATGGTCTTAATTAGAAAGGCAGGAGCCGACTTGGAGCGGGAGCCGAGTGTGGACTGGGGTGGCCTCGGACGGCGTTGTCGGGGCTTTTGCTGGAGGGTCGGGAGGTCGGACCAATAGGGTTTAGGTTAGAAGCAGATGAGCAGTGGGACAAGCTTGTCCTAGGCCCGTGGTCGGCAAACTGCGGCTCTCAAGCCACATGCGGCTCTTTGGCCCCTTGAGTGTGGCTCTTCCATAAAATACCACGGCCTGGGCGAGTCTATTTGGAAGAAATGAGGTTAGAAAACATTTATGTTTAAAAAATGTGGCTCTCAAAAGAAATTTCAATCATGTACTGTTGCTGTTTGGCTCTGTGGACTGATGAGTTTGCCGACCACTTTCCTAGGTCATGGCTGGAGGGCACTGGCCCATCCCGGCCTCCTCCTGTGGTGCCCCCGGCCCAGGCAAAGGGCATGTGGGTGTACAAGGGGTGGCTCTCAAACCAGCGGGGCCGCACCTTGGAACTTGTTAGAAGCGAAAATTCTCAGGCTCCAGTGAGACCCACTGAGTCAGGGGGGTGGGCACCCATCTGCGGGAAGGAGCCCTTTGAGGTCACCCGCCATGTAGGGAGGGGGCTGGGCTGGTGGCAGGGAGAGGTGGCGGGAAGGCTAGTCCCACCTCCACCGTGTAACCTTGAATGAGCGCCCTTCCTCTCTCTCTGACCGGAGGCCCCGTCATTCCTTCCGTCAGCAGGTTCTTACCGAGCAGCTGCCGTGTGTCAGGCACGGTTCTGGGCTCTGGGGAAGCGGTGGCGGAAAAACAGAAATTCCTGACCCAACGAAGCTTGCGTTCTGGTCGACGAGTGAAACAAATCAGATGGTGTGGGCGTCCCAGGGTCCCTCGGCGCCCTCGTGGGTGTCGCCGTGCACGGTAGCACCTTAAAGAAAGCACTGAGGTCCTAGGAGAGAGAGAGAGAGGCACGTTCATGGGTTTCCTAAACCCATGGCCCTCCTTCCCCGCCACTCGCTCAGTCACATCCCGTGTCACCCGGAGCACGTGTGAGAGGTGCTGGCCGCCCACGGCTCCCGAGGGACAGAGGAGCAGGCTCTCTGGACCTGGAGGGGAAAGGTCGCCTCTGGGAAGACGGGTGGCCCGCCCAGAGCTGACAGGAAGAGGAAGAGGAAGGCAGCGGCCCTGAGGGAGGGAGCTGGGTGCCTCACAACCCGGTGTGCTGGTCTGGAGGGAGGAGGGGGTGGAGGGCACCGTCTGTGTGGCTCCTGAGCCGGCTGACACCAGCCCTCACAGCGACCTTCTGGAACCTGGAGGGTGCCCTTCCGCCCTTCTTCCTTCCTTCCGGGAGGAAAAGGCCTTGGTGAGCAGAGGTGAAGTGAGAGCAGCGCCTCTCCCTCTGGCCTGCACGAGGACTTGGCTTTTGAAGGAGCAGGGGCCCAGATTGCAGCCCTCCCTCCCACTGGCCAGTGTCCCGTCCCCTCCCTCCCACTGGCCAGTGTCCCTTCCTCCCCCTCCCCCCGCCGCCCCGTGCAGGGCATGTGCCGGCCTGTCGGGGACAGCGAGATGGGACATCATTCCTGAGTAACTAGCTGGGGCTGGACGTCATTCCTGAGGACATTTCCTCTCCGTCCTCCGTCCGCCCCCGGCACCAGCTGGGCGGGCACGCAGGGTCGGGGCTGTGGACCCCCAGCCCTGCCTCCAGTGCCAGCTGCTGCCCTTCTGAGCTCCGTGTCCTCACCTGTGGGGCAGAGGCCTGCGGGCAGAGCAATGCCGGCTGGTGGGAGAGGCGGGTGAGGGTGTAGGGCTGTCTTCTCAAGACTCCGATGTTTCCCCCTTGAGCTTAGGACCTCGTGCAGGTTTTCCACTCAACCCCATAGCTCATTCCTGACTTGGAATTTTAAAACGAAGGGGATTGGGCTTTCCGGGAGACTGTGCCCCCGCAGGGCTGCTGGTGGCCTGGGGCTCCCCTTTGCCTGAGGACGGGGCGGGAGGGAGCAGAACAGTGAGGGGGGGGGGGGGGCACGTGGAGAGCAGGTGTGAGAGCCGAGATGGACGGTGCACACTGGGGGTGGGGGTGGGCACTGTGGCTGGGCTGTGGGCCCAGAGCCACTCTGCCTCCCCAGGCTGCCCGGGCAGGACCAGACCTCCCGGGGCAGCCCCAGACCCTGGCCCTCCTGAAGGGCACAGCGGGTGGGTGAGAGTCCTTTGTGCGGCTCCAGCCCTGACGCCCAGAGGGGTCTTGGCCTCGCCCCTCCTCCCCTTTCTGCTGCCTTTTCCTCGGGGCAGCGGGCTGGCTCTTGGCTTCTTCTGTCGGAGACAGGCCCCAACACGCAACATCTTCCCAAACACCTGGCCTGAGATAACAGAGGAATTTGCGTTTTGTCTGGATCTAGCTGTCACCCCATATCTTTATTCTGCCCCCTCCCCCCAGTCACTGTGCAGCACCCTCACGCCTCCCGAGCTGGGTGCTGCCTCCCGCTCCTCGGGGGCCACGCAGGGGCAGTGGCTGGTGACCGGTCGGGCTCGCACGGAGGGGGACAGGGTGGGGGCCCTCTGGTGTTGGGCCTGGGAACAGCGGGCCTTGGCGCCGATGGGAGCGCTGGCCGCAGCTCCAGCGCTGACTCCTCCCCTGGTGCTCTCCCCCGCAGGCTGGCCTCGGCCGCGCTGGCGACTCGGCCGTGCGGGTGCTGCCGCCTTCCCCGGGCCCCCGGCCCTCCAGCCCCCGACTCAGGTACCAGCCAGCCTTGGGGGGAGGGTGGGATCTGGGAGGACTAGGAGGGACTGGCTTCCTAGAGAGGGATGGAGGGGTCCCCACCTCTCTACGTCCAGGCAGCTTTCTTCCGGCCCCCAGAACCCTCCACCCCCCACTCACTCCCCTCCCCCCCCCCCCCGCCCTGGGACACCCATTCCCTGCCCCCATGCTCGTCCTGACACCCGGACCCGACCTCACTCCTGGCTGCCCCCCCTCCCCACAGTATGGATTCGGAGAGGGGGAGCCACCTCCTGCGAGAGGACTCGGAGGTCTTCAAGATGCTGCAGGAGAATCGTGAGGGGCGGGCGGCGCCCCGGCAGTCCAGCTCCTTCAGGCTCCTGCAGGAGGTCCTGGAGGCCGAGGAGAGAGGTGAGGCCGGGGCGGGGGCGGCGGTTCAGGAGGGGAAGTAGCTTCCCCAGGACACCCCTGGGCCCTGGGTGGACGTCTTATTGCCTAGTAATTACGTGCTCACCAGGGGGCGGTGCCCAGGGGCACGGAGGCCACGGGTCCTGGGCCGCCAGGGTGCCCTCCGAGGTCCCGCTGGGCGCAGGAAGCTGCCGGGTGGCGGGGTCTCCAGGGAGGGCTTCGTGGAGGAAGAGGGATTGGATGTGGTCCTCGAAGAAAGAGGAAGCCTTGACCAAACAGCCTTCCGATGCTGGCCGAGGGGCGGAGCGCCAGCCGTGGGGTGTGGGGGCTGGCAGCCGGGAGCTGTTGGTGTGGGAGCAGACAGCGGCCGCTGGGCACAGGGAGGCGGCCCCGGCTGTGAGGCCCCGGCTGTGAGGCCCCGGCTGTGAGGCCCCGGCTGTGAGGCCCCAGGTGTCAGGCTCGGGGCGGCCTGACCCAGGAGGGCCGGGTAGGTACCGGAGGGAGCATTTCCTGCTGGACGCTGCCTGAGCCCCCGGGACCGGCCCTGTGTGGAGCGTGGAGAGGACAGGTGGTCAGGGCCCATGTCTGTCCACGAGGAGCTCTGTTTATGGGGGCCGCCCAGCTCCCAGGAACGGGGGCTGCTGTGGAGGGGCCACCGCCCTGCATCAGGTCAGGGGCGCGATGGGAAGGCCTGGCCTGGGCAGCAGCATCAGGGAGCGTGAGGAAGGGCCGGTCAGGAGAAGCATGTGAGTGGCAGGACCACGAATACCGGAGGGCTGGTCCCAACGCTGGTGTCTGGTTCCTAGGGCTGTCCACAGAGGCGGGGCTGGGGTGGGGAGGTTTGGAGCCAGTTTTTTTTTTTTTCCTTTTAATATAGTTTTTTGATATTTTACAGAGAGGAAGGGAGAGGGATAGAGAGTTAGAAACATCCATGAGAGAAACGTCGACCAGCTGCCTCCTGCACACCCCCTACTGGGGATGTGCCCGAAACCAAGGTACTTGACTGGAATTGAACCTGGGACTCTTCAGTCCGCAGGCCGACGCTCTGTCCACTGAGCCACACCGGTTAGGGCTGGAGCCAGTGTTGTCCGTTGTGACCCTGAGGCCTCGGCGGGCCCCTCCCTGGTGGAGGGGGCCAGGAGGAGGCAGTGGGTGAGGCGAGCGCAGGTGGGTGGGTGACATCACACGGGAGCCTCCGTGGCATCAGCTGCAAATGGGGACCGTCCCTGCCTCCTCGTAACATCTGTGCTTCCTCTGAGCGTGGTCCGAAGTTCAGAGGCAATAATGCACGTAAGAGCCCTTTGAAAGCCACAAAGGTTATTGCCCATTATTGCTGCCCATTAACGTCATCAGGACCGACCGGGCCCCGCTGGGCCTGCTGTGTCAGACGCCACGCAGACATGCCCAGCTTGCTCCCGAGCTGGGGCAGACAGCCCCCTGTCTGCTTCCTGCACTTGCCCAGCCTCAGCCAAGGATCTCGCAGGATCGCCGCCTTCCCCCACACCCCACGCTCACGCCTGGTGCCCCGGGAGGCCCGCCTGGGTGTGCGAGTCCGGGGGCGGCGTGTTGGAGCAGGCGGAGGGCGCGTAAACACGGCCTGCCGCCGGGTGGGCCCGCTCTGATGTGTCTGTCTGCCTCCCCCTCCCAGGTGGCACACCTGCCTTCCTGCCCAGCTCCCTGAGCCCCCAGTCCTCCCTGCCCACCCCCAGGGCCCCGGCCACCCCGCCCAAGCTCCACACGTGTGAGAAGTGCAGCAGCAGCATTGCGTGAGTCTGGCGCCTGGGAGGCCGGGTGGGGCAGGGCACAGGGTGCTCCAGAGCCCCAGCCAGGGGCCCCGGAGGGCACCACAGATGGAGCCATCAGCCATTCCACGGTCGGTCGTCGTCAGCCTTTGAGGGAGGCCCGGCTGGCCTTGTCCTGCGGTTCCGGCTCCTCCCTGACTCCCTCCCCCTCCCGGCGGAGGAGGACGTGCTGCCGCTTTGGGGTTATCTCCCTGATCTCCCAGCCCCCGGAGATCTGCCTCTGGATGCGATGCGGAGCCTCCTCCTGGGAGATCTTGCTCTTACCCCTCCTGTACCTCTGTTGGAACAGGACGAATTTTCCAGAGGCAGGTTCGTTTTTCTCGCTGGGTGGCATGGCCGTGCAGCCACAGTCTCGGGAAAACTGTGGGAAGGCTCCCCCGGAGAAAGTTGTTCCATGCACAGCGCGGAGGGCGGATGCCTCCCTGGGCGGATCCCGTCCGCTCCCCGCTCCCCGCTCCCTGGGCCGCGGTGTTGTTCCATCTGCGGAATGGGAGAGCCATGTGCGTGGCACTGACAGTGCCCCGTGCCCCATGCCCTGTGCCCCGTGCCCCGTGCCCCGTGCCCCGTGCCGGAGAGCAGCCCAGGGCCCCGGGCTGTGGCAGCATTGCTGGGCTGGCACCTTAGTGTCCTCTTCAGCGGGGCCCTGGCCCCAGCGCTTGCCAGCCAGCTTGTCCCAGCCGATGCGATGCTATGGTCCCGGCACCGGGGACCACACATTGGGAACCACTGCTCCGTTAACACCCCAGGAGATTCAGGGTGGAGTTTAGCCGCCTTTTGTGCGGGAGGAGTGACTTTTATCAATATTATTTTTAAATTGATTTTTTTACAGGGAGGAAGGGAGAGGGATAGAGAGAGTTAGAAACGTCGATGAGAGAGAAACATCCACCAGCTGCCTCCTGCACAAACCCCACTGGGGATGTGCCTGCGACCAAGGTACATGCCCTTGACCGGAATTGAACCTGGGACCTTTCAGTCCGCAGTCCAGTGCTCTATCCACTGAGCTAAACCGGGTTCGGCTATCATTATTCTTGTTAGAGTTCTGGGGCTGGGGGCTGTTGAAGTGAGATTCCTGAGGGCAGGCGTGGGGGTCAAGTCTCTGAGATTTGGGGATCTTCCCAGGTCCCGCCTCTGGGCTCTGGGGAGCATCTCGCGCTGGTTTTCCACCCCCCGGCTAATGCCTGGCCTCCCTCCCTCCCTCCCTCCCACAGGAACCAGGCCGTCCGCATCCAGGAGGGGAGGTACCGCCACCCTGGCTGCTACACCTGCGCGGACTGCGGGCTGAACCTGAAGATGCGCGGGCACTTCTGGGTGGGGGACGAGCTGTACTGCGAGAAGCATGCCCGCCAGCGGTACTCGGCGCCCAAAGCCCTCCCCTCCCAGGCCTGAGCGCCCTCCGCCTGCCCAGGACTCTGCGGGCCCCTCAGCGCCAGGGCCGTGCCAGTAGCAAGTTGGCACGGGAGGGCGATGGAGGGCGGTGGGCCCCTTCCGCTTCACTGGGTGAGGCCCGAGGCTGGGCCTGTCTCGCCTTCCCAGGCTCTTGCTAGATACTCTCACTCCTCCCCGCCCCTGCTGGGCAGCCGCTGCGCCGGTCTCCAAGGCGGACATCGCATCAGTCAGCATGGAGCAGCAGGGGCCGGGCAGGCTGGGCCGTGGAGACCAGTATCTAGGAGAAGGGGGGGGACACACACACACAGGCTAGAGGTATTCACGGTGCAAAGTTTCTGACATGGGAGCTCAATAAATATATACGGGGACGAAATAAAGGGGCTGCCCCTCCTTCCGGTCTCTCCTCCCAGGCTTCTCCCTCCTGCTGGGAGGAGAGGCTTTATTTACACACTTCCCTCCCTCCACCCCTTGTCCCACCAGCTGATGAAGCTGGGTCCCTGCTCTTCCTGGTCCCCTGTGTAAAGATGCCTGTTTTCCCGATGGCCCCTGCTGGTTTACAGGAATGGGTGTCTCCCTGGGAGCCTGGGGAGGGGAGGGGGTGCGGGGGGGGGCAGCAGGGGCACAGGAGGCAGCCCCAGGCCCATCTCGTGCCGCCCCCTGCTCGGCCACCGCTGGCGGGGCTGGTGCTCTCTGTGCCCTTTGCTGTGGAGGCTGCCAGTCCTGCTGACTTACCCGGAGGCTGGGCAGAGAGGGGCTCGGGGTCCAAAGTACCTCCTGAATCCTCTAAGGCTGTCTGCAGCCATCGGAGAGAGAGAGCCACCAGGACCACTTGGGGACAAGGCTGCAGGTTAGCCTTGCCTGGAGGGGACACCCCAGCAGAGCCCCCATCCCGAGGGACCACCAGCCTCCAAGGGCCTCCCCTCCACGCCAGGGTTGGCCTGCCACCCCTTCCCCTGGGAGTGCATATAGAGTGCATGGCCAGTGCCAGCATGTCTGCCGCCGGGGACAGTGGTCCCTGCCAGGTTTTTGGCTTGGTTGACGGCACCCCCTCCCACCCCCCGACTTGTTCCAATCCCCGAGGACATTTCAGAGAGGTGCACGGGTGCTGCTGGCTGCTTCAGACTCACCCTGCCCCCAGTTCAGCCGGAGGGATGGGCGCAGCCTCAGCGCTATTCTCACCGAAAAGATCAAAGCTGGGCTTCAGAGCGTGCTGGGTGCCATCTGGCTCTTTTGGGAAGGAATCTTGGCAGAGACTGTGTTGCCTCCTCAGGCACCTGTTGATATAATTGTCTCAACTTTTACCTGGATCGCTGCCTTGTTATTCACGGGAAAGATCAAGGCTTTCTTTCTGGGGCTCAAGAGCAGGTCTGGTCTGAAATGGGATACCCACCTGGGCGCCACCTAGTGTCAGGTGTAGCCTGTGGCAGGGGGAATACTCACAGAAGGGGAATGCGGCCCCTCTGGGAAATACTTGGGTTCTGGCCAAGTGGGAATATAGAAAGATCTAGCATTTTTCTTGCTTTCCTGAAGGCAACCGTCAAGTGGCAGCAACTGAGCGGCATGAATGAAAATGCTGCGTGACAACAAGCGCTTAAGAGCTAATGTGGAACCCACAGGGGCTCCTGTGAGCGCAGAGCAGGGGCCCTCCGTGTGCAGGAAAGATGGCCAGGACTTGGACAGGTGGAGGAGAGACATGCCGAGTGATGGGGGCGCATGCCAGGGGGATGCTCCGTTTAGGGCAAGTGGCTGAAGGGGGTACTGGGTAAGACCGCAAAGGGAGAAGACGGGAACCTTGAATGCCAGGAGAAATGGTTTAAACTTCACCTTGAGGCCCTTGGAACCCTGAAAATTTAAAGCAGGGAAGTGACAAGTTGAAACAGGTGGGCTGCAATGTGAATGTGGTGAGATCCTTGCCTGTAACAGCCCGTGCTGGGCCGGCGGAGTCCTCAGGAGTGGAGACCCTAGCGCGTGGGCATGCCTGTGAGTGGCTGAGAGCCTTTAAAGGCTGGATGGGTTCAGGCCAAAGTCTACTAGACTCTTTAGCTGTGGCCGCCAGCCCTCTCTCCAGGGGCTGGAGGGTTGCAGTTCCAGAACTCTCTGCAGCCACACAGCCAGCCTGAGCTTGGGGAAAAACATCTTTGGGAGATGGAGTGACTAGCCAAACCCATGTGTCGGCAGAGAAGACCAGACACGGGCTGGGGGAGACCACCCGATTATGCAACTGCAGTTGGTCCAGTGCAGGGCCCGCCGTGGGCTTTTCTGCGTTTGGGGGAATACCTTCAGAAATGATGACAGATTGGAGTTAGAGATGACAGATTGGCCTGGGAGAGTGCCGAACACAGCCCCCTTCAGTGGGAGACGAGAGCGAGACTTTCCCAAAGTCCCACAGCTACATGGTTCTCAAGGGCCGGGAGCTGTGCAGTGCGTGAACTCGAGCCCTCCCAGTTGGGTGGTGCTGTTGTCACCCTGGTCTGTAGGTGAAGACACTGGGACCGGAAGGACCGGAAGATGAGTAACTGGTGGAAGGGCTCCAAGCTGGTAAGGGGAGAGGGCCAGGGAAGGAACCTGGGGCCAGACTCCCGGTTTCTGGCTTGTCCAGGGGTGGGGTGCTCTTGCCCCTCTACCACCAGAGGCAGCCTTCCAGGCCACAGGTCACCACAGCTCCCCACCATCTCTCGTGTGGCAGGAGCTGCCTCCAGGCGCTTAGCTTTGCCCGAGGTCCCTGAGGAACTAGCTCAGTGCTGAGCGTCCAGGAGGTGGAGGAGCAGGTACATGCCCCTGGCCTCAGCCTGAGGGGTGACTGCTCTGGCCACCAGCTGCCTTGGCGACCACCTGTCTCAGCCACCAACTATCACAGGAACTCGCCATAGCTGCTCACCCCTCAGGTGGGCTGTGCTGCCCCTCCCCCGCCTTTAAGCATCCCTCAAAGGGAGAGGAGTCTCCTCCTAGTGGTCAGGGTGAAGGAGGGACCGTGGAGGTGGTCATGTGGGGGCACGGGGCTGCCAGTCAGGGTAGCAGAAGGCAAATGGGAGGGACGTGTATATCCCCCCCCCTCCCGCTAAGATATCTCGATTATCATGAGCACCATGAGGGCATGGCATATCAGTGTGTTCTGGAGCAGAGTGTACATTGGGGGGCATGTTCTTTCGAAGCCACACAAAGCCTTGTGCTGAGACCTCGCATTCCAGCTGTCTGGCTTCCTGTTCCAGACACATTCCTCCCCTCGAGTCCCCGAGGAGACTGCTGCTTGGAATTTGGCCCCACATCCTCCAAGTGCAGGGTGAGCTCTGGCAAAGTCTCCCTCCTTCCCTCCCAGCCTCTCCCGTTGGAGGGAGGAAGCCACCTGACTGACTAGCCAGCCCTAACCTCCTACCCGGGAGGGAGGGCAGTCCGGGGCTGGCAAGGCTGGGGCTTGGTGCCACACGTGCAGTGTGGTTTGCATACAGCAGCTCCTGCCAGGCCCAGGGGTCTGTTTCCCTCTGTGTGAGAACGAGGAATGGGGCGAGGATAGGGCCGGAGGGGTTCCCTGATGAAGGCTCCTGCACAGGGGGTTTGAGAAAGGGTAGGAAGGATCGAGGAGCAGAAGAGGTGGGCAGACAGCTCTGTCCCGGGGACCAGCCACCTCCTCCAGGCGCCCAGAGGCTCAGGTGCAGTGTGCCGTCTGCTGTCCGCCCACCGGCTTCCGCACCTGCTTCCAGGGGACCGGGGCCTGCTGGGAGTTCCCCCGCCAGGGCACCGTCCTCAGGGGGACAGGGTTCTTCAGCGGCCACCACCCACCCGGTCCCAGGCTGCCTCACTTCAGCGGCGGCCTGGGCTCCCAGCTCCCTGAGGGTGGTGGGGTGACGGTGTTGCATCCAGGGGGCAAAAGAGGGCTGGGGTTCGGACAGGGGAGCACCACCCTCAGGCCGCTCGCCAGTCTCCTCGGCTCACTGGGTCCCCAGGCCTGAAGGCCCAGCCGTTCCCCAGCTTTAGGGTCCCAGGTGAGGAAGAAGGTGGGACCAGGAGCTCTGCAGCTGAAGGAAAGGGGTCCCCTCCAGGTCGACAGCATTTCCCCCATTTGTGTGATTGCCCCCCCCCCCATTGGCTGCAAGCGGGGCCCTCCCCGCCGGCACGCGGGCTCCACTGCCTTCCGCCCTCCGGCCCGTCCCCGCCGCCCGCTGCGTTTCGGCGACGGGAAGGCGGCTCCGCGTGGGACTCGGACGCGGAGGGATCCCACGCCAGGACTCAGACAAACCCCGGCGGGGGCTCGGGGCTGCCCGGGCCGAAGGACAGCGGACCAGGGTCCTCACCACAGGCAGCCAGCCCTGGGGGCCGCCCCGCCCGCCCCTCCCCGCACACCTGCGCCCCTCCCTGCCGCGCCCCACCTCTCCGCGCGCGGGGAGTGTCCGGGGGCCGCGCCCACCGGTCCGGAAGCTCCAGCGAAGCCGCCCGCGCGGCAGCAGCCGGGGGTCGCGGGCGGGGAGCGCCTGGTCCGGCTGCAGCGCCGGGAGCGGGCCATGCTGGGCCCGAGGCGCGCCCTCGCCGTGGGGCCGCTCGGGGGCGGCTGGGGTGAGTCGCCACCCCTAGACGGCCAGAGCCTCCCGCCCTACCCCCGGCCGCCGCCCGGACCCCGGGCTGCCGCCCCGGACCCCCGCCCGCCCGCCCGACCGGGGCGCGACCTCGCCCCCCGGAAGGCCGAGCGGCCGCGCGCGCACTGGGAGCCCTGAGTGTGGGCGCCGCCCCGCCCCGCCCCGCCCTGCAGCCCTTTGAAGCCCCTCTGCGGCGGCGCCCCTTCCCACAGCCGCCCGGGGTGTGTGTGTGTGGGGGGGGGGTGGGGTAGGGGCGGCCCTACCCCACGTGGTGGCCCTCTCCTGCCCAGGCCCCGGGGCCAGGCTCGGCCTGCCTGGGGGATGTGCAGCGTCCGCCAGTCGCATTTCAGCATGTCAGTGCCCAGTGGGCGCCCAGGTGGGAGTGGGTGACAAAGCGACGTCTCCTCCTGCCCCCCAGTCTTCCTTCTTCTGTTTAAGCTTTTTCTTTTCAACTCTCCACACAGTCCTCACTTTCTAGGAACTAAAGCCCCAACTGGTCGTGGCCATTACCTTAAATTACCCTCCTCCCCTCCGTACCCATCCCCCCCCACCCCCCGCCCGCCCCCATACCCCGAGCTCCAGGAGAGCTCACCAGCCACCTGGTGCCAGTCTGCAGCCCAGGCTTCGGGCTCTGCGCCCTTCCCTTCGCCCTGAGGGGGTGCACAGCCATACCCCCCGCTCGGGGAGCAGTGGGCGAGGCTTCAGCACCCGGCTTAGGGCTTGGAGGTCCTAGGCAGACCGAGGCCGGGTGTGCAAGGGCCCCGGGAGGAAGCGCCGCCTCCTCAGAGGAAAATAGGCCATCCCAGGGGCTGGTGAGAGGAGACCCTTCCCCACAGCCCAGCGCACGGGCCGCCGCGGTGTGACCACGAGCCATTCCCGCGGCAGGCGTGCCGCTGGGCGTGTCCCCGGCCCGGCCGGCGAGGGGGCGGGGCCGGCAGGGGGCGGGGCTTCGGGCGGCGGGCCCCGCCCCTCACCTGTGGCCCAGGCCGCTCCTCCCCGCGGAATGCGCTCGGCGGCCTGGAATGCAGGGGGCGGCGGCGGGGCAGCCTGCCCGGCCTGATTCACTCTCCTCGCAGATGGGGCTGGCACCGGGGTGTGCAGCGCCTGGAGTCACCAGCTCCTACAGACGGATCCCGGACGCCGGTGGAGAGGCCTCGTTGGACTCCCGGGAGGGGGATGGCGAGCTGAAAGGTCTCCGGAGGCAGGTGCAGCTCCTCAAACTGGCCTTCCTGGACTCCGGAGTGGAGATGGCCGTGGGGGACAGCTCCTGGGCCACCTCTCCACGCCTGTCTCAGGACTCCCTGGACTTGGAGCCCGTGGGGAGCCCTGAGCCCCTGGCCCTGCCCATGGAGCCTTCTGCCCACCTGGGCCGGCTCCTGGCCAGCCAGAAGCTAGAGCGGGTGCTGGAGCGGTCCAGCCAGCTCCCGACTTCACCTGCCAGCTTGTCACAACACCGCCGCTCCCTGACGCCTACGAGGAGGCCTGAGTATGACGTGCCCCCTTTTGGAGCAAGGGTCGAGGGGCCCACCAAGGCAGAAACTGACCCGGAGGCAGGCCTGGAAGAAGCAGAGGTGGTGAGTGCCAATTCCCAGGCTGGATGGAGATGGTTCTTTCACGGGGGCGGGGAGGGGGGGGCGCTGCTGGGGCTCCCCATTTGTTCTCCCCGGAGCTCTCTCGGGGTGGGGCATTTCTGTCTCTAATGATGGGTTGTTTCACAGCTCCTGGCCTCACCCCACTCCCAGCTGTGTGGAGGTGGGCAGGTATGAGGTTTGCCTGGCACCCCGGCTGGCTGGGCATTGGGAGGCCATTTGGGTGCATGATCCTCCTTTCCCTGTCTGTTCTGCTCCCATCTGATGGCTGCCATGGGTGGGAGTCCGTCTGAGTCCAAGTTTCCCCTACCTTACTCTGCCCCACAGGTGAGGGGCCCGGGGCCTGAAGCGGGGGCCTGCCTTCCCGGACAGGGTCTTCGCTACCTGGAACACCTGTGCCTGGTGCTGGAGCAGATGGTGCGGCTGCAGCAGCTCCACCTGCAACTGCAAATGCAGAGCCCCCCTGGGGTGAGCGAGCCGCGTGGCTGTCAGGCAGTTGGGTGGGCACATGAGTGGGGGAGGCCCAGGAGAGGCGGGACCCCTGGCACCTGGGCTTCCTTCAGAACGGCCTGGGCCTCTGCACAGGCTCTGACTGCCCTTCTCTCCCGTTCGCAGGGCCCTGCAGAGGAGGAGGAGTCGACTGTGGCCCCTTCACCTCCACCCTCTCGTGCCCCAGGCGGTGAGGTGCAGGGGTCATGGGAGCTGCTCAGCCAGACTCAGGAGACAGGTACGGGGCACCTGTGTCTCCCTCCGTGCTCTGCCTGCCCAGGGCCCCAGGCAGAGCCCCTCAGCCCTGGGCTGGACGGGTGTGTTCCTGTTCCTGGCCCTGGGTAACTGGATTCTCTCTCCGAAGGTGAAGAGAGAGCTTCACTCCCAATGGCAGGGGCGCCCAGTGCCAGCCCTTTCAGGCTGTCCAGAGTCCCGGCAGAACCAGCTCACACCTTTCAGTCCTCCCAGAGTCACAGGGTAGGTGACGGACATGTGTAGGGTGGGTGACAGGTGGAGGTGGGGTGGTTGGCTTGTGTGGGTACCCTGAAGGCCAGAAACTCTGGGAAAATGAAGGGGTTTCTGTTTGGAGCAGGTGACTTCTCCTGACTGCGGTGACAGCGGCCTCTGGTAGTATGGGGTATGTTGTGGGGTGGGGCTCTGTGGTGACCCCCTCTTTCTCGGCTCAGCGGGATCTCTCCCACTGGAACAAGATCAAGGTCCTTCTCAATCGGATTCGCTGGAAGAGCCCTCAACACGCTGAGCCTCCGGCCCCTCCTAATGGCCCAGCTTCCAGGTGAGTGCTGTGGCCCAGCCCAGCTTAGGCAGAGGGAGGGGCCCAGGATGAGAAATTGTGCTCATAGTTCTCTTTGTCCCTGTGACAGCTGAGTGACATAGAGCCTTGGAGAGGGTGCTGAAAGAAACAGGAAGTGGTTTAAACTCCCCATTGACAGAGGAGGAGGCTGGGCTGGGGTGGGGGAGGGGATTGCTTTCCTGAGGTCACAGGATGATTCAGTGGCAGAGCCAGTACTAGAGTATGGGGGATCTCCTTAGGCCAGTGGTCGGCAAACTCATTAGCCAACAGAGCCAAATATCACAGTACAACGATGGAAATTTCTTTTGAGAGCCACATTTTTAAAATGTAAACTCCTTCTAATGCCACTTCTTCAAAATAGACTCGCCTAGGCTGTGGTATTTTGTGAAAGAGCCACACTCATGGGGCCAAAGAACCTCATGTGGCTCTCAGTCACATGAGGCCCTTTGGCCCCATGAGTGTGGCTCTTCAACAAAATACCACATGTGGGCGTGCATGTTACAGTGCGAATGAAACTTTGTGGCCCATGCACAGAAATCGGTTTCCAGCTCTCAAAAGAAATTTCAATAGTTGTACTGTTGACATTTGGCTCTGTTGACTAATGAGTTTGCCGACCACTGCCTTAGGCCATCTCAGCGAGTCCTTAATTCCCAAAGCTGAAACTTAGGCCACCTTCTCATGTTTGCTGGTGTGTGTGTGTGTGTGTGTGTGTGTGTGTATGTGTGTGTGTGTGGCGGGGGGGGGGCATGCATAGACAAAGGTTTCCACAGTGGAGGATGGGTGGGCAGTTGTACTGAATAATTCCCCAGCAGGGAGACGCATCATGTCAGTTATCATCCCCAGCTCCCCACAGCAGATACTCGATGCTGATCCACCTGGGCCATTGTTACCTTTGCTTTCTTCTCCTAGTCTAAGGCCGCCTTTTCTTTTTCACAGCGTTGATTCAAGGGACCTTCCATGCCGTCCCCTCAGGAAGACCTTTATGCCATCGTTAGTGGTGAAGAAGCAACGAGCAAAAAACCTTTCTTTCTCCTGAGACCTCCTGGTGCAGGGACATGACGCTGGCCAGAGGGGTGTGCAGTGAAGTCTTCTTTGCCTTGTGCCCCGTTGCTGTTTCTGGGCACTGCCAGGAAAAGCTGCCGATGCTCGCGTGTTTCTCCTCTGAGCAGCTGGTTCCCTGGGAGACCCCAAGGTGTGGCAGCTCCCGGGCACCTTTCTGGCTGCCAGAAATCCCTGAACTAATTTATTAGGCATCCAGGGAGCACTTTTGGCATGGTGACCTGTTGGGGTCCAGTGTGTTGCAGATGTGTATGTATGCAACATGATACACACGTATCTCTGTTGTGAACTGTTTGGATCCAACCATCTCTCCCGAATCACACACTCAAAAGGCTGGACTTCTGTGAGGTAACTTCGGAAGAATGGAACTGACCCTCATTCCTCAGCGGACAGTTACTGCTCCTGGAGTCCAGCCTTGCTCCACATACCTGTATTGGAAGCCCCAGGGCCGGGACCGGTGTCTTTGCTTTAAGTCTTGCCCATAGAACAGAGCTCCCGAAGACTGAGAGGAATGAGAGGGTTGGGGAAAACAGAAAAGAGCAGAGTACCTTTTGTTAGCTGTTTTGCTTCCTATTAGCCTTTACACATCAGAGCTGAAACCAGAGGCCCACACTAGCTTTTACATCTTCACAAAATCCCTTAACTTGTCTGAGCCATAGCTTCCCACTTAATCTCCCAAATGGTATAATGACGCTTGACCTACCTACCTCACAGGGTTGTTTTGAGGATAAAATAAGATTAAACTGTCTCAAAGAGCTTTGTGAATGTTTCATGAATAGGGAAGGGGAGGGTTTGGGTGCTGGAGAGTGGATAGACTGGAGGGATGATGGGAAGATCAGGGGACAAGGGTGGGGCCTGGAATTGGTAATGTGGACTAAAATGGCCATCGATTAGCAGCAAGACCTTGAGCAAGTCATTTCATTGAAGCCTCAGTTTTCATATCTGAGAATTATGGCACTAATTCCTGCCTTAATTACCTCCAACATTGTTGTGAGGACTAAAGATAAAGTCCATGAGAATGTCTGTAAATGTCTACCTCAATATTGTGGTGGTTTGTCTTACTCTATAGCTTGTTAGATTCCTAGCTCTTTGTTAATTGAGAAAGGGGGAAAGCATCATCTGCAGGTACCAGTAGATGGGAAATGGTGGGTGTGTGTTGCCCTAAATGGAAGGGCAGTCTTGGGGAGGGGGGTCATTGGCTTGAGTCAGACTTAGGAATGTCTCCTAGAATTGGCCACTTCTCCTTTCTGGTCAGAAGGGTTTGCTTCTCTTCTGGCTACAATCTTGGGGTCTGCCAGAAAGAGGTAAGGGGGGGTGCTTCCTTAGGTTTGGGGTCCAACTTCAGCTGTCTTTGGATCAAGAACCAATTCTCTGATGCTCATTTTTCTAAGGGGACACTTAAGCGAGGACACCACCCCTGCGCAACTCCCCAACGCGCATCCGATCGGGGAAGGCGTACTTCCGCTCCCGGGTAGGAGCCCCACGGCCGGCTGGCGTGGGGGTAGGGAGAAGTCGGTGGAGCGGAGGGAGGGGTTATATCCGGGAGAGTGGCAGCTTCCGACTAGTGGTCGCGCTTCCGGAGAGGCGCTTCCGGTGGCGGCGCCTGCAGCGGCTGTGGTGGTTCCGGGTGCCTTTGTCCCCCGGTGTCGCGGCCCTGGCCCGCAGGTGGGTCGGCTGGCCCCCCGCCGCCCTTCTGCCTCTTAGCTCCACCCCCAGTCGGGGGGCTGCGAGGGCCGGCAGCGAGGATGCTCGGGCGTGGAAGGGGCCGAGCCCCCCTTGGACTGCAAGTCCCGTCTCCCTGGCAACGGCCACGGCCCCGGGGGCGGGCGGGCGGGCGGGAGGAGGAGAAACAGTGCGCCTCCGTCTCTCCGCGGTGGCCTGGCTGTGACCCGGCCCGGGAGGCCCGGCCCCAGCGGCCCCTGAAGCAGGAGCGAAGGGCCGGGAACACGGGAGCGGGAGGGCGGGTGCGCAACCGGATTCGCGGTCAGCCGGGCCACCGTGCTACCTACCGGGCCGGGGAGGGGAGCGGGGAGGAGGGAGAAACCGCGGGCCGGGCTTCCGGGGAGAGGAACGCGCGATCTTCTCTCTAGGGCAGCCTCCTTCCTTTTTCTGGGCCTTGCGTGGAGCATTTTGGCGGATGTGTTTGAATGAATGAACGTCTCCTGGCTCTTTCCAGCCCCCCATCCCCCACCCATCCAGGATGGCTTGGCAGAGTGAGAGGAGCGCTATAAATTGTCGGGTGACCGGGTGTGAGTCCCGGTTTAGTCACTACCTGGTTGTATGGCCTCCGGCAAGTGTCAATCTCTGAGCTTCAGTTTGCTTTTTAAAACAGCGTGGCAGTATCACCCACCGCTAGGTTATTTGTGAGGACAAACTGGAACAATGTAATTCCTTCATTTTCTGCTACTCTATATCCCCATCTCCATTCCTTCTCCCTACTCTCCTCAAGATACTTAATTCCTGTTTTGGGGTTGATGGAAAATTCCCCTATGAGCTGGTAATCTATTTCTTTTCTGATTGAAGGTTTTCCCCCCCAAAGACAAAGAAGACAGCAATCTCAATGTCCCAGTTTAAGCGTCAGCGGATCAACCCACTTCCAGGGGGACGTAACTTCTCAGGTGATCACCTTTATCCCTACCATGGCTCATCCTGGAAAAGATGCGTGTTGGGACTTTGAAAAACAGGGCTTTTGGGTTTTTCCTTGGTGGAATGCAATTTGCTGCTGATGTTGCTTAGGGAAATAGGAGCTGACCACAGTGGTTGCCAGTGAAGCCCTGTGGAAGTGTTGCTTGGAGCCACTTTGCCTTTTGAGTTTGACATATCTTCTTGTTTAGCGATTTGCAACCGGTGTGCTGCAGCAGGATTTTTTTATTTATTTATTTTTTAATATATATTTTATTGATTTTTTACAGAGAGGAAGGGAGAGGGATAGAGAGCCAGAAACATCTATGAGAAAGAGACATCCCCCACTGGGGATGTGCCCACAACCAATGTACATGCCCCTGACCGGAATCGAACCTGGGACCTTCCAGTCTGCAGACCGATGCTCTATCCACTGCACCAAACTGGTTTCGGCTGCAGCAGGATTTTTAAAAAATATATATTTTATTGATATTTTACAGAGAGGAAGGGGGAGAGATAGAGAACCAGAAAGGTCAATGAGAGAGAAACATCGACCAGCTGCCTCTTGCACACCCCCCACTGGGGATGTGCCCGCAACCAATGTACATGCCCTTGACCGGAATCGAACCTGGGACCCTTCAGTCTGCAGACCGACACTCTACCACTGAGCTAAACCGGTTTCGGCGTGCAGCAGGATTTTTAAAACATGCAATATCTGACTATGTAGTCAGGGGCAGTGACCTCTTTTCCTTTAGATTGTCAAACGAAAAAATGACAACAGCCACCACGTTGTTTGTCAAATTGACGAAATGACAATAACGATCTGGTGTGAATGAATACAAATTATACCTATTTTTTTTGTGTGTGTGTGTCAGGTTGACAAAAATATATATTTTTGGTGTGCTGCAGAATTTTAGTACCTAGTTTGTGTGTGTCATGAGATGGAAGAGGTTGAAAACCGCTGCCCAGGTGACTGCAGTGCCTAACGATGCAGGGGCAGTTGCTGGAGATTGCTTCTCTTTCCCAATAGGCACAGCTTCAACATCTCTTCTGGGTCCTCCTCCTGGTTTGCTCACTCCTCCTGTGGCCACAGAACTGTCCCAAAATGCCAGGCACCTTCAGGTAGGTTGGGCATTAGGGCTTGGGACTACTCAGCATGCGTGGGTGCCTGATGCTTTCATTTTTTACATAAGTGTTCGTCCTTCCTGACACTCCTGTCCTGGGCCAGTGTGGAGGTGACTAGACACCTCTGATGGGGGAATCCTAAAATTTGGCTAAATTAGGGAAATCTCTACAGTGCTCCTTGGAATAAAATAACGGGATCCTAGAAGAAGCTTGTAATGCAAGAATCAGCATCCTCCCCCCCCCCCCCCCGGGGCAAAAAGATGGATTATGTCCACCGAACATGTATGCTTCCTTCCCTATGAATCTTGATGCAGTGTTCTGACTGAGCTGGGCGGTGTGTGTAGATGGAGATGAGATGCTAATGGCAGAATGTGGGTAAATGCTTCATTTCAACTGCACTCTCTTACAGGGTGGGGAGAAGCAGCGGGTCTTCACTGGCATTGTCACCAGCTTGCACGACTATTTTGGGGTGGTAGACGAAGAGGTCTTTTTTCAGCTCAGGTGGGTTTGAGGCTGGTCTCTTTTTGGAAATGCTTGTTCGATTCTGTTCTGTCACCATGTCCTCGGGGCTCCTCTGAAGCCATTGCTTTCCTGTGTGTATGCAAGGTGTGAGAAATCTGGATGGGAAGGGCTCACTGGGGTAGTTAGGGTGGCTTCGCCAGGGTCTCCTGACTAGGCTTATGTGCTGGCAGTGTGGTGAAGGGCCGGCTGCCCCAGCTGGGTGAGAAGGTGCTGGTGAAGGCTGCATACAACCCAGGCCAGGCAGTGCCTTGGAATGCTGTCAAGGTGCAAACGCTCTCCAATCAGGTATTTCTCTCTCCTGGTCACATGCATTGGAAGGGGAAGGAAGGAAGCCCCTGTGTCCTCACAGCTGGCACGAACCTTACTTTTGTTGAGGGGATGGACACGTTAACTATGGGATGCCCTGAATTTCCCGGTTACTGCCCTGCAGCCCCTACTGAAGTCCCCAGCACCTCCCCTTCTACATGTGGCAGCCCTGGGCCAGAAGCAAGGGATTCTGGGAGCTCAGCCCCAGCTGATCTTCCAGCCTCACCGGATTCCCCCACTCTTTCCTCAAAAGCGTGAGTACCAGTGGCGTGGATGTTGGGGTGTCACTTAATGGGGTAGTCTGGATGAATGGACTTGTAACTGTCAGGTTGCTGCTCTGTGACTAGAAGTGGGTATTTGTGTGCACTGAGAGAAAGGGACCGGGCAGTTGGATATTTAGAGTTTGGAGTCACCAGCCATTTCCTTTCTGCAGCTCTGAGTCTCTTCCAAACATCCCACACACTTCATCTGAGCCACCTGAATAGATTTCCTGCTCGGGGCCCTCATGGCCGGTTGGATCAGGGCCGAAGGTAAGAGGATGTTCAATTAGAAAAAATGTTTTATTTCCTTTATTTGCCTCTAGGAGCACCGCCCATTTCTTTGCCATCTGCTGATACTAACATTCTCTTCCTGCAGCTAGATCCTAGTTCCTTCACCCTGAAGTAGGCAGACACGTGAGGTATATACAAATATTGGAATTTTATAAACTGGTTCAGTAAGCAGATTTGATGTAGTTCATCTTTTAAAATAATCATATTGAATTTTTTCTTAATATATAATTTTCCCTTTTATGTCTAGTCCCTAAGATTGAGATATTAAGAATCAAATCTATCAAGAGGCTCTGGCCAGGTAGCCCATTTGGTTAGAAGATTGTCCCGCTATGCCAAGGTTGTGGGTTCAATCCCTGGTCAGGGCACATACAAGCAACAACCAATGAATGCATAACTAAGTGGAACATAAATCAGTGTTTATTCTTTCTTCCCTGGACTTGTCTTTGTCTCTAAAACAAAACAACTTTCAGGAAAATGGTACTTGTCCTCCAAAAAGTAGCTTTTTAGAATGTTTTAATTCCTTGTATAAAACATTTCTTTATATAGGTTGTATATATCAGTGTGGGTTAGAGTATGCATGTTGTTCTCTGCCTAGAAGTCTAGGCCTGTGCCTGGGACATGCAAACAGTTTCTTGGCCTGTGTGGAGTGGGCATGGTGGATTCGGCCTTTGGGGCCTCCGAGGCCATCCTGTATCGTGTGTGAGCTTCGGGGACTGCCAAGAGCATGCTACCTGTTCTCTTCTTTATCTTGCCTTTCTCCCTATATCCCTGGGAGTTAAGCTCTAGACTAGTTTGTTTAAACTTGTTCTATTTCCACCTGTTGGTCTTATCTTAACTACTTATTGTGGAAAATTTTAAGTATAAGCATAGTAAACAGAAGAGGATGATGAACTCTCATATCCATCACCCAGTTTCAAGTGTCAACATCTGCTATTCTCTCTCTCTCTCTCTCTCTCTCTCTCTCTCTCTCTCTCTCTCTCTTTAAATCTCTACCTCTCTCTAATCCATGCCTCGTACTTGATTTTTTTTTTAAGGTAAAATTTGTATAGGTTAAAATGCATAAATCTTAACTGGACAATTTTGATGAGTGGAAAATCCCATGGAACCCTCACTCCTATTAAGATGTAGAGCCCTAGCCAGTTTGGCTCAGTGGATGGAGCATCCTGGGTTCAATTCTGGTTGAGGAGCAGGTGCCTCCATTGCAGGCTTGATCTTTGGCTCTGGTTGGGGCATGTGAGGGAGGCAACCAATCTATTTGTCTTTCTCACATTGATGTTTCTCTCTCTCTGTCCCCCCCCCCTCTTCCATTCTCTCTAAAATTCAATGGAAAAGTACCCTTGAGTGAGGATTAATAACAACAAAAAAAGATGTAGACTATTTCCATTACTCCAGAATATGCTCTCATGTCCTTGTTCTCTTTTGAAGTGAGAACTATACTAAGAAGAAAATCCCTGATCCCGGATGCCAGTAAATCATTACACGGTCAAGGCCGAGAATGCAGTCCAAAGTCAACACTTAAAAGGTTCATGGAGTAACTCCGAAAGCTTAGGCAGTGATGTAGCAAGTCTCTGTGCTGACGCGAGCGTGGGCTCCCCTCAAATAGGTCATTGTGAATTCTAACTAGGGGGTCGCTTTGACCCCCTGGACCTCCTGGTCTCCTGGATTGTTTTCCAGTGTCTTCACTACTTTGAAACACATTGTCCCATTCTCAAGTTACTGGTACGTAGTTTGCATATTCTCACCTCTCTCATCTGGTGTGTCCTGTCAGTTTCTCAGGACTGTTCACTTCTCATATTCCATGCATTAATTAAGGCTTCATTACAAAATCATAGTAATTGTGCTCAGGGATCATGCAACCTGGATGGAAATCAGTGGCTGCTATGAACTCTCTGCTCTGGGTTCAAGTTCAGCCTTTCTATACAGTCAGCTGCGTTTGCTTGGCCTGCACATGTCAAGCTGTGCTAGGCCTGTGTCGTTACTTTGGCTCTAATGCTTCTGTGAAGTGGCTTCTACAGAAAGGAGAGATGTTTCCGTCAGTAACAGAATTTGCCGAGTAGGGAAGTGGGTAGTAAGAATTGGGTCATCCTGGGGAGAACAGCAGTTTATAAAGGAGTAGCGTTTTGGTTGGAAGCCAGGTTTTATTTTGAATTTTAGGCTCTGGGATGCAGGGATCAGTGTCTCCTGCTGAGTCACCGAGATCCTTCCACTGGTGCTACCTGGTAACCTGTTCCTGACAAGTCACAGTAGGAGTGGAAAGTGGTGTGGAAGTCCCAGGACTCAGTGGGACATCTGGTGTACCTATAGGTTGGCAGCATTTACAGAAGAGTTCACTCCAGTCATAAATCATAAACCAGCTGAGAGAGCTGTCAGATGAGTTGGGAGTGGTTCTTCTGTTAGAAATACTGAAGCACTGACATCCCAGTAAAGGATTAGAAGGCAGCTTCTGGAGGGAGATGCAAATGAGCAGGGAAATTACCCAGGCAGACACAAGAGAAAAGTCAAAAAACTTTGGCCCTGCTGGTGTGGCTCAGTGGATGAGCGTCGACTTATGAACCAGGAGGTTACAGTTCAATTCCTGGTCATGGCACATGCCTGGTTTGCAGGCTCCATCCCCAGTAGGGGGCTTGCATGAGGCAGTCAGTGATTCTCTCATCATTGATGTTTCTCTCTCTCTCCCTCTCTGAAATCAATAAAAATGTTAAAAATAATTAAAGAAAAAAAGAAAAGAAAAACGTTGTGTTAAATGTAACAACTTAGCTCCTGGGATGTAATGACTGGGGAAATTTTCTTCTTCTTTTTTTAAAATATATTTTATTGATTTTTTACAGAGAGAAAGTGAGATAGAGTTAGAAACATTGATGAGAGAGAATCATCGATCAGCTGCCTCTTGCACACCCCCTACTGGGGATGTGCTCGCAACCAAGGCACATGCCCTTGACCGGAATCGAACCTGGGACCTTTCAGTCCGAAGGTTGACACTCTATCCACTGAGCCAAACTGGTTTCGGCTTCTTTTGCTTTTAAAATTAAATTTATTGGTTAATAGGATCATATAGGTTTCAGGTGTAGATTGCTGTTACAGGCCTGTACATTGCACTGTGCCTACCACCGAAGGTCAATCATCTTTCATAATCATATATTAGGCCTCCTTCACTCTCCTCTCCCCGACGTGGGGGTTTTCCCCTTATCAATCTGGCATTTTTTTTATATTGTTTAAAGTATTTTTCTGATCTGTTTTTATTTATTGCACCCATAACAGTGATACAATGATGAGTAATTTATTATAAGAATGTATAGAGTAGTGCATGCTGTTATATAAAGTAATAAAACTTTTATTTTTATTTATTTTATTTTTTGTTAAACTTCACCAGATGATATTTTTTCCACTAATTTTTAGAGAGAGAGAAAGAATGGAAGGGAGGGGGAGAGACACACAGAACATCAATGTGAGAGAGACACATTGATAGATTGCCTTCTGCACATGCCCACCTGGGGCTGGGTATAGAGCCTGCAACCGAGGTTCCATCCCTTGACTGGAATTGAACCTGAGAACCTTCAGTCTGGGCTAATTCTGTAACCACTAAGCAAACCACATAGGACTCTTTCCTTCCCTTTAAAGGTAACCATTCTTTGTAGAAAATAATTTTGTAGAGAAAAATTACTTACTGCCACTTTCCCCCATATTCTTTTCTAGTCTTTATATATATTCATACATTTTACAATTTTAATCTTAAAGTTCAAGTTATTTTTATACATTCTTATTAAACATTTTCCCATGTAAACCTCATGACTGTTTTAATGGCTGTGTGATTATTTTACTTATTTACGATAAAAATACAGACATTACTGGATGTGAATGTGTTTTTTTTTTTTTTTTTACTCTCAGCTTGATCCCCCCCTCCCCCCTATATATAACCTTTTTTCTTCTTTTGAACTAACATCCTTGGGATAAACTTTCCAGAGTGGAATTACTATATCAGAGTATCTTGTGACTTTAATATGCATTGCCAAGGATTCATTATGAGAACTGTTATCATTTATTTTTCTTTAAAAAAATATATTTTTTATTGATATTTTACAGAGAGGAAGGGAAAGGGATAGAGAGTTAGAAACATTGATGAGAGAGAGAAATCGATCAGATGCCTCCTGCCACACCCCTGCAGGGGATGTGCCAGCAACCAAGGTACATGCCCTTGACCAGAATTGAACCTGGGACCTTTCAGTTCGCAGGCCGACACTCTATTCACTGAGCCAAACCGGTTAGGGCCATTTATTTATCTTTTAAAAAATATGTTTTTATTAATTTCAGAGAGAGGAAGGGAGAGGGAGAGATAGAATCATTGATTGACTACCTCCTGCACTCTCCCCTTTGGGGATTGAGCTAGCAACCTAGGCATGTGCCCTTGACCGGGAATTGAACCATGACCTCCTGGTTCATATGAAGCTGCTCAATCACTGAGCCACACCAGCCAAGCTTTCGCTTTTAGTAAAACTTATATTATAGAACACTTAGCATGGTTACCATATGTCTTTTGTTAAAAATCAGCCCTGGCTGGTATGTTCAGTGGTTAGAATTGGGCCTGTATATCGAAGGGTAGTGGGTTTGATCCCTGGCCCATTTGGGGTGCATGCAGAAGGCAACCAGTTGATGTGTCTCTCTCACATTGATATTTCCTCCCCCCCCACCGCTCTTTAAAAAAAAAAAAAATCAATGAAAAGATATCCTTGGGTGAGGATTAACAACAACAAAGAATAATAATCAGTTAAAGTCTTTTCTGCTCATTAAAAAAATTATGTTAACTATAATTTACTAAGTTCTGAAAGTATTTAATTTAGTCAGAGGCAATTACTATTAATTTTATTTCTCTTCAGTCTTAAAGCTTTTCTTCGCACAGTTGAGGCACTGCTGTATATACAGTGTTACCTACCATTCTTTTGCTTAACATGAAAGGTTATTAAAAGCATCTAAATATCCATTTTCATATCTTTATAACAATCTGTTATATGGCTGTTAGCATGGCCTCTTTATCCATTTCCTCAACACTGGGGAGTCAGATTATTTCCAGTTCCTGTTAGGCCAGTGCATGGTGAAGCGTAAGTAACCGTGTGGTTTCTTCCTTCTGGTGGCGCTCACCCGCAGCGATGACTATGACTCCAAGAAACGCAAACAGCGGGCTGGTGGAGAGCCTTGGGGTGCTAAGAAACCAAGGCACGACTTGCCTCCTTACCGGGTCCATCTCGCTCCCTATACAGTGGACAGGTGAGTAGCAAGGCTGGGGTGCAGGTGGGGGTGCAGCTTGCAGCTGGTAACAGTCTTGTGTAAATGAGATACAGCCTGTGTGAGAGTTTGTGCGTATGAGTGTGTGTGTTCTTATGACCTTTTGTTTTTTAATGTGACAATTTTTTTACTTCAAAGTCTCAGATTTTGACCAGCAAAGCACCACTGACATGGGGGCCCTGGTGGGACTTTGAGCTGATCACCAGGAATGGTGATGCCAGGCTAGACCTGAGGCTTGCCAGTCAGTAGCAGTTACAATTCGGGTAGAAACCGCAGCTCATAGGAAGGCTGGGACTGGGTATCTGTTCTCTAAGTGCTACAGCATGTAGCCTGCAAGCTCACTTCTGTCATAGAAACTAAGAGTTCCATTTGGGTGGCGGCGCGCTGCTGGAGCGCCATCCAGTTCTCTGTCAGGAAGGACCTGGGTGTTGAGGATAAGAGCCACCACGTCTCCCAGTGCTTTGGCAGAACCGCAGACTCGTGGCCTCTGGTCGGTACTGTTGGAGCATCATTGTACCCCGGGGTCGCAGCTGCCTGTAAGTTTGTGTGGCTGAACCAAGAAAGAAGGCATACACAGATTTCCGCAGAAATTATGATTCCATGAAAGATATTGAGGAGCCAAGGAAGGCTGGTGTCTTTTAGAGAGCAAAGTGATCTGGGAATGTAAAGAATTTCTTTGGGAGTTTGTCACTGAACTGTTCCTGAACTATGAAGCATGAATATTTGAGCTGAGGACTAGTTTCTCTTGACAAATAAACGGTTAATAATTACTGTGGACAGTAAGTCTTTGCTCAGTTATTCTTAATAATGTAATTTTGGGCACTTGCATCAATTGGGTAGGGATTTTAACTGTTTATGAACCTTACTAAGATAATGTCAGTATTAATATTTTAGGGGGAAAAAAGAAACTGACTGAGGTAGATGAGCGATTTCAGATTCCATCTCGCAGTGGAGAGCAGGGCTGCAGCCCTCTATTAGACACACCCCAAAGCAAAGTCCACCGAGGCCCCGCTGAGGCGAGGGGCAGGCTGGCCCCTCCTCACGGTGGGAGCGGAGGGCTGTGCCTGCTCCTCCCAGCCTGCTCTCCGTGCTGAGCCACGTGGCTCCACCTCACAGGATACCGATGCCGTCACATCCAGTCAGACGTCACTGCTAACAGTTAGACACACACATAACTGTGTTTTTTAAAAACTCCAATGTGAAATTGAGGCCTATTGTACAGTGTTTGGTACTTTGCTTTTTCACTTAATATATCTTAGATTTTTTTCCATATTAATGTTTATTAGCTTGAGCTCATTCTTTTTAGCAGTTATATGGCATTCCTCTGACTGGATGGACCACCATTTATTTAACCATCTCTTTCCCCATTTTCATGCTTATCCTAAATATTGCTGAATTAAACATTATTCTGCATGCACCCATCTGGACAGGTGCAAGCATTTTACTGAGATCAGCGCCTAGAAATGGAGTGGCTGACCCAAAGGGTCTGATTTTGGACTTTGATGGATATTGCCCATTCTTTTATTTATCTTTGTTTTTCAGTGAGAGGAGAAGAGAGAGTGTTGCCCCTTCTTTTAAAGAGGTCAGACCAGTTTAGTTCTCACCTTTGGGGCATGAATTACTTGTTTCCCCAGGCCTCTGCCAACACTGCCTTATCAAACGTTTTTATCTTTGTCAGTCTGGTGGGTGAAAAGTGATATTCTGATTTGCATTTCTTTAATTATAAGTGAGATTGAGCATATTTATATGGGCTTTTAAGTCTCGTTTCTGTTGATGTCACTTTTCCCAGTATTCTCTTAGACTTGTGAACTTTTGGTTAGTGATTTTTTTGTTCCCTTTATATTAAGCAGTGACTCTTTTCTCTGTTATGTATTGTGCATGTTTTCCTCTCCAGTTTAACTATTTTGCCTTTAGAGGTTGTAACCTTTTGGTTGGTAAATTGGATACATACCCCCCCCCCCCCCAGATGTGTGTTACTTAGAGAAGTTCTTTCCCAGAATATATAAAATAATTTGCCATTTTTAAATAGTTCCATTTAAAAATAACTTAGTCTTGGCTTATCCTGGATCCCTTGCCTTCTTCCTACAGCCCCACCTGTGACTTCCTAGAACTCCAGCGCCGTTACCGCAGCCTCCTGGTCCCCTCAGATTTCCTGGCTGTGCATCTGAGCTGGCTGTCAGCCTTCCCTCTGAGCCAGCCCCTCTCCCTCCACCACCCGAGCCGTATCCAGGTATCTTCTGAGAAGAAGCCAGCTCCAGACCCTGGTGCTGAGCCCGTCCCTGCAGACAGTGACCCCACATACAGTTCCAAGGTGAGTAGGCAGGCGTCCCTCCGCTTGCTCCCGTTGGTGGAGGCGGAGAAAGCTCTTGAGTGTCCTTCCCGCCACCCCTCCACAGGTACTGCTGCTCTCTTCCCCGGGCCTGGAGGAACTGTGTCGTTGCTGCATGCTCTTTGTGGATGACATGGCTGAGCCAAGGGAGACACCAGAACACCCTTTGAAGCAGATTAAGGTGAGAGCTGGAGTCCATTAGGCAGATGCATTCATTGATAACGTTCAGTGTCACATTTTCTTTTCTTTTTAAAAAAATATGTATTTTATTGAGTTTTTTACAAAGAGGGAGAGAGTTAGAAACATTGATGAGAGAGAAATATCAATCAACTGCCTCCTGCACACCCCCTACTAGGGATGTACCCACAACCAAGGTACATGGCCTTGCCTGGAATCAAACCTCAGACCCTTGAGTCCACAGGCCGATGCTCTATCCACTGAACCAAACCGGTTAGGACCTATGTCACATTTTCAGCAGCTCAGCTACTATTCATGAACTCTTAAAAACAAGGCTTTTCAGAGCTGAAACACCTCTGATTTTCCAGGAGCATAGCATTGCTCAGAGCTGTTTTTTTTTTTTTTTTTTAAATATATTTTATTGATTTTTTACTGAGAGGAAGGGAGAGGGGTAGAGAGCGGGAAACATCAATGAGAGAGAAACATCAACAAGCTGCCTCCTGCACACCCCCCACCGGGGATGTGCCCGCAACCAATGTACATGCCCTTGACTGGAATCGAACCTGGGACCTTCCAGTCCGCAGGCCAATGCTCTATCCACTGAGCCACACCGGTTTCGGCTCAGAGCTGTTCTTATTGCCACATGTTATGTGGCTGGTTGTGTTCATGGGTGGAGAAGCCACCCACCCTGTCCTGTGGACTCCTTGCCACATCCTGTGGCCTGCATCCCCAGCAGAGGCAGGCTGCCTCCCAGTGGCAGACCCAGGTAATTGTGGTTTTTTTTTCTTACCCATGATCTCGTTTTGCAGTTTTTGCTGGGCCGGAAAGAAGAGGAGACAGTGCTGGTTGGGGGTGAGTGGTCTCCTTCCCTGGATGGCCTCGACCCCAAGGGCGACCCGCAGGTGCTAGTCCGCACTGCCATCCGCTGTGCACAGGCCCAGACCGGCATTGACTTGAGCGCCTGCACCAAGTGGTGAGTGCCTTCCCGTGGGCCGGCTATTGGCGGGTTGAGTTGGCGACTGTTCAGGCCAAGCTTCTGCACCTTTTTGACCTGTCAGCTCTTTGTTCCCTGGTCCCAGCTCATCACTCTCTCCAGCCCTCACAAATGGTCACCTAGATCAGGAGCGTCACCAGGGATGTGAATGTGGACGGGCAGCTAACCCCTCTCCCCAGCAACCTTCAGTGCTCCTTGTTACCTTAGCACCTTGGAAAGTAAATGTCTGCTTACTTGTGTCTCCCCCTTGACTAACCATTTCTTGAGGACCTGGTTAGTCTGTATCTTTTATTCTTGAACTTTCAAAGCTTGGCTCGCAGGTGTGCTCACTAAATGGTGATTGGAAACTGAAGCACTTGCTTGCCAACGTCTGGGGTCACTGCTTCCTTTCCCCTCTGCCGGGAGCAGGTGGCGCTTTGCTGAGTTTCAGTACCTGCAGCCAGGACCCCCGAAGCGGCTGCAGACTGTGGTGGTGTACCTGCCGGACGTCTGGACCATCATGCCTACTTTGGAAGAGTGGGAGGCCCTGTGCCAGCAGAAGGCTGCAGAGGCAGCCCCCCTGGCCCAGGAGGTGCCCGTGGTAAGGCAGAGCTCACTAACCAGGAGGGGGGAGAGTATGTGCCCTGACCTAAGCCCAGGTGGTCACAGCTCCTGGCTTTTATTGTAGGAAACAGAGCCTACAGAACAGGCAGGCGAGGCATCGGAGCAAGGAGCGGACACTAAACAGAATGCAGAGAACCGGGAGGCCACCACGCAGCAGGAAGCGGGCACCGACCTCCCGGAGGCCCCTCCGCCCCCTCTGGAACCTGCTGTCGTGGCACGCCCCGGCTGCGTCAACCTCTCCATCCATCGCATTATGGAGGACCGGAGGCCCAAAGAAAGGGTCTCCTTTGAGGTGGGGGGAGGAGGCTGGAGGCTGTGGGTAGGGTGTGTGGGTGTGCGGGGCTTGGGACATTTCCTTTTTCCTGACGCCCGTGGCCTCTTCACCAGGTGATGGTGCTGGCCGAACTGTTTCTGGAGATGCTGCAGAGGGACTTTGGCTATAGGATTTATAAGATGCTGCTGAGCCTTCCTGAAAAGGTCGTGCCCCCCCCTGAACCTGAGAAGGAGGAGGCGGCCAAGGAGGAAGAAGCGGTCAAGGAGGAGGTGGCCAAGGAGTCCAAGGAGGAGGTACAGAGTGAGAGCACAGCCGCCGAGTCAGAGCCCCCACCGGTGAGTACTTCTGCCCCCTGCGTGGGCACTGGGGCTGCACATAGTAACGCTCAACAGAACCGCGTGGTAGCAGGTGCCGTTCTGAGCACGTACGCTCCCTCAGAACCCCTCACTCATGTGCTCGAGCTTGGGGTGGAACGGGCCCACGGCTGCGCAGTGCTGTGTGGCTGGTGGCAGCGCAGGGAGCTTAGTGCGGAGGGTCTGAGGGGCAGGTGCTGTGGTTAACTTAGTGCTTGCTTCTAAAGCACTTGGGCTTCTCGCCTCACTGAACGGTCTCAGGTCACCCTAATTTCTTATGGGCGGCACTGGACTCCTGGGGAGGATCCCCGGCGTCTGGAAAGTGCCCTGATCTGCTCTGGACCCGTACAGTGAAATACTTTACATGACGACGTGTAGACAGAGCCCTTAACAGGGTGTGGAGGGGGCTGACATTCAGTGTTAGCCATGGTCATTGCTAGTAATTACAGGGGACAGTCCTCACCTCGGTCTGCTTTCCTTAGAAGGAAGATGGGCTTTTGCCCAAACCCCCGTCTTCTGGAGGAGAGGAAGAGGAGAAGCCCCGGGGGGAGGCGTCGGAGGACCTCTGTGAGATGGCCCTGGACCCGGAGCTGCTGCTGCTGCGGGACGACGGGGAGGAGGAGTTCGGTGAGCGCAGGGGGAGGGGCACGCGGGCGGCTGCGGGTCTGGCTCTGGCGTTCTGCCGGGACTGGAGCGGGTGTGGCCGTGCGGCCCCTGCTCCACGCTCATGCCGGGCCTTCTGTAGCAGGAGCCAAGCTGGAGGATTCCGAGGTCCGGTCCGTTGCCTCCAACCAGTCAGAGATGGAGTTCTCTTCCCTTCAGGACATGGTAAGACCAATGTTCTGCCCCTCCGGCCTCCGTGACGGTGACACTCACTCAGCGAGGCCCCAGCCGTCCTGGGAGCTCTGCTTCTACCCAGTGACCCCCATTGTCTGTTGACTGACCGGACGTAGTCCTTGGCTCATGGAACAGCACTTCTGTAGGACCCAGGGGACATTCCTGAGTCTGTCAGGGTGGCTGGTCTGGGAGCACACTGGGTTCCTGGGTGGGACAGCCCGTTGGGTTATAGGCTCAGGTCGGGTCTCCAACTGGAAGGTGCGCCTGAGTGGAACTGCCAGCCAGGCCACTCAGCTGTAAAGGGGCGATTAGCCGTTGAGACAACGGTTTATAACCCCATTCATCCTTGTTTCCTCTTGCAGCCCAAGGAGCTGGACCCCTCTGCTGTGCTCCCTTTGGACTGTCTTCTCGCATTTGTCTTTTTTGATGCCAACTGGTGTGGCTACTTGCACCGTCGAGACTTGGAGAGGATCCTGCTTACCCTTGGGCTCCGGCTCAGTGCAGAGCAGGTGCCTTCTCTCGCGCCCCCCTTGGTCCTTTCTGAGGTGGCCTCACCTGACGTAATGTGCACAGGCACGCACCTACACTGGCGGGAGGGGAGGGGGGGGGGGGGATGAAGGCGGGCAGCGGTGCTTGGGATGCTCCACTTCTAGTTTTTTCCACATCCCGGGGGCAAGGGCTTGCACCTTCTGATCAGGGGATCTTGGGTGTGCCTTTTCTGTAGGCCAAACAGCTGGTCAGCAGGGTGGTGGCCCAGAACCTTTGCCAGTACCGCAGCCTGCAGTACAGCCGCTCCGAGGGCACGGACAGTGGGCTTCCTGAGGAGCTGCTCTTCGGTGTGTACCGGGGTTCCGCAGCCTTCTGTGGAAAGTGGGCGGGGCAGGCTGCTTTCTCCGCCCGAGATCCGGCCCTTACCCCCTCTCCTGGCCCTGCTAGGAAACCTGGACCTGCTACCTCCTTCCGGGAAAGGCGCAAAGCCGGCGGCCGCCCCCCTGGAGCACAAGGGCCTGGTGTCCCACAACGGCAGCCTGATCCACGTGGGCAACCTGCTGCAGCGCGCGGAGCAGCAGGACAGCGGGCGGCGCTACCTGGAGAACAAGATCCACACACTGGAGCTGAAGCTGGGTGAGTGCGGGCGGCACTCGGAGACCACGGCTCAGGCCTCTTGCTCCGGTCCTTAACTCAGCCCTCTTCCTGGTGTGCTTCCCACCAGAGGAGAGCCATCACCGTTTCTCAGCCACCGAAGTAACAAACAAGACGCTGGCAGCTGACATGCAGGAGCTGCGCACGCGGCTGGCTGAGGCCGAGGACACGGCCCGCACGGCTGAGCGGCAGAAGAACCAGCTCCAGCGGCTGCTGCACGACTTCCGGAGGCGCCTGACTCCCCTGCAGCTGGAGATGCAGCGAATGGTTGAGAAGGTGAGCCTGCAGGAGAGCTGGCTTAGTTGGGAGGCTTAGTCGGGTCATGCCAGGGCGACAGCCCCTTATGTCCGTGCCCGGGTCCACCTCGCCTCCTCCCCCATCCCCCAGCTTGTTAGGGATCTGTCAGTCAGCAGCTTGCAAACTTGAGTCCCAGGAGGAAGTGGGTAGTCGTCCTTTCTCCTTGGGTCCTAATTCTCGTGCCATCTGTTGCAAACAGGCTGACAGCTGGGTAGAGAAGGAGGAGCCAGCACCTAGCAACTGAGGGCTTGACGCAGGAGCTGCCATCCTGCGAGGTCAGCGATGGAGCCTGCTCATGTTCGAGCCCTGTGGTTCAGAGAGAAGCTGAGCAGGGCCTGGGAGCGCAGGCGGGCAGCTGACCCGGCTCAGCCTGTGGAGGGGAGCTCAGGCCGGCAGGGTGGGGTCTGCCTGTGCTATGTGGACGGAGGAGCGAGGAAACGGTTCCACTTACAACTAAATCCAACACCTGCACCCCTCCAATGTCATTTTGCCCTCCACCTTGGGGTTTCTCCTGGGGCCCTTTAGTCTTGTGCTTTCTCCTGTCCTCTTCCAGTTTAGAGTAAGACAGGGGAAGAAAAAGCTCTTTTGACTGTCATAAGGTCTGATGCCAATAAACGAAGAAACTGTGGAATCTGGCTGGGGTAAGCCCCCTTCCTCTGGATGGCACAAATCCTGCTAGGCTAACAGATCCAGGTCCGGGCCTGTGAGGAATGGAGTCTGGGCCAGCCAGCTCGCTGTGGGCTGTCGGCCGTGAGCACTTTTCCAGCCCCCCCCTCCCCCCTCCCCGGACTTGCCAGCAGGAACCAGCACTTCTGCCCCGGCCCCCTGTGTTCAGAATGTGGTATTGGCTCTGGCCCAGCCTTGTTCCTTTCCCTACGAGTCTCACCTCTTTCCATAATCCGTGTTTTTAGTTCGACTTTGTATATAAAGTTGGTTTTGTTTTCTTCTTTTGCTTTTGTTTTTTAAATAAACCAAAGTGAAAAACCCCAAGTGTCCTCCATCGCTTTCCCCTTTCTCTTCCAGGCCGGCTGTGCTCCACCCCCCCTGGCCCTCAGCCCAGCCTCTGCTGGACGGAGTGGACAGTGGCCTCCAGGAGGCGGGTGGGCAGCGGGGAGAGCAAGCCCCTGCGCTCGGCGCTGCTGGCCGGTCAGGAGCCAGGATGCTGTCTGGGCATTACCAGCTCAGCGGGGGTAGCATTACCCTGAAAAAAACCTGGGTGGCTCTCTCCTTTCCTTAGTTACGGCACAGTACGAGAACATTTTATTGAAAACTTTACTGGAAAAAAAATTCCAAATATTCAGGTGAGACACAAACCCACTGTTGTTGCTTTGAGGCCTGTGGGTTGGACATTTACACGAGCTGAATCCATTTCCTAGAGAACCTACACGGCGGGATCTTCCCTGCACTTGACCAAAAGGACAAAAGCCAGCCTTTGTCCGGTTGGGGCCTGGAGTGAGGGCGTGCCGAGGCTGGGGGCCACAGCACTCATTCTCAGGACAGTGCTGTGGCCCTCTCCCAGAAAAGGAGAAGTGGGCGGCAGCAGGGGGCGGGTGCCCAGGACGGTCTTTTGGAGGTAGATGTGATCCCAGCCATGCACGCAGGGCGGAGACCGCAGGTGAGCTGGCGGAGCCCTGGACCAGGAGGCACTTTGGACGGTTCTGGAAATAAGAAAGCCTCTCAGGTTTTTATAGGCTGCTCACCTGTCTGCAGACTCCTGCTATGGGAGGGAGTCAGCAGCCTGCTCGGGGCGCCAGGTGCCAGGCTCATTCCAAAGGGCTGGTGAGGTAGGGCAGGGGCCTTCTCCCAGGGATGGCCTTCCACCGGCTGCTGCCTGAGCCTAAGCTTGAGAAGGGCAAAGACTAGAGAAGCCGACTCCTGTCCCAGGGGTGCTCCGAGGGGCGGGCTCAGTCGTCGGCCACAATAGAGAGGGCTCTGAGCTCGTTCAGTTTAGCTTCATTCTCCCGCTCCCGCTGCTCGTCAGGGTGGCCAGGCTGGTCGAGCTGCTGGGTCAGGTCTCCGAAGATCTTATGCATTTCAGAGTAGTAGACGACCTGAGTGGGAGGCAGGAGGTCAGCAGGCGTTGGACTCCGGGCATCAAGCCCCACAGATATACCCTCTAGGCTGGTTCCTATTCCCCTCAGCCCAGCTCTCAACTGCACAGCAACCAGGCAGGTGTGAGCCACTGCCCGGGGTGGCGATATGTCAAAGGCGAGGGAAGCAATAGATCCTCGGGGGGTGGGGGGGGGGTGGGTGGGAGGTAGAGATGGGGCAGCACAGTCCAAGGCCGGGGCTGGGAGAGTTGGAAGGCCCTTGGCAGGTCCTGGGAGACAGGGAGTCTGTGACGAGGGGTCACTGCTCACAGAAGCTGGGAGCTGGAGGCTTTGGTTCCTGGAGAGGGCATGGCAGGCTCCCAAAGCCTGAGAATTGGTCTTTAGAAGGTGAGAATGGTGACTCCTTCCTAACCTTCTGTTCCTTCCCAACTCCGCTCATTGCGCACGCTAAGGTGCTCGCCCAGTCCAGGCCTTTTCCGCATTTCCTCCTAAGCAGGCTCAGTGTGGGGTGGGAAGCTCACAGGAATGAGGAGTGGGACCCACCAGCAGCTCAAGTGGCTGAGGGCTGCTTAGACCCAGGGAGAAGCAGGCCCAGGATGGGCGTTTCCAGGGCAGGGGGCAGGAGCCATTTTTGCCTCAGTCTCCACCTCGTGACAAATGGAAGCATTTCCATGAATGTATTCCACACTATTCAATACCCTTACATTTCATCCAGTTCCAGCTCCACGCTGTCTGTGGGGGAAGAAACCACTGCTTCAGAAACGTGCAGGGCTGCTGCTGGCAAGGCCAGGCTGAGCTGCTGCTAAGAGAGTGTCTCCCGCAGCCAGTCACCCCGCTGTCACCTCGGGAGGGGCCAGGGCTAGTGCAGGGAGCATGGGGTGCCCCCTCCCCCAGAGCAGCACTGCGTGGCTGAGTCACCGGGAATGCTCACTTCTCCAGTGACTAATGGCAGTGCAGCCTCCGGAGGGGGAAGCTGGTGCCAAGCAGGCAGCAACACCCCCGCCACCCGCTGCCTGGTGACAGGGCATCCTGAGCTCCCAAACTGCTCCATCTGGGCACGCCACAGCCTCACCCTGGAGCGTCCTCCCCGAGCAATGGGCTGCGGGGGGGGGGGGGGGGGGAAGGAAGGGCAGGCTGGGGCAGGAACAGGTGGTGACGGCACAGGAGGGAGGGCAGGCAGGAGGAAGACTCAGGGCTCCTTAAGTACATCCCTGCAGGCCCAGGACGAAGCTGCTGGAAGGAAGCCCTCACTGAGGAGTGCTATGGGGCAAGTGCGGGTGCCCCACTCCCCTGTGTTTGCTAGCTTTCTGCCTCATTTTCAACTAATGACCAAGGACATGGTCGCTAACAACAATCAATCCTGCTTAGGGTTCCTGATCCCAAGTGCCAGTCCCATGGGTTTGGTGTTCTCCAAAGATGGCAGGGAACTGAGCTAGGAGTCAGGCTTTTCCTTGGGCACCTGTGATCGTGGACTTTGCAAGGAATGACAGTGTCCACTGGAGGGCGCCAAATACCCAGAGCAGAAGTGAGCTGGAGGCAGAAGGGGAGGGCCGAGCCTCCCGCTTTGTTATCTGGTGGGGAAGGGGAGAAGGCGGAAGGATGCTGAACATCTGCGGTTAGCTGGGGGGTCCCACATGCAGGTGACCCCTTGGCTAACAACCTCAATCTTTTGGTCTTTTATAAACGGGGGGGGGACTAATCCCTGGAAATGGCCTGAAGGATGGGAGGTGAAGGGGCAAGAAGGGCGGCAGCTACACCCATCACACACTCTGTGTCCCACCCGGAAGTAGTGGGAAACACAGGGTTGGCCCGTGGCGACCCTCTAACTGCTTGGCCCAGTGCTCCGCTGTGCACCCCCACCACACCCGCCTGCCCTTCCTGCTGGCAGGTGCATCAGGCCAGTGCCCAGTGCATCGCTCTCCCCAGGGTTCACCATGCTCCGTGATCTCCTGCCAACGGGTGGGGTGGGGGTGTAGGATCCTCAGGAAAGGGACCTTACCCCCTAGGTCTCTATCCCTGACTTCCTAAGCACACCAGGCAAAGAACGGGCCCCTCAGAGTGAGGTGCTGATGGTGCACCTCCTGATTCTTTCAGTGAAACGTGAGAACTTGAGGGAAGAGCTGTTACACATGGAACCTTGTTCTAGGCTGGGATTAATCAAAGAGCAAAGCAGGAACCTAAACGGAGTCCAGCAAACGGCCAGAGGCCCCTTCCCTCGGGCAGTGCCGAGGCAGGGTGGGTGGTGTGGAGGCGGGGTGGGTGGAGTGGAGGCAGGGTGGGTGGAGTGGAGGCAGGGTGGGTGGTGTGAGGGCAGGGTGGGTGGCGTGGAGGCAGGGTGGGTGGTGTGAGGGCAGGGTGGGAGGCGTGGGGGCAGGCATGAGATGTGCACTAAGCCACGACCGTCTGAGGGAAAGTTGGGCTGCGCTGGCGCTCGGGCACGGGGAGCAGCTCACCTGTGCTCGGATCAGGGATTCAAAGCTGGGCTGGAAGTAGTCGAGCCGGCTGTTGTAGAAGCGCGGCATCTCATCCAGGAGCTGCTTGTTCTTGGCCTCAAAGTCGTCCCGCACGGGCCGGAGCTCTTCTCGGGCCTGGGAACAAGACCCTGCTGTCAGAGCTCTCACAGCAGCCCGCTGGGGTCGGGTGGTGTGGGGTGTGTGTGTGTGTGTGTGTGTGTGTGTGTGTGTGTAAGTGGGCACGCACGGGGGTATTTTGGCCCTACAGCCTCCGAGTTGGTCCCCAGGCCCGGGAGGAACTTGCTGTGTGCGCCATGTGACTGGCTGTGTTAACCCCCCACCCCCAGCCCCGCTCTCCAGGTACCTGGTGGAGTTTGGCCAGCACCGGTCCTGTCTTTTCCTTTTCCTCGTACTTCTCCACCTTGGCCTGCAGCCTCCTGTAGTCCTGCAGGGCCTGCTCCCGCCGTTTCACCGCCATGTTGAGGCTCGGGAAGACGCTGCCGAACCTGCCGACACAGTCGGGTTGGATGCAGCCCATGCTGGCTGGCGGCTCAGCATTCGCTCGGAAACACACTCTGAGTGCCCACTGAGGGCCAGATCTTATTCTAGGTCTTGGGGTTCTGCTGTGAACAAGATCTGTGGGGTCAGGCCAGGGAAAGAACAGGGCTACGGCTCACTGGCTGGAAGACAGAGTGTCATGGATCCATGCTGCCACCCAGGCTGCCCCTGTGCCCCTGTGCCCCTCCGAGGCCTGCCCACACCACAGCCCTGCAACGGGCAGGCAGTGCTGGAGGGAAGGCTCCTGGGAAGTCATCTGGCCCACATCTTCCTTTTTAAAAAATGGAAGAAACTGAGGCCAGAGAGAAGACACGACTCGTCCCAGGCCACACTGAGGAAGTGATGGCCCAGAATTGAGAACTCCAGTAATCAAAACCTACTCCTGGTGATCACTTCGTAAGTTGTATACATGTCCCAGCAGTATGTTCACACCAGAAAAGGAGAGAATATCATATGTCCACTAGCCTTTAATAATTAAAAAAATCCCACTTTTAATAAAGAAGTTTCTAACAATCCACCCCCAAAACAAACAAACAAACCAAAAAACAAACAAACAAACAAACAAACAAACAGCCCCTACTCTGGCCTCTCCTACTAGCTGACCACAGGGAGAACAGGACCCTCTGTCCTACCACTGAAATGGCCACAGTCAGCCAGATGTTGAGGAAAATGACTCAAGGACCGCTCCTACCTCTCGTGACTCAGAGGAGCAGCCCCCAGAAAGACAGCAGCAGATGCCTCAGCGTTTTTTGGCCCCGTGGGCACACATTGGTGATCGTGTCACCTCTAACTGGGAAGGACAATGATGGAGACTGGCACGGGCAGGACTCATCCCAGCAGGGATGCCGCATGGCCCTTGACAAATGACTGTCTCCGAGGGAGTGCCGGGCACGGCCAGGCAAGCCCGCCGGCAGGACCTCCGGAACGGGGCAGGACACGAGGCAGGAGGTGCGACTGCACAGCCGGTTTCCACGCAACCGAGGAAAAGGACAGTGTGGTGGGCATACGGGTTGAGCAGGTGACCCAGGACCAGGGGAAGCGTCACGGAGAGGAAAGATGGGGACGGGCAGCTGCGGACATCAGCCTGGCACTGCGCTCAGCCAGGAGGGCGTCTGGGCGCGCGGGTTGTCTTTAGGAAGTTCAGGTACCACACGAAGAGGGGTCTCCCAGTCTGCCTCTCAAAGGGATGTGACCATGAAGTTGGCTTTTAAATGCCTCAACAAACCAAGAGTACATGTGACACAGAGTAATGAATACTTTTGCCAGAGAATACAGAATGTAAACTTGACCGAAGCACTAAATGTACCAAACAAAGCTTTAGAACCAGGCAGATTTTGATGAAACAAAGGACTTGTCTCCAAGAAAGGTGATTAAAACGAATTCTTCTAACTTAAAGGGTGTCCAACATGGGCTCAGCCTCTAACTGGAAATGAGAAGTGACTGGTAAGACCATGCAAACGTCTCTGAAGCCTCGGTCACATGCCCTTTCACACATCAACCAAATTAATATTTTAAATGACTCATTTGCCAGGCAGAAGATGTAAGGTGCCCAGGAAAATGGCTGGGGGAACCTCGGGGAGGTCTGGACAGGTGAGCCCATGGCGGGGAGGGGGTAGACTCATTGCTTTGGCCCAGGCAGCTGCTATAATGCCCCTCCCTTCCTGGGAGGAGTATGACCAGCAGCTGAGGGAGCAGATGCAGTTGGGCCTGAGAAGCCACACGCCACCTCCCTGCCCCCCCCCAATGGACAGGGGCCACCAGCAGTCACCCTGTTTGTGAAGCACCCTGCTGCCTGGATGGCCCAGTGCCTGGGCCTCTGCCGCCCAGGTGAGTAGGTGGGACCCAGCGGGTCCAGGTTTCCACACGCCAGGCAGCCTCAGTGGCTGTCTGCAGCCGCGGCAGCAAGACCCCGTCCCGTGAGGAGGAACTGGGCGCTGGTGCTGTCAGACCCTCCAGGAAACTCTTCCCGTGACTTCTGCCTCCACAGCAGCGCCCGTCACACGGAGGCCACGGAAGGCTCCGTGACTCAGTTCACTGCATCTGGATCACTACTCACTTCCCACCCAGGTGGCTTCGGACTCCTGAGGGATATGGCGGGCGTCACGCCTCTCACATAAAGTGGGAAAACCCAGGCCAGGCAGGAACGATCAGCCAGTATGTGCTGAGTTGCTAACAAAAGAGCGGGGGACCCTGTAACTCCTGGCTCTGGGCCACTGCTCCCTGAGGCCCAGCTCCCATCTTGCACTTAAGAGGCCGGCCCACGTGAGGGGCCTATAGACAGCATGATGCTGTGCGAGGAGAGGGGCCCATCTGGCCGCAGAACCCCTCTCCATGTGGGTGCTTCCTCTCTCCACCTTCCGATCAAGTGAGGGTGGGCCCTGCTCTCCCGGGGTGTGCAGTGCACAGTTTCACTGGGCAGCCACGGAGAACCCCGCGGGCCTGCCCCCCTCCCATCACCAGCAGTGAGGGGGCGGGGGCTCTGTGCGGGCCGGGAGTCTTGTCCTGCACACAGGGCTCAACTTCCCCATCAGCCCTGACACGTCCCTCCCCTGCAGGGCCCTGGCTATGCCATCCAAAGGTTGGGTGGGAAAGCAGACGAGAGGAGCAGGACCTGGCCAGGGTCACGGCTGGGTCGGGGGAGGCGGGGCCGCTCCACACCACATGGAAGGTGTCACAGTAGCCGTTTCCCTGAGAAGGCCATCATGGCTTCCGCACTAGATCTTAAGCTACGTCCATCCTCCAAGACGCGAGAACGGGCCAGGCCTACACCAGGTACTCGCTGAGGCTCTGCCCACGCTGTCTGTCCGTTTTTTTGCATGTCCTAAGGTTCAATAGCAAAGTACCTCCCCTGGGTAAGCTTGGGGTGAAGAGGCAGCGAGAGAGGGAGGAGGGAAGGGGGAGGCGGAAAGAGGCCGGCTGGGAGGTGGGCTGGGAGCAGCCGGCCTGGTGGGGAATGCCTGCCATTCCTCAATCTGTGCCCACACAGCGGGATCTTCCACCCACCAGGAAAGGGAAATTGAAAGCATCCCCATCCGACCATGTGAGCATGGCCCAGGGGCTGGGGGATTAGAGGCCGAGCCCCCGGGGGAGGCTGGGGCGGTGGGTGGCCATGTGGCGATGCTCCTCATCAGAGGACAGGAAAGCTGCAGTTTCCTGTTTCCGGTGCTGGGGTCCCTGGGAGCGTCTCTCCTGGCAAGAGCAGGCAACAGGCAGTGCCGGTTTTATGTGGTTGGGGGGATCGCATGTCGGCCCCGAGATGCACAGAAGCCAGCCTGGGAGCCAGCCGGCCAGGGGCTCACGCAGAGGTCAGCGGATCTGCTGCGGAGATGGTGCCCGCCCCCTCCGCACTCACCCACCTTCCTGGCAGGTGGTGGGCTGCCAGGGTGGTGGGAAGCAGCCGGGACTGCTCTGCACTCGGCTCCAGAGCCAGGCATCAGATTTCAAGGCCGCCTCGTTGGTTGTGAAATCGAGACAGGAGCCAGTCCCGCTCTCTGAGCTGGTGTCCCCTGCCCAGCTCTGCCAGCCGTGGGTGCCCATGGCAGTCTCTGTGGCAGCCCCTGAGACCCCCATGGGCAGGTCTGCTCTACCCTTGGTCCTTCCCAGCCAGCTCTGGACCCTTGTCTGCAGACTGGTCAGCACCCACAAGCAATGGGAGCCCTGGCATCTCTCCTGGGCCTCCTCAGCACCCGGCTGCTCATGTGACCGTGACCTGGGGCTGAGCAGGGCTCAGGGACCAGAGGCCCAGGGAAGGTCCAGGGGTGCAGGGAGAAATCCCTTTCCATGCCAGAGCCAGCCTCCCCACCGTGGCTGAGTCTCCAGGCAGCCCTGCTTTCCCGAGCCCCACCCAGGAGCCTGAACAGGGAGTGAGGAGCTCGACAAGCTCAGCACCAGGGGCCGGAGGATCAAAACCTGCGCTCAGTCCCTCCTGGCCGTGGCCCAGCCTGTGGTCATCAGCAGAGCCTTATTACCCGGCCGGGAGGCCACTGCCGGGACCACCACAGCGAGGTAACGTGGTGCAGCTGCCGGTGGAGCGGCCTCGCTGGGTCAGAGGCTGCCTGGGAGAGGCCAGGGAAGAAGATGAAGTGATTCGGGAGCTTCAAGGCAATGCCCACCCCTTAGGGGACCCAGGGAATAGGCCCGTCTGATCGCGGACCAGCGCCTGCCTGACAGAGTCTCACAGAAGAATTTCTGACCCTGGTAGGTCATGAGTGAGGGACCTTCCCAGGCGGGAACCCGTGGCTGCGCCCTTTTCCATGTGCGGCCACCCCCACATTTCAAACGCCGAGTGTGCAGGCAGCTGCTCTCCTGATCCGGCTGGGAGATGAAAGGCCTCGCTCATCTCCGCTGAGGGCTCGCCAAGACCTCTGCTGGCTTCACTCAGCAGCTCTGCCCCTCTGTCCTCCACAGGAACAAAGGGGAGATGGCAGCGCTCCCGGGCCCACGCCGCTGCTGAGGAGGCTCACGTGCCCGTCACAGCGCTGGGCAGTGGCCGTCTCTCCAGCAGGTCACCCGCAGGGCACACATCGTGCAGCTGGTGGCCCCGTCGGTTTCCCGTCAACCCCGAGCCTAAGGCCGGGGGCTGGAAATGAGAGTCGGTCTCCAGGGGACCGGCTGACCTGCCTTTCCAAGGAGTGCCCCGAGTCTAGTCCCCAGATGACCTCTACTCACTTTTTCAAGGGCTCAATCACGGTCTTTTGAATCTGGTTCACCTGTCGGGAGAAAAAGCCAACGATATCAAAATGGGGAAGCCAGGCTCTTCCTAGAGGGGAGGCTCCAGCCCTGAGAAGAGAAAGGGGACCTGTCAGGGCACGCCGAGGGCCCGGAGGGAAGAGGGCCAACAGGACAGGCAGGTGGCCCTCCTAACTGCAGCTGGGGCGGGGCAGAGGTGGCGACCAGAGGCCTGAAGGGCAACAGGAGCACCTGTCCTCGGCCCTGATACATTCCCCCTGCCAGCCGCTGTCTGCCAAGGCCCATGATGGCCTTGCTCAGCGAGGCGGAGTGGACCTGCGTGTCCCTCATGGCCTCCCTGTGTGTGACGTGAGCTCGTGACAGCCACGGAGAGCAGGCCACGGGAAAGAGCACCCAGGCCTCGGAGGGCCGAGGGCACCGAGAGGAGCCTGAGCCCTGTTAAGGACTCCACGTAGGCGCTCCTCCAGATAGAAGCCACGAGAAGCGGGAGACCCGACCCCAGGCACCTTTTCCTGGTTGAAGGCGTCCATCCGCTTCATGGCCGTGTCCAGGGCTGTCACCATGTTCAGAAAGTCCTGGTCTTGTTCGCAGAGGGGATTGGAGAGCAAGTCCAAGGATATCTTCACGGCGGATTTGGACATGGCTGTGAGAAGTCAGAGTTCAGGGACCTTGTGCAGGGACGGGCTTCAAGCCTTGTCGTTGGGCTCCCGTCTTCCCTGCGTCCGGGGCCTCACCCAAGGCCAGAGGCCGCACAAACGACAAAGTACCACAGGGATAAGACACTGGTCCTTCCTGGACAATGTTCATTCCTAACCACCTGATGCTCTGGATTATTATTATTATTTTTTGGGGGCAGCTTTTCCTGCTGCAATGACAATGTTCCAAACTCTGGGTTTTAACAGACTCATCCAGGTGGGAAGCTGTAAGAAATCAGATTTCTAGCCGAGACCAGATTGGCTCAGTGGATAGAATGTCAGCCTGCGGCCTGAAGGGTCCCAGGTTCGATTCTGGTCAAGTACATGTACCTTGGTTGCGGGCACATCCCCAGTAGGGGGTGTGCAGGAGGCAGCTGATCGGTGTTTCTCTCTCATCGATGTTTCTGACTCTCTGTCCCTCTCTCTTCCTCTCTGTAAAAAAATCAATAACTGTAATGTTAAAAAAAAAAAAAAAAAGAAAAAAGAAATCAGATTTCTAGCTGCAAGGACTCTAATCGGTCAGTCTGGAATCCAGGACGATGCCTGTCAGAAGCCCTCAGCAGGTGGCTGGGAGGTGCAGTGTGCTGGGCGGACCAGGGAAACACAGCCCGCTGCAACAGGGCAGCAAACTTACTGTAAAGAGCCAGAGTCCAGAATTCAGGCTTGGAGGGCCATATGGCTTCTGTGGTAACTACTCAACTTTTCCACAAACAATACCTAAAGAATGGGCGTGGCTGTGTTCCGATAAAACTTTATTGACAAAAGAAGGCCAGGTGTGGTGTAGCTAGGTAACCCCTGGTTTCAACGACACACTTACTGGAAAGGCACTGGGGAACAAGGAAGAAAGATGCCGTCCAGGTAACTCAGAACTAACTTCAAACAAATATCACACGGGCTCCAAAGGCAGCAGCCCTTGGCTTGCTGCACACATAGTTTGGAGACGCCAGGGGCAGGAGTGAGGGCTGTCATGCTCAGACGTGCCCACGTTCTCTGGGCCGCATTGGCCCGAGGCTCTGCGGCGCAGCTGGTAGGAGCCAGCACTGCACCTGGCTATGGTGGCGGCGGCGGCTACGCCCGGGAAAGGGGAGAGGGCTCTGCTACGTGCAGACTGACCGCAGGCCACTTCTCAGGGACATCTGTTGGACATCTACCAAGTGCACTTACTTCAGAGCCAGTCTAAGGTGACTGAGGGAGGAGGGCATCCACCTTGCCCCGCCCAGTCCAGCTCAGGGGACGTGCCACCTACCCAGGTCAGCATCGGTGCTCTTCTTCAAGTCCTTCTGCAGCTTCCTGGTCTGCTCCTCCAGCCTGCAAGCAGGGGCACGGGCCTGGTACCTGGCATCGCCAACTAACTTTGGTCCCCTGCTTTCCCATCTACCCAAGGGAGGCCCAACTGGGTGCTCTGGAATGCCCACCAAGGCTCTTCCCACTGACTGAAGGGCCACTCTAAGCTCTGCAAGAGGCCAAGCACCCAAAGGCTACGAGTTAACAACTGTCACGCAGCCATGAGCTGGGGGAGACTTTTTGGCAGTTGGCAAACTGAGCTGCTCCCGGCTCCTGGGGTGGTGACAGGAGCACCCACCAACGGGCAAGCAGACAAACCGTGCGAGAAGTGAGACCTGGCAGAAGGCTCCTGCCATTCTCCGATCCCAGCCCCCTTCCTTTTGGGAGGTGACACTCACTGCTGCAGTTTTCCATACTCCCTCTCAAAGTCTCTCTCCACCTGTAATGAGAGAGAGAACTCAATCATCAGGGAAATGACAACACTTTGGAAAAAATCTGCCAGCCTCCAGACACTCCCTCCACACCCTCCCCAGTCTGCAGAAACCACATGGTCCGGTTCACACAGGCACCGGCAGGTCATTAACGACACAGTACCCCTGTGTTCCCAAATTAATTAAGTGTCTGATTTAGGGCGAGAGACTCCCCTCCCGGACGTGCCAGCCAGGCAAGTACCGGCGGCTCTTCTTCCACCGCAGGGAGCGCAGGGAGCGGGGCACTGCGCGGCGGTCCCTCCTCTCACCCGCCCCTCTGGGGACAGGTAAGCTGCTCACCACGCGACTGACGCTCAGCGGGGGAGGCAGCAGTGGGCAGAGGCAAAGGTGGGTATGAACTCCCCTTCGGTCTCTGCCGCTCAGCAGCTCTGAGGCAAGGCCTGAGCAAGTCGCCTCCATGGCCACAGGCCGAGGTTCCTCACGGGCCTACCTGCCGGCTCCAGGGTCCATCGAGAAAGACCTTGTATCCACGCTCTGAGTGCTGGGATGTACCCAACACAAATCCCATACTACCGACTCCGGCCAGACTCCCTAACTTCCCCATGACGTAGTGATCAGATTTCCCGTGCCAGCAATGTTTAAATGGAACGGGTGGAGTCCTGGACCTTATTCTGCCGCCGACATGTCAGGTGAGGTCAAGAAAGTGACTTGCACTTCCACGGCTGAATGTCCCCCCGAAAAAAGGGGCCTCGGCCACGGCTCTCAGGCACGTGGCCTGTGGAGTAAGTGACATCTCAGGGCCTAAAGCAGGGGATGGCTAGAGGCTTCTCCTTCCTTCTCGTCCAGGACGGCAGCCCCAGGCCCTGCCTCCGTGTGGAGCCTCTGGGCTGAGGGGCTCTGAGAGGCAAACCTGGCCACGTTCACTGAGGGGAGCGCTCAACGCGGGCTTCCCCAGTTCAGCCAGGAGGCAGGTGCACCTCGGCCGCACTGTACTGAGGAGGCGACAGGGACAGGCGGGGACAGAGGTGAAGCTGCACTATGAGCTCCCAGGCCTGTGCCCTTAACCATCATTCCACGACAAGGGGAAAGCTGTTTGCTGAGGAATGAAAGCCATGACCTCAGAAAGATGGCTTCTTGGCTGCACCTCCAAGATCTTGCCAGTACAGGCTGAAGGTCCAGGAGTCCGAATTTGCAGAAATCGTCAAAGCCACGCTGCTCTTCACCCGTAGCCCCTCCACCAAAGGTGCCCCGTGAAAGTATTCTAAGGCCCATCATCCTCATTCTCCACGTTTGGATGTGGATAAACTCCACAGCCTCAGAATGGCAGGACATGACGCCGGCCAATTATCCCATGTTGTACACGAGGAGAAGGAAGCCAAAAGAGGGATGCGATTCACGTGAGGACGGCTAGAATTCAGACTCCTGGTGCAGGCCTTTTATTTATTGTTTTCAAGTATGTTCATTCATCCCATAAACATTTAAAGAACACCCATTAAGTGCAATGCATTCTGCCAGGTGCGAGGGATACCCTGGTGGACAACAGAGACATGGGCCCTGGTGGGGACGATCACACACACACACACACACACACACACACACACACACACACACACACCTGCAAGCAGAGGGAGCCTGTGGAGGGCGAGGATGGGGGCGGGACAGTGAGGGTGATGTGGCCCAGCTCACTGAGGTCCTCGGGGCACCACAGCGTGTCACTTTCCGCATGTGAACTGGGAAATTTAGAAGCAGGAACACACGGTCCTTTCCCTACTTTATGACCCTAGCACCTAGAACCCTGTACCAGGAGCAGACCCACGATTTCTCCACCCGGGAATCCATTTTCCTCATGGCCTTCCTTCTGATCCACCAAAAGCTACTCTTAAGAAAATTTCAAAACTCACTTCCACTAAAGCCTACGTACCGATTAGAGTTTAAAGTGCTACCTGTCACAGGGGGTTTGCAGTGTGACAGGAATCAGGTCACAGCTAAAGGCAGGAAAGGCCTCTGGGGCCTGCAAAGTAGGCACTGAAGCTGGCCCGGCCTTTCTCCCTCAGTGCGGGAGGAAAGGGAGGAGCTGGGAGAGACGGATAAGGCAAACTCTGATACCAGCCCCGGAGCCCACCTACCATTTGAGTCTGTTTCTTGTCTAGCACTGGGATATTATATTTGGCCTCACCCATGTAAATTTCAGGGGCTGACAATGAAATGGGGTAACAGCGCCAGCCTCGCCTGCTTGTTTTGTGGGTTCGCAGAAGTACATGCGGAGTGCAGGGCAGGGCGCCTGGCCCGTGGGTGGTGCTGGCCTGTTCCTCCTCCACACTGGGGTGCAGACTGGTCTGTGACCCTCTGGCGGAGGAGAAGCAGAGCAGAGCATGTGGCCTGTTGACAGCAAGGGTACTCCTGATTTTGGCTGTGCCTGGGGGGCTGTCTGGGCCCTGCCTTCATGGGACAATTTCCTCTCTTACTTTGTCGGATGTGAGCCAGTCTTTACACAGCAAAGGCATTTCTCCCCGAAAAGATGAAATTAAAATTAAGGATGTCTTAGCCAGAATGCAGCTCTCCTAAAGATCAAGAACTCCGAGTAGGTGCTCTGAGGGGAGGCGAGCGCCCCCGACCCCTGGGCCGCGGCCCTGGCGCGCTCAGCTCGTCCCCGCGCTGCGTGTGTGGGATTGGGAGCACCTGGTCCTCCTGGCGGGGCGGCTCGGGCTTGACAGAGAAGGGCTGCAGGCTTCCAGCTGGGGGGGAGCCTTCTGGATGATGAGAAACTCGAGGTCTCACACTGGAAGCTCAGAAGCGTGTTGGAGTGAGAGACTGGTCCTTTTACTTTGTGTCCCTCAGGGCCATCTGTCAGCCTGAGAGAAGGTCATGAATGTTTCACCTCCTCGGCCCTGGAGCCACGTGGGGGCTGCTTCTATAGCTCACAGTCTCCAGGCCTCTCTCCTCCACTGGGCATAGATCTGGGGGACAGCACTGGGACTCTGGCCCCTCAGATGGGGAATAAAGGGACACATTGGAGTCCAAGGTCTATCCATTCTGAGGGAAAGCCAAACGCAAAAGATCTGAACATCTTTGAATGCTTGATGCCTTTGCCAAAAAGGCAGCTGGACCGCAGTCAAGAATGCGAGTGCAAACACATGTGCACGACTGTCAGCGGGTCAGAGCGGGAGGGGCGGGTGGCGAGGTTAGCTCGAGGAGAGTCAAGCCCAGGACGGCTCAGGATGGCGGGGAGGGGCTGCACGGCTCCCTGCCATCTCCCCGGTGCTGGGTCAGGCTGGCACCTGCAGGAGCTGTTCTTGTTAACGGAAAGAATAGGCTAAGTTCCCACCCAAACTTACCCTGTTTCCCCGAAAATAAGACAGTGTCTTATATTAATTTTTGCTCCCAAAGATGCGCTAGGTCTTATTTTCAGGGGATGTCTTATTTTTCCACGAAGAAGAATACGGTACACATTTATTGTTAAATGAAAATAAAGGAAATTTATTACCTGTATATGGTACGGTAGTTGTCAACACAAACCAGACAAACTATGAATCCTACAGTATCAAGAATTTACTCATTTATTCAATGACAATCATGTCATCATCTTCTGGAACATCATCATAACAATCCAATTCCTGAATTTCCTGGTGAATTTCTTGTGACTCCATTTCTTTCAGAATCAGTGGACCAAATCTCTCATGTTTAGCGATAGCACTGTCTTTAAATGAGTACTTCTTGTCAAGGTAGCCTGCTCGCAGTGCATTGCAATGCAACTGTCAGTGATTTTCTCCCATGAATTCTTCACCCAAGTCACAACTTCTTGCAGTTTAGGTTTCACGAAGTTTCCACGCTGATTTCTCTCCATTCACACAGCAGTGACGTCAGGACTCCGCGTAACGTCACTGGTTGCTAGACGCCAGTCGGGGTGGCCCTAGCGACCAGTTTACAGTAAATTAATTTTCATTCTGAGACAGAGCCTGGGGCCTTATTTTCGGAAGGATGCCTTATATTCCACTCAGAAGGAAACCTGTAAGTAGGTCTTATTTTCGGAGGATGTATTATTTTTAGGGAGACACGGTATGCTCCCTAAGTGACAAGAGAGGCCAGCTGAGAAGGCCCTCCGAATCTGCAAGGCTGCTCGGGGGAAGCAGCGCCCCATGGCACGGTGCCACAGGACAGGAATGAGGCTGAGGCTCCTCATGCTACCCGGGCATCTTCCTCAGGCGGAGGCTCTCTCTGCCTGACGTCACAGAGCGCCCACCTAGCCAGCGCTGAGGTGTGTGCTTTCCTCCAGTGGGAGGCCCAGGGAACCTGCTTAGGAGAGCTCTCCAGCCTCCCAGGCGATGGAGGAGGGGCAGTTTCTTTTCGCCACGCCAAGGTGCTCCAGCTAATCTATGGGACCGGGGGAGGGGAGGGACCAGGCAGCCGGTGAGTTCCTTTGCGGGTCCACTAGCCAGCGCCTGCAGAGAACGTGCCGTGCCAGCCGAAGCTGTGACAATAATGGAATCTGCCTTAATAACCTGCGCACATGAGCCGCTGAGGGCAGACACACAATGCTTTCTTTGTGTCTGACAGTTGAGTGTCTTGAGCCAAAAACCTCCTGAAACTCCCTGAAGATAACAAGAACATTTCTTCCCATGACAGGGTGCAGTGACTTGCAATAACCCAGGCAGCCCATCTGCCTCCCGCCCCGAGTGCCTGGGCAAGAACAACAGGGCACGTCACCACTGCTGGGGGCAGCTGCGAAGATTCTGAGATAACCACACAGCCCCGGGGGCGTGCGGGGCAGGAGGGGGCTTGGCAGTGGAGAACAGGACTCTGGAGAGGCAGGGTCTCGCTGCAGACACGTTAGTGAACCTGGGAGCTGAGGAAGCAAATAATCTATTCCCGCCAACACTGCACTGGGGACGCCGGCTACTGGGACCGGCGGAGGACTCGGGCGTTTATCAACCTGCCTCTCCGCCTGCAGTGTAGTTAGTGTTTATTGAGGCCTTACTATGTGCCAGACCTGCGCCAAGTACTTCTCATGCATCATCTCATGTGAGACTCATTAGACATCAATGGCTTAGGTCCTAGCATCGCCTTCACTTTGCAGAGGAGAAACTGAGCCTCAGGAAGGATAAGGGCCTTGCCTAAGGTCACACACAGCGTGCCAGAGCCAGGATGGGGAGCCAGGCCGGGAGTCTGGCTTCTTACCCACTACTCGAAGCCTAGACTGTGCAGGAGTTCGAGGACCAGTTTCATCCCCAGCAAGACGGTGCTAGGAAGGGGTGAGGGCGCCACGGCCCACAGGGCCACACACGCGCAGAGGGTTTTCTCAGCTCGTGCATCTACTCCCCTGCGGAGTCCCTGCCACTCCTCAGACTAAAACACCCACAGATCCGCCTGTCAACAAACTCCGGCAAAGCAGCTAGAAGCTGCCTTCTACTTTTCCGTGGAGAACAAGGCCATCTCGATAAAGGTTGGGGCGCTGAGAGGATTTCTGTTTGTTTTGTTTTTTGTTAGTGAGTGTTGGGAATACAAGACCCTTTTCAAAACCACTTCCCTTTCAGATCTGCCCTGGATTACACTCCGGAGACCCACGCCACACCTTCCCACTTCCTGCAGCGGGCCAGCGCCCAGCGCTGCACGCCCAGGTCCTCTGTGCGTCAGCTGAGCCTCCACAGATGGTCAGCTCTGCATGGGAGGTAGACTCCGAGTCTCTCCACAGCCAGCCTGTGCTTGAAAAGGGGAAGGGCCCTTTTAACACGGGCCCATTTCCTTTTCAGGGACCTAACTTTGGACTTCCCAAAGATAGAGCCATTGGCCAGGTGCTTGCTGAGCACCCCTTCCCGCCAGCTGAAGCAGTATCCTCCTGAAGCTCTGAGCTCTGAGCCAAGGAGGGGCTGACAGTTACAGTCTCCCAGATGAAAACCAAGGCCCTCGCTCAGATTCTGAGGGAGGGGCTGCAGCGGCCATTCTTCACTCGTCCCCACACCTGAGGGGTCTTCCCAGCTGCGTGAGGCCGCACAGCAATGGGAGGGGTCCGCACAGAGGCTCAGCCTTGAGCTCCAAGTCCAGCTCGGTCAGCATTAGCTTTTCCTCGCCTTTGAGTCACTGGGACCCCATGTCTCGGTTCCCCATCAGGAAAACTCAGGAGGCCGGCCCACATGATCTCTAAGGCTTCCAGCTCTAACTTTCTCAGAAGCTGTGAGTCCCTTTCTTTCCAATTCTTGTGATAAAATAGGGATAAAAACTGAGGGCTACAAGGGGAAAGGATTCCATTGTCCCCCGTGCTGAGTGACCCTAGGTCTTGGCGAGGAATGCAGTTGACAGTGGAGACAAATGGACGAGCTTCTGCAGGCCTCTCACGCAGCCTGAGGTGGCCCCACAGAAAGGCTGGGATGTGTCCTGGCAGGGGTCCCTGTTTCAGGCTCCCGCTGAGGAGCGTGCAGACTGCACACCACATCCCAGAGATGAGCAGTCAGAAGCAGTGTGTTTCTCCTCTCCTGTGGCATCTACCTCTTCCACCTCCCAGGCTGAGCTGAGGAAGGACAGTGCTACAGGACAGGAGGTCCCTGCAAGCCTCCATCCACACGAGGTTCTACAGCTATGCCACTGAGAATGTCAAGGCCCAGGTTCTGCCTTCCCAGCCCCACGCTGAGTCAACACTCTGATGCTATGCGAAGGCCATGGGAGACAGAAGTGAGTCTCAGAATGAAAGAACGGGGTTACTCACTGTTTTGGGGACAATCTGTTTCTTGGGCTGCCCAATCTTGAAAGGAATCCTATAAGACAAAGAGACAAAGAGGGATGTTAGAAGAAATGGGGAAGGATGTGGCTAAAAAGAGCTGAGAAAACACAGGTAAAAAGACAGTGGCAATGGCTCGCTTTCTGCCACCCACACCATGTGGGTCTAGGACCATCAGCGCCCAGGCTGGGCTCTGGACGGTCATGCCCCCAGGGACAGTGTCAGATGCAGGTCTTGGGCACCACCTTCTGCCCCAGCGCAGGAAAGGGGAGATATTATATAAACAAAGGTCACCATAAACCTTGTGGCTCACTTAGATCACTGTTATCCTAGAACAGTGGTCGGCAAACTCCTTAGTCAACAGAGTTAGGTAAATATCAACAGTACAACGATTGAAATTTCTTTAGAGAGCTGAAAACCGACTTCTGCGCATGGGCCACAAAGTTTCAATTGCACTGTACAAGCGCCCACACTGGTATTTTGTGGAAGAGCCACACTCAAGGGGCCAAAGAGCCGCAGTTTACGGACCATTGTCTTAGAAAACACACCTAGAAAAGCATCATCCAAACCACACATATCTGCATGAGCTTCACTATTCCCTTCAGAGGGACAAACTGGCTCCGAAGGGCTTCTCCGATGGTTGGGAGATGACACACTGTAGGGCATTAAGGCTCAGCTGGGCTGGACTATTTCCCCTGACAACTGACAAACTCTAAATGAAGCTAACTCTTAAGAATCTGAAATCCAGCCCAATTCTGCCTTGAACTTGCTAGGAGGCTCTGCACCTCAGGTCCTCCACTTAGAATGGAGCACAGCGTGGCAGAGGGCAGGCAGGCCATGGTCCAGGAGTCTCAACCTGAGCGCTGACCTTGCCTCACCTCTGCTGAGCAGGCTGCCCTTTGGCAGGTAACCACTGCCCTGTGCCTCAGTCTCCTACTCTGTGAAGCAAGAGGGTTAAGCTAGATAATCTAGAAGCTTCCTTAAGATGCTGGAAATCTTATGATTCTAAATTCTGAGAAAAGCAGTGCAGCCAGACTAAAAAGCAGGCACAGTGCACCCCAGCAGCTACAGAGACATCGTCTTCGCCCCCCTTTCCGGGATCAGCTCAGGGAAGAGGCTGCAGCACAGCCCTGAGGGGACAGGTCAGACCACCGCTCACTCCGTTCAGCCTCTTCCATTCAAACCTCCCGCACCCACCCGCCCACCGGGCCCCTTCCCTCTACACCCCTTCTCCCCAGCCTGGCTTCTCTTGGCCCAAAATGTTGCTAAACCCAATGGTATAATTAACCACCGATAATAACCCAGACAGTGATCTGGTTAGAGGACGGGCCAGCCTGAGTCACAGTGGTTTAAATTTAATTTCTGAGGGACATCCTGTTTATTGTTAACCCACCCCGTAATTTGGGAGTGTTAACCCTCTGGGGACTGGCTGATTCACGTGGCTTCTGTAAACAAATCATCTCTGGCTATATAATTACTGGGGGGAAAGGTAAGCTATGGAACTGAAAAGGAAAGAAAAAATGAAATTGCTATTTCCCTTTCTTAGACCTAAAGAGAAAAGGGTATGGACAGATGAGCTTCTTGATCCCTCCCTGAGCCCCCATTCCCCCAAATCAGCTTACAGCTGACTGACACAATGGTTTTGGACAGTGAACAATTGCCCTCAAGGACCATTTGGGTGACAGTGCAAATGAGGTCCTGGTGGCATTGAGCAGAGACCGACCCTGTGCTGCACGAAGCATGTGTGGTATGAAAAGCTCAGACCAGGAATCAGAAAGCCCATCTCTGCCTCTGACTGGTTTTGTGATTTGAACAAATTGCAATCTCTCTGGAGCTCAGATTATTAAACTGTAAAACACAATAGTTGGACTAGATGGTCCTTCCAACTTATGGAAACCGAATCTCCATTCTGAGAACATGGAGTATAGGATGAGAAGGCTGAAGAATTCTCAGAGTGGTCTTCAGGACGGTGCTAACTGGAGTCTAGTACTGCAGACCAGATACCAAGAAATTAAGAACTTAAGAGTCCATTATTTGTGGAGCCACAGACTCTCTCAATCTTAATTTAGCATCGCAGTATTTTTAGAACTGTAAGTTACCATAGAAATGGTTCCAGTTTAAACCTCTCACTTGTAGACGAGAGAGAGATCTGGAGAGGTTGGTGACCAGCCCAGGTCATCCTCTGGCTCACAGCGGAGCCAAGAATACACCACCAGGCGCTGACGTCCAGTCTACTCTCCACTACTCATCGCTTCATATATTCACATGCATTTGTTATTACAGTAGCCCCTTGGTATTCCCTGCGGAGACCAAAATCTTCGGATACTCAAGTCCCCCATATAAAACTGGGTAAACAGTGGCCCTCTGCATCCATGGGTTCCCAACGGCGGATGTGGTTTTCAATATGCAGTTGACTGAATCTGCGGATGTGAAACCTGAAGGTGTGAAGCGCTGACGGTGTGTATTTTAAGAAACGGTCTGGCTCTGACTGTTTGGCTCTGAATAGAGCATCGGCCTGTGGACTAAAAGGTCCCAGGTTCGATTCCAGTCAAGGGCATGTACCTTGGTAGCGGGCATATCCCTAGTGGAAGGTGGAGGAGGCAGCTGATCAGTGTTTCTCCCTCATTGATGTTTCTAACTCTCTATTTCTCTCTTTTCCTCTCTGTAAAAAAATCAATAAAATATATTTAAAAAAAAAGAAACGGTACGTGTTCTAAAGAACACTTCCATTCCTTTAAAAAGTAAAGCATGCTCATCAGAGAAAACTTGAGAAATACAGAAAAATATAAAAGAGAGAAAGGTGGGGAAGGAAAATCCTAAAATAGTCTACATACTCATGTAAAAGTTAACCAAGGCTATTGGTTTGGTATTAATATTTTAAAAATTTGAAGAAAGAAAAAAAAAACCCTAACATAAATGTGCCAAATGTTAGTAGTGGTTAACTCTAGGTAGTAAGAATATGATTACTGTTTTCTTATTTTTACTCTTCATATTTTTCAAATAAACCAAAAAATTCCCTTTATTCCCCTTCCCCTCCGTGACTATTAAACTAGCACCTGATCAATGTCAAAAGCTTGGAAAACATGGAAAAACACAAATGACAAATACACAATTCCAAAATAAACAGTAATATCCTAAATTTCAGTGTGTACATACATGTGTAAAAACAGAGAAAACATATCATGAGTGTTTTTATATGCCAATATAGTTTTCATCGCTCTGACTTTTAAAAGCTACCTACTGTTTCATTATACTAGTTTTATTTTATTTATACAACTTCAAAAAATGTTTTTTGATTTTAGAGAGAGAGGAAGGGAGAGGAAAAGAAGAAATATTGCTGTGAGAGAGAAACATTGATTGGTTGCCTCCTGTACACATCCCAACTGGGGCTCGAACCAGCGACCTTCCAGTGTGCGGGACTATGCTCCAACCCACACACTGGCTAGTTTTATTTTTGTAATATACATTACTTACTGGGGGTCACTTCAACTGTTTCAAATTTTCCTCCTATTATAAACAAAATTAATAGCTAAATCTTTGTGCATATCAAGGATTAGTCACATAGGATAAATTCTCATAATTGAAATTGCTGAGTCAATATACACTGAGTGGCCAGATTATTATGATCTCTGAACGCATAATAATTTGGCCACTCAGTGTATATTCTATATAATAAAAGGCTAATAAGCAAATTGTCCCCTCGACCAGTTTGACCAGCAGGCAGGCCGGCCAATCACCCATGTCCCCTCCCCTTGGTCACACCGCACCCATACACGAATTCATGCACTGGGCCTCTAATAAATAAATAAATATATATATATATTAGAGGCCTGGCGAAATTCATGCTGGGCAGGGGGGCGGGCGGTTTCCCCCTCAGCCCAACCTGTACCCTCTCCAATCCGGGACCCCTCAGGGGATTGGGCCTAAACTGACAGTTGGGCATCCCTCTCATTCTCCAGGACTGCTGGCTCCTAACTGCTCACCTGCCTGCCTGCCTGATTACCCCTAACTGAACCCCTGTTGGCCTGGTCACCCCCAACTGACACTCTGCAGGCCTTGTCATCCACAACTTCCCTCCCTGCTGCCTGGTTGCCCCTAACTGCCCTTCTGCCAGCCTGGTCGCCCCCAACTTCCCCCCTGCTGGCCTGGTCACCCCATACAGCCTTCGGTTTAGTTGTTACTATGAGGGTGTCCTGACAAATTTGCATATTACCCTTTTTTTAGTGTACACACACACACACACACACACACACACACACACTGAGTGGCCAGAGTATGATCTCTGAACGCATAATAATCTGGCTACTCAGTGTGTGTGTGTGTGTTAAGATGTCTGGTGCATGAATTCGTACATGGGTGGGGTCCGGCCAGCCTGGTCAGGGGGAGGGGACATGGGTGGTTGGCTGGCCTGCCTGCTGGTCGAGGGGACAATTTGCACATCAGCCTTTTATTATATAGGATATATATATACACTGAGTGGCCAGATTATTATGCATTTAGAGGTCATAATAATCTGGCTATTCTGTATACTCGTTCAAGGCTTTGCTGTATTTGCCAATTGCCTTAAAGACAGACTGAAACAGTTTGTGTTTTTTAAAGAACAGAAATAGTTAACATTTTACCACCAGCCCTTTGGCCTGTTTAATCAGGATTTGTTCCTGGTTTGGGGTTTGCCTTTATCCTTTGGACAATGAGTGTTTACGTACAGAAGCTTTTGTTGAGTATGAAAACAAATCTAGACAACTTATCTTTTCCTTTATTATTTCTTCTTTTGGTGTAATCACACTGAGAAAGGCCTGCTTCTTTCAACTCAGCATAACAATTCACCTATACTTACTTTTTTTTTTTTAATCCTCACCTGAAGCGATTTTTCCATTGATTATTGGAGAGAATGGAAGAGAGAGGGAAGGACAGAGAGAAATGTTGATGTGAGAGAAACACATTGATTAGTTGCCTCCTGCATGCATCCCAACCAGGCCAGGGAGGAGCCTGCAAGTGTGTGCACTTGACCAGAATCAAACCCAGAACGCGCCCTCTATCCACTGAGCCAAACCAGCTAGGGCTACTTTATTATTTGTATGATTTCCTTTTATTAATCTAAGTTTTATTTTTATCAGATTTATACATGTGAATAGTTTAATAAGGCACCAAGCTTTGTTAAGTAAAACATTAGGCTCTAGACCAGTGGTTGCCAACCAGTGGTCTGTGGTCCGTGAGGTCTGAAAGGCTGGTGACCGCTGCTCTCAGCCTCTGAACCTTGTTGCTGAGACAAGCACTGTCACTGGCTCTGTGTTTTTGATCGCACCTTTGCATCTCCACAGAAAAATGCTTGTATTGCTACTTCATGAGTGTTAAGTTTTAGGCACTAGCTATTTATCTTTTATTTTGGAAGAGGAAGATTTAACTAAACAAAGAAATCTCTTTACAATCTTCACTTCTGTAACACAAAGGCACACTGGCAACTTTCCTTCTTCTTAATATAGTCTACACTAATAAAAGAGAAACATGCAAACTGACCATCACTTCACGACGCCCACCAGCCAATCAAGAGTATGCAAATTAACCTGACAAAGATGGTGGTGACTCTGCCCCCAGCTGCTCTGAGCCTATGGGCAGCACGTATGCAGGTGCAGAGCGACTGAGTGGGGCGGGATGCCTGCTATGAGGGGGAGGGCAGGGGTCCGAGGGGGAGGGTAGGGGTCCGAGGGAGCTATAGGAGCAGCGCTACGGTTGGAGTGAAGATTGAAGGCTCCAGCCAGAGCAAAGGCCTGGGTCCCGGGTGCCAAAGGAAAACTGGTGCCAGCAGCCAGGGGAAGGAAGACCTATTGCATGTATCTCTGTGCAACGGGCCTCTTGTTGTTATAATTTGGTTAGGGCAATACTAAGTAAACTATTAGAAGCCTAATGGGATGCATTTTCCTTCCTGCACACAGCAGCTAGCAGATTGTTCAGCTCAGTCAAACCTTCAGAAGACTGTAGTTCTGAATGATGTATTGAATTGTAACCTCCAGAGTTTCCAAGCCAGATCCCCACTCTTCTACATTCCTGACCAATGGAAACTGGTACTGTGTTGAGACACTAAGTTGTGGGGTCATTTGTTACACAGCAATATATAACTAGTAGTGTTGCATAATGTTTTGCTTTCATTACAATAATTGCCACTTTTCTTTCACATGCTTAATTTTCCATGTATTTACCCCTAATTCCATCTCAGTTGTCTAAGTCTACTCCCAATACATTAATTTCTATCAGGTATTCTATTATTTCCACTTTGGCCTGCTCCACCTTGAATGGTTCACCTCCACTTGGTGTACAGTAGGCATCCTGGGCTTCCCCCCTCACTTTCCTCACAGAAGTTCCTTTTGCCTCTCTCCCATGAATTTTGATACCTGGATTCCATGTCTTCCTTCCTTGATTTACTCTTCATTTAGGTGGAGAAAAAGTGTGTGTGAGATAATTTTTAAGACTTTGCATACTGAAATGCTTTTATTCTACTGTCACACTAGTTTGCCTGGGTATAAAATTATAGGTTGGACATAATTTCTTTCAGAATCTCAAAGGCATTGTTCCCCTGGCTTCTCATTTCCCAGTACTGCTGTGATTTTCATCCTTTTATGTGACCTGCTTTTATTTTCTTTATGCAAGCTTGTTGGTTCATATGCTCATGTACCTCGTGGGTCTAATTTAACCCATTGTCCTGCAGTGCTCAACAGGACTCTTTCAATTTGGCAATTTACAACAGTTAGTTCTGGGATTGAAAAACCATACAACACCTTTATTGTTGTGCTGTTTCTTATTTCTGAAATTCTTATAATTTTGATGCTGACCCTCCTGGGCTTGTCCTCTATTTTTTCAGTGTTTCTTTATTTTTCTAATACTTCTAAAGAGTTGTTCATTTCTATCATATTTTTAATTTCCAAGAGCTCTTTTTAATTTTCAGTATGTCCTTTTTTAAGGTATTGTTTTTATTTCATGGATGCCTTACCTGAGAATCTTAATGATAGCTTTACAAAAGTTTCTTCTTCCTGTATAGTCTATTTTCCTTCAAGTTGCTTTTTTCTCTCTTCCTGTTTTAATCTCCACTTTTAATACTAGACACTTCCCTTGAATGTGTGGTAATTCTTGGTTATCTGATCATATATATGACTGGGGGGAAAAAACCTGACTAGAAGGCGTGAATACATAAATTACTGTCTATTGTGTAGGGCAGTGGTAGACAAATTCATTAGTCAACAGAGCCAAATATCAACAGTACAATGATTGAAATTTCTTTTGAGAGCCAAATTTTTTAAACTTAAACTTCTTCTAATGCCAATTCTTCAAAATAGACTTGCCCAGGCTGTGGTATTTTGTGGAAGAGCCACACACTCAAGGGGCCAAAGAGCTGCATGTGGCTTGCGAGTCGCAGTTTACCGACCATGGGTGTAGGGTAATCTGGTTGAGCAGTTTTGTGGGGAACCCTGATATCAGTATCTAGTCTTTTTCTTGGGCAGGTAAAATTCCCTAGAGAAGATTCTTCCACTCTTTTGATTTGGGAATAAAAGCCCAGCTCAGCAATCTGGGAGTTCAGTGAGAACAAGAGGTTCTGTGTGTTTGTGTGTGTGCACACCATATGTATTCATTCTTCACCCTCCTGCCTTCAGATAGGCGTCCTGCCCTCAACTGTGCTTCAAGTGGATCTGGTTTTGTGGGGCTGAAGCTTATACAATTTTGCATGGCCTCTTCATGCAAAATTACAAATATAAAAATAGGCACAAAAATGACTGTTTATTTAGACAGAGAAAAGAGCATAATGAATTACAAGTTATAAAAGCTGACAACAGGAACATCAGAAAATCAAGAATAACCTAAAATTTTTTTTATTAATCATCTGCCTGACACACCTCTATATTTACTTTCCTGTATTTTTTGGCTGCAAAGCCTATGACTGCCTCTTCATGTGACACAGAGTTGGTAGCACCATTTTCTTAGAGAAAAAAAGACAGTAATTCGGTTAGCCTCTAGTATGGTTGACTGAAATTTGTTTTCTACTACTGACAGTTTAGAAAAGTTTCTTCGCCCCAGCTTACTGGTAATATGTAAACAATATAAACTTTAGGATTGCTGTAAAATTTAGGAAAATCTCATGTTTCTTTCATAAATAAGCTCAGATTTCAGGGTACATTTCAGGTTTTCTTGCATGGTGACTAATCTTAATGCTCTCTGAATGAGTAACCAGTTTGTCACTGCTGTCCTTGTAGGAGAGTGCATCATACATCTAGGCTTCTTCACTATGCCTTCCGTGTTAAATCCACCAGGAACTTGCATGTTTTATCAATGTGTTCTATGATTTGCTCCTCTCTTGGTTGGCTTATTAAACAGTCATCACTTCTATTTAAAATTGATCTCATTCTCTTAATTTCTAGCTTTTGATACAATTAAAAATATTTTGTCGTACTTCACTAGGTTTCAGAATATCTACTGATTTAATGGCTCATCTCTGTCATTTCTGTTTTGTGTCCCATTATTTTTTATCCAATTTTCCCCTTAGTTTAAAAATAATTTTAAAGATGGCCCAAAACAGTATACTCTTTGTGTATTTCCAACTCAGGAATCTGTAATTTCTCACTTGTTTCATAAACTTTTCTAAAAATGCCTCTACAAATTACAGATAAAGCAGCATACTCGCAATTCAACCCGCACCCCTGCCCTATCCTCCAAAAGGCACAGGCTATTCCAAAGCGCCTGACCTCAGAAGGAGGAAGTGAAGGCAGAGGTTTTAACTGAGTGCAGTGTAAATACATTCTGAAGTTTACAAAAACAGAGGACCTTATGAACACACAGCTAGGGTTCCCTCCAGGGCCCTGGGAAAGGCCCATGCAAGCAAAGGGCCATGCAGGTTGAGCTTTCTTAGTGTCACACAGTGCATCTACCTTTGTGTGCCCTACGATAGAAACTCCATTTCACACTCTCCAAAGGAGTCCCTTCATTATTGTGCTCGGATGAGGCAAGGACAGTCTCCCAGTGAAGTGGGGCTGGGGAGGAGATGGTAGTGTTCTGAATTTAATCATAAACAGCTTCCAACCAGTCCTCCTGAATTGAATGCTCCGCTCACCCCACTTCTATAGGCACCTAGTGCCACCAATTCTTGAACCTTTGAGAATTCACTGGTGTAAGTTGGATGACTCCTAGTTTTTCTAAATGCCAGCTTAGGTTTTGGCTTTCTTGAAACTGCTAAGTCAGTTACCTCATGTAAGTGCGTTCCAGTTCCCAAATGTTGTTGATGTAACTTCTATTCTCCTTAATTTTGCAGATTTATGCCTGTATTTATTTTTAAATATTTTAATTGATTTTTAGAAAGGGAGAAAGAGAAACATCGATGTGAGAGCAGAACATCCATTGGCTGCCACCTGCATGTGCCTCCCCCCTCCCCCCGACCCTCCCCTGGGGGATGGAACCAGCAACCTTTCTGAGGCACAGGATGATATCCAACCAAGCCACACTGGTCAGGGTTATTTATGCCTTTTTAAAAAATCGCTTTACTGGGCTTCTTGTTGGATTTGTGAGGGAGATAAATTAGATGTAGGTATTCTATCTGTCATCGTCACTCAGAACCTGGTGTATTAAGTTTTTAAATTAACAGTATTGAGATGTAATTCATATGCCTTAATAGTCATGCTTTTCAAGTGTACAATTTGGTTGTTTTTAGCATATTCAGAGAGTTGTGCAACAATCACCACTATCTAACTTCAGAACATTTTCATCACCTCCAAAAGAATTCCATATCTATTAGCTGTCACTCCCACTTCCCTCCTCCTCAATTAATCTACCTTCTGTCTCGATGGATTTCCCCTTCTGGAGATTTCATACAAATAGAACTATATAATACCAGAGGCCTGATGCACAAAATCTGTGCAAGGGCAGGTCCTCTCAGCCCCAGCTTTGTCTGGACGGTCCTTTTGCTGTCTAATTAGCATATTAGTTATTTATTATATAGGATGTAGCCTTTTACTTAGCAAATGTTTTCAAGAATTATCCATGTTGTAGTATGTGCCACTATTTCACTCCTTTTTTTATTACTGAACTAGAGGCTCGATAGTAGGCCTTCCTTCCTCTGGCTTCCCTCTGGCCACTGGCAGGCACCTGGGATCCAGGCTTTCCTTGAAGTCTGGCCAAATTAGCATGCTATGCTTTTATTAGCCTATCTAATAAAAAGGCAATATGCTAATTGACCATCACACCCTAACAAAGATGGTGGCACCCACAGCCAATAAGGAAGGGAATATGCTAATTGACCACCACACCCTCAAAGTTGGCAGTGCCCACAGCCACAAGATGGTGCCGCCCAGTCCTCTCAGCCCCCCAGCCGCCCAGGGCTCAGGTAACCAGAGCCAGGCCAAGGTTTGTGCTGTTGGCAGTGGCAGCAGCAGAGGTATGATGGGGGCATTGCCTTCCCCTGATCAATGGGTTGCCTCCTGCTCCTGAGGGCTCCTGGACTTTGAGAGGGGGCAGGCCAGACTGAGGGACCCCCTCCAGTGCATGAATTTTCATGTACCAGGCCTCTAGTTATAGATAATATTTTCATTCATTCATCAGGGGATGGGCATTTAGACTGTTTCCACTTTTGGACTACTATGAATAATGTTGCTATGAACATTCATTTACATGTTTTTGTGTGGATATGTGTCTTCATTTCCCTTGGGTAGATACCTAGGAGTGAAATTGCTGGGCCATTTGCTAAGTTGATATTTAACCTTCTGAGGAACTGCCAGGCTGTTCTTCCAAGTGGATGCATCATTCCATATTCCCACCAGCAGCTTATGAGGGTTCCAACTGCTCCACCTCTTCACCAATACTTGTCATTGTCTTTTTTTTTTTTCCTTTAGTTATTCTAGTATGAGGGCTATTTCTCTGGGGCTTTGATTTGCATTTCTCTAATGACAAATGTTGTCGAGCATCTTTTCATGTGCTTATTGACCATTTGTATATCTTTTGGGGAGAAACATCTATTCAAATCATTTGCCTATTTAAAACTGGGTTGCCTTTTTCTTTTTATTGTTGAGTTGTAACAGTTAAAAAAAATATTTTCTGGGTACAAGTCCTTAATCAGATATATGATTTTCAAATATTTTCTCTCTTTTGTGATTTGTTTTTCATTTTCTTAATGTTGTCCTTTGACGCATAAAAGTTTCAGATTTTAAAGAAGTCTAATCAATTTTTTCTTTTGTTGTTTGTGCTTTTAGTATTATAACTATGAACTATTTGCCAAATTCACTGTCATAAAGATTCACCTCTATGTTTTCTTCTTAGTTTTATAGTTTTACCTCTTAAATTTAGGGCTTTGATCCATTTTGAGTTAATTTTTGTATATGGTGTGAGGTAAGGGTCCAACTTCAATTCTTTTGCACATGAATATCAAGTTATCCCAGCACTGTCTGTTGAAAAGACTATTCCTTCCTGGCATCCCTCTTAAAAATCAAATAAAAATAAGAGTTTATTTCTGGACTCTCAATTCTATTCCACTAATCCTCATGTCTATATTTATGCCAGTACCACACTGTCTTATTTATTGTGGATCTGTAATAAGTTTTGAGATTGGGATGTGTGATTCTTCCAACTTTGTTCTTTTTTGTCAAGACTATTGTGGCTGTTCTGTGTCCCTTGCAATTCCATATGAATTTTAGTTTTTTAAATCTTTGCCCATTTAGAGTTTGAGTATATGGCAAGCCAGATGTATGGGCATGATTTAAAAATGTATCTATCTTTGAAAAATCATTGTAACAGTGTCAAATACTTCTATTCCATATTGTAGACCTGTCTACTCTTTTGCCAAATAACATAGATTCAATTACTTAGGTTAATTAATTAATTAGTTCTTAATATCCAGTCAAGTAAATCCCTTCTCATGATATTTCTTGGTTATTTTATTTTACTATTTAAGATGAACTTCAAAATCATCTGTTGAATCCTCTACTTCTTCTCCAGTCAGGATATTTATTACTGAAAATGCACTATATTTACAGATTAACTTTTGAAGAATCTATATATTTACAAATATTAGGCTTGTTCATTCAGGAGCATAATATTTTTTCCTATTCATTCTAGTCTCTTCTTATATTCTTTAGTCTGGAGAGGTTTTTTTCATATAGCTACTCCACATTTATTTTGTTAAACATTAAGATTCTAAAGTAACACACTTATATAGGAAATTTTTAGCCATACACATGTCTTAGGTGTATTTCATGAAATTTTATATTTTTGGTTATACTGTAATGAAATTCACTTTTTCATTTTATCTTTCTGGTACATAGGAAAGCTATTGGGTGCTAAATAAACCAGTTACCACACTTACATTCTGAACCTATAAAGCCCAAGAAATTTAGCTAGACAAAAACAAGCAAAACCAATTAGGTTTTCCAAATAATCACATCTATTTGAAAATAATGATAAAATCCCCCCCCCCAATATTGTACATTTATTTCTTGTCTTATGTTATGACATTGGCTAGAAATTATAGAAAAAAAATGTTTCTGACTTGTAAAAATGCTTCGAGTCTGGTCATCTTTCACTATTATATATGAAAGAGGGAGATGGTTTCAGCCAGAATGCCTCCAGAGAATAAGGAAATATCTTTCGGTCCCTAGTTTACTAACATAAAAAGATTGGCTTTTTGAACTCTAGCCATGTGTTTTCAGCATACATATAGATTATCACTTTTTCTCCTATGACCTAGTAGTATTGTGATGAACTATCAAATGTATTTCCTAAGACTGAGCCATCCTTTCATTACTGAAGTAAACTCTATGTGGGTGCAGATTAATTGACTTTAATGTGAATGCATCTTGCTTTCTGATTATGACATGTAAGCACCTCAAAGGCAGGGACCAACTGTTACGCTTCTTTGTCACTCTTGTAAGTACTACACTATGCACAGTGCTATTTTAACATTTCATTGAATAAATATTCAGTAAATAAGGACCTCCTTTAGGCCTAGCATTAGGCTAGGTTCTAGGGCTATCAGGATGAACAAGAGAGACTCATTCTATGATCTCATGGAGCGTATAGCTTAGTTTCATGCACACAGTAAGCACTGAATGAATGAGTAAAATAAGTACATTGCTCCAGGGGCCCTATAAAATACCATACCCTAATTGACAGTTTCTGAAAAAAGCTCTTCTTAGATATGGCTATATAAAGAACAAAGAAAGGTAATAGCATTGTCTTTGGTCTCCCAATCCTTACCTTACTGAAACAAAGCCTAAAAAGGGTATCACCAGCCACAAGAACCAGCTGGGATCAAGGGAAAGGACAGTCAGTGGAGACCAAGAACACAGAGCTGGCCTTTGGTACTGGCAGGAAAGCCTGGTGAGGTTACCAGAGTGTGGGTCGAGGGAAAACATTTTCAAGAGTCTAAGAGGAAACACGAAGAGAGAAGAGTCTCAGGGTTTATTCTGAGGCTGCCAGATGGTAGATATGTTCCACTCTGCCAGAGAAATAGCCAGACAACCAGGCAGGCACCTGATAGAGGGATCTGATTCTCTGCCACGGAAGTGGAAGGTGGCGAGGGGAAAGTGAGGACGAAGAGCAACAATGGCACTTCAGTCAGCTCTTCTGCCTCTTCTCAATGATCTCCCGAGTCCATGCTTGGGGTTCTAGTCGCCTACTGGCACGCAGGGACTCCCGCAGGGGAAACAGCTGCTTTGGAAAGCATGTGGCAAGAGTGACAGCATCACAGCTTCTCCCAGAGCAGTGTGGCCTGGCCCAGCTGGGGCTGCGGGGGCCAGGCTGGCAGCCTTCAGACCATGGCAGGCTCACAGGGCGTGAGGACTTTGTTTCCTCTCCTCCCAGGCTTTCTCGGGGTTCTCCCCTCAAAACCCGGTGGGTCAGCAGAGGTCTAGAGAGAAGACAGGGCTTGTTCCCCAGGGAATCTCTAGGCTCCGGAAGAAACCAAGAGGGCGATTCCTCCTTGGTTCTGCTTCCCATTCCATAAATATGAGCACCAGAGGGCAGGAGAAGGGATATTTTGGTCTGGGCAGCAAAATGAAGAAAACATTTCTCTCAACCCTACCCTTCCCCAACCCCCACCGTGCCCCACCTCAGAAAAGAAAAAAGTTCTGTGTACAGAGGGAAAAGGGGGAAAAGGTTCTATTTTCCTTCACAATGAAGAAAAGTCAACAGGATGTTCTCCCAAAGCTACAAATATACTTTCCAAACAGTAAATATCTCTATTAGCAGCATGATGCCAGTTGGCTAATTCTGTCTCAGTAAAACCTTTCCAAAAAAACTCCGGCTCTTGTGTAATTTCTGTTTACAAAAACAGCTCTTTTGCATTTTCAATTTGCTAGGTTTCTCAGTCTTTTGTTTCTCCACGCCCTCTACTGCAGATGCAGAGACAAGAGGCAGGCCCAGATGGCAGTTGGGTGGGAATCCCCTGGTCACCCCAGCAGATCCTTCAAGCCCTGCCTTCTTTGGAGAGTCCTCCACTTCCATTACAAAAAGTGTAAAGAAGTTAAAATTTACAGAGTCTTCCCTAGTCCTCACTTGGCCTCCAGACTGTTTCTACTGAATGTGAATGAGCCTAAGCTTGGCTTGGGGGTGGAAAGAGCCCTGCAATGATTCAGTCTACCCCACCTATGACTTTATCTTTAGCGGGGCAAAGATGGCAGTAGTGGGGGGAGGGAGGTGAGAAAGAACGGAGGGCTGTGCAGAGAGTAGGTGGCAGTTGATAGTGGATGGAATCCTGGCTCCCGGGAGAGTGGTCTGGGCCTGAGTCACTGTCTCGGCAAGAGCAGGAAGGTGGGCGAAAGGCAGCAGCTTCTGCAGCCTGGAAGGACAAGCCCTCCTCCCCCATCCTTCTGTTACCCGATCCTTGGATCACATTGCATTGTCTGGTCTGAGGCCTCACCAAGGCTACCACCACTTTGACAATCTGAGAGAAAACCAAGGGCCCGGGCCAGGGCAGGGCTTATGGAGTCAGCTGGCTCCGGCAGAGCAGCTGCTGTTGGCTGCCATCCTCTCTGAAGGGCCAGCTGGCCACAATGCCAACGGGCCAAGGAAAGTTCAGCCGGAGCAAGGACATGAGAGACCCCATCAGAACAGGAAACGAGCTGAGCAGTAAACGATCTATTTCCAGTGCCTATGTCCACAGCCTGTCCAGCCCACCTCAGCTCTCTCCCTAAATTAGCCGGATCCAACACCAGAGCACATGAACACTACCCTGACTTGCCACCAGGCTGACGAGGTATGTGGGTGTTTAAAAATAAAAGGCATGACTCTGTGACTTGGACCAGAACAATCACTCAGCCCAGCTATGTTCTGTCCTTCCCCACTGCTCCCCAGGCTGACCTCCGAAAGGAAAGACAGGATGAATCACAGAATGTTGAGTGAGATCATCTAATCGAAGCCACCACTTACTGAGTATCTGCTATTGTAGGTTTCTGTGCTCGGGGCTTCAGATCCATCAGTTCATTTAAAGTGGTACAATCCTGTGTTTCATACAAGAGACTGGATAAGGGGGTAGACTCTGGAGCCAGATGGCTTGGGTTCAAATCCTGGCTCTGGCAAATGCCAGTTCAGAGACCTTGAACATATCAGCTAGCCTCCCTGTATCTCAGTTTCCTTGTCTATACTAGTAAAGTAGGACAATAATATACCTATCTTACAGAGTCGCCGTGAGGCTGAGTTTTTAATGATTAAAAGTGTTCTTGCTATGTAGTAATCAGCCTGTAAGTATTTGTTGCAAATACTTTTTGATGATGATGACCAAACTGAGGCCCAGAGCGGTGATGTGCACAGTCACACAGAGATAAGTATGGCTGGCGAACCTGAAAGGATTTTTTGTTTTTGTTTTCGGAGCAAGCAGCAGTCTCATACCAGAATGCACCACTACCAGGTCCAAGTTAAAATATTTGCTTAAAATTGAGTGATGTATGCAGTAGCTCCCACAGTTGGAGGCGGACCTGTCCCCTCACCCAGAGAAACTCCTGCACCTGTGCAACAGGTGACATGCAAGGACACAGGATGTTAGTTCCTCACCTTTATAAATGCCCAGCCTCTAAAGCAGGGGTGGGGAACATTTTTTTTTTTTCTGCCAAGGGCCATTTGGATTTTTATAACATCATTTCTGGGCCATACAAAATTATCAACTTAAAAATTAGCCTGTTATGATGACCAATGCCACCTCAGTAAATTTAATTAAAAATTTTTAAAATTAGCCTGTTATATTTGATCTAATATTTAGTTAACTCACCCCCAATGCACCAGACCAAATGATTTTGAGGGCTTTCTATGGCCTGCTCTAAAGAATGGGTAAATGTGTTATCTTTACTTTTCCTCCTGAAAAGCAAAAAGATTAGTGGAAGAAATCTGGAGGCTGATGGAGCACCTGAAGTTCAAGAGAAGAGAGGAAGGCAGGCAATTCAGACAGGTAGTCTCGTTTTTTTTCTTTTTCCTGGCAGCTCTTTGAGAAACTCCTAATATTTGACAGACAAGCTGTCACCTCTTTCCATTCTAACCTGTTAGGGCAGAAAGAGGTAGAGAGTGGGCTTCCACATTTCACAGAAGGAAAACGTAAGGCCCTCTGAGGTGAAAGATGAGTCCTGCTCGCTCGACAAGCCGGAGAGCCCCCTCTGATGGCACCTTCCACTCTGAGGGTGGGTTCACAGCGGCTCAGGTGCACGCACTCTGGGAAGCACCAGCCCAGCTCAGCTGCTGGGGTTCTGAGGCACTATCCCTAGTCTCATTTTCACTTCTGACTCTCACCCACCAGGAATCTTAAAAAGAGCTTCCACTCTTCCTTTTCCTCTCTCTGCTAAAGGCTTGGACCCTGGAAAGCAGTGAAAGGAGAAGATCTGAGATAGACACTGATTTCCAAGCCACCTCCCTAGGTCACCCCCACCTGTTATCCACAGGAGGCAATAATTCTCTTGCTATAAACAGTGAGGTCAGCCCTCGCCACGGGGGGAGGCCAGGGAAAGCATGACAAAAATTATATAGTATTGTAAACAATTAGAAAAATTATAGAGAATGTATAATATGATATACTCACCACCTAGCATTGTCAAATTCTCACACGCAGTCATACTTGTTCTTTAAACGGTACATCAGCACAGATCCCGAGGAAGCTGAGGACTACGGCCTGACTCCATTTCCTTCTCTCCCTCCTTGTTACCCTAAATGTAAGCACTACCCTGAATTTAGTGTTTAGTATTCCCATATATTTTTACTATATAAGTTTATATCTATAAGCAAAATGAAATATTGTGTTAAAGGTCTGAACTTTATATATGTAGTACAATACTGAGTGTAACATTTTGAAACTAGCTTTTTATGTTCAGCATTAGGTTTCTGAGATCCGTCCATGCTGATACACATAGGTCTATTTCATTCCTTTTAACTACTACATATTTCATCATGTAAAGAGATCACATTTACCCATTCTTTAGAGCAGGGTGGGGAATGTCCAGCCTGTGGGCCATAGAAAGTCCTTGAAATCATTTGGTCTGGTGCATTAGGGGTGAGTTAACTAAATATTAGACCAAATATAACAGACTAATTTAAAAAACTTTTAAATTAAATTTATTGAGGTGACATTGGTCATCATAACAGGCCACTTTTTAAGTTGATAATTTTGTATGGCCCCAAAATGATGTTATAAAATCCAAATGGCCCTTGGCAGAAAAAATGTTCCTGCCCCTGCTTTAGAGGCTGGGCATTTATAAAGGTGAGGAACTAATATCCTGTGTCCTTGCATGCCACGTTGCACAGGTGCAGGAGTGTCTCTGGGTGAGGGGGCAGGTCCGCCTCTACTGGGGAGGTACTGCATACATCTCCAAAATGGAGGCATCATTTTATAAACCTCACAGGCCCCAGAAGTGGATGCTCCTTCCCACTACCTTTCATCCTCAGATACTTGGCACTGCCAGTCCTTAAAATTCTTGCTAGTTTGATGGCTGTGAAATGGCATCTCACGATTGATTTAATCTGCTTTTCCCTAATTACTCACACCCTGAATATCTCGGTATAAGCCTTTATCTACTTGGGTTTTCAAATGATTGACAGTTTGCAAATCTAAGAAATAAGTTCCTATAAAGAACAGGGCTAGTGCTTGCTACAGTTGCCCCTTCTGTATTTATTATAACCCCTCCCCCACACACACACACAACACAAAAAAAACCCCCAACCAAATAAACAACACTATCTTTAACCTGGCTAAAGTAATGGGTATTAGCTTATAGTCTGAATATTTGTAATACACTTCTAGATAAGTGTTTTTCAAACTAAGGTCTATGTAGAATATCTACCCTCATTGACATATAAACTGCTACTCATTAGTCCATTGGGAACATACATTAATATTGTGTGGAATTTATTTCAGGTGTGTGTGTGTGTGGAGACATCAAAGGCACTTCTGACTGAGAGCTGGAGTGAAAGTATTTTGGAAGCCACTGTGCAGCTTAGCCTCCTCAGCTCCATTCTCCCTCCTCTCTGAGCTATCCTGAGGACCACTGCCAAATTACCTTGACTAAATCACTGCTTTTGCCTCCACTTTCCTGCTCAAAAAACCTTCAATTTTCAAAAGCCGAGAGTCAATTTCAATTCCTCAGCAGGCTCTACAACGTGACCCCAACTAGAGTGCCAGCTCTCAATAAACCAAGCCTCTTAGCCAAGTCACTCTTTACTAAACCCAAACTGGGCTCCTAAATCCCAAATGTCTCACACACTTTTCCCCACCGTTGTTCTTCTCATTCCCCATGAACCAGTACATATTAGGGAGGTCAAGGTTCAGTACAACCCCATCCTCTACTTGGAGTCTTTCTTGACGATGCCACACTGACACTTAGTGATCCAAGTGAGTCCCTGGCACCTTCCACATTCTGGTCAAAGTCAGGAGGGATCCATTTTTATAGCTTTTTGAATGTCCTCCCAACATTTAGCATGGGCCTTTATACATTAAAAATGTTCCATATTCATTAAACCAACAAATATTTATTGATCACTACCTATGTGCAAGATACAATAGTAGGCCTCATTTAATGGACCAGTAGTCAAAATACTGCGTTTGTGAAAACAGTACTAATAGCTCAATTGCCAACTCTAAAGCTACCTCAACAGATTTACTTAAGAGTATAATACATGAGAAAACTTTTGACTAAAAAGCTGTGGGACTCGATACTTATTTCTAACTACTTCTAAACCTGGAAAAAGTCCCTTCCCCTCCCCTTACAAACAGCTAAAATAAAAGTGAGGTGTTTTACATTTGTGCCCAAAGCAATGTCTCGGATACAGGGTCCCCGTCTTCTGGGCACATGCTCTCTAGAGGCACTAGAGGAGGAAAGGTCTTGGGAGAGCTTGGCCTGTCCAAAGTCACAGGATGCGTGAGTGGTATGGCTGCCCAGGGTGAGGACCAGAGCAGGAAGCAGCTGAGGTGGTCCAGAACACCGGTGGTGTGCAGTTCACAGGACTCCTATCACCGTATGTGTGAAAACTGGCAACTTCCTGTAATTCACTCCCAACCTGGTAGTGTCGATTCATGCTGGGAAAGTCAAATAACTTCCTCTGGGATCAATTCAGTTTGAGAATGGCCTTGCCAATGTTTCTGTTCAAGCAGAGAGAATGCTCAGAAGATGCAGGTTTTAGTTCTAGTTCTGCCAGGTACTGTGTAACTGAATTCTAATACTAGTAAGTTGTCAAAGGGAGATGATAAGACCTGAACTGCATATTTCACAGGGTAAATGTGAGGAGGGAATCAAGTAATGGATGGGAAAGCAATTTGAAAGGTTAAAAGCACTATACAAATGTAAGATAGCAATGGTAATGCTAACGGGCAAAGAGACTCCACTGAGAAAATCTGCCATCCTTTCTTTATATTCCAGTCATTTCCTGTCACCATTACCTATTAAGTACCTACTATGTACAAGATAGAATGTGAACACAAACTTGGAATTGTAGATCCTGCCCTCACGAAGTTTCTGGTGGAGAGGAGCACACCTGTGAGACCTGGAAAAATGAGGAAGTCATATAGGAGTCCTGAGGAAGTACAGGAGAAAGTAGTTGGGGAAGGGGCAGGTAGACAGGAGTGGGGAGAACAATCAGTCCTCAATCTTCGAAGTCACTTTTTCCATCAGTCAATTTAATGATGGCATTCTTAGAGGCTCTTCATTTCAGGAAGTGGCTTGTAGGTCCTCCCCCCTTTTAAAAAATATTTTATTGGTTTTTTACAGAGAGGAAGGGAGAGGGATAGAAAGCTAGAAACATTGATTTGAGAGAAAACATCCACCAGCTGCCTTCCACCCCCCACCCCCAACCGGGGATGTGCCTGCAACCAATGTACATGCCCCCCACTGGAATCGAACCCAGGACCCTTCAGTCCGCAGGCTGATGCTCTATCCACTGAGCAAAACCAGTCTTGGAGGTTTTCCATGTTTTTATCTTATAATTTTTCCTGAACTAAGGCAGGTCAGTAAATGGGGGAAAAAAATCCTCATTCATACATTCAGTACTCATTTACTAACTATTGGGAACAGTGCTAGGGAGACTGTAGTAGCCCAAGGGGCAGTCCCTGTTTTCAACAGCTCACAGACTAGTGGGTTTCCTGATAAGTGAACCAACAATTCAGTAGAGATGCTAATGAGGATCAGAGGAGGGGCACACAACCCAGCTTGGCAGGGTGTGGAGGGCCATTCAGGGAAGACCCTCAACAGAGGGGGTGAAGGCTGCCCTGTCTCTTGAAGGACGAGTAGACATGGCCCGGTGGACGGTGGATTATGGAGGTGGGGAGTAAAGGCATTTCGGGCAGAGGGAACAGCACATACAGAGGAACAGGAGCAAGAGAGACCAGGAAAAATCTGGACACGGGACTAAAGAGAGACAGCCACATCCAGAAGGGCCTTGTTGGCTATGGCCCAAAGTTGGGCCTTAGATGGAAGATGATGGGGAAGATATAGGGGGTGAGAACAAGAGGGAGAGAGAATGGATCACATGAAATACCAGTATTTGGCAGAGAGAGGTAGAAGAGAATTAGAAAATAAATCATGTCTGCATAGTCTACATCATTTCCACAAGACCTGGGTGACAAAGTGTCAGCTGGGATTATGAACTGCATGTTATAGCTGGAGAAAACAAGACACAGGAAGGTCAAATGCCTGACCAGGCCACACTGTGAATGAGGGAACCAGCACTTGAACTGCTAGCTAAACTTAGCTGCACTCGCTCTAATTTCCTTCATTCAGAGTCAAACTCCTGGGCCTCTAGGTATAGAAAGATTTCATGCCATAGTCACTTCCTTGTCATTTAAGCCTAAAATCATCAAGGTCTATGGTTCCAGGGAAGGCTACAATCCCTGGAGTCAGCTAAACCAGATTAAGGTCATCCTTCTTAATTCTACTTACTTCGTCTTACATACCATAATAAAAGTCACAACACACACACACACACACACACACACACACACACACACAGAGGAGGACCGGCGGAGAGGTGAGAAGCACTGGCCTGTATCAGTAATCTGAGATATGAACATCAAATGCCTCCTTCCTAGCAGTGCACACCACCGAGACACCTCGATGAATGGGTGAAATGACTGGTTGGGTAGATGGTGCAGGAGGGGGCAGGTACCCACTAAACAAACATGGGGTGGGTAGGCTGCAGGCACAGAGGAAGCAGAGAACAAAGACCTCTCCCTCTTCATGCAAAGTCCACAGTGTGCAAAGGGCATAAATATTGGACATTTCTCACTGTGACATTTTGAAAGCCCAGAACAATGGTTACCCTCTTGGGACCCTTAGGGCTGCGTGTCCCTAGGCCTTATTCAATGATAGCTGGCACAGCCCATGTGCTTGGTGAACTTGACCTTGGGCATCCAACTCCCATGGTGGCTCTACGTCACTCTGGTCTCTTCCCCCACTGAGAATTCCAGTCTCGGATGAATGGGTGGATTGATTCTGGGAGCAGAAAAGCCACTCCTGGAGTGAATCAGAGGGATCCAGCCCCCGTTCCCTTGCCAGCCATTGAGCCGGGAACTGAGTGCAATTGTGTGCCCAGGCGTCGGTGCTGCTCCCCTCTCAGGGAGAGGGGGTCAGGGACCACGCAAGAGATGACGTAGAAGGCCTCTAAGGAGGAAGAGAAAGGAATCTCAGCTTTGAGGGACAAAGCTGCCCTTTCGGTTGTGACCCTCAGCCCAAGGAGGTGCCAAGATGTGCATGTCCTGGTAATTAATTCAAGTGGATAAAAATCTCAGCTTCTGCTAGACAGCCAGTTGTCAATTTCAATTCTCTCCAACCTGACTGACTTCAGGAAATAGGCTACTCGTTTTTGCAGAAAAAAAAAACTTCTGTGAGACAGGTGGGAACAGTGTGCCTCAGTCACCCAGGGAACCCTTTCCCTTCAGTGGTCTCTGTTCGACTCTTCTGATTTATGAAGAAAAAATGGTAAACTCCAATTTAAGCAACAGGATGCACCTGTACTTTCTGCTTTTTACCTTGAAGAATTAGGTGGGAGAACCAAAATTTCAAGATGCAGCAGTAAAGGGGACATCTATATCACAAGGTCAGGGGACGCAGACCGGCGCTTTAAGGGAGTAATTCCTCTAGGAAAGGGGACTGAAGGACTGCCACTTTCTCATCGCTAACTAGGTTATAACAGGACCGGAAAGTTAGCTTTTTAAGGCCCCAGCCGCCTCCTGGCCTCCTGGAGCAAAGATGGAGGGAAAGTAGCCGCTCCTGCTGGGGCTTATTAGGGCATTGCTCCGGGCATCCCTCCTTTTGCTGGCGCCTACTGTCTGGCATTTGTCCATCAATCTTCCTCTAAGAAGCAGTGGAGGAGGGTGCAGGGGGAGGAGGGGGGTGTGGGGGTGGGGGGAAGAGGGGACAGACGTTGTTTAAATTTTACATTAGAGAGTAGTCCTTGACACTGACATCGGCTGCTTGTGACCAGAGAGCTTAGAGTCTCCACTGATGGTCAAATGTGAGCCGGCAGGAGCCTTCCCGAAGTATATTCTACCATCTTCGTTCACATAACTAGTTATGAAGCACATACGTGGCATAAATAAATAGGCTGCGCTCTGAGGACAGAGTGCCAAACGTCCCCTACACTATGAAACCTGGATTCCAAAAGGGTTGCTTCACCTTGTACCCTCTTGGGGGTCCATGTACTCAGACAAGCACACTCAGGATCCCCTGAGCTTTGGGGTGGTGGATATACAGGTCTTTGGCCTGCAGGTAAGGTCCTTCGGGCAAACTGAGTCTTAACAAAATAAACCAACCACTAAGCCTTGTGCAGTGTCTACTCCGGCCAGGTATCCTATAGTCCTGCAGCAACGTCCTTTCTAGCTGCGGAGTTGTGCCTCTACTGCTCTGAGTCTCCCTGGCTTCTTTTCCCACGGCCTGACCGTTCCCGTGATGGCTAAGCTAACCTAGGTCTATTTTGGACCGAAAGCAGTGAGTGGGTAATGGCCCTGGAAATGATTAAAACCAATCCAACCCTACTGTGGGAGTGTGGGTGTGGGTGTTTAATTCTGGTCCTTCCAAAAGAGAAGCAAGTTTTGTCTTATAAAGACTGTTCCATGGTGCAAAGGCTGAAAGCGAGTGGGTTTCGATCAATGAGTGGAGGCCAGGTTGCCAGAGCGAGGGCCGCCGCTCTGATGGGTGCCCACAGGGAGGTAGAAGACACTGCACGCCAACGGGTGTTGGAGAGAGAAGGGACCGAGGAAGTCCCTCACTTCTAGCCGCCGGGAGAAGACGGGACCGGCTCCTTGGAACACGAAGGGTCGGGAAACGAGTCAGACGCGGGACCCCGGCCCCATCTCCCGGTAAGTCCTGCAGAGAGAGGCGAGACCCCGGCAGCGCTTCGGGGAAGACCCCTCCGACGACCCTGGAACCGGGGCCAGTCGGGGGCCCTGCTCCGGGCGCAGGGTCCCGGGGGCAGCGCGGCGAGGGGCGCAGGGCACGCAGGGCAAGGCGCGTCGCGGCCCGGGCTCCAGCGGCCCTGCCGCGGGGCCTCACTCACCAGCTCATGGTTCCGAACCTGGCCCCGCCGCCCGGGTCCGCCGCCGCCACTCGGTCCTCGGGGATCACTTCCGGATTCAGCCAGTCTCCAGGAAGTGACGCGAGCCCCGCCCCCTCCAACCGGAAAAGCCGGTCGAGGGGGCGGGGCCTCCGCTTTAACCCCCCGCCGCCGCCGCCGCCGCCGCCGCCACCGCCACCGGCTTCGGGAGCTGTGTCCTGGCTTGATGGCTTGGGGTCCTCGGACTCAGCCTGCGGCGGGGGCGTGGGGATCCCTGGGCGTGTTTCTGCCTTCAACACTGACTTGTAAATTCTCCTCCGAGGACCACACGCGTCGCTTACCCGGGTTATTGCTTAGTCTTTCTATCTGCAAAGAGGTTTCTAACCGGAGACAGTAGAGGGATTGTTTAGGGGGGGATGGAGCCCCTAGGGAGGGAGTCTGCGGGAGACTGATATTCATGTCTCTTTTAAATGTTGTACCTTCTACGTGCCGGTACCTGTTACAAACAAACAAAGTTCCCCTTTCCCCGCCTTCAAGATGTCCCAGGGCTGGCTCTGAGTGCAAAGAGAATAGGTCCTTTCCGGTGGGAATGTTCAGTGGATTTACCCAACACAGGGGTCAAAGAGGAAGGGTGGCTCTCTGCCTTCTGGCCTTCCCTCTGGGCACCCGTCCACAGGACCCAAACGAAGTGACTGGTTCTGTTCTTTCTATTCATTCATTTAACAGCTATTCATTGAGCTACAATGTGCCAGGCACCGGGCCAACCTCAAGGATACATTCATGAAAAAGAAGTATGGATCCTGCCCTTAAGCCCTCTCAGACCTACTTACCTGCAGGGAGAGATAAACAGGCAACTAAGTAAGAATAGATGATGGGGAAGAACCGAGGCCTGGCAGTCCTTAAGGCCCCCCTCCCTAAACTGCCCATGGGGTTTTAATAAAAGTTCCCAGGAGGAGCCACTGTGTAAGCCAATATGAAAGGGGATCATACTAGCCAGGAGGATCTGCGTGAGGGCAAGAACTCCCTTGCCTTAAAAGCGAGAGGAGCAGGCAGCGAGGCCTGTGCTAACTGCTGGGCCTCCAGGGGCCTTCTCTCTGGGAAGTCTCCCCCTTCAAATGGACTGTGTTTTAGGGCCTGCTTTGGGGAGTGGCTACGCCAGTGAGTTAGAGCAGAGGACATGGGTAATTTGTTCTGACCTCCCAGGCAGGGTAGAAGGCTTGGCCAGGAGGAGGAGGGGAGCTTCGAGGACTGTCAGAGGAGATAATCTCTCATTTATGATTTCTGTTTCCATTCTCGAGGGTCTAGAGTTTGACCCAGCAAAGGCTTTCCATTATAATTAGTAATCTTAACAAAAAGTCATATCTAAGTATTAATGATTAGAGGATGGGCCTCCAAGTACCACACAGGTCGGCTTCATGACTGTTACTCCTCAGGAAACAGGCCAAAATGAGCACTAGAGCTGGGAGAAGTCACTGAAGGCAGCCAGGGCTGAGTGTAGGCAAAGGGAGGGCAGTTTTTGCTGCTTTGCATGGGGTGTGATGAATGGGGGCTGAAGGTTGTTGGGGTTGAGGAGGCCCCAGAACCCCAGACAGCTTTTCATTTTCTTTTCAATCCTAGCCTGAGGGTATTTTTTTCCATGGATGTTTAGAAAGCCTGAAAGAGAGGGAAGGGGGCAGGGAGAGAGAGAGAAACATCAATGTGAGAGAGACACTTCAACTGATTGCTTCCCACATGTGCCCCAACTGGGGCTGGGGAGTGAACCTGCAGCTGGGGTGCAGGCCCTTGATCAGGGTTCTACAACCCTTCAGTTCTGAGCCTGATGCTCTCTAACCCCTGAGTCAAACATACCAGGGCAGTTGTGTGTGTGTGTGTGTGTGTGTGTGTGTGTGTGTGTATGTGTATATTAGTTATATATGAAAACACCAGGGTTTAGAAGCAACTGGGGTAGACCCTCCAAACACGGGAACTACTTTCAGCAGTTCCTCTCGCTGCACTATCAGTGACCAGGGCGAAGGCAGGTGTGTGGTGTTCTTATGAGCCTCCTGGCACGTGAGCATCTGCTGAGGGCTCTCCCAGCTTCCTTTCTCCATATACCCTGTCTCCCTTCGTTATTGCCCAGTAATGCCAAAGCATTTCCCAAAGTATTAGCTTAGGCAGCCCCCATATCCCAGGGAAAGAAAGTCTGTTTCAGGGCTGGGGAAGGGGGTTTTAGACTAAGAATATCCCAGGGCAAAAATGATGAGTTCTAGACTAAGAATCCAGAGGGCTCCTGGGCTCCAGTTCCATCTTTGGTACTATGGCTGACCTAGACAAGTCACATTCCTCTCTGGGACTTCCCTCTGTCCTCTCATCTAGAAGATGAGTGGGTGGATAACGCCACCGAAGTTGGGACATTTTGATGTTCCAAATGAACTGTCTTGTTGACTTCAGAGGCCATTGAAAAATAAGAAAATGGAGGGTGCCTGTGAGGTGGCGCCTGAACGGAGAGTTAAGCCAAGACCAGCTCTGAGGAGTCGGTGATTGCTGGGATGTAGTGAAACATACCTTCCTGGAGGGAAGGATTCAGCCTGAGGCCCAGCTGGGGCTATGCTTCTTACCTCTAACCCTGAATTCCAATGTAGCCAGCAGAACCTCTGAGGTACTAGAAGAATGCTGGCCTCTACGAGTCTGTCTGGGAAGTGCCTGCTTTGAGCTGAGCTCCATCTCCTTATCTGAGGCCCATTTGTCCAGCTTGAGGTGTGCCGGGCTGGGTGGATGGTCAGGTATCCCGCTGTTCTGTGGACCCACAGTTTCTGTCTGTGAGCATGCCATGCCATGCAGCAATTGATGCTGGAGAGGTAACCCCAAGCACCACAAGCACCTCCCACTTTCTTGGAAAACACAGCTGCAGGGTCTCCAGACCCAGGCTTGGGAGCTGTCTTTCTTTTTTGTTGGAACCAGAGGACAGCACCACACAGGTGATCCTGCCCTTTCAGGGGAGGGGAAAGGGAGCGAATGTGGTTTCTAAGTGGAAATAAGAGTGGAGAAGCTTTGGGTAGAGGTGGATGCTCCTGTTTCAGGCCCGGTGAACCCGGTTTTCTCCCCAGAATCTGAACCTGCAGTTGAAAAGGGTCCAGGTGGCAGAGATCTACTTCAGGGGACACAGCTGTTCCAGGGGGAAGCAGCTGAAGAACCAACTCTGCCACCAGACCACAGACCGACCTCTACTTGGAGATTTCCATGCAGAGATTTGTAAGCAGGTGCTCCCCACTGGCCTCATCTCCGGGCTGGTCATATGTGCTCCCCTGCAGCCCTCCCCACACAGAGGCCGACCCTTTGATTCTTTCACCATGCCAACCCCTAATCAGCTAAGAGCAAGGATTCCAGGAGTGGGCCTGGGGCTTTAGGGGCTTCATTAGAGCATGAGGGCTGAGACCAAAGGGACTGAATGTGAAGGGGCCAAATCGATAAGCTGAGCTCCCTTTGCAGCCCTACAGGCCTCTGCCTCAGGGAGGCTCTTGCAGCATAAGCGAAGAGCTAGACCCTCAGGTATCTATGTGGCTTCACTCCCCACTTCTCTCTGCTTTGCGCCTGCTCTGCAGGCTGTCTCAGAACAGCGGGCTCCTGGGCAGCCATGGGCCAAGGATGTGGGAGAGGAGCAAGGGTGGGAGAAGGTGGATGATATCAGAGTTAGACTTTCCAGTGGTGGGAAGCCCACAGTGATGGCTCAAAGGCCAGGGTAGAGTGGCAAGTCAGAGCTGAGGGGACAAGCATTCAATCTGGGCCAGGAATAGCTGTCTGGACTCTGGCTCTGCCTTCCAGTAGCTTGTGGGAGTCTCTTCCCTCCTTGAGGCCTCATCCTCCCTGACTGTAATAGAGTCTGGGTTAGATCCATGTGCCAATTCGGATCACTTGTTACTGGCTGGCTGGAGCGCCATGTTGAGGAGTCTGGGGAATCTGCCATTGTTGGGCAAGTACTGTGATTGATTAGCAATGTCTGCCTTGGATAAGTTAAAGGGGCTGTGATGCTATACATTCCACTTCAGTATTTCGTTATTTTTATCACGAGTTAATAACTGAGCCCTTACAGAGTGCCAGGCACTCTTCTAAGCAGTTTAATATGGCAACAACTCTATGCGGTGGGTACTATTATTATTATCAGTGTGGAGGAGCTGAAACACGGCCAGTAAATGGTGGAATGGAGAATCCAACCTCCTCTTGTTGATGATTCCCAAGGTTCCTGACACTCCATGGTTCTGTCGGGGCCACCTGGGGTCAGAAACCAGCAGACAGATGGAGCCAGCGGAAACCCAGCACTGGGTGGCTGGGCTGCGGGCGGAGGGAAGGCCGGCACATGACCAGGCACCTAACAAGGATTCCTATGCTGGGCCTCATCCTGGGAACTTTTGTATGCTTCCTCTGGTTTGGAGATCTCAGGACCAGCAGGTGGCAGCACCTGGCAGGGTGAGAGAAAGGGGCAGATCCTGACTTGGCACGAAGTCCCTCAGCGATGGGGCAGCCTAGGTGTGGAGGAAAGCAAGAACAAATGAGGGTGTGGCAGAAGGCCACCCAAGGGTCCAAGGAGGAGGGCCTGTGCCTTAGATCCACAGGGAGCGGCCACGGCGGCCGTGCTTTAGTTCCACTGCCAGCGTGAGCCTCTCAGCTTGCATTTCATGGTGCCTGCTGTGGGCTTTTTTTTTTTTTTTCCTCCACTCTGGGAGAATGACTAACTTTAAGGACTAAAAAAAAAAAGTGTTTTGATTACACTGCCTTTTTACCAACTGGGAGCATTAGTCACCGTGGATTGCTGCAGATAACGGGGAAGGCAAGCAGCATCCCCCTCCTCCCCCTCCTTCTCCCTGATTAGCTCTCAGAAGCCAGGGAAGAGACGCCTGTGAGAGAGAGTGCTCCCAGGAGGGAAAACAATTTCCTCTGGACGACATGTGTCCCAGGCATCCATCCAGGGCTGCTTGGTCAAGGCTGGCCAGCCCCCCGGACAGCTTGGCCCCAATAGGAGGCACCCACTGGAAAGAGAATTGGCAGGGAGCACTGAGCCCGCCGCCTCTGGGCTCGGAGTTGGCTCTAGGTAGCCTGTGTCTCCAGGTGGGCCCGGGTTACACCTGGGAAAGGAGACGGCAGAGGAAGTCACCTGAGATGGGCATTGGTGGCTGAAAACGGTGAGGGAGAGTACATGGAGGCCATGATGGCTGTGATGTGGGGCTGGTGCCCAGGCTATGGCAGGGGGAGTGGTGGGGGGATGAGGGGATGGCTAAGAACTGCTGCCTTGGGCTGGGGCCTCGGGGCTCAGGCTGGGGTTGAGAAGCGTCTGTAGGAGGGTATGGTACCCATTTTCCCACACCCCAGCTTCAGCATTTTCCCTTCCTCTCCCCAAGGGGGAAGTATCTGATGCTTTGGGCCACCTTCTTACCTGAAGCGGCCTTCTTTGCTCCTGCCGTGCATGGAGCTGGTGGGGCAGGAGAGCCGGGGCGCTGGCCCGGTCTGGCCTGTTGGCCAGGCTGCCGGAGGTAGGAGCGCTGCGCTTTGTTGGGGAAGACACCGAAGCAGGGAGGGATGGAGCTGGGCTGCCTCGGGGACAGGCCAACCCTGAGAATCCTGTTTTTTTTTGGCCCAGCCCTTCAGCCCATTCCCCCCACAGTGCTACTCCACCCTGGCAAGAAGACAGCTCATCTGAGTGGCCCTGCAGCTGGGAGGCCACCTGTGGATATCTGTCTGAAGAATCCCAAGGATGAGGGCAGATAACCTTTGGATTGTAAAAGTAAAGAAAAAGAAACAATGGTATTCTTTTTTAAAAATATATATTTTATTAATTTTATACAGAGAGGAAGGAAGAGGTATAGAGAGCTAGAAACATCTATGAGAGGGAAACATCAATCAGCTGCCTCCTACAAAGTACATGCCCTTGACCGGAATCAAACCTGGGACCCTTCAGTCTGCAGGCCGACGCTCTGTCCACTGAACCAAACTGGTTAGGGCAGAAACAATGCTATTCTGACATTTTCCAAGATTCAAGTGCTTCATCTTGATTTTATTGTTGTTGATTATTAAAAAAAAAAAATATCCACAGGTGTTTGGTGTTCTCTGACCTCAAAGGCAAATGGGGTTGAAAGAGGAAGGAATGGTTCTCCCAGAGGGAGAGGCCTGGGAGAAGTCGCCCTATTCCCCAGGGCCGGAGCTGCCATGGGGAGACCCGGGTGTTGAGGTGGCCGTGTGGTTTGTCCCATCAGTCCCTGCTGTCTCTTCAAGCCTTCGCTCTCCTGTGCATCCTGCAGCAGGCCTCGGGGCCTCCCCTCCCCGCTCCCTGTTCTTTGCAATTCCCCATAATAATAACTATCCTTGCAGAGTCTTATTGGCACTGGGCTTGGCATTTTACATGTATTAGATAATGTATTTTTCACAGTAACTTGATGAGGCAGCGCCTTGGATGATCTCTTTTATAGATGAGGAAACCGAGGCTGAACCAGTTGCCCCAGGTCATAGAGTTGGCTAAGTGAGAACGACAGGCATTTAAACCCAGGCTGTCTAAACTGCCTCGGAGTAGAACAGGAAGTACCAAAAGGGAGCATACATCCTAGAGGGAGCTGGCACCTATGGGCTACTCATGCTCACGTGGCATCTTGTGAACCCTTGCCGCCTCCAGAAGGAGGGCACTGAGGCTTGGTGGTCTTGACCCCTCCCCCCCCAAAGCCTGTGATGAGAGCTGAGCTCAAGCCCTTCAGCTACAAAGTCCGTGTTCCAGCTGTGACCCTCCCCAGAGGTCAGCTTGCAGCCAGGAGGGGTGCCCACTGCCATCAGAGGGCTGTACGGGGAGGGTCCTTGGAGCTAATTGTGGGTGATAGAGTAGCCTCGGACTTTGGTCCCCTGGCCGAGGTAGCCATCTACCCTCAGCCAAAGCCACAGGGTGACCCAGGTGGGCACAGCCCCCCGGGAGAGCACGGCTTTCCTAGGGAATTCTTGCAGGCCCCATGTCTGGTGAGAAGCGAACCTGGGGAGTGGGGAGGACTGCCCTAGCCTGACCTCCTCCGGGCCTGGCTACCCCGCGTCCGCCCCCTGCTGCTGTGGCCGAGACAGCCCCCAGACACCGGCAGGCAGGTGGCAATTATCCCCGGGCACTGATTACACCGCAGGGCCAGCCAGAGCCCCAAATAGCCCAGCAGCTCAGCTTGGGGGTGGGGGAGGAGGAGGGTCCTGCTGGGGAAGAAGAGGCAGGGTGAGGGGGCGGTGGGCTGGATGTGTTCGGAAGAACTGGGGGGTGGAGGAGGAGTTTGTGTCAAGGCTTCTGCCTTTTGGGCAGTGGAGAACCCTCAGAGAAAGGGCTGAGGTCCCCCGGGCAGCGGGCTGACCCAGAGAAATTGGATGGGGCAGATGCCACTACTCCAGCCTTCTGAGGGTCACACTGAGAAGATGGTGCCCAGCAGGAGGGGCCGTGTTAAGAGGGCCTCGGTGCTATACAGCAGGAACCAGTGGAACCATTGAGGCCAGACAAGCTGCCCCCCTCCAGCCCTGGCCCAGGAAATAAACCCCAAAGAAGGCACACAGTGTGGGGGGAGGCACCGTACCCCAGCCCTGGAGGGCCAGCCAAGGCCTGGGCACCGTCTCCCAGCCTCAGCTTCCCTCGCCTTGCATGGGGACTGCAACGTCCCAGGCCCCACGGACCCTCCCTCGGCTCCTTCTCAAGCAGCCCAAAGGAAGGCGGCTTCGGCCTCAGAGATGAGAGGGCAGATGGGGCGGGAGCCTCTGGGACGAGGGCCTTGCTAACATACTGTCAGCGCCAGGAGGCCTGGCTTCCTGCCTTCAGGTCTAACTGCCCTCCCCTCTGGGGAAGTTGCCGGTCTCTGGACCTCTCTGAGGTTTCAGAAGGGGCTTGAGACCTGCGGGCCAAGGGAAGGGGGGGGGGAGAGACCCAGTTTCTGAAGAAGTCATGGGGTTCCCTGGGCTGGACTCTGAAGGCACTCGGGTGTAGTGAGTGGCAGGTGCCTTCAGGGGCCTCTCTGATCCGCCCACGCCCTGCTTCTGCCCGCTTCCTAGTGGACCGGCATGAATACCCACAATGGCTGATTGGGAAGAGGTTTCGGATGAAAACAAAATGGACAAAGAGAAATAGACCCCCAGCACGCACCCCGTTTTCCTCCTCGTATAAGTACAGACTCCTGTGTTGATGCCCCACCCTGCTTTGAGAGTCTGCACCCTGCAGCATCCCCCTGAGTCAGCCAGGGAAGGGGCTGAGCTCTGGCCCTCCCTCCTGCCCAGAAGCTACAGCTGAGGGACAACCAGGGCAGAGTTGTTCCCAGTATTTGCCAACTTGGGGACAAGGCTGGGCAGAACTCTGGTTTCCCAGAAGTCTCATGCTGCAGAAAGAACTGCAGAGGGGGAGGGAGAGCAAGAGGGGGGCTCGCTGGGACCCGTCATGCCTAGCTTCTGTGCTCCTTCTTCACCCCGTGGGAACTGGCACTCAAGTGGCAGCACCTGCTTGAAAGCTGCCCGGGGTTCTCCAGACCCAGGCCGGAGAAGGATGCTGTCCGTGGCTCCAAACCACCTCTTGCAGCAACTCTGCTAATCCAAATAAGATAGGGGAAAGGCAGTGGGAGGAAATGATAGTTTCATGGTTATTTTCAGAAAGGAAACAAAAAAAAATGCAAACAGGAGCACACCCTGCATTTTGGTACAAAATCTGAGTCTCAGGGAAAAGGACCTACAGTTCTTGCTGCTTCTTGTCCCCTCACCAGATGCCGGGGAGGGGTGCTCCGGCTGGTGGGGGCCTGGCTGCCTTTTCTCTCTGGGGAAGGGAGGAGAGGGGCTTAGGGAGGAGCCCCAGAGACCCTTCCTACCAAGGCAGGAGCAGCTGAGGCAGCTTTGTCTTGTGGGCAGGCAGGGACCCACCCTTTGGGGGTGGAGGAGTTGGAGGGGTGGGGTGGAGGAGCAAGTGGAGAAGTGGGGAATTTGGGAGCTGATGCTTGTAGAGCGCTGTGGCGTGTGTAGGATTGGTGGGCTGGGAGGGTGTGTTCCAGGAGCATGCTGCAGAAAGAACTGCAGAGGGGGAGGGAGAGCAAGAGAGATAGATTGCTCGTGGGAGAACTGAGTAGGGCTGCTGTGTGCATGTGCGTACAGAGCGTGCACAAAGATGGAAGCCAGGCAACCTGGGCTGCATGCAGAAGGCACTGACAGCTGAGGGACCGCCAGTTCTGTCCTGTGTGAGCCAGGGACAGAGCCTGCGTTTTGTCCCCAGAGGGAAAGTGGGCTTTGTCTCTAACCCTTTGGTTTCCCTAGATAATGTTGGGGGGATTAAGAAGGAAAAGGTGACCCACTCTTTGGGGGGAAGGAGGGTTTGTCCGAGGCCCGGTCTCAAGGATTTTATTGGCTTATTTGAAGACTTATAGGAAAGCATGCAGAGACAGGGCCGAGGACGTGGATAGGAGAGACGCGGAAGAGGGACTCGGTGAACTAAGAGTCCCCAGTAGGTTGCAGAAGAGGCATTCTAAGAGTAAAGAAGAGAAAGAGCCAAGAATGAGCAGAACCAAGGGAAGTGGAAGGGACCTCAGGAAATCAGCTGGCCCAGTGTCTTGCCTGAGGCGGGAGAGGTATTATCATCCCCATTTTACAGATGTGTCATCTGAGGCCCAGTGAGGTTAGCTGCTGTGCCCAAGTTTCCACGGGTAGTCAGAACAGGGGCTGGGGTGGAGAGATAGACAGCAAACATAGTCACGTGACCTGTTGAGGGTCTAGTTAGGGAAGGGGTATGTAGTGCTGAGGATAGAGGGGGGACCCCGGGAATCGTTCCAGGGAAGACAGAGTTAGGCTGACTATCAGGAAAGTCCTGGTGCCAGGAGGCCTGTGGGCCTTGGAGGCTATGCCCAGGCAAGGGAAGGAGCCCTTCCTCTCAGCCTGCTAAACCAGACCCAGCCTGGGGACCTGGGCGGGTTGGGAGGAGATGGAGGTAATGACTCAGGCCATCCGACACAGGCTTGACCCAGAGGATGTTGGGTAACCCAGCAGACGCTCCAGTGGGGTGAGGGCTGGAATAAATGGGTGATGTTGGCGATAAGGGAGAGAGGGTGTGCCAGCAGGGCGGGGCTGCTGGTTCCAGGCAGCCTGCTGGGAGGAGGATGGGGAGGAGGACACTCGGGCTTTGGATTGGGAAGAAGGAATGAGGTTCCAGGCCCTCCTGATAGGCCTATCCTGCGATGAGGTCCTGGAAGGAGAGTCAGAGCCTCAGGTGGTGGGTCTGCGGTTAAATAAAAAAAAACAGAGACTCCCCGCAGTAGGAATTCTCAGGGTGGAGACCCAAAGGCACAGCCACCAGGGCAATGGCTCCCTTCAGGAGCCAGCCACCCTCTGAGGCCTTCCAGCCCATAGGCTGATCCATCTGTGCACCCCAGGCCACTGTTGGGGTTGAAAAGAACCCCCAAAACAGGAAACCTAACTCAACGTCATTTTCTATGTATTTTTCAGGCAAATATGAGAGAAAAAGGATCTCTCTCTCTCTCTCTCTCTCTCTCTCTCTCTCTCTCTCTCTCTCTCAAAGAAACAAACAGCTAGAAAACATTCACCCCAAGGCCTCAGGCCAGAGGAACCAGTCGGGGAACAGAAGCCCCAGAGAGCCAGTGGGATGGAGAGAGGCCGGCCCTTCCAAGTGGCAGGAAGCAGGATCTTTCAGTGTGGGCCCTGGCGGACAAGAGCAGACGCTGCTTCCGCACCCTGCCCCTGCTGGGCCCTGGCTCGGCCTCCCAGCTGTGGGGTGAAGTGGGGTGACTTGTGTACACAGAATGACGGTCCTGGAGGTGCCGTCTGGGTCTCATCTTCCTGGCAGGGACTTGAAGACCCAGAGGGGGACTGTGACTTTGTCAGCTTAACAGCTTTGTCAACTTAATATCAAAGGCAAAGCCAGGAGCCAGGTCTTCTAACTCCTGATGCAGTGGAGCCCAGAGCTGTATAGCTGTTTGACAACATACATTGACATTTAGTGCAGATTTCAGCGCTCAAAACCCCCAGAAGGTATGGTTTCCAACTGTGAATTAGGGGTCATCCATGGGCTTGTCACCTCTGAGCCATCTTGACCCTGTTTTTTTTTTTCCCCATCTTACCTAGAAGAGTCCAGACCCTGCTCCAAGCTCTGCCTAAAATATCTGCCAAGATGATTCACCCATGGAAGGGAAAAAGCATCCCTCAACGGTCCTCTTCAGGCTTCTGGGTCAGGAATAGCTCTTTTTCATGATTTCACATTGCAGTGGATCTTCTCAACAGCCTTGTGGAGTAGGTTATTGACCCCATTGTACAGATGGGAGAATAGAGGCTCATCCAAGTTACCAGACTGACGTACTGTCTGAGAGAGGAAGGCAATGCTGGGGCTGAAGCTACAGCTTTGGTCTTTTGGCTGAGAGGCCTGAGCTCTTCAACCAGCAGCAAAGGAGAAGCAGGTGGGTGAGCTGAGAGGGGAAAGGCAGAGGTTTTGGAATTGTGGAAACAAAACTCTAAGTGCCAACAGGGAAGAGGACATGGGGAGGGGATTTTCCTCTTAGTCACCATCTCAGGTCTGGTTTGAGGAGCAGGCAGAGAAGTCAGCCGGAAGGATGCTCTGCAAGGACCACAGAGAATCAGGAGACACAGCCCTCATTCGAACCCCGGCCCCAGCCCTAGCCCCAACCCCAGAAAAGTCTGTGCTATAGCAAGAAGAAGCAACCAGAATGTAACACAGGGAAGTGTCATCTGGGTTGGACAATCTCCACCAAGCCAGCTGGGTGGTCTCTGGAGACGCCAAGCTGCTATGCTGTTGCCCGGGGCCTGTGGGCCACTGGGAGTTTCTCTTCCTCCTCGGGGAAAGGACACAGAGTAAGAAGCCCCACAGGACATCAGGTGAGCATCCTGGGGTAGATTCACTGCACCTAGAGTCTGATGATGTAATTCATGAAAAGACAGCACAGAGCTTGGCATGACCTAAGTTCTTAGTTAGTCAGTGGTTTCGTTATTATTGTGGTACCCGGGTGAGGACTTTCTGAGATCCTCCGGGAAGTTTCCTTTACCCCAACCCCGATGTCCCCCCCTCCCCACCCTCCTTATCAGGGAACACCATCACATGACACCAGGTCCAATGTCCTGAAATTGTCTGTTTATGTGTCTCCCAGACAGAATGGAAGATCTTGAGAGCAGGGACTGTTTGCTGTTTATGTTCATCTTTGTACTGCCTGCTCCACCAAGGGGTGGGCACTTTGCCTGGTTTAATACAGTTTCGCTAAATTAATGGGTGAATGAATGAAATGAGAAGAAACTCTGGATGATGCCAAGTTGCCAGGGAAAGGCAGACACTGAGGGGGCCTTTCAGAAAGACATTTAGTGGGAAACAAACAAACAAACAAAAAAAGATGGGTGGTGGGGAGGAAGGAGCTTTTCTTCTTCAGAATGAAGCTGCTTAGATAAGTCCATAGAAATGATGCGACATGACTAAGGTGTGCAACAACCCAGGGAAATGAAGCTTGTGGCAGGAATATTATGGGTCAGGTGGTTTTAGAAATGTTCCATCTTGCATGTTCAGGGCCTGGGGTGGGGGTGAGACTATGACCATATTGGAGGAAGCTGGCCATCCACCAGCTCTTTGCGAAGGCAGGAAACATGGCCAAGCCAGCCACAGACTCGAGGGAGCTGGCTTTGTGGGAGCGATTTCTGAGAGATGAGGCCAGGGGAGATTCCCACCCTGAGGCTGGGCAGCAGGAAGAGTCATCCATCTTATTAAGGAACTTGGCACCAAGGCAAATGCCAACAGGAAGAGAAGGGGTTCCCAGGCTGTGGTCCTTGAAGGAAGCAGTTCTGTCTCTCCTTGGCCCGGCTGGGGTTTAGGAATCATCAGTGGCCTCTGAGAGGACGCCAAGGAAAGATTAAGGAGACTGCATCAGGGGGCGAGGGAGTCAAGCTTTGAGGACTCACAGGAGAGGAGCTTTGGCAGAGGGAGCAGGCACCCGTCCTATGGCCTGGTGGCCCAGGCACAGGTGGTGGCTGCTGTCCCTGGGGTTCAGGGCTTCTCCGGTCAGACTTCAGGGTTTGTTTGATTTCTTCAGGATGTAGTCCCACATGCCTCTGACCCCCTTGCTCACTTCTTCCCAGCCACTCTGGCTCCATGTGATTCCTTGAGAGTCCAAGGACACCATCACCAGGACCTTAATACCCGCTGTCCCCTCTGGCAGGAGCGCTCTTGGCCAGATGTCCACATGGCTCTCTCCATCACTTCCTGTGTGTGTGTGCAAAAGCCCCTTCCCCATAAGGCTGTCCTGGACCACCCCGCATATAACTGTACCACCCATGCAGCACTCCCCATTCTCACTCTGTATTTTTCTCCTTAACACATATCACAATCTGGCATTACTATTATTATTTTCATCTGTTTCTGTCTGGGAGAGAAGTTTTGAGAACGGAGGACTTTTTTTGTTCACTGCTATATCCTCAGTGCCTAGAAGAATATGTTGCACATAGCAGATCCTCAACAAATATTTATTTTTATTTAAAAAATATATTTTATTGCATTTTTTACAGGGAGGAAGGGAGAGGAATAGAGAGCTAGAAACATCGATGAGAGAGAAACATCGATCAGTTGCCTATTGCACACCCCCGACTGGGGTTGTGCCTTCAACCAAGGTACATGCCCTTGACGGGAATTGAATCTGGGGCCCTTCAATCCACACGCCGATGCTCTCTATCCACTGAGCCAAACTGGTTAGGGCAACAAATATTTATTAAATAAAGAAAGAAATCAGCACATTTCCATGGGACACTCTGGTTTGGGTCTGAAATCCTGGCTCTACTCTTATTGGATGTGTGATCTTGGACCAGTCATAGGACCTCTGGAGGCCTCTATTTCTTTGCCTCTTAAGTCTTATGATTCTATAGATCTAGGGAAAACCACCCAAGGGGGTAGAAAGAGTTAAGGACTCCCATGTCTATGATTCTCTCACAGAACATCACTTCCATTAAAGCCCTGGATGGCACCTGTGCCCCCAAACTAGGGTTGGATAGGGGCAGAGGCTAGAAGCTGAGAACTAGCTAGAAGACCAAGGTCAAGAACCGATGACTAAGAACAAGCCTCGGATTCAGGGAGAGGGATGGACGGGGAAGAACTGGGGCTGCGGCGTTTTATTTAAATCCCTGATAAGGATCAGGAAGCAGGCAACAGCCCAATGACACATTAATTAACCTCGCAGATGATACTGGATCAGGAAGGTGTTATATCCACCCATCTAAGCGAGAGAGACACACACGAAAGGACCTGGGAAGGGGTCAGGAACCAGGCCAGGAAATGGCAACAATAGCAGCAGCTGTGGTCAAAAGGGGTCCGGACTCATGTCCTCTGGGGGGATTAGGAGGTGGTGTGGAGGATCCCCTTTCAGAATACAGGTGTCCAGTGGGTGGCTGGAGTTGGAGGTGGTGAAGACTCAGGTTCCTCTGGCTGTGTTTGAATCAGTGTACTGATCCCCGGTAGAGACAGGGCCCTCTTTCTCGCATCTGTGTTTGGAGGATGGGGAAAGGGGACAGGGACAAGGAACGAGGAGATAATCACATTTATGGAGCACCCACAATGGACAGGCATCACATGATAAGACAGCAATGATAAGACAGGGGAAGCTGAGGTGCAGAGAGACTAAGACATGCGTCGGCAGTCACACTGCAAGAAAGTGGCAGAGTTGAGATTCAGATCTAGGATGGAGGTGACGGTTTCGAAGCTGGTTATCAAACTCAATTTCCGAGTAAGTAACAAGCACCCCAAAGAAGGCTTTCCTTAGCACCCTGGGACCACACAGGCACCAGAAGTTTTTCTGCCTTCCTGTGTCCACAGCCTGAGTTTTTTAAGTAGCGGGAAGAAGGGTACAAGGAGGAATGGAAGACCTTTAGGCACCTGGACAACCTGGAGGGGCAAAATGCCAGAGCTCTTGCATCCCATCTTTGAGAAGAAGATAAAGGGTTTAGAGGCCCAATTCTGTTCTGGTCACTACTCTCTCTCTCCCTTTATTGGAGACTGGGTGGGGACACCCCCTAGGGCAAGCCAGCCCAGAGAATTCAAGTCCAGGGACAAGGGTAATTTCCCCTGTGCAGGGCTGGGATGTCCCTAGCCTCAGGGGCGCCAGACTTCTCTTTTCCTCCAGAGAGTTCAGAGGCAGAAGCAGTTTCTGAGACTATAACTAGGAACTCAGTGGGTAAACCAAGAGGGAACTCAACTCTGTTACCGGCTGGGTCAGAAAATAGCAGTCTGTTTCTGTTTGGGTCATGGTACCTCTCTGAAAGGTTCAAAGATGGCTGAAGGCCCAGGGCAGGTCTCCAGAGAAAGCCAGCCCAGGATCACGCTCCTCGTAAAATGAGCAGGGCCCAGAGGATACTATTAGGGCAATGATAGAGTTGGATGATTATGGAGTCCTGGCCATGAGAGAATGTGCTGGAGACAAGAATAAGGTTAGGCAACATTAAAGAAACCATAGGAGGGTCAAACTCCCACCCAACCTAGAAGAACATTTTTGTTGAGTAGCCACTGCTATCTAGAACCTTGCATTCTCTAATTCTTCCTGCTTGTGGCTTTGTGGTCGTGTTCTGTTTGCTTTAGCTCCTTAGTGAGATTGTTCAGAAGCCTTTCTTGTAGCCATCTGTGTGTTTGCCCAAATGGAAGAAAGAGTATTTTCACAGGGAGATTAGTGGGCAGAGGAACACTGTGCCCCTGGTGGCCAGCAGGGGTGGTGACAAGGATGCCTCTTCCAGATCCCAGACAAAGCAGCCATGATGAGGTTGGGGAATGAGGATCCCAGGCAGAAGAGTCCAGACCTGGTCCCTTCCTACTTGGGCATGGACGTGTCAGAGACAGTGCGAGTCTGAAAAAGCCTCATCACCCTTCTGTCCTCGCGGTGAAAATGACCAATCATTGGAAGTATTAAAGATGGGGTAGAGGGGAACCTTGAAGCAAAGAGAGAGGTGAAGTTTCAAGAGCTGGGATGTTGGAAGAACGTGACAAGGTCAGCCCTCTGTGGATGACTGATGGTGTCCTCAGGACTGTCTCAGGCACTAGTATGACTAAGGGCTCTGAGATTCACTGGGATCCTTGAGCATTATGTATTCCTCTAGAGACCTCATTCCTCTCAGCACAAAGAGTAGGTTTTCTAAAAAGAACCACTGGGGATAGATTTAGGATTATGACCTATTTTTAAAACCCCATGGCACCATTTAGAAAATCATTTTCTCCTAGTTGTTAAGATTTTACCAGTATGATTTCTAGTCTTTGGGACACATGGAGGCCTCCTACTTTCCCTAGGTTTATTATTCCAGGACACCAGGAGAGCCAATCAAGGCCAGGAAAAGGCAACTCACAACCCCCTCATCTATGGCAGGCAAACTGTAGACTAGCAAAAGGGGAGCAGTAGTGACTGGCCATAAGATACTGAATCCACCTTGCTATTGCTTTTTATATACTTGTGAACATTGCATAGACATACTCACCATCACTACCACCACCTCCAGCACCACCATATAAAAACATATGCCACTCCTTGCCCCCAGTTCTCACAGAGTGTCTCCTCACTTGTATCTAACTTCAGTTCCCTGAATACAATTTTGTGGAGTCAATATGCCACTCTCAAGATGTGTGTCTATGTATGTGGGGTATCCTTTCATTCATCCCCAAACACATGAGGGGTTGCTTGGAAAGAGCGAGGCCTCTACCTCTTTTATGTATAAATGCCTGATTTTGCTCCTGAGCCCTTTCCACCAGCCAGGCCTTTCTTCCACCATCTCCCCAATTCATGCCTATGTTTCAGAGTTGAGTTCCCTTTCCCCATATTTACAAACCCAGGCAGGTTGGGTTGCTGGAGTGATGCTATCAAAGGAAGCCTTATCTGGCTACAAAGTGTGAATCAGAGATTACACCACACAGGGCTGGTGCCAGCTAGACGGGCTGCCATATTGCCAAGTAACCCAGTGGTTGAACCAGGTTGGGTTGAGTAATATGCACCAATGGGAAGTGAGTTTATTAATCATGCAGCATAGTACACTGTTGACGAAAGTGCAACTCCGAAGGCCTGGTTTGATTGGAGAAGATGTAGGCGGGGCTGGATGCTAACTAAGAAGACACCCAGTGACACTATCTTCCTTTGATAATATTCATTCAAAAAAACACACAAAACAGATAGAAATCTGGAAGGAACAATCTAGTTTAACAAAGAGACGGGTTATATGCTCAGTCATTAGGACTTTCTGGTCCCATCTTGTATTCTCTTTGTTAAAAAAAAAAAAAAAAAAAAAAAAGAGGACACCTCCTTGTGGCTGCACATCAAGTTGTAGTTTAACATTTTGCAAGTCTCATGAGGTGAGAGAAGGGAATTCAAGATGGCAGCCAGTGACCTAGAATTGTGTGGGTGAGAAACTCTAAGATTCCAAACTGCATTCTCTTTATTGATCCCTCACTTCAAAAGCATTCTTTTCTAAGGCCACAGCCCACCTCCTCCACCCAAGTCTGCCCTCAACTTCTTGGTAATGACAGCCAACCAGAAACACCACCCACATTTTTTACCGTGATGGGCCTGCCTTGGGGCAGCAACAGCCGTTTCTGAGCAGGGATGCGCTATGTTTCTGTCACAGTGGGGCTGGCCTGGTTGGTGTCTCAGGCGCTGAGACAGTGTCTCCCAGCCAGAGGCAGTGATACGTTTCCATAGCTCAGTATCATACACCAAGCCCCTCAACTCTGCTAGGGCAGGTAATAGGGAAACGCGTGGAAGAGAAGCCCAGGTGGGTGTTTTAGAGGCCAGGCAGGGAGGTGGGGAGAGGGACAGGGCTCACTTGTCCAAAGACTGCTCTACGACAAGCCTCACCGAGATAAAGGATTCTAAAACCTACAGGAAATCAGGTGAAGGGATAGGAAGGACATGGGAGGCACATATCTCTACAGGAGAAAGCTTTAGGGCTGGCAAATAAACTCAGTTAAGGACAGGGAAGTTTCTGGGGAAGCAAGCTCAGGGGAGGGGAAGCCTCACTTTTATGAAGGACAGAAGTTGTAAGCTTGAAGGGTTAATGCTGTATAAAACATTCCGTGTGTTCTCCAAACCCCAAATGCTCTTCCTTCTCTTAGCAGCATCAGAGCCCTGGGTAGTTCGTAAAGTGGTTTTTCATCTGGGACCACCTTTCCCAGGCAGCTGCAAGTAGTGAGGCCTGGAGAACCCTGTCCAAGTGGGGCTGAAGTTCTAGAACATTAAATCAGACTCTCCCCAATTAGCTGACCACAAAAGAGCTTCCAATCTCTCTGGTTATCTGGCCAACCTTGAAGAACCTCTCTCAAGTCTCTGCTTGTTTTCCAAGCTTCAAAAGTTTTCTGGAGAACACCGCTCACAATGGCTGTAGAGATCCTCCGGGGTCCTGCTCTGGTGCTCCCGGTGACCATTAGAGAAATAGCTCATAAATCAGATCATCTCCTCCTTTCTTCCCTCAAATACCCATTCAAAACCAGAGAGAAGGGTTCCAGAAGGTTCCAGCCACTGACCCTGAATCCCAGAATCCTTTATCTAAGCTGTTTCCCTAACATTCCCAGCAGTTTGAAGCTTCCAGAGGGTGGAGGAGAATTCTATTCTCTTGGGACCACAGTGAACACTCAACACTGGAGACACCAGAACCACACAAAATTCGGATCAACTTCCAATGACGCCAAACTCCACATTTCCACACCGAGAATTTCCAGAGCAAGAATGGCCAAACCAGGCACAAGAACCTACCAGACCAACCACCAGCCAAAAACAAAACGAGACAAAGAACAGGCCAAACCAAAACTTTATGCTATGAAAACAAGGAATAAAATAAGGAGATTTATAGGCCGGCTGATTGTCAGCAAACACAATATATTTACTGTATTAGCATTTGCTCACAGTGCAAATGGTACAACATTACACCATTTCAATATTTCGGTTTTTAAAAATGCTGTTTTCATTAACTATATCATATTGGCATAACAATGTGACAAAGGAGCAGATGAAATGTTGGTGAAGAATTTCACCTTTTCACAATATCAAGCATATTTTTTAACCTTAGTATAAGGTACTATAAATCCAAGAAATAAAAACATCCACAAAATATATTACATCTGGTTTGTCTTTTTCTAAGTACTCAACTTTATACAAAAATCTTCCAAAAAATATCATTCCCCATAGGTTTTCCTGTTTAAAACCTGATTTTTTTCCTCTCAGTTCACATAAGTTAGAGTGCATTTTCTTTTGCTGTTTTCTTTTTAAAACATGCAGACATATAAAAAATCTGGATAGCACAACCTTTTGGCAACAAAGTTATTTTTTTCTCTTAGTTTAGCTTAAATGTCTGAGAACAGTTTTATTAAAACAAAGGAAAACTCAGAGTTATCATGCAGTGACATGCATAAGCCAGGAGGAGCAAGGAAAAAATATTAAAGGATATTTGATTCCTCCTCTTGGCTTTGAAGTGACCAAAATTTTTGTTTTTAATAATCATCACATTATAAAAACTATTCAGCAAAATACTGTCTCTGCAAAGAAAGATTTTACCCCTCAGCTGAAAAAATATGAGCCCTCCTGGCAAACTTCATCCTCTCTTCTCTCTCCTTCTACAAAAAGTCCAAGTACCTGGAAATCCACAACGCCCCTGCTCTTTGATTTCCCCCTTCACTGGACTCCTTTTAGTATTATTTTTCCTCCACCAAAAAAAAAAAAAAAAAAAAAGGAAAAAATACAAAGAAAAACAGTGCTTTCTTTTTCTTAAAAAAAAAAAAAGGTGGATAATGCATAAAGTGACTTTAAAAACAGACATTCTGTAAACTCCAGACCTTAGTTCCTTCTCTCTGGGCAGCTTACTGACCACAGGAGAAATAATGGGAATAGGGAACAGTACATTCAGTCAGGGCTGTGCTGGAAGCCGTGTCAGAGAGCAACCTTCCCACTATTACACTTCAAAAAGAGTCCCCCCTGTGTGGAGAAGGGCTGGGGTGGAGGGGTGCCTGAGAAGAGTTGAGGTAGGGCAGGAAGAAGGTGAAATTGGGGCATGAAAAAGATACACCTCATTAATCAACACGGATTAATGCAAAAATCCCCATATCTTTTAAGGAAAATTTGGACAGAGATGTGTATGTGTGTACATGTATACATACATACATATGTATATACACATGCATAATACACACATATATAGGTATTTCATCAGTTAAAATTTTCATAAAAATAAATCATTTAAAGATGTGTATGCCTACAAATTCTCTTTATTCCAGTGTACTGCACTGGATAGCCAAGTACCTTAGAGATTTTATTTTGCTAGGAATACGTATTGTATGTTATATATAAGTATGTGTTTGTGTACGTGTGTAGACACACACACACATACACACACACACACCATCTACTAGTAGTACATACATTTGAAGTCTACCTATTGGTGGCCAGGGGCAAAAATGAGCCTGCTTTCCCACCACCAATGGGAAGAAGAATATGTGAGTGAGAGAAAACAAAAAGATGGTGAAATAGGGTGGCTGGTTGAGGCCTGCCTTTCTGGTAAAAGATTTTGAAAGAGATGGGGGAAAGTTTGGAGGGGAGAAGGGAGGAGAGGGTGGGGGAAGGGCAGAGGGCAAACTCAGGACCTGGATTTTTAAAAAGTGAGGCTGAGGAAATACATTTTTAAAAAAAGGCAGGTTCAGTGATAGCTGCTCTTCTCCCTGCAGATCAAACTGCTCTGAGGCCTAATAGGGAAGTGCTCAGAAAAAGTGGGGTTCTGAGGGGCCAAACCTTAAGGGGCGGTAGCCACACCGCCGCGGTGGCATCCGAGGCATTTCTGTAAGAAACATTATTTCTGAGCAGATGGAAGACCCGTCTCATCTGGCCACGTGCAGGCACCCAGCCTGGGACAGTCCCCCCAGAGGCCTGGGGCTCGACGTGGGGAAGAGTTTGGGGTGCACATAGCCCAGTTCAGCTCAAAAGTCTGACACACACACACACACACACACACACACACGCGAGCACGCACACTCACGCGCAGGCGTGCGTGCGGCAGGCAGCAAGCTCTGCGCTTTGGTGCGCTTCTTACCCTCTCTCCCCTCTCAGGTCTTCGAGGGGGAACCGAGGGAGACATATGGGGACCATTGAGGTGCTTAGGTCAGGCGAGGTTTGCGTGGGCCCCGCCTTCAGTCCCTCCGCAAGTCCTTGGTGCGGCCCCCCCTCTTCGTCCCCCCGCCCCGCGGCCCCTGGATCAAGACGATCCGAACTGAACGAAGCGGGCTAGACGCCACTCTTTCACCTTTCGCGCCGCCATGGCCAAAGGGCGGTGGGAGACAGCCAGAGGAAGGCGCCTCCTACCCTGGCGCCCCCCCCCCCCCCCCACTGTTGGCCGGTGTGAAAGGGTGGAAACGGGGGACATCGAGAGTGAAGGAGCCTTAGGTCCATGGAGAGGCCAAAGCACGGCCCCTGCGCCTCCGTGGCTGGCTTTCCCCCGCTGCTTTCAGGGCAACAGCGGGGAGACGCCGGAGGGGAAATGTGGGAATCTGGGCGCCCGAGCCTCAGGCACAGGTGGTGACCACAGGGGCCAGGGTCACGGGGGGCGCCGAGGACGCAGAAGGCGCGACCCCCTTCTCCGCCTTCTTCTCCTTTTGCTTGAGGTGGATCTTGGCGTGGCGCTTGCGCTCGTCGCTGCGCGCAAACTTGCGCCCGCAGAACTCGCAGGCAAAGGGCTTCTCGCCGGTGTGCGTGCGGATGTGGGTGGTAAGGTGGTCGCTGCGGCTGAAGCTCCGCATGCAGATCCGGCACTGGAAGGGCTTGTGGCCCGTGTGGATGCGCAGGTGCCGCGTCAGCTCGTCCGAGCGGCTGAAACGGCGGTCGCAGCCCTCCGCCGGACACGCGTGGGGCCGCTCGTGGAGGGGCGTCTTGCTGGGTCGGTTGGGGTACTTGCGGGGCCGGATGGGCTTGAGCGTGAGCGGTGGCGGGGGCAGGCTGCTGAAGCCCGGGTGGATCTGCTTGTCTTTGAACGCCTTGATGGTCTCCAGGGGGGTGATCGGGGGCGGGTTGACGCGGATGGGGTCCATGCCCTGGAAGGGCTTGTGCTCCGGAATGGAGCCCATGTCGCCGGGGTGGTGGTACAGGTTGTAGTCAGGGATCATGGGGAAGAGATTGCTGTCCAAGGCCGGCTTGGCCGATTGATAATCCTGGGGGGAGTAGGCGAGCCCGGGGTTGCCCTGGGGGTCGTGGAAAGACACGGGCTCCGAGTAGAGATCACTGCAGTTAGAATAGGGGGGCAGCGCCGGGTACATGGCCTCCACGTCGCCCTGAGGTGGCTGCACCATGCTGGCCGTGGAGGTCTGCGTGCTGAGCGCCCCTGAGGCCGGGGGCACCCCCAAGATGCCGGCGCTCATGAGGCTAATGATGTTGTCCTGGCACCAGTTAGAAGGGGAGTCGAAGGCGAACTTTCCCAAGTAGGTCACGGTCTTGTTGCCGGGAGCTGGCTGAAAGGAGCCCGAATACGAGAGTTCCGGGTTGGGCTTCTCGTTGGTCAGGCCGATGTCCATCACATTCTCTGCGGAGAGCGGAGGAGAGAGGGGAGGGGTGAGTGAAGCCAAAAGCCGGCTCCGGGGCCAGGGTACCCAGCTGCCCGCCCAGGTGCGGAGGGCGCGGCCGGGTGGAGTGCGCGGCGCGTGGGGTAAGAGCAGAGCTGCGCCCGGCGCAAAGCGGGCGGTGCCGCGCTCCCGGGCGCAACCTGGATACGGCAAAATACTACGGATCGGGTGTGGAGTGGCTGCTGCACACACACCGCACACGCCGCGCACACACTCACGTACCACACACACGCGCGCGCTCGCGAGGGGCATTGTTGTTTCGAGGTGGGGCGGGCAGGTAGCTGCAGCTACAGGTAGTTTCAGGCCGGGAGCGCGCCGGGCTCTCCCTCTCCGGCGCGCACAACTCGGCCTCTCCCCCTAACCCTGTCCGCGCCCGGACGCCGCGCCTCTCCGGCCCCGGCGAAGCCCTCCTGGCGCGCTGAGCCCGGGCCGGTGACCCGGAGAGCTCCGACGCTTTGTCCTCCGCGCGTCGAGGGGTGCTGCCCTCCGAGGGGGCTCGCCCGCCGCCTCCCCGCCCGGCCCAGGCTCCTCCTCGGGGCCTGAAGGAGCTTTCGGCTCTTGCTGGTGGGAGAAAGCCCTGCCCAGCTGGCGAGGGTGGAGGGCGGCGGAAAATCCACCGATGTCTCCCGGCGGGAGTGGCCGCTCTTCCCAAGCTCCTCGGCCCAAGGATCGCCCCCCCCTCCCTCCGGGGCAGCCCCGTCGTGGGTGGACCCTCTCCCCACCATCCCCGCACCCCCACGGGCTTGCTGAACGCCCCGAAAAGGCAGCGTCGCAGTACCTCTCCCACCGCGGGGACTCCACGCCGCACACGGCTCCATCCCGGGTGGGGGGCTGAGGGAATAAGGGGAGAGAGCGCGGGTGAAAGGGACGCTCCGCTCCTCCGGGGAAAGGGGACGGCGGCGGCACCACGCCTTGCGTGCAGCCCGGCGATCGCGCCCCCTGAGCGCAGAACCCCAGGGCCGCGAGCACCTACCTTCCTCCAGTCGGCGGCTGCCCCCACCCGGGAGAACAGAAGCCTCTCCCCGTGGCGTAGCCAACCGAGCCTTCCCGATCGGAGAGGGCGGGGGGCGGGGAGTGGGTGGGAAAAGCAACTCGCCCCCTGGAAAATTCCCAGCGCGCCCCCATCCACCCATCCATCCATCCACCCATCCATCCATCCATCCATCCATCCACCCATCCATCCATCCATCCATTCATCCATCCTTCCATCCATCCATCCTTCCATCCATCCATCGCTAGCTGGCTCCCTCCCTCCTCCCTTCCGCTCCCTTCCCTTCCTCGCTGCTTCGTAGCCTCCCCGCCGCCCTTACCTGTAGCCATCTGATTGTAATGGGCTACCGAGTCGCTGCTGCCGGAGAAGAGGTTGAGTGCGCTGGGGATCTCCTCGGGGTACAGATTGTCAGGCAGTTGGTTTAGCAAACTGCTCATGGTCACCGGCAGCTTCTCGGCGAGTTTGCCGGTCATAGCACTCGCGAGCTGCCGCCGCCGCCGCCGCCGCCGCCGCCGCCGCCTCTCTCTCCTAACGCAGCTTCCAGGCAAGCGGCATCCGAGAGGCGATCCGTGGTGCAGGGGAAAAGCATGCGAGAGGGAAAGTTCGGGGGGAGGAGAGAGGGAAACGGGGAAGAAGGGGTGGGCCAGAGGAGGGGGATCTTCTCTTTTTGGGGGGTGGGTGGGAGAGAGGGCAAAGAGGGGTGATCTTCTTGGGTTGCCTGGGCTGGTGCCCTAGGAGGCTGGGTCTCGTGGGGGGGCGTGTGCGGGGGGGCGGGCTGGGGTCTGGGGTGGGGTGGGGTCTCGGCGGAGGGGGTCGGACGCGGCTTCAGTATTGATCTGACAGACGGACGCGCGCCCGGGCCCCCTCCCCTCCCCCCGATCCGCCACCGCCGCCGCCGCCGCCGCCGCCGCCACCGCCGCTGCCTCTGCCGCTGCCGCCGCCGCTGCCGCCGCCGCCGCTGCTACCACCACCACCACCAGCCCCGCCGCTTCCTAGCAAGCTCACTGCTGCCCAAAAGCTCCCAGCCAGGGAACTCCACCAGCCTATTTATCTGAGCCCCGGGAAAGCTCCGTGACGTAGCTGCCCATATATGGACAGACAAAGCCCAGCCGAAGGGGCGCGACGTCACAATGGAAGCTCCTCACAATGGAACATTAGAAAGCAGGAAGCGGGCGGCCGCCGGCGTGCGGCGTCCGCACCGCTCGCGGGTCTTGCAAAAAAAGAGGGAGAAAGAGAGAAGTAGAAGAGAAGAAAATTCAATTCGAGAGGAGAGAGGACGGAGGGATGCACCTGAACGCAAAGCAAAGCGCAGAGCACGTAGCGCGCGTTTGGAAAAGCCTTGACTGTCTGTGTGTTTATTTTGGGGTCTGCACGGGGAGAACCCGCTGGGACTGCGGGGTGGGGGCGCGGACGGGAGCGTGTGTGTGTGTGTGTGTGTTTGCTCCAACACCCGTAGCAGGAAGCATGAGAATTGAAAACCCCGGGCTAACGTCCCTTTGCAGCCTGGGAACTTGTGGGGAACCCGGAAGGCGTGCACTCCGACACCGCTCCAGCCGACTCCGCTCTGCTGCTCCTCTCTCGGCCCGGGACCTTGCCTGAGACCGGGAGAAAGGAAGCGGGTCCCTTCGCGGAGGAGGATTCCAGCGAGTCAGGGATGCCTGGTCGCAAATCCCCGAGAACTTTGGTACCCCCATCTCTCTGATTCCCCGCCCACACCCCTGCCTCTCCCCGTGCCCCCCGGCACCGACTCCTGGTTGAGCGCCGTGGCGGCGAGAGTCGTAGCTGCAAAGAGACTGCGCGGGAGGCGAGGACCCCGCACATTTGGGGTCGAGAGATGTGTGGTTTTATGGGTGAAGAAGAGAAAAGGAAGTTGAGCGGATAGGAAACACGTGCACCAAATCCCCGATGAATGCCCTAACGGTTCCTAAGCACCCCCTTTGGCCATGGAGAGGCAGGAGGGCCTAGCAGGCCGGGGCGCAGCCGCTGTCTGTTGCTGCCTGGGAAGGGCCCGCCGCTGAGTCGCAGCAGGATCTCGCCGAGCTCACAGTCTGACACTCTGGTGGCTTCCCGGCGGCCTCCCCAGGTCTCCACCCTAACCATCGCCCCCTACAGGGCTGTCCCCGACGCCCTGCAGTCACAGGCCGCCTGTTTGCCAGCCCGAGAGCTGTCACCACCTCCCGTAGCAGCAGATCCCGGGGGCGGCTGCTGTTCCCCGAGGCCTGCTCCCGGAGCGCGCGCGGCCGGGCGCGGGGACAGGGGGGGAGAGGGAGGGAGCGTGGGGGAGCGACCCCGAATCACACTGTCTTGGCGTGGGAGGATTCCCTCCTCAGTGGCCGCGTGGGTGCGGTGAATCCCGTGTCCCCCGCTGGGGAGCCGGGTTTGGGGGAGACATGTATTTCTCAGGGGGGAGGAGGAGTGTTGACAAGGAGGCAGAGAGGATCCCCGAGCCTCCCGCCGTGGGAGGGCCACGCGGGCTGGGGAACGCGTGGGAGGAACTCCCGAGCTGCACATAGCGGTGGGGGTGGATGACAACCTCGCTTGCCCCCCCCCCTCCGTTTCCCTCCGCGGAGAGCTGGGAGTAGGAGGGGCCAGTCTCCCCCGGATCTTCTCTAGTTCTTGGGAAAGGAGGGATTCCCGCTGCCCGCGAACCCCTTCTCTCCCGCCCCTGCCGCCGCTCTCGCCCGGCTCCCCAGCCTTCCCGGGGAAGCACTGCGCCCCCAGGCTCTCCTCCGCCCGCGCGGCTCGGGGAGCGAGCGCTCTGCAGCGGCCTGGGCTCCGGCCGGAATCAGGGCGTGCAGCGCCTCCGCCCCCGGCTCCCTCCCTGGGGGGCGGGCGGCCGGCCCGGGGACGTGGGCGGCGGGGAGAGCGGGGCTGGGCGCAGGAGGGGCTCTGGCGGAGGCAGGGAGGGTCGCCGGGCGGCGGGCCAAGCCGGGAAGAGCCATACAAGGAGCGGATCCGGTGACGCGTCGGCCGCGCCCCTTCTCCTTGATTTGGCTGCAGATTCCGGTCCCCGGATTTGCATATTTTGGCATCCAGTGGAAAAGGAAAGATGAGCGGAACCCGCAGCCTTTAAAGGAACCGCACCGGCTGTAGCGTCACCTAGGGAGGCGGTCTGGGTCATGAAATATTAGCCAGCGGCTCCGGCCAGTGGGCCACGGACCTGGCAGAAGGGGCGAAGCTGGGGGGGTGGGGGAGAAGGGGGGAAGGGGCTGCGCCTTGAGCCGAGAGCTTCGGAGCTGCGGCCGCTCCAAGTCCCAGTCCTGGTCCCTGGCAGCGCCTCCTGCTGCGCGTGACCCAGGGGTGGCGGGCTTCTCCGCGCGTTCCTGCGGGCCAGGCCCGGAGGCTCCATGGGGTCCGCGGCCTTGGGCAAACCGCAGGCCGCGGTATTGACTGCAGTGCCCAAGTTTCCCCGCAAGAGGCGTAGCTCAGCCTGCGGGGGCGGCGGGAGGGAATGAAGAGACCTCCAGGCTTCTCAGCTCGACTCCGGAGGAGGACTCTACGGTGATGCACCTCCTCCCCACCTGTTGAAACCTCTCCTCAGGGGAGGAAAGTGAGAAGCTAGAACCCTCCAGTTTTATTCAATTGAGACCCGCGTTAGGAAAGGCAATAGGAACGTTTGGGGGGTCCTTGGGAGCTTCCAGGCCTCCCCAAAACGGTGGAGGAGCATGGCCTCTCCAGAGATGGCCCCAGAGACTTTTAGGCTAGCTGTACTTGTTACACACAAGGAGAAGAGCAAGCAGAACTTGCCGGTTTCCCGGGGGCATTGGATAGTTTGGTGAGATTGGATAGATTTTTTTTGGGGGGGGGGGAGACACATGTCTTCCCCCTCCTTTCTACTAGTTCTTGACACGAATCAGTCTTCAATTCAAATAAGTATTCATTAAAACTTCAATGTGATCTTGGACAAATTTCCTTCTTAGCCTCAGTTTCCTTGTCTGTAAATTGGGATAATAATACTGGTAGTACCTTAGAAAAAATTAATTTAGATAATCCTCAGAGTACTTAGGCTGGACCCTTAGCAAGCACTCACCAAATGACAATTATTACTGTCCAATTGTATTCTCCCACACCCTGCCACGTGACAGAACAGCCCTTCCCTCTTGTGTGCCTTAGGAGGAAGTGACCTGGGGAGTGCAGAGGGCCAGGTCTGGGACTCCATCCCATATCAGTGTGATCCTAGACCAGAAGTATTAATGTTTATTGTTTAGGGGGAAAAGGAAAGTTCTGTTTGAGGGCCGGGTACCTGCTGGGCCCTGCGCCAAAGTGGAGATGCTTAAGGAATAATCCTCTGTGGGAGCCCAGGCAAAGACGGAACCCCCAGGAGCTGGCGGTGAAATAAGGCAGGGTGCAAAGGAGTCAGTTGTTCTAAAGCGAGTGTCTAGAGAACCCTTGTAGACATTTTTAGAGGGTGACTGTGGCCTTTAAGGTGGGATGGGGGGTTCTGGTGCCCATCCCCCCTCTCCTGCCATGGAAGGAGCCATGCTGGAGAAAGCCTGTCTCTGCAAGTAGAGGCCCTCACTGCCTGGCTCCCGTTCAGGTTGCAGCCCACACAGGTGTCCTCTGTCACCCTGATGATGGTGGCAGGCGGGGACCAGGGCTCAGTGGCAGGAGGGGAAGACCCTGGGTATGATGAGTGGGGGGCAGGGTATTTGGAGTGGCTGTTTGTAGACTAATAGCGTTTTTCCCTTCTGGTTGCCAAGCCTTGGATGCAGCATAGAAAAAAAGTTTCCCTCCCTCCCTTCCTCCCTCCCTCTTCTCTCTCCCTCCCGAACAGGGGCTGGGGTTGATTGTCTGGTTTACTGGCGGGCCCAGGTGAGATTGCCAAGGGCTTAATTACCTGAACTCCAAGCCCCGGACTTGTTGGGGAGCGAGTAGGCACTAGTTCAGGGCACCCTCACCCTGGAGATGGTGAAAGGTAGGCCAGACCCTCTGCAGCGGGGCCAAGGCCGCCCAGCCCCTGGCTGCTCTCTGGAATCTGGCTAGCCTTACCGGTTGCCCTTATGGGCACTGTGGCTGCTTGTGGGGGCAGTGGGTGTGTTTGTCTTGGTGAAAGGATAAAGGAAGGGGGAGACGTGGCCCTAGACATCAACCGCAGAAAAAGGCCAGGTTGTTGCCGTCTTGCTTCTGGTTCTGTAGTCACCTCTGCCCTCTGAACTTTAGCTCCCCTTTTTGCTAAAGATGTCTAGGCTTTCTCTACTGTTTTAAAAGAAAGAAACCCCCAAGTCCTTTTGGGGTATTAGTGATTTAATGCATTGCTCTTCTCCGAGGGTATTTGCATTTCAAAAGAAAATGCTTAGAGAAGGGAATATATAACCCAGTGGATTTAAGGCCAATGCTTAGCACAATGCCTGGAAAATGGTAGGTGCTGATAAATGCTGGTGGGATGAGGTCTGATTGTGGGATATCAGGCCCAGTGACAAAAGAGTGGGCGATCTGGGCACAGAGCGTGTCTGGGGTTCCTCAAATCGCACCAGGCGCCTGTGTACAGGGCCCACCTGGTGGGATTACTCCTGAATGACAGTTCTCTCAAGGGTCTTCAGTTGCTTTCCATTTTGGGGTGCCACACGGGAGATGGGTAGGTCACTGGTGGACTCTCCCTGGCCAGCCTTCCCTGACGCTCTAGAGGGCACCGCCGTTTCTTTGGTAATGACAGCCAGCTCTGAAGCTAGGTGGGTTTTGCCTGAAAGCTGGCAGAAGGGACATATTGTTGACAGACACAAGGATTTGGAGGATGGGGCTCCAGGCTCAGAGCCCAAGCTGAGCCTCTTTTGGGGACTGCTGGAGACTTGCAGAGCTTCTGTACCCACAGGAGATGGGGTGATGGGGGCCCTGAGTACATACTTCGTTTTTTTCATTCTTTACAAGAACAATACCGCAAGGAAGCTTTTAGGACTGCCCCCTCAACATTTAAAAAAATATTTTTATTGCTTTCAGAGAGGAAGGGAGAAAGAGAGAGAGAGATAGAAACATCAATGATGTGAGAGAATCACTGATTGGCTGCCTCTTGCAGGCCCTCTCCTGGGTCTCAGGGACCCTGATTGGAATTGAACTGTGACCTCCTGGTTCATGGATCAGTGCTCAACCACAGAGTCTCACTGGCAGGACAAACATTTTTTTTTTTAATTTTTTATATATTTTTAAAAATATATATATTTTATTGATATTTTACAGAGAGGAAGGAAGAGAGATAGAGAGCTAGAAACATCAATGAGAGAGAAACATCGACCAGCTGCCTCTTGCACATCCCCCACCAGGGATGTGCCTGCAACCAATGTACATGCCCTTGACTGGAATCGAACCCGGGACCTTTCAGTCCGCAGACCGACGCTCTACCACTGAGCCAAACCGGTTTTGGCCATTTTTTTTTTAAATAAAGAATATAAGGCATTGGAAAGAGTCTGAATAGTTAGTTGGGAGATACCTAGCCAGGAAGTGGCTGAACTGACATTTGAACTTAAGGCCTTATGACTCCAAAGCTGTATATATATGTATGTATATATATATAAACTTCAGAGAGAATCGATCAGCTGCCTCCTGCACACTCCACACTGGAGATTGAGCCTGCAACCTGGGCATGTGCCTTGACTGGGAATTGAACCGTGACCTCCTGATTCAAAGGTTGATGCTCAACCATTGAGCCACACCGGCCGGGCCAAAGCTACTATTCTTAATTGTGCTCTTTGTTCCCATTATGGCTGTCAGGGGAAAGAAATGAGATGGCAGATGGGGGTAAGAGGAGAGCTGGGTATAAAACTGGTGAAGGCAATGAGTAGAAGACCCAGCGTGGGATAGAGGAGGAGTCCCCATCCTGGAAAGTAATAGGTTATAGCACTCAGGGAGGTCAAGGGGACCAACCTTCCCTTGCCAATCATATATGCCCATTTTATTTATTAATTAAAAATATATTTTATTGATTTTTTACAGAGGAAGGGAGAGGGATAGAGAGTTAGAAACATTGATGGGAGAGAAACATCAATCAGCTGCCTCTTGCACACCCCCTACTGGGCATGTGCCCACAACCAAGGTACATACCCTTGACTGGAATCGAACCTGGGACCTTTCAGTCAGCAGGCCAATGCTCTATCCACTGAGCCAAACCAATTAGGGCCATACATGCCCATTTTAAATACCTGTTTGTGCCTAAGCTCAAATTAACTTATTATAATCATGTTGAATTGTTTTTCTTTTCTTTTTTCTTTTTTCTTTCTTTCTTTTTTTTTTTTTAAAAAAAATCACACTTCAAGAGCATTGACCAGACTCTCAAGATTTTGGGAGAGTCTGGTGACTAAAGGAGGAAGTCTTGTTACAAAACACTTTTGCTGGTCCTGGAGGGCCTTCCTAGGAAACAAGTCCAAGGCAATGAGTAACTGCAAGGGGTCAGGGATGAGGGTTGTCAAGAAGATGAGGTTTCAGGGCCAGGCTGAGCTGGGGCAGGGAGGGAAGAAAGAACTTAAGATAGAAGGGGAGACTTGGAAACATTAAGGTAAGTACAAGCCCTGATCCAGGAATCAGGAGTTTTGGGTTATGTCACAAATGGTCTGTGTGACGTGGGCCTTGTGCTCTTATTCCTGGGCTTCTGGTAGGGGCTGGACTGGATAACCTATCTCTAAATTCCTCCCAGCTTGCCCTAACTGGTTTGGCTCAGTGGATAGAGAATCAGCCTGCGGACTAAAAGGTCCCAGGCTCAATTCCGGTTCGATTCAAGGGCATGTACCTTGGTTGCGGGCACATCCCCAGTAGGAGGTGTGCAAGAGGCAGCTGATTGATGTTTCTCTCCCATCAATGTTTCTAACTCTCTATCCCCCTCCCTTCCTCTCTGTAAAAAATCAATAAAATATATTAAAAAATTAATAAATTCCTCCTAGGTCTGTTAAGGCACAAGGCACACGTTTCAGATTCTATTGCAGAGAGGGCTGGTAGGAGCACTACGATATTCCTGGCAAATTTGGGGTCTTGAAAGGACTGAGCTGAGATCTTCAGGGGGAGAAGGGGTGGGTCAGGGGATGAGAGCTTGTAATGGGAACTTTTCAGGGGTTCTCACAGGGTAAGTGGAGTCATGTGCTCAGAGGGCCTGTCATGCCCCTGGGGGCCCCCGTGGGACAGCCCCCCCTTACTCAGCTGAGAAAGGATAGTGTCTCTGCAGAAAGGACTCTTGGGGGATAGGGCTTTTTGGAAAGAGGAACTTTGTCATCTGAAATGAACCAGAAAAGGTGTGAATGTGGGGGGACAAGGAGGAGGCTCCTCAGTTAGATTAACAACCTTCATTGCCATGCCTTAGCTTTCCTAGAGAATGCGCTGCTTTTCACAGCCATTGGGATGAAGACTGGTGCTGCTCCTCGTCCCATCCCTGAGGGCTGAGGGCACGATGCAGCGATGTCTGCCCGGCAGCATGAGCTTCCCTGCCAGGGCTCAGGGCAGGTGGGCAAAGGAGGAGGGGCATGATCTCCCCCTCTCCTCACTGCAGAACTATTTGGCCCCAGATCACCCCAAAAGTCACTGGAAGATGAAAGATGGTATCAGGCTCCCCTAAGGCAGGGAGTGAGTCTTACTCCTCTTTGTCTCTTGTGCCCAGTAGCTGCTCCATCAGACTCTGTGGACCCAATTCCGGTGTCCATGTTGGTAATTCTGAAACATGGTCTATGTGAGCAAGCATTTGGATCCCCCTTGGCCCTTCCCATGAGGTCCTTTCTTTTCTACCCCTCCAGCACTGACTCCTCCCCACACACAGAGGATGGGGACCCATTGTTCACCCAAGTTCCATTGTGTGTGTGTGTGTGTGTGTGTGTGTGTGTGTGTGTGAGGGGGAGAGGGGAGGGGTGGAGGGTACTCCTAGGTCTGGGACTTACCTCTCTCTTTCAATGAGACAGACATGTAGGAAGCACTTCCTGTGCCCCCTGTGGAGGGAACAGACCTGAGACTGGGGTCCTGCTGTGGGTCAGCAGCAGGCGGTTTAAAGGGAAGTGGGAAGTGAGACTGAGGCAGTGATGGTACACAAGACAATGTCCCAGAGGAGGTGCAAGCAGGGAGCTCAGAGGAGAAAGGACCACTGCCCTCTGGCAGAAGGGACTTGTTCAGGGAGAGGGAAGTCCTGATTTGGCGGAGGAGGGAGGCTTGATGAAGGCTTTGAGGTAGGACTAAGACCCATAAATGAGGAGTGGAGCAGAGAGGAGGTGGAGAAGGGGAAGAGAGGGGAGGAGGAAGGAGGGCAGGGGTATTCTGTGCTAGGCAAGGTGATCCCCCCATTTTCATGTGTTCCCCCCCCCCCCAATCTCTAAAAATAGAACCCATTAGCATTGACCTTCCAGACTTCATAGTACCTGGCCCAGGCCTGACGGCTTGTTGTGTGGACAAGTGAGAAATCCTCCAGGGGAAGAAGGGAGGCAGTACTGGGTCTGGGTGTGCTGGGTCCCCTCAGGCATCCGGGCACCTAGGAGAATGCAAGTCCCGGGAAGGCAGGGGCTGGAGCTGAGCCCTGCGCTGCTCTGTCCCCAGCTCCGACACGCTCATGGCTGCTCCGTAAATATTTGTGGAAGAATGACTGTGCCAGACACTCTACCAGGCCCCCTTTCCTGTTGCAATTAGCAGGGACAGGAAAGGGGGTGACTCCCGGTGTGAAATCCAGGAGCAGAATGGGGCTTGAGGCCTCCAAGGCAACATGGATTCCAGGGAGGGGGTGGAGCAGGATTAATCAGACATAAACTCAAGTGGTAATAGCCCCGTTAATTGAGTGGTAATGATCCTTGGCATTTTTCATCTTCAAAGCTGGGAATAAACTGTAATTAATACTCCCGCCACCCGGGGGCAGGGTGGGGGGTGGTGTGGAGAATCTTGGGCTACTCCTCCTCCGTCCGGGGAAACCGAGGCACTGGCAGAGAAAGTGGGGTCAGGAGGGGCGGATGCAAAGCCCGGCAGGGCCTGGGATCCCGGCGGGGTGCTGAGCACACCAGAGCGGACCCACTCCCTCCCCAGCCCCAGGCAGCGGGGGAACTGAAGCTCTGAGTGGGGAGGAGACGCGCAGGGCAGAGCAAGAAGTCTCAGCGCTGGCCTGGCCCCGCCAGCGCAGCAATGGGCGCGGTGGGTTTGCCGCCCCAGCCCCGCGGGGCAGCGTTTTGAGGCCCGGGGGCCGCGCCCCCAGAGGGGGCTGCAGGGGGTGCGGGGCAGGGAAGGCGGCCAGTTGCGCTGCGCGCCCGGTGGCAGCAGGAGCCAGGCTCAGTCAGCGTGAGTCACTGGCGGCTTTCCTCATCGCAGTCTGGCTGCCCCAGCCCGGAGGGAGTTCTTCATTAGGGTGATTATCCTGTCGTCATTAAAAGCCAGTAAATATTACCCAGGCACCGAGGGCGCGAAGCCGCCTCTGAACTGCAGCTGGGTTCACAGGCCCTGGGCCACCAGGCCCAATCCAGTGTGTGTGTGTGTGTGTGTGTGTGTGTGTGTGTATGTGTGTGTGTGTGTGTGTGTGTGATGTGTGTGTGTCTGGGGGTAGGGGGATGCCAGGGCTCAGGAACCCCCTCCCGCCCCCGCGCCACACCCTCCAGGACCCTTTTCTCTTGGACTGCGATGTCTCGAGGACATACATCCTGCAGCTCAGTCACCTCTAACTCAGAAAAGCCTTTCTTCTTCTTTTTCTTCTTCTTCTTCTTCTTCTTCTTCTTCTTCTTCTTCTTCTTCTTCTTCTTCTTCTTCTTCTTCTTCTCCTCCTCCTCCTCCTCCTCCTCCTCCTCCTCCTCCTCCTCCTCCTTTTAAATCCTCACCCGAGCAGATTTTCCCATTGATTTTTAGGGAGAGTGGAAGAGAGAGGGAAAGACAAAGAGAAATATCCATGTGAGAGAAACACATCCATTGGTTGCCTCCTGCATGTGCCCTGACCAGGGCCCCTGCCAGGCGGGGTGGGGGAGCCTGCAACCCAGGTGCATGCCCTTGACTGGAATCGTACCTGGGACTCTTCTGTTCCCAGGCCGATGCCATATCCACTGAGCCAAACCGGCCAGGGCAGAAAAGCCTTTCTTCTGATGGCCCAGGTGACACACCAGCGCCGCTCTCCTAAGCCGCCTTAATCCTGCTGACCTTTTACATTCATTTGTGCAATGCTTAGATAGCTACCTGCCTGCCACCCTCCTTCCCTGAACCTTCCAGAAGGTCTGGAAGTGCTTCTGGTTTTGTGTTGTATTCCCACTGTACCCCTCTCAGCACCCCCACCTAGCCCGAGTGTTTGGTGTGTAGCAGGCCTCGGGATTTGGGGATTAACGAGTCCCCAGGAGGCAACAGAACTTCAAGATGACCATCGCCCCTTCCTATTGTTTTCAACAGTCGACAATGATCTATTGTGCACCTGCTGTGCGTCAGGCATGGGATCGCAGCTGTGAGGAAAACAGCCCAGGTTGTCGGAGGTCTGATGAGTACTGAGGGTGGGGAGGGCAATAAGCAAACACATACGAGGTGGTGATAAGTGACAGAGAAAAATAAGTCAGTATAAGGTGAGGGAGTGAGGGGAGTGCGCGCTGAGATTTAGGAGCTAGCGGGAGTACCACTGCCCTCAGAGTCCTGAATCGGACTTACGTGGGTCTGTGCCAGTTTATTGGATGATCTTTAAATTTATGTAAATAAGATCTTTGTTTAAAAAGTTATATCAAAATCCACTTAGGAAAGTCTCTGAAGGCAAAGCTGCCAGCGACGTGTCCCTTTATTCCCGGCATCGAGCCCTCGTCCTCATGGGCTCTTCCGCCTGCCAGCAGGTGGCCTGAAAGCTCTGACAGCGCCCGCCCGCCGGCCCGCCCAGGGATGCAGTCCTTCACCAGGCCTCCAGGGAGGGAGGGTGGCGGGCCCAGGGTGCCTGTGGCTGTGGGTACCCCAGCCCCAATCTCAGAGCCGCACTCCCCTCGTGCACATGCACGTCCTCGGATCAATGGGAGAGCTTCATTTAGACCCCAAATGAAAGAAAAAGTCGCTGCAATGGAAACTGCACCCTCCTCTCTTGCCCCACTTCCCTCCCGCGGTCACACTTCCGCCTGCAGACACAGGGTATTTTGGGTTCGAAAACAAAGCGTCAGATCTTATTTGAGCAACTTTTTTTTCCATCGGAGTAGAAACCCTGGGCCTGTGGCCACCCCGGGCTCGGCCACTTCCCCAGGGAACTGACGCGTTTCCCCTTCTCCACTGAGGACTGATTTAGCAATTCAGATGCCACTTTTAGCTTCTTCTTTCCCTGGCCTGGCGGCCGGGGAGGGCCCAGAGGTCAGGTTGCTGGCTGTCTGGGTGCCTTCCTTGTGGACTTCAGGGGAAGGCCTGGGTCTCCTCCTCTGCAGAACCTTCCCTTACCCACCCACTCCCACCCTCGTGTACACACAAATCCTCCACAGCTGCCCCACCCCAGCCACAAGACTGAAAAGTGAGAGCTGAAGTTAGGCCTTATCTGGTCCTCTGTTCAATCCAAAGGATGGTGTGCCTGTGTCTGGTATGTTCGTAGGTTGTGAATGAAGTGGACATGCAAATCCTACAGCGGCGTCGGCCCAGGCTGAACAATGCACATAGACACAGCTTGCATGAATGTCTAGAAAGAGCTTGGCAGAGTTGAAACCTCCGAGTGTCTAGCGGGTTCGTACACCATGTGATTTTTGTGTGGGCTGGTGTATTTGCAGTGTGTGTGTGTGTGTGTTCAAGATGTGTATAGTAGAGGTGTGTCTAAGTGTGCGCACACGTTTGTATACGTGTGGACAAGCAGTGCCTGGTTCCCGGGGTGTGGGGAGGATGGCAAGCGTTGGACAGTGGTGACCAGTGTCCTTGTGGGGGCAGACGCAGGCGGCGTCTGTGGATCAGGGGTGGGGGCAGGCTGGTGAACTGAAGTCCCCGTGGGAGCGCTGTCTAGGGACCAGCAGTTTTCTCCTCATGCGTGCCTTTCCTTCAGGAGCTCACCGCCTGCCAGGCCTCTCTCCTCGAGCCCCTTTTTCGCCACAGGCTGCCCCATCCCTCTGGGGAATGCCTTCCCCTCCTACTTGTTAGCTGGTCTTCCCACCGCCTCTTCTAGTGCTGGGCTCCTACAGGCCTCACAGTCACACGATCCTGACAGTCTTTGTGTCTGTCCATCTGCCTTCTCTCCCTGCCAGGAAGAGCTTCTGGAGGGCTGAGACCTCTTCCAGTCCCTTCAGCTCTTATGCAGCCGAGCCTCCACCAAGGCTAATGAATGGATGACTGGATGCTGGGGTCGCAGTCACAGCACACGTATAAGGGATCCGTTGCTTTGTGATAATGTGCAGGTATATGTCCACTTGTGTGTGTGTATGTGTGGTGTGAATGTATACGTGTGTGAGTGAATGTGTGTGTGAGTAAATGTATGAGTGTATGCGCGTGCGCGCACGTGTGTGTGTGTGTGTGTGTGTGTGTGTGTGTGTGTGTGTATGTGAGAGAGAGAGAGAGAGAGAGAGAGAGAGAGAGAGAGAGAGAGAGAGAATATGAATGTGGGAGTGTGGAGGGTGTCTGGACTCTTTTAGGGCACTTCCCATGCTTGCCCTCCTGCTCGGGCCCTGAGGGAAGCCCATGTATCCCACTGCTTTCTTCATGAGAACAAAAATGAAAGTTGGAGCTCAGGGCCCTGCTCTGTTTCTGACAGGCTCAGCCTCTTTCCTTTGAACCCTCTGCTCCCTGACCAGCTGACTTATGCCAGAGGCAGTGGGGTGGCTTCCAGCTCCTAACGAGAACATGGGGTGCTTCTGTGTCCTGCTCCTCCTCCACCCTCTCTCCAGCAGGGCGCCTGATGGGGGTTCCTGAGGCGGGGATCTGGGAGGACGAGCTCTGTCCCTGGCTGCTGGGAAGGGACTCCTCAGAAATCCTGGGCTCCCCAGCTGCCACATCTACAAACTCCTCTTTCACCTGGGCTTCCTGGCCAGGTTTTCTGGCTCTTGCTCCGTCCTGCTGGCTTCTAGTCACCTCGCAATCACAGGGACAATGGTGGTGGTTTTTCTACCCCCCCCCCCCGCCCCAATAACCACACAGAACTGCAGGACATTCAGAGAACACCCACCCCAAACCATTTCATCGCTGAGGACACTGGGGGCCCAGAGAGGGCTGCGGCTTGCTCAGGCTCACACAGCAGTGGATGAAAGCACTGGCCCTACGTCGGTCTCCAGCGGTTCTCTCAGCTTCAGCAGACCAGACAGCCATGCCCTTCTTTTCTGTTTCCTTCTCTTTCCGACTCCTTCTCTTCTTTTCTTTTTATATTAAAGTGTTTCCTTTTCCCTTTGAAATGGCTTCTCTGTGTTAAGCAGGACAGCTTGCGTGTGGCGGCAGCAAGGTGGCATTCAGAGCGGAGACCTCTGTCCTGGCACAGTTTTGCAGTCCTTTCAAAAGTCTCTTCTCCTCCCTGGCTCCTCGTCCCCCAGGCTTCTCAGGGACCGGGTCTCCCTTCTCCCCGGACTCACATATTCGGCTCCTGCTTCTCAGATGGGAACCCTAAAGGAACGGGATCCTCTCTCCATTCTTAGTTTCCTGTTTCTAAAATGGGCCGGGGGAGATGGTATCCGAAGGGGAAATATGGACATTTGTGTGTGCATGCGTGTGTGCATGTGTGTGTGTGTGTGTTGTGCACCTCATGTGTCTCCTAGAAGCAGCCCCTGGGGGTAAATGTGAAAGGTAATTAGCACCAGGATGAAAGGTGCAGAGGGATAATTACAGGTAACAACATATCAGGACTGCTGGGGAGGTGGTGCAGGAGGCCCCTAGACCTCTGGGGGGTGTGGGAAGCCTCTAGCCCCACTCCTGCACTGAGATCAGACACCCGGAGAGGCGAGGGGGGAGCGAGAGGGAGCATTCTGAGTGAAGGGTCTTTGTCTTTACAGGGAAATGCTTGTTAGTTGCTAAGGAACTGAGTTATCTCTCCTGATCCAAGCCACCCAATGCTCTGCTAAGCTTGGGAGTGGGATACTGGGCTGGGGCTTGGCCCTTTCGTGAGTCTCTTGGGAAGAACTGTCATCTGGGGAAAGTGACTCTTCAATGACCGAGCTGGGGAGCAGGACAGGGGCGGGGAGGCAGGCAGGAGAGGAACCCTGCCTCTCCGAGCAGCCTGTGTGCTGGGCGGTGAGCCTGGGCGCCACCCGTGTTGTCTCACTGAGCCATTGCCGCAGATCTTGAAGGAAGGCACTTCCACTTTTAAAGATTTTACTATTTTTGCAGCTGAAACACAGATCCAAACAGGTAGGTTGCCTGAGGTTATAGGGCTATCAAGTAGCAGAGATTCTATGTGAATTCAGGTATACTAGGTGATAAAACTTGTGTTTTTTAAATTTTTTTTATTTTTATTAAGAAGTTCCTGGAATCCTAGTTTTAAAATATTTTTTAAAAATATGTGTGTTTTTTTAAATTGATTTTAGAGAGAGAGGAAGGAAGGAAGATAGAGAGATAGAAATATCGGTAAGAGAGAAACATCAATTGGCTGCTTCCTGCATGTCCCCCTTCCCCCCCCTGCCCACCTGGGTGGATCCAGCCCCAAATCCTGGCATGTGCCCTGACCGGAAATCAAATCAGTGACCTCTTGGTTTATGGGTCGATGCTCAACCACTGAGCAATACTGTGCTTTTAAAACTACACCACCTAATGCATTTACCAGGCTTTTTTCCTATGCCAGGGCTGCTCAGCCCTATACCTGCACCCACCACCACCACCACTATCACCACCATCATCGCCACCACCACCATCATCATCACCACCATCATCACCACCACTACCACCACCACCACCACCATCATCACCACCACAACCACCACCACCACCACCACTGCCGCCACCACCACCACCACCATCATCACCACCACCACCACCACCACCATCATCACCACCATAACCACCACCACCACCACCACCACCATCATTGCCACCACCACCACCACCATCATCACCACCACCACCACCACCACCATCATTGCCACCACCACCACCACCATCATCACCACCACCACCACCACCACCATCATCGCCACCACCACCACCACCATCATCACCACCACCACCACCACCATCATCACCACCACCACTACCACCATCACCACCACCACCACCACCACCACCACCACCACTGCCACCATCAGGAAGTTTTCCTATATGGTTCCCCCTCCTTCCTCACCCCTCTTCCTTTCCTAAGAACAGTTACCACACAGGAGGGTTGAGGATGGTAAACTGTTGGGTAGTTGCCCTGGGCAGGTGGGTTGGGAGGATGACAATGACCTTGAGCTTGGCCAGGCCATTGCTGTGAGTGTCCAGGAGCTGAGCCTTCCCACAAACCACACTTGGTTGAGAATAGCTTCAACTTGGGGTGGGGGAAGAAAGATGCTTAGGGGAAGCACCCCTTAAGTTCTCCTGGAACTTCCAGCCTTCCCTCTTGGCCCAACTGGCTTCTGAATGAATGGAAGGTCTGCCTTTATTCTATGTAGCCCAGAGAGTAAAATTCCCGTCCTTTTGGCCTCTGAGCGCTGAGTGAGAAGGCTTGAGTTAACCCCAGATTTCCTCATTATTAGTTACAGAACAGGGAGTGGGTTTCTTTTCTTTTCTCTTTAAAAAAAAAAATTTTATTGATTTTTTACAGAGAGGAAGAAAGAGGGATAAAGAGTTAGAAACATCGATGAGAGAGAATCATCAATCAGCTGCCTCTTGCACACCCCCTACTGGGAATGTGCCCACAACCAAGGTACATGCCCTTGACCGGAATCGAGCCCAGAACCTTTCAGTCCGCAGACTGACGCTCTATCCACTGAGCAAAACCGGTCCCGGCAGGGACTGGGTTTCTTAACGTAGCAGAATGTCAGTTTCCTCACCTATAAAAGGAGAACAGCAGTCCCTACATTATTAGGTGTCGTGACAATCGAGGGAGAGAATGAGTATGAAGGCTTATGGGCTGTGAGGTTGTTCAGGAATGCATGAGATGGGGTGCCACGTGCTAGGCATCTGGAATGCAGAAGGTGCCCCACAAATGGTATCTGATGATGATGATGACAAAGGTATCAGTTCTCCTCATCCCTTAGAGGGGTCCCTAATGCTTCCCCTATGAATTTTCGTAGCTGCTTCATGAGAGATCTCTGAGCAATCTCCATGTTCATTTTGTTTCTGATTGGAGGAGGCAGTGTAAAGGGGCAGGGGCCCCGAAGTGATGTTGTGTAGGCAGAGAGCTGAGGCAAGGGTGGGTTTCCCCCGAGGTCTCTTGGCTCCAGGTTTTTTCTCCCTGCCACTGAGTGAGAAGGCTCCCAGGACCGTCTGCTGGGCTGTTTTTAGCCTATAGCCTGGGCCATCGTTGTTCCTGTACAGGGGATCGCTCCTATAGCTGAGCTATAAAAGCCCAGAAACACCAGGGGAGAGAAGGGCTGGGGCTGGGGGGAGGGAGGAAGGAAAGCAAGCCGATAATTTCCTCGAAGGATAAACATCCGATTTTTTTTTCCTACCTCACCCAAAATAAACATGCTGGCCGCAAAGAATTAAAAGCAGAAGAGGGGAGGATGTGTCTCGATCCGGGGCTTGCTCTAGGAAGCCGACCTGCTATTTATCCCGGCCTTGGGCCCCAACAGGAGCTGCCAATTACACTCTGGGCCTGTGGGGCGGGGGCTGCGGGGAGTGTGAGGTTCGCATACACCCAGAAAGTCCCTTCTGAGGCTGCCTTCCATGACACTGCAAGCGGGACACTTCCTTTTGCTTCTGCTTTTAGCTCTGCTGGCAAGCTTGTCTGGTGGGTAGAAGGGAGTAGGGAGTTTCTGCTGCCTGGGCTGGCATCCATGGATCTTCTGCGGAACAAGAGCTTGGTGCCCACCACCTAGGTGGGGCGCTGAATTTATCAATGAAGGGGGAAACATGCCCCCGTCCCTCCCCATTCACCCAGGCAGTCTCCCAGCCCATTGTGTTCTTCAGACCCCACCATGAAAACCTTCCAGCGACTTGGGAGTGGGGGGGGGTGGCCAGGGCCCCTCTGCCTTCCTGCTAATGTGGGCCCTGGCCCTGAGAGGGTAATACCGCCGTGCCCGGCTGCAGCCTGCCCCTTTCATCTGGGGAGCTCAAGGCACTGTGCACATATGAGTCACACACAGCATTGCATATTTTAGCCGAGGAGTGTGTGTGTGTGTGTGTGTGTGTGGTGGGGGGAGGGTTAACTCATGGAGGGAAACTGAGCAGAGATTGAGGAGCTGAGAGGACTGGAGCTGGGGGTTGGGTAGTTGAGGTGCTAGGGTTTAGGATATGACTGAGACCATAGCTAAGAGGTGCTTCCAAAGGGGTCCTTGGTGGGAAGCTGAGATATTCAGGGGACACCCAGGGCAGGTAGTCACCGAGAATCCTTTATTTGCATAAACTAATGAGTTTCTTCTTAGCTTTCTAAAAGTATTAGATTATGCCCCCTCTTGCCCTCTAATCTACTTAACATTTCACTAGAGGCCTGGTGCATGAAATTACTGCTCGGGTTCGGTCTCTAGGCCTGGCTGGCGATCGAAGCGCAAGTGTCTGGCATGGGAGGGCAGTTCCCAGCTGACCTCTGGGCCCTGGGCTGCACCTGGGCCCCTGGGCCCCCACGTGCCCCCCTCTGCCTGAGTCATGGTGCCGGAGTCCCCACACGGGCAGCGTGCTCTCTCCCAGCGGCCTCACAGACGGGCTCCCGCATGAACCCACGGGGAGCCTGACTGGCCCCTGTGGTCCAGAAGCTGCCTCCTGGCTCACCCAGAAGACCCTGCACAGGTACAGGGCAGGCTCCTCACGGGTGCCTGGCACCTGGGTGGGGAGGGGGGCTGTACGGGCGTCCCAGGGGAGGGTAGCAGGGGGAGTGAGAGTGAGCTCAGAGGACACCCCGCATTCTCACTGCACCTTCATCCTCATCACCCCTGTCTCCAGGTAGCCATGGAGAGGTAGCAGCCCCACGTCAGAGCGAGCGCAGTCTCCGGGTAGAACGCCCGGTTGAACAACCACCGAGGGGCCAATTTGCATATTAGGCCTTTAATTATATGGGAAGATTTCCCCTTGCTTTTAGGGTATAATCCAAAAACTTTACCCTGGTTGTAAGTCCTGGCATGTTCTGGTCACTGTCCACCTGCCCAGGTGGCCACACCACTGGCCTTCATTTCCTGGAAGGTGCCAGGCATGCCCCTGCTCGCCATGGGAGCTCAGAGGTGCTCCCCTTCTCCGCCATGCTCGTCAGCCCTGTGACTACTCATAGTGAAGCTCTACCCGGCTTTTCAGCCATGAAGTCAGATATCGCTTCTTCTGAGAGGCCTTGCCTGCACCATCCCCTCTGTCATCCAGCAAGTCCCCTCTGCACCCTCAGAGCATTGGTCACATCTGCTGTAATTTGCTTGTGGTCATCTGATGAAACTTCCTCTCCCCGCCTGGATGGTAAGCCCTGTCTTATCTGCCATGTTCACACATGGGCCCCCAGCACCTAGCAGAAGGTCAGGCATGTAGTAGTTGCCGACAATAGTTGTTGAATGAATGGTGTTGGATGTCGGAGCTGGAAAGGACACGGAGATAAACCAGCTGCCCCTCCCTCCTCTTCCTACCTCCACTTCACGGAGGAAGCAACACTCTAGAGAGGGTGGGTGATTCTCTCCAGGTCATTCAATGTGCCTCATGGAGGTTGAGGGCTGGGATTTCCACCTCCTGCCTGTCCAGCTTTCCTTGCCACTGTCCCCTCCACACTTGCATGTATAGGTCTCAGTGCTGGGCACCGACTGAGTTCCTATCCTGGCTGTTTGAAGGAGAACAGGCTAGGAAACAAAGCATCTGACCAATGAGCCTTGGACAATTCTTTTTTTTTTTTTTTTAAATTTGGAAGAGAAGGGGTTTCATACCCAGACTACAGGTGGTGGGCAAGGAGGACACACACCAGTAAGGCGAAGCCTGATGTCTTGAGTTTGCCCTTGGGCTTACTGACTCCTCCTTTGGGAGGATTCCTCCCGTCATCTGACGAATCCCCGTGATCTGGCGAATCTCCGTGATCTGGCGAATCCCTGTCATTTTGGGTCATGAACTGGGTGCTTGCATCAGGGCTAGTCATTTGGAAGCGAACCAGAAATTGTTCCATTCCCCAAGCGCCTGGAAGAACAAACAGACCACAGGGAGGCAATGAGAGAGAACCGTGGACTTGAGAGCTGCCAGGGGTGAGAGGGAGGCCAGTTCTGGGAGAGTGGAGACAGCAGGAGGCAGCCTTGGCCATTGGTCTGAGTACCTGGGGGTGCCCCTGGCTCCTCGCTGCAGGACACCCCTGGATGTTAGCAGAGCACTTAGGAAGGGGCTGCTCCCCAGAAAGCATTGGGGATGAGAATCTGGTCGGAGTCAAGAGCAGCCTTTGGTCTCGCCCCCAGTGCCCTTTATTTAGCATATGCAGGAAGGAAACTCCCAATCAGGTTGTCAGCACACTTCCCCACCCACCCTGTAGGCTCTCTTGAACCCATAACTGAAGCCTTAAAGCTTCACACCTGGTCACCCCAGCTGCTGGGGTTGAGATTGGCAGAAGTGCCCGTGCCATTCATTTAATCTCCTCCCTAGAAACCCAACCACCGCCTTAGAGACTGTGCAGCGGGGTTTCTTTCCTGGCTGTGGCAGAGGTAAAGGGGCAAGAGGTATGGGCAGGACCCCTTCTCTCTGCTCCCGAGCACCTGGATACTGGAGGGGAGCTGCGTGTGGGTGAGACGCCCCCAGGTTGGGGCCTGGAGAAGCCCAGTCTGCGCCCAGGTCTGAGGGGCCCCCTCAAGCGGAGAAAACACAGGGGCATTGAGGGAGGTGCATCTTCTGGGGCAAGTGTGAACAGGCCCAGTAACCGGGCAGGGAGGACACGGCCCCGGGCACTGGGGAGAGGCGAGGGAAGTGGTCAGAGGCATATTCCCACGCTCTTGTTTCTCAAACTCTGGGCCTCAGGGACCCTTGTCAGCTGGTTACCAGAGAAAATACAGGACACTCAGTTTAATTGGCATTTCAGGTAAACGACAAATAATTTGTTAGTCTATGTTTCACATACTGCATGGAGCATACTTATAGTAAAAAATTATTCCTTGTTCACCTACAATTCTAATTGAACTGGGCTTCCTGCATTTTCTTCTCTCTTTTTCAATCCTCATCTGAGGATATGTTTTTATTGATGAGAGAGAGAGAGAGAGAGAGAGAGAGAGAGAGAGAGAGAGAGAGAAATCTCAATTGGTTGCCTGCCTACCATATTTAATCCCTGACCAGGGATCGAACTCTACAACCTAGGTATGTGCCATGACCAGAAATCAAACCACAACCTTTTGGTGTATGGGACAATTCTCCAACTGAGCCATTAGGTGAGGGCTTTCTTTTCTTTTTCTTTTTCTTTTGCTAAATTCAGTAACCTTTCCTGGGTGGAGGGAGTGCTCCGGGAGAACCTTGTGCAGAGCAGAGCAGAGCAGAGAAGAGCTAGGCAGTGGCGGGCACGACCTGGACCAATGGAGGACAGAAATGCACCGAGAGAACAGGGTGAGCGGCTGGCATCCTGGAATAACTCTCAGAGTTGTCCACTTACCCACCTGTGGCTCTCTGTCCGCACCCCCCATACTCAATAATGTTCCGTACTCCATCTACCTTCCCTCCCTGCAGGGGCTGTTCGCATTTCAAAGATGTTCTCAAGGGGAGGACATTAAAAAATATATATATATTTTATTGATTTTACAGAGAGAGGAATTCAGAGGGATAGAGAGTTGGAAACATCTATGAGAGAGAAACATCGACCAGCTGCCTCCTGCACACCCCCTACTGGGGATGTGCCCGCAACTAAGGTACATGCCCTTGACTGGAATCGAACCCGGGACCTTTCAGTCCGCAGGCCAACGCTCTATCTACTGAGCCAAACCGGTTTCGGCAAGGGAGGACATTTTTCATCCAAATAAACAAAATAATAATAATGCCAAAAAAGAATAGCAAAACACCGATGTAGTGCTTTTTAAAAAATATGTTTTTATTGATTCTATAGAGAGAGGAACATCGATCGGTTGCCTCCCATATGCACCCTGACCAGGGATCAAACCCACAATCTGGGAATCAAACCGGGGACCTTTCGGACGACACTCAACTCACTGAACCACGCCGGCCAGGGCTGACAGAGTGCTTTCCATGTGCGAGGCACAGTTCTAGGAACTTCATGCATAGTCATTCAATGAATCCTCACAGGAAGACTGTTTTACCCCTAGTGCATAGATGGAGTTCTGGTGAAGTTGCTTCTTAGTGGTAGAAGGAAAACAGGCCTCTTTGGGATTACTCAGATTTTGTTAGGCTCAGTGGCTGCGTGTTCAGATTGGGCTGGAGAGCAGCGGTTTCAGGAGTTCCTTTGGGGCAAGCGTGGCCGGGCCCTGGAGAGAGCCTCTCCGATCAGGTGAGCTGCCGCTGGGCTGAGAGGCGTGTACCCGACGCTGTGGGTCTTCCACTAGGAGGCCTGGCCAGGCCTTTACGCGCAGGGAGCCTGGCTGGCTGGAAAAATACTGTGGCTCATGACCCTGTGTGCATGTGTGTGCATACGTGTGTGCATGTGTGGATGCATGTGTGTACGCACGTTCACGCCAGGGGAAGGGCTTTGAGTGAACTGGTGTGTGGCGGGCATGGGGACCAGCGGGCCTTCCCCACTGAGCAGGGCAGGAAGGAACCGGGGTGGCAAGGAGGGAATTGAAACCCATCACGAGATCAGGGCAATGGCAGAAAGAAATCCCCTGTGCCCTGAGGGAGACCTGGCTTCCCGCTCCGGCAGCGCGCCCTCCCCTAGCTCACATGGCTTCCCCGATGGGGCTTGCAGGGCCTTGGCAGCCTTGCAGCTCCTTCCTTGTCCCGCTTCCAACAGCCCTGCGGTCTTGGGCTTCGTGGGCAGCTCCTCAGACCTGCCCTGTGTCCCTCAGGAGGCTGCTGGCCTCCCGCTGCCTCCTCCCCTGGCTTGGCGGTGACTCCTTACACCCCCATTTCCTGCCACAAAGGGCAAGAGGAACTGACCCGGTGCGAGTTGTAGAAGGCATGGGGGTGAGTCAGGCCCTCAGGGGGGTGTGGGGAGCGACTGGGAGCTTGCGGGCTGTGGCTTCCATGGTCACCCCGCGGAGGAAAGCCCCATCCTGTATGGCACTGCCGGCCCCAGGCTGCAGGGGCCACTGCCACGCAGGAAGAGCGCTGCTGCTGTCTGAGGTCTGGCCACTGCCCGGGTGCCCTGGACCCACCCAGGATGGGCTCTTCCTGTGACGGGTCACGGGGTGGGAGGTAGCGGGAAGTGCCCTTCAGAGGCCTCCGGCTACAGGGAGAAAGAGCCAGGGTATCTGATGCCTGGCTCCTGAGCCACCCAGGCACTGGAACACAGAGGTCTGGTCTCCTTAGGGCGGGGCTGCCACATATGACGAGCAGGTGGGTCCCTACACAGCCTTCGGGAGCATTGTCTCCGCCTTGCAGACTCAGACTCAAGCATCGTCTCACCTACTGGTTTCAGAGAGACAGGAACACTTATCCAGGCCCATTCTGGCTCTTGATGAGTTGCTAAGACAGTTAGCACCGGACTAATAAGCTAGACCTTCGAAGGGTGGCCTTGGCCAGCAGCTCAAAAGTGCTCCCCCCCCGCAATTCCAGCTGATGAGACCCCACCCCTAGCAGCACCCCCAGAGGCCCACTCTTAAGACTTCCCAACAGCATAGGAAAAAGCGTTCCCTGCGTGCCCTTGCTTTAGCCAAGGGACATTCCCCACCTGACCTGTCATTTGGTCCTTAACAGGCCATCAAGTGTCCCCCTCTCAGCCTGGGAAGTGGGGGCTGGGAAGCCCTCACTGGGAGGCAGGCCCCCATTCAGGCCATAGAGCACCGGGCAGGGTACTGAGCCTTGGGGTCCCCGCCTCTGAGCCAGCATGTGAGCTGCCTGAGCCTCTCCTGGGACCCGGGGTGCCCGGCTCAGAGCCGCCCCGTCACCACAGGTGGGTGAGCCGTGTCTAACCACTCTCCTCCCTGGCCTCTCTTTATTCTCCCCTCAGGCTTCTTGCCAGGGGAACACACAAAACTTGACCGCCAGCCTGGTGACCGCCTCCCTCAGCGCAGACTCGCCCGCAATTTGTCTGGCTCTCCGCGGGGCTGGCTGCGGTGACGGGAGCGCTGATCCTTTCTGCTGAGATTAATGATGTCTGGGCAGTGGTGGGCGGGAGGCCTGAGCCTTTTATTTTTGTGCCGTTAAATGACATCCAGAGACTTCCACTCAGGAGCTGAAAAGCCCATGTTCCATCGCATCCAATTACTCCCGGGGAATATTTGCTGAGTGCTGATCCTGCGGCTTGAGAGGCTCAGGGCAGAGGGGACCACTCTGACTTTGGCGGGAGTGAGAGGGGGGGGAGGCCGGGGGAAGTTCCCGAGCGGGGAGGGGGTGGCCCCGGCTCCTCTGGAGAACGGCAGTTCCTAATGACCACTAAGTGGATCCCCCTCCTCTCCGGTCCCTGTGGGGCAGGGAGCGAGAGGAGTGGAGGCCTGCAGCTGCCAGTTTCTCTCCCAGGTATCAGTTCCAGTGTTCGGTGGCAGTGCTGGCCAGCGGGAATTTGGGGCAAAATCGGGCGCTGTCTCCCTGTGGACGATGTGTCCGATATCGCCGCGGGTGGTTGGTGTCTGGCTGGGCTGCGGCCCGCGTCTTGGCGAGGGCTGCGTGGGCCCTGTGGAGGGTGCAGGGTTCCCGGCCAGGGTGCCTGCCCCAGAGCTGCCCAGGATGGCCCCATCTGAGCTGCTGCCAGGTCCCCAGTCCTACCAGCTCTGCCAGGTGGGCAGGGCCCTTTGGAACAGAAGAGGGCTGCCCGGCACAAGCCCACACGGTGACTCAGGGGCTGGCCCGGGGGGCTTCTGGGGCCTGGCCAGGTGAACCACCATGGGAGGCCGTGGCGGGGAGCGGGGGCTGTTTTGCAGTGGGCCGTGTGTGTGTTTGTGTCTGTCTGTGTGTGTGTTTGGGGCTGGTCTCCAGGCAGGCCCCCTTCCCTCCAGCTTTGCCTACGCCTTGGCTGCTTTCCCCTCCCTGTGCAGGCCTTTGTCCCTCCCCCCACACCAGGGCCATTTTCTGTGAGGCTGCTTGGAGCGCTGCCGCCTTCATGCCCTCGGTCTGCGCGGTCAAACATTTCCACGCAGCATCCCTCGTCTGAGTCACCCACGGCCTCCCAGCGGCCTGTAGGTGCCACAAGCAAGGCTTTAGCCCCGCCGAGAGGCAAGCCTCTGCTGCCCCTCCTCCTTTGACCCTGTGGGTGGGGGGCTCCCCTGAGCTGCTTAACTCAACCGCCCGTCCGAGGTGCTGGAGAGCAGATTATGGCTGCCCAGTCCAGAACCCAGACCCCGTCTCTGCCCCTCGAATCCCATTTTAACCGGAGCAGTCTCTCTGCAGGCCCCGAGGCTGCCCCTGGGAGGTGGTGTCCGGAGCCTGGCATGGCCCATTGGCACTCCTGGTGGGGACACACTGTCCTGGGCTCATGGCTTTGTAGAGACTTCCAGAGTGAGCTTGAGGGACTGGGAGGGGATTTCCCTGGCTCACTCGCCAGAGGAGCGTGAGGCTGGCTCGTGACACCTCTGGGCGAGGTGTGACATGGCGCAGACCACAGCTCCACGCGGCGCACAGCCACAGGGAAGGGGCGCGTGGGCCCGCTTGCCCTGGGCGGCCGCTGCTGCTGGCCAGGGGTGCCGAGGGCAGGCGATTGGATTGGCTCCATGTCTGTCCCCACATCAGGGCCCAGGAGTCTGGTGGTCTGGGTGGCAGGAGCCGGGAGGTGTGGGCTTGGTGACAGGCACAAAGAGCTTTGCTCTAAAAGGCAGAAGAAAACTAACTTGCTCTACACTGAGGACCCTGGCTCCTCAACCGAGCCGCCCACTGTCCTGGGCTTCAGTTTCCGGTGCTGGGACAGGGAGGATGCGGATGCTGAAACTGTCCCTGGCGGGCCTGGTGCTCACAGAGGTGGCTGTTTTTCCAGGCGGTAGAGGAAGTTGACGGTGAGGGGCGCTGGGGAACACGGGGGTGTGAGAATGGGCAGGTCCGTGCGCCCCAGGCCTGTGAATGTGCTTATGTGGGCGTGTCCTATACACAAACACGCTCACTGACTGAACGTCCGCAGAGGACTGAGCACGGGGACAGGTGGTAAGAGGGAAACGTAGACAGAAGTGAGCTCTTCCCTCGAGGAATTTACAGTCTCGTGATGGACGTGGGGCCCATACGAGTAAAAATGATTGAGCAACCCAAGAGATCAAAGCAGGTGACTAAGGAAGTGCAACAGAATGTGACGTGAGTGTCTCAGAGGAGCAGGAGCGGGCGGGTGGGGTCAGCGGAGGGGAGACAGGCCGAGATCATGCCAACTCCAGACCTGGGGAGGTGAACTGTGGCCTTGGCAGCACACGTCAGTGACACTGGGCTGCTCTGGTCAGGGGCTCCTGAGTGAGTTTCAGCGCTGTCCTCTATTGGGAATGTGGTCGAGCCTGAGCCTCGTGACTGTCCCTCCTCTCTCTGCGCACTACCCTGGGCGACACACACATCCACGTGGCTCACTTCTGTGCCCAGGGCTCCTGCAATGGTGCCTCCAATGTGGGGCTCCTGGCATTGTTGGGATGAATGTGGAGGCCTTTGCGGATCTAGCAAAGCATGGTGGGGGGAACGGCGCGCACAGGAAGGAGCTGTGTACAGGCAGGGAGGGAGGTGGGGAGGACGGGTGTCATAAACCAGAAGCAAGATCATTCCAGATCCCCTTCCAGGGCCCTCGCTGTGGTCCTAGAAGCCCTGTCTCTGATCAAAGGCCTCCTCTGAGCAGCGTGTGTGTGTGTGTGTGTGGGGGGGGGCTGGGTGAGTCGGGCCTGACCCCCCGCTCCCTGCATCTGTCTAGCAGAACTTGGACAAGGGGAGAGTGTGGTAAGCTGGGAGCAAATCTGCCCAGGGCCACTCAGTGGTGACCCACTAGCCCAACCCCTTATGCTGATGATGTAGAAATCGAGGCCCAGGCATGTGAGGTGGCTTGTTCAAGGTCACACGGGAGTGTGGGTGTGAATATCCCCCTTTTACTGACCCCATGTGTGTTGCTCTGGAGTCACAGAACAAAGCAGAATCCTGGAGGGGGTTTCAGCCTTTGGATCGGAGTAATACCTCCCCCCTCCCTCCCAGCCATATAAGTTCAACTAGAGCTGTGGTCGGCAAACTTTGGCCCCTGGAGTGTGGCTCTTCCACAAAATACCACAGTCTGGGCGAGTCTATGTTGAAGAAGTGGCGTTAGAAGAAGTTTAAGTTCAAAAAATTTGGCTCTCACAAGAAATTTCAATCGTTGTACTGTTGCTGTTTGGCTCTGTTGACTAATGAGTTTGCCTAGAGTAATCTCCCATGCCCTTGTCATCCTAAACCTGCTATTCATACCTAAATCCCAGGGAGGGAGCGACCCAACAGGGCTGGGCCAAGTTCACTGTCTTCTCCGGAAGACGAGTTACCCGGCTCCTGCAGGCGGACCTTTCCCCTCCAGTCTCCAGAAGCTGTTCCCGCCGGCTGCTCCGGGGGACTCAGCGGCTGGTTACACCACTCACACCCCAGGACACACGCTCCTTCCGCCGACACCTTCCCAGGGAAAGAAAACCTGACCAAGGCGTGCCCATTGGCGGGGCTTCACGTCCTGGCCTCTCAAGGGCTGGTCCGGCCTGTGCGGGTGCTTCGGGGAGCGCCAGGCCTGTGGGGCCCCCACTTTGTGCAAGGGCTGCTCCTGCTTTTGCAATCACCCCAGGTCCCTCATTGCAATCCCGCATCTCCATGCCCCTGGCGCCCCCTGTTCTCTTCCGCTGGCCAGCTGTGCCCATCGCTTCAGCTCACTCAGCTCTGGGGAGTGCTCTGTATGTGTCTTCTCCCCTGGGCACCATCTCGTGCTCGCCACCGTACCCACCAGTCACACCCCTGCCTGGCTTTTGAGAACCTCCACCGCCTTCCTCCGCTTTCTCCTTTCATCTCCATCCCGGCCCCTCACAAAGGGTTCTTCTCACTTTTTTCTTTTCTTCTCACATCTTTGCATCTGCAGGTTTTCCCCGCCCGGAGCTCCCCTCCCCTCTTTCCTTCACTCAGGGATTCAAACCTGCTTCTTTCCCAGGGCCCAGCCCAGGCCCTCCCTGGTCCTCAGAGCCTCAAGGCCACGTAGATTTGTAGATCATCTAGATCCGACGCCTCATTTTCCCGATGAGGAAACCGAGGCTCCGAGAGGTTAGTTGACTTGCTCAAAAGTCAAAACACTCGTTAGAGTCTGGGATCCAGATTTCCTCCCCCGCGTCGAGGTACTTCCGCCCCCTTCCTGGCTGAAGAGGGCGTGTGTCCTGCAGGGAAGGGGGTCCTAGGAAGGGACGGGCCAATCCCTAAGTCGACACCAACCGCCGCGCGCACACACAGATATCGGCTTAATTACAGGCTGCCCTGCGTAGTGAGGTGTTTCCAAAGTCGGTTGTCAGACCCTTGAGGGCAGGGACCGTTCTCAGTGCCATCTTGTGCTCTCCAGGCCTCGGGCACAGCGCTGGGCCCGTGGAAGGCATCGCAGCACGGCGGGGCTGTATTTGGGAGGGTGATCTCCCCGCCTCCGTGGCAGAGGAGGCAGCAGGGAAGCCAGAGGTGCTCTGCCCTGATGCGAGCCCAGCTCTGAGCGCTCATGTAGATGGAAGGTGGGTGGCGGCAAGGTGCACCAGAAACCCTAGCTTTGGCAAAGACCCAGAAGGACTAATACTGGGTTTCAGGCCTGATAGGCTTCTAGCATCCTTGCCTGCTTCCTTTCAGAGGAAGGGCCCACGGGCTGCCGTGTTTTCTGGAGGCTGGGCTGGGCTCAAACCTCAGGACCCACCACGGCAGGGGTGGGGAGAGTGTTGGGCACGCACCCTTCCTCTCCTGCCCTCTTCAGGGCTCCACCTGGCATCACCTAATGCTCTCTCCTGCCCCCTCTGTCCGGCCCGCAGAAGGCACTTGGTCCAGGGGAGGCTCCTTCAGGGGACGGTCTGAGCCGCGTCTGAGGGCTAACGGAGGACTCCCAGGCACTGCCTTCCTTCAGGTGACTCCCTTGTGTGGGGGAGCAGGTGGGCTCAGGTGCTAGTCCCCAGCGGCAGAAACCAGGTGGAAGGGGCTTCGTGACGTCTCAGGTGAGGCAGGGGTCCAGGAACAGGGAGAAATTGAGCTTGGTACGGGGAAGACGCATTTTTTTCTTTGTAGCCAAACTTCAGAGTGTGTCTTTGGGAAAGCTCTCGAAACAGATGTACAGATTGGTGAGGGCACCCGAGGAGGGTTCACCGGTGGAAAGGTTGCGCCAGCTCGGCTCCCAGGGCGGCTGGAGCCTCCGGTGATTGGCGGCCTCCGCTCAGCGCATCTCAGCGAAGGGCTCCACGGCTCATCCAGGGCCTTTCTGGGCTCCGTCTCCGTTCCCCCGGGGCCTCGGGCGGGCGGCAGGTTTGTAACAATGTCGTCGCCAGCTTCCCAGTGGGTGGAGGTTGCTCAGGGTCACTGGGTGAGAGGAAATGGCTGACGACGCCCACTCACCCTCCTGCCAGCCTGGGGGATGTGCTCTTTGTACTCTCAGCTTGGCACTTGTGTGTGTTCCACATTAGCTGCCCTTCCCTAAAATGGGGGCGGTGTTAGACCCACAGGAATTGTCTTATGTCCCATTCTCCTGAAGAGAAAAGTAAGGCCCAGAGAGGGGCTGTGGCTCACACAGGGTCTGGTGAATCTCCTGGGGGCACTGGAGTGGCCAGGCGGCCATGGCTCTCCCTGCCCTCTGCTCTGGAGGAGGAGCGAGGCCTGGCAGGCTGGGTTAGCCATTAGGAAGCTACGGGTGGGGGGTGGGGGTGGGGGGTTCTCTCCAGAATGCCAGGAGGGCTGCTCAGAAAGCTGGTGGAGGAGCCATGGCTAGGGAAGTCTTTGCCCCACCACTGAGATGGCACCAGGCAGACAGAGCAATTAAAGGCCAATGAAGACAGACCGGCAGGGTGGCATTCCAGGGCCCTCTGGCCCAGATCAGACTCAATTACAGGGTACAATTACCTGCAAAGTGTTGTGGGGTAGCTGCCTGCACATGCCATTCAAGGCTTCGGGGGAGATGCTTCTCTCTCCAGTTACTCCCCTTGAGACCCTACCTAATAGACTCCCCTTACCCCTCCCCCCTCCCCCCCCCCCCCCCCCCCCGCATCCAGCTAACGCCACCATCTTGGTCTATGGGACTTATTTCTGTGGAGAGACTATGTCTGACCCCAGCATTTCCTTTAGGACACTTATTCCAGTTCACTCCCAAGGAACACCACCCTTTGGCCTTAGCCTTCAAGGTTCATGGGTAGAGGTCAAGGGCCTGACTTCCCCATCAACGGAGTGTCTGATCCATCCCAGAATTCACGCTGGCTTTGACGGATGGAGGAGGCCTTACCTCGTTCTGCGCTTTCTTGTGGAAGGAGAGAGATGGCCGTTCCTTCCTGGACAAAGACGCTGAACTGGTAGCGATGGAAGCCAGTTTCGGGTGGTGGGGTCGGAGGCTGGTAGGCTATGGGCAGAGAAGGGAGAGAGGGTGGGTTCCACAGGACCCAGGAGCTCCTGGATGCTCTGGGCCCGAGGAAAAGAGAATCATTTGTGCCTTTCCTGGTCCCAGCTGACCCCCTTGGGGTCCCAGGTGGGGGGCTTGCCCACTGAGCACCATTAGACTTGTCTTTGTCAGGATCTCATCCTCAGAAGCTTCATTTAAGAAGCACGTTTTGGAGGATGTGGGGGGAGGGGGAAGACGCGTGGTCTGTTTGAAGATTTCGGGTGCTGGTGGGCACTTGGACCTTTCTGGGCCAGTGGCTGTTGTCATTTTTTATTTTTATTTTTTATTTTGCTTTAGTCTATCCTGATATATTTCCTGCCTCCAGAGAAACCCATCTTCCTCTGAGTATACTTGGCAGTGGATTTTTATTTATTTTTTCAGCATTTCCTTATGAACTCAATCCCCAAAGAAGTCAATTTCTTGGCTGGATCCGGAGGATCTGGAAGTGGTTACGGGGGTGGGTGGGACTCGGTTCAAAGGTTTGATCGTGGAAGCTGTAGGACCTGGGGCAATGGGAACCAACTCAGGCTCTTCCGGGGGAGAAGGCCAGCTCCCTCCCTTTCGCCCCCTGCACGGGAGGCAGATCTTTCCTGGGAGGACGGCAGAGGGAGGGGACATCTTTTATCCTTCCCCCAAGACTATTCAGGCTCCAGCAGGGCCTCCTCCCAAGCATGCTGAGCCTCTTCCTCTTCCCCTCACTCCCTTCATCTTCCTCTCCTAGGAGCCGAGAATTTCCCTGGGGGTGGGTGTTAGCAGTGAAGATGCTGATGGGAGGGGGTATCGGTACGTTGCGGCCACCTCCCTCTCCTGAGCATTAGACAAGGGCCACTTGCTGCTTGGAGCTGTTGGAGTGTTCCTCGCGATGCACTTCCGGCCAGGGCCTCCAGCTTGCCCGCAGCCGGGGGATTTCCTGACTATTCATCTCTCCCTGGGTTTTTGGATTGCATCAGATGTGTGTGTGTGTGTGTGTGTGTGTGTGTATGTGTGTGTGTGTGTGTGTGTGTGTGTGTGTGTGTGTGTGTTTTCAGAGTGAGAGCGGCACAGGGTGTTCCAGGAGCCATGAGGGTTTGTATATGTGGGGTCTACTCGGCAGGGGCAGGGGCAGGGGTTGGAGGAGCCAGTGAGCATGTGTGCTGAGGCTGTTTTGGAGGGCATCATCATTGCCCTGGCTGGGGGTGGGGGGAGGAGAAGAGGGGGGGTTGTAGGGTTTTACTCACTTGTTAACTCCTGGCCATTTATTATCCCTGTCTTCAAGTCAGTGCCCTGAAACAAGAGACAGGCACGGGTGTGGGTTACTCCTGGGGCAGCAGCAGGCCACGCCATTACCCTCAGTCCAGCTCTTTTTAAAAAATATATATTTTATTGATATTTTACAGAGAAGAAGGGAGAGAGATAGAGAGCTAGAAATGTCGATGAGAGAGAAACATCGACCAGCTGCCTCTTGCACACCCCCTACTGGGGATGTGCCCGCAACCAAGGTATATGCCCTTGACCGGAATCGAACCCGGGACCTTTCAGTCCACAGACCAACGCTCTATCCACTGAGCCAAACCGGTCTTGGCCTCAGTCCAGCTCTTTCTCTCAGGGGTGGGGGATGGGGGTGGGGTGGGATGGAGGAGGATGAAGAGCCATGGCTGTTTCGGGGAGACGTTGCCAGAATGAGCCGTGGGATTTAGAATGGTGCCTCCGGGGAACTGGGAAGAGGGGGCAGACAGACCGACTGAGGATGGCCTGGTGGTGAGGGGTGGACCCCTGATCTCTGGAGAGACCTAGAAGACACTTCCTGATAGGCTGCCCCGCTCTTGCCATCTGTGCCCCCAGACTAGACACAGGACACACTCTCAGTTTGTGTGGTCTGGCCAGCTCTGAGGCAGGGGCTGACAGTCCTCAGAGGCTTGCTAAGGCAGACCATCCTCCCGGCTGGCCAATGTTGGGCCTCGGAACAGGAGGCCGATGACCGCCTGACCAACCAGGAAGGGGAGGAGGAGGCCGGACCCCGAGGCAGCCTCTTCCCCAGCCTCCACCGAACTCAGCCCGTGCTCTCCAGAAAGAGTCTGTGGCTGCTGGGACAGCCTCAGTTTCCCTCCTTTCTTTCCGTCCTTCCCCCCCCCTCTCCCCTCAGCTCCATGTCTGTGGGATAATGAGGTGATTCCGGGGGCGGGTGCTAATTAACGTTTGTGCGGGACTGGGAGATGCGCAGATGAAAGGGACTGGAGCCGGGCTCCTGGGTCCGTGCCACCACTCGGGGCCCCGGGCCACGCCAGGGAGCCCTGCGGCCCCGAGGTGTGGGGTTTTATAGCCTTAATGATGGTGATTAGCGAGGCTCTTCGCGGACTGTGCCAACACCTAACTGTGCCCTGGACACCTTTCCACCGGGCCCTTCCTGGTGCAGCCCCTGCTCCTCCCCGGCTGGTGGTAGAGGTGGGGGACGGGGGTGCTCAGGGTGGTGGTGGGGGGCTGGGGAAGAGCAGTAGGGGGCGCCGAGGGGGAGTGTGAGATTCCACCTCAGTTCTCTGTGGAAACCCCTAGTGCTGTTTGCTTCCTTCAGAACTAAAGCCCCTCCCCCTCTTCTCGAGACCCCGCCTCCCGTCCCTCCGGCTGCAGCTCGCCCACCAACTGTTCTCACTTTGGACCTCCTTTGGGATGGGTGTCCCTTGGGTGGTGAAGGGGCAGGAGACCACAGAGGGACGGACCCCTTCACCTTTGGCCCCTTCCCGCTTTGCTATCATCAGTTCATCTCTCTCCGTGGGCATCCTTCCGCCTCCCTCACCGGAGTCCTGTCTGCTCAGGGGCATCCGGCAGCCTTCACATCCCGTCCCTCAGCGCAGCTCGGCATGCTCTTCCCCCTGCCTCGGCCCTCTCAGCTCGGCTCCCCGACCCCCCAATACTGGGTCTTGTTTTATCCGGGGCTAGCGTGAGGCCCAGGTGTGGCCAGGGGCTGAGATGCTGTGGCCAGGGGCACCAGGAGGGAGGGACAGGGTTGTGGGGTGGAGGCTCCTTGATACCCATCTCTCCTAGGAAAGGAGCTGAGGCCTGAGGCCTAGCAGCCACTCTCCTGAAAATAGCTCTCTGTCCGCCCCAGCAAGATGGAGAGAAGGGGGCTGAGCCCAGAGAGGCCCGGCCGGCCAGGCCCAGCCCAGCTCTGAGCTCCCAGCCTCCCCCTCATTCCTTCCCAAGTCAGTCCGGCCGGCCAGCGGTTTGTTTAAATGAAACAATAGCAACCTAAGCTGGCTGTTTCTTTTCAATTCCCCACAGGCTTGGGTCCCACCCAGAGTAATAAACAGGCCTCTCTCCTCTGCGTGGAGCGGGAGGGCGGGGGTGGGGGCTGGGCCCGTAAGGTCAGGGAGTTAGTGTGCAGAGCAGTGTGGAAAGTCTGATCTGCAGCCCTGGTCAGGGTGGGAAGGCTCTCCTCCCCTCCCTTCCCCTCTGGGGAGTCTTTTCTCATCAGCTGGGGCCAGCTCCGCAGACACACACAAACCCTGGGACTGGTTGTGTAAAGCCAGCGGCCCTTCCTGCCGCCTTCACTGGGCCCGCTGACCTAAGCTCGGCAGAGGCAGCTGCCAGGGGGGAGGGGGGAGGAATGGGGGGCGGGGATGGGGTGGGGGGCGAGCAGATAGCTTCAATCGCCTTCAGAGGCTTTTTGGGTCTCTCTGGAGCTTGTCCTGTGGAAGGGGGAGTGGGGAAGGAAGGCTCTGAGGAAGGATGGAGTGTGTGGTCAGTGTGGCTGGTATTTGCTCTCATTGGTTTGAGCATCAGCTAAGCCCCCTTTCCTCATTGTTCCGTTCTGAGGCCTAAAATATCCTCCGTAGAATCAACACCTGGGAGGAGCCTGAGGAAACCAAATTCAAAGGATGAGAAAGTTGCGCCACAAAGAGCTCAAACTACTCCTCCAGAGCTGCAGGAGCAAATGGGAGAGTTCCAGAATGTTCTAGGACTGCCGTGGGCAAACTATGGCCCGTGGGCCGGATCCGGCCCGTTCGGCTGTTCTATCCGGCCCACGGAGCCAAAAGAGCGGAGGGTTCTCTTGCTCTCCCCTCCGCTCCTTCACCAGCAGCCCAAGATGAGAGTGCCAGTGTGGTCAGGTTGCTTTTGTTCCGGCACTCCGGTCCAGTTTAGGAACCCATTGTGGCCCTCGAGTCACAAAGTTTGCCCACCCCTGTAGGAAGAAGGGGCCTTTGACCCTTTGACCTTTGAGACCCACTGGCTCAGAGTCTCATGCCTTTTGCCCTGAAGTGCTGTCTTGTGCTTTTGTTGTTGCTGTTTTTTAGTTTGCATCCGTGTGTGTGTGTGTGTGTGTGTGTGTGTGTGTGTGCTTTTTCTATGCCATCATGACAATTCCATCACTTCTCTAGGAGGCTTTTTAAAAAACAAACCCATTATTAAAATACACAGATATTACCAGGAAGGCTGGGGTTACGGTGGAAGTGGTTGCCCCCGCATCTCTATGAAACATGAGCTCTCTGAAAGCATCTTCGTGGATTGCAAGATCACATTTAGCCTGAGATCACCTTTGAGAGTGGGACCTCTCTGGGGAGGGAAGGAATGCAGGGTGCTTCCAGAGGGCAGAGGGAGAAATCTATTCTTTGGAGTACTTCGCAAGGAGACGGAGCCGAGGGAAGTGCCCTGAGAGTTGAAGAAGAGCCCAGCATTTGAGGGACAGACCCCAAACCTGCTACGTCTGAGCAGAGTGGAGCTTTGGGACGAGAGCCTGCGGGAGGGGAGGGGCTGCTGAGAGCCCGTCTTGCTGCCTGACCTGGACCCCCACCCCCGCCCCCAGGCCCCAGGTAAGCTGCTGCTCTTTAAGGTGGGCTCGGGGCAGACAAATCCTTCTAAAACAGGCTGACATTTTCAAAAGCAACTTGTCTAAATGGTAAGGTTTAAAAAAGGAAATAATTACAGAAATTGTAGAAATAGCTTTCTTCTAAAACATATATATATATTTTATTTCAGAGAGGAAGGGAGAAGAAGAGGGAGAGAGAGAAACATCAATGATGAGAGAGAGAGAATCATTGATCGGCTGCCTCCCTGCACACCCCCTACTGGGGATTGAACCCACAACCCAGGCATGTGCCCTGACCGGGAATTGGGACTCGGAACAGTGGCCTCTCGGTTCATAGGTGGACACTCAACCACTGAGCCACCCTGGCCCGGGGAAATAGTCAGCTCTCTGATCCTCAAGAGCACTGAGCTGCCCAGGATGGCTTTGCAGGCTACCAGGACAGGCGCACTCCAGGTGTTTGGGCTCGGGAGTTGTCCTGGGCCCTCCCTAGGGGTCAGGGATGGAGGATCTGGAGAAGGCAACTCCTTTCCTTATCATGAGATGTCCTCTCCAGCTCTCTGATGCCTCAGAGCCCACTGCTTCTCCGTCAAGACGGCTGGGAACCGGCATGTGAGATGCTTAAGAAAAGTTGGAGCTCAACCGATAGTCATAGCAACTCCGTTCTTGGACCAGGGCAATGCAGGCGGTCTTGCTCCAGGCCCAGTGAAGAGCACAGCGCTGGACGCTGGGCTCCTGCCCCACCACTACTATCTGACATTGGTAATGAGCGTTCTGTGTTTATCCTGAAGGCCTCTGTCCAACCGCGGGCTCTCCCGGCCGTCCTTGTGTGGGAAGCGCAGAGGTCGGCCTCCCCATTTGACTGAAAGAAGCTGGAGAAGCTTCTCGAGGGCAGGGGCTGCCCCCTGCCCATCTTTGTAGCCTGTAGGATGCTGTGCATGTAGTTGGGGAAGTAGGCAATAGTTGATGTCCTGGCCCGTCCCCTGACCCTTGCCCTGGCAGTGCTTACCAGCTCCATTTCCAACTTGCTTATCCCAGCCGGCCCAGGCCCCAGAGTTCCCTGAGAGGATCGGTCCCTGATATATTAAGCACTTGGAGAACTACCAACAGATAAGCCAACTAGATAGAAGTCACTTCTCTTTGTTGTTTCTTGTCCCTAGGGGGTGAGCCAGACAGCTCCATTTTCTGAGAATTGAGTGTCCAGAGACACCCCTCCCTCCCCAGGCCCGGGGCTGCTTTAGGGAAGGGCTCTTTGAGACATGGTGGCCGGGTTTGTGCCGTCTGGTGGATGCGGACGGGCCCCGGCTCAGCAGGAAGGTCACCCCCGTTTCCTCATTTCGCTTCAATTACCTACAGGCAGCTGGCCGCCCACCTGGGTGCTGGCGAAGGCCCCAGGTACTTGGGCTTGCTGACCCCCGAAGCGGAGGGTCAGCTGCACATTTCCTTGAGTTTGAGGGAGACGATTTAATCTCTTTATCCACCTCTTCTTCCCATCTGGACAGGAGGATTCAATCACTCCGGCCTGCCTGCAAACCCTTCAGAGTGGGCAGTTCCACTTTTTGATCTCTGGGTGGGGGTGGGGGGGCATCAGAAGAGTCCCAAACTGGAAAGGTGAGCTACGGAAAGAAGTCACGGAGATAAGGGAGAGTGGAGGGAGAAATGAGCAAAACAGAGCACTTGGCGGTGGGGGCGGGGGGATGAAAAAACAGGGAAAAATAGAAACAGAGTTCCAGGCTCTGTGACACTGGCACTGAAAGAGAAAGCTCCTTGCTGTTTTTGCACAGCTGCCTGCAAGCTGCCAAGTGGCAAAGGAGCCAGCAAAAGGCACAGGATTGGAAAGTGCTACCCAGCAGTCTGTGTGTTCTGCAATTAACAAGGGCTAAGTGAGTGGAAGGCACTGACAGCTCTCCGGCTCAGAGAGCCTCAGGGGGCGAGCACCAGCCTGGGGAGGACCCCGCCTCAGAGACTAGTGCCTGCTCCAAGGGAAAGGCTGTGATCAATTCATCGGATGGCCTGCCTTTTATAATTATTTTTTTTTTTTGCCCCAGGGCCAGGCAAAGGAGGGCCAGCCGCCGCAGTGGGTGGAACGGAGTCCGTGGGAAGTGGTGAGAAGAAGGCACAGACCTGAGCTCTCCTGGGAGCCTCCAGACACCAGGATGTAGGACGGCCAATTTGTGCCCCAGTTTCCCCTCAAGAAGTGTTAGCATCAAAGACCGGAGAGGCCTCTTCCTGGCACCGTCATGGGCAGTGGGGGCCAACATCAGTGAATATTGATTTTAGAATACACCGACAAGGGCCAGGAGATCCTGGTATTCTTGGCACCAGTTGGCAATAGGACCTGGGCATTTTGATCCCTAGTTTGGTGTCAGATCTACTTCCCTAGATCTCCAGATGCCAACATAGGATCGGGTGTGCTGTGGCTGAGGGGAGAATGATCTGCTTCCTGGAGCCCACGGCTACCCACGGGAGGGAATTCACCACGCTCCATGTCACTGGGTGAAGAGGCATGATTTCCCAAGGCCCTCTGTCCCAGGCCATGCGGAAGTGCCTGTGTTCCCAAGTAAGTCACGCTTGTCTTGCACCTGCGTGTATGTGATAGCATCTAGCAGCGACTTGGCCCCAAGGAGTCATGGCTGGGGAGATGGGTCGATAAATGAAATAAATGATTGAGAAGCCCTCTGTTGGAGAGAGAAATATGAATGAGACACGATTTATGGTATTGAGGATCTCAGGGTCTAGTAGGACAGATAAACCGACAAAGAAATAACCGTCATAGGCTTAAATAGTTTAAGTCTATAGACCCACAGCTTGAGAACCGCTGCTGTAGAGCCTAAGGCAGCTGTGGGCAAACTACGGCCCGCGGGCCCCATCCGGCCAGTTCCGCCGTTCTCTCCAGCCCTCGGAGCCAAAAGAGCAGAGGGTTCTCTTGCTCTCCCCTCCGCTCCTTCACCAGCAGCCCAAGATGAGAGTGCCAGCATGGTCAGGTTGCTTTTGGTCCGGCCCTCCGGTCCAGTTTAAGAACCCATTGTGGCCCTCGAGTCAAAAAGTTTGCCCACCCCTGGCCTAAGGCCATCAGAAAACATAGATATTTACATTACGATCCATAACAGTAACAAACTTACAGTTATGAAGTAGAATGAAAATAATGTTATGGTTGGGGGTCACCACAACACGAGGAGCTGTATTAAAGGGCCGGGGCATTAGGAAGGTTGAGAACCACTGCTACAGACAATGCCGGAGGAGCAGAGGAAGGACGTTGTAGCTGCGTGGGAGAAGTAGCCAGGGAAAGCTGTTGAGAGGAGGTTGTACACGCTACCTGGGCCTTAAAGGACGTGCAGGGGTGTTTCAGTTTTCCAGTGGCCAAGGTACGGGAGGGGAAGGGCAGCTTAAGTTGACACTGCATAAGCAATATATAAATATGTAAACAAGCCGTGAAAAAACAACAACAAACAGTTGGGTCTGGAAGAAGTGCAAGCTAAGGTTGGAGGTGTGGGCTGGGGTTGGGCTTGAATGGCAGGCAATGCTTCTGACTTCTGAGAATCAAAGCTGTCAGCCACCTAAACCTTGGGTCTACAGACCCTGGGCAAAACTGTTTAGTTTTCCAAATGCCCAGCAACCATGTCCCAGGAGGGTCATCAGAAGGGTATGGCTGGTCAAGAAAGGATCTGGGGGTGGCATGTTTTGGGACAATGCCTGTGTGGCAGGTCACAGCTGGGTGGAGCTGAACCCCAGCACCGTAGCCTCTCTCAGAGCAGGTGAGTCTATGACCCCCCACCCCCCAAACTTCCCTCTTACAGACTGTAACTTTCCCCTCAGGTCATTCAAATATGATGTGTTCATTGTAAAAAAAAAAAATTAATTAAAAAACGGAAAAATAAAACTAGGAGGAAAAAGACTCCCCTGGACTATCCACACAGAGACGACTGCCTTAAGGACATGCGACTCTCTTCTGTGCATTTGGCTCCCCAAGGTTCTGGTCACGTAGGTGCCAGCTTGGAGCCCCAGCTCCCCTTCCAGCCTGCACTGGTTGGATCCCTATCTGACCCCTGTTTGTGGGGAACTTGCCCGAGTCACTTTCAGTGTCTGAAGCTCAGAGATTGTTTTGGACCTCAGGAGCCCACGCCTCTTGGACCTTTGCCTGTGGCAGGTCACCCATTCTCTGACGGTGGCTCTAAGGTTGCGTTAGGAGGAAGGTGGGATGGAGAAAAGGAATAAAGAACACAAGGCGTGGTCTTATTAAACAGGCTCCATTTAGAAATAGACAAGAAATATTAAGATAGGTTGAGAGCAAGTATCATGAGTTGATAACTAAGTATAATTATTATGCATCAATGTCAGTTTAGACTAATGACTGCCATTTCTAGGTACAAGGAACAAAAGCTGAAGCTTTTAGCATCAACAACAGTTTGCTGGAATGCCTCGTGGGCCTGGAATTCTGGAGGGAATTGGGTCTTCTTCATAGGCACACTTCCCCCATCTCTTGACTCTTACACTTTCAGTTTCCCAACTCCTTTTATCTTAGCTATTTTGGATAATGATTTTATGAAAACACGAGTCCTTGTCTTCTTAATCACACATGGAGAAAACCCTGGGTACCTTTAAATGCCAATGTGGTTGTCACAGTGAATAAAGGATTTTGCACCTTGCTAAGCACCAGGCTGCAATACTGGAAAAAAACCAAAAAAAAAACCACCAAAACAAAACACCCCCCCCCCAAAAAAAAAAAAAAAAAACCAGATAAAAAGAACAGCCATTCAGGCTCCCACATGCTCAAACCTCTTTAGGAGCCAGTGGTGTGATATTTGTGTACTAGAGGCCCGATGCACAAAATTCGTGCCTCTCCCTCAGCGCCCCCCCTCCTGAGCCCCCGCCACCGTGGCTTTGTCCGGAAGGTCACCCGGAAAGACGTCCAGTCTAATTAGTGACCTGCTTCTATTGTTATAGGTTAGTGGCCAGTGCACAGAGAAAGGGAAATCACCTCTTGTGGCAGGCATTCCCCATTCAGCGTATTTACACAAGTGAGCTCGCTCCGGTCCCCCCCCCCCCCCATTTCAGGACACTTTCTGCTAAGCGAAGGGACCCACAGGAGCCCCCCCACTTGGGAGGACAGAGGCCCATTGCCCCCCGAAAGAAGCTGTGCTTCGTGGTCTGATTTCTGGCAGCTGCAAGAACGAGGGAAATCCCGTGGCGGCAGCCCCACTCCATGAGGGCCTGAGCTGCTAACACAGCGGTTCCAAAGGGCGGCCTGGGCTCGGGTCCAGTGTCATTACCGATTAGCTACGGGACTTTGGGGAAGACACTTAATTCCTCAGCACCTCAGCTTCCGTTCCAATAAAGTGGCCACGATAATGATACCTGCCCTGCTTCCCTCACTGTCGCTTCCAAGATGAAATTAGGAAATGAAATATTCTCAAGTCCCGCAGTGCCGTCCCAGTGCACGGGTCATTATGGCTCCCTTTCCCCCTTCCCCGCGCTCAGCGGAGGGAGAAGGGAGCGTGGTGGCCAGAGCTCATCCTGCGAGCTTTCTTTTGCCATGATGGGCCTTAAGGAGTCTCCTGGCAGGGTCAGCCTCATGAGGCTAATGGCTGTGCCGTGGGCTCTGTGGGCTGGGAGGTTACTCAGCTGTGAATGTGGGCCCGTCCTGCTGGGTCCGCACTCACCCGGCACGGGGAGTGCATGGTACATAATGTTTATTAATAGGCCTTGATGAAGGGCATTAATATCTCCTAATGACACCATCTGAGCCCGGCCTCCTTCCTTCTCTTGCTCCTTGCTCCTTTCTCTCCCCGCTACCCCATGGAGACACACACATGCACAGAGTGTGACGGACGCAGGCGGGCTAGAAGAGGGTCAGGAGAGAGAGCAGTGGGAGGAGGGGGGCTCGGGTGGGGCCAGCCACAGGGGTCAGACACAGGGTCCGGGTGAGGGAGGAAGAAGCTGCCTGCTCTGCTGTCGGGTGGAAACTTGGCCAGAAACGGCTTGGTGGTGGGAGCAAGGGAAGGAAAACAGTGGCAAGACTTTTCCAAAGCTCGGCGGGAAGGGTGGGGAGTGGCAGGGGCGAGAGGAGCAGCCGGAGCTGGAGGCCTGGGCTCCTGAAAGGAGGGGAAGGGAAGTAGCCAAGGCTGCAGCTCACTGGGTGTGAGATGTGGGGGACAGGGGTGAGAGCCAGAGAAGGGGAGAGTGGTGAATTACACTCACTACTCCTCACACATTTACACACTCACAGACACACGCTCACACTCACACAACACTCCCGAGAGGTCAAACTCATGCTCACATATACACACATATAACACACTTACGTGCACACACACATATTCACAAACACACATGCTCACACACTTATGCACACATGTTCACAGACACCCATGCTCTTATAATGAGTGCTCTCAAATATGCACTCATAATACTCATATATGCTTAGACATACATTCACATACCCATCCTCACACACATGTATACATTTACACACACTGTACACTCTTACACACACTCACATATACACACCCACACATACACACCTAGATTCATATGCATATACTCAAATATACACAGTCACACACACACACACACACACACACACACACACACACACAAACACACACACACACAGCCTTTTGCTGGTGGGCATGTCAGGGCTTAACAGGAGGGGAGGGGGCACTTGGGAAGGGGCCAGCGGTGAGGCTATGGATTGGACTGTGGGATCGGGAAGGGCGGGTGTGGGAAGGGATCGCCAGGCCCCTGGCAGGAGACCAGGACGGAGATGACTGATTAGGACCGAGGTCTGTGAGTAAGAACTGAGCTGGTCTGTTACCTCCCAGAGTCTGAGCGCCAACAGCAGGGGTGCAGGAGGAAGGGGGAGCACTGAGGGAGCTGGAAGCGGTGGCGCCCAGGAGCACCTGGACCCTGCGCCCCTGCACTCCCGACCCTGTCCCCTCTCCGACCCTGCGCTCCTCCCCATGCCCTGGCAGGAGGCTGCAGGTTGGCCTGCTCCCCTCTCCTTGGAGCAGCAGAGCAATTAGGAAATGGGTGCAGCTAATCCCCCTAACAAACAGGGCTTAGGCAATTATGGCCCAACCAGAGGGGAGAGAGCTGCCGGCCTGCCTCCTCAGGCCTGGCCCTTATCACCTCCATCTCCAGCAGGCGGTCTTTCTGGCTGGGTGGCTGCCACCCCAGGAGAGGACAGGAGGAACTGGGGAGGACCCATACGCTGAGAAGAGGCGACCTGAGTAGACCTTAGTTTCCCAACTTCAACTGGACCAAGGGGCCCAGCGTTCCCCGAGCGCCCCCTGGCCTGGGACGTGGTACCCCAGGGCTTGTAAATGGTCCGGGGGCGGCTGTTGTCTGGATTGCTCCAGGGGCTGTGAGAGCTGCATGGGGCTCTCCCAGGTTCTACGGAATACAGATGCCCTGCTCAGCAGTGTCCTCTGCCTTCTGCCCTACCAATCTTTCTACCTCCTCTCTTTGTGCCTAAGAGGCACCCCTCACCCTCCCACCCTACTCTCTACTGACAACCAGGAAATGGGCCACTGTCTCTGGTTGCTCTGCCCTCCTGGGCGCCATCTAACATGTGGACGGCCCTGGAGGACCCAGGCCATAGGAGGGAGAAGGGAGTAGGGAGGGGAGCCCAGTAATCATGGGCCCCGCCATGGCTCCTTGGGGGAAGCTGGCAGGAGTGATGGGAGTCAGGCCCTGGCTCTCTTCTCTGCTTTGTCTCACTCCTTCATCCTATTTAGGTTCCCATACATGGCCTTAGTGAGGAGATAAGGCATAATCTATACTTTTGGACCTCCTTTCTCCTTCCCTACCAAAAAGCTCAAGGAAGGAAGGAGAGAGAGGGAGGGAGGAGGAGAAGGAGAAGGAGGAGGAGGAGAAGGAGAAGGAGGAGGAGGGGAGGAGAGAGAGAGAGAGAGAGAGAGAGAGAGAGAGAGAGAGCGAGCCTTTTTTTGGAAGAAAGGTTGGGGATCAAGAATTTTGAGCTAGAAAAGATGCAGGCAAGATTAGGAGGCTCAGTGAAACCCAGTGCTCCTTAGACAGTGTGACAACAAGGAGAATCAGTCAAGATCTCATTCCAATCACATCTTGGTCTTTTCAGAGGGACTGAGCGCGACCTTGGTCCTAGTGCCCCAGCCCCTTGTTACTCAGAGCAGCAGCACCTGGGAGCTCTTTAGAAATGTAGGACGTAGGGCTCCACCCCTGGCCTAGTGAACCAGATTCTTCCTTTTAACCAGAACCTGAGGTCATTCTCATGCACCCTAAGGTCAGAGAAGCACTGCCCCCCAGTCCTGCTCTGTGGCTCCAGGTCCCTAGATTGGGCAGGGGGGTCCTCATTAGACCTGCCGTGCAGCAGGGGTGGGCCCATGACCAGGAGACACCAGGGCTGGTGTGTACATCCTCTTCCCTGCACCCCTTCCTCGAGCTGCGAAAGCACCCCAGCTCAGTGGCTCTTGGCATTACTCCCTGTCTGAGCCTCTGAGTCTCTGGAGTTGGGCAAGGCAGCTGCTCCCCCGGGGGACCTGTGTGGCCACCGCTGGGTGCACTGCTGATAGTGCTCCAGGGAGAGAGAGAACCAGACGTTCTGGAAGGAAGACTGAGGATCAAGGATTTTGAGCTGACACACCCACTGGTGCTCCCTTCTCCTGGTCATGCTCTGCACTTCCAACCCTATCTGAGCAGAGAAATGGTCATTCCCCAGGAGTTAGGGACGTGGGAAAGGAGGAGGCAAGAGAGAAAGGCGTGCGAGGTTGCCTAGGTTTGTGGGTCAGGGCCTGTTTTAGGGTCCTGGTCCCAGCAGGAGACCTGCAGCCAAGAGACATCCTCGGGTTTCTCTCCTCAGAAATGTCTCAGCAAAGCTGGCATCCTGACAAGCTGCCCCCACCTGCCTATGTCGAGCCAAGCTCATGGGCCTGGGCCAGGAGAACAGCGACTGTGGCCCCCCAGCAGCCTGCCGGGTCCGGGGCCACACAGACGTCAGTGGAACCAGGGCGTGCTCTCATTCTGTTGTGTCACCTTTTACAGTGCCCGCCAGGCAAATGCCAATCTGGGGAGCTTGGCAATTACAATGAAAAAACAACCGAGACTGAGCTCAATAAACTCCACCCTGACCTCACAGTTGGTCCCATCCATCTCTGGAATGCTTGGGGACTGACATAACCCCGGGGAGAGGGAGGGAGGCCTGGCCCTCTCTGGCAAGGCAGCTGAACCTGGTCGCTAGGCTGCCCCTTTACTAGGTGGTCACCTGTTAAGGGCCACTCCGCTGGGCTCCACGGGCCAATGGGAAGGTTCGTGAGCCAAGGGCCCTGGCTGCCCCGGGAGCTGGCACCCGCCTTCCTCCTGGCAGGTGAGGAGCTGGGCTGGGGACAGGAGCAATGCTTGGCTTCCAGCCCCACGGAATCATCATCTCAAGAGTGTGTTGAAACGAGCTTTGCACAACCTTGAGGAGGGCCCAGAAATTCCAGGTGACAGTGCCCAGGGCCACGAGGAGATGGGAGGAAAGGGGACAGGGTGACAGCAGGGAAGAAGCCCAAAGGGGTCAAGGGCCCATAGCTTTGGGCTCCACAGCTGCTGGCTCCCCAGACTTCTGGGTCCAGCGCTCAGCTCGCCTCCTTCAGTCCTCGCCCGTGGGGCTGGCCGGCCGGCCGGGGCCTTCCACGGGAGGGGTCTGGGACTCCAGGCTGCCAGGCCCATCTCCAGGCTGTGGCCCAGGGGGGTGACACAAACTTCTCCCCAGAACTTTTTGTTGTGAGCAGCGAGTTGCCCTGGCTTCCTGGGCTGCAGCACACAAGCGAGGGGCCTCTAATGAATGCAAACGACAGCTGATTAGTCTGCCAGCTCCGCAGCCCTGCTCCTCTCTGCGGGTCTGCCCACGCCTCGTTCAGCCTCCGTGGCCCGCACCAGCGGAGTGAGCTCCGAACTGTTATTATTACTACCGGGGCTTCCAGGCCTGACGGGGAAGAGGGCATGCCCCGCCCCTCCTCTGCCTCCTGCGCCTGCGGCCTGGCATGCATGAGGGGCTGGCAAACTGCGGCTCTCTAGCCACATGCGGCTCTTTGGGCCCTTGAGTGTGGCTCTCCCGCAAAACACCACGGCCTGGGCGAGTCTATTTTGAAGAAGTGGCGTTAGAAGAAGTTTAAGTTTTAAAAAAATTGGCTCTCACAAGAAATTTCAATCGTTGTCCTGTTGATATTTGGCTCTGTGGACTGATGAGTTTGCCGACCACTGGCCTAGACAATGGCAGATAGTTTGCTTTTCAGATACTGGCTGACGAGGACCTTGAGAAAGCAGCCAGACCGCCAGGTCATTCCCACTGCGGGGAAAGGCAGAGAGAGGACAACCGGGGCTGGGGAGAGCCCCTCTTTCCATCCCAGTTCCCCTGCCCTGGCTCCTGAGCGCTTGCTAAGTGCCACGCACTGTGCCACGCGTGGGCGGGGACACGATAGTAACGAGGTAATTGCAGGCGTGATGAGTTCTAAGAAGAATTCTTACAGAGGGCTGCGTCTGGGGAGCAGGGAGGGCTTCCTGGAGGAGGCACAAACAGGCTGTCTACTTGAGAAGAGTGGTGCCAGGCAGAGGGATGGAAAGGCCCCTCTTCCCAGACTCCAGCTACCTGGCCCCGGGCTCTTCCAGGGCCTCCTGGTTCCCAAGGAGCCCCAGGCCCTCATCATCTCCTCCTGGAGCTGCCCGCCCTCCCCTCGGGCTGCTTGGCTCCTGGGGAAGGAAGGAAGGAAGGAAGGAAGAAAGGAAGGAAGGAAGGATTGGGTTGGAGGCGCAGGAAAGGGACTGAGATTCAGGCCTAGAGGGCTACTGACCTTCTGGGCAGGTCCCCCTGACAGGAAGAGAAGCAGAACTCCCTTTGGGGAAGAAACACCCCAGTTTCTACTGCAATAAAGAAAGGGCCCGAGCTCTCCCTGCAGCCTCTAATGATGGGGTTGGGGTGTAATGAATATCTGGGTGCTCATAAAACAGGCTAATGACCGCCCTCATTTAATGGACCCCTTTCATCCTCACCCGTTCCCAAACCAGAAGGAACCATCCTGGGGGCTGAGCCACACAGCCCAGCTGTTTGGGGTAGGGGCGGGGGCCAGTTGGTCCCCGAGTCCCAGGACCCTCAGAGACTGCCTTTCCCTCCTCCAGCTCTTATCTGCGTGAACCAGCCTCAGGAATTTAGGTCGATGTCTGAGCAGCCTTAGGAAGTGGGCAGGGGATGGGGAGGGAAGAAGCACACCCTGATTCTCTAGAACCGTGTCGACACTGGTGCCACGTGGTTGTTGTTGGTGGTGGTGATGGTGATGGCAGCGGCAGGGAGAGCGCGTTTAGCACCTCTGGAGGCACCACGCCCCCTTCCTCTGCCCAGAGCCTGATAGGATCTCACAGAATCATCCCAGCCTCAACTCAAGCACCTGAGAAGCCCTACACTCGGGAGGGAGGGAGGGACTGGCCTGCTGAATCACCAGCAACACCTGTGTTTTGCTTGGGAGGTCTCCCGCTCAGGGACTAGCCAAGCCTGACCCTGTTTGGCTTCCTGGAACTTGGTGAGATCACAGCCTGGGGTGTTGTGGCTGCAGGCCAGGGTGACCTGCGGTGCAGGGAGGGTTTTTAAGAGAGATACTTGCCCCTGTGTTCCCAGGCCTCGCTCAGTGTGAAACTCAGATTGTTCCCTGAGCCCCACCCCCACCCCGATTTGGCTGTCGAAATTGGTCAGGGGAACATGAAAAACCACCTGGGATAAAAATGTGTAGTGGAAAGAAACAGCCCCCTTGCCATGGACAAGCCCCTGGGTGGTTGCAGGAGGTCTTCGTGACGGGCAGCATCCAGGGGAGATGGTTTGGGCAGAACCAGAATCCCCAAGCCCCTGAGGATGGAGAGACAGCCTCGTTTGCTCTCCCCAGAGTTCTGGAGCTGCCGAACTGTGCTCTTCTGGTCAGAGCTTGGGCAGGAGCCACGGACCACCATGACAGGGTCTGCCCGTGGCAAAAACTCATTAGTGAGTCAGCCTGAAGCCTCAGTGTTCCCATCTGAGCGCGGCCCCGCCCTGCCTCCAGGCCATCTGTAGATAATTGGGGTCCGTATAGGGCAGAGGATCCCAAGAACACCCCGCCTTCCTCCCCTTAAGAGGCAATGGCCCCCTCACCATGGAGGGCAGAGAAAGCACTGCCCCAGGTCCCACTGAGCCTCTCAGCCCGGCCGGCACAGTGTGAAAGGGACACTCAGAGAGGCACAGGTTGAAGCCCAGGGTTTGGAGAGTGGGAAGTGACAGGTAGGGTGAGTCACTCGGCGGGGGTGACGGGTGTTAGAGAGTTACAACCACTGTCCTAGGCGCGTGTCAGACACTCTCCCCATCTCGGGCGATTGACACCACTGTGTCATTTAATCCTCTTCACAAGGAGGCAGAAAGGGCAGAGGTGACCACCCCCAATTTGCAGGTGAGGTCACAGCCCTGAAGAGGTGAAGTGACTTGCTTGAGATTAGAGTCCCAGTTGGAGGCAGGTCTGGGAATGGGGTCCAGGGGTGCTGGCCCGTGACCCACAGTCCAGCGTTCTTTGGCCTATACCGCATAACAGAAGGAGCTGTGTTAGGGGAACCCATTCTGAAGGGAAGAGGTGCTTTCTGTCCTCATTGCTGGAATTGCTCAGGTGTCCCCCAGATGTGCTCAGATTGGGCTAAAAGACCCGTCTAGACCAGGGGTGGGCAAACTTTTTGACTCCAGGGCCACAATGGGTTCTTAAACTGGACCGGAGGGCCGGGACAAAAGCAACCTGACCATGCTGGCACTCTCATCTTGGGCTGCTGGTGAAGGCGCAGAGGGGAGAGCAAGAGAACCCTCGGCTCTTTCGGCTCCGCGGGCCGGATAGAACAGCCGAACGGGCCGGATAGTTTGCCCACGGCTGGTATAGACCTTCCCAAGTCTCTCCTTGGCCATGGCCAGGCCTGGGGGCAGGGAACAGGGACAGGCCACTTTCTCTAGCTCCCTTTGGACTGAGTGGACTCTGAGTGAGACCATTGGGGGAGGTCTGAGAAGGGTGCAGGCTGGCTCACACTTTATTTTTTTGGTCTGGTTCACACTTTTCTTCTGCCCTGACGTCTTCCTCCATAGCCCTTCTCCCACTGCTTCCTCCTTCACACTCTGGCTTGGCTCTACGGTGGTGTGAACCCCACTTGAGCTAGAACTGCAGCAGCCTGCTCCTCTCTCCTCTCGCCCTGAGCTCCTCCAGAGCACCCCATCCCCATACTTCTCCCTATCCTGCTCACAGGAAGTGCCTGGGGCAGCGGGGAGGGTCTGACACACACACACACACACACAGACACACACACACACACACACACACTGCCTTGTCCATGACATCCACATCCACTAGTGCCCTTGGTCATCCCAACGGCCCCGCAAGGCAGGAAACTGAGGCGGGGGAGGGGGGAGGGCAGCGACTTGTCCAAGTCATTAAGCAGCGGAACTGGAATTAAACCCAGGTACTGTGATTTCAGACATAATTCTCTTTGCTCAGCTCAATGCTGCCTTTCAAATGTTTGCTTAGAAGAATGTGGGAGGAGGAAGTGACAACATGGATTCCGTGTCTATGGAATTGCATCAAGGTGTTGTCCCCTGGTTTGGACAACGCACCCAACTTGTGGCAGGAGAAGCAGCCTCATTTCACTAGATTCCCCTTCCTTCCTTCCTTCCTTTCTTTCTTCCTTCCTTCCTTCCTTCCTTCCTTCCTTCCTTCCTTCCTTCCTTCCTTCCTTCCTTCCTTCCTTCTTGTCCAAAAAACATTTGTTTGTTTGCTTGCTTCTTCAGTGACCCGTGAAGGGGCGGTGGGGTCATCCCTGCTTGCTGTGGCTTCCGTTGGGAGGAGGGCCACCTCTCTGGAAATCCAGGTGCTCAGCTGGGGTGCCATCCTGCGCGATGAAGAGCCCTGGGCACAAGGGCTGATCAGTCTGGGGACAGCTTGGGCTTTTAGGTTCGGAAACGCCTAGATGTGGTATCTGCAGGCCCTGGCTGCGGTCTGTGATTCCGTTCTCTGGCCCTTCTGAAGGAGTAGGGTTGGGGGACAGTGTCAGCCTCCTCTCTCCCGGGACTAGGGACAGTTGGTTAGATCTCTGCCGCAGGGGCGAGCCACTGGATTTCTCCTCCTCCTCCCATCTTATTCCAGCCTCCTCCAATGTCCTCTCCTTCTCTCCTTCCTTCACAGGGTACCCCAGCCCTCTGTCAGGAAACAGCTCCTTCAGGCCATCTGAGCCCCAAAGTCTGCCTCCTCTTGATCAGCACCGCCCAACAACATTCTGTGACGGAGGCAATGCTCTGGCTCTGACTGTCCCATGCGGAACCTGCTGGCCACAGGTGGCTGCTGTTGAGCACGTCAGTGTAGCTCATGCTGCCAAGGAACCGAATTTTTTTTAACATTTCATTACATTTTAATTGATTTTCATTTTAGTAGATTGTGGCCACTGAACTGGACATCAGAGCTCTAAATGATACTGAATGCTGGACTCCCAGGAGATCCCGGGAGGCACCCCAACTTCTGTTGAGGCCCTGACTCCTCCCCCAAATGCCTTTCTACTCAGGATCCTGATCGGCAGCTTGTGAGAGACCCTAAAGGCCTGGAGCTAGGTGACCCTCGCCACTGGATCTGTGAGACTCAGTGGCCACTCCTGTGAAATAATGAGGATAATTTCTTGCCAGCTCCCAGGCTTCCTTTCAGCTCTAAGCTCCATGCCTCTTTGGGTCACAGCCTGCTCTGACCGGATCTGGTGAGTCAGTTGGAGCAGCAGCAGTTGGAGCAGGCAGAGTGTGTGTGTGTGTGTGTGTGTGTGTGTGTGCATGCATAGATATGTCTGCACGCCTGGGAAGGGGGTTCTGAGGGACAGCAGTGAGATCCCAGGGGATCCTGCTTATCGAGCCTGACAGCATCCTGGGATGAAGAAAAGGGTTAAAGGCTCTGTCATTAGGGAGGTTGCAGCCTGACTACACTGTTGGCAGCGTTTGCCTGCTCCCTGGCTCCGGGCTGTTCCAGTGATGCCCCAGACTTCCGCTTTTGCCATAAAAGTATCCCGGAAAGTCTTCCCACAGAGGCCCCCCGGGGCTTTCATAGGGAATGTGTAAGTGTGTGTGTGTGTGTGTGTGTGTGTGTGTGTGTGCGCATGTGCATGCTCCCTGCAGAGCTGTGGGCCCTGGCACTGGAGGGATGTCTGTTCCAGCCTGGGCGGAGGCAGGAGGAGGAGCTTCGCCAGGACCAGGACCCTGGCTTACGCAATGCTTCGCCTCTTAGTCAACTTGGACAACTTGGACCCACTGCACGCACTAACTACACTGTGCGAAAGGGAGATCAATTAACCTTTGCTGCTTTGCCCCTGTCCAAGCCTCTGCTGCAGATTCCCACTCCCCTCCCCCCGCCCTCCCCAATCAGGAAGAAGGGGGAAGATTCCCCACGAGAGGGCTGTTCTTAGGGTTCTTGAGTGTGATGGAGGCTCCAAGCCTGTGGCTGAGGTTGGAGGGACATGGCCAACAGAGAGAAGAGGCTGCCTTCTTGTCTGCCCCGGAAGGTGCCAAGCCTCCAGGGATCTCAGGTTATAGAACCCGCCTGGCGGAGAGTTGCATCAGAGCGAAACTGCTTGCTAGATGCCTTGGGGGAGAGGGCACTGAGGGCTTGCGATCCTAATTTCCCAACTTTAGGGTGCTTAGGGTCAAATCCCAGCCCTCCAGCAGCTCTGCCCCTCCCCAGTATTCTTCTGCACTTGACTGCATGCAGATGGAGGTGGTCTCTGGGATGAGGGAGGTGTGTGTGTGTGTGTGTGTGTGTGTGTGTGTGTGTGTGTGTGAATCAGAGGTCACCAGGCTTTAATCAGCCCTGAGTCAGACAGGTGGGTGGAAACATCCTCAGGTAGTCTTGGGGTTCCCCACAAGCAAGAGTTTCCCAGGAAGAGGGCCCTGCCTGGAAGCTATGGGGCTCTGACTGCATGCTAAGTCTTTCTCTGCCATCACTGGACGCTCCAGGAGAACAGAGGCCTCTACAAAGGAGTGATTTAGAAGCAGGCCAGCAGGACCCTGGAGGCAGGGAGCTGGACCAGAGGACTCGTTGGATCCCTTCTCTGTCATTCCATGCACAGGACGCACCCAGTCAATGTCTCTTGGTTCTGCGGGCCTGCCTTGGTCAATTGAGAGCTTGGGGAGGCCTGCTGATGGGTGGGTCTAGAACAGCCGTGGGCAAACTACGGCCCTCGGGCCAGATCTGGCCCGTTCGGCTGTTCTATTTGGCCCGCGGAGCCAAAAGAGCCGAGGGTTCTCTTGCTCTCCCCTCCACTCCTTCACCAGCAGCCCAAGATGAGAGTGCCAGCATGGTCAGGTTGCTTTTGTTCCGGCCTTCTGGTCCAGTTTAAGAACCCATTGTAGCCCTCAAGTCAAAAAGTTTGCCTACCCCTGGTCTAGAAGGTGGTACCCCATAGAGCTCTGTTGGACTTTCTGAATTTGCTCCAGGGTTTTCACTTCCCTGGAAGTAGGTACGAGAGTGGGGATAGTTGGAAAGGTCTGCAAGTTGCTCTTCAGCTACGCATGGCCTTGGCAAGAAAGCCATGGGGTGTGTTCCCCCATCATTAGAGCTGCCGCCAGATTTCCCACAGTACAGAGAGTGAGAGCCTGAGGTCTGGCTGGTTGGCACCTCCCCCATACACCTCTGGGGGCCTCTGTGTCTCTCTTTTTGATTAAATCTGTGGACAAGAGGGCCCCTCTATGTAATGTCAGTTGTAGGAGCACAGCTATCTTCCTGGAATCTCTCCCTACCCTGCTAGAGGTGGGAGCCATGCCTTCCCCAGCCCCTGCCTCTTTCTGTCTCCTCTCCCCCTGGACAGGGGAGTCACTATCCGGGGCATAGACACCAAAGGCAGCCTACCCCTCTCCAAGATGATCCCCATTTGCCTCTTGGTCTGAACATTGCCATCATGCCTTCCCTTCCTTGATCAGATTCCCCATAGAGTTGGGCAGCTGCAGACAGCCGTGGAAGCCCAGGTGAGCCATGGATGCTGAGATCTGAAGGGGGTATGGGAATCCCTTAGCGAGGTCCACCCTCTGCATTTTGCTGACCAAACAATGCAGGGCCCTGGCACCACAGGACCCCTTTGGCAGGGGTGGGGAACGTCCAGCCAGAGGGCCGTATGAGGCCCACAAAATCCTCTGGTCTGGCCCTGCCAAGGCATTAGGGTGAGTTGATTAAATGTTTAACCAAATACAGCAGGCTAATTTTTAAGTTGGTAATTTTATGTGGCCCAAAGATGATATTATAAGTGCCTGAATGGCCCTTGGCAGAAAAAGTTTCCCCACCCTGACTTATAGGGTCTAAATCTCATTCTACTGATTCCCAGTGTGAGATAATTTATAACAAATTAACTCTTCTTCTCTCCCCCCCCCCCCCCCCCAGGGTCTTGAATGTGCAATGGAGCTGGAATTTGGAGGTTTCTCTTCTTCCAAAATCCAGGTGGATGGTTCTGGGCACATGGCTGGTGTTTAATAAATGACTGTGGATTGACCTGAATCTCTGGTGACTGCTCTCTCACCTTCTGTAGGAAGGAGGGGCTTACCCTGGTAGACCGTGGCTTGTCCCCTCACTGCTGCCATCCTCCACATTCCCACTCTCGCCGGGAAGCTGGGAAGGAGGATGCCAGATGCCCCGTTCCCCCATCCCAAGGGTCCCACTTTGTTCTCTCAGGACTTCCTTCCGTGCTAAGACCTTAAGCCGAGGAGTCAGTCTGTACAGTGCAGCCACCCCCGACTAACTGCAGAGAAGTAAACAAGATGGTATTGTGCCAGGGGAGAGGAGTTACATCAAAAGTATCTCAGAGAGGAAGAAAGCCAAATTTTTATATGAGATGCATGGACAGGGGGAGAGAGAGAGAAAAAAAAATGCCTGGGTAATTAAGTTAATAGGTTTCTTAAAGAATGCCCTTGTGAGTGATGTTCAACACATTCAAGTGTTGACAAGAAGGTATTGAACCCGACGCCCACACAGCGGGCAGAAGCATGCTTCGGCTCCGACACACCTTCTTTGTCTGAAACTTGTAGTAAAACTGCGCGCTGGGTTGTGAAATCTGTCCCAGGCCATCTGTGCCGCAGGGGTTCCGAGGTCAAGCCCCCTGCTTCCAGGGGTGGGCTAGGACGGCCACCCCGAACTAAGGACCCAAGATGGAGAGACTAAAGGTTGGGGTCCACTCAGAAGCCTCGCTCTGCCCTTGTGAGACCTGGGGACCTCTGAGGTTCCCGGAGACAACTTGTGGGCCTTTTGCGGGTTGGGCATGAAGCCCTGCCCCTCCCCTCTGAGCCCCAGCTGCCTTGGGCAGCTTGGGTGTGATGCTCAGGGACATCTCTTCGATCGTAGGGCCAGGGCTTCCCTGTCGTGATGCGCTAGTGGAAGAATCTCGGTGGATGTGTGAGCATGGGTTTTCCCTTTCCCTTAGATCTGTAGTAGGAAGAGAGAGAAACCCCAATTGGTGGTGGGCTGGTGAAAAGGAGCCTTGTCTCTCTGCCTATGTATCTGCATTTAAAGCAAGCTTTCGGTGGTGTCACAGGTATGTTTTGAGCACAAATGGAGCACCCTTAAAAACAAAGGAGCACCTCCCTTTGCCCAGCAGCCTGCCCCAAAGGCCCCGCGCAAGGATGGGGCTCGGCCTGCTGCTGGCCTCTCAGCCTGCCTGCCCCGGCTGGCATCCATCCTCTCGTCATCAGCCGCCGACTCACCCATCTTCTCTCTCTGTTATATTAGGCTCAGACTTATCGGGTGATCAGAGTTTTCAGGTTAGGGCCTGAGTCGCGGGGACTCTGTCACAGTTGTGGTGGCCAGGTTTGCAGAGTGGAAATGTGGTGACCGCTTGTATCTCCGTGAGGGACATTTTCTGCCTTAGATACTGAACAAAACACTTTGGAAACAAAGTCACCCACGTCTGGGTGGCTGTCTGGTCACCCCGAGGAAGCTCATCGTAGGAGAGCGATTTAAAAAACCCCTAGTCAGCGCCAGCAGCAGAAAGCCGGGAGGAAAGACCAGCCCTGAGCTCACCTCAAGTCCCATCCGAGGCTGCATGTCTGTGGTGTGGCGGGAGAGCATGTGGCCTGGAATTTGCCCTCATCTAAGATGGCGGACAAGGAAGGCAGGCCCCTCTTGCACCCGAACAGTTGGGTGAGCTCTTGTCCTGGGCACCAGCCCTTGTTCCGGGGGCTCATTTCTGCCTGGAGGAGCCAGTTCCCACCCCACAATCCCACTGTTCGGGGGATGTAGGATTCTGGGCTTTGCACATTCTCCTAAGTCGTAGTGTTCGGCAAACTCATTAGTTCACAGAGCCAAATATCAACAGGACAACAATTGGAATTTCTTTTGAGAGCCACATTTTTTAAACTTAAACTTCTTCTAATGCCACTTCTTCAAAATAGACTCGCCCAGGCCGTGGTAGTTTGTGGAAGAGCCACACTCAAGGGGCCAAAGAGCCGTATGTGGCTCGTGAGCCGAAGTTTGCCAACCACTGTCCTAAGACATTTCTGTTTCTGGGGAAAGGAGACAGTTTATCATCATTCTGCCTAACTTTCAATGCAGTAGGACACAGGATTGAAGAGAGGGCTCTGGGTTGAGTGTTCGGCCCCTGGGAGCCGCAGAGTGGCCTTCACCGCCACCCCCCCCCCCGCCCCCAAGGCTCCTGCGGAGGAGACAGGAGGGAGCTGTGAGCACCCCAGAAACATGCAGCTTCCCAGAGCAGTCACCTCCTCAGGCGACTTCCCATTCCCACCACCTCCCAGCATCGAAGCTGGGGGAGCCGCTATGGATCTTGATAAGGAGTCAACGATTCCGGGGCATGAGGACAGACTCTTAGCAGGGACATCTTTTTGCATCAAACTCTTTCTTAAAATATTTTTTTCTTCCCTTGGAGAACATCTAGCTAAGCACAGAGCAGACTTCTTAGCCCTGACGAAATAACGGCACCGGATCTGCAGGATCGCTGGTGTGCCGCATGGACAAATGGCGCTGGGAGACCTTGAGAGCTGGGCAGTTCCCACAGCTGCCTAGAGGCTGAGGTTGGCCTCCGAGGAAGAGCCCTCCAGAGTTACCACCATGCTGCAGCCCTGCCCCGGCCCCCAGTCCTGTGGAGGGTGGGAGCCAGGGTCCTGGCCTACAGGCTTTGCTGTGCTGCCAGCAGCATCACCATTGGCTTTTGGACCGGACTTCCCCGCCCCTGTGTGGAGGTGTGAGGGGCTGGAGCCGGGAGGCAGGAAGTGAGCACAGATGGGTTGCTGGGACAGCTGTGCAGGGAACAGAGCACATCTGTCCGGGTGAGTCTGGTTGGGGCCCCTCCCCACAACCTCTACACCCAGTCTACTGGCTCACTGGTGGGGTGTGGACTGGGTTTGGGTCCCAAGTAGGGAACATGATGGAAAAGGAAAGTTTGAAGACAGAGGCCGGAGCTAGGGGTTGCTGGGCTCGGGAGGAGAGCAGGGACAAAGGGCAAAATGGAAAATGGAAACCAACAGGTCAGGTTGCATCTGCTCAGGATGGGCTCTGGCTTTTCATGGCGCTAGAGTGCCCAGGGTCCCGTGTGTCCCACCACCTCTCCCCAGTAAAGCTGCCAGCCCCACCTCTCCCCAGGAGATGCTGTAGATGTTTATTGAATGAGGAAATGATTTTGTGGCCCAAACGGACCGACCCCAGGTTTCCTAGTTAATCCCGTAATTTCCTTGAATCGGCTGTAAGTACTGCAGTGAGAGTTTGTCCCAAGAAGACACCCAAAGAGGTATTTGGGAGATGGAAGCTGGGTGGCATTTTATCAGGAATTAGCTTGCTTCCCCTGTTAGCTCTTTCCTAGGAAACGGGGCAGAGATGAAGGGCTCCTTGTTCTGGAAACTGTATGCAGGGACTCGGCATTATGACCATTTGCATGTGCAGTCGGGGCAGTTACCCCTCCTTCTGTGCAAAGCTGAACCCTCCTGGTGTCGAGCCAGAGAGGCAAGAGTTGTGGATCACATGGAACTCTGTAAGTTGGGAGGGCTCTATCCCCGCCCCTTCCCACCTCCCTGTCATCTCTCTCTGGCTGGTTTTCACATTGTAATGAAAGGAGATGGGAGTTTTGAGTCCCAGATCTGCTGTGGCCATGGGCGAGTCATTTCTGCTCTCTGGGCCTCAGTTTTCTCACCTGTACAATGGGAAAGCTGGACTAGATGACCTCTGAGATCTCTTCGGTGTTCATAGCCATAAACCCGGTAGTATGATGAGTAGGAAATATGGCCCTTGATGTTGTCACTGTCCCCTGAGAGTCTGGGCTGGGGACTTTCCATTAATCTAGGCTTGGGGAAGGGAGGAGAGGCCAGAGAAGGCCCCTTCCCACTCACTGACTCTTTTTCCCAGCCCTCGCTGCCGTAGTGACTCTTCCTGGATGAGATAGTCGAGTCCTGCTTGGAGCCAGAAGGCCTGTGTGAGTGAGTCTTAAATTTCCCAAGCTTCTACTCCTGTTTCCCATTATCCAGGGAGTGTAAGAGAAGTGCCAGTGGGAAGGCAGGAAGGATCCAAGTCCCAAGGGCTTGAGGCCAAAACAGGACATAGATACTCACTCACCTCTAACATTATTTTTGTCATTGTCATCATCATCATCATCATAGCCATCACCCATTGTTAATACTGTGAAACATTTTTTGTTGTTGTAATTCGGTCATGTGCAGGGGAATGAATAAACAAGCAGGAACATTTGGTTACGAGAAGCCTGCACTGTGCTTGGTATGTCTCAGGTCAAGGCTGGTGACTCCAATCCTCACAGAGGGGCTGAGACTACCCCCCCCCGCCCCCCCGCGGTTCGTGGCCATGGCTTAGCGCTCCTCCGGGAGAGAGTGCCCTGCTCTTCGGAGGAAAGGCCTTAGGAACCCAAGCCCCTCCCCCCCCCCCTGCACAGCCGTGTCTTACTCTCTTTGTAGCCCCCACATTGCCTTGGTCGGGGCCGCCACCAAAGGTGCTTACTAAATGCTTTCTGGTAACTATTATGGTGGTGCCCTATAATAAATTCCCCAGGGGAAGTGGGCTGGGAGTGCTCAGAGAGCTACTGAGCTGAGAAACATTAATTCCTTGTCGGGGGCATGTTCCCTACTAAGGATTAGCGTCCTGGGTTGCAAGACCAGCGTGGGCTTGTTTGGGAGGCCGGGTAGCAGAGACTCAGACAGGAGGTGAACGGCTGGCGCCTCCTTCTGGCCCTGCAGGGCTGGCGCAGGCCTGGGAAGGGCTTGTGTGGACACCTTAGCCCTGTGGGGGGGAGGGAGGGGGGGCTCCCAGACCCTGCCTGCCCCAGACCCTTCACCTGCAGAGCCCAGCTCAGGAGAGCCAATGGCGAGCGAGGGAGGTGGTTATGTAACCCTCTTCACTCCTTGTCAGAACTGGTGACTAATTCAGAGCGCCTGGGCCAGATTGGCTCGGCAGCTTTGCTGCTAGCTGCAGGAGGCCTCGGCCAGTTTGTGGCTGCTTCTCACCCCCTCTGCTGGAGGGATCTCTCAGCTTCCTTGCTGGCCTCACTCTGTCAGGCTCAACCACGCCCCATCACCAGTCCTCCCCACTTAGAACGGTTGGTTCCATGTGCGTCCAGCCCCCACCTTTCCGCCCCTTCCTGCCCGACAAAAAGAGGCCAGAGAGAGTTCACGTTACGCCTGCCCCCAAGAGCCATGACCACCCGGTGGCCTGCTGCGTTGGACAGCGGCCAGGCAGGGCGTTTCGGCGGCTTGCCGAGGTTGGGACTGTTGGTTCAGAACTCGGGGCCTCTCTCCACCACTCCCCAAGGGGGAAGGGCTGCAGGGAGCATCTGGCCTCCCCCGGTCCCCTGGCCTTACACCTCTGGCCCTGCAGGTCGCCAGCTGCCCGGGCAACGCCTGGGAGAGGGCTGTGCTCACTAGCTCAGTCCTCCACGTTTCGTTTCTTTCCCCACAGGAGGTGCTCGCTAAGCCGGCCCGGTCCTGCTGCAGAAGGCTGCCGGAGAGACGCATGGGTGGAGGGTGTTTGCGCTTACATGGAGGCAGCTCATAGAGAAACCCAGCGAAGAGCCTGACAGGGCCCACGGCGTCCATCATCACAGGTGCCAGAGATGATTTATCTAGCCCTTAACCAAACAGCCCCTGGTCGTTGGGACTGCTCCCGTTCTGCAGGCGAGGAGACAGGCACAAATTGCCCGGGTGGTTTGCCGAGGCTGGGAAGCGGCTGAGCTGGGACTTGATCTCATCGCCCAGCGACTCGGCAGCTCAAGCCGGCTCTGACCTACTGCCCGCCCGTAGCATTCCCGAGGAGAAGTTCAGAGGCCCCTGAAATGCCTAAGCATCTCAGCAACTTCATGGCAACTGCCCAACTCGACTCAGAAAATAATGCTACCTTGTACTCCTCCTGCTGCTTCCTTCCGCCAAGCGGCACACAGACATGATCTCATTCACTCTCACGCAGCCCATGTGGGCTAAGGGGGTGGGGTGCGGGTGGGAGGAAGGGGGAGGACCGCTGAGCCCATTTCCTGGGGGGGGGAAAGGGAGGCACAGAGTGGGACAGTGGCCTGCCCTAGTCACACAGCCAGCTGGCAGGAGAACGGGGACTGTTATTTAGCTTGATGGGTGTGAGCTAGAATCACTCCCCCCCCCCCCGATCAAGAAAATTGGGGTGTTCTTGAGGGGTGACTCAGTGGCTGAAACAGCTCCAGGAGGCTTGTGTTGGAAAAGGAAATCTGAGATGCGTACAGATCCAGTCTTCGTGAAAAGAGGGAGGCAGCAGGGACTACACAGTCACCACAGCTGCTCCCCGCGTGGCCGGTCTCCTGCAGCCCCTCGTCTGCCTCTGGTCCCCGCTTCCCTCCCAGGTGTCCTGGGGCCCAGAACCCCAGCCCTGAGGCCATGGGACCTGGGGAGAATATGCACCCGGGGCCCCCAAGTTAGTCATTTCGCCTCTCAGCCTTTCCATTTTTCACTCAAAACAAATGGGGATACTAGCTACATGAAACAGACATGGCGTGGGGCATACGCCATCATAAACTCTGCGCGGAGAGGAACTACTGGCGTTGTTCCCTCTCGCCCAATTTCATCTCCAATAAGGCCCTTTAAAAATGGGTTTGGAGCTCTGGTCACAGGTCAGTCTTCCTTAGTGTGGCTTTTCCACGTGGCATCTCTGGTACCCAATGTCTGACACCAAATCGAACTTTCCATGGGCTCTAGGGCAGGGTCTGCAAACTTGCCGTGGAAGCCCGGGTAGTAAATATTGGGGCCTCTGGTCACATAGGATTGTGGTCACATGCTCTTTGTTTGTACTTCTTACAACTCTTCAAAAATGTAAAAACCATTCTTAGCTCACAAAAACAGGCTGATGTGGCCTGTGGCCTGTGGCTTGCTGCCCCTGGCCTAGTTAGTGTAAAGGTGGATGGATGGGTGGGTGGGAACTGGAAATAGACAGAGAAGGCCCAGGACCCCACCTGCCTGGTTGTGTGCCTTCGAGCCACTTCTTTAACCTCCCTCGGACCCTCTGCCTCGTGGCCATAATGGTGCCTGCTTCGGAGGGCTAGTGTGAGAGTACCACACACCCAGTGCCTGCCTCCCAGCAGGCACCGATGGGTGGGAGCAGACACCACGGTCACTGTTTGATGAGAGAGGGAGGGGACGCGCAGGCCCGCCCTGTCCTTGCTGTGGCAGGGCGGGTAGCACTCTCCCAGCATCTGGGATATTTTATAAGGTGACCAAAGACTTGCCTCGGAGGGAAAGGGCCGGGGTTTCACGAGGAAAGGAGGAACTGAGGCTGTGTTGAGGGGCTGGGTGTCGGGGGTGGAAACCTGTCCCCCTCCCCCGACCAGCTCTGGCTCAGGCAGGAGGTGGGCTGGGGGTCTGCATGGCTAGAAGAGACCCCATGCAGACCGAGGCCCAGGGAGGCCCAGCGTTTTGTTGAGAGGGAACTGTGGGCTTCCCTGGACCACTGGAGTCCTGGCTTCTTATCCAGTGAAACACCAGGCAGGGACAGAAGTTCTGAAGAAGGCGTGGACCAGAACCAGCTCTTCTCATCAGTAACACAAGGGACCATAGGCTAAGGGACTTGGTGTCCCAGGCTGTGCTGGAGGCTGGGGGCTGTCCGAGGCAGACCCAGGCAATGCAGAAGGGTTTGGGCTCGTGGCTGCAGGAGCTGGAGCGGGTGAGGCGGGCCGGCGCCATGGTCCTGCTGCCTCCCTGTGCACCCAGCTCTGCTGTGGGTTCAGCTTTGGGTGGCTTACCCAGGCCAGGGTGTTTGAGGTCTTAACTCTCCTTTCTGAGAACTACAGGGCAGAGCCACTGGTTTCTAGGCTGTCGGAATAATCCATTGTCACTAACCCATAGCCCTGCCTTCCGCACGCCTGTGCCATCCCATGGCTGGTTCAAAAGGGCTCACCTGGGACCAGCCTCCCAGGCTGACAGTGATTCCAGCAGGATGACACAGAGCACAGGGCCACGTCTTCGTATTCAAACAGCCTTTTCCTCTCTGTGCCCCCTCCCATCTGTATTGTGCTGTTGTTCCTTTATCTAGAAAGCCCTCTGTCACTTCCTTACTGATTAAACTTCAACTTAGCCCTCCAATACACAGCTCAGATGTCACCTCCTCCAGGAAGCCCTCCAAGACTACCTAGGCACAGTTAGTATCTCTCTCTTCCACCTTCAGGCATTTTGATTGAGCTCCTATTGTTGCACTATTTGAGTTGAACACTGATTGTACCTAAGCCTTGCACTGGGTGCTTTACTGAATTATCTCATTTGACATAAAAAAAACCCTATGAGGTAGATATTCATACCTTCATTTTACAGAGAAGGAAGTGGGGGCCAAGAGCATCTAAATAACCTGCCCAAGGTCACTAGCTGTTAAGTGGTAAGGTCGGGGTTTGATTCCAATGCCCTCCCTCCTAACCACTAAATTACATTGCCTCCCTTACACTTCTCATAATTACCTCAAACTGTAATGGTTGGTTTATGTGTCTGTAAGTGCCTCAGGCGCTGAGGCCACAACTTAATCATCTCTGTTGCCCTAGAATGTAACACAATGCGATGCACACAGTAGGTACTCAGTGGACGCCTCTGGCAGGAATGTTGAACAAAGAGGCTGTGGGTGTTGAGGTTACAGAAGGAAAGTGGGGTGTCTGGGAGTAGGGAAAGGAAGACCTATGGGGCAGACAGCTGAGGGAGCAGGAGGGCACTTGACCCTTTGGGGGAAGGATATCTGCTGCCATGCCATCTTGGAATCACGGGCCTGGCAAGATCAGCAGAATGTGTCCTGACCCACCCTTAGTAAGCATGTCCAACATGCCAGGAAGCATTTCACACGCAGGCACTCTAAGCCCAGAATGAAGGAGAGCTAGTTCAAGTCCCTGCAGCTTACACGGCCAGAGCCAGGCCCACGAGCCCGTGGACGCAGAGCCTGGCCAGCACGCGGTGGGTCTGGGCTGGAAGGGAAGTCGTGGTTGAATTTCCCGAGTGTGAGTCTGTCTCGCCCCGAGCAGCTCTGTGTATGGGGGGCTGAGCTTTCAGGTGAGCGGGCAGATGCGTTTCAGGATGTCGCTTCTCCATCTCTTCATGGCCCTCGTCAGCCACAGGGTGAGGGACCCTGCTGGCCCCAAAGCTCACAGCCTCCCGGTAAGCCCAGATGGGCGGTGAGGGCATGCTTCCTGTCACCCGCGCAGGTGGCTCTGTCCTGGGGCGCGCCAGGCTCAGCGGCGGAGGTGGTGTGGTGTGCGGGGAACCCCTTTAGCGTTCGCAGTCCCGTCTGGGGGCTGGCGGAGCCCCTCGAAGCCAAGCAGAAAGCTCTTTTCTTGCCCAGAAGAAGTCCAAAGCCCGTGTGGCTGCTGGCACAGGGGAGGCGGGATGTGGGGGAGGCGGGGAGAGCACCGAGACCCCCCTGCAAGCCGCGTTCATACAAAATGCATTTCCCAGCGTATCCCTCTGGCCTGTCGGAGCCCCTTCTGCTCGCTGCTCTGTTTATACATGATAGACAACTAATTAACATCCAAGCCTCCTGAAAGGTCTTTTCAGAGGTAATGTTCTGACAGATTATGTCAGCAAGGAGCACTGATTTGTCTAAGCATGGATCACATTGTTTCAGATTGAATGAGGTGAATATTAAACTGCTTTAAATGTACTCTTCATAAAGTACTAATTACACACTCCCAAGGGAGAACAGCCAAGGAATACTAAACAGTAGAGAAGTCAACAGAAGGTTCTTTTTATAGTATGTTGCTGGGCTCTGTGTTTTTCTGTCTCCTTTCTCGCGCTCGCTCTCTCTTTTTACAGTAAAATCACAGCACGCTAAAGAATACACATTTATAGCACAATGCCTCTCATCTAATTATATGGCAATCATTAGTTTTAAGCTGGATGCATTATATTTCCTTTGATATATTATGCCTGAGGCATAATTCTACATTTATTGCAGCTACTGGCAGATTCCAGACCCCCACCCCTCAACCCTCTTTCCCACCCCCATCTCCTCTCTACTTCCCCACCCTTGAACAAATTATTTAACCCCTACGATTAGCTTGCTTATTGTTTCGGATTTTTTTTTTAAAAAAAATCTCAATTTAAATTGGCAACAATGGGAGAAACAATACACCCTTTGTCATTTAAAGGGAAAATTAAAAATAAAAAAGGAAGGAGATCTTATGTGTTCTTGGGAGCTGTGCAATTTTTTATTAACCAGGTGATGTCCTGAATACCTAACCTCTGCTCCACGCCCCGGAGAAATTCCTTCGCAACCTATCCCACCGGATCACACTGAGTTCCCATTTGGCTGAGCTCACTGTCCCTCAGGGAAAGAGATATTTATAGGTGTATAAATATCTGTCTATAAAAGCAACAGAGGGGTGGGGCACCATGTGGCAGGGGGCACTCGAGCAAAAATGCAGGGTGGTCCTTCAAAATGCCTCTCTACAGATGGAGCCAGGATTCTGCTCCATTTGTTTTTCTGGGTATTTCCGTCATCAGCCCCAGCCCATTGGGAAAAAAGCATGATCAATTTGAGGTGGGCAAACTTTTTGACTCGAGGGCCACAATGGGTTCTTAAACTGGACTGGAGGGCGGGAACAAAAGCAACCTGACCATGCTGGCACTCTCATCTTGGGCTGCTGGTGAAGGAGCGGAGGGGAGAGCAAGAGAACTCTCCATTCTTTCAGCTCCTCGGGCCGGATAGAACAGCTGAACGGGCCGTCCGGCCCGCGGGCTGTAGTTTGCCCACGGCTACCCTAGCCTGTCAGGTTCTCCGCCCTGAAGGGAGGAAAAGGCCAAGTTCCATGGGGATGGGTGGCCTGATAGGGACCCCACTGGTTTCTTCCGGGCCAGGCCTCCAATGATCACGTCTCTAAAATAAAAGGGACTTAGGGGTCCAGAGAGAAAGTCACTTCTGAGAAGCAAAATGGTGCCCCATTTCCCTACCATAGTCTTCCTTTCTCTCCCAAACACCAAGTCCAAGAAGTGTGGGATCTGAGAGCTGAAGGAATTAGAGATTTCCTATCCTCTTTGTTTTATGCTGAGAAACTTTGGCCAAGGGGGCTTTTAATTCACCTAATATTGCCAGGTTGCCTGCAGTTCAGGTTGGAACTGGGGTCAACCCCAGGCCAGAATTCTTTCCACTTTAGAATAACTGAGCAACTCTTCCCTTGCAAGAACAGTCAAGGACAAAACAATGAAAAGACAGCGGGGCGAGGGAATGAATGTTGGTGTTCCCTCCCCTCCACTTCATAAGATGCACTCTCACCTCGGTGTGATGATGGTAGGGGGTGGGGGTTGGGAGGTGATGAGGTCCTGTGGGCAGAGCTCTCCTGATGGGATTAGAGTCCTTATAAGATACTAGAGGCCCAGTACACGAAATTTGTGCACTAGAGGGGGGAGGGTGTTCCTCAGCCCAGCCTGCACCCCTCTCCAAGCTGGGACCCCTGGGGCATTCAGACATCCCTCTCACAATCCAGGACTGCTGACTTTTAAGCAGTTGCCTGCCTGATTGTCCGTAACCTGCTTCTGCCTGCCAGCCTGATCGCCCCCAAATGCCCTCTCCTGCAGGCCTGGTCCCCCAACTGCCCTCCCCTGCTGGCTATCTTGTGGCAATGTGGGGGCAGCCGTCTTGTGAGGGCATGATGGTCAAATTGCATATTACCTCTTTATTATATAGAATGACATGAGAGAGTTTGGTTCCTCTCTGCTCTCTCAGCCACTTGAGGGTACAAGGAGAAGGTAGCTGTCACCAGACATTGGATCTACCTTGGTCTTGGACTTCTGAGAAGTAAACATTTACTTTTCAGGCCACACAGTCAATGGCAGTTATGGTACAGGGGTGGGGAACGTCTGGCCTCCGAGCCATGTAAGGACTGGAAATCATTTGGTCTGACCCTGCCAAGGCATTAGGGACGAGTTAATTAAATGTTCGACCAAACATGGCAGGCGCATTTTTAAGTTGATAATACTGTATGGCCCGAGAATGCTGTTATTAATATACAAACGGCCCTTGGCAGTTCCTCATCCCTGCTATAAGCTCAGACGGACCAAGTCACACTTATCTTCTTCGATAGCGGGGAGGAGTCCAGAAGGGCATCTGCCCACCCCTCTGGTGTCTGCGGGCCTCCCTCCCTCGTCTCCTGCAGTCAACACAGAGAGCTTGCGGCTGAGCTCTCTTCCCCAGTTTCTTTGTATGCTCTTCACTTAACTTTTTCTGGCCCATTTTCCTTATGTGAAATCATTTGAAGGAAAATGCAGCAAATCTGAGCTTCAGTGCAGGGCATGCCTGTGTCTGCTACCTAAGCAGCCTATGAGCTTGTTAAACGAAACTGGGATTGCACTGAGTGAAGGGCGCCCACATATGGGTGTGTGTGTTTTTAAGCTTCTCATTAAAACACATTTAAAAAAAATTGCGTTGACATTCAGTATTATTTTATGTTCGTTTCAGGTGTACAGCAGAGTTTAGTTTACAAAGTGATCCGGAAATTCCAGGGTCCACCTGGCACCATATGTGGTTGTTACAATATTATTGATTCTCATTCTTGAATCCAATATATGTGTTTGCACATGGAAGCATCTGTGTGTGTGCACCCCCCCCCCACACACACATAATTGCACACGCATAGCCCCTCCACCATGGGTAAATTGAGAAGGCTGCCTCCCTATGTGTATGCTTCTCTGGGACACACCTTCTCCCCGGGGCCGACTCCCACCTTCTCCTGCAGTCTCTCAAGTCCAGGTGGTTCTCTGTGGAGGTATTAGTTGATAGGCTAAGTCAGTGGTCGGCAACCTGTGGTTTGAGAGCCACATGCAGCTCTTTGCCCTCGAGTGTGGCTCTTCCACAAAATACCTCGTACCCTAGTTAAGTTAATAACAATGTACCTACCTACATAGTTTAAGTTTAAAAATTTTGGCTCTCAAGAGAAATTTCAGTCGTACTGTTGGCATTTGGCTCTGTTGACTAATGAGTTTGCCGACCACTGGGCTAAGTGCTGGCGAATGGCACGAGAACCCTCCAGCATGCATGAGTTAGTTGATGGTGCCAACGCCTGCGCCTCAAGTCCATCCTCCCCATCACTGATGCTGCCACAGGGAGCACCATAGAGGATACATTTGACTTGGTTGCTCTCCTGCTAAAACCCCTTCCACAAGATTCCTCATCTGCCTCCGGATCACAGACCAGCTCCCTGGTCCGTGCGCCTGTATATGTGTGCGTGTCTGATCTGCTTCGGCCAGGCTCTGAGTGCCTCTCACCTGTGGGCCCCGCCCCCGGGTTGTTCCCATCGCCCATAGCGAGCATGTGCTGGCGCCTCTCCTTTTCTAGACCCTGACGACGCCACTGCATTATTCTGTTTGCTTTGGTATCTCACAGCGTTACCCAGTGCTGGGCGCAGAGAGGGTATGGTGAATCGGGTAACTTACCCCCTCCCCCTAAGGGAGTAAACATACATGGCAGGATTGGGGGCAGTGCAGGGGCTGTTTTTGAGGAAGAGCTCTTGCCTCCCACCAACAGATTTGGCAGCTCCTTGGCCCACCTTGATGAACTCATTAAAGACACCCTCTTCCTCCCAAAGCCCATGTCTTCTTCCCCAGAGCCGGGCCTTCCTCACCCTACCCTGGGTGTCTGCCCAGCTCTGTCGCAGTGAGACCATCTGGCCATCAGGACATGCTCTCTTCAGGGCCAGGCACACTTGCCGTACACCTCTGAGTGGCAGAGAGGAAGTAGGACCAGTACCAGTTATATGCCAGGCCTGGTGGTACAGGCCTCTGCCTTCATGGAGTTTGCAGCCTCGTGGAGATGCACTCAACTCTCTAAGCGCTAGCTTTCTCGCTCACAGATGGGCCTCAGAACGCCCATTTCCCCAGGGTTGCTGTAGAGCATTGTTTCCCAAAGTGTGATACACGTACCCCCAGGGGTAGGGGAAGAGTTTGGTGGGGGTACTCGTTGCACCCGAGTTTGGTGGGTATATGCACTGCACCATGCTTAGCTGCACCTAATTCTACATTCTCATGAGTCAAGGTGTGCAAATAAATGTTATTTATAATATAACTTTTATTTATATTTTATAATGAATAATTTTATTTTTTATTATTATTTTGTGTATGTACCAAAAAAAGAAAAAATAAATATATTTTTATTGTTATTAAAATATATCCATTTTTTTTATGAGGGGTACTCAGCGTTACGAAAATTATAGATGAGGTACACGTATGTCAAAAGTTTGGGAAGCACTGCAGAGAAATCATGCACACGGGGCGCTTGGTATGGAGTCCATGCCTCATGAAGTTCCCTAATGAGCGTTTTTCTGCACCCCAAGAGGTACATGTAAAAAAGTGGCCCTTCGGGGACGGGAATGCCTCTGCACATCTCTGTAGGGACATGACCTGGTATGTGACGCATCCCTGCACTTGGCCTTGGTGGTTTCCAGGAACGGAGTAGGCATCGGCGCCGCGGTGGTCAGACCATAGAAATGACCCACGTGCCACTGGCTCTGGGGCGGCCGTGTCTGGGAGAACAGGAAGGTGCTCTCCTTTTCCTCTGACGCTTTGATTTATGGCCCAGGCGTCACTTTTTCTCCTTGGCACAGCATCTTCTTCCTATGTCCTCTCTCTCCTTGCTCATAGGTGCCTAGTGTATCTGCACCCCCAACCCCTTGGGTCTCAACTAGGGCCTCAGAGGAGACTAAACTGGGTTTGAGTGATTGCCTCTGCCACAGGATGGCTGTGTGGCCTTAGGCCAGTTAGTTCATCTCCCACGCCTCAGTGTCCTTATTTGCAAAACGGGGAGAATAATGCCATCCCCAAGACCTCACTGCAGGGATGGAGAGAGGAAGTGTGGGAAAAGTGTCCCACGAGGCCCTAGGTCCCCTTTCAGCCACACTAAGGTAAGTGGGTTTAATGGATTCTCTCTCCTCAGGAGCTCTTGCATTTTGAAAGAAGGACCCTGGGGCTGTTTGACAAAGCACAATAAACCCACTGGTCAGGGGGATTTCAGGGGAAACAGTGGGGTAGAGGAAAGAGATATTTTGGGGACAGGAAATGACCTTCCTTTACCTGAATTCACGCCACTTAGACTAGCAGTTCTCCGCCTAAAAGCTGTGACACCTGGGGTGGTGGTACCAGCAGTTGTGAGATGTATCACAAATATGTTACTAATAATAAAGTGCCACTGTTTTAGAATACCCCCCCCCCCCATTTTTTTGTAAGTTGGAGGGAATTCAAGGTTATCCCCATGATATCATTATGCCCACTCCCATTCCTATGTGATTTTTCTAGTGGGACAGAAAAGTGTGCCCCAGAACGGAACATAGCCTGGGCATGGAGGTCTGCATGGCATGTGGTCTGGAGATGACAGCTAAGTCACTGACTGGGAGAAGAGCACGCATGTGAAAGCCCTGGAGAGATTTAGAAGCTCTAGGCGTGCCGTGGAGCAAAAGAAAAGAATGACCCCTGCCTTCTACCACACCAGGGTTGACCCTCAGGACAGCACACCGTGAAGCAACCACACACAGAGGACCGCCGCTCTATGGGCCCATTTACATGAGCTTAACCACAAGCCTAATTGAGGCGATAGCTCTCAGAATAACGTTGCCATGCTCGGAGAGGCGGGGCGGGGAGGGGGGGGGGGAGGAAGAATGTTGACTGGGGAGAGGCAGGTGGGAGCCTTTTGGGGAGTCAAAAATATTCCGTATCTTTAACTTGGTGATGGTTGCATATGTTATGAATTGAATGTTTGTGTCCCCACAATATGCATATGTGGAAACTCTACCCCTCCCCCCCCACACACAATGTATTAGGAAGTAGGGCCTCTGAGAGGTAATTAGAATTAGATTGTAAAGGTGGGGCCCCCATGATTGGATTAGTGCCCTTGTGGGAGCCACAGCAGAGCTTGCTTCTCTCCTCTTGTGAGCACGCACAGAGAAGCTGACCTTGCAGGACCTCAGACTTTCAGCCCCCAGGACTGTGAAAAATACATGCCAGTTGTTTATAAGCCACTCAGCCTATGGTATTCTGTTATTGCAGACCAGACTGACTAAGAAAATGGGTAAAAGCCATGACGTTTTACACTTAAGACCTGTGTATTTGGCACATATATTTATAATGTAACTGGAGGCCCAGTGCACGAAATTTGTGCACTCAGGGTGGGGGCTGCCTCTCAGCCCCAGCCTGCGCCCTCTCACAGTCTGGAAGCCCTTGGGGGATGTCCAACTGATGGCTTAGGCCTGCTTCCTGTGGGAATCGGGCCTACGCCAACAGTCAGATATCCTTATTGCTGCCACCACCGCTGCTGCACTCACCAGCCAAGTGCCTGGCTTCTGGCTGAGTGGTGCTCCCCCTGTAAGAGTGCGCTGACCACCACAGGGCAGCTCCTGCATTGAGTGTCTGGCCCCTGGTGGTCAGTGCATGCCATAGTGACCTGTCATTCTGCTGTTCGGTCGATTTGCATATTACCCTATTATCATATAGGATAACTTTTTTTTTTTGAAAAGTCCTTTGGAATCTTAGGTTCACACCCATCAGGGTTTTCCTACAGCACCTGCTGAAAATTCCCCAAATGTGCCAGGGCCTTGGTGAGGACACCTAGTGTAGGAGCCTGGGAGCGCTGGGCCACATCAGCCGGTTTCTGGCAGGCTCTGCCCCGCAGTGACTGGCCAGGAGCACTCCTCAGTGGCTCTGGGCTCCTCCTGATAGCATCTGGGGCTGTGGCTCAGCCTCATCTGCCCCGTGGGTGCAGAGGCAGGACCCCCCACGTGATAATGGTGATAATCTCATTTCTCCTGGCAACACGGCTCCCAGCAGAGCAAGAGCACGGATGCTGCCCTGTGCTGTGAAGTGCTCCTTGCTTGGGGTTTTGGGGGGCTCATGGAGCCCCCAGAACAGCCTCAGAAAGAGGAGCCAGGCAGACCCCTTAACCCATAGCCCATGATGCTGAGGTGACTCTCCCAGTCACCCATGTGGAGCTCATGTTGTTTGCTTTGTGAGTTACTTTGCAACTACCCCTTCAGTTGCCAAGGAAACAGTGACGCAGCCTCGGGTGGGGCCTCAGGCTCGGTCTATGCGGAGCCTTCAAGGCAATGGTGGTTCAGGAGGGCTCCGGGGCTGGTGCAGGGCTGATGGGGACCTGGAGAGGGGTGACCCACATGGAAGAGGTGGCAGGTTCGCTGCTGGCCGCTGGGCGGCGCTAGTCAGGATGCACCTTTTCCCTGGGAGCCCCAGGAAGCCCACCCTTGGCCACGCACCCCAGGCACGAGGCGGGGGTTCTGGAGGCCAGAGGGGGTCTGCGGGGACCTGGACGGTTGGTCTCTGAGACTCCAGCAGGTCCAAAGCCTCTGTAGACCATCAAGTCAGCAGCAGCAGGCAGAATGGGTTTCTGGGCACTGGCAGTGCATCTGTGGACAACTGGGGGCTCGGGGCTCGGCTGGGAACTAAAATTCAGGGGCTCCTTCTCAGTGTGGGAAATGGTTCCTGTACCCTTCAGAAGGGAGTCGCCTCGCTTTACATCCTCACATCGCCATCACTAATGACACTGGGACCTCCCAGCCGTTGTGTTCTGTCTCCTGTAGCCTTGACCTGCCGGGCCTCAGGCCTCCACTCCTGGCACGGCTGTGGGTCAGCATTAAGTCTGTCCTGGCCTCCTCAGGCCGTGCTCCTCGGCCGGTCCACTAGGCCAGGCCGCCTCAGGGCCCTGCCTTGGGGGCTTTCTGTGGCTCTGGACTTAGCATTGTGGTGAGGGGATCCCAAGTCCCCTGCGCCGCCCCAGGCTGCCCTGCCGCCCTGTGAGCACAGCCTCTCCCCGCGGGCCCCGGTTCTCCCTCCCCGCTGCGTGAACACCCTCCAGCCCCCGCCGTCTTGCCAGCAGCTCGGCTGCACAGCCTGGAGTCGAAGGGATCGTCCCCGTTCTCCGACTCCCCCTTTCCGCTGTCATTTCCCCCATCACCCAGTCTTGAAACCCGAGTTATTTTTGATTCATCGTTCTCCTTTATCACCCTTATCTAGTCACTTATCAAATTCTGTCAGTTCTTCCTTCAAAATGTCTCCAGCATATGTCCCTTCTTCTTCTTTTTTAAAATAAGTTTCATTGTTTTTCTTCGTATAAAAGAGAAATGTGCTCAGTATAGAAAATTCAGAAAAATATCAACAACCAAAAAGAAAAATACCCTAAAATTACCCACAATTCATCCCACCATAGCTAACTATCATTATTATTTTGGCACATGCCCAGTTAGTCCCTTGTTCATGCTTCATAGCTACACCCTTTCCTTCCTTCCTTCCTTCCTTCCTTCCTTCCTTCCTTCCTTCCTTCCTTCTTTCCTTCCTTCCTTTCTTTCTTATTTTTATTTTTTAATCCTCAGGAAGCCTACCCTTGGCCATACACCCCAGATACAAGTGGGATATTTTTGTATCTGGATATATTTTTGCCATTGATTTTCAGAGAGAGTGGTGGAGAGAGGGAAAGACAGACGGAAATATCGATGTGAGAGAAACACATAGATTGGTAGCCTCTTGCACGCACCCTGACCAGGGTCCTGGCCAAGGAGGAGCCTGCTACTGAGGTAGATGCCTTGACTGGAATCAAACCCGGGACCCTTCAGTCCATAACAGACGCTCTAGCCACTGAGCCATACGGGCTAGGGCCCTTTTTGTTTCTTTCCACGTCTTCCCATTCCTGCCTCTGTCACCTCATCTACACCCTCCTCCCCAGTCTCTCTGACTCCTCCACCCTGCCACCTTGTCCAGTCTAACTTTCTTAAACACTGCCTTCGAAACATGTCAAGTCAAGGGCAGCTGCTAGCCCACAGAACATGGGCGTCCCTCTGGTAGAAGCCCACAGCTTGGCCAGCATACGGTGGGTGCCTCGTGGGATTAGAAAGAAGGCTTCCCTTCCTCGGAGCCTGGACTGGTGCCCCTTCTGTGGGGCAGTAAATGACTGTAGGAGGTGGCTCTGATCAAACCTGCCCTCTCACCCTAGCCAGCTCGCTCAGTGGTTAGAGCACCGGCCCCCAGGATTGAAGGGTCTTGGGTTCGATTTTGGTCAAGGGCGTGAACCTCAGTTGCATGCAGGCTTGATCCCTGGCTCTGGCCAGGGCGTGTGTGGGAGGCAACCAATTGATGTGTCTCTTTCACATCAATGTTTCTCTGCTTTCCCCTTCCCTTCCATTCTCTCTAAAAATCAATGGGAAAAATATTGTCAGGTGAGGAATAACAAAATAAACAAACAAACCATATAAAAACCGCTGCCCTCTGCCATGTGGTTGCCAAAGCCACCTTATTAACCAGGGCCTCTCCCTTCCCCAGCACTTACCCTCCAGAGCTGCCAGACCAGTCTACTCCCCTCACCTCAAGCACCGTGCTCAGGAGCCTCCACGGGTCTTTGACGAAGCCATACCCCCTCCACCCTCCTCCCCTTCCCTACCTTCATATTCTCTTTCATGTGGCCGAGGGGGCACCTCACATGCCCACAAGGTCCAGGCAGGTCCCTGTGGGGGCGGGGTGGGGTCTGTGAGGACAGAAGATGGCCTGGGTTGCCGGATGTGCATCAAGATGATTAAATGCAGCCTCGCAATTCTCAGTGTCGCCTGCTAACTTACACATCACTAGACCTGTCCAGGCCGAGCGGAGCTGCCCAGCCTGTCACTGCCCTTCCCTGCCCTGAAGGTTTCCCTGCCTCGCCCGCCTCCCCTTCCTCAGCCTTGCTCCTCACGCGACGGCACCTCATACCAGCTGGCCGCTTAGGTGACAGGGCTCAGTGGAAAGCGCACTCGTTCACCCATTCAGGCATCTGAGTGAGTGCCACACGGGTTTTGCAGCAAAAGGCCTGGGTTTGGGTTTTCTGAGTCCACCACTCTCGTGAGCAAGTCCCTTAAATTCTCTGAGCCTCATTTTCCCACCTGTAAAATGGGGTTTCAACAATCCTCAGCCCACTCACTTGTGAGAAGGCGTCAGAATCATGCACGCGAAAGCATGTTGTGAGCCGAGAAGCTCTGTGACAGCCACGGTGGTCCCATATTCAGCTGCTCTGGGCGCCTCTGAACGGTGGGAGCGGGCTCCCACGGCAGGGCGGACACGTCGGGCGTTTGTTAAGTCCCACACGTTACTCAGTAAAAGGTCCTCCCGTGCCACGGCTGCCTCTTTCAGTAGAGAATTTGTGGAATGAAGCGATATAATAACATTGGTAGTGACAATGGAGCCCCTGCTCCACGCTGGCCGCTGTGCTGTGGGCATCTATCAATCGTGTCTCCTTTAATCTTCACAACAACGCTAATGGGGGTGCTATCGCTATGCCATCCCGAAGGTGAGGAGGCCGAGGCCCAGTGAAACGCCTCCTGAGTTGTAGAGCTGGTGACAGGGAGGACAGGAGAGGAAATAGGGACCTAAACTAGCTGGCGAACCAGCCGTGTAGCTTGGAGGGTTAGAGATAACAATACAAAGTCTTCTAGAAGAGTCTCCGGTAGATGGTAAGCACTCCTAAACCTATATCTATTATTCCTGGGTTCTAGGCCCATTATAGACATGGCTTTATTTGACTCAATCCCTACACGTCTGTCCATTTTGCAAATGAGGAGACGGATGTTCAGAGCCTCTGCCAAAGCCACACAGCTGCGGACTGAGAGGCTGGCCTGGGACCCAGGCCCCACGGTCCCCTGCCCCCTGTGCTCAGTGGTTTGGGGCTCACAAACCTTTCCTCAGAAAAATCAGAATGCTGATTACTGTGCTGTTGCTGGTGGTACTTTTGTGAGCCTGTCAGTGGGAGGGGCCTGGTTGAGGGGCCCACCTGTCTCTGAGAAATGCCTGGACAGGTCAGGTGCTGAGGGTGGGATTTCAGAGCTAACCTGGGCCCTTTCTTTAAACCTCAAGGGAACAAAGACTTAACAGAACCTATCTTGGCTTTCCCCACCCCCCACCCATTTTTTTTCCCAAAGAAAAATGAAAGAATCTGATAATTACTTCTATCTACCACCCGACTGTACTAATTACCAACCTATTTCTTCACAGTGTGACAGACACCAGCTCTGGAAAACACATAGAGATAAATTAGCACTAATTGGTTTTCCTCTGGCTGTTTGAATTAGTATTTAAAGCTCCAATTACAAAGCAGAATAATTGCTATTAATGTCCTATTGCAGTACAAAAGGCAGGTCGCTGGAGAACCAGCCCAGGTGTGCTATTACTCTGATTGCTGCGTATTTAACCTGGCTCGTTAAGAGGAAGAGGCGGGGGACGGTCTCACTATGGCAGACAGACCACTTCCTGCGGGATGGAGAGGGAAGAGAGGACCGTGACTCCAGGGAAGAAAGAGGTGGCAGCAGAGAAACGAGAGGAGGGAAGTGGGAAAACCTGGGTCTGGAAGTCTGTGGAACCTTCCTTCCTTCCTTCCTTCCTCCCTTCTTCCCTTCCTCCCTCCCTTCCTCCCTCCCTTCCCTTCCCTCCCTCCTTTCCTTCCTCCCTTCCTTCCTTCCTTCCTTCCTTCCTTCCTTCCTTCCTTCCTTCCTCCCTCCCTCCCTCCCTCCCTCCCTCCCTCCCTTCCTTCCTTCCTTTCTTCCTTCCTTCATCTTTCCTTTTTAATTGATTTTTAATTGAGAGAGAATCATTGGTCGGCTGCCTCCTGCATGCCCGCTGCTGGAGGTCAAGCTCACAACCAGGGCATGTGCTCTGACAGGGAATCAAACCAATGACCTCTAGGTTCATGAGTCGATGCTCAACCACTGAGCAACACTGGCTGGGCCTGTGGGATTTCTTAGCAGAGCTCCTGGGGTCTCTTCCTGCTTCCCTCTGTCTCCCTGGGGACCTTTCTGGGTCCAGCTTACCCCACTCTGTCTGGAACGGTCTCCTCCGCATACCCAAGGCCAGCAAAGCGCTCCTCAGATGTCCTGGCCCTTGCGTGGAGGCTTAGGGGGGAAGGTATAGGTGCCAATAGAAGGACCCATGGGATGTGCCAGCTGTTGGCATTAGGCTTGTTACTAGTAGTGAGCAAGTGGGGGCTCTGACCTTCACCCACGCCTTCTCTCCATGTTGGGTCCCAGGTGGGAACTTGACGGGGAGTGTGCTTGCTGCCCCCCTGAGGAAGGCCTTGCGTTTCTCCTTTCTGTCCCCCACACCCTTCCTGGTGCTGTTTCATTCCTGTTCCTCTCCTGGGACTTCCCCGTTTTGAACAGAGGACTGTGGCAAGAAGGTGAGCTCGGTGAGGGCACCTTAAAGGTTCTGTACCAAGGTGGTAGAGAAAGCTGGCTCTCCTGCTCACGGGCCGGAGGGCAAGTCCCCTGAAGCCCGGGAGCCTCAGTCTCTTCACCTGTACCTTGGGCACATGACCCTCCCTCTTCCTGCTTCACAGAGCAGTGAAGATGGAAACGGAAGCGGTGTGTCACTCACAGGGCGCTGTCCTGAACAAGGGGGCTTCTCTGAGTCATCGGGGAACAGCGATGACCTGTGACAGGCGGCCCAGGACAGAGGGGCGGCTCACGGGTCCTTTCCTGGGTCTCATCTTCTCTTCATGGCCTCCCTTCCTCCTTTTGGTCTCCTTCTCCACTTGCACTTCCTCCTTTCCCCTGGGCCTCCTAGATCTCCGCTCTAGCCCCATTCACTCGGGGATGCTAAGAACTCAATGAGTTACCCTTTCCTAGAGCAGCTGCGATGCAAAAAGGGAGGGCTATGTTTAACCCAGAGAAGTGAGTCACTAATGGTGAACTTTCAGGCAAACTGAGATGATATTCTGTGGGGGAGAATGAGATGTCACGGCGCTCCGCAGAGCCCCGTCGGCAGCTGTCTGCTCACTGACACCCAGGTCTGCGCTGGCCCGGCGCCAGGCTCCGGGGGACAGAAGAGCCAGCCGGAGAGAAGCCCCTCCCTGGCAGGGAGAGTCGGGCAAGAAAAATCATCGTCGGCGGAACTAACGGAGGCTGCTGACCCGAGTGCCGAGGTCACATGAGGCTCGGGGGTTTCCTGTCTGGAGGTGCCGGCAGCGAGCCTTTCTGACCCGTCTGCCCCCGCCAGCACGTGGGTCCTGGGCAGGGCTCGGGTTGGACAGAGCCGCTGAGGCAGTCCTACGATGAACAGCCTCCCCAGGCCAGCACCACCCTGACCTCTGGCTGCCCCGGATCGCTGGCCCAGACCTCCTCTGTTGTCACACAGAAATAAACCAAGCCCCCCTCTCCCCGTAAGGACTCCTCAGTTCCACCCCCTTTTTGGTTCCTGCCCTTGTGTACCCCCCCCCCCCCGCCTCTCCCTTGCTTTTTCCTCAGGAGCCCCCCTGCCTCAGTCCTGCCGCCTCCCACACCCCGGATGGGACAGACGCCACAGCATAAGGGGAAGGGAGAACCGGGGTGGGCCCGGCTCTGGGTGACAGGTTGCCCACCTGTGCCGTGACAGGGGGCTCCCAGGGTTCTCTCAGGGCACCGTTCTCCTCTCCTGCCCCTTCACATCAGCTGAGGTCTGATACCCAGGCAGCCAGCTCCGCTCAGCACCCTTCAGGGACCCTGGCGCCCCAAGAGTTTCGTCTGAGGGTTCCTGAGGTGGGTGATGGGGAGGCAGTCGGGGCCCGCCTGCCAGGGAGAGGCTGCTGGGTGGTCTCTGCCGGGTGGGCCCAGCTGGAGCAGCCCAGGAAGAGCGCGTCACTGCCAACGAATCTCTCCTTTACAACCATGCTGGGAGGGACGTGTGAGGGCCTGTGGGTGGGTGTTCACGTATGGGGGGGGGATTTCTTTTTAAGAGACAAGGTGGGTGGAATGGGGGAAGCCAGCTGGCTGTGGGCTCTATTTCTACTGACAAGGCTTTACCCTGTAGGTGTGAGGAATTCCAATTAAATATGCAGCCTATTTGTCTGTGTGTGGGAGAGGGTTTGCTGGGAAGGAGGGGAACGGAGGCAGTCTCTGCGGCATACCAGCAAACCAGAAATTAGCTCCGTTCATCACAGGCGCACGGGGCTTCCCTCAGCCCTCCTGTGCACTCGCAGGAGTCTCGAGGAGACAGACAGAGGAAGCGGGAGAGGTTGGGGAGGCGGGTTCTCCAGACTCCAAGGGCTTCCGGAATCTCTGAGTGGGCAGGAAGGCTTGCCTGACTCCTTGGCTCTTGGGGGGGTTTCCCGTTCTGGAGGCGCTGGCAGTGAGCTTCTCTGGCCCATCTGTCCCCACCGGGACCACTTGCACCCTCCCCATCCCTCCCCTCCCTTCTCTTCCCCAACATCAGAGGAGCACTCGGAAAGCCTCAGCTAGGGGAGGGGCTCCTCTGGAGAACAGAACCCTGAAAGGCTGATGCTGGGGCTCACGAGTTGGGTGGGAGGGTCACACCAAGGAATTTTGGGGGCACGTGGGCCTCCTTTGCCATTCCTTCATCCATCTTTTTACTCATAGATAGGATCTGGTGGAAAGCGTGAATGCTCTCCAAGGCTCAAAGAGCGAGCCATGTTGGAGCTGGTAGTAGTCTTTAAACTGCAACATGATGTGGTTTTGAGGGGCTTTCCATGGACACCCCACACATGGGACCCCCTGAATAGCAGCTAGGCTGGTTGCAGGGCGCGCTGGGCTCCCCCTGGGCACGCCAGCCGCCTTCAAACCACTCCATCCTCCTCCACCACCGCTTGCTCCAGGAGTCCAGTCCTCTCTGCTTATCTATGTTTACTTATCTTTTCTTGATATTATTTCTCCTTCCGTTTTGCAAACACTTGATTCCTCCCTAACTCTGATTCTGCTGTCCCTTTCCCAGCTAGTTAAAACACAACCACTTGTTGACGTGACGGGCCTAGTAACAGATGATGAAGTGGGAGACGAAGAAGAGGTGGCATTTTCTGGTCCAGGCACCCAAGATGGTGGCCAACGATGGGCTCACCCTTGTAGCTGGACTACTTGAGGGATGGCATGGAAGCATTGCTCGGGGTGGAGGGGTGGGGTTGGGACAGTGGGATGGCTTGTGATGGGTTCCAGGGAGGGTAGGCTTGGGTGGAAACAGGGGGTAAGGGAAGGGGAAGCACCCGCTGAGTTCTGGAGGGGAGGGGGCTGCAGAGGAGGCAATTGCGCAGGTAAGCAGCGTGGACCAGAGAAAACAAAGGGAAGGCTTGGGGAAGGAGGTTAGTTGGGCAGGCGAAACTGATTTCTTCATCCCACCCTCCTTTCTCTCCCATTTCCCCAGCTGTAGCCTCTCCCTTTCAGATGGAAAAGGAGATGTGGCTGCTCCAGGAGGACTTCTGGGGATGGAGGAGATGAGACCTGCTGTCCTCTCCCTGAAGACGCTCTTTCAGAATTCCTTATTCTGCACCAGAAAGATGCAGCCCCTGCCCTCTCCCTCTCCTCTGCCTCACCCCCCTGGACTGAGAGTGGCTTAGAGAGGTAGAGAGGGAGGCAGGAGGAAAAGAGGAGAGAATGTGGAGGGGAGAGGTATATCTGCATTGGGAATGGTCACATGATCACATGATAAAATCAGGCAATGTTTAAGGTTTTCCCCTCCTTCTTCTCCTCCTCCTCCTCTTCCTCCTCTTCCTCTTCCTCCTCTGTCTCCTTAAGTAGGTATAGGGCAAGGAGGGTGAAGACCAAAGTGTGTGGGCACTTTGCCCAAAAACTATTTTTGAGTGTCCATGGGATAAATAAACTCTTTTGATGCCAATGGAACCTTGGGAGCATTCGAGGCTTAGACAGGTGGGTGCCTGGTCCGGTGGCAGCGCCAGGAGACAGGATTTGGGTGTGGCCCACTCAGCGGCCAGCACCTCCTCCTGCCCTTTTCTCAGGACCTGGTACTGTAAGTGATGCTTTCACAAAACGTTTGGGTCTGCTCCCTGCTGGGCCTGCTGGGCCACCTGGGGTTGGTAGAGACAGCCCTGGGCTCCACTTGGGACACGCAAGCATGGCAGAGGCCTGGCCGAGGTTGGCTGTCCTCAGTGGACATCAGCCCACTGTGGGGACCCTGGGGCAAAGGGGCGGTGCCGTCACACTTTCCTGGCGCCCCACTTCCCTTTGTTGAGCCCCTGTGATGAGTGATGTCAGCTGTGGTCCTAATAGTGCACAACCAATCACTAACATGCCTCCCGAGGCCCCCTCAGGAGGGAGGTCAGAGGGGCGCAGGGGTGGCCCTGTCCCCAGGAGGAACTCTCCAGCGGGAGGATGGGTGGGACACGCAGCAGTTAGGTTGCTGTAGGAAGTCCCATCCAGACAGCTGTGGCCACTGCGCGAGGATTGCCGGAGGAGCGAGCTCTGAGGGACGTGAGCACTGGAGGGATTTGTATTGGATTGGGGAGGATGACGGTGGTGGGATCCCCCTCTAGACTGAGTCAGGGGTGTAAGAGGGGCAGCCAGGAGAGTGGGGGCGGGGGGAGCAGCCCTTGGGCCCTCAGGGGAGAGCTAGGCCCCTGAGAGAGGCAGTGGACCTTCAGCTGGACTGCATTTGGTGGGGTCTCCAGGGCACAGCTCAGCCCCTGGCTCCAGGCCTGCCCTGCCCTGCGGTGGTCAGACTCCTATCCTCACTCACCCTGCATGACACTGCTGTCGCTCGCTCGCTCCCAGAGCTGGGGGCGGTGACTGGGGTCAATGGCAGAGCTCTCTGAGTCCCAGGGGAGAGAGAATGCAATCCAACCGGGAGGCATTTTCCTGGCGCTAAGGATGACCTTGCAGGAGGCTGGAGGAGCCAAGCGGGGCGAGCTGTGGAGGCTGAGGGCGTGCTGAGGGGTGAGCTGTTTCCTGTTGCTCTCTGGCTTCCCTGGGCCCTAAATGGGAAATCACAGCCCGGCTCCCTCATTCCAGTTCTGCCTACCCTTCCCGGAGCCATCACCTCACACTCTGAGGCCTCCTCTCACGCATCTCTCCATAACTCGTGGCAGGACAGTCCCCCACAGGCAGGACACAGAGTCCCACAGGGCAGAGCCCTCAGACAGCGGCACCGCCAGGCCGGCAGCCACCACTGGTCCCTTCCTCTCTGCTGGCTTCCTGGCTCTGCAGTGGCGGGGGGCTGCCTCCTGTACCCCTGAGGGGGGCCTCTCTGTACCTGGGCTCTTCTGTTTGTTCAGATCCTAGCTCTGTAGTGAGTGTCCATGTCACCCACCTCAGCATTGGTTAGGTGACAAGTGACCTCATTCTTCTGGTCCCAGTGACCTCCCCCCCCCCCCCCACAGGGCCTCAGCAGCCCAGGAAGTAAACCCAGGGTCCTGAGGCCTCTAAGACTTCTCTTGGTCTTCTTTAGAGGCAGTCACGGGGCACACAGGAGCGTGTGTGTAGGAGGGTGGACACACACACAGAGTCCCTCTGCCTCCTTCAGCCCTCGCCAGGTGCCCTGCGCACAGTAGGAGCTGCTCTACCCAAGCGACTTCTCTTTGCCTTCTTGCTGTCCCCATTTCTCTCTCTTGTAATCCTGGGAGGGGAAAGATGCCTCCTGGGATGGAGCTGGGCTGGGGCCCCTCTTTCTACTGAGTGGAGATCTTCTCAGCAAGGGTTTTAGGAGAAAGTTCTGGAAGTCCTGCCTTGTCCGGGGGCTGGGCCCTGAGACACATTCCCAGCCTTCTCTCCCTGCTCTGCGGAGGCCACCCGGAGGCTGCCTTTTTGGAGAAAGCAAAGCCCTCAGCGGCCCACTGTGGGCACCCCATTCAGATCAGGGCCTGTGCTGGGGCTCAGGGTCTCTGTCATCTTGCGGGAGGCTGTCCTGGGAGGTGTGAGGAACTCCAATTAAGCATCCAGCCAGTCTGCCTGTGTGGGGGCCTGGGCTGTGGGGGAGGCAGCCTCGAGCTGGGCTGGCTTGGTGACTAATCCTCGCAACTCCAATGATGAGCCTCTGAGGAGGAGGTGGCGGGAAGGTGGCAGGAGGCGGGGGAGGTGGGGGCTGGGGTTCCCTCACTTCGTCAGCTGCCTGGCTGCCTGTGCTGCTTGGGCCAGGGGAGAGACTAAGATCCCAAGAAAGGAAACCCCTGTGGACCCAGACTCCACACAGGACAACTCTGCGCCCCTGTGGGGGCCAGGGGGCCCCCATGGGGTTCAGAGTGCTCCCTGTTTGGGCTCCCCTAATATTTTCTGAGGACCTTGGGATGTCCCACGGGCCTCATAACCCCAGGTCGCTGGTACTGGCCTCTACATGCAGAGGAAGAACCTGAGGTGCAGAGAAGCAGGTGCCTCGCCACCCAGCCAGAGGTGACCAGGCTGGTTGCATACGTCCCTGACTCCCAGACTGTGTCTGTTATGGTGTCTTGGAGGTGCAGGACAAAGAGCGCTGAGGGTCTTAGAAGATCATCGAGGGCGACGGCCACAAGTTTCCTGGTCCCCCATTATATGAGGGGGACTGCAGAGCCCTGGCTCCCCACGGCCTCCCGCCAAGAGGAAGGTGCTTCTCTGGGAGGCCAGGCGATGTATCCACTGGGAGTGGTCCCTGGCCCAGCGCGTACCCGCTGACCACTTACTGTGGGCCTAGCGCTGTGCTTAGTCGGCCCTGGGAAGGGCGAGGAAGGGTCAGCTGGAATTCCACGGCACAGGGGAGAGGTGCCGAGGATCCCAGGAGAACACCCACAGCTGCTTGGCTGGGCCTGGGAGAAGGTGGATTCGAACCCGAGTGTGGGGCGGAGTGGAATAGGATCTGCGAGTGGGCAGTGTCGAGGGAGGGCAGCAAAGACCGGAGGTGGCCACGCCCCTGCTGAGGGGGTCTCCCCTCTTCTCCCAGGGCCGCTGCTGTGGAGCCAGCCCAGCTGCCCCATGGCCCCAGGCGCCCTTTTAAGGGTCAGTCCAAGAGGAATGCCGGGGACAGCACTTGACAAAGATCTAAAGGCTTTCCCGATCCCTTGGGCTTCCTGGAAATGTCACGTTTCAGGCCTCAATCCCTCAGTGATGTTTTCCTTCGTGTTTTGGGTTAGGAAGCATAAGCATACGGAGGGCGATTGGCTACTCTTATTTTCCAAGGAGGACCGATGAGAAGACGCACGGCTTAAGTGACATCCCAGGGCATTTTGATTACACGTGCAAACCCTCCCGAGAGAGAGGCCGGCGCACTGGCCTGCTGGGGATAGTGCAGGTGAGGTCACGTTCCACGTTTTGGTATCCTGTGGCGGGGGACAGATCACAACTCGTGCCCCTGCACCCCCCCGCTCCAGTTCAGGCTTGATCACCCCACTTGTGACAGAGGCCCTTGTTCCCCGGGTGCTTTCTGTAGCTTTTTGAGGCCCAAAGTGGCTCATGCCTTGAAATCTATTTGCCCAGAGTAACCAGGTCCTCTTCCCTCCCCGGGGATGCACCAGAGGGAGAAGGGAGGAACCAGAGGCGTTTGTATTTCTGCCTAAACCACAGATGGGGGTTTGGGGGGGCAACAACATCTCATGGAGGCAGTGAGGTCCCGCCGCTCTCCTGGGAACTGGGAGAGTGCCTGGGGTGGGAACACGAGGCCGAGGCAGGCTCACCCTGCCCCATGCCCACCGGGCGGAGAAGGTCCTGCACCAGCGGCCCTTCATCAGCTGAAGAACGTGGACAGAGGCACTAAAGTGACAGCTAGACGCCTCCGATCCCAAGGGACCCTAATGACCTTGGCCTTCCTGGAAATGTCAGCTTTCAGGCCTCCATTCCTCAGTGATGTTTTCCTTCGTACGTTGGGTTGTAGACACGCACACTTAATGAGCAGCCTCAGACTTTCCCTCCCGTGAAAGGGCCGGTGGGTCCCGAGAGCGCTTCCTACTGTGGGGAAGACAACTAACAGGTGTCACCCTGCACCTGGAACTGTACACGCGCAGTCTCCGTTACCCCAGCGGCCTTTGGCGGGGAGAGGAGGTGCGGGGTGGGGGGAGAGTGGGGAGAGGAGAGGGGAGATGGATCTCTCCCTCCATCTACAGCCCGGGAAACTGGCTTAAAGACACTCACTAACTTGCCCAAGCTCATAGTCAGCAACCAGCTATGTCCGGGTTCAGATCTGGAACTCTGTGTCTTGGGAAGAGCCCCGGATTCTGGGGTGGCAAATGACCCCCTGCCCACTGCTGGGCTGACCCTGGGTGCCCTGTTCTGAGCGGAGGTCCCAGAACCGTCCCAAGGGTCTCCTCTGGGAAAGGGAAGGCACCCCTCCTCTGAGCCCTGCCCACCACCTTTGGGTGCCCTTGGCAGTGAGAGCCGCCAGGCTGGGGCTGCTCCTGTGGGGGAGTAGGAAGTTCCGGGGAGGGAGGGGAGGGCTGGTGGAAACTCCCCGAGGCAGCAGGAACGGGGTTGGGAGTGGGGAGGAGGGACACGGGGGTGGGTTCCAGGCTTTTCCCCACACTTCCTCAGGGATCGCTTTACATAACCAGGCCTGCTTAGTCACCGCTTTTTACTTTTTTTTTGGAAACAATTTTCTCAGCATCACAGCTCCCATCTCCATCCCTTACTAGTCACCGGTGCTAGGGAAGTCCCTTTCCTTCCGTTCCCTAGGCAACCCAGCACATTTGCCTTCCAAATGATCCAAGGCCTGGGCGGGGGTAGGAGTTCCCTCCCCCTGTACCCGGCCTCCCACACAGCCACACCCCGCCTCCGTGGGCGATGTCATGTGGCTCAGCCGCAGAGAAATCTGGGAGACCAAATGCCCTGCTGGCGTCAGCCCCCATTCCAGACCCTCACACTTCCAGGTCTGGGGGGCGGCCGGGCTCAGGGCTCCCAGCTCCTGTCTGGGGGTGCCCAGGCTAGACGTTAGCCATGGCAGACCCTCCTCATTTCTCTCGTGGGGGAGGTGGCAGAGCTGGGACCAGGAGACCTGGGGCTGGAGCTGCCCACGCTGCCACCACACCCCAAGAACAGGGTCTGTGTCCCCTTCTTATCTCTCGATGTCTTCTAGGGAGGGGAGGGGAGGAGTAGGATTTGGGATGCTGTGCTCTTTCTTCCGTTCCTCTCTGGCTCCCCCCGTATTGCCCGTGCCACCCTCAGGGAGATGCCTGACTGCCTGTGAAACAGACTTGGGTGCGGGTGAGGCAGGGAGGTCCCTGAGCAGGTGGCCGGAAGCCAGGCCTGGTTTGCTCTTGCGCTCCCCTTTCAGAGGCGCCGGTGTTGCTCCTGATGATGCAAGGTGCTGGCCCCTGGGATGGATACCACTGATTAAGAGCAATCGTGTGAGCTAGGAAAGCAACGTGGCACAGAATCACAGAGCAGGTAGAACCCCTCACTCACTCACTTACACAATTCTTCAGAGAACCCACTATGTGCTCAGCGTGGCGCAGGCCCAGACCTCTGCCTTCGGGGCATGGAAATGCCCGAAATTACAAACGTATACACAGATTTTCATATGCGTGCATGTGTATTTCTCTCGGGAGAGGCCCATCACTGCCATCAGGCTGGGGTCTGCGATCCAGTGAGAGTTAAGGACCCTTCCTGATATTAGGGTCTGGCCAGCTTGGGAGCGGCACGCCCTAGGGCACTCCTGAGAGTGCGGGTCCGCACGTGCGACAGGCCTTGGGGGCAGAGTTGCAGGAACTTAGGGCTCAGCTTCCCGGGATCCTGGAGCTCATCTCTGCCGGGTCATGAGAAGACCCACGGGCTCCCCCAGGCCCCACCTTAGTCCGAGGGCCTGACTGTGCCCTCCTGTCCTGCAGGGGCACACCCGGCCTCTGCTGAGCAGGGCTCACCGAGGTGGGGCCGGGGCGGGTCTCCTGCTTCACTGGGGAAGGGCTGGCCAGCCTGGGGATTGTCAGGGTTCTGCCTCCGCTATTCCAACTTCACTTTGAGTTCCTTTCTATCAATAGACATATTTCAGAATAAGCAATTCTCTTTGTGTTCCCAGTCCTTCTTCCTATAAGGAGAGACAGGCTCTTCCATGCAGCTGGGAGGGCAGGAGTCTGCAGAACAGGCCTTCTGAGAGTTCTGCACGGCCCTCTCCCTCTGGTCCTGGCCCAGCTCAGCCTCCTCACTGGACTAGGGGACCGGGGGGCCCTGGAGGGACTCACACGGGGCCAGGCCCTCCCAGAGCAGCTGCCTGGCTGCTCCTGCTGGCTCTGGGTGGCCCTCTTTCAGCAGGTGCCTGGGAGGGGCCTGAAAGAGCTCGGTGGAATCAGATTCTAGGATGGAACTAGGATTCGCCCGGGGTCCTTGGGCTCCACATGACCTCTCAGAGCAGCGATCATTATGAGCACTCACTTAGCACACCTATTGTTCAAGCGCTTCTTGTACACGTGGGGAGGGCGCAGGCCTCAGAGCCAGGCCTGGAGGGTGAGGCCAGAGCGACTCTCATTGCTGAGGGACCCCGGGAAGGCTCCGTAACCCCTCGGGGCTCAGGAGGCCAGACACCCCAGCTCTGGGCCGCTGTGAGGATCACACTGATCACTCATGTCAGTGCTCACCTGGACCCTGGAGGCAGCAGGTGCTCCATCCTGGTTGGTTTTCTTCTGTCCCCATCACTGGACACCTACTACCCAAGCTGAGCACATAGCAACGTGTAAGGGGAGACGGTGCCAGAGAGAGGGGGGGAAGGGACATATGAAGAAAGGCTCAGTGGAAGAAGTGGGGACGGGGTAAAACATCAACCAGGTTAAACCCTAGCACTGCACTTGAAGGGAGGATGGGTTCAGACTCAAAAGCAGGAAAGAGGACCAGGGCAGCCCGGAAAAGGCAGACCGGGGCTACCTTGCAGTTTGCCATCAAGGCCTGCTTGTAAAGAAACCAAGGTCGTGGCCGGGACAGGCCTCCCAGCCTTGACTCCTGGCCCTGCCATTAGCCACTGGACGTGACCTCGTAGCCACCCTCCGGTCCCGGGAGACGTGCCAGGCTTGGGTGCTGCCTGATTTAGCGCACGCCTTGTTAAGAGAAGCTAATTAGCAAACCTGCATTTAAATAAGCAGCCGCCTGGGTGTTTGTAACCACCGCCTTATTGAATTGTGACAAGTTATTAGCCTTTGCATGTTACATGAAACAGAGGCATCCAGGAGAAACCCCCAACCCAGCCTGTGTAAAGCAGATGTCCGCCGAGGAAACGGGAAAACGGTGGCAGCCGGAACGGATTCACTCGCCGCTTTGGGGAGAACTCCAGACCTCCCTTCCTCGGAGGTTACATAATCTTCCATCAACAGCGATGACATCAGGAGAAAGGCAGGGAGCAGGAGCGGGGGACCGTCAGGCGTACTCTGAGCTCCATCTGGGCTCCCCCACCTTTGGAGGTGCCGGAGACACCGCAGGGGCCTGGGGACCCAGGTGGGCCATGCAGCACCTGGTCGAGCCCCAAACAGGCCCCGTGGGCTTGTGAGCTGCGGCTCTGCTGCTTCCCCGGGGCCCCAGTGTGCCCCACAACACTTTGTCGCCCTGAGTGGCTCCTCTTTTGGTCAAGAGAACCACGTACCATAGACCCTGGGGGCCCACAGTGCTCTCTGCTCAGGGAGTGTCTCTCCAAGCTTCCTGCAGACCGTGGGAAGATGTGAGAAGGGCCACGCTCAGTGGTATCTCCACCACCCTCCTTTTTTGAGAACAAGGCCATTCGTCCTCAAGTGTCCCTCAGGATGGCGGGCCTTCGGCAGTAGAATTGGGACCTGCCACGCCCTCATGCCCCACGCTTCTGGGGCACCTTTGGGAACCTGGCCCAGACCTCTCCTTGGCACTTCCCGCCCAGGGTGCAGTACAGAACCACGGTCATATCAAAGCCTGAGCACCCCCCAGTGTGGCATCTACATGTCTGGGACGGGGTCCAGAAGGCCAGGACCTGGGTTTAGAGATGTCAAGGTTCAGTCTGGCTTGAGACAAATCTGCTGCATGGGGACCCCCCACAGATGCTGCTCCTATTATTTGGGGGTGGGGGAGGAGAATGGAGAGGAAAGCCGTTAGGGTAGCAGGGCTGATGTGTGGTGCTCAAGACCCAGACAGACCCAGCTCGGCCCCGTGTTAGTACCCTGTCTGAGCCTGCTTCTTCAGGCGGATGGGAGCCGTAGCTACCTCCTAGAGGTCATGGGGGGCCCGTGGGACAGTGTCCGCAAGTTCCTGACGCGAGGTCATTACTGAGCATGAGCAGAGGAGTGACAGGACACAGGCAAACGCGCGGTCACGTTTCTGGGTTCACTGCTGCTTAGGGGGGAGCCTGGAGCCCAGTTCAGCGTTGGCTCTGCTCCGTAGAAGCTCTGAGACCCTGGGTAAGGTAATGAGCTTCTCTGAACCCCAGTCTCCTCATCTGTCAAGCAGTGCGCCTCAGTGTTGCCGTGAGAATGAAATGAGATTGTGGACCTTTCGGAAGTGCCCCACCCGGAGTAGACACTGGATGAATGCTGGCTCTTTCCCCGTCTTCCTCTTCCCCCGGCACCCCTCTTTTGGCCTCCCAGAAAGAGAGCTGCTAAGCCGCCCATTTGGGAGGTTTCTGAAGGAGAGCTACCCGGGAAAGAATACTCCGATACCGTGTAGTCTTCGGGCACATTTCTCTTTAGGATTAAGGCGGGGCCTATGGGAGGAGAGTAGATATATCTCTGCACTTGAAAACCCACTTTGTAAAAGTTGCCATGGGCCCGGCCAGTGTGGCTCAGTGGTTGAACATTGACATATGAACCAGGAGGCCACGGTTTGATTCCCGGCCAGGGTGCGTGCCTGGGTTGCCGGCTCGATCCCCAGTGGGGGCACACAGGAGGCAGCCAATCAATGATTCCCTTTCATCATTGATGTTCCTATCTCTCTGAAATCAATGAAAACTATACTTAAAAAAAAAGTTGCCACGGCAGTTTGAGGGTAGAGCGAGGAAAGAATTCTCTTCAGTTTCTCTAATAGTCATATTTTCAACCGACGGAGCAAAGGTTATCCATCAGAGCACACACTCCTTACTAAGCCTTGTGCTGGGGTCGGCGCTGCCAGGGAAAGTGGCTGGTCAGTGCCCGGGAGCTGTGCAAAGGGAAGAGGGCCGGTCCGCTCTGATTCAGGGTGGTTCCTCCAGGAACACTCCCCAGGCCCCCGTCGTGGCAAGGAGAGGGTTTGCGCAGGTGGGGAGAGGGGCGGCTTTCTAGAAGAATGGAATTCAGTGAGTAGAAGCGAAGAGCTAGGGTCTGTTGGTAGATGCCGGCTAAGTTTGCACGAACGGCTTGTACTGGCAACATGGTCAGAAGGGCAGGAATGACACAGAGTCTTAAATCGCAACCTGACCTTGCCCCGACATCCTCCAGGGTTGGGAGCTGGCAGAAATGGAGGAAGGGGCATCCACATTCTCTCAGGTCATTTTAGTACTCCTAGCTTCCTCCTTTCAGCCAAAGATTGCTCTGTGTGCAGAGTCCCAGTTGGCGGTGATGGCAAAGAGAAGAGGCATTACCTGGTGACAACGACACCCCCCTTTTCTGCCACTGGAACTCAGCCAACAAACACACAGTGGGGATAAGAAGGATTAAGCATGGCTCCCCTCTCACGTCCTAGAGCCCCGTTGGGGAGTCAGAGCGATAAGCTGTTCCTGCTGCTACTGCTCGCACGCCTGCGCGGAGTTCCAGGATGGAGAAGTGTCCGAGCCTTGGGTTTCCGGGGGGGGAGGGCTCAGCGCTGCCTGAGGAAGGCGGGCCCCAGGGAGGCCTGCGGAAGGGTGCGATGTCTCAGCTCGGCCTTAGGCGATGAGCTAGGTAGACCTGGGGCTGAGGCAAGGGCTGGGAAGGAAGAGCTTCACGTATGAGATGCTAAGGAGGAGCCCAGGAGGTCTGCCATTGCTGGGGTGGGAATGGGGGGGGCAGGGGCTTGCCAAGAAAGGAAGCTGGAGAGGAGGCCAGGCGGGTCAGGGGGGGGGGGCCCTCCGTGCCGCACCTGGGTGTTCGGGCTTAACTCCCCATGGGAAGCGGTTGAGGGGTCAAGGAGGGGAAGGGCTCCTGGAGAAGAGTGTCCACTGATGAGCTGGAGGGCAGGCTAGAGGACACAGGGGCTAGAGACAGGTGAGCAGTTCGGAAGCGGCTGCCTTGCTCCAGACCAGCGCTGGGTGGGGGCCTGCGAAGGAGAGGGTGAGACAAGAGACCCTGGAGGCCCGGGGGAGAGGCTGGATGGGAGGATGGGTGAAGCAGGGGAAAGGGAGGCCCCAGGATGAGTCACAGGTTTTCCCAGGGGGCTGTGGTGCTGTAGAGCAGGGGTGGGGAACCACTTTTCCGCCAAGGGACATTTGGATATTTATAGCATCATTCGTGAGCCACACAAAATGATCAACTTTAAAATTAGCCTGCAACATTTGGCCAAACCTTTTAACTCACCCCTGATGCCTCGGCAGGGCCAGACCAAATGATTTCCAAGGCCTAATGTGGCCCGCGGGCGGGGATGTTCCCCGCCCCTGCTATGGAGGACGGGGGTCAGGGGTGGGGTGGCAGAATGGAGTCGGGGAGTTAATCGCTTTCATTTTGGATGCACTGAGAATGGGCTTTCAGAGCACCCGGAGAGACACCCAGGCCATCGGCACCCAGGTCTGGAGGTCAGGAGAGGTCACGGGTGTGCTGGAAGCTGTGGGAATGGACACGCTCATCCTGGGAAGGCCTGATGGGAAGGGGATGCCGGCAGAACCCAGAGCAGCAGCGTTGGAAGTCGGGTGGAGGGACTCGGGGAAGAGCATCACAGCAGCCCAGGAGAAGCACATTGCAAAATGGGAGACGCCATCTAAAGGTCACAGGGATGCCACGCGGATGAGAACTGGCAAGTCTCCATCAGTTGTGGCAGGAAGAGGGTCAAAGGCGGAAGAGTTTCAGTGTGGGAGAGGGGAACGAGCGGTGAAGGAGGAGAAACTGCACCTGCTGCCTGGCCTGAGCTGCAGTTTGGCTGGCAAAGGCAGGTCCCAGGTGAGGCGGCCGCGGCTGGAGCTGGGTTGGGGGTCAGGGGACGGGGGTGGGGGGGGTGGGGCTGGGGGAGGCTCTGGGAACCCCTGCGTTCTGGCAGTGGGGACTGAGGCTGGCAGGGCTGCGGCACAAACAGTGTTGGGTGCTTCCTGGCTGTGTTTAAAGCCTCACACACGCCTGTGGGAGTGCCCAGCACCCACATCTGGCCCACACCTCCCCGGGCCTCAGTTTCCTTGTGTGGAAGAAGGGGGCTGGACCACACAGCATTGCTAGGTCTCCTCTCAGCTCTAAAATTGGATTGTCCTGATGGCTCTTCATATGCTATCGGCAGGATTCTAGATTGACAGAATTTCTGAATTCTGGATGGCATTTCAGTAATACCCAACAAAAAGACTTCAAATGAGAGAACCCTTTGACCTCTGAGAATTTACCCTAGGAAAGTCACTGCAAAGGTGAATGAAAAGCAGGTAGTCACAACTTGATTCACTGTAGCATTGTTAATAATATTTGAAAAAAAAAGAGACACAACCTAATGTCCAATAGTAAAGGATCGGCTGAGTAAATTATAGTACATCCATATGGTAAACTACTTCTGCACTAAAAATCACGCTTTAGAAGAATATGTGTTGACATGGAAAATGTTAATGATATATTGCTAAGTAAAAAAAAAGCAGGCTACATCACAGAATGTACAGTATGATACATTCATTTTTAAAATTTTTGATTAGGACACAGACCAAATCTTTAATTAATGTCATTTTTTTTCCCTTTCTCTTGGCAAGCAAGCAGAGTATTATCGGGAATAGCGTAACTAAGAAATTAAAGAGAAAGACAGTGATACACCAAGTGCGTTCCTGTGACTTTTTAAGTCATTAGGATGGAGGGTAGGCTGTCGTTGGATCAAGGAAGTAGAGAAAGTCTGCAATTACAGAACTTTAGAAGTGGAATTCACCCTACAGATCATGGGGCCCCACCTTCTCGCTTTTCAGATGAAGAAACTCAAGCTTAGGGGGCGTCTAGCACCGCTACTAGTCTGGGAGGTGGCTGGGAGACGAGGCCTAGACCAGCCTCAGGTTTATGTCAACACACCGCCGGCCAGAGGCCCGCAGATGCCCACGAGGTGACTGCACCCTCAGCAGCTGGGGTGGGACTGTGGCTCCTCCACTCCCTTCAAGCCCGGAGGCCTGTGCAGCACCCGGCCGCTCCAGGCTGTAGGACTGTGCCTGGGTCTACTGCATCCTTCATCTGCAGCCCGCTGAACTTTGGACAGATGCAAATGTCCTGTTATGTTCATGCAGTGACACTACAGCCCTCTTCCTAGTGCAGGAGAGAGGGTGTTGGGCCCGTCTCTTCCCTGGTCCCGTGGTCAGTTGCCTGCCATGGCCACTCTATCAGCTCCTACCCAGAGCAATCAGAGAGATCCTGCTAAAACCCTCCTCTGCTCACATGCCCCGGTGCCTCCCAGTACACACAGCGCAAGCCTGAGCCTGGACCGGGCTCTGCCTCATCTGGTTCCCTTACCTCCCAGATCTCCTCTCACATTTCCTCACCTGCCGTCCCCCACCGAGATAACCACACCATTCTCCCAGAATGTGCTTGGACATAGCAAGCATGCACCTGCCCTACTCTTTGTACCAGCTGTTCCCTCTTCCGGAAGGGCCCTCCTCCCACATTTCTGCACTTTGCTCCCTCATTCCAATTTCACCTTCTTAATGATCTCCTCTCTGAGCACACTAATCCTGTAAGCTGTGTATCCCCCCTGCCCTGCCCTGCAATCCTATTCCGAACCCCCCATAGTCTTTAATGCTTTCTAACGCACTAGATTATTTATGAATTTATTGTGCTTAGTGAGTGAGACCTGTTTGTCTTCCTCCTCTAGAAAATAAGCTCCCACGGAGGGAGGGAATCTTGGCACTGACATACCCAACGTGCCCAGGATATAAGGGCACAGAGCAGTCACTCAGAAAATCTCTCTCTCTATAAAAGCCTAATATGCAAACTGTCCCCGTGGGAGTTCATCCGGGAGACCCAATCACCCACTGCGATGTGCGCTGATCACCCGGGGGCGATGCAGAATGAAGGAAAGGCCCAGCCAGCAGCTGGAAGGCCCCGATTGGCCTTGATCGCCGGCCAGGCCTAGAGATCCTACCTGTGCACGAATTTCATGCACAGGGCCTCTAATTTGTTAAATAAAAACAAACAATGGGTAAAAGAACTTAGAAACCTTTCCCCTTTCAGGAAAGCATACAGATGGAATTTAAGATAGCTCTCCATGAGAAGTACGTTGGCGTTGAAGGGTCAAAACACCCGTTTAAGTCTACATGAAAATTTGCCTGCACCAAACCACCAGCTCAAACTCTCCACCCCGAAACCACAGTCTTCATCCCACGTTCCCAGAAGCCTCCTTCTGTTGGCTTTCAACTCAACCTTTCAGTTGTGTGGACCGTCTCATCATTCATTCACTCATCTAGTCACTCATTTATCCATCACTTAAGCAGGCACAGAGCCAGGTGCAGTGATGGCCTTGCGGTAAGTCTTTAGGGAAATAGAGACCTGTGGAACTCACTGCTCCACGAGGCACAAGGAAGCGCTGTAAGGGGCAGTGGACAGAGAGCCTTCCCAAGTCATGGAGTTTGAACGAGCCTTGGGGTACGGGCAGGTAAGAGAGGGAAGAGGAAGGAAGGAAGACGTCTTAGCAAGCACACCTGGCAGAGGCTTAGGTGTGAGCAAAACACCAGGAATGTGTGGGGGTTGCTGTGGCTGGTTGGAATGAAGGGCTCATGTGGGGTCGGGAGGGGCATATACAAGCTGGGCCGGGGCCTGACCTTGAAGGGCCGGGCGGCTACCTTTGAAGTCTTGGTTTTCTTGTTCCGAATTTGTACATTTTACAGGCTTCTTTCTGGAGAAACAGAGAGTTGGCTCCTTTCTCAGCAAACAGACGGGGTTTAATTGCTGTTACTGTCAGTGTAGTTGCAAATACCATATAAAAAGGGCTTTTTGGCTAATTGTTTTTAGAATAAAAATTCAAGAACTATGTATAGATAACATGCATCCAGGGTACTTTAAAGATCAAACTGTTTATATTACCCTTAAATACAGTCTTTAGCATGAGGCGCTAGGATCTGTAAGTTACTGGGACACACAGTCATCCTCCAGGGCTTAAGATGCTGGGACAAAATGACAGCAGTAACTTTTCACTGGGGGGTGGGGCCTGGGGTGGGGGAGGATATAGCCAGTGCCCTTTGATTGGCCAGCTGAGCTGGGTAATTCTCAGGCACCATTAGCCTAAAGGGCTGTCTTCATGCAAACCTTCCCCTCCCCTCAGAAAGCTGAATTCCATGGACTTATGGGGGTGAGCCTGGTTGGGGTGGGGGGTAGGAGAGGAGAAGCTGCACTGCTTCCGGAGCATCTCAGGCTGTGGGGCAGAGAAGGAGGCAGAGGCAGCTGGGTACAGGTGAGCCTCAGCACTTCCCATCTTGCCTCCTTTCCTCAACCATCTGGGATGGGGAGGATTTCTGAGCCACACAAATAAAGCAAACTCATATGTAGTCATTGCCACCCTGCCTTCATGCTCAAGCCTCTCTCAGATTTTAATTTGGGAGCTTTTAGAAAGGCAAATTTATTTGTGACACCATCCAAATTCTATTTTATTGGAATCCTAGTCTCCAAGGATGCAACTGACTGCCGAGAAAGCTGTGGGCATCTCCTTTTGATATCTTCCCAAACTCCGTGTGTGTGTGTGTGTGTGTGTGTGTGTGTGTGTGTGTGCACATACGCCCATATACTCATGCATGCACATTAGTTTTAGTGTTCTCTGCTTATCTTATGCACAAACACAGAATGCATATTCACAAGGCAGCTTCAGAAGTCTATATATAATATACACTGTATATATCATATACATCATATATATGTGTTAGTCATGTGTATGTGTGTAATACAGCACAGACTCCCATAAGCCAATATTTAAATTATCATATTTAATTTACTCAACAAACATTTAATTAGCCCTTCCTGTTCCTGAACCACTGTCCTAGGATCTGGGGGTAAAGCAATGAACAAGCGAGATGAAGCCCCTCTCATAGGGGCTATTATTGAATCCACTGGAGCCCAAACACACCGTTTCCAGCCACGTGCAGAAATCTGTATTGACAGCCATCTAGTGAGCTAGTAGGATATGCTAATAGACCAACCTTAACACAAGAGAGACGGCCCATTTGGGTGAAAAGGTGGAAAATAGGGGTGGTATTGGGGATCCCTATATAGATGACCTCTCAGGGTGGCAGGGCCAAGCCCTATAGAACACTTCCAGAAGCTTTTAAGTGGAAGAGCTGGGGTCAGCGGAAGAGGGCAGCATATCCTGTCATGCTTCCAGGTGGTTTTCAATGTGTTCCTCCTCCGTGAAGCCTTCCCTGCTCACCCCAGGCATCCCTTCGGCCTTCCTCTCAGGAGCTTATCCATTGTCTGTGTGACTCACAGACACTTGACATGCCCTGCCCTGTGGTGATGGGTATCGTGTTTTGCTCTGAGCGCCCGTTGCTCTTTAGAACACTCAGGGGGTTTCTACTCAGTGCCTGGCCCTGTGCTCTGGGGGACCCTGGTTCTGCCAAAAACGAATTCCCGCCCAGTAATGGCAGAGTGCCAGGTGTGTCTCGGGTGCTCTGGGGGAAGGATGAAGGGACGGGGTTACCCTCATGGCTTTGCACCCAAGGAGAAGCAAAGAAACCACAGACTCCTGGAAACAGGGTCCTCACCTAATTCTCTTTATAGTCCCCATAGTGGTAATGGTCATATTTCTTTCTCTGCGGCTTAACTTTTAAATAGAATTTTAAAGTCTGATTGTAAAACTAAATATATTATAGGAAATTTTGAAAAATAGCTAATCCCAATAAAGAATATAAAGATCACTCATAATCCTACTGCTCCGACCTAACTACTATGAATATTTTGGTGCCTACACTTCCCAGTTTCTTTTCTGTGGGCATATTTTCCCATGCGACAAATATGGGTTGTACTCTTTATAATTATTTTAAACCGGTTTTTCTTTTATCATAATTAATATGCCACGAATATCTTATTGTTGGCCTTACATATTCATCTCCAGTCATTTTAATGGCTGCATAATATTCCATAGATTATATTCCAATCATATCTTATTGGACAAATAATCTGTTTCTAATTTTTCACGATTATAAGGAACACTGAAATGAATAGCATTGTGAATAAATTGCTGATCACGTCCATTATAATTTCCTTAGCATTAATCTCTAGCAGGAGATTACTGGGTCAAAGGCAATATACATGTGAAGGTATTTGATGGTTGATTCATACTACCAAATGACCTGCAAAAGTATTTTTAATAATTTACACTCCCATTAGCACTATAGGAGAGGACACTGTTAAGAAACAAAACCCAAATATTGTCAATTTAATGGCCACCACAGGTGTGGTGCTTTCTTGTTTTCATTTGCATTTCTAACTACCAGTGTAGATTTTTCATTTTTTATATGTTTATGTTGTATATCTTTTTAAAGAATTTTCTATTTATGTCCTTTGCCCATTTTTCTAGTCATTAAAAAATAAACTAATTAACAGCCAACATTTATGTCAAGCATTGCCCTAAGCATTTTGTATACTTCTTTAATTCTTTAATCCTTCCCATAGCCCCATGAATTACCTAAAATTATTATCTTATTGATTTGTACATGCCTTATATGTTAAGGACAGTAATCCTTTCTCCTATATATCACATTTCCCTCCCAAATTTTGATTTTCTTTACTTAACCTCTTTGCAAACATATGTTTAAATATTTTTTTCTGTCTTGAGATCAGAGCAATATATACTAATGTATATTTCTTTGGTTCCTTTATGGTCCAATTAAAAAAAAAATCTCACCCAAAGGAATGCTATTGATTTTATAGAGAGGAAGGGAGAAAGGGAAAGAGAGAGATATTTATACACACACAGAGAGAAAGAAACATCGATGTTAGAGAAAAACATCAGTTGGTGCTCCCTACACATTCCTCAACCAGGGATTGAACTTGCAACCTGGGTATGTGCTCTGAGTAGGAATCGAACCCACCACCTTTTGGTGTATGGAATGATGCTTCAACCAACTGAGCCACACCAGCCACACCAGCCAGAGCTTTATGGTCTAATTTTAAAATTAAAATATTTAATCCATTTAGAATTTATTTTGATTATAGTATGAAAAAGAGCTTCACCATTATTGTTTTCCCCAAAATGATTAGGCAATGATCCCCAAACCAGTTTTGAGAGGACTCCCTTATCAGCTGCTGAGTATGTTAATCTTTCTCTTCTACTTCAATGGTATGTCTGTGTATTCTCTCACCAGTATCATACTTTTTAATAATTGTAGTTTTAGAATATGTACTAATATCTAGAAGTAACCTTAAGTTACAACACAAAATATTTTGACGAGTTCCAATAAAAATCTCTTTCTTATTAACTAGGAGCATATTTGAAAATTGATTTGGGAAATATTCATTTATATATTAAAGAAAGACTTTATGTATTATATGTTCATATATTAATTCTATATTATGTATATTTATTATATAACATAGTTATATTTAAATATATTTATATATTTAATGAATATACAAATATATATAAAATATTATACATACTTATGTATTAAATAAGATTTTATATATTAAAGTTTTTCATACTCTCTATAAGAATTTTTAATTGAAAGTCTTCACATTTATTGGGTAGTTTATTTATCAGTATTTTATACTGTTTATAAAATATATAAAATATAGATGGATTTGTCACATTTTCTGAACCAAAAATCAACAGCCACATTGATAAGTTTTTGTGTGCTTTCCAAGTGTCAAATACATTTTAAGAGGTGCAGCTTGTATGCTGAAATGTGATCATTTCCAAGCATTTCTATGGTTAAGAGGACAATGTTTAAAATTGGAGATTTAAGATTTAAAATTTGAAGTGGGATATTTAACATTGGAAGAGCACTGGCCCCACCCCAGTCTAGTGCCCACGTTATGGTAAACAGCAATATTTATGGGTGGTTGCACACTGGCATAGTGTCCGATACTTAGAGTCGAATGTTGACAAGTCCGAAGTAAGGATTAAAAGCAGCCACTCAAGTTTTCCCTTTAACCTACATGTAGATTCACCCAGTTCCCTTGGCCATTGATTCTACAGTAGAATATATACTGTTGGGTCTCTGCATCCTTGGGTTCAACCAGCTGCCGATGGAAAATATTTTTTGAAAAGTTATATTGTTGATATGTGCTATGTAGTTAGGTCTATGGGGTGGGTGTGTCTGCACTGAACATGAGCAGCTTTTTTCTTGTCATTATTCCCCAAACAATACAACATAACAACTATTTACACACGCACTGACGCTGCATCAGGTATCATAGGTAATCCAGAGTATGGGCATGGGTTCTATACAAAAACTGTGCCATCTATAATAATAAAAGAGTAATATGCAAATCAACCGAACGGCCAAAGAGCAGGACGACCGGCCAGACAGCCTTCCGAATGACCTTCCGGATGAAGCCGGGGCTGCCAGGGCTGAGGCAGCCAGGGCTGCGAGGGGCCTGCCCTGGCACGAATTTCATGCATCAGGCCCTAGTTTTACATAAGGGAGCTGAACGTCCACAGATTTGGGTATCTGCAGGGGTCCTGGTGCCAGTCCCCAGCAGACATGAGGGACCACGTGTGTGTGTGTGTGTGTGTGTGTGTGTGTGTGTGTGTGTAGGTGTAACTGTTTTCTCCACCGAGTTTCAAGTTCCTTGAGGGCAGGAATTTAATCCTGTCCTTTCAGAGCCCCCACGATACCCAGCAGAGAGCTGAACTAAGGTGGCATGGTTGAGTTGAATGAAATCGTATCTTGTTATCATAACTCGTGCCAGTTTGGTCTGTAATAAGAGCCGAGGCGGCTTCCATGGGCTGCGCCCTGCCCTGGCTCTGTGGAGAAGACACGCCAAGCATAAAAGACCTTTCCTTTGCCTACATGTTGCCTAAGAAGACACACTTTCCACACACCAATCGACAGGTCTATAGAGAATGTCAGCCCCCCAGATGGTTAGAGCTAAAAGGGACCTACGCGACCCGGCGGGCCGACTCTCCTTTTACCCAGGAGGGCACCACGGACCAGCGGGCGTCCCCTCAGTCAGGGAACCAGCTGGCAGGACGTGAGTGTGATTCTGAAGGTAGTGTGGTGGAAGCTTTGATTGGGGAGAAAAGAAGAGAGAGGATTCTTTGGGGGAGGGGTGGTAAGAGAAGACTTATGGAGGTGGGAGTCAGTCACGGCTGTGGTCGGGGATGGGTTGTCTGTCAGGGGAGCAGGCCGTTGGCAGACTGCTGCGGGGCCCGTGTGATCAGAAGTGGGGGAGAAGAAAGCCTTGCTGTTTGCTGTCTGTGTGGGACGATTGTGACAGACTGGCCAGGGGATGAAGACATGACAGGCCAGGGGGTGAGGGTGGCCACCCTGGCTGGGATGGTGGGCAGGGAGGGTGATGCCATGAAGCACGGGGGGCTGGGTGTCCACCCGGGCAGGAGGCAGGGGAGCAGAGTCTTCCCAAGGGGCTGGGAAACTAGGGCAAGTGCCGTGGGACCACTAGGAAACCAGACAGTGTGGGATCCGGTGCTCAATTGTGCGGCACAGGCTAAGTGCTAAGTGGGAGGCTGGAGCAGGGGAGGGGTCTGGGATCACCGGAAGGCAGGCTGGAAAAGGTGGGTTTTGAGCAGAACTTTTTTTTTTTTTTTTTTTTTTTTAAAGAGCAGCTTTTGGAGGAAAGAGGATTCCGGGTATATTGATCATGCTCTTTATTTTCTGTTTAAGATGCTTTGACATCCTGGAGCCTTGCTAATCCTGGAGAGACTGCCCTGTGCTAGCTAATTCTCAGAGAGCAGACAACGTCATTGCAAGCAAGCCTTTCACAGGCAAACCAACCAATGCAAAGCTCAGACCTCACCACCACCACCACCACCACCACCACCACCACCACCACCTCCTGTACCTTTTACTACCAAGCCTATGTCCCCCTACCCTCATCATCCCAGGGCCAGCTACCAGACAGCTAACTAGAGAGCAACGCTAGAGCCCAGAGCCTGCTGTCATGACTCAAACTGCCCAATCCTCAACTCTCTCAAACTTGCCTGCCTGCCTCACCCATTCCTTCCCACAGAAACCACAGTAAAGGCCCTGGGCTGTGCTCCTCTGTCTTCTGACCAACACCCTGGTGCTTCCCCAGGTGGCCCTGCAGGGCATGGTATGCCCCTTCCTTCTCTTGGGAACTGTGAGTAATGAATGGCATTGATCTCCGCGTCATCACTCAGTCACGTCTATAAATTAAATTCTAGGTACAACCAAAACACTAGGAAGGGAACAGCCATCGTGTTATGGTGTACAGCAGTGGTCGCCAAACTCTTTAGTCAACAGAGCCAAATATCAACAGTACAACGACTGAAATTTCTTTTGAGAGCCAATTTTTTTAAACTTAAACTATATAGGTAGGTACCTTGTTATTAACTTAGTTAGAGCACTCCTAAGTTGGCCTTTGCTAAAAACTCACGTGGCTCCTGAGCCACAGTTTGCCAACCACTGATGTAGAGGCAAGAGCATGCACTTGGGGAGGAGACACAGCGAGCGTCAGACCCCCTCCTCTCCTTTGACTCCCCTCTTGCTCCGTCTCCCCCATGTCTGACTTTCCTTCCCTGCCCACTGGCCTCCTGCTGTTTTCCAGCCCAAGTTCCCGTATTGCTACTGCTTCTTCCAGTCAGTCCACAACCTCCGGCCATAAGCAGTCCTTTTAGCCTCCCCTGCAATCAGGATGTGATGCCTTCCCTGCTGTGAAGGGCTTTTAGGCAACCCGAAGCCAATGGGGACAGGAACTGGGGAGGCAGGGATGATGGGTTGGGAGGACTTTCTGAGAGTCGCTAAATTGCAGTTCTTGGCTGGGCCGGCTGGAACTCACACAACGCCAGCTGCCAATCTGAGGGACAGGAGGTGGGAGCCCAGCAGCCCCGGGAGCACAGTCCCTACCCTTTCCCTGGGGACTTGGTTACTCACTGCCCCAGTGACTGCCCAGGCCTGAGGGCCTGTGCCAGGTGATGGCTTCTCTCGCTGAGGGAACTTGGGGCAGAGACGGGAAAGAGCAGTGGGATGAGAGCAGGGACACCTCAGTTCGGGCCCACACTCTCACCCATCGGCTTAGATGGTCTGGGCCTCAGCTTTTTTGTCTGTGGAGTGGAGGAGCCGGACCACCTAAACCTGCGGCCCTCCCAGCTCCGGAGAACTAGGAATCGGGGGCAGGCAGAGTCCCTCAGCCATGCCGCCAACCTTGTCCCAGCTCAGGTGTGTGGGGACCCTATTGCGCTGGCAAAGGAGAAGGAAGGACCCCCTGGGGTGCCCTCCAGGGCACAGTCCCGGGGCAGGCCGGCCCCACCTTGCCTCTCTGGGGTGAAGGGTAACTCAGGCTGCGCCATCCTCATGGTGGGGAGCGGGGGACTGTTCCTCAGAGCCCCTGGATGGCAGCTCCGTTTCATTTCCTGGAACTGGAGCTGGACCCGGGCTGGTGGCTGTCCTGCCCAAGGCGGGGCTGCAGAGGGCAGCAGACCTGCTTCCTGAAGCCAGCATGCAGGATCCTGGATCCTGCAGGAGAGCGCGTTTCCTAGTCACCTTTCACACGCGGGGACAGTCCAGAATTCGGGGGACTTCCCTGAAGATGAATGTGTGCCCCCTTTTCGTGGACATCTCCTCCCTGCCCACCCCAACCCCACCTGGCTGTCAAAGCCCCGCCCACCCCTGCCCCTTCCACTTCCTCCCTGCCCACTCCCTCCCTGTCTACCCCCTGCCTGGCATCCCCCCTGCCTACTACCCCCCCACCTGCCCACCCCCTGCCTGCCCACCCTGGGAGCTGCTATAGCTCTTCTCTACCCAGCTACATACTTCCGGTGACATTCCTGGGTTTTAAAGTCTCCTCCTCTTCCCCCTCCCCCCCATGATGGTAACCTCCCTGAGGGTAGGCTGTGACCTAACATCACTCGGGCCTCCCCCTGAACCTTGCACAGCAGGTACGTGTGGGAACCTGCGTGGACGGATACTGCCGGGGAAGGTCAGCCTGGGCCTGGAAAGTCTGTAAGGTCACAGCTATGCCTGAGAGGACAGGCCCCCTGCCCCCGCCCAGAATTGGGGCTTGTCACCATCAACATACACTTCATCTGTCCTTGCATCAGCCCTGGGAGGTGTTTGCTGTGTTTGCCTTTCATGGGTTGGGGCTCACCGAGGCAGGTCACCGGCTGAGAGTCACAGAGCAGCCATATGGACACGGGTCCCCCTGATGTCAGGGTCCTGTGCCCGCCCCTCACCGCCCCGCCCCACTCCCCCCCCCCCCCCCCCCGGGGCAGAGGGCCCTGCCTCCTGGAGCTGACACCTCCTGACAGGCCGTGGAGGGGGGCTGGACACAGCAGTGGGGGAGCGCTGGGGGAGGCAGAACTCTTGGCCTCTGCCACCTGGGGGCCAGCCCTCGAGGAAACGGAGGGATTTTTTGGGTTAATGTGTGAATTTCTTGGGAAAAAAGCAGAATGCGAGTTTACTCTCTGGGAGACGCTTTTACTAAAGCACACGCAGACACCCATCCACACACACATGCCCACCCCACACACATCTACACGCAACATCGCTCCCAGCCACTGCGCCCTCCCCACCAAAGCCCGCTCTCCCTCCTACCCTACATGTGCAATCTTGTGAAAACTCCACCACTCTTAAGGTTAATAAGGCTCATTTGCTTAAGATAGCACCTGTTTCTATGGTGACTCTTGCCACCCAGAATCTGTTCATCAGCGGAGACAAGAAAACAGTGACTTCCACCCTCTTTGAAAGGAAAAATCGAATTCTTAGCCGAGGGCTCGGCAGGCCGGCGGCCCAAGGAGCTCTGAGTGGCTGTCCTGCCGCCCCACTGGAGTCCCTGCCCACAGCCCCTCGCCGCACCCACTCAGAGCCCCAGATTCTTCCCAACCCAGGACCAGCTTCCTCCTCTTCATCCCTGGGAAGCAGCAGAGCTCACTGCTCTGATGGGGGTGTGGTGGAGGTAGAGGGGAGACAGCTTTTACTGCCCTCGGTGGCCTTGAATCTCCACATTGACTCCACCTGTATTTCCGGGCTGAGGCTGGCGGAGAGTGCCAGGAAGCACCCCGATCCTCTGTCCATCCTGCACCCCATCCCCACTCCAGGCCTGGCTGTAGGGACCCAGCCACGCCCAACGCCCCTCTTGTCCTGAGCTTGTCCTCCATTTGGTGCTGGCTGACTCTCTGCTCCACCAGAGCTGTTGGGCCCTGCTCTGCTCACTGGGCCAGTCTAGCCCGCCCAGCTCTGTAGCTGAGGTTTGCAACACCCACCTGGGGTTCCCAAATCACTGGGGAGGCTGGTTCCCAGGCAGGTGTTGCTGAGAAGGAAGTTCCGGCTAGTGGTTTCCTTTTTTTCCTTTTTTTTTAAAAAAAATTATTAAGGTATTATCTGTGTACATAGCTTACTATTGCCCCCCCCCCCATACATGCCCTCCCTCCCCAGAGTTTTGTGTCCATTGGTTGTACTTATATGCATGTATACCAGTCCTTCGGTTGATCTCTTATCTCCCCCAGATCTCCCTACCCTCCCCCCCGCCCCCCCCCCCTGTCATTTGACAGCCTGGTTGTTGTTTTACTGTTACTATATCTATCTTTCTGTTCATTAGTTTATAATGTTCTTTAATATCCATAAATGAGTGGTTTCCCTTTTAAGATACACGGGAGCTCTCCCGCGCTCTCCCTCTCATAATATCACTCTCCTGCCTTCGGAAACGCGCCGCCAGCCGGCTGGAGAGCAAGTGTGCAGGGACCTGCCCGGAACAGGGGGCAGGTTCTATGTGCGTGGGGGCCTAGAGTGTGCATAATTACATCATTTTGGCAGAAAGAAAGGATGAGGACTGCTGACCAGAGGATGGATTTTGGAACCATAGACCCCTGGAGCTGGTCGTTATCACCCCAATCTACTTAACGGCCTCATTTTGCACACTTCCTGTGCCCCCCAAGGTCCTCCACTCCGCCCCCTTCCTCCCCCCTCTATGGCGCCCTGCTCCTCACAGGCTGTGAGGCTCATTAATAAAATCAAAGCAGCTGAGAGCTGGAGGAAGCCGCTTAGAGCCAATCACACCCAACATTTTGCCCGGTCCCTGGCAGATGGTTTCTTCTCGAACATCTCCAAAGACAGCTTAGCCCACTCCTCAGGAGCCGGCCTTACAGGGCCTCAGCCCAAGGCGATAAATGCCCCACGTGTAGCCCAGTGCCAGGTGTCTCTCCTGCCTACCAGGAAACACCCAAAGAGGAGCAGGAGTGCATCTCAGGAGTGTCTGAGAGAACTTCAGATTTCCTTCCCTGCGCCCGCCCCGCCCATCCTCTGGTGTGCCCGTCTCAGTAACCGCACTGTCATTCATTCGCTCAGGCCCCAAAGCTAGAAGTCATCCCTGGAGTACCTGTGCCCTCCACATCTAACTCATTGGCAGGGCCTGTTGGCTCTTAATCTCAAAATATATCCCGAAGCTGTCCTCGCCAAGTCCACTGCTCTCACCTTGGTGCAAGCCACGCTCATCCCTCCCAAAGGAGCAACATGGCCTCTTGCGGACACCTCAGCAGCAGTCAGAGTGATCTTTTAAAAGCACAAGGCAGTTTGCACCCACCTGTTCAGTGCCCTCTGATAGCCGATGTGCCAAACTCCTTACCCAGGCCTGGAGACAAGGCCCTACAACAGTGGTTCTCAGTCCCAGTTGCACATTGTTTTTGCTTCTTTTTTTAAATTTTAATTTACTTACTAGAGGCCCAGTGCATGAAATTCGTGCATGGGTAGGGTCCCTAGGCCCAGTGGGTGATCAGGACTGGTCTGTGGAGCAACTGGTGGGGCTCACCTGCTCCACCATCCTGCCACATCTCACTCTCATCAGGGCCCATTGGGGCCAGCTTCACCTCCACTGCCACCCAATGCCAGCATGGCATTGCCGATGCCCGCCGTGTTCCATGCTGTCCCCTGTTTGTCAGTGCACATCTAACTTTCGGTGGGTCGAACTCCCACTCATGGGGACAATTTGCATATTAGCCTTTTCCTATATAGGATTGTGTTAAGAACACTTAACATGAGACTTAACCCTCTTAACACATTTCTAAGATTAGAATACAGTATCGATGTTGTACAGTAGATCTCCAGAACCTACTCATTTTATGTTACTGAAACTTTACACATTGAATAGCATCTCCCATTTCCCCTCTCACCCTCTCCCAGATGCACATTTGTATCCTCTGAAGAGTCTCAAAATTAACCATGTCTGGGCTCTACTCCCAGAGATTCTGATTGAGTTGGTCTGGGTATGATCTCCCAGATGATCTACAGCAGCAGTCGCCAACTGGTGGGTCCATGAGGAAGGTTGGTGACCACTGATCTACAGAGTATGCTGTCAGCTTCCCCTCCTTCCCTCACTGAGCACATCACCTGTGCACTCCCCCTAGATCCCTCTGTTCCAGTGGCACTGGCTGTCTTTCTGTTCCTGGAAAATACTCAACCTGTTCCTGCCCCAGGACCTTTGTGCCTGCTGGTTCCTCTGCGAGATGTCCTTTCCTCACGTGTTCACCTGCTGGACTCCTACCTGCTCAAGGTCACCCTCTGTGGTGACCTTCCTTGCCCACCTTCTTTTCTCCCATGGTTCTTAACTCTATCCTAATACTCCCTACTCTGTATTGTAGTTATTGATTTACTTCTCTGCTCCCTTGCTACACACTGGAATGGATTAAAAACTTTCAATCCACAGTGCTTGACTAAAACTATTGCCAAGGATGTGCTAACACATGCTGAATGAATGAATGAATGAATGAGCAGAGGTATCTGACCGATGCAGAAAAAAAGGAAACTATAGTTTTCAATGATCTGAAAGCCTCCACTTCTATCGACCTGATCTAAGATTATATTAACTTTCTTAACTCCTGCATTATGATTTGACATTCTATTATTAGCTTAAAATTAGCTTAAAAATTAACTAAAACTCCTGCGATATTTTCCCCTGTGATGTTTCATGAACTCCTGCTATGCCAGATCTTTCTCATCCTGTCCTTGTGAAATTGATTTGGAACCTAAATATAGAACTTTAGAATAATGCCCATTAAACTTATTTTTTTCCAGTTATAGGCACATCCTTCCAATTTGCTAAGAGTTTTGTGCCACCCATAGTAGTTCCTTGAAACTTGTATGTCCAGCAAATTTGTTGGACATGCTATCTTTAAAAGACTAAACAAGCTGGGGCATAGGACAGGATTCTGTGGCATGTCGCTAGGGATTGCCCTTAAGATTGACACTAAATCATTCCTCAGCATTCCTCAGGAATGGTTTGTTTACAAGCCACAAACTCACCTAACACAATAGTAATTGAAGCCATATCCCTCCCCCACTCTTGCCCACCAGGTTACCATGATTGACTTGGACTAATGCCTTGGTCAGTCAAGATGTGCTGTGAATACTTACAGCTTCTTCCTGGCCCACTGGACCAGTGCATTTATCACCAAAGAAATCTGAGTGGTCAGGTGTGACTTGTTTTTAGTGAACCTATGCTAACTCCCAATGTTCACTGTTTTCTGTGTAGTCTCAGACCACCTGCTTATTAAATTTAATTGAATTTTGATGTGGATTGATATTACACTCACGAACCTACATTCAGGAACCCACATTTTCCTCTTCTATTTCTGTAAATGACTTTGTGATTGTAAATCTACATTCTTGCCTGACCTTGAAGATGTAATTTATCTAGAAATCTTAGTTTGTGTAAAGCAGCTAAGTGTTTGCAGATTTCAGAAGGGCTTCCTAGAAGAGGAACAAAGCAAATAATGGTCCACATAAGCCAGAGACAGTCAGAAGTTTGAGATGCCATGAGCAGTGCAGCAGTGGGCTGGGGTGGGCGGTGGGAGGCAGGCAGGGGTAAGGCCTTGAATAAAACGTTGACCAGATAGAACCCTGTCCTAAGACACTGAGGAGTCACTGAAAGGTTTTGACTAGGGAAATAACATGATCATATTCCGGTTTTAGAAGAATCACCCCTTGAAGGAAAGAGATACTTCTGTAGGGGGTGAGATTACAGGAGGGGAACAGTCAGTAGCCTTTTGCAATAACATCTAGAGAGAGGTGAAAAGTCCTTAAATACCTCAGCCATGCTGATTTTTAATTCTATGTTTATGCTTATTTTTCTATCCCAATCATCTGAGTTTTTAGTTATTTTTTCACTTCCTGAAATGCAGTCTCTATATCCTTTGACTTTGTCAGGGTTACTCATAATTTCATTCAACTTCTATCTCCACTAGAAAATCATCACAGAGCGATGTCACCCATCTGTCCATCCAGTCACCTACCCAACCACTATCCATCCACCCATCTATCTATCCCTTTCTTCATTTTTTATCCATTCATTATTTTAAAAAAATATATTTTATTGATTTTTTACAGAGAGGAAGAGAGAGAGAGATAGAGAGTTAGAAACATTGATGAGAGAGAATCATCGATCAGCTGCCTCCTGCACACTCTCCACCAGGGATGTGCCTGCAACCAAGGTACATGCCCTTGACCGGAATCAAACCTGGGATTTCAGTCCACAGGCCGACGCTCTATCCACTGAGCCAAACAGGTCTCGGCTCCATTCATTCTTTTATGCCTTCATTCATTGACTCAGCATTTACTGAGGGCCTTCTACTACCGTGTTTTCCCGACAATAAGACATCCTCCGAAAATAAGACCCACTTACAGGTTTCCTTCTGAATCCCCTGAAAATAAGACCTAGCGCATCTTTGGGAGCAAAAATTAATATAAGATACTGTCTTATTTTTGGGAAACAGGGTAGTATGTCCTGGGCACGGTGCTAAGTGCTGGGGATAGAATAAGAATAAGATGCTGCTCTGCTTTCCAGGAACTCAGGTTCTAGTTATGGAAAAGAGACATAACTAATAATAAACCCATGTGATGAGGATGCTAATAAAAGTTTGACTGACTGTGGTAGGAGCACAGGTGTGACTGACTAACTCAGTTTGGGGGCATCAGGGTGAGCCTTTCAGTGGAGGTGACATTTGAACTGAGCACTGAAGGAAGGGGTTGCATCGTCACAGAGGGGAGAATGCTCCGAACTCTCACAGCCATTTGAGTCGAAAGAGGCCACCTGGAGTTGACTTTATACCCCATGACTTCCTCTCTTTATTTCCTATATATTGACTTTGTCTTTCCAATTGGGGATCAGAGAAAACACATTTTATATTCATTTAATAGTTTATTTGTTGGATTATCTTTTATCTATTTATCTATCATCTATCATTACTTTAAAAATATTTTTTTTATCAATTTCAGAGAGGAAGGGAGAGGGAGAGAGAAATACAAACATCAATAATGAGAGAGAATCATTGATCAGCTGCCTCCTACACGTCCCCCATGGGGATCGAGCCGGCAGCTTGGGCATGTGCCCCGACCTGGGAATTGAACCATAATCTTCTGGTTCATTGATTGATGCTCAACCACTGAGGCACACCGGCTGGGCTATCATTACTCTTTAATAGCCACAGTGCTGAGCACAATGGAAGTAAAAAACACCTCCCTATTAAGTCCTATTCCCAAATGTCTTTTCCCCTCAAAGTTTTTTATGTGGTGGCCACGTGAGCAGTACACTCTCCTGGCCAGGCCCTGTCCTGCCTCTAGGGGGCCACACATGCTCCTTACCATAAAGGCTCTATTTTCTAAGCTTCATGCGGGGGAGGAGGGAGGAAGAGAGGGGATGATGGGGGTAGTGGGATTTAAGGCGACTGTAGTACCTACTATGTGCTGGGTGCTGAGTGCTTTACATATTCATCTCATTGAGTCCTCACAACGTTCCTGTGAGGTCGATGCTTACGTCTTTTACAGATGAGGGAACAGACTCAGGGAGGTACATAATTTGCTCACAGCAAGTCAGAGAGTCTCCCCTCTTGGGTCCATGCTGCACTCCAAGGCCCAGGTTCAGAGCTGCACTGTGGCTGAAGAGGATGTGGCCAGGAACCTCATGCTGCACACCACTCACATCAGCACCAGTGCCTCCAGGAGCCATCCCTGGCTCTGACATAGCTGTCACATGCGCTGGGCCTGGGGAGTGAGGGTGAAATCTACCTGAACTCTCCGAAGAGGTGATCCGGATTCACAATTATACCTGCAGGTTCTGGATTCAAATCCCAATCAGCCACTCGCTAGCAGTGGCCGCTTAGCCCCTCTAGGTCTTAATTTTCTTGTTTATATTATCATCCTCTTTGGGCTTTTGTGATGATTAAAGAAGATATTCATGGAAGCACAGTGCCCAGCACCACATGCTAAGTGTATGAATAATTTATTTTCTTTCTTCCTCTTTCTTTCCCTTCTCTTTTTATTCTCCATTCTTTATTATTTTTAATATGTTATATAGATACTAGAGGCCCAGTGCACAAATTCATGCACAGGTGGGGTCCCTCAGCCTGGCTGGCTATTGGAGCCAATCAGGGCCGTCTCACCCAGTCTTGCCCAGACTGGCCGCGGGGAAGCTGGCTATGGGAGCTCACTGACCATCAGGGGGCAGCTCCTGCATTGAGCATTTTCCCCCTGGTGGTCAGTGTGTGTCATAGCAACCAGTTGACCGGTCATTCAGTGGCTTAGGTTTTTAAAAATATATATTTTATTGATTTTTTACAGAGAGGAAAGGAGAGGGACAGAGAGTTAGAAACATCGATGAGAGAGAATCATCGATCAGCTGCCTCTTGCACACCTCCTTCTGGGGATGTGCCCACAACCCAGGTACATGCCCTTGACCGGAATCGAACCCGGGACCTTTCAGTCGGCAGGTCAACGCTCTATCCACAGAGCCAAACTGGTTTCAGCTAGGCTTTTATATATATAGATAAAAGCCTATAAGAAGAGCATCTCGAGCTAGGAGATGGGTGGAGACACTGTTTGTAGATGCCCAGGAGCACATCCAGCCTTCCATGCAGGGGGAAAATTCCTGGTGATCCAGAAATAACTCCTTTCAGTGATAAAAGCTTCTGCAGAGTATATGCTCCACTCTTAGGCAGTTCAAATTCTTAGAAAGTTTTTTCTTACATGCAGCCAAAACTGACTTCCTTGTCAATGCCACCCATTAGATGTCATTCTGCCCAGTGGAGCCCAGCAGGATCGCCTGCTTCCCAACTTGATTTCTTCAGACTTTTCAGGAAATCTTTAAATCATCTTTAGGGGCGGCTCTCAAGTGTCCCCCCTAACTCTTTCCGCTCCTGCTCACCTGGTCTGATTTCTCAGAGCCCCACTGCTCTGGTTGCTTCCCTGATGTGGCACCCAAGCTTTCTTAGAATAGCGAGGCCGGGACAGAAGTCCCTATTTCAGGATGGCCCTGGCAGTTTCACTAAGGGAACTTTCCTGGGATCGAGGAAAGGTCGCTGTTTGGACTGTGCTGCCCCCACTCCCCTAGGTTTCTTTCTAAGCGAATGTGCTCAGGGAGGAGGCTGAGGCCCAAGGACAGCGACGCGCCCGGGTTCCTCATGTTAGGGAGGGTGGGTTTGGTCTGTTGTCTCCGTCCTGTCAGTGTTTACAGCTTTGCCCACCGAGGGAAGCTAGGGTGCCACGCTCTGTCCCCATCAGAGATGAGTTTAAAACTGGGTGAGCAAGATTATGGTGTTCCTTTTGGTGTGTGCGTGTGTGTGTGTGTGTGTGTGTGTGTGTGTGTGTGTGTGTGTGTCAGAGAGACTGAAAGAGAGAGAGGGAGAGGGAGAGGGAGAAAGAGTTTTCTGCCTGATCTAGGAATTCTCCAGGATGGCAGAATTGGTTTCCATAACGACTTTCTGATATAAACATATTTGATAAAAATAAGTTAATAGCAGAGAGCATAGAATCTCAGAGTGGAGAGAGAGAGAGAGAGAGAGAGAGAGAGAGAGAGAGAGAGAGAGAGAGAGAGAGAATTTTTTTGCCTGCTCCAGGAATTCTCCTGGATGGCAGAATTGGTTTCCATAACGACTTTCTGATATAAACATATTTGATAAAAATAAGTTAACAGCGGAGAGCACAGAATCTCAGAGTGGAGAGAGAGAGAGAGAGAGAGAGAGAGAGAGAGAGAGAGAGAGAGCAATTGGGCTCTTCAAAGAACAGCATTTTTCTTTTTCTTTTTTCCCCACCCCTCATGGTCAGCCTTTCTCTACATACTTTCCATAAACCAACTAAAAAGCTTTGTTTACCATATTCCTGTATGTGCGGGCCCCTCCCTGCCTGTAGACATTCTATTCCTATTCTCCCTCTCGCCTTTCTCCTTAGTTACCTGAAGCACTACAGTATGCATGGCATAATATGATAAATTCATTTCCAATTCACTGCATTATCCCTTGAATATTTTAATGACTCATTGAATGGAGTAAAAAAAAAAAGCTATTTCAAATGAACAATTATGCTGCATTAGTCTAAGGGCTGATTATATTTAAACACCACTCACTGGATAACAGGACACGGCGACCTCAGCGTACGAGAGCTAATTTGGCTCTTATCTCCAAATAATTTTACACTGCAAATTACCATGAAAACCTAAAGGGCTTTAAAAACATTCATCAAAAGATAATATTCCACTTTGGAGCAACATTTTATTTAAATTATTTTGAATGGGACCTAAGGCATCTCTGGAGTGGGACAGTGACAGCAAGGTGGGGACGGTGAGTGGTAAGGAGGTGGTGAGGGCGGCTGGGTCGTGTTAGAGATAAAAGCTGCAGGTGTTGGGGCTGAAGCACAGCAGTGGGTGTGGGAAGCACACAGCAGGCCTGCCACTTGTAGCTCAGCCTCTTGCCCTGGCTGTGGTCTGGAATGCCTTCAGGGGGCCCTGACCTGGTCCAGAGGTCACAGGGCAATTCCCAGAGGCTAAGTTGTGGGATAGATCCATTTCTCCCAACTACGACCATCCCCCAAATAAGTCTGGGTCAGGTCAGGTCCTCCAGGCTGGGCCGAATCCATCTAGAATCCAAAGGCAAAAGAATGGGCGCACCCCCCCCCCCCATTGGTTTGTGAGTTGGGGCATTGCCTAGAGTTCTTGGTAAAAGAGGAGTCCCATAGCCTAAGGCAGTGGTCAGTAAACTCATTAGTCAACGGAGCCAAACATTAACAGAACAATGATTGAAATTTCTTTTGAGAGCCACATTTTTAAAACTTAAACTTCTTCTAATGCCACTTCTTCAAAATAGACTCGCCCGGGCTGTGGTATTTTGTGGAAGAGCCACACTCAAGGGGCCAAAGAGCTGCATGTGGCTCACGAGCCAGCGCAGTTTGCCAACCACTGGCCTAAGGGAAGTGGCTGCTGGGGTCAGATTTCACAGTTTGGGTTGTGGAAGAGAGAATCATACTTATTGAGGTCCTGCTCCTATTCTGTTCTGGTTCAGGAGCCTTAATCCCAGTGAACTCTGGGAAATAGATATTATCATGCCCATTTCAATGGTGAAGAAACGAAGGCTCAGAGATTACCACCTGAGAATGGCAGAGTCTGGAACCTCCCCTGGTTCTTCTGACCCAAAAGTGCAGGCTCTTTGCACCCCCCCCCCTCTGGGGGCATGCACAAGTCTGGTTTATAACCAAGGCCTCTTTGCATTGTCCCCACCACCAAATGCTTGTGAGGTCCATAGATCTAAACCCACATGCTCTGAGGGGGCATTAGCCATGCCTTGCAAGGTGGACCCTCACGGTGCAAGGCAAAGCATGCACAGACGAGAGCACAAATATCAGCAGCGCAATGAATAATACAGGTCTAAATACAGAAATTAAAGAATTAATTCTATTTCCTTGGCCTGACCTCTTTGTCCAAACCCGTGGTCCTGATAAAGTGTGTTTTTCTTCTGCTTATTATCATTAGCTTACTTATGAGCACATAGAAAACCAGGTTGTGTGAATATATATATCTACTGCTTGATTGATTAGAAACGAGGATAAATTTGCTGCCTTCCACAGTGCCTGTCTCAGGGGAGGCGTCTCCTCTTTGCATATGTGATTTCCTTTTTTCCTCGTCTCAGTCTTGAGGAGCAGGGATTTGTGTCAGTTTTGCAGACAAGCAACTGTCTCAGAGAGGTCAACTGACTTGCCAGCGATCTCTCAGGAAGTGGGAGCGATAATCCAAACACAAGAGTCTTGCCCACATCACCGGAAAGCAAGGGGCTATGATCCTGGTCCTGCTTTCCATTGATCTTATTTACACGTAGAGAACCTTTAGGGAAAAAACCACCCTCTTATTGTGGAAAAATCCAACCTTCTAGAACATTGTAGATGGAATAATAAAACCTGAGAGGTCCTTTTAATTCAACCCAGAATCGGTTGTCCTGAGAGCTGCCGCAGGCTGAGGACCCTGAATGAAAGGGACCCTTGAACTTGCCGTGTCCTTTCCTCTCTTAAACAAAAAAATACACTCAGGACACATTTTCCAATCATTGATGATTTTTAGGAGGATTTTCATTTTTGGAAGGAAAAAGGTACTCTTGCCTTTTTAATTGTTCTTAGTGGTCTTTGTTACCAATCACGATGTTCTTTGTGGAAAGTCTTAATATACCGCCTTCCTGTGCTCAATATTCCCGTTAACAATAAGAAGTCTAATGAACATGTCTGGGCATTATATTCAGAGACAAAGAGAAGATGAACTAATAAGTGTCTCTTCTGAAAGGAATGATGCAAATTAATTGATATCTTAATTAGGCTTTAGCATGAAAATTAGACTGAATCAGAACTGAAAAACTTAAAGCAAAAGCTGAGGGCGTGGCCCTGGGGAGAGAAAGATATCATGTGTGCCAGTGCTCTCTGAAAATCTCTTCTGCTCAAGGAGAGATTTTCCAAGACGGGGATGGAAATCTAGTCCTGCCCCCGAGCTAATGGGAACCCACAGGTGGAGGGAGTTCACCCGAAGTGAGCCGGGTGCCCTCGCAGTCCCACCCCGTGCTGCCACCTCCTGCCCCGTCTCCCCTGAAGAGAAGCCCTCGGAGGACAGAGACACCCCCTCCTGTTTGCCTCTAGAACCCCAGTGCTAGCCACAATGATAAGGTCACAGCTGACAGGTATGTAGAGCTTACTATGCGTTCTGAATATTGTTCTTTTTTTTTTAAAATATATTTTATTGATTTTTTACAGAGAGGAAGAGAGAAGAATAGAGAGTAGGAAACATCGATGAGAGAGTCATCGACCAGCTGCCTCTTGCACACCCCCTACTGGGGACGCGCCCGCAACCAAGGCACATGCCCCTGACCGGAATCGAACCCGGGACCCTTCAGTCCGCAGGCAGACGCTCCATCCACTGAGCCAAACCGGTCTCGGCTGGATATTGTTCTAAGCACTTGATTTAAAATAACCCATTTAAGCTTCCGAACTACAGGGTGAGGCAGGGACTTGAGGAGCCAGCAGACTGAGACACAGGTTGAGCAGCCTGCCGCCTGCAATCATATGGTTGACACGGGTGGATTCAGATTGGAACGACAGCGCTCCGGCTCCAGGGTCCTTGCTCTTACACACGATGCCACAGCAAGTCAATCCATTTTTTATTTTTATTTTTATTTTTTTTTCGGAGTGAAAGGAGCAATGTGTACCACAAATGCATGGTTCCTACTGATGGACTGCTCTCAAGTTTTTAGTTCTACTCATGGACTACTCTGTCATAGACCCCGCCGGCCTCTCTGTGGGGGGCTGTGGATGCTTCCTGTATGGAACTGTCTTATTTCAACCGGAAAAGACAAAACCTACGCAGGGACTGCCCCAGGCATGGCCCAGTCCATCACCCAACTAGGCCTGGACCCTAATACCCAGGCCCACCAAGGCTCCACCAAGTTTGCCTCTGTGGCCACTGTGGCTCACAGAGCATTGCTACTCCACGTGTGCAGTGCTTTATGGCTGCCTTAGAGCTGGGCCACTTACTGCTGAGGGGAATGACAGCATGTAGGGTTTACCTTTATGGGGTTCCCAACGCTGGTCAGGTGTGCTTTATTTACCAAGATGGTGCCTGGATGCATCTACCCATAAAAATAACCAGAAATAGGGCTCTGGGATGGGGTGGGGGTGGGGGGCAGGTAAAGAGATCAGTTTCCCATTTTGCAGAGGGCACGGTGGCACGCCCTTGCCACGGTGGAGCTGCTAGAAGAGGTGTGCTGTGGACCCAAACCACAAGGCATGGCAGGAAGGGCGTACGGCTTGGAGGTGGGGTCCTGGATTAAAGACCGACCTCTACAACCCATCTCCAAAATGGGGATAATGCCCAGTTCACAGAATCATTATGAGGATCAAAGGGACGTTTTAAATTTGAAAATTGCTCCACAAACGGCCGGCCGATATGAGCAATGACCCAGGCATTCTGACAGGGAACTCTCCTGTCTTCCTTCAAGCTGCTAACCTCCTCCTGGGTGCTTGCTACTGCCGTGCCCTCTCTGTCTGCCCGGGAATCTGTGTTTCACAAGCTGACCCGAAGGTGCTCTAAATGTTTGAGGTCACCCAGCGGCAGCGAACACCAACACAAAGGAAGTGCCCCTGAGTGTGATTACAGCTTGTCTTCCTTTGGCCTACGTCCACAGCCTGAGACCCAAAAGGACCTGGTTTGCGTGGGCTCTGTGGCTGGCGGAAACTGTGGGCTGGCGGGCAGGCTAAGTGGATATAGCGGAGAGCTGCTCCTTCCTGCCGGCCCCTTGGATCGGGGAAAGGGGGTGAAATGCAGCCGAAACCCAAGCCTTCTCCAGCCCGAGCAGGAAGACAGAGGGCTGTGCCTGGCCAGGTGACCTTGGTAAGCTCTGCGGCTTAGCAGCCTTGCCGACAGCTGCCACCTGCCAGGTACCACCTGCTCTGCTTCTGAGCTGGGCCGCTGGGGGCAGAACCTATGTGTGCACCGCAGGCTGTGTGAGAGAACTGTCTGGAGTCAGTATCGTGGTGAAGGGAATGGGCAGGGGGACTTCAGGCTTAGGAGAGAGGCAGCCTCAGTGCTGACATTATTTCAACCCCAACAGCTTCTGATTTCTGGCCTCAGAATCTCCCTGTAGAACCATCTTAGAGACAGCCGTGTGTGGATGGCAAACTGAGGTGTAACAGCTTTTCTGAGAGTTTCAGCCCCTTATGACCACTAAGCTTAGAGAATGGCAACGCCCTAGATTGGGGCAAGATCCAGTATCTTCCTTTTGTGCCCTCAGCTCTCCTCCCTCCCCTGATGGCGTAGGTCTCCCCAAGCTCTGCCCCTTCGAATGCTGCTGGTGTTTCCAAGGCTCCTCAGCAGGTGGAAGGGAGCTCGGCCGGGCAGTGTGGAGCACCTGAGCATCCTGGGAGGGGCCTGTGGTCACTGGGCAGGGTTGGTTGCCAGGGTAACTCCCCCCTCACCCGCTATTCTAGCGGTAATGAGAGCTCTTGCCTTGCTCAGGAACGCCAATAGCTAGTTCAGACGGATACCCCTTTCTCTGCCCCATAGCTCTGGAAGGAAGAACACAAACTCCTCATCTCTGTGGTGGCCTTTGTGCTTTCCAAATGCTCGCGGCATGTTCTCACTGGGTCATCACGACAACCTCCTCGGATGACAGACACGAAACACCCAGAGGGCTTCTGAGTGACTTGCCCGTGGTCACTGAGTTGGGAACCAGCCAAGCCTGGATCCAAACTTTGTCTTTCCCACCGTCTTACAGGGTGGATGCCTTTGTACCCTCTGTGCAATGGTCTTCAGTGGGCTTTCTAGGCAGATTTGTGTGAACACTCCAAGCTAATGTGGATTTGCCCAGAGTGCACTGCCAGGTGCTCATGCACAAAAGGTTCAGTGGTCAAATGAGTTTGGAAAAGAAATGCATACTATATAGTGCATGTCAGGATACCAAAAGCTCTGAAAAGCCCTTCCGTGAGCTTGTCTATCATTAGAACCTTCCCTCCACCCACCCCCACACAATGCCCATTGACAATCTACCAGACTTGAGTTCCTCAGACCTACACCAGAAAGTGTGAGCTGGGCTCCTTCATGAATAAGACAGCAAAGGGACAAAGATGAGGGGAGGCCATTTGTTTCTGCACAAAGAAAGGAAACGTCTGGTATCAGGAGGAGGTCCTGCCAGATGCTCCCCACCAATTCTGCCACCTGGACTGCACAGAATCACCCCAATGCCCCCAAACCCAGGCCCTGGCAGTGGGGTGCCAGAACCAATTATTAAATTTTCAGAAATTCTTCAGTAGCTTGAAATTGGCTATGGCGGAAGTATTTTCACTATAGAACTCAGCAAACACTATACAAATTGGGGTTCCTCCCCCTCTTATTCTGACTGCCCATTTGCCTGTACACCGCTGATCCTGACAGCTAGGTGCTGGGGAGTGGCCTGATGCAGAAGTCCTTGCCCATCAGGGTCCTCAACCCTCATGAATGAGAACCAAGAACAGCAAAGAATGATAGCAACCTTCCAGCCATAATCCCCAATGAATCAGAAAGTGCCTCTTGGCTGACTTACTCTGATATCTGCCACCAGCCAATGTCTCCAGTACCGAGCGTGGGGCGAATCCCTGCTAGGGGCATCTGGATCCACCATCACCAGCAAGTAGCGAGAGTCCTGTAATACATTCACAAAAAAAGAAATGCATCATTATGGCTAGACTAGCGATGGGAAAACTACCCAGAGCAGACCATCCTTTACCTCTATTCTCACCTATAATGGCTGACCCACCCCTATAACTTCCTACTTATGTCATCTTGGTTCTCATGACATTTCTCTTGTGCCTCATGTTTGTACTCAGAGAAAAGAAGTTCACTAAGAAGATAGCTTAATAAGTTGGATTTCCCTGTATGAAATGGCCTAAGTCAAACAAGCATATTTGCTAAGAACCTGGATATTCTATGCTAGGGATTTCCTGCAGAGGAAACAAAGGAACCTAAAACAGGGGTCTGCTCTCAAGAAGCTCACAGTGGCCAAAACCGGTTTGGCTCAGTGGTAGAGCGTCGGTCTGCAGACTTGAAGGTCCCAGGTTCGATTCCGGTCAAGGGCATGTACATTGGTTGCGGGCACATCCCCGGTAGGGGGTGTGCAAGAGGCAGCTAGTCAATGTTTCTCTCTCATTGACGTTTCTAGCTTTCTATCTCTCTCCCTTCCTCTCTGTAAAATATCAATAAAATATATTTTAAAAAAAAAGAAGCTCACAGTGTAGTTGGAGCGACTTATCTATTAATCCAGCAAATACAGGAGATCTCACTCTGGGTCAGGAACTGTTCCAGGTACTAGGATTCCAACAAATAACAAGACACTATGGTCCATACTTTCAGGAAGCTTTTATTCTAGGTAAAATATACATATTTGGAAAAAAAAACCCACACCCAAACAACAAAACCCAAGGAAATGTTAAGTTTGATTAGTACTATGATTAATAAAATAGGGTAGAGTGAGAGGGAGTAAGCATTCTAAGAAGAGGAAATAGCTGCTACATAGGCCTTCAGGCGGAAAAAAGTTAAGGTTGGAAGAACAGAAAGAATGCCATGTGGCTGGTAGCAAGCAAGGGTGTATGTGTGTGGATATGACAGAGCTGGAGAGGTGCATGGAGCTAAACAACGGAGGGCTTCGTCGGCTTGGATGAGGATGGGGGTTAAGTGCAATGCAGAATCATTGGAAGGTTTTGGTCAAGAGACTAAATCAGGAGGATGACATGCTCTGATTTCCATTTTTAAAAGGTTGTTTTGGTGGCTGCATGGAGAATGAATGGTCAGCAGGAAGCAAGAGAGGATGCTAGAAGACTCGTTTGGAGGCTACTGCAATAGTGTAGTGCGGGATGATGGCATCTTGGACTAGGATGGCAGCAATGGAGATAGAAGCAGGTAGATGGATTAGGGAAGGATTTTCAGATAGACTCTGAGGGATTTGCTGATGAACTAGATAGTAGAGCAGTGAGGAAGGTGTGGGGGAAGAGAAATCAAGGATGATACCTGGGTTTTTGGCTTGAGCAATTGGGAGAATGGGACTATTTAATGACATAGAGAAGACTTGGAGAGAAGAATCTTTGAAAGGGAACATCAAGAGTTCTGTTTTAGATATGTTAAATTAGAAATGCTTCTTAGAGGACAAGTATATAAGTCACAGTCTAGAGTTTGGGGGAGAGTTCTGGACCAGATATATAAATTTAGGGGTTGTTAACACATAGATGAGCCTAAATCCATAGAACCCAATGAAATTATTCATGGGAAGACCAGACATGGAGAGGAAAAGAGGTCTTATGACTGAACTCTAACACTGAGAAGAGATAAGAAGGGAAGGGAATGGAAAGGAAAGAGAGGGGAGAGAAGGGGAGGGGAGGGAAGAGGAGAGGAGAGTAAAGTAGAGGAGAGGAGAGGAGAGGAGAGGAGAAGAAAGAAGGAAAATTGAACAAAGGAGACCAGGGAGGTAGGGGGCATACCTGAATATTTCATACGAAATCTGAGACAGGAAGTGTTTTAAGAAGGAGGAAGTGGTCAACTGCGTCTAATGCAGCTGAGAGATAGAGCAAGCTGAGGACACAGTTGTGACAATGTGATTTGATAACTAGAAGACCACTGTTATCTTGGCAAGACCAGTTTCAGTGGAGTAGAAAGGATTGAGGTTTGATTGGAAGATGAGATGGGAGATGAGGAATTGGAGATAGTTATTAAAGATGAGTTTTGAAAAGTTTTGGTATGAAGAACAGCTGAAACATAGAGTAGTTCTTATTAGTAAGGAGGAAGAGTCAAGAGACCTTCTTTATTTTTATTCTTGTATTTTAAGAGACAGATGACAGTGAGGCAGGCTTGCCGGCTGATGGAAATGATCCAGTAGAAAGAAAGATATATATGCTAGAGAAGAAAAAGGAGACCATTGCAAGAGCAGAGGCTGGGAAGTGGGAAGGGACAGGATACAGAGAAAAAGTGGAGAGCTGGGCCTTTGGTGGGAGCAGAGGATACAGGGTATTGGAAGATGTGGTGGTAGGGAGTGAGGAAATTGTCTTCTGGTTGCTTGTATTTTCTCAGTGAATTAGTTGCAAGATCATTGGGGGAAGAGGAATTTTAGGAAGTTTGAAGACAGAGAGGAAGGTATAAAATAGTAAGAAATAGCTGGAAAGTGAGAAGCTGAATACACCATAGGGAGATAGTAAGGCTACTGGGTAATTTTACATGCCCCAGATGAATGCTTTTTAACTGTTCATTGCAGGCATGGAATAAGTGGTAGTTGGATTTAACTTAAACAGACACTTAGACTGGTGAGTATGCTGGAGAGAAGGGTGCACGAGAGTGAGAAGTGAGCAAGACAGATAGAGGAGTCCTGGGCCTCCTCTTGATCTGGAGGGAGAGACAGACGTAACTGCAGTCCCATGCAAAGTACCCAAGTAAAGGAGCATTTATCCTAGGAGGGATCCTAGACCTCTCCACCTCAGGAGACCAGGAATGCTTCGTGCAATTGTCTTTTGAACTTGATCTTGAAGGACAAAGTTCATGAGGAAAAGCACTCTATATGCAAAGGGAAGGGGCTGTGCAAAGCTGACTGGGGGATGGCGAGAGTCTTGGCATGCTGGAGCATAGGGTGTCTAGAAGGAATGGCAGGTGAAAAAGTGGGAGGGTTATTGGCACCAGGTAGCAGAAAGCCCTATCTGTCCTAAGTCGTTTGGAATTTGTTTTGCAACAGAATCCACTGAAATTGTTTGAACAAACAACTGGCATGGCATGACTAAATGTGTTTTTGGGAAGGCATGTGACAAGGATGAGTAAAAGACTAAAAGTAGAGTGGGGAAAAAGACAACTGGAGGCATTTGTACCATTGAGTCAACAGCATGAAGTGACTGGATAGGGCAGACATACACGGGAGAGGGAGATGTCTAGGATGCTGCTGAGGTTCTACCTTGGGCAACTAGGTGGACTATGGCACTGTGAATAGTAGGAGTAACACATTTGGGAGACAGTGGGTTTGGTGTTAAAACATCCAGGCAGGGATGTACCTTAAATGGAACCATGAGGCTGGAACTCTCTCAAAACCTGGCCTGTGGGAGGTGGGTGTGGGGGTGGATGAGCTTGTCAGTGAGAACTTGTAGAGTGAGAATAGAAGAACTAGAGTGGAACTTGGGAACTCAGAGGGGAGTATGGAGAGACTGAGGAGGAGAGAGTTTAGAGGGAGAACCAGTGAGCACAGTGGCATGGATGCCAAGAGAAAAGGAAGTTCCAGGAATCAGTATAACAGAGCCATCAAGGGATAAGGACCATTGGTTTTGCTTCTCTCTCTCTCTCTCTCTCTCTCTCTCTCTCTCTCTCTCTCTCTCTCTCTTTATTAAGGTATTATATGTGTACATATCTTACCAATCCCCCCCCCCCCAGGACCGTTGGTTCTGACAAGTGGGAGAAAATTTGGCAACTTTCTGAAGATGAGTATTTTAGAGAAAAATGATTGTTCAAAATTAAAATAAAAAAGAAGCAGTAAACCACATATTATATACTATAGAAAATTAAAGCAGGAAATATGAAGATAAACCCCAGAAAATCTCCAAGAACTCAGAAGAAAAGAATAAAGAGATGAAAATATTAGAAAAAAATTATTATATTTTTTGCAAATGACATAATTGTCTACATGAGAAATCCACAAGAATTAGCTGAAAGCAATTAAACTAATATTCAGTAAAGTGAGCTGTTATAAAATGAACATTTTGAGTATTTCCTACAGATAATAATAATGGACTGTTAGAGAACATACTTTTAAAATTTTATTTAACATTTTAATAAAAATATAAAATATCTAGGAATGAACTTGAGGAAAAAATGCAAGACTTACAACAGAAAACAAAAACATTACTAAGTGTACATAAAAGCAAAATTTGATGAGAAAGAGAGAGACATACTATGCTTTTAAACTGAAATAATCATTAGCAAATTATGTCACTAGTTCTTTAATTAATTAGTCAGTTTAACACAATTCCAATAAAAACTCTAAATAGATATTTTGGGAACTTCATAAAATGATTCTAAAGTTCAGAATAAATGCAGAAAAACAGTAAGCCAAGGCAATATTGAAAAAAAACGAAATGGGATAATGTTGACTTTGTAGACATTAAAATATATTATAAACTAAAATAATTACAACCATGTTGTTCTGATTATGAAATAAATGAACAAATGAAGCAAAATAGAAAATCTAGAGAGAAATCAATGTGTTAAATATAGGCATATTTAGGGGTATTCAATATGTTATCAATGTATGATACTTAATATATGATTAAGATATTTCAGTTCAGTGGGGAAAGGACAGATTATTTGACAAGTACTATTGAGACAATTGGTTCAACACATGGAATAAATAAACTTCAGTCTATTTCTCTCAACCCCCAAAATGTCCAAATGTAAAAGTGAAAAATTAAAAAAAAAAACTGATTCAATAAAATTATAGTAGTTCCTATAATGGAATACCACATTAGAGTTAGAGCTTTATATTTTAACTAGAGGCCCGGTGCACAAAATTCATGCACAGATAGAGTCCCTAGGCTTGGCTGGTGATCAGGGCCAATTTGTGGGGCGATCAGGGCCCCCCGCTTGCACACACCTTGGCCTGGTGTCATCTGCTCACCTGCTCCACCATCCTGCCACAGTCCTGCTCTCCTCAGGGCCCATGGGGGCCGGCAGCACCTCCACTGACACCCCCTGCCAGCACCGCACCACCTACACCCACCATGTTCTGCACTGCCCCCTGGTGGTAGGTGCACATCTAACGCTCGCCCATGGGGACAATTTGTATATTAGCCTTTTATTATATAGGATATGGGAAATATCCACAATTATACTAGTAATTGAAATGAGTAAGTTTCAGAATAATTTGTATAATATAATCTAAAATGTGCAGGAAAACTTTATATATTTAACTATACATATGTACTTATAAATATATTTGCAATGCATACTATACACCACACTGTTAACAGTAAATGGCATGAAGGAAAAGACTGATAAATTTAACTAGATATAATTTTGAAACTTTTCTATGACAAATAAAACAAAATAAAATTCAAAGATAATAAGCTGAAAGAAAATATTTACAAGACCTATGAAAAAGGATTAATACCCTTACTATATAGAGTAGCTTTTACATCAATAAGAAAATGAGTAATGGCAGGGGTGGGGAGGGTGAAGAGGAGGCGGCAAGCTGGGAAAAGGGGGGACATATATAATACTTTCAACAATGAAGATTCAAGTATCTTAGAACAAAAATAAATTAATTAAAGGGAAAAAGAAAAAGAGTAATAACCCAATGGAAAAATAGACATGGATAGACAATTCATAAAATAAGAAATGCAAATGATTAATAAAAGCACAAATGTTTGATTTCAAAGATATACAAATTATAAAATAAAATCTCATTTTTGCCTATAAAATTGACACATGTTTCTTTATGTTTATCCCCAGAGTTTTTAAGGTACATAGAAACAATGGGTAGGTTACAAAATCTCACGGAACCCTCTCTGCACCTCAGCAGTACCTGGGCAGAGGGACTTTACTGACGTGCAGGTGAACTCTACAGAAGCTTCAAGACCTCCCCCAACCTTGCCATGCGAGGAGTCTGTGCGTAGCTTTCTTTCCCAGAGGGAAGGAGTGAAAGTATTCTTTGGACAGATGTGACAGGGTGCCTGTGGAGAGTCTCAAGTCCTAGAAGTACTAAGAAGGTGGGACCTGTATTAATCATGTATTTTGTTTTCCGATGCTTTGACATAGGGCCTTGCTGACCCTGAAGAGGCTGCCCATTTTTAGAGACATCAAACGCTCACCTGAGAGCAGGCTCTTCAAATGCAAACTCACCAGTCCACACCCTACACCTTGCATCACCTCTAAGATAGGGCTGAGCCACTATCTCCCTGACATAATGATCCCAGGGCCAGGAGCCTGACAACTAGGGGCAGCCCCTTTGCCCCAGAGTCCACCAGAATTATTCAAACCAGTCAATCCTAGACTGGTAATCCTGGTAATCCTGCCTCACCCATTGCGTCCCACAAGAATCACGATAAAGGCTCTCACCCGTACTTTCCCCTCATGACCAACCCTGGTGCTTCCCCGTGTGACCCTGTGTGGCTGCCATGACTCCTGTTTCTGGGGACCTGTGAGTTACAGGTCCTTCTTCCTTCATGACCATCACGTCCATCTGTGTGTCTTACCCTTTCCAATTAAAACAACCCCACGTGCATTTTAGAACCTCCTTGTGACTCAGATATTTCATCCAGCTCACTTGGAGACCACAGGGAACTTGAGAGTGTCTGGCTTTGTATTGTGTAGGTGGTTTGTTGCCTACAGCACCCACGCATCCTTGAATGAGAAACTGAGCTAGCCTGATAAGGTCAAGGTTCATGGTCAAGTTGAGTGGAAAGCCAATCTCTTCCAGGCAGTAGTTCTTATCCCTGCTTCACTCAATATTGGAAGCACCAGGGGAGATTTTCAAACCTACAAAAGCTGGACCCTTGGCAGCGTTGCCCAAACTTCTCTCATGATGAGAATCACCTGGTGGAGTTGTTAAACTACAGATTCCTGAATCCCAACTAAGAAATGCTAAACTAGAATTTTTGGGAACATATAGGTAATATTGTATACTTAACTAGTGCTCTAAGCTTAGAGTATACAATTTTACTTATATGTTCCCAAAAATTCTAGTTTAGCACTTCTTAGTTGGGATTCAGGAATCTGTAGTTTAACAACTCCACCAGGTGATGCTCATCATGAGAGAAGTTTGGGAAATACTGAAAGGGATCTGGAGTGGGGCCCGGGCATGGGTGTCAATCTGGAAGTTTGCCTAGGTGACACTCATGTAGAGTTATGGGCGAGATCTACAGTCCTAAAGTCTGGTTCCCGAAAGTCCCCAACCAAATCTACTACTACTGACCGAAACCCAGGTGTCTCTTCCTGCTTAGTGCACGATTGGGGAAGACCAAGTGCCTTCTACATAAAGGGGACAGGCTTCCATGACCTCGGCTGGGGTCCCTTGGGCTTGGGCTCTGAAGATTAAGGGCCTTGGGCACCGAATCGGGAAGCTGAAGTCACCCTCCACTCCCGCTGTTCATTATGATGTTGGCTGGCATACAAATTTAGCCTGTGGTGGGTTGGTTGTGTTTGAACCTCCCCCACAGAGTTCTGCATGGGAAATCTAGTCAGGAGCCTTCTTCCTGGGGGAGGTTGGGTGTAACAGCTGCTCCTCACCAGGGCTGATGGTCCCACCAGGATGCAGTCGGTAGTGCCCCTTGAGCCTAAAGCCTTTCCTTTCCGAGGACAGACTCACATTTCAGGCTGGCATCCTCTCTCTCTATAGCTGCTGACAAAGGCACTTCCTGGGCTGTGGGGACAGAGGCCCCTTGACCCAGGAGGTGGGGCTCATGTCACGCTGTGACACATTTGGGCAGAGGTGTTGTGTAGTCACTCTGGATCCGCTACCCTTCCTCCTTGCCTTCCTCTACTATAGAGACTGGAAAGCTGCAGTACTGGATCTCCCAGCTTTCCTTGCACCAAGGGGAGGCCACGTTCTGGCCATGAAGATATAGGAGAAGGTCCCCAGGAGGGGATCTCCTCCTGAACAAAGGACAAGGACTCACTAGGAGACAACTGTTGTTGCCTTTTGTCCCTTCACCCATTCCCTTCTTCCTGTCCGGAATATGGTTGTGATGTTGGGTGTGCAGCAGCCATCCTGTGACCAAGAGGGGACAATTATAAGGTTGGAGGTCTATGTATTAAGGATGGTGAAACAGAAAGATGGAATGAACCCGGGTCCTGGAGCAGCTGAATCCACCCAGGTTTGCCAGCCCCTAGATTTGCTGCTGCATGAAACAAATAAAGCCGTCAAGTCCCTGTGGTAGGGACTTTTCTTCCCCGCCCCCAAACACATGCCTACTTGATGCATACTTCAGTTTTCTGTGCTGGTATTGGCAAGTGAGCGCCAGAGGCTGCTCTTTAGAGAGACACCCGATGTCGTGGAAAGATGACAAGTACAGGACAGAGGGCCTGCATCCTGGCCTGAATGGTTCCTGAACAGGCTGAGCGTTGGGATCGAGGCTATTCACTCTCACCAAAGGGCGGTTTACTGTCTGCAAAATGGCAATAATTTATGTCTTGTACAACAGGGTTACTCTAAGAAGAAAATGAGTTAAAAGTGTGGGAGTATTTTTCAGACTGTGAAGCAATGTCTATGGGTCAAGTTTTGCTGCTGTGAACAAATGGCCTCTGTGTTGGTTCCCGGTGTCCCCTGGAATAGCAGTTACCTTAACAGCCAGGAGACTTGCTCCAGAAGGCCTGTCTCCAGTGCCTGGGGCCCGAGAGCTGGAGCTCCTCGCATCCCCAGGGCAGGCTGGGGACAATGGAGCACACAGAGGCAGTGGGCCTGGCGACTAAGCTTGCCCGGGAGTGGGACAGATCACAGAACCCTGGATCAGTGGAGGAAATTGGGGCCACATTTCCTTTACTGCAACCCTAATCAGCAACCACCCTGCATGGTCATGACACTCCCAGCAAGGGGTGACCCCCATTCCCAGTGAATGCGTCTCATTCAAGTCCAGCGAGGCCACTTCTCATGGGGCCGAACACTGCCCCTTGATGCTCACACTTGTTCCTGTTCTTTTCTTTGAGAACTGCCTAGAACCAGTGCTGCCTTCCAGTGCTGCCTCTCATGCACTAGAAGGCAGTCCTCCCCTTTTGTCCAGCCTGAAGATCCCCATTTCTTCAATGAGTTCAGTGCCCCGGCCCAACACCCTACACTCTTGTCTGTGCAAAGATGCCCTGGCATGGTTCACAAGCCATCAGCAGATCCCTAAACAACAGAACAGTGAGACATGCTGGGGAGACCGACATCAGGGGCTTTGGGGACATAGGGAGGGACAAAACTCTCCTGGGCAGTGTGTGAGTGGCAGCGGGAGCACTTCTATCTAGAGAAGGTCAGCATAAGAATAAAATATGAGTCAGCAGGGGCCAGATGTTGTGGTCAGAGGTGGCAGGTGATATGGGTCTGAGTCAGTGAAGGCCATAATTTGATGTGGACAAGAGTCACGTTACTGGAAACAAGGGGTCACTATAGGAAAAATCCCCTAAATGGAGGTTATTATTCTGAGTCTACAGATGGAAAAATGGGGGCTCAGAAGAATCAGAGATCTGTCTGAGGCCATATACCTTAGTGATGAGAATCCTATCTAGTTACTGTGCAGCCTTGGGCAAGTTGCCTAAACTCTCTGAGCCTCAGGATCACTGCATAGAATAGAGATTATAGCCATCATCATGCTTTTCTCTTAGATCAGTGTTTCCCAAAGTGTGGTACGCGTACCCCCAAGGGTACGGGAAGAGTTTGGTGGGGGTACGTGTTGCACCAGAGTTTGGTGGGATATGCACTGCACCGTGCTTAGCTATGCCTAATTCTATGTTCTCATGAGTCAAGTCAATTTCATTCTTCTCATTGATCCAAATAAATGTTATTTATAATATAACTTTTATTTATATTTTATTATGAATAATTTCATTTTTCATTTATTATTATTTTGTGTATGTACCCAAAAAATAAAAAAATAAATATATTTTCATTGTTATTAAAATACATCCTTTTTTTTGACGAGGGGTACTCAGCGTTATGAAAATTTTAGAAGGGGTACACATATGTCAAAAGTTTGGGAAACACTCTTAGAGTGTTATGCACATCAAGTTCATAAATGGCTCAGAATAGCACCCAGCACGTACTAAGTCATCAATAAATTCCAATCATTGTGAGCAAGTGAAAAGCTTCTCGGGGACTTAAAACCACGTCTCTTGCCTTCCAATTCCTCCCTCTTCTCCCTGCAGAGAAGGGCAGGCACATGTCAGGAGGCTGGGGGACAGAATTGGTTTTTGTTTGCGTATTGCCAATACCTCCACACCTAGGTCTCTTGGGCACTTGTGTAATTTTAAAACATACATACTGCAAGGATGAACATATTGGCAACATGTGCCAGCATCTCTGAATCAAATGCCTTATGCCACTGCGCTGCCCAGTCCTTTGGGGATGACAGTCACTCTGTAGCATCTGCCCACTCAAGATGTCTGGGGGAAGGAATGCTATTGCCTGGCTTAGTGGTTCTGGCTGCATGCCAGGGGGACTGGAGCAGTGAGTGGTGAGTTCAAATCCTGCCAAGTTCACGATATTCTATCCCCTCCCCAGAGCCCGCACTCTGTCCCTCTGGCCCACAGCAACTTTTCTGGCTTTAATAAAGCTGAGGGACATATGTAAATCTCAAAGCCTCATACACAGCCAAGCAGGCGGCAGAAATGCACGCATGTCAGGTGAGGAATGTTTTATTGTTAGTTGTGCATAGGAGGGAGGAGAAAAAGGGAACTAAAGAAAAGGAAAGGGGATATGAGAAACATTAGGTGTGGATCCCTTAATTCGTTATCAGATGAATAATTCTACCTCCAAAAGCTACATTCACGTCCACCCCACTCACCAGTTCCTTCTCTGACTTACCTGTTTCTATGAACGGCACTACCAATTTGTCACCCATCAAATCCAAAGTATGAATCATCTGTTGACTCTTCCCTCTCCAATCATGTTCTATTCTCAATCCATTTTCTGGAGCCTATTCTCACCGTTCTCATTCTCTCTTATCCCTTGGGTGAGGTCTGAACTAGCTCTTGTCTCTACTATTTCAACAGGCTCCCAACTGGCCCATGACCTGTCTACCCGCCTTCCTACTCATTTGCGCTGGCTTCTCTTAGACTCTATTAGAGTAATCCAGGGTGTCTTGGTAAGCAAGTTCTTTAGAAAACAAAGAAATAAAGAAACAAACACGCTCCCGGATATGCAGTGCTAGCTCATTTTCATGAGTAAATATTCACACCATGGCCCATCTATGCTACCAACATGAGGCCACAGAATTGACTCTTGCAAGCACACAGTGGCCAATCATCTTTCTGAGGAACAGCTCTCCACAGACTTTTGACTTAAATATAAACGCCTTGCCCTGGCATTGGAGGCCTTCTAAAGCTTGCTTTCAATCAGCCTGCCAGCTGATGCCACCGTCGCACCACGCATGCCCACACAGACTGGGACAGTTCTGGCCTCAAGTGTGATTCTGCTTCTCCACCTCTGTGCCCACCAGAAAGTCCATCCCATTCTTCAAGACACATCTCAAATGCCACCCACCTCCTCCAGAAGGACGTCTTCCAAGCCCCTTGGACAAGATACACTGTCCTTGCTGTTGGAACCACAGGAGCATGCTGTTAGTACCTTCGCTGGGCACGTACCATGCTCTGCTATAAGCCTGGTTACATGTGGGCCTCTCTTGGTCCCCTTTATTAGGTTGTAATTTTCTTGAAAGTAGGGACAATTATTTCTTTGTTGTTCCTGAAGGGACTGGCATGTTTTCTCGCACACAGTAGGTGCTTAAGAAATACTTGTTGAAATAAATGTACTCATTTCCTTTATCAAGATTAAGACATTGTTTTCTTTTCCTATTCTGGAAGGGGGAAGAAATGTTTGGTCCCAGAGCTGGGCAAGCCCTTTGTGTTGCTGCTCCTGACTGACTGACAGTACAACACTCAGCACAGAGACTTGCCTTTGTCCTGCTGGACCTTGGCCTGGGGCAGCCGAAGCCTCTGGCTCCTGAGCCAGGCCTCTCACTCACCCACAGCCTCCCAGGAAGTCAAGGTCAGCCCAGCCAGATCTAATGTTTCCTCCCCAGAGCATGGCTATGAAGTACTGGTCGGACTGGCTCCCTGCTAGGGCCCGTGTTTGCCTAGAAGCCGGGTCTGGGCCTCAGCCAGCCCAGGAGGCCTTGGCATTTGAACCAGAGCGGGGCAATTCTGCTAGGCCTGGCGCTGAGCTGTGGCTCGGCTTCCTGTGCTCTCGGCCTGAGCCACCGCAGTCGCCAGGGCCCCTAGTGTGAAGGAATTTGAGTTCTAACTTTAGGTGGCTACGTGGCTGATGGCTGTGTTTGCGAATATCTCATTCCTACTTTGGTTGCCCAGCTGGTGGGAACAGAACGGGTAGTCATGGGACTGTCATCGTGTGCTGTCCAGGTTAACATGTAGCATTTCTATTACTATTAACAGACTTTCTGCTCCTCACTCCATCTGTTCTCTGAAATAATTGCAGTTGTACAGACCATGCCTTTGCTACAGGCAAGCTCTGGGGAAGAGGATAGTGCTTTTATGAGGAGGAAAAAAAAACGTGTTAAAAAATAACAGCAAACATGAGAAGAGAGTGGGAATGGAGCTAACAGCAGGTTTCCAATTTCTTTCGGATTCAGGCCTGCAAAGGTGGTGTTTTCACACTTGTTTGGGGTGACCAAGCCCAGCCAGATGGGGGTGAGGGGCTAGGCTGGTGGCTCAGCCTTTTGGAGGTGGTGCTGGTCACCAGGGGATTTGGCCCCAGTTCAGGTGGGCGGAGCCATGGTCATGCTACCCAATCAGGAGATGCTGAGCAGAATGGGGCCCTTAGGCAGAGACAGAAGCATTTTATATGGCGTGGCATGTCCTGCCATCCGGGCCTGGAGAAAATGCTGGGGAATCCAGAGGGCTGGTGGGACGGTGAAGGTTTAAGCTAAATGACTGGGCCTCTCATTCTTCTCACACAAGATGTAGGAGAATGAATGGGTTACTACACAATATTAAGGGTTCGTCTGATAGAGGATTAAGAGAACTACAAAGAACAATTAAGACTCGGGGTGTGAGATATCATAACTATTACAAGCATAAAACCAATACTTGTGGATTTGAGGCCCTCTGATTTGTAAGCGTGTGTGTGTGGGGTTTCCATCTTTTTTTCTGGGGTGCTAAACAAGGCCCGAGTACAATGTGAGTACCATGACCTGGTGTGTCTTTGTTCTGGGGCCTTTCTTCCCACTGCCCTGCTCGTCCATAAGAGGGCCTGACCCCGAGACACATTTCATCCTGTGAAGCTGAAAATGGTGGTCTTCCCCTCTTGTTCACCCCCCACAGGAATGCTCAGGAGGAAGGCACTGTTGAGCTTTCCTAGGGGTACCTTTGAAGGGGAAAGAAAAAAAAAAGAATCAAGAGAATACAGCCATGTGATTTCTAAGTTTTCTTCCATTTCAAGGAAATATTTTCATTTGAGAGAAACCCACAGAATGCGACTGGTCAGCTGCAAACAAGATATTTGTTGGGGGAAATTTTGTGTGTGTGTTGTGTATGTGTGTGCAGTAAATACTATTCTCCAAACCCATAAAATGATTTTTAAAAAAATATATATTTTATTGATATTCTACAGAGAGGAAGGGAGAGAGATAGAGAGTTAGAAACGTCGATGAGAGAGAAACATCGACCAGCTGCCTCCTGCACACCCCCTACTGGGGATGTGCCCACAACCAATGTACATGCCCTTGACCGGAATCGAACCCGGGACCTTTCAGTCCACAGCCCGAAGCTCTACCACTGAGCCAAACTGGTTTTGGCATAAAATGATTTTTTTAAAAAAATTTCTGGAAAAGCTCAGGTGGAGAATCTGATGATGGTCACAGTGTAAAACATTCCTCAGGTATTGGGCAGATTTAACATGTCTTTCCCATTTCCAATCACCCTCAAAACGGACAGGACACTCTAGACATACTTTACAACTAGTTTTAGTGAGACCCAGAGATTGGCAGGCCTTTAAGAATTTTTACCAAAATACATAGGTTTGAAGGAATACACTATTGGCAGCCCCCTCCCCATGTAATTCTTTAAATATAAATGAATATTAATAAATTGGAAAGGGGAGGTTTTTTGTTAATCTTTATTGTTGAAAATATTATCTACATTTCCCCCTCCCCAATTGACCTCTTTTAGACTGCCCCTCTTCCCTCCTCAGGGCTGTCACCACCCTATTATTTGTGCCCATGGGTTATGCATATATGCATACAAGTTCTTCAATTGATCTCTTCTAACCCGCCCCCACCTTCCCTCTGTGATTCCATGCTATTCCATACACAGTCTATTCCATGCTTCTATGTCTCTGAATCGATTTTTTTTTTGGAAGGGGAGGGTTTTGAGCTATCTCTACCTTTGGGTACATTTCTAGAGTTATGTTGGGAACATCTACATCTTTTGGGCAAAGATTTGATTGGAAAGAATGTGAATTAGTTCCTTGAGAGAATGCCTGTGTTAAAGACTTGTTTGTTACATTATATTAGTTTTTGGTATACTTGTTTCTATCACCAGGCCTGGGATCTCTACATACATGAGATAGATGTGTGTGCTGAATGCATGAATAAAATATGTCGTTAACTGTACTAACAGCCAAGAAGTTTACCACTAAATAAATGCCTTTCCATATAAAGTGAACCCTGGCTGTACGAATTGATATATTCCTCAAGTAAAGATTATCAAACAAATAACAGCTACCATTTGTTAAGCCCTATTGTATTAGATTCCAACCATTTCATATATTTTACTTCATTTAATTCCATAGCCAACGTAGAGATCACCACTATTATTCTCACTTTAAAGACGATAAAACTGAGGCTAAGGGATATGGAGTAACCTGTCCAAGGGCACATGGTTAGTAAGTGGCAAAGAGAAAAAGCAAGCCCAGTTCGGTGTGATTCTGAGCCAGGGCTCTCCAGCACTCGCTCTGCCTCCCTCTGAGAGAGAGGAAGTGGGACTTCCATAAGTGCAGTTATGCCTCTTTAATTTGGTTACAGTTCTTTGAGGAGGTAAATAAATGAGTGGGAAATGAAATTGCATTCAGTCTTTCAAAGGCTTTTGACAAGGTTGCTTTCAAAATTAGAACTTTTGGTGCCAAACATTTTGTGATTGACAAAGAAGTGCTTAGAGACAGCAATAAGCAAAGCCACAGAAGGACCTCTTTTTCGGTTCACCCCTAGATAAAAGTGCTTGGGGCTCCATTTTAGACTTTTTATTCTACAAAGATTGCAATGAAACCCCAGATAATCAGATGATGGGGGAATCCTTTTCTTGGATAGAAATGCTCCTACTTCCCCCCACTCTGTGGGAGAAATCCAAGCTGGCCCTGAGAGATTGTGTGAGAGCACAGGGGGGCAGGTGGCCTCCCAGCAGGCCTGTGCTTTGGCTGGGCCTTGGCAGACAGAATCCTGGGTAATTTGGGAAGAAAACTCAGACAAGTATATCACAGTTGCTACACAGTTGGAGGCACTGTCCTCAGTTTCCAGTGCTGCCGAAAGGGGTCACTAAAATGGTCAAATAGAAGGAATGGGAGGGAGAGAGGGAGCAGCCAGTGAAGGATGGGAGAAGGAGATAAGGAAGGAACAAAGTCTTTCAAATCTCTAAGAGTACAAATGTTCAAACATAGTCTTGGTCTTCAAATCCTGGGAGACAGAACTGTAGGGAACTCTTGGGCACTTGAAAAGGAAGCAGTTAGCACAGAAAAAGGAACAGCTAACGTACTCAGTGGGTGGTAAGCTCATCTACTTCATTACCTAAGAGGTGAGATGGATTGAAAATACAAATTGCTCCTTGAAGGTTAGGAGGAACCTATGGGATATGGATGCACAGTGGCTGCTTGGGTAAACTGTGACTTTCAGGAGGCGATCCTTAAGAACTGATAGCAGAGCAGAGAATTGGGGCCATTATAAGTCTCTGAGTGAAAAATAAATAAATAAAAGTCTCTGGGTGTGGTGGGCCAGAGGCAGCCATCGTAACTGGACAGACTATGGTTCATTTTGACCCGTGGTGCTGCTGCTGAAGCTCTTCTTGGGCTGAAAGAGATAAGAACTATTATGCATATACACTGAGTGGCTAGATTATTATGATCTCTGAACACATATTAACCTGGCCACTCAGTGTATATCCTATATAATAAAAGGCCAATATGCAAATTGTCCCCTCGACCAGGAGTTTGACCAGTGGGCAGGCCGGCCAACCGCCCATGTCCCCTCCCCCTGGCCAGGTTGGCTGGACCCCACCCATGCACGAATTAATTCACCAGGCCTCTAATATATAAATTAGAAAAATTATATATATGTATATAATTAGAAAAATATATATATGTATACACACACACACACACACACACACACACACACAAGAAGGCTAAAGAAAAAGGCCAATTGAGGCAGCTGGACCCAAATGATACCAGGAAGTGGAACACATGTAGAATGGACAGTTTCCTAGGCAACTAGTTGTTCTGTCTAAGTGTCACACAAATGCTTTGCTATAAACATTTCTTAATGGCAGGGAATAAAACAAGATAAATCAGGCCCAGGGGAGCCGGGGGCACATCCGAGGGTGCTCAATAACCTGCTGCACAACAAGTCCATCAACAGGATCACACAGGAGAGAGGAAAAAGTAGGTCGTAATGGGCCCGGTCTCCAGTGCATGTTTTGGGGTTGACTGGCACCTTTTGCTTTTCCTGGCCTCTCCCCCAAACATACTAGCATATATTATTCAGAGACATTCTTAAGTAATGAGTTTAGCTTATGAGAAGGGCCACTCCTGAGTTCTCTGGGAAGCTTGAAGAGCCTGGATTCTGAGTCAGGGGTAAGGATGATATTATGGAATGGAAAAAAAAAAAAAGACACACTCGCAGGAGCCCAAGGCCAGGCTGTGCCTCTCCACTCCTCTCATCTATCCTGTCTCCACATCAAAATGACTTTTCTAATAGTCACTTCACTCTCGGGGGCCTTGGCTTCTCCATCTTCAGAGCAAGTTATCTCAAAGCCTCCTCAGAAAGTACAGAGGTGCTGATTCTTGGCGGAAATGTGGTTGAGGAAGAAAGAAAAAAAGAAGAAAGAAGAAAGAAATCATCAGCTTTCAGTGCTCATGTTGTCCCAGGAATCATTAGAGATCAAAAACCAAGAGAAGGCCCTAGAAACTCTCCACAGACATTTATACATCTAGAGACTTGCATTTTTCAGCTGAGAGGAGAGGAAGTTGCTGAAAATTATGGTGAAGTCACACCACAAGGAAATCCCAAACCACGAGGCTTTGCCTGGTTAGAAAATTTCAAGTATTCCAATAAGGTTTTGCATGAGTTCTTCCTACATTTTCACTTAATTTTTCTACTTTTCATTTTATTTCCCATTTTAAAAATTAGTACTGATTGGGATAATGGAGTCTCTTGGTGGGGAGAGAGGGGGTTGAAATCCTTTCTTTTTTAAAAAAATATATTTTATTGATATTTTACAGAGAGGAAGGGAGAGAGATAGAGAGCTAGAATCGTCGATGAGAGAGAGACATCAACCAGCTGCCTCCTGCACATCCCCTACTGGGGATGTGCCCGCAACCAAGGTACATGCCCTTAACCGGAATCGAACCTGGGACCTTTCAGTCCACAGACTGACGCTCTACTGCTGAGCCAAACCAGTTTCGGCAGGTCGAAATCCTTTCTAGCTGAGGGGATTTTAGAAGTGGGTCCCTATCCCACTCACAAGATAGCCACCTTATCTTCCTTAGTTCATTGGACCATGGTAGACACTTGCCCTGGGGCAGGCAATCCATAAACCAAGTAGTGTATGCCCTGGCACAAGAAAAGCTGGGCTGGACCCATCCTATTGTTCTCAGTTCTTTGAACCAGACCCATTAAGCAGGGGGTGGTCAAAGTCAGGGTCACTCAAAATCATAAATGGGTGAGACTCATGAAGATTGAGGGGAGCAGAGTTTGCGACCCCAACATATGATGTTTTGGAATATGAATTATTTGAAGTTGGTTTTAAAAAAAAAGACCCTCACTCTATGGTCTATTGTGTAAAATGCTTTACCATCCTGAAGATTGAGGATCCATCCTAAATACAATGGTTATTCCACCAGATTCCCCCTAATCCTAAAATAATTTAGAGGGCTGCTCCAGAATAGGAGCTATTATCATAGATAACTATAATTTATATGAACTAGGTGAGAGCAGGGAGGGCCTTAAAAAGGCCCATTTGGTCAAAGTTCTCTCTGTGTTCTGTTGTTAAAGATGGCCCTGCAACACTTGTTTGCCAAACATTTGCTTCTTCATCTCTGTGTGATGAATTGCCTTCCTGCCCTTTGAAGCCCAAACCATGAGCCCCCTTTCTTGAAGCTCTAGCATATAAGTGTCAACTGCCACATTTATTCTGGAGCCCCATATTCATATGGAACTCCCGTATGTCCCTACGGGATTAAATTTGATTATTTTTCTCCTGTCAATCTGTCTTATATCATTGTAATTCTTTTACCAGCCAGAAAACCTAAGAGGGGAAAAGAGAAGTTTTCTCCTCCCCCACAGGAGCCAGAATGACCAGAGTCCAAGGGTGAGGGCAGGGGTGCAGAGGGAATTCTGTTCCCAGGACCACCTGGGGCCTGCCAGCCTTCTACCCCCTGCCTGGCCCTCACAAATCCCCCACATAAGCCTTCTTTTTCTTGAAGGGTAGAGCAGGTTCCTCAGTGGAAAGAACGTGACCTGATGGAAGGCTTTCTAAGAGTCAGCACTGGGCAGACATGGAATGGGTTGCTTAGGAGTAGGGGGTGGGATGGAGGCAGGTGGGGGAGAGTAAGCTCACCACTACATGGAGGAAATTGTAGGCTCTCTCCCATTCTGACGTCCTGTGAGTCTATGTGTATTGAAAGGATGGCTCATTCTGTACCTGGCTCTACGGTCTACTGGGGGAAATGCTTTGCCACCCTTAAGGTGGAGGGTCCATCCTAAATATCACAGTTATTACACCATCTTTTTCCTGCCCCCCTGCGCCAAATGGCACCTCTCGCTGTCCCCACCTCAACCCCATCATCAGACATCGTTTCTTTAGAAGTCTGTCTTCTGACCAGATCACAGGCTTCTCTGGGTAAGCTGCTCAGTTTTCCTTGGGGCCTGGGAGTGTCTGGACAGGGGTGGAATGACTGCACAGATAAATACATGAGTGAATGATGTGGTTCCTAAGGTTCCTAAGGGATATATGGGCTTCCTGCTCTTCTCTTGCTTGTTTGAATCAGGCCTAACTGGGAGGTAAGTTGGGTCGCAGAGTCTGGGACAAGGAGTAGCACATGGAGAATGGCTGGAAGCATTCTCTTTGGTTTGAGTTCAATGGCCTTCTCCTAGGTGGACCTCTGCCCTTGGACGGGTGCTGAGGGTGCCCTTCTCCTTTTTGTGTCCTCTGTCACTCCCTACACACACACACACACACACACACACACACACACACAAACAAACATGCATACACAGATATCCAGCTCCCTCTTATGGACACTGGTGCCCCAAATGCACCGGAAGAGGCAGCTTACACAAAGGCAGATTGGTTTAGCAGGAGAATCTGGTCACTTTCGTCACACCACCATGAGCTCCGCACCACCCCTTGCGGAGAAGCCATGCCTTCTCCCACCCAGGCTCATCCCCACATTTGGCTGCTGAAGCAGCGGTGCATGAAGGCACCCCGCTGCCATTCTCACAGCCCTTCCTCCAGGACAGGAGAGGCTGGATGGCAGGGCGCCTAGGTCTACACCCCCCACCGCCCGGTAAGCGGCACGGCACAATCCCAAGCACCCACTCTGCTCTCCCCCCCCCCCCCCCAGAAGAAGGATCTGATGGAAATGACCTGTTAACACAAATACTGCTCAGCCCTTGCCTTGGGCTCAGGCTCAGCACAGACAGCACATGGGAGCAGCGGTGGAGAGTAGCAGAGGCAACAAATAGACGGTATCTTGGTGGACTGGGCCTCAAAATATAAGTAACATGGCTCCTACCCCCACGAGTGATGTTTATCTCTGGTCCCCAGGCCCCAAGTCGTATTTTTCTTTATGACATTTTTCGACTACAGGGAGGGTGGGTTTGGCCTTTCCCTCCAAGGCAGAGGAAGGAAGTCTGTTCAAAGACCCACTGCAGGGAAGGGAGGCTCAGAGCCTGAAGCTGGATCTTGTCGTTTCTATCCTGTCATCCTCTGTAGTGGGTGTGAGGGGTTTCTTCTTCTTTGGAGATCTCTACATTAGAAGCATATCCTTGGAAAAGAATCCATCACCCCCCCCCCCCCACACACACACACACATCTCTCTGGTTCCTCATTGTCCTCGAGGTTTTGTGGGGTCTGACTGGAAGTAGGCAGAGTACCCCCAGGTGGTGAGAGGAACAGCCATCATGAGGGGAAGGACATGTTCCAGTTCTGGTTTGGCAACTACTAGGTCGCTTCGGGCCTCCTCATTGGAGAAAGGAGGGCTTGCCGGAGGCCATGGGCTCTAGGTCCTCTCTGCTTCACTCATTTTTCAAAATGCATTTTTATTTTGAGAGACAGAGAGAGGAAGGGAGAGGGATAGAGAGTTAGAAACTGGGGATCGAGCCTGCAACCCAGGCATGTGCTCTGTGTTCATTGAACCAGTGACTTTTTGGTTTCTGGGTCGATGCCCAACCCATGAGCCACACCGGCTGGGCATCTCAAGCTTTCCATTTAAGCACGTGCAAGAGCAGAAGCACCAGCCCCAGAAAGCATGTCCTCAGAAGGCCACCCCCCGCCCCGGCCCTCTTCCCTGTGGCAATGGCGGCCACCAGTGCCACCACTGTTCTTCTGACACGGCGATGTCTCTTGAACAGCATCAGGGAACACTGTGTGAGTGGAGGAAACCAGACGAAGCCTTGTGTTCCACGTAGAGGAACACTCAGGGGTCCCCTGAGCAACCAGCTCAGCACCACCCCCACACCCCCAAAATGCACCACGGTGTCAGGGTCTGAGGCGGCCGCCAAGAATATGTGGGACCTGAGCTTGCCACTCTCAGTGGGGGTAATTGCTGAACACTGTGAGCCAAACACCTGGAAAAAGCTAAAGTGACTTTAAATGCCTAAACATTTTAAAACAAACCTTACAACATAAGCTTTTAATTTTTTTTTCTTGCCCGTGTGAAGAGCTAAAGCTCTTCCCCTTTCTCTCTCTTTCTCTGTCGCTTTCTCTTTTGGGGGGTTGGGGGGGGTGGTGGGAATGCAAAAGCCGTTTTATGCCTCATTACCTGCACACTGTGAGTGATGTCTGTCGGTCCATGTGCTGTAAATACCTTAAATCATGCTTCATTAAGAATATCTATGGTGCTATTAAAGAGCTATAATAGACAACGAGTTAACAGATGATTAAAGATGAATTCCATTTGTGTCAGTCACCAGCCAGAGAGAGACGAGAGGCAGTAAGTTCTCAACTCATTATCCAACAGAGTGCAGCTCTTCCTCTATCCCCTCCCCAGGCTGCATTTGTGAGGGTGGGAAGGCAGGGGAGGGCTGTCTGCCTGCCTGCAGTGGAGTATGGGCCGAGTGATGGTGGACTGGGCTGGACCAGGGCAGAATGAGCAGGTGGGACCAGCCAAGGGGGACGAGAGGACATCCTGTGGGGACTCAGAGAAGGAGAACTGTGTGTGTGTGTGTATCTTGTGTTTTGTGTGTGTGTGTATGTGTACACGCACTCACTCCCATGCATGTATGTCAGGAACTGTGCTCACTGCCTGACAGGGCTGTCAGCTCTGCCTGGCTGTTTCCATGCACATAGTCAAATTCACATGGAGCCACGAGAAACAGATCAATCTTAAATGCCTGGTAGCCAGAGGAAAAGGCGAGCGGAAAGGAGAAGGCGGGTCCCAAAGGTGGAGACACGGGATTCTGATAGTAGCAATTGCAGGTGGGAAGGAAGGAGAAATTTCCTTTCCTCAGCTGTGTTTTCAGGGAAGAAAAGACGAGTGTCACCAAGAAGAAAGGGGTTTGGCTAAGAAGGTGGGGTGACGGCGGAAGGAAGGGAACAGCTTCCCTTGGAATAGCTACCCATTAAAGGCAAAGATGCCCTGTCTCGTCGGTGATCTCTTTTTAGAAGCGCAGCAGCTGTCACTCCAGAAAGTCGGGATATCTCACCCCCCTCTTGGCCCTCAGAGACACTGGCAGAGATCTGGAAAGCACCAAGTGTCCTAATTCCTGGTTAGTGCTTGGGACCACCCTGATGTCAGGCAGGGATGGATGGATGGATGGCGAGGGTCATCCTCAGAAATGAAGGTGCGCACAAGGCAGGTCTGATCGATGGCTTCAGCATTCTCCAGGGACATCACACTTTTGTCTTGTTCATCCTTTAGGAGAGGATTAAAATTATCCCCCCACTTTATACTTGGGAGAAGGCAGTGGGTAAAAAATGGACTGTGCCTGTTGGTTGGCGAATTAAGTGTCATCTACCCGTGAGACATATTTCTGGACTGGTGGAGAACCAGAGGCTTGGAAGACATGGCCCGTGCTCTTAAGGTGGAAATGTCACTGCGTGGGCAGGGGAAAGAAAGGCTGCCCACCCGAGGCCAACTAGAGGGCAGCAAGACAGGGTGGGAGGTGGGCCCCTCTGCATTAGCAGCCTCGGTGGGATGTGTGTGGTGCTTGCGCTACTGGTAACACTCCAGCCCTTCTTGGCATCTTCTGACCCAGACGGTGTTTCTATGCCCGCTTCCAAGTTCTACGAGCTGTTGGCAATGCTGATGTGTGGTATTATGCTACCCACATCCCAGTGCTGCTGTCACGCTCCCTGACATCCTATGTGTCACCTGCCATGCTGTCTTGAACGTGCTACTTGGCCTGGGGGGTTACTACAAGTCTTCACTCTTCACATCTACTTCTTATGCAGGAAAAAAAATTTAAAGAGATGTCAAAATCCAGGGCTTCTGATTCCTTTCACATGGAGCCATGTGTCCATGGCTTTAGTCTGCCTTCGGTTATGGCGGAATGCAACCAGTTTGTGGGCGGGGCTGGGAGAGGGGACCTGGGTACCCCCTGAGGAGATGGCTTGTGTGGCCATTTGTTAAATGCTGGCTGAAAAGCAATGGAGAGGGGATAAAGGTGGGGTAATGGGCACAGAGGGACTTCGTCTGACCTGGTGCTTTCTAGTCACCAAGTACAGCCACACACATTGACGCATTGGACCCCTCAGAAACCCTGTGCGAGGAGACTGTTATTATTACCCTCTTCTTAAGACAGAGAGGTCTGAGGCTCAGATAGGAGAAGCCGTGAGTGCAAGGACACGAGCCAGTGAGCAATAAAGTTGGGGCTGTTGCTCTTTTTAAAGGGTCCCCCAGTTTAGGGTCAGGGTAGATGGGAGTGCAGACCGCCATGTAGACTGTAGCTGGAAGGGAGTGAGGGGGCTAGTCTACACTGGCCAGCATTTCTAATGAGAATAACAAGACAAAAGAGACTTCCAGGCAGTGGGAAGAGGCTGAAGGAGGAACTGTCAAAGGAGCAAAGCCAGGGCCTCCTGACTGGGCGGAGCCAGTCTGCAGGGAGAACTGTGAAGGCAAATTGTGTTCAAATAGCCAGGAAGATGCGCAACAGCTAATCAAAAGCTATGATCTGGCCCCATGGGTTGGAGCTGCCTTTTTAACCAAATGACTCATGGGTGTGCCACGTATGAGGGACTCTCCTTATTCTGAAAAAGAGTAGGTCTTCAGGTCTTCAGGTCTTCATTGCAAGTGTGTGTGTGTGTGTGTGTGTGTGTGTGTGATGTTAGAGCAAGGGCTATAGGCCTAGGTCTGGATGTGAAGCCTTCCATTTATTATGTCTTAGAAGTTCTTCATATGTTCAATGGAGGCACTAATACCTTCCTCTCTATGTGGTTTGAAGATGACGTAAAACAGAGATGCACAGAGCAATGCTGCATGCACTCGGTGCCTAATAATGGCGACAGCTTCCGGGACCTTCAGGCGGGGGTTGGAGGAAGGGGCCTCTGCTGGGCTCCCGGATCCTCTTATTGCAATGCGATCCAAGTTTAGAACGGAGTTGGAATAGACTCGGGTTCAGATTCTACCGGCTTCATGCCATGTCCCACTTCCAGGAAAAGAAACGAGTGTGTTGGAAAAAGAAAACAGACTCAGAAGGCATCTTGGGCATCCAACAGCTCTTAGGAAACAGCATTTGGGCAAACATCATTGAATCAGCAACACTTGGATCCAGTTTCCATTGATAGCTTCTCGAGCGGAAGAGCGAGAGGCTGGAGGCCTGCGAAGGCAACCTCTTGGAGGCAGTGCCAAGGGAGCCGCCCTGCGTGATCGCCTCTGCTTCCTCCTGCCTTTTCTGTCTGGCCTGCAAGCTGCCTCTAAGCTTTAGCGCCGGGGACTCCCCGAAATCCCTTGGCCTCCTGAAGAAGGAGTTTCCGGAGACCCTGGGGGGGGGGGAGCCCAAGCATCTGGCTTGCGTCCCAGCCGCAACAGTTACCGGGTCACCACGTGCCCTTGGTTCCTGACTTTGCTTTCCAGTTTCTTCTGCATTAATTTGTGAAACTGACCACGCTCCTGTGAAGGAAGTGCTTTGGGGTCCTCAGCAAAGTGCACTCCGACAGACTCCTTGGGAGTTTAGAACTAGATGCCGAGACCCAAGGCCAGCTGGCATATTGAGCAGAGGAGGAAACAGGCCAGGGAGGTTACGGGGGCTGCCCAAGGCCACGCGGCTAGAGCACCCCTGCACACTAGCGTTAGTTCTAAGGCTGACAACGAGCAGAAAGCCCTCTCTTTTCTCGGGTTGGAATTTCATCACCCATCGCTGCCAGAAAAAGAGGACACTGCCCAGCTCCCCAGGGAGCACGGCAGAGAGGTGGAGGGGAGGAGGGACACGCATCATCTCTGATAATTGAATCTCGGTGTAGAGAGACAGCTGGGCGCATCGCAATCCAGTTACGCGGGAAATGCCATTTCCGTGTTGTGAGAAGCCTCCTCGGCGCAAGGCCCTGATCATTTGCTCCAAGCACGTGGTGGTCTCACGCAGCTGACCCCGCTCCCGGCTGAGCCACGGGCCAGCTGGGATCAGCCAGGTGGGGCAGGGAAAGAAATTAATTTTCACTCCCCAGGGACCGCGGTTGGTAGCTCAGCAGCCAAGGATTGCGCGGATCTGGAGAGAATGGAGCACAGTCCCACGGGGGGAGTGATTGAACTCCCCAAAGCCACTGGTGAGATGAGGCGAGGGGTGGGGGATGGGAGGCTGGAGCAGCCTTCATTGGGAAACTCATCACTGCGGTGAAATGGACACGTCTTGCTGGAGGTTTTGCCTCTTCCCGGTTTCACTTCCGCATATGTAATGTCAGACTCCTGCCCTCCACCTCCAAAGCGGTAACCCTTAGAAAGCACAAGATCTGCCTCTTTCTTTCCCTTCCTTCCTTCCTTTCTTTCTTCCTTCCTTCCTTCCTTCCTTCCTTCCTTCCTTCCTTCCTTCCTTCCTTCCTTCCTTCCTTTTCTTTCTTTCTCACCTGCCACCTGTTGCTCTGAGACAAGACACTGCCTTTGTGAGCTCGCTGCTCTGATCACAGGAACCAAAGCTGCGGGTTCCCGCCCCTTCCACTTTCAGAGGAGCCCCAACCTTCCAGCTCCTTCTCGGAGCCCGCGCGGAGCAAGCTTCGGGCTCTTCAGTCCTAGCCCACCTCCCCTGGTCGTTGCTAAATGAACAGCAGTTAAAAACACAGCACAACAACGCCCAACCAGAAAGAGCCTAGGGAGAAAAAAATCTGTTTCCCAACACACTCTTGGTTCCAGCAGAATCTTTTGTGAGTGTGAAGAAAATATGCATTATGGTTCCTGGCCGTGCAAAGTCCTCACTAGAAAGAAAATAAAATAAGAAAGAAAGAAAAATGCTACATCTGTTTCCATTTCACTTGCTCGCATGTTTAAATACATGGTTGAGGCATCCGTCTAAATTTACCAGGTCTTAAGCAAGGAACAATTAGAAGAAGAAGAAGAAGAAAAATAGGAAAGAGAGAGGGCTAAAAAAACCAATGGCAACGTTTTTGAAAAATGCCAAATGCTAAGATGTGAGTGTTCCTGTTCTCATGTCCGCATCTCGGCATTCCTTTGCACAGGGCATCATCAGTGCCCTAAGATGCCCATGTCAGCCCCCAGCAGTTACATCCCGAGGAGCCTGCAGGCTGCCAGGCGCCTCCATTACCAGGCGGGTAACGGGGAGTAATGGGTCACTCACTTCTGGCCCCCACCTTGGGCTGCCACAGGCATCGTCCGCAGTGCGGGCTCCAGCTTCACTGAAGACGGTAATCGCTCTGCTATCGGTCTGTGTGGACCTCGGAGATTTCATGCCTAAGAATTCTGTTAGTCACTAAGTTGGCTGCTTGGGTGAATCGTCCGTCAGCCCTCGTTGCAGTCCTTCCCGCTCTGGTCTGAGCCAGTGCCCCAGATTTTTCTTTTCCCTTCAAGACCACCTGCTCGGGGTTCATTAGTTCCTCCAGATCACGGAGGTGGGATGACATCAGTGGGTGCCAACAGGGAGTGTCATTCCTGCTTCCACCGTAAAGGAGGTCAACGCTGGGCACTGGGGTCTACTGAAAAGTCCTTGCAATTATTTGAAGCTTTTAACTTCTCAAACCCCTTAACTCCCCGGGTTCCAGCCCCTGAGGAGGGTTCCAGCCCCTGAGGAGGTAGGCAGAGAGAGCGTCGGCTAGCTCCAGCCCTGTGTTCCTTCAATTCTGCAGCTTGCCTCACAGTCAATTCCTTCCACGGAGGAACCCAGGATGGTGAGCCTTTCTTAAGTCCCTTTGGGGATTCGGAGTCTAAATACTGGACTTGGAGGAGAACATCCAAGATGGCGGCCTAGGCAGTCTCCTAAGCTGCCGCCTCATCAACAATTTAATTAAAAAAACAACTAAAATCAAAAAGGACTTCACCAAAATGTCAGGAAAGCTGGCGGAGTGGAATAGCTACAACTAGAAAGAAAGAGAGAGGCTCACGGATCGGACTGGGAGCCAAAAAGCACTGAGGTAGGAGACGCTCGCGCACGCGGCCGCCGAATACCTGCCTGGCGGTGGGAGGGGAGGAATCCCCGATTGCACGGAACCCTTTCGGACTGTACTGAACCCAGCCCCGGCTGAAATTCCGTGGTCCCAGGCTCATACGGGTGGCGTCTGGACTGCAGAGAAAGGCACCCAGAGACTCAGAGACTCGGAGACTGGGAGACCGGGGACCGTGAGCCGCAGTCGCAGCAGGCAGGGTCTACAGACTCGCGCGCGAGCAAGTACGTGCTGAGGTCTGACCGCCGCCCCTCCGGAGCGGAAGGAGCCAGAAGCTCCAGGTCTGACTGCCGAGGCTGCCGCTGCCTCTCTGTACAAGGTGGTAGCGGAAGGAGTCAGAAGCTCCAGGTCTGACTGCGGAGGCTGCCGCTGCCTCTATGTACAAGATGGCGGCCTCTCTGTAGTGGAAGGAGTCGGAAGCTCCAGACTACAGAGACCAGCCCAAGTCCGGGTGAGCCCCTGGGGCACCCACGCTCTTGCTTGGGGAAATTGGGCCGGTCAGGCGAGTGCACAAGGGCAGGGCGGAACCCTTCAGCCCTGAGACTCCGCCCCATCCAAGCTGAGCAGAGGCTTCTGCAGTTTTTCAAGTCTGATCCTATAAGACTGTCTCCAATACAGAAGTTATCCCAGAGTAGACACAGCTGATACCCACATCCAATTGGCCTGAAGGTCAATTCACAACAATAGAGACTTAGCTACAACAAGGCTGTGCACGCAGTCCACAAAGGGAATCACCAAGAGTGTCTACCTCAGGTAACTGAGGAGGCTGACCCACTGTGCTATATAGGACACCAAACACACAAAGCCATCCTACCAACTCTGAAAAACAGCGAAAATGCCGAGACAAGGAAATAGATCTCAAACAAAAGAGATGGAGGATATAGAGTTCAGAACTACGGTTCTAAGGTTATGCAACAATATCCTAGAAAAGCTCGATAAACTTCATGAGACCCAACTAAAAAGTATAGATAAACTGACTAAATTGGAAAATATTATGCAGAGATCCAACAGCAGAATGGAAGAACACAAGAATCAGGTCAAAGAGCCAAAAGACACTCCGCTGGAGAAGGAAGAAGAAAAGAGGATCCAGAAAGTTGAAGATAGTGTAAGGAGCCTCTGGGACAACTGCAAGCGCACCAACATCAGAATTATGGGGGTGCCAGAAGAAGAGGGAGTGCAAAATACTGAAAACATATTTGAAGAAATAATATCAGAAAACTTCCCTCACCTGGTGAAAGAAATAGACTTACAAGTACAGGAAGCCTACAGAACCCCAAACAAGAGGAATCCAAAGAAAAATTCTTCTCGACACATCATCATCAATATGCCAAGGGTAAAAGACAAAAAGAGGATCTTACAAGCAGCAAGAGAAAAGCAGTTGGTTACCTATAAGGGAGCACCCATACGACTATCAGCTGATTTCTCAACAGAAACCATGCAGGCCAGAAGGGAGTGGCAAGAAATATTCAAAGTGATGAATAGGGAGAACCTACAACCAAGATTACTGTATCCAGCAAAGTTATCATTCAGAATTGAAGGGCAGATAAAGAGCTTCACAGATAAGAAAAAGCTAAAGGAGTTCATCACCACCAAACCAGTATTATATGAAATGCTGAAAGGTATTACTTAAGAAGAGGAAGGTCAAGTGAATTAAAAATCTCAGGAATAGAATAAACTCGTGAATATAATAGAATTAGGGGCAAAGAAAGGGAGTGGATAGATAATTATCAGGGTGAAAGGGGTGTGGGGTGCAGAGACTGGATTAAAATTGTATAACCTATGGATGAGGACAATAGTGGGGGGAGGGGGTAAGGGCAGAGGGTGGGGTGGAAATCAGGTGGAAGGGAGCTATGGGGGAGAAAAAGGAGAAACAATTGTAATAATCTGAGCAATAAAGATTTATTTAAAAAAAAAAAAAAAAAAAAAAAAAAAAAAAAAAGAAAGAATAGTCAGGCCTTGGCTTGGTATGGCTCAGTTGGTTGAAGTATCTTTTGTACTGGAAGGTCACAGGTTCAATTCCTGGTCAGGGCACATCACTCTTACATTGATGTTTCTCTTTTTCTTCCTCTATCTCTAAAATAAATAAAAATAAAAAAAAAAAAAAAAAAAAAATACTGGACTTGGTGCTTCTGTTGCCTCCTGGAGGCCCAGCGCTCCTCTGGGCTAAATGGATGCTGGCCTGAACTCATGGGGGAAATTAGAGAAACCCTCCCTCCGGACCTTACAATTCCTTTCATTCCAGGCAAACGCAAGGAATTTGCAGTAGACCTCAGTCTGGAGGGATTGGGACCCACAGGTGAACTGATCTGAGGAGACGCCTCAGGTTGGGACAACAGTTATGCCAATTACTGACTTTTTTTCATAAACTGGCCACAGGCTCCACTTAGCTAGAACAACACCCCCCTATCACCACCAGAATCCAGAGATGACAAGACGATGAAAAATATTCATAAAGGAGAAGAAAACCACCCATCCAGGACAGCTAATGTGCGCAGCGACGAACACAGACAGGTGGGAGCGGAGCCTCACTGCGCAGAGCCTGTGTGGCTCTAGGGCCCGAGAACTGGGTGTGGCCTGCCTTTAGGAAGTTACCATTACAAAGTGGCTTGGAGGTTAATGGCAACTGCTTCTGTGGCTTCCATTCTCCCTGCTGCTGCCCTCCACGAGGCTCTGCTTTCCTTGGGAGAGGGACCCTGACCTCCCCTTCCCCTCCCCCCACTTTCTCTATTCTGCCCCACATCTCCCAGGACAGTTTCTCCACTGAGGGCACCAAACGCAAGTTCACAACCTACCTGCCTCGGGAGCTCTATTAGGGCCTAGCAGCCTCCCACCCAACACACCCACCCACACACACATCACATTCTAGAGGAGACCAACGGCAGAAGTGAATGGTGTTGCTTTAGGGACCGGTCTCAGAGCATCCTGGTGGAAATGAATGTAACTGCGCCTCGATGACACCCAGGGATCAGAACTATCAGGAAAAGGCGGAGCAATAACAGCTGGGGCAATGGGGCAGCAGCAGAAGAGTTAAGTCTTTTCTCCCGTCTTCGCTCAGGGATTTGAATTCTTGATCAGGCGATTTGTCGGGATTGTTGTGTATTTACTATAATTACAGAACATCAAATGTGCATTGACGTAATTACCATAAATATGTGTAAAGATATGATAACGTGTAATTATGTCATATAATTCTTTAATAAGGCATGCAGAGGAAAAATTACTCTGCACATGCTCAGTGCACATCTTTTTCTCGCTATTTCTACTGAAGGTTTTCTTTGCTTCACTCCCCCCACCCCTTCAAAATTAGAGAGCTTTTCCCATTTAGAATTAAACAGCTAAACAGTGAGGCTAGAAAGTGTGTGTGCAAGCTTGTGCAAGTGAGCATGTACATGTGCTCGCGCACACACACACACACACACACACACACACGAAAGAAATGCACTGGCAAATCCCGGCAGAGGTGTGAGGGCCTGGTGTGCACAGCACATAGCCTGCAGCCAGTGTTCCCTTTGCTGACGGTGCAGCCATTGTCATGTGGAGGTCAGCCCCTCTGCTCTGTCTGTGCCTCTCCCGCCGGTAATTGCCTGCGGTGACCTCTGCCCCTGCAGGTAGACACGTCAGGGCACAGGCCACGTGGTTTGGGAACACAAAGACCGCAGAGGGGGTGGATGCTTGGAAAGAGGGTGACCTTATTCTGAACCCAGGGGACTTTTCTAAAGGTTTGAGCAAGAAGAAAAATCCCGGCTGGGATAACTGGGCTGTTCAAGCAGACCCTGGACTCGTCGATGGTCACCGGGAGCCGCAAGCAGGTTTAAATCCGTCCCCAGCCCTCCGCCTACGAGCTGCGGGATCAGTGCTCAGACCCACGTTTGTCATATTCCTCCCTTTACATTGAGGGTCCTCCCTGAAGTCCGTGGTTCTGGAGAAATAGCTTGAAGTATCATGTTCCTAGAATTCAGAGTTAAATTAAAGAGAAAGAATGTTCTAGTGATTGAGGAAGGCCTTCCCAATCATGATATGAAATAGGAAATTATAAAGGAAAAAGGAGGGATAGGTTAGACCATGCAAAATGTATAATCCCTCTAATCACCTCTCCCAACCACCCCCCTTTCTCTCCAGAGTCGGTGAAGGATGGAAGCTATGGGAGTAGAAATTGGTTTAACTTTCTTGGGGCTGATCTGGCAATAAATATCAAAAACCTTGAAAGAAAACATACCCTTTGACCTATGAATTCTTCTAGAATTTTATCCTAAGGAATTAAAGATATAGTCAAAGATTTGGGTCTAAGTTTTCCTGACACAAAGTTATTTATAATCCCCAGAAACAAACCTAATGCCCAACAAAGGGGGTAAAAGGAAGTCTGGTAGAGCTATAACCATATAAAATACTATGCAGCCATGAAAAATTATGAAAGCGTGTTTGGTGTTGTGAATAAATGCACAATTATGTGAAAAAATTAAGCTATAAATCAGTATATAAAGATGTAATTTATATATGTAAAAGTTTGGAGGAATTTACACCAAGATATTATTATTACTAGTCATCTATTATAACTAGTATGAGAATAACGGTATTTCCTTCCTTCCTTCCTTCCTTCCTTCCTTCCTTCCTTCCTTCCTTCCTTCCCTCCTTCTTTTTTTTTTTTAAAAAAATATTTTATTGATATTTCACAGAGAGGAAGGGAGAGAGCTAGAGAGCTAGAAACGTCAATGAGAAAGAAATATCGACCAGCTGCCTCTTGCACAGCCCCTACTGGGGATGTGCCCGCAACCAATGTACATGCCCTTAATCGGAATCGAACCCGGGACCTTTCAGTCCACAGACCAATGCTCTACCACTGAGCCAAACCGGTTTCGGCCCTTCCCTCCTTCTTAAAAAAATTCTGGGTAGCCGGGCTGGTGTGGCTTGGTGGTTGAGTGTTGACCTATAACCAGGAGTTCACTGTTCGATTCCCTGAAAGGGCATATGCCTGGGTTGCAGGCTCAGTCCCCAGTGGGGGGCATGTAGGAGGCAGCCAATCAGTGTTTCTTTCTCATCATTGTTTCTATCTCTTTATCCTTTTCTCTTCCTCTCTCTAAAAATTAGTAAAATATATATATTTTTAAATCTGGGTAGCCCAAAACCTTATAGTAAACATTTGGGCTACTTTTAAAGTACACGCATTGCACACCAAAGGCTATTCCCTTCTCTTTGGCTCTTGCTCTCAATCCCTCATACCAGAAACACGGCCAGGGCCAAGTTCTTGAAGAACCACCTGGGGTACAAGGGTAGATGCCCAGTGTATTCTGACCTTCATGCAGAGAGGAAGATTCAAGTAAATAGCAGAACCAGAATTAGAAGCCAAGACGGTGGACCAGGCACTAGGAACCCAGGACTGGTGTGATCACTCATCTGAAGCCAGGAGAACCTTAAGCTGGGGAAGCTTAGAGAGTTGGTTCTAGTGGGATGCAGAGTTTAGGACCAAAGTGAAGATGGGGTTACTAAGCTAAAAAGCCAATAACTGATATCATATTCTGAGGCATTCTTAATGGGGCACTGGGTCAGGCAGCAATGGTGGGGCACTGGGTCAGGCAGCAATGGACTATGGAGATGAATAGGCAGCGATGGTTAGGGTGCAAGAGGGGAGCCATCGGTGAGCACCACTTGAGACAGAGGTTGTCCATGGCCTGACTTTTAGATGCTCCCTGGTGCGTGATGCAAGGTGCATAGTCCACGTTGGAGGGACCACAGATGGGGCAAACTCTTTGTTGTTACCCCAACAATCTCCTCCACCAGTTTCTAGAGTGTGGGGGCAATGTGGTACAATTATTTGAGGTGTCCAGGCTTAAGGCATTTTGTTCTTGCTGCTCTTATAACTAAGGTGTGTGTGTGTGTGTGTGTGTGTGTGTGTCTGTGTGTGTGTGTGTGTTCTCCATGTCCCAGGGAGCTGTTGCTGACAGACACAGCTGGTCAAAGTGGGATGTGGGTGTGAAAATGGTGAAAGGAATAGTTCAGATCCCTGCATTTCTTTTTATCAAGTTCCTTTCTCAGATGTTGCAGCAAAATTGCCCGGGCACCAAAGGAGTTTAACAGTTGTTTGGCACTGGGCCCCGGAAGGAAATGAGCCTGGCTTTCATGAATGAGCACTCAGTTAAGGCAATCATCAATCTCACAATAAGAATTCTGTTTTCATTTGGTAAATGTAGAGATGGAGGCATACAAAATATACCCGCAGTGACAAGTGTTTAGTTCCAGAATCCTTGGAGAATGTATAATATTGTATATAGTTCCCCTTATATTAATATAAATTATTATATTTTACAGAGAGGAAGGGAGAAGGATAGAGAGTTAGGAACTTTGATGAGAAATATTGATAAGCTGCCTCCTGCACGCCCCCTACTGGGGTTTGAGCCTCCAACCAAGGTACATGCCCTTGACCAGAATCAAACCCGAGACCCTTCAGTCTGCCGGCAGATGGTGTATCCACTGAATCAAACCAGCTAGGGCTACTTCTCCTTATTTAGATTTCAAAGTATGTCATCATCTCTATTCCATTCCTCTTCTTGATATCCTTAGGAAGCCAGAAAGGAATTATTACACTCACTTTGGAAATGAAAAAAACTGAGGCATAGAGGTTTGTGAAAGCTTTAAAATTCCATGCTAAATAAATAAGAGGGCCACATGGAAAGGTGTGTCCTGTGGCCATCAGTTCACAGCTCCATCTAGAAGTCCCCTCTGCATGGGTGTCCTTAGGTCACCCAAATGCTTAAAAATTAAACTCCAGCCGAAACCGGTTTGGCTCAGTGGTAGAGCATCGGTCTGTGGACTGAAAGGTCCCGGGTTTGATTCCGGTCAAGGGCATGTACATTGGTGCGGACACATCCCCGGTGGGGGGTGTGCAGGAGGCAGCTGGTCAATGTTTCTCATTGATATTTCTAGCTCTCTATCTCTCTCCCTTCCTCTCTGTAAAATACCAATAAAATATATATTTAAAAAAAATTAAACTCCAAAATGTCATGGGCTACCCCATCTCTACTTCCAACAAGCAAGCCTTTTGTCTTACACTGGGTACAGCCCAGCTATGAGGCAACATGAGGCAGCAACTGCCAGGGACCCTACCACATGACCATCGCACTCCCCCGTGGGGCCTCACCTGGGGTATGGGGGTCCGGGCGGGAAATCCAAGCAGCCTCTGAGGCAGAGCCAGTAATTTGCCAAATGTGGGCTTGCAGACTGAGCTTGCTCACCAGTATGCAATTGGAAAGGAGTCATGCTAATCAGGCTGAGATCTCGTTAGTGTCCATGAGTTCAGCTGGAGCCCAAACAAACCAAAGGCAGCAGAGGAAGCCGCCCCCGTCCCCAGAGGCTCTCAGGTGCAGTGGGTGCTTACCCGCCCACGTAAGGAGAGCCTTGGGGTCTGCTTAGCAGAAGAGGTTGGTTGGAGTGGAACTGGTACACAGCTTGGTGTGCTGGACCACAGAATACCTAGGACAACTGGACAGCAGCCAAGGCTGAAGAGAAGAGCAGAAGGCTCACCTCAGCCATATATGAAATCAAAGCCCAAATGTAAAACCCCATACTCCTCGGCACGGCATCCAAGGCCCAGGGGCTTCCGTGTGGCCCCCTCTCCTACCACGTCCCTCCCTCCCTCCCTGTGCTTTCAGTTCCGCCCCTATCAGCCAGTCATCCTTCCCTTGCACGCACACTACACTCTTCTCCTCTCTACCTCCCCGGGCACCTTTGTCATTGCAAGTTCGTTCCCCATCTGTTTTTAGTGAAATGTGCTAGAATACTCGTAACATAGACTGTGCCATCTTGACCTTTTTCCAGTGTACAGTTGGGTAGTGTTAAGTACATTCACATTGATGGGCAACCATCTCCAGGACATTGTCAACTTGCAAAAAAAAAAAAAAACGGAAACTCTGTCCTATAAAACAACAATCCCCCATCCCACCCCCACCCGCAGACCCTGGCAACCACCATTCTACTTCCTGACTGTAAGAATTTGATAGATCTAAGAATTTGATCCTCACACCAGTGGAATCCTGCAGCATCTATCTTTTTGTGACTGGAATAATGTCCTTAAGTCTAATCCATAGTGTAGCATAGCTCAGAGTTTCCTTCCTTTTTAATGTTGGGTAATATTCTGTTGTAGTATATACTACATCTTGTTTATCCGTGCCTATATTTTTTGCCCCCTCAAAATCTGACGTTGTCTTCCAAGCTTAAAACCCAGGGCACCTGCCTCCTGAAGCTTTCCTCAGACCCTCAGCTTTCACTGGTCATTCATAAAGACCCTCCGGGCACCTGCTCTGTGCCAGCCACCACGCTAGACAATGGGGACCTGGGCGTGAGCAGCCACGACTCTCCCTCATAGCCCGTCCAAGCCCAGCTACCCAGCATGAAGTTTTAAAGCATTAGTTATCTTCTCTATGCCTCAGTTTTTTTCATTTCCAAAGTGAGTGTAATAACCCCTTTCTGGCTTTCTGAGGATATCAAGGAGATGAATGGAGTAGAGATGATGATATACTTTGAAATCTAAATAACTGGAAGTATACATAATACTCCGCATTCTCCAAGGATTCTGGAACTAAACCCTTGCCACTGCGGGTATATTTGGTATGCCTCCATCTCTACATTTACCAAAATAAAAACAGGATTCTTATTGTGAGATTGACGGTTGCCTTAACTAAGTGCTCATTCGTGAAAGCCAGGCTCATTTCCTTCTGGGCCACAGTGCCAAAGAGCTCCACTCCTGTGATGCCCCAGCTGTCCCAGGAATAACTCTGTGGCAGCCTGACTGTCTGTGTTCATGATGGGCCATGCTGCCTGTAGGTCTGCTTGGTGGTTTGCACATTTGTCCTTCATCTCATAAGCTCCTGAGACTAGTAATTTGAGGGGGCCTGATTCAATCAGTTGAATTTTCGGGGAAGAAGCCAGTGGGTTGCAGCATCAGCTCCTGCCCAATGACCACATCTTATCTCAGCATCCCCAGTACTTAGCACCATACGGTAAACATAAGAAATGGTCTCAGCTAATAATAGACAAACATGTAAATGGCCCTACCTCTGCCACACCACCAGCCAATCAGGAGTGATATGCAAATTAACCCAACAAAGATGGAAGTTAATTTTCATACACAGGCACTGAGTGACTGGGGCCGGAAGCCATGGCAACAATGCAGGCATTCTGCCCCACCCCCAGGGCCTCTAGGCAGAATGGGAAGGTGGGGCTGGAGTGGAAAGAGGCGGGTCCTGGACGGAAAAGGGGCTGGGCCAGAGTGGAAAGGCAGTGCCAGCAGCCAGGGAAAGGAAAGCCCATTCTAGCACAAATCTTTGTGCATCTGGCTTCTAGTCTACACTAATAAAAGAGAAAATGCTAATTGACTGTACCTTTGCTACTCCCACAGCCAATCAGAGTGATATGCAAATTAACCCAACAAAGATGGAAGTTAATTTGCATGCACTGAAGGAGGGAGGAGTGAAGACTGAAGACAGCATAGAAGGAAGAAGGAGGGAAAGTGGAAAGCAAGGCAGCACAGGGCAGCGGTGGCAGGAGGGAAAACTCGGGGAAGGGGGGTGGCGGAGGTGAGAGGAAAAGCATGAGGTGAGGGGCAGAGGCAGCAGGGAAAGTGTGGGGGGGTGGGGGAGGTGGCGGTGGCAGGAGGGAAGCCCGCTGGAAGCCCTGTTCTTGCAAGAATCTTCCTACAACAGGCCTCTAGTCAATAAATATTTCTTCAAATAGAGTTAAATTTGCACTCTTTGGGATGCGAGCTTTTTTACTTATAAGTGACCAATGACCCCGCAAGCAAGAAGGCTGGGTCACCTCATTGCCAGAGCTGTTTCTGATGGTGGGTGACTTTACAGAAGTGTCACACTGAGCCCACAGATGTCAGTATGTGCAGAGGGAGACTTGGCGGTTTGATTTGCCCTGTACTGGCTAATAACAGTAAGAGCTGAGATGCACTGTGCTCTTTCCACATGCCAGGCTTCATAAGTGCTTTCCATAGACTGACTAGATCCTCAAAACCAACCTGATAGGTTTTATCTGAGATAAATGAACATCTATTATTACCCCCATTTTATAAATGATGAAACTGAGGTACAAAGAGGCTAAATATCTTACCCCATATCTATGCAGGAAATTAAGTGCTACCAGATTTGCCAAAAATTTGTCTGCAAACCCAGGACCGCAAACTTTTTATACTATGCTGTCCTGGTGCAGACACCTGACTTTGGTAAGCTCTGATATAGATTATAATGAGCAGGACCCCCTGGATGATCTCTTTAAACATTAAAAAGGGAATCTCCTGATGTGAAGGATCTGTTTTCCGTTTGGGCTCCTTCAGTGTTTGAATCCCCTATCCAGTCCGAATTTCCTTAGGTCCATGGGATGTCAACTTGGTTAAAAAGAGAAATCAAAAACTAAGACTGCCCGACAGAAAGGTGGGGAGTGGAGGTGGTGGGCAGGGGAAATGAAAAGAAATGGGGAGAAAATTGTTTCAGTTGCCATTTGTAATAACCTAGACCCTATTTTTCACTTTAGTAATAAGATCTTAGGAGCAATTTGTTAGGGTCTGACCAGCATCCTGACTGGTTTGGGAAAAGTGATTCTCTCCACCGACCCCACCAATCCTGAATTAATCTCTGCTGCTTGTCTGGCTAAGCAGTGAGTGAGTGAGGCAGAGAATGAATGCCTGAGGTGCAAGGAAGAGGGATGGGACTCAGGACGCTGCAGTGGTCCCAAGGGGCTGGGTGGGAGGGGGATTGGATTTGAAGCAGATACCAAACAGAATGGCTTTTTGAAGGGAGGGGTGGGCTTGGGCAATGGAAAGTGACAGAATGAGGGAAAGCTATAGAGACGGTTATTATTCAGAGCGTGAGGAGGCTGGATGGACTAGAATGGAGGGTTTAAGTGGAGAAGTGGGTATGTCTCCCATTTCCACTCTATCTGTAGGCAAGTTGGGCTTTCTCTTGTAACCCATGGACTACCATGGAAATTTTTGAAAAGGAGAGCAAGGCAGAGATTTTGGAAGATTGATGTGGTAGTGGGACATGAGACAGACTGGAAGGAGGACAGATAGAGACCACCAGGGGACTGAGGTGGTTTGTTTTATGTGTCAACTTGAGTAGGCTACAGAATCCCGTTATATATTCACTTATATATTGGTGTTAAATATTGGCTCTGAAAGTATTCTGTAGCTGCGATTAATGTCCATAATCAGTTGACTTTAAGTAAAGGAGGGGGCCTGATTCAATCAGTGGAGTTTTCGGGGAAGAAGCCAGTGGACTGATGGCTGGCACTATGGACTGTGGGTTTGCCTAGTTGCCCCCCTGCAACCTTGTGAGCCAATTCCTTGCAACAAAAATCCTACTCTCCAGCTCCTACTGGGTCTGTATCTCTGGTCGAACCCTGACTAATACAGGGACAGACTAGGCAGGAGGAGGCTTGACCAGAAGTAGAAATGGAAGAGGAAAAAGCAAAGGCCAAAGGACTCAGGATGGCTGAGGGTGTGGGTGAGAAAGTAGCCTTGAAGCCCAGCAGGGATGATCAGGGGATCTGGGCTCTGCCCTCCATCTCCCACTCACTACACGAGCAGCCCAGTCTCTCTGGGTCTCTGAAAAAAAAGCAGCTTGAATTAGTACCTCCAAGATGTCCTCTAACTAGAGCATTCTATGATTCCATATTCTAGTCATTTCTCGACAAGACTGCCTCAACTATTCAATCAAAATGGTACTTTCCTTCTAAATGAAGTATATATTTTGGCTCAAGAAGAGTGATTGGGCAATTATAGGGTCAGTGGTTCTCTTCCTATGTATCCAGGACTTAAAGGAAGGGATCAAGGGAAGACTTCATGGGATCCCAAAACAGCAATGCGGGTTGATCAGCTGGTAAAGGAGCTGGAAGTGCAGCCATACTAAATAGAGGATGGAGGACTTGGGCATTATTAACAATCCTATATAATAAAAGGCTAATATACAAATTGACCGAACTGGGAATGCCTGTTTGCTATGATATGCACACTGACCACCAGGGGGCAGAGGCTCAATGCAGGAGCTGCCCCCTGGTAGCTAGTGAGCTCCCATAGGGAGAGTGCTGCTCAGCCAGAAGCCATGAGCCCAGCTTCTGGGGCCCTAATTGCCCGGTGGGTCACCCCCAACACAGAGAGTGACAGGCAGGGGGGGGGACGGGGGGGCCCCAAGAAGCCAGGCTCACAGCTAGTGATGGTGCTCTCCTGCCTCCACAGCAGCACTAAGGATGTCCAATAGATGGCTTGGGCCCACTCCCTGTGGTCTCCCGGACTACAAGAGGGTGCAGGCCGGGCTGAGGGACTCCCCCGAGTGCACGACTTTCGTGCACTGGGCCTCTAGTAATTAATACTTGTTGAGGCTTACCATGTATCAGACACTGTTCTAAGTGCTCAAACTCTTTTCAACCTTGCAATGACTCTAGTACATACCAGTATAAAGATGAGGAAACTGAGGTTTCAAAAGGCTGAATGAGTCGCTTAATCTCTCTAAGGTCATTTAGCTAGCAGGAGTGGAGGAGATGGAGTGTGAGCCTGGACCAGAGCCCGCCCTCTTAACTATGCTGGCCTTTTATTGCCACAGCAGACCTACTGGGATTTAACATTGGGAAGATGACCGTGGGAAGCGATCTGCAGGGAAAGGCAGCAGTGGGGTCCTACTGGGACAGCACACACAACAGGGAGAATTAAATGAGCGAACTCTTCAGTTTCTGCCACACGAATACGCTAACCTGCTGAATGTGGGTGAGTCCCTCCGTGTCACCCGCCCCTTACACATGCCCATGTTCTGCTCAACCGGCTCCAATCGGAACACGTTTCAGGTTCCATGATATTCTGGTTGGAAAGGGCCTTCCTACAGCTTCTGAAGCTGCATGCATCACAGTTGCAGCATTTTCGGATTCTGCCTGAAGGCTGTGGAGGGAGGGTGCACTGGGCTGTAACTTTGAGGATGAGGGTGGTTAGGGTCCTGCACGCCTACCTCCTTCTACCCGCAGTTGCTGGTGGTATTTCCCATGCCTTTCCATTACCCCTATCTGAGTAAAGCACCATTCATTCAACCAGCATTCCCAAACGCAGACTGTTTGCATCGCTGCCAGTTGCCATGGCAGAGACAGAGGGCAGGCCCTGCCCTCCAGGAGTTCCAGGCATCTAGCTCAAAAGGGAACAGCGCCACCTGAGTGATGTGCTCTGCCAGCATACCAGTGGGAGTAGGGAAGGGGGAGGGGGGAGATTATATCAGCCTGGATTTCCCAGTTAAGTAACCGTGAAACGTTTTTTTTTCTCAAATGCACCCTGTCCTCTCCATGGCACCTGAACCAGCCCTTTACCATCTCTGATTGGTCTCCCAGCTTGCACTATTATCCTATCAAACCCACCCTCCTCCCGGCCAGCAGAATGATGTATTTAAAACTCCAGTCTGACCAGGTCCTCCCCCGGCTTGCACCCTATTTACCTCTAGCAACTCCAAGCTGCTTCTTTCCCAACCCTGTGCTTTGTTCACAGAATGCCCCCAGCCAGCCTTTTGCTTGATTAACTGCAATTCTCAATTACAGACTCAGTTCAGGGGTCATCTCCTCCAGGAGGCCTAACCTGGCTATAAAGCAGGACACTAACCCACGCCCTCCCCGCCTCCCTGGGTGAGCCTTCTGTGCGGAACCGCTCTGTTGGACCACCTGTTCCGAGCGCAGTAATGGTCACCCCTCCCACGGGACCAGCTTCCTGAGGAGAGAGGCTGTCTGACCTTTGAAATTAAGGCAGGATCTGTCCCTGGCTGCGAAGTAGACGTCCGGAGGCAACGGAGAAGGCGGAACCACCAACAGGCCCTGGGAACTGGGGGTTCCAGACCCGGGCCTGATCCCATCTGCATGCCCTAACTCCAGGCCTCAGTTTCCCCACTGGGAAAGCGTGGGGGTGGGGAGGAGGGAGCAAGAGGAATCTAAGTTACTCCGGAGGCAGCAGCTTCCATTCATTAGCATTTGTAAAGGGCTCGGAGAGCTGCAGATGGAAGCTGCTCAGGCAGGCAGCTTGTTAGGACTAAAAATAGAGTTGTGTAGCACCTTCCCGGCCCCGAGCGCAGGAACGGGCGGAAGGGTGAGAACGAGGCCGCCAGAGGTGCCAGCGGCTGACCGAGTCCGGGAGGGCACGCGCTCCGGTTAACCACCAAGGGGCGCGGGGCGCGGGGCGCGGGGCACGCCGTGGCCCCCGCCAAGCGCCCGGCCCGCCAGGCCCCAGCGCGCAGCATCTGCTCGGGAAGGTCAGGGGCAGCTGGCCCGTCGTGCCCGGAAGCCGGGGGCCAGCTGGGGCCCTTTCTAAGTCTGAGGACGAGATGGCTGTCCCCAGATGAACGGTCCGCACAGCACTGGTGGGGTGGAGGGGGCGGGGTTCGCGCCCCCGGAGGGTGGGCGGTATCAGAGAGGCCGGGGAGGCGGCGGGGTCCCGCGGGGTCTGAGGCCGGGTCCCTGGGGGTGCGTCGCCTGGCAGGGCCCCGCGGGGGCTGGGGGTCGAGAGCTGGGCTGCAGGCGGGACGAGAAGGCACCCGAGGGCGGGGAGGGGGCACGCTCTCTGTGACTCAGTTCTGACTCAGGGTCACCTCTGAAACAGCCTGGGGAGGGGGGAGGGTAAGGGCTTTTGTTTTATTGTTTTTACGGTTTTTTTGTTTTTGTTTTTGTTTTTTCCCCCAAATGTCAACCCACTCCGGGCTCTGGACAGCCTGGCGGCGCAGGTTGGGGGTGGGGGGAGCAGCCGGGCTCCCGGCGGGGCGGGCGGAGCGACCCCGCTGCCTTTACCTCCTCTGCGGGCGCGGCAGCGCGGGGCGCCGGCCCGTGGCGAGGGGAGCGCGCCGCCCCCGCCCCCGCCGCGCCCGCCGCGGGGCCCGGGAGGAGCTAAAAACGGGCCGCGCAGCGTCGGGCGCCCCGGGCGCCGCGGGGAGGAATCCCCTCCGCCGGCGCGGCCCCCGCCGCCCGGTCCTAGGTCGGCGAGAGCGGCTTTTGCGGGAGCGTGGGAGGCACAGGAAGACGCAGTTGGAGCCGCACGCTCTCCCGCCCCACCCCTCCCGGATCCCGGGAAGGGGAGCCGGGACCCCGCGGGATCCGGTGGGCAGGACGTGGACCGGGGAAGGGCAGGGCGGTCGATCGGAAAAGGCCGAGCGGCGCGGCGCGCAGAGGGCCTCCCGCTGGGACCCTGGCCGGGACTGGGGGTGGGGCCACCCCTGGCTCTCCCAGCTTGGGCGCCCCAACACCCACCTCTCCGCCTCCTCGGAACAGGCGCCCCAGGCCGGCCCGAGAGCGGCGGCTTCTGCTCGCTCCTCTCCGGAGCGGCGGGCGCTCCCCACGCCTGTCCGCGCTCCGAGCGGAGCAGAGGAAAGAGCCACCTGGCTCAGCCCTGCAGGTTTGCAGAGCGGGTCAGTGTAGCCGCCTCACAGCCACCCTGGCTGGCGTCCACGTCTCGCCAAGGACGTGGTGGGAGCCTGGAAAACTTGGCTTATTGGCCCCAGTTAGCTAGTAGGGGTAGGACACAAGGTCGCCGACGCAAACGTGCCCTCCTCTATCTCAGGAACTTCCCTCGGACCCCCAGCGCCAGGCCTCATGCTTTGGGATCTTCCCCCCCCCCCCCCCCCCCCCCCCCGGCATTGAGCATCTTGGGGTGTCTACTACGCAGGAGCGAGATTCGGAGGGCAGGAAGGTGAACAAGAGCCCCTCTCTGACCTCAAGAAACGCACGGTTGACCGAGAAAGAGACAAAACAAAATTACAGATTAAAATTCGGTGTAAACCACACTGTTCTAAACACGGAAACGGACTCAGTCACTTGCTCAGGTCTCCGGACTGTGGTGGTGCCACCAGGATTTGAACCCAGACAGTCTGACTCCAGCGCCCACCCACACATAACCACTGGGCTGAACTGCCCACCGTTTTTTGCTTAACTCTAGAGCCTTGAGTGCGGGGGAAGGAGGAGGACACACATCAGGATGTGCTGCATGCTCCCAATTAGAACACGTATAAACACACAGGCGGAAAAGACCAGAAATATATATCAAAGTGATGGGTGACTTTTGTTTTCTTCATTCTTTTATAAGCTCCATATTTTCTACACCGAACATAAATTTTATAGTAAGGGGTGGGGGGAGAGAAGCAATACATGCTATTAAAGCACAGTTTGAATGCGAAGCTTCCCAAAAAAAAATGGTGATGCTTGAGTTAGCCCTAAAGGAAGAAGAGGCGTTAGTAGAGTGGGAAGTTTGGAAAGAGCCCCCCAACCCCTGGGAGAGAAGTGGGTACCCCAGGGGTGGAAAAGCAGGGCAGGAGGCCAGAGGCCAGATGAAGAAATTGCAAGGAGGTCTGTGTGCGTGGTAGGAGTGAAGAGGATAAAGCAGGTGGGCACGAGGCCCCAGTGGCATTTCTTGGGAAGCCCTCCACAGAGGATGCCAGACCACCAGTATGGTCCCGAACCCTTCCCTGAGGGGTTAAGTCCCTGTGGGTAAGGGAGAGCAGTCCAGGGGCGGGCTGAGCTTCTTGAAGGCTGTTATTGTGTTATAAATCTTGCTGTCTTTGGAGGTGAAAGGGCTGAGTGTAGGACATGAGATGCTGTCGATAGATCTGGGTCAGGAGGTGCCGGGTGCCGGGTGGAAATCATTGAGGACGGGCCGTTACCACGCACACTCTCGTTAATCTGGCCCCGCTTCATAACTCGGCTTTGCTCTCGCTCAGATCTCGCGCCATGCTGCCCATCTCTCCGGGGTCCCTGGGCGCACCGGTTCTAATATCAGCCTCGGCTTATTAAAGCACTAGATTTTCAGGTTGTGGATGGCAGGTCTTGTCTTGTCTTCCACATCCAGCCTAGGCTTCTCCAAGTGGCCTGGTTTCCCCCGTTCCCTGTTAAAGAACCTGGCGAAGGCAAGTTCACCGCTCTCCCTGCGCCTGGCCCCTCACAGGCCCACGCAGGCCCTCAGACCCCACCCCGAGCGCTGCAGGGTCCGGTGCATGGGAGGCAGGGAGACAGCTTCGCCACAGATTCCAAGTTCCAGGCTGGAAATAGAGGGGCCTTTGCTCACGTCACTGCATGAAATCCACCATCTGCCACTGGAACAAGAGAGACTCGGGGATATTGAATACCAAAATACGGCTCTTGCCTGGGCAGTTGACGGTATTTTGGGGTGAGGACCACAACTGGCATGTTAGCTGGCCTAATAGCGGCATACTAAGTGATGAACCCATCGTTCTAGCTCTCCTCCCTCTAAAGAGCTAGCTCTGTGCATGCAAGACCACAGACTCGGGACCCAGCCCAGCCTGGTGCTGTCTGGGGTTGTTCTGGTTGCTTGATGGGTGGCTGGGGAGCACAGCTAAGGTTTCGGAGAGTTGGGATGACCGTCCCTGCCTCTGGTGGGCCCCCTCTCAGCCTTCCTCCTCTCCGTCATCTGCCTTGTAGGTGAATGGGAAGGCAGACGGACCATGAGAAGCCCTTGTGATAATCTTCAAAACACTGAAGTGTCCATTCGGCTGCACCTGGAGAAGGAAACATTGCCCTGGTTTCCCCTTCTAGCCAACTGCTTAGCAGTCAAGGTGCCTTGGTATTGTCTTTCTTAAGAAAATATATTTTATTAATTCTTTACAGAGAGGAAGGGAGAGAGATGGAGAGTTAGAAACATCAATGAGAAAAACATGGATCAGCTGCCTCCTGCACACCTCCTGCTGGGGATGTGCCTGCAACCAAGGTACATGCCCTTGACTGGAATCAAACCTAGGACCTTTCAGTCTGCAGGCCGATGCTCTATCCACTGAGTCAAACAGGTTAAAACTCTTGCGGTTATCTTCCACTGGTTGTCTCTTTAGTGGAATTTGTGGCAGCTTGGATTTGTTCACCTAACTTCCAGTATCCAGAGAGGCTAAGGGCTGCCTTCTGGTGGCTGTGCCTGTTTTATGCGTTGCCCTCCTACGCTCCCTCCAACTTCCTTCCCCGTGATTCCCTGGACAGAGGCAAGGGTGGAGGAACTGGGTTTTATTCTTCCTTCTGCACAGCACTCAGCCCAGAGTCTTAGACACAAACTCCCTGAACTGCAAATCCATCTGTCCAAAAGCCTACCTGGTGTCTCTACCAACACATCTAACAGTGTAAACTCAACATATCCAATCTCCGCCCCACTCACCGCCACTGGGAAACTGCTCTCCCCCATCGAAGTTAATGTCATTCTCCCAATAGCTCAGTGTCTTGTATGAATCTCCTCTCTCTCACCCTCACATGGAATCCATCAGGAAATCCTCTCCTGTCCACCACTCCACTCCCCTGCTGCCACATCAGCCTCCTCTCGGTTCCTCAGGCACACCAGCTGCACTCCTGCCTCGTGGCCTTTGCACTGGCTGGTCCCTCTGCCTGATCATCCACCCTCTTGGCATCCTCTTTGCTTACACATCCCTTTCTTATTGCAGCCAACCCATCAGCCCTATTTAGATGGCAAATGTCTCCCATGCCGACACCTCTAATCTCCCTTGTTTTGCTCACCCCCCCACCCCCCACACTAAACTTCTAGAAAGCTGTGTAACATGCTTATGCACTGTTGTCAGTATATGTCTCTAGGATTGTTTTTAGTGTGTAAACCCTATCAGAAAGAGTTCTGTGGAAGACTCTGAGCTTTGTCTGTTTTGTTCACCGACGCATCCCCGGGACTTAGTGCTTGGCACAATGTAAGTGTTTAAGGAATGAATAAAAATTGGTTTGAAGTGAATGGTGGTCAGAGGCCCACACATTTGCCTAGGAAGCCATGCCCCCTCCACACTAGTCTGGCTTCTTTGTATCGGTTGCAGGGAGATAAGGACACATAGCAGAGGGAACAAAATTGAATGGGGGTAAGAGAATGAGAAGACAAGCCACAGTGTGGGATAAAAATCTTTGCAAAAGACATAGCTGGTAAAGGACTACCTCTAAAACATACAGAGAAGTCTTAAAATTCAATAAGAAAACAACCCAATTAAAATGTGGAAAAGACATGAACAGACACCTTTCCAAAGAAAATGTACAGCTGAAACCGGTTTGGCTCAGTGGATAGAGCGTTGGCCTGCGGACTGAAAGGTCCCAGGTTCGATTCTGGTCAGGGGCATGTACCTTGGTTGCGGGCACATCCCCAGTGGGGTGTGTGCAAGAGGCAGCTGGTCAATGTTTCTCTCTCATTGATGTTTCTAATGCTCTATCCCTCTCCCTTCTTCTCTGTAAAAAAATCAATAAAATGTATTTATTTAAAAAGAAGATGTACACCTGGCAAACAAGCATATGAAAAGATGCTCAACATCATATCATAATGGAATTGCAAATAAAACAACATTATACCAGCACGCCCATTTGAACGGCCAAATTACAGAACACTGGCAACAGCAAGTGCTGAGGAGGATGTGGAGCCACAGGGGCTCTCATTCATTGCTGGTGGCAACGCAAAATGACACACCCACTCTGGAAGACAGTTTCAGAGTTCCTTATGAAACTAAAGATGCCCTTACTATACAACCCAATAATCACGCTCCTGGTATTTACCCAAAGGAGTGGAAAATATATGTCCACACATAAACCTGCACATGAACATTTATAGCAGCTCTATTCATAATTGCCAGAACTTGGAAGTAACCAAGATGTCCTTCAGTGGGTGAATGGAAAATAAATGGGTACATCCAGACTGAATATCATTCAGTCCTAAAGGGAAACGAGCAATGAAGCCATGAAAAGACATGGGGAATCTCAAATCCATATTACCAAGTGAAAAAAGCCAATCTGAAAATGCTACATACTATATGGTCCCAACTATATTACATTCTGGAAAAGGCAAAACTATGGAGACAATAAAAAAAAATGAGTGGTTGCTAGGGATTTATGGGGGACTGATGAATAGGCAGAATACACTTGTGGGGCAGTGAAACTCTTCTATATGATACTGTAATGGTGGACACGTGGCATTATACATCTGTCCAAACTCACAGAATTGTGAGTCAATGGAGTCCATAATGAAACTGTGGACTCTGATGGTAATGACCCTGTAGTGAAAATTTATCGACTGTAATAAATATAACTTTCTAGTCCAGGCTGTTGATAGGGGGGAGGCCATGCAAGTGCAAGGATAGGTGATATATGAGAACTTTGTATATTTTCCACTCAGTTTTGCTGTTGTGAAAAAAAAGAGCCACATGCTAACCTGACAGGCTCAGGGAAGGCCTGCGTGGCAGTCTTGCAAACTCAGAGACCTAAAATAACCACAAAAGATGGTTTTAAAATTAAATATTTTAACTACAAACAGGTTATAGTGGGTAGTCATTTCCTAGGTCAATATTTTCCCAGACAAAGATCAACTTTGTTCTTCTATACTGAGCCCATTTGCCTTTTTTTTTTTAAAGTATATTTTATTGATATTTTACAGAGAGGAAGGGAGAGAGATAGAGAGCTAGAAATTTCGATGAGAGAGAAACATCGATGAATGTCGATGAGAGAGAAACATCGACCAGCTGCCTCTTGCACACCCCCTACCGGGAATGTCCCCGCAATCAATGTACATGCCCTTGACCAGAATCAAACCCGGGACCTTTCAGTTCGCAGACCAACGCTCTACCACTGAGCCAAACTGGTTTCGGCCCATTTGCCTTTTACCTCTAAGATAACATATCATGAGATGTCTGGGTAACTTGTAATTTCCCTTTTTCTGGAGCCCCTGGGGCACAACCAAATGTGGTGGGCGCCAGTACATATGCCTCAAATTCCTTCGTTATCATGTTAATTGTTCCTGCACTCACCTAAGTATGTGTCCACCATTTTACTTTGTATCCAATCCCAGGGGTTTCCCACTGGGATTGGATAAAAAGTCTTGCTTTCTCCCGCCTCCTTACTCCATCACCAATGAATTTCATGTAACCCACCTATGTCCCTCCTTTGATTGCAATGTATAAATATAGAAATGTAACCCGCCATTCTTTGGAGCATTATCTCAATCCGTTGAGGTTCTGCTTCTCGGCATATGTCAATCGTTGATCGACAGTTTGGCTCAAATAAACTCACAAAAATTTTTTACAGGTTTCAATGGTTTTTTCGTTAACACTGTGAACCTAAAGCTACTCTTTTAAGAACTGAGTAAGCCACAAGTCCTTCCAAACAGTAGAGAAGTGCAAGGATAGGTGATATATGAGACTAGCTACTTCTCACCTATCCAAAGAAGACCCTGGCGTCTGCCGAGAAAGGGCTTTGTTCTGAAACAACCCTCATCTGAAAAGTCTCAGCATCAGGGATGGCCCCGGAATGGGGTTAGGGGGGAGAGTACCCTGAAAGATGCTGTGCAGGAGCCTGGACTTGTTCCTTTGCTGCTCACCCAGAGAGCGGGGGCAGGGGCACAAAAGAGATTTCCTGATGCTGCTTTCACCCCCTAGTCCCACAATCCCAGGGCTAAGCATGACCCTTTAATTCACTGACATGTTGCTGGGCCTGGGGTGAGGAATGGAGAAATAGAGAAACAGAACAGGTGAGACAGATGGCCTCAGAGGCAGGAGCCGGGGCCTGGTCTCTGTCTAGAAGCCAAAGTCAAATAAGCCACTGGTTTCTCTCCTTTCTCCACTCCTCCCTCCTCCCTCCACCCCTACTCCAGTAGTTGGCTGATCAGATCTTCTAGTCCAACATTAAAAAAAAAATTATTATTGATTTCAGGGAAGAAGGGAGTGTGAGAGAGAGATAGAAACATCAATGGTGAAAGAGAATCATTGATCGGCTGCCTCCTGCACACCCTACACTGGGGATCGAGCCAGCAACCCAGGCATGTGCCCTGACCAGGAATCAAACCATGACCTCCCGGTTCATAGGTTGACGCTCAACCACTGAGCCATGCTGGCCGGACTAGTCCAACACTTTTGACTTAAGAGCAGATCACATCTAGGCTTGGGCCCACATTTTGTCACTCCTGTTCCTGTTGAAGAAAATATTTTCTCTTCTGCCTCTCATGGGCACTACAGGGCCAAAAAAAGGCCTCTCTGGAATAGTAATAGTCACCACAGATGGAGCACTAACAGATTTACACATATTATCTCAATCAGTCCTGACAGCATCCTTATGAGATAGGTTCTATTATGTATAAAATCAAGCTACTTGCCCAAGGTAACATGGCTAGAAAATGGTGGAGTCAGCATTTGAACTTGGGGCTTTCTAACTCAAAAGCTGTATCTACTGCCAATAGTGCTAAGCTAGGTGTACACTGCCCAAAGGCCCCGAGGCAAAGACATGGCTGGGGTCTAAAATCCAGCTCTTGCTCCCCTTGCCAAACCATGCCTCCTGACCTAGGGATGAATCGGGGCAACAGGCAGGACTCCTCTCTGTAGTTTGTGCGGAGATGCCGAGTCTCCTGGGGAAGCCAGGGCCATGTAAGCATTCTCTGGTAGGACAGGGGAAAGGAACAGAAGTCAAACGCTGCTTGTAAGTATCTTGGAAAATGAAGATGCCAAAAAATGCTATTTCTGTCACAACGAGGGAAGTCATGGCTTCGAAAGTCCTCAGGTCCCTGTGTGAGAATAAACACGTCATCTTTTCTGTCAAAGAACAATGTAGACAGCCACCATGTTGGCCACATGGCTTGTAGCTCCCGTGGGAGCTGCCATCTTGAAACAGCAAAGGCCAGCCCCTCCCTTTAAATTAGCCAATCTCGAAAGACTGTGCGCCTGAGCTCCAATAAAGACCAAGGGACAGGTCACATGCTTAAGGGTTTATAAACCCAAGCAGCCCGCCTGCTTGGTGTGCACACGCTTCCAGACCATGTGTGTGCACCCTTCTATGTAGAGGTAAATATGTTTACCTTGTTGCATGGCTCCTGAGTGTTTTGTAGTCTACCAGAACCTCTGACTTTGGGAGCTTGCTTTATTTCTAACACCCTGACCATTCACTCAACAGCTGCTCTGATTTCCTGGTCAAGACTTTCAAGTCCTGATTCCTGACTTCTGAGCTCCTTTTTGCTAGATTAGGAACAACTGGATGCAGGAAGGGGAGAGTTCTTGCTGTCAAAGTTCAATTACAGTTTCAACTGAGCAAGGTGTCCCCACTGTCCCTCTTCCCTGGGTGGGCATGGAGGGAGAGAACCAAGACATTCTGGCTCAGGGAGGGAGAGGCTGTACCTGGAATGTTCTTCTTCAGCCCACTCTAGTCTTACTTGTAACTTTTCTTCTTTCTCTTCATTGTCAACCATGAAGGGAAGGATGAGAGGAAAAGCTATCTGAGGGGACAGCTATCACCTATTTCTGTTCAAGTTCACCAACATAGCATTGAAGTAACCCTGCTCGCAAACAGAGCTGCAGACTAACTACATTACACCCAGTGCAGCAGCATCGCTGCCCACATTACCCCCTCCCACATTTTATTCTTTTTAAAAATATATATTTTATTAATTTTTTACAAAGAGGATAGTAGAGGGATAGAGTTAGAAACATCGATGAGAGAGAAACATCAATAAGCTGGGGATGTACCCGCAACCGAGGTACATGCCCTTGACTGGAATCAAACTTGGGACCTTTCAGCCCACAGGCCAATGCTCTATCCACTGAGCCAAACCGGTTAGGACCCAAATTTTATTGTTGAGAAGCTAATGCTCTGTCCTTAGCACACTGATATTCATTTTAATTCCCAGGGGTGAGGTCATGAACACCCTGAGGAGTACATGTGGAATGGGGAAGGTAGTCCCTGATCTTGACCTTGGGGGTGTTACGGGACACTTAGGGGTCAGTCTAACGTGCCAGCTTCAGGATTTGTAGGGCTGGGGCTCACCACAGCTGCCTGGTTACCCGCTTTGTCCCTCCCTAAGGGACAAGTGCTAAGTAACTGGAGATGACAGGCCACACCCAGCGGAGAATCCCAGGTCTTGGCGGGTGTGGAGCCCATCCTGTGGCCGCTGGGGCTGTGGGGAAACGTGCACACCATCGGAACACAGATGCAGTGCTCCTCCAGAACACAGAGGAATTTCAATGAAAAGGGAATAAAGCCAGGGCAGGAGAAAGGGAAAGAAGTCAAAAGCCCCCTTTTAAGTACCTGGGAAAATGAAGAGGCGAAAAATTATTATTTCAATTACTATGAAAATGTATTTTATTAGAAGATGGGGATTCATCACTGACATTTAAAAGCTTGAAAAGCAATATCTAGCACTATAATACCCCTGTCTCCAAGCAGGGAGAATGAGGTATTAAGTCGGGGGATGAATGCTTTGCGGTTCAGTTAACTGCATCTGTTATAAGAAATACTAGTTATAAACTTGCTCTGGACCCCCCCCCACTCCTCCCCATGAAAGTCGCCTGACTCTGGCTACCCCCCAACCCTCTGTATCTTCAAGGATCTTGACCGGACCCCCCCTTCACCTTTCTATGGCACAGGAAAATTCAAGAGTGAGAAGTGGGGAAGGAGGGAGGGGGAATCAGCAAGTTAAATGCAAGCCAGAATATTTTTTTATTAAAAAAAAAAAGCACAGTTGCATATAGTTCAATTGTTGCAAAGTGCGACAATGTAAATGCGGTGCATTCTTATGTATAACAGCTTTTCTTCCGCTCCCATGGCAGCCTCAATAACGCCGCGCTTCTGTTCTGCATGAATAAATATGTATAAAATGTAACGCCGCAGAGAAATAAAATCCGATAAGGGAAAGATACCATTTCTTAGGTTCTGGGAGCAACATGAGGCACCAGCTTTTCTGATTTATTTATTTATTTTTTTTTTTGTATTTGCGTGAGGAGCCATTGAAATGATAATGAGGAACTTATTATTTTATTTTTTCATGGGCAAGTCCTTTTCAGCTGTTCCTGAGGGCTGTGAGAAATAAAGGTTTGGGTGGCCCGCCTCCCCAGTTTGTTTTCTAGGTGGGGGTCTCTGGCTGCTTCCCTGCACCCCCATTCAGGTCAGATAGGCACGACCTCTTGGTCTTTTCCCTTCACCGCCGCCTTGGGAATCAACCTCGTTAGAGAGATAATGAATTTATTCCTCTAGGGAGCAGCTGTGCGCAGCCTTCTTACCCCGAGAGACTCAAAGGCAAGATGATTCTTAAGCCTTGAGCACAGGACCGGCTACTAGGAACAAATCCCTGCCCCAAATTGTAATTCCACCCCTTTCCCCCACTCCACCTGCCTGTAGTCAAGAAAGGAGGAAAAGAAGTCTTTCTGGCTTTCAAGATACAAATGTCCTGTCCTTTTTTTTTTTTTTTTAATATATTTTATTGATTTTTTTTTTATTGAGAGGAAGGGAAGAAGGATAGACTGCTAGAAACATCGATGAGAGAGAAACATTGACCAGCTGCCTCCTGCACACCCCCCACCGGGCACGCGCTCCGAAACCAAGGTACATGCCCTTGACCGGAATCGAACCTGGGACCTTTCAGTCTGCAGACTGACACTCTATCCACTGAGCCAAACCCGTTTCGGCAAATGTCCCGTCCTCTGTAACCACTTCTTTGGTTATTAGGCAGCTCTTTGGGCATCTGATTCAACTACAGCGATGTGTCTGCTGACTCTTTCTGCCCAGTTCCTCTGGAGCAGGGATGTGTCTTACAACTTCCTGGTCAGCGGTACAGAGTGTCTGTCCACTGTGAAGTTCAGCCAGTGTTTGTGGAAGGATTGAACGAATGAATTACCCAGAGCAGATGGGTATCCAGTTCATCCTTCGGCTTCTCAGGGTTTGTCTTTGGGCCCCATTCCAGGGAAGGATCTTCATGAGATGACTTGGGAGCACTCGAAGAACCAGAAACCCCGGAAGGAGGTTGTTATCCAATGATGATGTGGCCCTGTGCATCCTGTCTCCACCCCAGTTTCCAGCCCAGGCGTCCTCCGCCAACATGCCCCACCGATGACAGAGTATGTTTACAGCTCTTGGATTGTGTCAATAAGCAGGACTTCAGTAGACAAACGAGAAGTTAACGAATGAGCTAGGAATTGTTTCCTCTGCTATTTAAACAAAGCTACTTCTTGGTGGGACATCAGCGTCCACGGAGTAAAGCCAGAACCTGGTTTGGTCAGCAAGAAAATATGAACACATTTCTGTGATGTTAAAAGTAGAAAGGAAGACTCTGAGTTTTGATGGATCCTCTCCTTTAGCTGCTGTGTGACCCTGGGCCAGTTACTCACCCTCTCCTATCTTTAAAATGGGGATAAAATAGTGCTTCCTTCATACAGCCCTTGTGAAGACCTAACTATAAATCACATAGCACGTGCCTGGAACAGAGAAGCCCTCCATAAATATTAGCTATTTTATTTATGGCTTGGGTTTCAGGGATTTTGTTCTGCCCGTATACATATACTGGGTGGCCAGATTATTATGATCTCTGAACACATAATACTCTGGCCACTCAGTGTACTTCTCTTGAGTACCTCATTTATTTGATATCAAAGTTGCTATGAATCATGCACTTGATCAGTTTTCCCCTTTGCACTGGCTGATAGAAAGCTCAGGGCAAATAGGTGGTTAATCTCCAGAAAAAGTCTAGAATCCTTTTGGTACCCATTTGAGATACAAATACACTGAGTAGCCAAATTAATTATGCGTTCAGAGATCATAATAATCTGGCCACCCAGTGTATATCAATTGGGCATTATGTTTTGGACTTTTTTTCTCCCCAGGTGGGGCTCCCCTAACAGTCAGAAGACAGCCAGGCAGTGATGAGGCTCTGGGATATACCTCTGTGCTGGGTGGGTTCCTTCAACCGAGTCCCTCGGCCTCAGGAATAAGGCTTCTGAACCATTTCAACTGCGTTGGTGGATCCAAAGCCTTTTCACTCCTTCCTTGTCCTTGATGTGTGGATGTGGTCAGGGAACTTTGGAAGAAAGAGGCCATTAATGTATAATGAGCATACAATTAAAGGGCTTGTTTTCTTGACTAAGAATAAAACCCAAGGGACAATTCTAAGCTCATTTGAGCTCCTGGGTTGGGTGGCTTTTATGCCCTCGAGGAATCAGCTTCCTTTGCCCTTAAGACAGCCCCCGTGGCCAGGCTGCATCATAGCAGACAGGAGGTGAAGTATTCATCCATCCATCCATCCATCCATCCAACCATCCAACCATCCAACCATCCATCCATCTACCTATTCATTCATTCATGGCATGCATGTGAGGGCTCTGTTACTAGCTCAGTGGTAACTGATCAATTCAATCAAACGTAAGAAGGCAGTAAAATCAAAGGGTCTCATACTTGACTTCTGTTCCCAGCACCCACATCTCTTTTCACACTCCTCTGGGGAAGGAAACTATTGGGTCTCCAGTGCTACTTCAGGTTGAGTGTTTACAGGTGAATCCATCACAGATCCAGGAGGCTGACTGTACAAGACACTCCCAGAAGGGTTGAGTAGGATGAGGGTGGTGAGGGAGGAAGGGGCTCCATTCTGATCATTCTGATTGCCAAACAACAGGGGAGCACATGGCACTCCTGGGAGCTGGCGGGAAGAGAGTCTCCTGCCTCCCTTTTCAGGGTGCTCTCAGGGACTCTTCATGCCCAGATAGCCCCGAGCGGAGCAAGAACTAATGGAGTGTACTACCCAGCTTCGTCAGAGGAGGCTCGGAGTGCATGGGCAAGGCAGCAAACTGAACGCCCAGTCCATGCTGGATGCCAAGGAAAACATAGCCCTCCTTTTATTTTTTGTTAACCCTCACCTGAGTGAAATAAGACATTAAGAATATACATCTCAAGTAAAAACTGCTGTTGAATTTTAACCCAACTAAGTCTGTCTCTTGCACCTGATTAAACAAAGAATATTTACTTTTGCCTCCAGGTGGAGACCTGAAGGCTAAGGCAGTTTTCCCTTGCCTGAGACCAGGAGCACAGGAGATTAATTCCCACTAACTCAGTAACTTCATGGATAGAAACTGTAGATAACCTTTAGAGATAACCTTTAGAAATTAACCACTAAGTTCTGCTTCGCAAGATAGAGCCACATTCCAATGTCCAGCAAGATGTACCTGGGAATGACCCTACAGCTGACCCCAGTCTTTAAAATGTAATCTTTAGCCTTTAAAATTAAAACAAAGGAAAATTCCTGTGATTTGAGCCTTTAAACGGCTAACTATCTCTATAACAGTGCAGGCAGTCGTATGGAGCCGCCTGCATGTGTGCTCTTGCGGCTGCCCTGGCCAGATATTTCAGTACATCTTTGCCTGCTTTTTTAATAAATCATCAGCCTCCGGTGGTCTTATTTTGAACCCAGGATTCAACCCCACAACACTGAGGATATTTTTTCCACTGATTTTTTAGAGAGAGTAGAAGGGAGGGAGAGAGAGAGAGAAACATTGATGTGAGAGAGACACATCAATTGTTGCCTCACCGAACTGGAGGAGTGGGGAGATCAAATCTGCAATCCAGGTATATGCCCTTGACCAAGAATTAAACCCGGGACCTTCTGGTGTGTAGGCCAATGCTCTAACCACTAAGAAAAACTGGCCAGGGTAAAACATCCCGTATGTATTGATATACGATAATATATATATATATATATATATATATATATATATATATATATATATTTCTTTATTGATTTCAGAGAGAAAGGGAGGGGGGGAAGAAACATCAATGACGAGAGACAATCATTGATTGGCTGTCTCCTGCACGCCCCCTACTGGGGATTGAGCCCGTAACCCGAGCATGTGCCCTTGTCCAGAATTGAACCTGGGACCCTTTAGTCCTCAGGCCAATGCTCTATCCACTGCACCAAGCTAGGGCCATTCCTCCCTTTTAAGGAGTTATTGCTCCTTAACTGTGATCATCACAGTCAAGCCACCATGTGCAGATCTTCAAGGCTATAAGGGGCATTCGGAATGATTCAGAAATGATTGGTCTGATTTCTTATCAGAGAACAATGGTATGAGCAAGAGCTACAAAGTGTGATTCTTGTTCCCAACTCCCTGTGGCTCTGAGACCCACTCACGGCATCGCCTCCAAGTACTTGGGTTAAACAAAGACCTTGGCCCTTCCCCATGAGAAATGCTTTCGCTCCATTGTTCTCCCTACAGCTGATGGTGCCCCAGGGCAGGCAGCCCACACAACCTAAGTGCTTGTCTCTGGAAAGGCTCTCAACACATTTTCTTATGATGTGACTGCATCTGGGCTTTCTAGCCCACCAGCCCACAGCTGCCCAGAGGCAGGACCAGACCTCAGGCATCCATGTGCTTCCATGTACTGGGCCTGGCACACACCAGGCAGTCACTAAGTACATTGTGGACACACAACCCCGTTAGGAGCAGAGACGAGGTTAAAAGCCACTGCGGAGAGATGACCGGCTCCTAAGGGGAAATACCAACTCCATGAAGCTGCAAAAGCAGTAGAAAGAACCTTGAGATAATTGAGTGCCAGCTCCAGTTTACAGAAGAGAAAACAGGTCCAGAGCTGTTAAGCCAGGAACTCAGTCTCACACAGCTAACGGGGGGGGGGGGGGGGGGGGGGGGGGGGGGCAGGCCCCGGCCCCATGCTGGTTGCAGTGAGTGGGACACAGCGGTGCTTTCCTCAAGGGTGTGTGTGTGTGTGTGTGTGTGTGTGTGTGTGTGTGTGTGAAGCTGTGGTTCCAGGCCTGGGGGTACACACATGCTTGAAAACAAAGCTGCATGATTCACCACACATGTGCAGCAGCAATGCAATTATCTCTGAGACCTAAGCAGTGATGGATGGAAGTTTCAATTACCCAAATCTCCTCATCCTCCCCCACAGAAGAAAAAGTATTTTCTGGAATGTTTATTTCATCGTAAACTATGGCACAGTTCTACACCACACAGAGGGGCATGCTGTATTTGCCTAAAAGGGGGTGCTAAACACCATTCCTTTTTGTTCCTGCAGCTGAAACATTGTTTGATTGCTGCACCCACTGTACTTTGGCTGCAAATCGGAAAAGCTGCACCCAGGTTTTGGCCTGAGCAAGGGGCCCAGAGGGAGGAGCAGCCGGCAGTGACAGGGCCGCAGCGCTCCCTCCGGCCCACGGCTGTTGGGGAGCAGAGGGCTGAGCCAGGAGCGTGGGCACAGCCCTTCGGGGAGACTCGGCCAAGGAGAGAGACGCCCGAACCTGGCACCCCCTGCCAGTGATCACCGGTGTCACCTGGGCCACGTAGGCACTTGAGAGCCTCACGAGGCTGCATACATTCAAGTGCTGTTATGTGGGAGGAACACGGCGGTAAGGGCTGTCCATGGCCACCCCGGAGTTTAAAAGGAAAAACTATTCAAACCTCTCCTGAGGCTGCTGTATTTTGCTTTACACTTGGACTGACTCTTTCACCACAGCTACCTGGGCATTTATTTTGTCCCTGATACTGACTAGGAGCTGTAGGACCGGAGTCTCCGCCCTTCACTGAGCAGGTGCCCGCCCCACGGTCAGCGCCTCCGCTCCAGGGGACACCTCGGGGTGCCTGTGCCCTTGCCCAGCACTGCTTTTTACATCAGGGCTGGTGGGGGGACTGGGGCTCCCCACTTGCCCCTCTCCCTTCCCATCACATCTCAAAGAGAAAAGGAGCTGGAAGAGGCCTTTCTCCCCATTCCGTGGGCTGTGTAGAGGCGGGTGTGGGGTGGCCAAGGTGGAGCGGTGAGAGAGGGAATGGGTCCAATGGGCCTCTGGTGGGGAGGGGCCCAGCCCCCAACTCCTCTCAGAGCACGTGCTTTCCCTGAGACCCTGATGTGCGCCGAGGAAGAGGAGAAGTGTCACCGCCAAGTCTGCCCCTCACCCTCTCCTGCCCTGCTCTGCATGGGGGAAAGTGGCGCGGACTGACCCCTGCGGGCTGAGTTCCCCAGACTCTCCATAGCATTTGGATCTAGTCTGGGCAGGGTCATGGACAGGCGGGAGAAGCTGGGATGTTTCTACCCCTCTTCCTGGCCTTGGACAGTGTCCCCAGACTTGACTGTGTCTTCCAGGACCCTCAGGGCTCCAGTGTCCCCAGGACACCCTAATCTCGACTCCAGCAAATCCGAATCCTCCTATTGTCCCTCTGGCCTGGGGGTAATAGTGACCTCATGTTGTTAATTTTGAGGTTGCCTCCCCATCCTTTCTCGGCTTCTCAGACCTCCTATCATCTGGCTAGCCAACTCCCTACCTTAAATCCCCTGTTTTCAGTACTAACAGTGGTTGGTTTTTTGTTTCTTTTTGACCTGTTTGGAGCCTGTTGGTGGCTCCCTGAGTCCTGGGGGAGGCTCACCTGGTCACTGAGGGCAGTGGTCACCCTCTGGCCTCCAAGGGAGGACTTCCTTGGTGTCTAGAGTTTTCTAACCTGCAAGCCTCAATGCAGGAAGGGTCAGTGCCCCTCCTACTGGAGCTCCTACACTTTTCTCCTGTCTGTCCCCTCCACTGGCCCAGTGCTCCCCAAGTGCAGGGTCCTTGGCTGTCCCACACAAGGCTGCCTAGAGCCATGCCAGGCATCTAAAGGACACAGACTATTTATTGAGAGAAAGAATAAGTGAATCCCCTTAAGTGTAAAACTATCTTCCCCATGGGCCAATGCCTTTCCTTTGGGATTCATTCTCCCCCTTTGAGGTCACCCTTCTGGAACTAATGTCCTATTGCTGCTTGGGACACACTCCATCTAACCCGTTTTGGATGATCCTGCCGTGACAGAAGAGGCAGCAGGGCACAGTGAGTAGGAATGAGGCTTTGGGCATGAGACCTGGCTCTGTCACTCACTGCTCATATGACTGCCAGCAAGTGACACCCTCTCTCTAAGCCTCCGTTTTCCCAGCGATAGCATGGCACTGAGAGTAGCTGCCCCATCCTAGAGTTGTTCGAAGAATAAGCAAAGTAATACATGTGAAAGCCTAGTTGCCCTGCTGGTGCTAAATTCCCGGTATTCTGATCATTACCATCGTCATCATCACCATTACCACCACCATTAATATCACCATCATCCCCATCCCCATCCTCATCACCACCATCAGCATCAGCATCAGTATCACCATCATCATCATCATCATCATCATCAATATAACCATCCCCATCCTCATCACCACCACTACCATCACCATTAGCAGCAGCATCATCACCATCATCATTATCATCATCACCATCAATATCATCATCATCATCATCCCCATCCCATCCCCATCACCACCACCAGCACCACCACCACCACCACCACCACCATCACCATCACCATCATTGGGAGGATCTCAGCTCCACAGGATGGATGCAGGAGGTGGGCTAAGGGGACTTGGGTGGCTTCTCTGGCTTTGTGGCCACTTACTGGTTTTATGTGAGGATTAGAAACATGCTTCCCACCCTAATCTCCTTCGTTTTTCTGCTTCCCCCCATCCTTTCCCCTAACTGGGATCAATCTCATTTTTTTTGAAGGAAAAGAAACTGAAACCCAAGAATGTGTGGCAGCCTCACCACAGCCACGTGGCTTGTGATTGGCAGGCTTGAGAGGCTAGGATCTCTGAGTCACACCCTAAGACAGCCTCAGGACATGGCCGGTGCTGTCCACACCCAGGCAACCCCGAGGAGGAGAGATGAGGAGAAGCTTGCAATGGCTCTGCTGGATGAAGGTTGGTGAAAGTCCCACCCTATCCCCACAGATCCTGGATTGGGGTGGTTGGGGGAATATATGTTTGCCTCAGGGTGTCGGGGGGCTCCGATGGCAGGAAAGGGAAGGCAGCTGATGGTGTGAGGATATGCAAGTGTGTTAGTCATGTCTTTTTATTCTGAATTCTGATGCTTTGACATCTTGGGTTCTCGCTGACTCTAGGGGGATTCATGCATCTCAGGGCTAGCAAATTCCTGCCAGCAGAGCATGGTTTTCTGATGCAAACCAACCAATCCAGAGTCCTTACCCCGCAACTACCTCCTTTATCAGTTCTCACATGGGTCAGCACCAGACAACTAGGGACCGCCCCAGTGCCCCAGAGCCTGCTGCAACCATTCGAGCCCGCCAGCCCTCACCCTGACCTCTCCATTCTTTCCAGGAATCTGCGATAACCAGTCTTGTTCCCTCTGCTTCCTGACGAACCCTGGTGCTTGGTGTGGCCCTGTGTGGCCTGAGTGCCTCCTGTTCTCAGGGATCGGGTGAGAATAAACTGCTTTCTTTGTGACAGTCATCTTACCGTTCCTGATCCAGACAGATCCCGGCACCCTGAAAAAAGTGGGGCACTCGTACAAAGCAGGGATTGGGACACTTATTTAGAGGTTCAGAAATTCAGGGCCTGAGGGGTGCTTATCACACCCTTAGTTGTGTCCTTATTCCAAGTCCTTTCTTCTGGGGTGGGAACGGCCCCTAAGAGCCAGGGGGGAGTCTCTTCTCTCCCACACTGAGCTTGGCCCGGATTGCATGCCACGGTCACCACTGTCTGCTCTGCAGCACACCCCACACACACCCCTCACACAGCCTGTACCCAGCCCATACGCCCCCAGCTTTCTCAGCCAATAGTGGCCGCTCCGAAGCTGATACCAGCCACCTCGCTGTGTCCCAAACTCCCACCCTGCCCTCCTCTCTGGGAAGGTTGCATCTGCACACTTTAAAAGAAATTTTTTTAAAAAGTCAAGCTGAAGATGGCACAAAATTAGTTCCTCCGGCAGACAAATTTGCTCCCGAAACACTCTGCTAACCTGCTAATGAGTCGTCTTGAACCTTACGTGGTGTTACCTCTAATTTTGCAGCCTGCTAGGATTTGAGTTCTGTGGACAGCCCTGCATTTGGTTTGGAATTATAGGCGGAATTGCTGCTCGCTCCTATTATTGTGCTGTCAATCCTGCATTAGCACATTAGAATATGGTACACTGACTGCATCTGCTTGAATATCACGGGGCCCCATTGTCATTGGTTGAATCATTTCATCTTCTATGATGGTTAAGCAATTATTTCATCTCGGGAGGCTTAAACTCTAATTACTGTATACTATTTACAGGGGGCGCAAAAAGAAGGGTAAAACTCCATCCGCGGGTTTCACCAGTTCTCCGCTCCGGCATTCACAAACACGCCTGCGGGCGCGCAGAGGCTCCCTGACACCTGGACAGATGTCCCTGGGTCTGAGAAAGGAGCTGAGTGGCCATGGCTTGGCTCCGGGCCGAGGAGTTAGCTAGTGTGGGGGCCAGAAAATGCCCGTTTCCCATCCCCGGCAGTCCTCTTGCCTCCACTCTGCAGAGAGGGCTCACGTGATCTCAAAGGCCAGGGCCTCCTTGCAATGACTGCGGAATGCGCCTGGTCTCCCACCTCGTTAGAGGCGGTTATGAAGGTTGAAGAGCTGCTACCGGAGATGCACAGCCCCCGTCTGTGAGCTGGGCTCTCCTAATTAATAAGACAAGGAAGACTGGAAAGTTGTGAAAGCTACCTGGCAGGGCTTGGCGCCCGCTGTCACCACCAGGCGTGATAGCGTTTCCTTCCGAGCCCATTATAATGTCGGGATGCGTGCTCTCCGATCCCAGTGGGACAGGGACTCGCACTGGCTATTAGGGGGAAGCAAGTGCAAATTATGACCAAGGCTCCAGGGGGAGAGTCAGCCCCTAATTCCCTCAGGTCACGGCTGTTGAGAATGCCAGGAAAGGAAGGCAGGAGAGGCCAGCATGCATTTCGAGCATCTCCTTAACCTGGATACCCCCCCTCAAGTCTTGGTGCTTTGGTGCTTCCTGACTCCCTTTCTCCTTTTCTGAGCATGTGGCTCCCTTTGTCCCCAGTTGCCGCAACCAGTTCAATTCCATGCCACCTCCATGTTCTCTCACTGTCCTCTCCTTCATTTGCTGCACCCTCCTATGTGAGTTTTTGCTTCCATGCCTTGGCTCTTCCTATTCCCCTCCCCCCCCCCTTTTTTGGGTCTGGAAAGCCTTGCCTTTCTCTCTGCTCAGGCAAGCCCTGCCCGGCCTTCACGCTGCAGCAGGGAAACCTGCCTTCCAGGGAGCCCCACCTGAGCACCGCTCTGTCCTGAGTCACAGTGACGTTGATGTTAGAAACCATCGGTTCCGGCTAACGCAGAGCCCACGGCACTCTCCTGAACGAAGCACGCACCACTTGGAAGGGAGAATGGCGTGTCCGCGATTAGGCAATTCAAGCGGAGATGGAGATAACAGTGAAAACAGACACGCCTGGTCCCAGGGTGTGGGCCTCATCCTTGCTTGGCGCTAACTGGTAAGAGAGCCCGTCCTTACGGAGAGCTTGCGAACGCCGAGCCCTGTATGTGAGTCTAATCTTCCCAGCACTCCTGGGGGCACTTCTCTTAGTTCTCCCTTGGCAGACAAGGAAACGGAGGCTCCGTGAGTGGAGGGGACTCGCTCAGGCTGAGCCAGAGCTCACACTCAGGTCTGGCTGACTCTGGCTCCCTCCCCTTCCTTGGACATCACACACAAAACCAGGCTGGCCCTGGTTTTCCCCGGGACGAGCTCGGAATCAGGCGCACCAGCGGCCGGTCCCCATTCGTCCACCCTGGCCCCAGGCTCACGGCACAGCTGCGATCCCTCTCTGCTCTCCCAGGAGGCTGACACTGCCTTTTTGCTGAAGCAGAGGAGCTGAATGAACTCTCTAGTCTCATAGAGGGTTTGAAAAATGCTCTGACGATGCCCAGCTTAGAGAGACCACCCCCCCCAACACACACACACACACACACACACACACACACACACACACACACACACAGGCATCCTCCACACGGCTGATATTGAAACTGCCGGGGGCTTTCTGAATGAAGCCAGGACTTATGCAACCAAATGGATGCTCCTCAGGGGCTTCACCGGGGTCCTCTGGGGAAGCCAGCCGGTGTCCCCCGCACACCGCCAGGGTGCAAGCGTGTGGGAGGGCCTGGGTCTGGGAATCGCCTTTCCTGTCAGCTTACATGTTCTTCCACCACCCACCCACCCACCCCCACCGCCCCAAGAATCTGCCTCGCGACTTCCACTGTGTAAAGAGCTTGCCTTGCCGAAAGCGGTTTGGCTGAGTGGATAGAGCATCAGCCTGAGGAATGGAAGGTCCCCGGTTCGATTCCAGTCAAGGGCATGTACCTTGGTTGCGGGCACATCCCCGGTGGGGGGTGCGCAGGAGGCAGCTGATGGATGATTCTCTCTCATCGATGTTTCTAACTCTCTATCCCTCTCTCTTTATCTCTGTAAAAAATTAATAAAACTATATATTTTTTTAAAATAAAAAAAAATAAAGAGCTTGCCTTATCCATCCCTTCTGAGGAGTCGGCCTCACCTCTCTCCTGTGACCTTTAAGCATGATGAACACGGAGGTACAGTTAAGGAAGTTACTATATCTGTCAACTCACTCACTCATTTATCAGTCTTCAGTAATACAGTCCTTACTAGACAAATACGACTGATGCAAATTAGCCCTCGGCTAGTGCCAGCACCATCTATCTACCTTGGCAATTACAGAGAGACAAGATGGAGGTGACCAAAAGCAGCCATCCACCCGGGGCTTCAACAGGGCACCTGGTGCCAGGGTGCGAGGGACCATTAAGGCTCCTGATCAGTGATCTGGCACGTTCTCCCTTCTCTACCTGCAAGTGCCCACATTTCTGGAACATGTCAAAGACTCTCGGAAGCCAGGCTGGCTATCAGGAGGCGCTGAATGCAGCCCACAGCCATTGGAACCCAGCACTCCAGTTCTCATCAGTAGCCGATCACCCTGAACACTGGTTTGTCACTGGGGGACCTTGAGGGTTTTTTAAAATGTCTTGAGCCTAGACTTTCTCATCTTTAAAAAGCAGCTGGAAACAATGCCTACTTCAGGGAATGGTAAGGGTTAAACGGAAGCAGGTGTACAAAGCACTCAGCATTTCTGAAGTCCCAGGTCGAGGCCAAGACACAGGGACTGGGAGAGGTGGGAGCCCTTTCTGCCCCCAGCCATGCAAGGCCCTGCCACTTGGCAGTCCTTGGTGAGGGGCTACAGCGCCCCATCAGCCTGCCTGCCCCAGAGCAGTGGGTGGGGGCATGCGCCACTTTGTATAATAGTCCAAATTCGCCCCATTCACCGGGCAGCAATAGGGACAGTGCTAGCATCTAAGAGGAGGGGCCACCTGAGATGGGAGGGGGGAGAGGTGCTCGGGGCCCCAGCACTGGGCACACTGAAGCAGGATCCCCTCAGAGGGGTGCGGGGGTCGGAGGTGGAGGGTGCCGCCAGCAGAGCTGGCATGTGGCAGGGGTCCGGGGAGAGAGGTAGAAGGGCTGGAAGGGACCGCCCTGTGGGGGCCGCTGAGGTCAGGAAGAGCAAAGTTGGGAGGGAGCTTGTGAGTCTGACTGTGGCTCATCCTTATTTTACTCCTTGTGATTGTACTTCTTTATGTTTTAATCTTCCCAAGTTGCTGGGCCATAAGAAAACTATATTTTAAAGATACGTTTTTATTTATTTTAGAGAGAGGCAGGGAGAGGAATAGAGAGATAAGAACATTGATGAGAGTTTAGAAACATCGATCGGCTGCCTCCTGCATTCCCCCCTACTGGGGATCGAAACCACAACCCAGGCATGCGCCCTGACCAGGAATGGAACTGTGATCTCTTGGTTCATGGGTTGATCTGCAACCACTAATCCACACGGGCCAGGGGAGTAAACTTTTAATACATCTTTATAATATTTTACTAAATGAAGTTTTATGATGTTCTCTGACTAAAACACTTCAGGTTTCATTTTCTTTCAAAGAAAACTCTAAATATCTCTGGAGGGTGCCTACTTCGCATACAGACTGGCGATGGTGGCTGCTCCGGAGGTGGCGGCCTGAGAGTGAGGCTAACTTTTCACTATGACCGTTACACTAAAAAAAATATAACACCAAAGACAGTGATGATACAAAGGGAGTTAGTGCTGAGCTTAATTGCTTTCTACTTCTTTACATTTTATTCTCTTTCCGGGGGGGTCTGTCTTCAACTGCCACTTCTAATCCGGCGAGCTATGGAGGAACCAACAGTTTCCTGGCCCTGAGGCGGGGCTTGCAGCGGAGGCGGCCGCCGGGTCTGCCCACCTCCAGCCGCCCACCTGGAGCCCCTGTCAGCCCGCCGTGCTGGCTTGCATGGCACTGGCATAGCTGCAGGCACTTTTTCTGAGTCCCCATATTTCCAAGTTCTCCTAGACCCACAGTCGGCAAACTGTGGCTCACGAGCCACATGAGGCTCTTTGGCCCCATGAGTGTGGCTCTTCCACAAAAATACCACGGCCTGGGAGAGTCTATTTTGAAGAAGTGGAGTTAGAAGAAGTTTAAAAAATGTGGCTCTCCAAAGAAATTTCAATCATTGTACTGTTCATATTTGGCTCTGTTGACTAATGAGCTTGCCGACCACTGTCCTAGAACATCACTTCCATGTTATTCTCATCTACTCTCAACTCCACCAGCTGTCAGTGCCCCCGCCCCCCTCCCCCCATGCCCTCCATGCCCATCGGGCTAGCTCCTCACTTCCCCCAGCACGCAGCCTGGCCACCTTGTCCCTGTCAGGAGCATGCTGGGCTCAGCTTTCCTGTGTGCACTCCTTCCCCTATCTTGTTCCCCCTGCAGGTGTCCTGTCACCTGCCCCCTCTCCTAGCTGACCTAGGCCAGCCCCCTCTCCCCCATTTCCCCACCCCCAACCCCGCTATCCCTCAAGGCCAAGCTCAGGTCCTCACTTCTCCAAGAAGCTTCCCTGGCTTTTGCCCGCCTGTCATGCTCTTTCTCAAACTCCCACAAACAAGGGTCAGTAGCTATGTGATTTGTTTGTTGAAAAGTACCTTTGTTTTGTCTTCCCAACTGGATCGGTTTCCCCGATAGTCCAGCTCTCGAGTTAGCTCTGCATTCCCAGGGCACACCTTCTAGGAATCTAGCCTCAGAAACTCAACCTTAAGTCAGAAGACCTGGGTTCTGGATTTGGCCTCTTTACACCTGAGTTTGCATGGCTATGAAATGGCGGTAAGTATATGTCTGTCACAGGGTGGCTGAAAATCAGGGCCGGGCCCTAGCCTGCTTGTCTCAGTGGTTAGAGAGTCGGCCTTCGGACTGAAGTGCCTCGGGTTTGATTCCGGTCAAGGGCACATGCCTGGGTTGTGGGCTCGATCCCCAGTAGGGGGCCTGCAGGAGGCAGCCGATCAGTGATTTTCTCTCATCATTGATGTTTCTATATCTCTCTCCTTCTTCCTTTCTTTCTGAAATCAATTATATATATTAAAATCAGGGCTCAGGGAGAAGAGAGAACAGAGGAGGGTCCCTAGGAGTAAGAAACAGCAGGAGGGAGAGGCCGGGCCGACTGAACCTGAAGGAGCTCCTCAAAAACCAGAAAACAGAATGGGCTGCTTTGGGAGAGAAGGCAGGCTTTGGGGAGAGACCCAGCCTTATCAGGAGAGGGTGCTTCTCCTTCCTCCTTCCTGCTCCAGAGCCCTGGGGAGCCCAGAGTCTAGCAAGATGATAAGTAGGAGAGAAAATTAAAGGCAAGAGAAATCTAAGGAAGTCGCCAAAGCACAGCCAGGAGAACAGAACCCTGAAAAAGGAGATAAAAGGTAATGCCGTAACTTACGGCTTAAAAGCCTCGTTTTGGGCAAATTGCTTTTTAACAAGCAGACAAGCTCTATCAATAGCATCTACCGTATGTTTTTATAAAGTGCAGAAATATGTTTTTAAAAGGCCAGTAAATAAAGTTCCTATCGATTTGAACTCCAGTGTAATCTGTTTTTCTGTCTGCCACCAACACTGGTAATAAAGCGGAATCATGTAATACGGTATTTCAGCTAATGTGACTATACATCACTGCAGGGACGCCCCGCTCGGCAGCGATCTATCATTTTCTATTGGTATTGCTTAGCTGCAGAATTTATAAACTTGCTCCAAATTGATGCAATGTTCAATTTTCTTTTCCAATTTATTTTTGGTTGAGCCAAGCAATATTGAGGTCTCTGAGCAAGCTGCGAGCACTACCAGATGTTACCTGAAGACCTCACGCTCCTTGGGAGGAGTGAGGACATTCAAGCCGGCACTCGCCACCCTCAGCAGGCCCGGGAAGTAGATGATGATGGAGCAGAGGTAGCTCCTGGCCTGGGGACCCAGCAATGACTGTACTCCAGAGCATCCAGGGGCGGAAGGGTGAAGGGTGTGAGAATATCCAGCAAAGAAGCTGCAGCGACGAGCCCTCTAAGGACCTGGGGATTCTGCTAAGATGTAGGTGCTGATTTGGTAGGTCTGGGGAGGCCTGAGATTGTACATTTCTAAAAGCTCCCAGGCGTGCCACGATTTGGGTACCAATTCTCCAGACAGCGAGCATCCTTAAGACATAGCCTCACAAGTCTCAGAGCTGGAGAAAACCCATGAACTGATCTGGCCCATTCCCTGATCTTCACACGGGGAAGGTATCACTAGCTCTCCATTTCCAACTCCCTGCTCCCTCCGCTGCACTTCAGCACACACTGAGGGGACCCTTGTGGTTCTTCCCACCAACACACAGTGTGTCGTCCACTGGACAGGGAGTGCCTGGAGGCCACTCATGTTTGGAAACTGCCTGGCAGGTGACAGGAAGCAGTGAGTGAGGTGGAAAGAGCAAAGTTTGGAATTAGATAAATGTGGGTTTGAATTCTGATTCCACTTGCTGACAGCATGTTTCATATTTTTTATTTTATTTTATTGATTTTTCACAGAGAGGAAGGGAGAGAGATAGAGAGCTAGAAACATCAATGAGAGAGATACATCGACCAGCTGCCTCCTGCACACCCCCACCAGGGATGTGCCCGCAACCAACGTACATGCCCTTGACCGGAACCGAACCTGGGACCCTTTGGTCTGCAGGCCGACGATCTAGCCACTGAGCCAAACGGGTTTCAGCGCATGTTTCATCTTAAGCAAATCACTTATACTTCTTGAGTCCCAGCTTTCTCACTGGTGACTGGGGAATGAAGGTTTCCCTCAGAATCTACTCATATTATTACACAGGATGACACAGAAAGAGAGAGCTTTACACACCAGCTGTTCAAAAGGTTCACCTCCATTTTGTATTTCTTCTATATGCACTTGCCCAAAGGAATGAATGAATGAATGAATGAATATGCATGAAGCAGCCAAGTCAAACAAAGTATAAGTGGCTCATGCTAGCTGACCCAGTGGAAAGGAGCTGGGGCAGAAGACTGGTTCCTCCTGCTCTCCATGACACACCACCTGCTTTCTCCCACATCCTCACCTCCCTTCAATGAAACCCAAGTGACAAATGCATGACGTGCTCCTTTTGGCTTCATGGTCTGCCACAAACAGCTTATCAGTCAGAGGGTAAAGCAGTTTCTGGAACAAGGAGTCTGGGTGTGGAGATGATAGTACAGTTAGGCATGGTCTTGCCTCCAGCACATGATGGGATGTTCCTTATGTAGAATTAATGGTTATGAAGGTAAATGTTAGAGTTGTTTAGAGAGAAGTTTTAGGGAGATAACTAAGGCATTTGGTAAAGCTCAGTTAGGGGCACTTGCCTCTCTTATCTGAGGAGGGGTGAGGATGGGGTTATAACTGGGTCTTTTAACTCCTATCCACCATCTTTCCACCACACATCATAGCTTCTTTCATAGCTTAAGAAACCAAGAAAAGAGAAAGTGGATGTTCTAAGAGTTAAGCTACATTAAACCAACTTATGAGAAATGAAAATTTAGTAGTCAGCCTATTTAGTGCTAAAATACTTGAAATAATTTCCAAGTAACATGTTTTCTGAATTATTGTTACTTTAAATATTTTAAAATTGATTTTTAAGATAAATAGAGAAACATTCATATGAGAGCGGATGTTTCATTTTACATTTACAATGCACAAGGGTTCCAAGTTCTCCATATCCTCAACTTTGATCAGTTGCCTCCTGTACACCTCATACCAGGATCACGCCTGAAACCTAGAGCGGTAATTGAACCCGAAGCCTTTTGGTGCATAGGACAACACTCAATCAGCTGAGCCATACCAGCCACAGCTTGGAATTATTTTTAAGTAATATGTATAGGTTACATGTTTTTAAATTGTGAAAAACAACAACACATCTAACATAAAATGGTTAAGATGGTACTAGTGTTAGTACATTCACATTACTGTGCCACCAATTTCCAGAACTATTTTCATTTTGCAAAATGAAATCTCCATACTCATTAAGCAATGACTTCCTGTTCTCACATTACCTAGTTCCTGGCAACCACCATTCTACTTTCCATCTCTATAATTTGACTGCCCTAGATACCTCATATAAGTGGAATCTTGCAGTATTTGTCTCTTTATGACTGGCTTATTTCATTTAGCATAATGTCCTCAAGGCTCATCCATGTTGTAGCATGTGCCAAAATCTTCTTCCTTCTTAAGGTTGACTAATATTCTAATACATATATCACATTTTGTTTATCCATTCATCTGTCAATAGATACTTAGGTCATTTCTACCTTTTGGCTACAGTGAATAATACTGCTCACAGAGGTGTAAAAATCCCTTTCATATCCTGCTTTCAATTCTTTTTGGATATATACCCATAAGTAGAATTGCTGGGTCATACGGTTGTTTTATTTTTATTTTTTTGAGGAACAACCGTACTGTTTTCCACAGCAGCTGCAACACTTCACATTTACAGTGCTCAAGGGTTCCCATTTCTCCATATCCTTGCCAACACTTGTTGCTCCCACTCCTCTAGTAGCCATCCTAATGGTATGTGGTAGCATGTCATTGTGGTTTTGATTTGCATTTACCTAACAATTAGTAAAGTTGGGCATATTTTCTGGCGCTTGTTGACCTTTTGCATATCTTTGGAAAATTTATATTCAAGTCTTTTTTCCATCTTTTAAATTTGATTTTTCTGTTGTTGTTGAGTTGTAAAGCTTCTTTATATATTCTGAATATTAATCTCTTATGAAGTACATGATTTGCAAATATTTTCTCATTCTGTAGGTTGCCTTTTTACTCAGCTGATTGAATCCTCGGCTAACATTTTTAAAATCTGATAGTCTAATTTATCTATTTTTTCTTTTGTTGCCTGTGCTATTGATGTCATACCCAAGAAATCATCGCCAAATACAATGTCGTGAAGCGTTTCCCCCAGGTTTTCTTCTAAGGGTATTGTAGTTTTAGCTCCTACGTTTAGGTCTTTGATCCATTTTGAGTTAATTTTTATGTATGGTATAAAGTAAGGATCCTAGCCTATGTTTTAATGCAGTTTTTTAATATTATCTTTACTATCACCATGACTATAGCAATGAAATATCAATTTCAAATTCCAACATTTAGGAGGTAATATTTTACCAAATGGTGACAGGAACATTAATACAAATAAAATAGATACATGTAAACAAATCTACATTTCCTGGATTAGATTGCTAAAGTTTTCTAGGTTTTTTTTCTCCACTTCAGGCAGGTTTTTGTTTTTTTTTAAATCATGATTCACAAATGTATTACCTTGAATAAGCTACTTACATCTCTGAACCTCAGTTTCCATATAAAGAAACCAGAGATGATTATATCTCAGCCTTCTAGGACTATGAGGATTAGATGAAACCAGGATGTATGTGCTCACATAATGTTAGTTTCCTTTTGTATAACAGACTCTGAGATCTGCTCCACACCTTCACCTTGAACATTCAGCCTTTTTCTTCATGGTAGTACCAAGTAAACATGAGTGGCTTAAAGGCTCATTTATACAAGAAGGCTTCCCTGACTCATGCTAATCATTCTGGTCTCTCCTTCCTTTGTATGTCCTTGACACATAAAAGGTGTTCTTTTTTCTTCTTCTTCTCCTGATTTATGGTAAGCAAAACCAAAAGAGGAAACTTGTGTCCTGCTTCTAAAGTTGCTCTTGATAAGTAGTGAGTGATCAAATTAGAGATTGTTTGCTGGCAGGTAGCATGATTCAATAGGTTAAGTGAAGGCGAAGAAACCCAGAAGATTCCAGGCTAAATGATGGCTCAAGCTACTTGCCAATTTAACTTGGAATTACAACAAATTCAAATTTCTTGAGCTTCAGTTTTCATAGCTTGACAATGGTCATGTTAATACACCATGGTGACATTTATAGAATGACAGGACAGTTCAGTTTCAAAAACCACTCAGATAATATGTTTTGCAAAGGCCAAAAATAAAAAAGGAAAAGAAATGGGGAAAGAATTTTAAATGGTGATCACCTCAGGAATTCTTAACTTTTAAAAAGCATAGAGTCCTAAAGAGAATTAGTAAACATGGGCTCCATAAAACACTTCCGGTAAGTAAATTTGCAAATAATTCAGGGGGTTTGTGGTTTTCCCCAGAGCCTATCCCAGGTCCCCAGACTATTGCTGAGCCCTAGGATAAGGGTTGTGCTCTGTACAAGTGAGCATGCCACCAATAAAGCACTTGTTGAAGGTTTCCTTTGCTTCAGGTATTGCTTCCTTTCAAATCCCTTTAAATCAAGTTTGGAACTTAGGTCAGGTTGCTGACTCCCAGTGTCACTGCTTGGAGAAGAGACTAGGATATTATAACTAAAACGGTCACCCTAATATCTTTTGCAGGTGGATATGGCTCTACATGGTGTTCCCTGTTTGTGCCGTCACTAGCTGAGGACCTGGGGACCACCCCCTGGTGAAGGCAGGGGCCCATAACCCTCCTCTATCGCTGGGCACCTCCTCACATTCATCAAGCTCCATTCTCTCATCCACGCCTTCCTCATCACCATAGGGAGGATGTTTCAGATTTATAAATTCCATACATACAAGGAGACTATTAACAAGACACAAGGTAAAAAAAGGCATCCAGATTTGTGCTGATAAATCATGGTGCATTTTTATCCAGCCTCCCACATTCATCGCGTTCCCGAATCTGTCTCCTCTTCACTAGGCAGTGATGTCCCTCGGCATCCTCTTCAACTTCCTGCACGTGCACCACCCTGAACTGTAGAGTCTGGAAGTTAAAAACTACATTTCCCAGACTCCCTGACATTTTAGGGTTCTGGACACAAATTCATTTTTACCACTGAGCTATGTTCACTCAACAAAGGGAGGCAAAGCCTATTTCCTGGGCTGGTGCAATTGTGGAAATGTTTGGGTTTCTCCATAGCAAAGTTCTAGTGTTGGGTGGCGGCTTCCTGGGCATTGGGAGAGAAATATGGCAACAGAGAATAGCCAGACTCCCTGTTCTTGTCTAGTCACTGACTTCATGGGAGCTAAGAAGGTGTTGAGAGAAGGTGGCAACTTCCTGATCCCTGGATGTAATTAGGCTGTGAGGTGCTTTGCAAGCCAACAGTTCCAGGCAGGGGTAGCTCCTCCTGGGGCAGAAAAACAACAGCTCCTCTGATAAGTTAGGTTGGTGGTTTTATTCCTGGGGAGTCATTCCTGAAGGCTGAAGCCTACTCCTCAGACCATCTAATGATCTTGTAAGCACTCAATTTCCGGTACGAAATACTATTCTGTTTACAATGGCTAGAGTGTGATTTTAGTTTTCTGCCACTACACACTACCTGACATGATGTTTTGGAATGGGAAGAGGCTGCAGACTGTGTATCTCGTATTTGGGGTTGCTTATCTGCCTGGACCCATTTGAAGACAGGTAAAAGTCTTCTTCCAGCCAGGACAGAGTAACAGAGACCAGATTTACCCTACCATCTGAGACAAGTATAAAACTGAACAAATTGTGTGAAATAATAGTTTTTAAACTTTGAACATTAGAAAGTGCAGGACATTGGTCAGCAGGAGGGAAAACAAATGAGGAGACACAATCACCTCAGTGTACTGCTGAACAGGCTACAGGTAGAGGAAACCTAGGTGGAGCCTGATAGTCATTCTGGGTTGAGGTTTGGCAAGAGGTGCAAGGAGGTCAAGGTGCCTGGAATTCACAGAGTAGGGAGAGAACTGTGCCGAGAGAGAGACCTCTGGAAGCTGAATAGCCTTCCTTGAGTCTTCAGTTGAGTACTAATGAGCACGTGTATGTGAGGAAACTATCATGAGTTCAAATAGTTCCGGATAATTCCCTCTGTTCCTTTCAAAAGAACTTCTGAAAGGGACAGAGGGAAACATCTTTAGGGCTCACACAGGGCTAAGAAAAGGTTGTATTCCCACCAGCCACAGCAAACAGACAAATGAACAAACCAACACCACTCCACCATTCTTGGGGCAGCCTGCAGAATATAGTCAGCCCTCTGTATCTGCAGGTTCTGCATACAAGGATTCCACCAACCACGATTGAAAATATTTGAGGGGGAAAAAGTTATGTTGCTGCTGACATGTGCTATGTAGTTGGGCCTCCAATAGTTGCATCTGTACTGACCATGTACAGACTTTTTTCTTGTCATTATCCCCTAAACAATACAGAACAACAACTACTTATATAGCATTTACATTGTGCTAGATATTATAAATCTAGAGATAATTTCAAGTATACAAGAGGATATGCATAGGTTATATGCAAACACTAAGTCTTTTTATATAAGGAACCTGAGCATCCTCAGATTTTGGTTTCCTTGGGAGATCCTGGAACCAGTTCTAGCAGACACCAAAGGACAACTGTACTCAGCAGCAGAGCAAAATTAACCCTCAAAAATGACTGCTCTGATCCCACCTAACAAAGTTTAAAAGCAAACCTCAAAGGGATTGGATTGTTTTTAATCAACCTACCTATCTCCCAGAACAAAGATCAATAATATTTACAAGAATATATAAATATCTCACACCCAACAAAGTATCAATTCACAATGTCTGGAAACTAAAAAAACAATAGCAGGTATGCAAAGAAACAAAAAAAGAAAGAAACCATAATGAGGACAAAAATCAATCAATAGCAATCGATTCAGAAATGACACAGGTGATAGAAGTAATAGAAAAAGAGATTAAAACTGTAATTTTAACTATAAACTATATGTTTAAGAAAGTAGAGGTGCAAAATATCCCAAGAGAGATGGAGTATATGTTTTAAAAATGCAAATTAAATTTGAAGAGTCAAAAAATTAAATCTCTGAGATGAAAAATACACTGGGTGGGATCAACAGAAGACTAGCCATACAGAATAACATATCAGTAAACTTGAAGACAAAGTAATAGAAACTATCCAAAATGAAGCACAGAGAGAAAAAAACACAGAGGACAACATCAGTGAACTGTTGGACATCTTCAAGTCGATACACACATATAATTGGAGTCTCTGAAGGGATGAGGGAGCAGAAAGAATATTAGAAGAAATAATGGTTGAAAAAATGTCTAAATTTGATAGACAACAATAAACCCACAGATCCAAGAAGCCCTACAAAAGAAGTACCAACCTAAAGAAACATGAAGAAAATGACACCAAAACACATCATATCAAATCGCTTAAAACCAGTGATGGGCATAGGGAACAGGTTGTCATTACAATGATGTGATTGATATGCAGTAGCCAAAGATTCTTAATTACCTAGTGTGACTGCCTATTAAAGATAAGACTTTGACTGGCGGAGTTGCATGATAGTTCATTATGTTGGGGTGATGAATGCCAAGACAGTAGAATAAGATGGTTTCTTCTTCTACCTGGAGTGGAAAGAATTATAAACTTGGGCTTAAATTCTGGATTTAAGGCACAATCAGGAAATGGGGGAACACGACTCTCCCGGAAGAACCTCCGGGGGAAAAAACCAGAGTGGTGCACCAGCGAGCTGTGGCAGATCTTCATGTGGCCTATAGCTCCAGGAGCAGCAAAACTGAAATCAGAGGGGATCTGATTCTGAGGTTGTTGAATTATGACCCAGGTTATGTTCACAGATTCACCAGGTCTCTTATGGGAGAGCGCATTGATTGGGAAAGGTTAGGAGCCTGTGAACTGGGATGCATGGTTCTGATGGCCGAGCCTCAGACCCCACTGAGCTTCCCTTCCCAGCATCAGCTGCTCCTTCTCCCTGTCTGATAAGGCTGATCATACCTTGCAAGAGGTTACTTGTTATTTTTCTTAAATATATTTTTACTTATTTCAGAGAGGAAAGGAGGAGATAGAGAAAGCAACATCAGTGATGAGAGAGAATCATTGATTGGCTACCTCCTGCACATCTGCCACTGAGGCTCGAGCCCACATCCCGGGCATGTGCCCTGACTGGAAATTGAACCATGATCTCCTGTTTTCATGGGTCAGCGCTCAACCACTGAGCCATGCTAGCCCAGCAAGGATACTTGTTCTTGATGCCCACACAAATCACCTCTCATTGCTCCCAGTCTATGCAAGAGAGATTTTAGCATGCTCCATGGAAACAATGCAAAGTTGGATTCTGAAACAGTATACTTCACATCAATTGCCATATAAAAATATTTATTTTCACAAATCCAATAAATATGTGTGGGAATATCTAGCAAAGTGTTAGATCAGAGAGGAAAGAAAACAATCTACACTGATCAATGTGGATTTTAGATCCAAGGTGCAAGATAGATCATCTGGGCGCATATCTGTTTGCTTGATGGGTTATCTGATGCCATCTGTATCCTGTGCTGAATGAAATTCAGGGGGCAGAAATTCCTTGATTTAATATAAAGGAAAGAATATAAATACCTAGACAACTATAAAAAAATGCTGGAGTAGATTAACACCTTTGGCCTCCTCATGGACTCACTAGAGCTGTCTCCTGAGAACAGATTTTCTCCTTGAGTATTCAGAAATACTTTGGCCCTAGCTGGTTTGGCTCAGTGGATAAAACTTTGGCCTTCAGAATGAAGGGTCCTAGGTTCGATTCTGATCAAGGGCACATGCTGGGTTTTGGGCTCAATCCTCAGTGTGGGGCATAGAAGAGGCAGCCAACCAATAATTTTCTCTCATCATCGACGTTTCTCTCTTTCTCTCCCTCTCTCTCTCTGAAATCAATAAAAAGGAAAAGAAAAAAAGAAAAAGAAATACTCTGGTGAGAGAAGTGCCAGCATTATTTTTTTTTCTTTGTTTGTTTTCAGAGTTTCTCTTTGATTTTCAGCAGTTTGACCATGATATGTCTAGGTTTTCTTTTAATCCTATTACAATTCTCTGAGCTTCTTGGATCTATAGTCTGCTTTCATTTCTTTACAAAATAACACAAATTCCTGGCCATTATCTCTTCCAATAGTTTTTCTTCCCTGTTCTCTCTCCTTTATCTTTCTGGGACTTCTATTGTTAGAGCATTTTATATTGTCCCACAATTCTTGGCTGCTCTGTTCCACCCCTTACAGCATTTTTCTTTCTCTTTATGTGTATTTAGGTCATTTCTATTTTTCTGTCTTCAAGTTCAATGATTCTTTCACCCGCTATGTCCATTTGCTCACAAGCTCATCCTGAGTTCCATTTCAGTCACCGGTCTAGTTTCCCTGGAAGGAGGTTCTGCCGTTTCTGTGAGATTGCCTCTAAGGGGGTGAAACCTGGCCCTGAGCCCAGGCCTGGGCCCTGCCTCCCATGGGCAGATTTCTCATGCCAGCTCCCTTGCCTGAACTCCCACTTACTGCCTGCCTTGTGCTCCCTCTGCCTGGGGGCAGGTCTGATGTGTGGGGCAAGACACTGCCATGAAGCTGCTGGTGATGCAGTTGTGGAGATGAGACATGTTTCCAAAATACTGCATTCTGATGTAGAGTGAGATAAATATAGAGGAGCGAGGTGTATTGATCTGGGATAATAGACAGGGGGTTAGTTTAGAAAACCATTGCCATAGCTCAAGTATGGCATAATGAAGATCTGAACTAGAGCAATACATGGGTTAGGGCTAACATCCATTAATAAGGAGGAATTTTGCCCCTGCTTTTGGAGTTTTGCACCTGCTTGCCTATTAATTCTTACCCCAGTGGTATGTTCAATGGCGGTATTATTGGGGTTCCATCCTTCTTCCCGAGATTACCCTCAGTTTCCTTTCACCCCTCACCACATGGGTTCTTGTGGCTGGCTAAGGTGCACACCTACACCAATTTTCCTAACACTGTCCAGAAAGGTTTTTCTAGTTCTGGATACCTAGAGAAACGCATCATCTATTTCATTTCTCATTTCCCCCACCTGTCCTCTCTGACTGTCGAAGCTGAGGCTCAGCAACTGAGACTTTCCCACCCTATTTGCTGATTGGTAGAACCAGCATTACACAGAGGTTAGGAAGTGACAATTTATGATGGGGCAGAATTTCAGAGGTGTCAGATGCCTCAACCATCTCACCATCTGTTGTATGATGCCTGAAAATCTAAACTTATACTAATGCATAGTATATGATGGTTCCCTCTCTCAATAAAATATACTAAATAAAACATATATTAATGCATACATACTAAATAAATATACTACAACTTAATGTAGACATTGATGTGGAAAGAAAGACTTTAAGAAAAATATGAGAAAAACTTAAAATTGAGTAAATTTTATAGATTTCTGCTAGCTGACAAGTATAGCCCTTTCCCTTCTTCTCCATCTCCTTTTCTCCTCTTTATTCTTTTAATTTAAGTGTCTAGTCTCTTAGCATGCAAACTCCCTTGGGGCATTTAACATTTTAAGCTGCTATTAGCCACCACACTGTGATGTGATGTGTTTCAGAAGAACAGACATAGATGGGGGTGGGGTGAACAAGGAAGAGGATGCTGCCATGTTTAGGGGGAAAGAGATGTGGGAAATGACATGCTATGTGGAGGGCCGAGGTACCAAAGTCAAACTGTGTATGTCATGTTTTTAGCCAGACTTAGCTTGGCTATTTAACTCTCAATAATTAACTCTCTGGCTTTAGCGTGCATAAAAATACCACCAAGCATTTTGTTTTTCCTATTCAAACTTTACAACAACCCCATGAGATGGACATTGTGAATCCTATTTTATAGTTGAGAAAACTGTGGCTTGGAAAGGTTAAGTTTCCATTCCATTTCTATCTCCAGATTGGATCTCTTTGAACATCAAACTCTTATATATTAAAACCCATTCAACATCTCTCCCTGGATGTCTGATAATACCTCAAACTCAGTATGTCCGTATCAGATTACCTAAATTCTCATTCCCATCCCCTAAACTTACTCATTCCTCAGGTTTTTTCCATTTATTATGAACTGAAGGTTTGTATCTACTTCAAATTCATATTTTGAAGCCCTAACCCCCAATGTGATAGTATTTGAAGGTGGGGCCTGTGGGAGCTAATTAGGCTTAGAAGAGGTCATGGGGGTGGGGCCCTCAAGATGGGATTAGTGACCTTATAAGAAGAGACTTTAGGGCGTGTGTGTCCTCTCTGCTCCATGCGAAGACAGAGAAAAGGCAGCTGGCTGCAAGAGAGGACAAGAAGAGAGTTCTCACCAGAAACTGCATTGGCTAGCACCTTGATCTTGGACTTCCCAGCCTCTAGAATTGTGAGAATAAATTTCTGTTGTTTAAGGACCCACACTGTGGTATTTGTTATGGCAGAAAACAACTTCACCTCAGAAAATGTAACTCTATCCTCCCAGTCATCAAGCAGCTCAATCTAATACGAAGGGATCTCAATCAAAGTGCTCTACCCTCTGGTTTAGGATAAGATTTGAAAGAATCATAGATGTTCTCACCCAAGGGAATTGGATGTATGCCCTCATGCTTTGCCTCCTGGGAAGAAGCTAGAGTGGACCCTGGGATGTCTGTTACTTCCCCAGTCTTTCTCCTGGGTCTGGGACAATGGTCAGCAAATTCATTAGTCAACAGAGCCAAATATCAACAGTACAACAATTGAAATTTCTTTAGAGAGCCAAAATTTTAAAACTTCTTCTAACGCCACTTCTTCAAAATAGACTCGCCCAGGCCATGGTATTTTGTGGAAGAGCCACACTCAAGGGGCCAAAGAGCTGCATGTGGCTCTCGAGCTGCAGTTTGCCGACCACAGGTCTGGGGTACACGAGACACCACTTGTAAGAGAAGATCTGTGGTTGAATGAAATATGCCAGCCAGGACGGAGGGCAGGACAGGCTGGAGAGCCCTGTTGAGTCATGAAGCGGTGAATTTTGAGGGGCTGAGCCCTATGGAGGCTCCAATACTCCCCAGAGGGGAAGAGCTCAGGAAGGCAGAGAGGGACAGTTCTCACCATGGAAACTAGACTAGACAGGGAAACTGAGCCCAACCAAGTCTCCCTTGGCTAGTCCCTCCTGTGGATGTTTCCAGGGAAATGTGGCTTGATGAATCCAAGCTTCAGCTTTCTCATGTGCAAATTGAGAAGCATGAAACCCATTGCAGCAACCCACGGGACAAATGAGACACAATAAGGGCTATGAAACATATCACCAACTCTCCAAATGTAAGGCATAATTCAAACAAGTCTGGAGGTCACTTCTCCCACAGCCCCACCACAGCTGCGCATCAGAAGGGTCGGAGGGAAGATGAGAACGGACATTGGTGAGCGCCCACTATGGAAAAAGCTCTCTGCACTGTAATTGTTCCTTTTAGTACATGTATCCCTCAATCCTCTCAAGGTATTACCCACTTTCAGAGATGAGGGAAGTGAAGCTAAGAGGTCAGATACACAACTAGAATCTGAACTCAAACCTCCGTGGCTCATGTCTAACGTCCCTCCGCTGTGTTCCTTGTCTCCATCTCAAAAGCCCAGCCAGTGGGACCCAGTGGATGAGCGTGGACCCATGAACTAGGAAGTCACAGTTCAATTTCTGGTCAGGGCACATGCCCAGGGTTGTGGGCTCGATCCCCAGTAGGGGGCATGCAGAAGGCAGCCAATCAATGATTCTCCTCATTGATGTTTCTATCTCTCTATCATTGACACATATTGCCATATATGTCACAAGGCTCATAGACTAAAACTTAGGCACTTACATCCTCATTTCGAGCCTATTTACTCTTAGTTTAGAAATAATTCTGACAGACTTATCAGCTTTCCCATCCTGCCACAGATTAGAAGGGACATAAGGATATTAATCATCTTTGACAGTAGCAAGAAATGACAGATGATGGGAGGAAAACAAATTTTTAAAATAATTTTAGTAGTGTTGGGTGCTTTGTGTAGAAGCAAATAACCCTACAAATTTCTTTGATCCCTACAGATATCACTTGTGAGTGATCTAAAAATTAATTCCTGATGAAAAGAAAATAAGCCTACATTCCCAAGGCAGACCTGGCTCCGGGGAAGAATCCCCACACTGGGCGAGGCAGCGGGACCTCGAGCAGCTCTGACACCTGTTGACCAAGGTCTGTTCTTTCCTCTCAGAGCCCTGCCCTGGGCACTGCTCCGCCTTTACATGTAGAGCAGAGCACAGAGGACCTGGACTCTCGTTCTCCGTTCCCCTGTGCGATGCATCAACATAGGCACTGAAGACCTGGACACGGCAAAAGGGAACCCAATGAAGAGCATAGCACAAAACCAGGTGATCTGGTGCAAGTGGTCATTTGCCTATCATTTGCATAATTTACATAATCATTTACATAATCAATAAATATTGACCAGGCACCAGCCAGGTGCCAGCACAGTCCATGGCCCAGGGCTCTCAACTGTCTAGAACACAGCTTGACCAAGCCTCCCTGCCCTCTGGGCGTTCCCTATGCCCTTGTAGGGAATGTCCTGTGTTTATCTGTTGTGGGGCAGCCTGCCTTCAAGCCGCTGAAGTCATCTGCAGTAGCACCCAACCACTCTCCTCACTGTCCAACACCATCCCGGCGTAATAAGAAATACATGTTTGGTCTCTGTCCAGGGTTCCTGGCAACACAGCTCCAAAGACCCTGGGAATCTCCGGTGATGAGTGTCTTGCAGGCTAACGAGACAATAGTGGCTGGGCACCCCTGGATCGCTGCAGGATGAGGACCGGTCAAAGGCAGGATTAGAGAGTTGGTCCTGCCAGCCCCACCCCCAGTCCTCCAGGGAGCGAGAGGGGCTGGAGATTGAGTTAATCACTGGTGGCCAATGACTTAATCATCCTTAATGAAACCTAAATAAAAACCCCTAAGCCACAGGGTTCAGAGAGCTTCGAGGTTGGTGAACACAGCCAGGTGCTGGGAGGGTGGTGCGCACCCAGAGAGGACATGGAAGCTCCGTGCGACACCCTTATGCCTTGCCCTACGCACCTCTCCCATTTGGCTGCTCCTGGGTTGTATCCTCGATCATAACTAGCAAGCATAAGCAAGCTGTTTTCCTGAGATCTGTGAGCTGTCCTAGTCAATTATGGAACCTGGAAGGGGCTGATGTATTGGGGAGTCCTTATTATTTTAGCCAAGTCAGAGAGGAGTGTGGGTACCCTGGGCACCCGAGACTTGAGACTGGCATCTGAAGCGGGGGATGGTCTTGTGTGACCGAGCCCTTAACCCGGGGGGGTCTGATACTAAGCCCAGGTAGTGAGTGTGACAACTGAGTTGAACTTTAAGGTTCCATGTCGGTGAGTGAAGAGTTGGAGAACTGGTGTTGGTGTGGAGAAAACCCCACACATTTGGAGTTAGTCGGGCTGTGGGAGAAAACCCCACAGAGCGGCTGAAGCGGCCTCCCGAGTTCCAGCCCCCTGTACTAAGGGCTGGATAAGCAGGGCGCCCTCCCGTCAGGGCTGAGTGGACCTGCCCCGCGTGTCAGAGCACAGCTCATACCTCCTGCGTCACCGAGCAGGGCTCGTCCCCAGCCAGGGCCCCCTCTGTGACAGGTGTTGGCGGCGATGGCATGGAGTCATTTACCAGAGGTTGATTCATGCTTGTTAGACTCTCTACGGCTGTTTGAGAAGGCCGGGTCATATGTAACCCGTGTTAGAGAAACTGCCGTACAGAACATGGTTAACACATGAAGGCTGGGCATGCCAACGAACCGGGGTCACCTCTCCAGAAGCCCAGGTCAGAGAGAACAGCTCCTCTCAAGAGCGGCACGACCACGTTGCCGTCTCTCCCTTAACAGAACACCCAAGTTCCCCTCCCCCGTGACCTCCGGCCTGAAGCACGTGCACTTATGACCCCGGTGAGGACGCGACAAGCTCCTCGCTGCTGCATGTGGGGTCTGATGCCTCACTGCCTCTCCCTACACAGCCTCGGCGCCCTGGGCCCCGGACCCTCGCTCAGCTCTGCACCCTGGGCCCCCCGGGGGTGCTGAGCTCAGGTCTCCGTCCACTCTCACTGCATCCAAGGGGAAAAGAACGCGCTGGGGTGTCCTAGGCTAAGTTCCTGCTCCTTCTCCCTGGGAAGCACAGGGCTCCGCATTTCACAGCGCTTCAGAAAGCCCTGCGGTTTCTGCTCCATCAGCAGGCAGGAGAGTGTGCAAGAGGCAGGCCCTGGACCCCTGCTGGAGGGAGGCTGCATGCGGCGCAAGTTTTGCAGTAGAACAGAAGTTCCGAACCCAGGGACCCCGGGTCCCTGCAGGCGCCCTTGGGTTTGCCTGTGCTGTGGGTGCTGTGGGGTGGGGGTTGGGGGAACAGGGCCTGGACTCGCTCTATTGCACACAGCTTATCATTCGAGGTTTTGCAGTCTGGTTGGCCTCAAGGAGACACAGGGTCTCAGGGGACCCGGACCCAGCGTGGCAGTGTGTTTCAGGCCCAGATTTCATCTCACTCTGACGGTGCCTCGCACCGAGGCAGCTTGAGCGGGAAGGACCTCCCCGGAGGCTCTGGGCCGCCACCAGCAGGCGCCATTTACCTGCTCTCTGAGGGGCAGCCGTAATCTTGTGATGAAACACACAAACCTGAGGGCCACACCGAGGGCTTCACATGCCGGCTTTATCACTCACACGACCAGCCGTGTGACCTGAGGCAGGCTGCCTAGCTGGCCCGAGCCTCCGGACACTCACCTGTAAAACGGGGATAGTGATGACTGTGGAGAGAAAATGGGCTCGCATCTCTAAAGAGCTTAGGAAGGGTGCCTGACACACGTCAGCGTGTGCCAAGTAAAGCAACATAATCCAGCCAAGGCCGGGGATTAAAACGATGAGGCGTTTCCAATAAATGTCACCGAGGCTCAAACGCACGGGCGCTCGCTCACTCATGCCGACTCCTCGCCCCAGAGGCAGCGACTCTTGAATGGGGCTGCAGTGGAGGGGGTGCACGAAGGGTTAAACCCCCAAGTGAGCAGAAAAACAAGTTCCATCTGGTCGCTGGGACAAAGCGACAGCCTGCAAAGCCCTCAGCCCGGGCTCCTGCTCAAAGGACACATTGCTTTTTAAAATTCCAACTTGTGGCTGCCTCGATCTATAAACCAACCAGCCCTCCACACCCAGAGCTCGGAGCAGGATTCGCAAATGGCAGCAAGACGGTCGGTTCTGAGTATAGGACACGAAAAAGCCTTTGCACGTAGGGTGCCCAGCCCCAGCGTCCCCCAGGGCCCGTGGCCAGTGCTCCACCTCGTGACTCTCCTTCGGGGCAGGGGGCGCTCTCTGGGTGGCAAAGAGAAGGAAGGGGGACAGGGCAGATATCAAGGCTCATGCTGGGACCGAGACTTCGTTTAGGTGCCTCACCCGAGCAACTGTCCCTGGACCTCGGGTGCATGCCCGTCCTTATCACTGACACAAAGAAAAGGAGTCGCTTGCCTACCTCCCCACATGGATGCCCGGACCCCATCTGTAGACGCCAGGCTGGGAGTGGGGCAAGGCTGGTGAATTCTAGAGAGCCATCAACCACTCCGCCCACATGCTGGGGAACCCTACTCAGAGATGCAGTGGGGCCGAAACTGGTTTGGCTCAGTGGATAGAGCTTCAGCCTACGGACTGAAGGGTCCCGGGTTCAATTCCGGTCAAGGGCATGTACCTTGGCTGTGGGCACATCCCCGGTGGGGGGTGTACAAGGGGCAGCTGATCGATGATTCTCTCTCATCGATGTTCCTAACTCTCTATCCCTCTCTCTTCCTCTCTGTAAAAAAAAAAAAATCAATAAAATACATTTTTAAAGAGAGAGAGAGAGAGATGCAGTGGGTTTCTTATGCCCCCCTCCCCCGGCTGATCTGTGCATGGGGCAGCTTGTGCTCCTGCTGGACACCAGGCCCCTCCGTACCTAGGAGGAGAGGAGGAGGAGCCAGAATGAAACCTAGGGCAGGGCCCCTCTGCTCTTTGCCACGCCTCCTCCCCCCACCCCCGGGACACATGCCCACGCCCCCGGTAAGGCTGAATCTAGCCCCAGCACTAACCCCACAGAGCAGGGAAGTAATTCACAAAAAGTTGGGCAATTCAAAGTTATAGTTTCCATAGCAACCAGCACTCAGATCATTTGGGTAGCTGAAGCCTTTTCCTCTTAGCATTCACTTTTTTTTTCCCCTCCCCAAATAGCATTTTCCTTATTATTAAAGTAATACGCACTCATTGGAGAACATATGGAAATTACAGACAAGTGCAAAAGAGAAAATAAAAATCACCCTTAATCCCTCCGCCTGAAGTGATCCAGTGTTAACATTTGATGTTGTTCGCTGTCTGTCTAGGCTTCTTTTTTGCATGCATAAAAAGATACAATTTTTTCGAAAATGGGGACTCTAGTGAGATTACTGTTTTATCATTTAGTTTCTTTCACTTAAAAATATATTGTAAGACTTTCAATAGCCTTCCATAGTCCTCGAGCACATGTTTTTAATGGCCACATGGCACTTTTTCATATGGATAGAACATATTCTATTTAACCAACCTATTGTTGAATGTTTTGATGGGTTTTTCCTTTTCCTCTCGCCATTTTAAATAGCATTAAAACAAACATACTTTTACATACATCTGTGGGTATGCCTCAGATGAAGTAATCAGATTAGAATAAATCCATAGAGCTAAAATTACTGTTCAAATACCAAGAATGTGCTAATGATTTTAATCCGAATTATCAAATCGCCCCCCCCCCCGAAAGGATGAAGCAATGTGTGCTTCTAGCGGTAATGCAGACTCTCTTGAAATAAACAAATAAAAAAATATTTTTTAAAAACCAAAGTGCAAATTTGGTTGGTCTAAACTATTTTTTTAAATTACAGTTTTTGAATGATAAGCGGAATGGAGCCCTCCCACACCTATATTTCAATGAACTTTCTTCTTTCTATAACCACCTGTTAAGAAGCTTGATCCTCTCTCTTTCTGAGGCATTCATCTTTTCCCGAGTGATTTGTAAGCACTCTTTACACATAAAGAGAATGGTCCTCTGCCATGTTTGTGGCACATATGTTCTCTCAGTTTGTCGTTGGGTTCTTGTTTCTTTATGGCATTTTTTAAAGGGTAGACGTTTCCAATATTGTTGTAAATCATACCCATCCTTTTTTTCCTTTATGGCTTTGTCCTGTGATTGTATTCCTGGGCAGACCTTTTCCACCCTGAGGTCAGGTAAATATTTACCTGCCTGTTGCTTTCGCAGCCTTTTGACAGCTTTGCGGTGTTTGGTCTGACACTGACTGCTCTAAGCTCACCGCCTGCATTTCGTGTAGGGTACACCCTACATTTGCTCGCCTAGCGGTCCTCAGGCTGGGGGTACATGGGCCAGGTCGGAAGTGAGATGCGGGAATTGTCCCATCTGCTACTCCGCCTTTCAGGAGGTCTTGGCCGGGCAGGCACCTGCTAGTGGATGGGAGGAATGAACAGGGAGGAGGAAATAGCTGTTGTGAGGTTACATGCTGGGGAAGGTACTTCACGTGACTCGGTTTCCATCTGGGGGGTGAGGGGGTGAGGGGGTGGGAATGGGGGGTGGCAAGCGATGTATGGAGAGCTGGTGAACAGCTTCCTCCTCGGCACGTTAGATAGAAATCAGGGGACTGAATTCCAAACCTGAAATTAGCCATTATTCGATTTGCAAGACGAAGGAAGAGCTAGAGCAGTTTTGCCGGCATTGTGTATCAGCAAACACCAGTTCTCTGTGCAGAGGCACCGGGGAGGAGGAGAACTGGGACTTTAGTTCCCCAGAAATGTGCATCTTCTCTCCAGTCCCCCCTCCCCCCCCCCCCCGAGCTGGTAAGTACCAGGTGGACAGTGGGACCCTGAGCAGAGAGTGAGTACCCAGCACCCTCTGGAAGACGCCATCACAGATCTGGCCTCAGGAGAGCAGCCTCCCTTTGTCCCTATTTCAATCCGCCCCCAAAACTATTGCCAACGCACTGGCCCGGGTTCCAGTCAGCGCTGCAGGTACTCAGGCCACTGTGTCTGCTGTCTGCATCGCTCTTGTCCAGCCTCGTAGATCTACTCCTCTTCAACCAGGGATAAAACACTTTGCTTTCAGCTCCCCTTCTCCATTTTTTATCCTTAAATCCCTAAAAAACCCACAATCCTTTACCTTGAACCCCATGTCCTCTAGTTGGGCCTTCATGTTGCCGGCTGCACTGGTCACCTGGGCTTCAGAAAAAAGTATCACCACTTCCCCATCACTACCACTATCATCATCACTACCACCATCATCATCACTACTACCATCATCATCACCATCATCACCACCACCACCACCATTAACAACAACATTACTACCATCAACTCCACCACCACAACCACCACCACCAGCGCCACCATCACCACCATCACCACCATCACCACCACCACCACCAGAATTTACTGAATGCTTCCTGTGTCAGCACTGGCAGCCTGTACATATATTAATTCTCATAATCTTCATCCAATAATTTCACTCAGCAAAAATTTAGGAAGTGCCTACTATGTGATAGAGACTGTTGGGTGCATAAACCAGAGATTCCTGCACTCAGGGAGCTCCTGTTATAGCTTTGGGGTGGAAATAGATAAAACCAACAGACAAACACAGTAAATGAAGAAACTATATGTGGGTTAGAAGGTGATGAATACGATGGGAGGAGTAGAGAGGCCGGGGGCTCAGGAAGGCCTCCCTGAGAAGGTGACCTTTCCGCAGAGACCTGGAGGAGGAGGTTCGAAGGTGCCCCATGGACATCAGGAGAAGGGGGAGTGAGTGCAGGGCCCTAAAACATGCCGGTGTGGTCAAGAAACAGAAAGGGTGCCCGAGGCCTGGAGCCAGATGATCAAGACAAAGAGATGATGAAGAGCTGAGGTCAGAGAGCTGACAGTGGGCCGGCTTCCACCGGTCTTGCAGGCCATTGTGAGCCTTTTGCTCTTACTCTGGTGACTTGGGGAGAAAGGGAAGGATTCCGAGCAGAGGAGTGGCGTGCTCCGGCCTGCAGGTGTGAGGGCTCACTCACTCTGGCTGCTGTGTTGGGAATACGCTGGGCATCGGGGCGACAGCCAGAAGGTTGTTGCAATAATCCCAGTGACGGGGTGGCCCAGGCTAGCGTGCTCACAGTGGCAGAGAGAAGTGGTCATCGGCTTCTGGATAAATTCTGAAAGAGAAGCCAGGAGGGTTTCCTGGTGGGCTGGATGTGTGCTGGAAGGAAAGGGTAGTGACTCGGGACACTCAGTCCGCAGCTGGGGGCTGGAGCTGCTCTTTGCTCAGATGGGGAAGGAGGCAGCTCGGGCAGGTCTGGGGGAGGGTGGGGACTGGGCACCTGGGGTTGGGACTGACCTTGAGGGGTCTGCCAGACACCCCAGAGGCCCTGAGAGTAAGACACCAGGTAGACGACATTTAAAGCCATGACCTGGGATGAACCCACCGAGGGAGAAAGTGTAAATGAAGGTGAGAAGACGGAGGCCTGGGATATCTCCAGGAAGAGGTGGGGAGGGGAGGAGCGCCCAGCAGAGGAGACTGGGAAGTGAAGAAGCAGGAGAACCCAGGGCGTGGGCCCCAGCAGCCCGGAGGCGGACGCGACCAACGGGGTCACATGCGAGGGAGCAGTCAAAAAAGATGAGAATTGAGCACAGGCCACGGGCCCTTCCCCAGAAATGGATATCACGCCCATTTTAGGGTGAGGAAAGGAATCTTAGGTGGAAGTCACTTGCCCCAGGACACAGACTCATGAGCGACAGAACCAGGGCACGGGACAAGGGCTGTGGCTGCTTCTCCCACCACCCCCGGCCTCTGAGCGCTCTGACCCAGGGCCTCAGCAACGCTCACTCTCCCTAGACCGCTCGTGACCCGGAGGTGTGCAGGTCAGGGAAACGGGATCAACAGAGAACCACCGGCCCATCCAAAACTCTTTCTAAGGGCAGGTGTGAGGGGCACTTGCAGGAACGCGGGTCTGCTCAGCACTCCGCCTTTCCTTCCTCCAGGCGGCTCAGCTCACCCACCTAACGAGGAGCCGGGAGCCCGAGGGCATTTCGAGTTAGCGGCCCCTGGTTTAAGGCTTTCCAGTCCAGGGATAGTTATATTTGAATAGGAGAGCATTCTCACAGATGACTGGCAAAGGAATCGAATGGGGCTCGGGGCTCGGAGGGGTGCACACCGGACCCAAATGAGGGACCTCCGTTCCTCAACGCCCATCCCATCCGGCGGTCTCCTGTCTCCTCTGCCCGAGGCCTGGCATTGCCTTCCTGCGCCCAGGCCCCGGGCCCTGCTGCTCTAGTTGGGAAGGGCAGGATGACGGTCGCCTGTCTCCCTCTGGTGTCAGCTCCTCCAATTGCAGCCTCAGGAGAGAAGGCAATCTAGGCCTTCCCAGGAGCAGGGCCCTGAGCCATGTCTAAGGCCCTTCTCCCTCCCTTCCCTGCCCCTCTGGGTCTTGTCTTCCTCCGCAAGGGGCTTTACCCACGGGCGGGCACCGGGGCCTCTGAATCCCCGGTGCTGCAAAAGGAACTCAGGGGGTTAGAAGGCCCCATGGCTTACCCTGACTCTCCCTCCCGTGGGTGATGCAGGAGAAAACGGTTTGGGCACAGCCCTGCATATCCCACCTCCCTCCCATCTTCCTTTCCTAAATCATTCGCTCCCGCCAGGCCCCGTCATAAAGGGAGGTGGCGGGACGAGGGGACTCCACATCCCGCTCCTTCCTGGCGTTGGCTTGGGCCTGGCTTCTTCCCTGGGCCTGCAGCCGGGGGTCGGATCAGGCCACAGGGGGTAAACATGTGGGCACGAGGGGAACGGAGGGGGCGGAGGAAAGAGCACGGTGCAGGAGCCAGGGGGTCCGAGTTCCGGTCCCATCACCCCACTGCTCGGTGCGCTGGAGGGAAACTGACGTCCATGAGGTTGTGAGATGCTCAAACGAGGCTGAGCACCTGCCTTCTGCTGCTCTGGACCCCCCGGCGGGGACCCAGCACCTGCCTGGCTTACCCCTCAGGACCGACGGGAGGGGAGGGCTGTCCTCACAGGGAAAGGGGTTTGAAACTGTAAAGCTTGCATTGCTGTTGCCAAGAGACAGCCCCCGACGACCCAGCACCCCGGGAAGTGGCGGCTCTACCACCTGTCTCCCGAGCACGCAGACGTCTGCCCTCGGGGATCTGACGTTCTAGCTGGAGAGACAGACGGACAGATGGACGGGAAAACGAAGGGTGGACACCAGGGCAGGAGTGGGTGGATCCTGTCCGCTCACAGTCCTGGTAGAAACGTCCAGCGAGGAGGTGCAATTGCCAAAAGGAAGCTAAGACCTGGGACAACGGGCCGCTCATGGCTTGGGCAATAATAATGGACAGCGTTACCAAACCCTCTCGGGCGGCGAAGAAGGTGCGGGAACTGGAGTCGGGAGGCCCAGGCGGTGGCCTCGGCTCCCTGTACTCCGAAAGGCCACATCGGCAGGATGACACCACGCCGCGCTGGAAAAGGCAGGAGCCCCGGAGGCAGTGAGCAGACCAGCAGGTGCAGGGGTTGGCGGGGAGGGGCGGTGCGAAGGCGGAGCGCAGAGGAGGGTCTGTCAGGCGGGAACCACCCTGCATGATACTGCAGCGGTCCGCACGAGTCACCGTGTCTGTGCAAACCCACCAGGGTCCGGCCAAACCAGGCGCGAGCCCTCTGCCAGCGTGGACCGTGGGTGATGGTGCGTGTCAGCGTAGGCTCATCGGCTGTAACCAAGGCGCCCTCTGGCGGGAGACGACGGTGGAGGGGGGCAAGAGGCAGTGTCCGTACGTTCTGCTCTATTTTGTTGTGAACCTAAAACTGCTCTAAAAATATCTATGAAAAATAAACAGATACATAATTCCCCTTGGGCTGCTGTTTCCTCGTCTGTAAAACAGAGACGCCACACCTGCCCTGCCCGCTCCACAAGCTGGGGTGCCCTGGTAAGAGAAAGAGATCCCCTCAAAGTCCAGATGATGTGACACCTGCCCCCCACCCCACCCCACTACCACCACCACCTACCACCGCCTGCCCGCCCCGCCGTTCCCAGCCCTCCCCCTCCAGGAGGCCGTCTGCCTGCAGGGGGCGCCCGTTAGCTGCTCGCCGGACAGCACCCCCCTCTCCACCCTCACCCCGCCCCCTGCTCTCCGCCGCCGCCCCCAAGTCCACACGCTTGAGCAGACTGTAAGGGACATTATCACATATCAGTGTGCAATCCTCAAAGCCTTGTCTGAGCCCTTCGGGCCACCACCTTCCCTGTCCAGTGACCGCAGGCGGCGAGCCTCTGCCGCCTTCAGAACCGGCGTGTGTCCGCTCACATGGCTCCCGGGAAGGCTGGGCGGCTACTTTTACCTCCAGAAGCCTCTGCTCACACGCTCAGCAGACGGCGGTCAACAGACCCCGCACAGGCGAGGACAGCCCCCCGCCCTGCCCGCACCCGCCACAGGCCTTTCCTTCGGCCGGGACGCAGGCCCACCCAACTCTGCGTCCGGGTCCCATCTGCCCCTCCGTGGAGCAGCCCACACGGTTTCTCAAAGAAACATCATTTGATCTGAAAAACATCTGGCCTGGGAGCGCTGGCTGGCATGTGCTGCATGGGGGGAAACGGGGGGGAGCAGACATCCGGTCGCCCCAGGAGCACCAGCCGCCTGGACCGCGGCTTCGTCACAAAGGCCCTGGCGGCCGGCTGGCCGGGTTCTGCACACCCTGGAGCGGGCGTGTGGCTCCAGGAAGGGCGGTGGGGACAAAGGGGCTGGGAACGCAGATCGAGGCCCAGCAGCTGCTGCTGAGGCGCCGGGGAGGGAGCCATAGTCCACCACACAGGTCTGATCCATTCTGCTCACAAGGTCCGCCGCTCACACCCAGCATTCCGAGGGGCCCTGGGCAGGGCTGGGCCTTGGCTCTGTCTGTGTCGCTGGCTCCTGGCACCGTGCGGGCCGAGGGGCCGAGGAGGGCTCCCCCGGGATCTGCTCCGGTGGGCAGACGCACGGATGACCCGAGCCCGGCCTGATTCATCAGAGGGGCAAGGAGCGGGGCCTGGGGCAAGTGTGGCTCTGGGCACACTGCAGCCTCGGGGTCAGGCCGCCACGGTGAGAAGGGCGGAGGAGCAGGGCTGCCCTTCACCTGGTCCTGGTGTGGCCCTGGGCGCCCCACAACAGACGGTGAGCAGTGGGGCTGGGGTGGGGCTTGGTGGGTGATGGCAGCAGACTTTGACCGGGGACAGAGGATAAGCCGAAACAGGTTTGGCTCAGTGGATAGAGCGTCGGTCTGAGGACTGAAAGGTCCCGGGTTCGATTCCGGTCAAGGGCATGTACCTTGGTTGCGGGCACATCCCTGTGGGGGTTGTGCAGGAGGCAACTGGTCAATGTTTCTAGCTCTCTATCCCTCTCCCTTCCTCTCTGTGAAAAACCAATAATATATATATATATATATATATATATATATATATATATATATATATATATTTTTTTTTTAAATGACCTTGAGCCTCATCCAGGTGCTGGGTGCTGCCTTCCCAGGCCGGCTCCCCCTGTCACCCCTCCCTCTGTTACAGCCTCACCAGCTCCTGCCCCGGGACCTCCGGCTCACCAGGCCTCTGGGAGCCGCTGCCCCAACGAGGACTGGGAAGCGAGGGAAACACCAATCCCCCATCTGCACCTCCCGCCCTCAGACTACAAGCCAGTCTCCCGTCACCATAGTGCCCGGACCACGCTCCTGTGCGAAGCCCTGGGTGATGGTGCAATCCAACTGATTCTTCCCTAAACCGTCCCTGGGACGCCCCGAGCAGAGTCCTCACGCGGTCCTGGCCTTAACCACTGTCCGGAACTGCTGTCCCCGTTGCTCGAGAGCAGTGCCAGGCTGTCCCGAGCCTGGCCGGGCAGGAGCCTCGCGGTGTCTGTCTGACCCGACAGACCCCGGCAGGCCGGCCCTCCCTGCCCACTCCATGTCCTCGCCCCTGGACAGTCCATCTGCACCGCCGGCTCCGGAGGCCCCGGGCTAGGCCTCCGGCAACACAGACGCTGCAGACACGAGGTGGTGCAGGGACCTGCCTGCCACCCCCACCCTCCCCCCCACCCCACCCCCAACCCCTCTCTAACCCTGGAGGAGACCTAGGGCCTCGCCGACCCGCTCTGGGAAGCCCAGGACAGCGGGACGGAGCGCCCCCCCCCCCACACCCGGCGCTCTTGCTTTCCCTGAATGCAACGCACAGTCCCCACTTAAAGGCCATTTTTTTTTTTTCACTTCAGAGGGATTCCAGCTGCTTAAATTCAAGGTGAAGAATAAGCCTCCGTGTAGCTAGAAGCTTTCCGTTCTCATTGGCTCGAGAAGGGATGCCCTGTCTCCCTGCCTTATGTTGCCTCTCAGGAGCCCTCCTGACCCCCTCGCTCTCCCCGCTTCCCACTCCCCACCCCTCAGCCACCCCCACCTGCGTGTGGGAGAGACGAATGCTGGTCTGGGGTCCCCCATGCTCAGCAGCTTTCCTTCAGATGACCCAGGACACCCACTGGGCTCACAGGTCTCACAGCTCACACTCCCCTTACCCTTCCTTCCTTCCTTCCTTCCTTCCTTCCTTCCTTCCTTCAGCCACTTGGTCACCCGGTCAGCCAACATGGGGTCGGTGATGCTGCTAGGGGCTGTGGGTGCTTCAGAGAAATACAGCACACGGTCTCGTTATCAATTGGCTGAAGCTACACACATGCAACCGCAATACAAAACAGAAGGAAGTAAACTCTGGGTTTGGAGTGCAGAGGACATTAAAAAGGCTCAGAAACAGAAGAGATCAGCTGGGAATGGGGGTGAGTACCAGAGGGAGGGAGGGAGGGAGGGAGGGAGGGAGGGAGGGAGGGAGGAAGGCAGTCAGGAAAGGCTTCTCAGAGGAGGGAACATGGGGGGGGGCAGGGTATCCCAGAATAGAGGGTCCAAATATGGGGAGAGCCTAAGCGAGGTGTGGGGGCACAAGCCCCCTGGTGGGCACAGAGGCTCTATCCTGTGCCCACTGCAAGCCTCTCGCCAGGGCCTCAGGGGTGTGTGTGTGTGTGTGTGGTGTGTGTGTGTGTGTGTGTGTGTGTGTGTGTGTGTGTAGTGCGGGATGGGGGTGGGGTTTCCCTGAAAAGTCCACTGACATTCACTGCTTTGGTGGCGTTGCTTTAGCTACCTTAGACATGGTCCCCACACAGCCCTTCCCATCAGGCCCTGGGCCCAGAGGACGTTCCTTTAGCCTCTCCTCGGTCACTGGGACTCAGCCCTCCACCCGGCGTGGGAGACGCCCCGTTTCCCCTCCAACGTCCCCGGCCTGTCTCCACTCCTATCCACCGCCTCCTCAGAGCCACTGCCCCTCCTGTCCCAGGAACGCATCCCCCCAGCAAGCCCTCCCAGCTGTGCCAGCACCCCGGGCCCCCCCCGAGAGCCCCTGCCGGTGGCCCAGGGCCACGCCTCTGGAGGTGGGCAGACCCGGTTTACCCCTGGCTCTGCCACTTCCCAGCTCTGCGCGTGGCCTGGGTCCTTCCTCCCGCAGGCAGTGTCCTTACTTTCCCAACCCAACACTTTCCCTGCGGTAAGCAGCACCGTGCTCTCCTCGGGGGGAGCATCCCCTCTGCTTCCTGCCCTCAGAGGTGAAGTGGGGTGCCCAGCTCCCTGTTCTGCTCAGGGATGGGCATGAGATCCAAGTGGGACAGATCCTGGGACTTTTCATGGTTGGAAAGGATCAATCTACTCCCACTCGGATTGGTGAGCTAGTGAAACCCAAATCGGAAGCTGCTGAGGGTGGTCTTTGTCATCACGGGAAAATCTTTTTACACACAAAACCAGCGCAGAGAAAAAAAAAAATAGAGAAAAGGGACAGATAGATAGAGCTCTCGTGATGTTGTTTGAGCACCTGAATACAGCAACGCCTGCAGTCATCCTGGAGTCTTCAGTTGGTGAGCCAGTAATGCCTTCCTCTTTCTTTCTTTCTTTCTTTCTTTCTTTCTTTCTTTCTTTTTTTCTTCCTTTCTTTCTTTTTTTTTTTTTGACTTGAGCTAGTTTCAGTTGTTTCTTTCACTTGCCACTAACAATCTCAAGTAAAGAAAAACGTAGCTTGCAGACTTGATGAGAGCATTAGATGGCATGACACATGAACAGCACTCAGCACCACGTGGGTTCCACCTGATGAATGGTGGCTTCGGGTAAGTCTAACTGAATCTGCCTTCTCGAAGGTCAAATTGCCACAATGTGTAGTTCTAATGTGTAGTCGCACAAAACTACTTTTCCTTCCTTTCTTTCCACCACTTCGGCCAGCCTCTCTCTGTGAAGTCTCTGCCCTCCTTGGCTTTCTTAACCACAGCTCTGTGTCTTTCCTAAATGCCCAGGTGTTCTTCCTTGCCCCACCTCAGGGATGAGACAGGAGGGGAGACCCCGGCATCTGGAGGGGGTGGTAACTTCTCTGCGCCTAGTGCCCAGACCCCAGACAATCAGCATCAACTGAATCCAAACAAATGCAGACTTGCTTCAAACTTGCTTCAAACTTGTGCCCCCCATGACACCAGGTACTGAGAAAAGCTTCTGCTGCCATCCAGTGGACATCCGCAGCAATAACATGAGTAACCAACTGAGAATCCCTGTTGGGGCAGTTAATCACCTGGTTCAACCTCCTCCCTCCTTCAGTGACAATGCGAGGATAGTGGATCAGTGGTGAGCTGAGAGTCCTCTCACACGGGTGACATTGCACTCTCTGCTCCTGCCCTCCTTCTTCACCCTCCATCCCGTCCCATGAGTTAGAATCGCAGTGACCATTTCCTCTGCCTCTCCTGCCTGCCCACTGCGTGACCCAGGCCAAGGGTCTCCAGGGGGAGGGGTGGCACGTGTGCCTGAGTGTGCCTGCGAGTGCAGAGGACTGGGAGGGCGGGTGTGTGTGTGTGTATCTGGAAGGTCTCCTTGTTACTCCCTTGCTCCGTCTCCCTTCGGAAAGGGTTCTCGTTACCTTTGCAAACACGATATAGCCTATCAGCACCTGGTGCTCCCAGCCTTGGAAACTGTGAGACATGTCACAATCCACTTGGCCCCTGATAGCGAGAAACAGTTCAAGAAAGAAAGAAAAATCTATCCCTCTGCCCCTAACTGACCCCACCCTGAACCGACTCTCCCGGCGGACAGAGGGGCAGGCTGCGCTGGCAGTGAGGAGCCCGCCGTGGCCGCTCCCTGCCCCGTGCCCAGGAGACCCAAAGGCTGGCCTCAGTGCCCCCGCGGTCCCGTCGTGACCATGGCCCTCGGTCCCCACCCATTCCTGGCCTGGGCCCTGGACACATCAGTCCTTGTCCCCGGGGGGACACTGGCGCCTCCTGCTGAAACGAAGCACATAGTGCAGGTCACCTTTCACTCCGGATGCTTTGGGGGCTCGGCCTGGCCCAGGAGTCAAGGAAGAAGTAAACGGCGCCCAGAACCTGGGAGCGGCTCCCCCCGGACACCGGGAGCAGCCGCCGCATCCCACTTCCCAGTCCCGTGGCCCTTCCCCAGACCAGGGGAACCTTCCAGAACAACGTGGTGCTAATCATTTCCCAGTAAGAGGCACAGTCACTTCCAATTCCCACAGTGCTCCAATCTTCTGTTTTAGGCAACTGGGGGTGAACTTCTGAGCGTGTTTCCCGTTGTGATAACTGAGTCAAGGCACTCGGACCCCGCTGTTCAGCCTACACCAGACGTGCTGCCTTCAGACACCCACCCCTCCCCGTGCGGAGGGTGGTTCTGGAAGCCCAGGCCCCTGGCGCCTTGAGAATGAAGTCCCCACACCCTCCCTCTCCTCCTTTTCTCTGCAGACTCCAAAGCATGCACCAGCTGGTCCCCACGACCGAGGGGCCAGGCTGGGGGCTCGGGGGCTGCAGATGCAGGGAAAGGCCCCGGGCGGTTGACCCCCGAGCCCTGACCAAGCTCTCCCAATCTGCAACCCATCCAACCTTCTCCAAGGCTAACAGCCATCTGTTACCACCAGACCCAACCCATTCGGCTCTGCACACGGCTTCCGGTCAGTCACGCAGAGAGGCAGGCTCATCCTCCAGGCCAGGCCTGCTCACTCACCTCTAAGGCCATCGGGTACTTGACCACCGGCTGGGACCAGGTGGTGATCTTTCTCCTGTAGCTGTTGCAGCTAGGAATAACTTTGCAGGCGACGTTCCCCAGCTCTGGGTAGGAAACTTCAAGGCCACTACAGAGAGAGAAAGAGGGAGGGAGAGAGAGAGGTGAATGTCTGGGCTTTAGGAAGCCTGGGGTATATTAGGCTTCCGTCTAACACCATTGTGAATTGTATAATCAAGTGGGATTGAATCTGTGTGGCCTAAGAGGTACCTGACCTCTTGGTGCCTCAGTTTATTCACCTGTAGAATGGGGACACTAACGGAATCTATGTACAGGTTGGCTCGAGGGGCAAAGTAAGGGATCGATGCAGAGCAGTCAGAAAGTGTTAGCTATCCTCAGTGTTTTCTTCTCAAAAAGAACATATATCCTAGGCAAACTAATCAAGGGCCAGGTGTGATCAGTATCTTTAAAGTAGGATTATAAGAATCGTATTTAAACACTGCTTTTCAGGAATGTTTTTATTACATGAAGAAGTATTTAGCAAATTTACACAGCCTTCTTCGTGGCACAATCTGTGTTCTTCCCTTACAATTAAGATCCTCTCACTGTTTGGAATCCCACCACTTAAACAATCCACTTCTTTGAGTTAGATATTGCCCGTACCTTGGCCTACTATTCATTGCACTATCAAAATGCAGCTGAAACCGGTTTGGCTCAGTGGTAGAGCATCGGCCTGCGGACTGAAAGGTCCCAGGTTCGATTCCGGTCAAGGGCATGTACCTTGGTTGCGGGCACATCCCCACTAGGGGATGTGCAGGAGGCAGCTGGTCCATGTTTCTCTCTCATGGATGTTTCTAACTCTCTATCCCTCTCCCTTCCTCTCTTTAAAAAATCAATAAAATATATATTTTTAAAAATGCAAACATCTCTCAGGGGGTAAAATATCTCATCACTAAGTCAGTGCTATGTATTATTTATCTGCCTTCTCCCTGAGAAGGGTCTGAACAGTGTGTGCTCTGAGAACCCAGCTCAGCAAGAGGGCTGATCCCACAATGCCACCAGGGGGAGCTTTAAGTAATGTCTTAAAGTCAGGGATGTAAGCTGGGCTTTCAAATCGATTATTTACAAAAACCTTGGTGCCTTGTTTTCACTTGCTTCTTCTTCCTCGTCCTTCTATCACTTTTTATCACAATGACTCAGGGTCTCCCTAGGGTTTGTCAACCGATGGTCATTGGTGCCAATTCAACACTAACAGGAATCCCCAATATGGATTATGGTGGAGGAGGAGACTTCATTCAGTGCAAACAGCTCAACTGTGACACAGCACTGCAGTGGCACAGCTCAACGGTGTTACATCTCAGTGAGGAAACAGCATGGCTATGAGGCACCCCTGGGTGTGAGGTGGTGTGGCCCCTTTCCAGCTAGACAGCTCTGCTCCACTCAGGTATCTTCTGCTCCAGCCAGGGGTAAATACCGTCTTCGGTGGGAAGAGAGAGTGTTCTCCCTGAGCTAAAGGGGAGCTGACTAATTTATTCTCAGGCAAAAAAAGAATTCTGATTAATTTGTTCTCGTGCAAAAGAGGAATCCAAATCCTCACAATCTGATTGGTCCAAAAAGCGTTGTCCTGATTGGTCAGAATGGAGCTGCTCTGATTGGTTGGTGAATATGCTAATGAGGAGATAGCTGTGCAGCTCTAATTGGACAGGAACAATTTCAGTCTTATTGGTTGAAATACGAGTCAGGGAACTCCTACATAAGGCTGGCTCAGATGGCAGGAACACAGGGCAGGCTGGCAGTTCAGTGGAGGCTTCTCCCTCAAGTGCGGCTTGCAGCTCCCTAGAAGCTCCTGTTTAGCAGCAGCTGCCAGGCTCGGTTTGTAGGTTTTAGCCCCGTTAGCCATCAGGCGCCCCTTTCAACAGGTACATGAACTCTCTGGTCAACAGTTCACTTGGTTCAGACGATACATTGTCCTCAGCCTTTCCAAATAGCCCAGCACGGCTGAGCAGCCCGCCGCGGTCACCCAGCACTGCCATGGTTTCCTGCTGGGCGTGATGCCTGAGGAGGAGGACCGGGTGAAAATGGAATGTGGGTAGTAGAGCTGGAGGGGGAGCTCCTGAGGTTCGAACCTGGGAGAAAAGCAAGGACTATGTCCTGGTGAGGAGCCCCCCATTCCTCCTCCTGACCCCACCCTTCCAGAGGCTTCTGAGGCCCCATCTCAGGCAAAGGCAGCTGGAGCCTGCAACACTCGCCAGATGCAAGATTCTTCCTCAGGCCAGCACACCGATGCCAGGACGCAGGCTGACTGAGGCAGGACAGTTCACCACTTAGCTGCACCACCGGCTTGCTGAGCCAACTTGTAACTCTTCACACGTCTACAGCCATTGCTTTTGGATGGTGTGGTTTTTAATAGTTTTTGATGAATTTTCAGAGGACAGGTTTTTCATTTATTTCCACAGCAGCGTTTCAAGGATCATTTGGTTTGTTTCTACTACACCTCCTGCCCCTGCAGTTCGTGAGAACTGAGGCTGAGAGAGAGATTCATCACACAGCACTGAACTGGGAAAGGCCGAGGGTCAGGGAGGAGGGGAAACTGAGGACCAGATGGGCCTTCCCCAGGAACCAACAGGTCTCTTGTTTTTATCTGCATGGAGTTGCTGCGAGTACTGAGACAGTGACACAGAATCAGCCGGTTGACATTTGGTTAGTGGGCCCAGAGCCTCTGAGGGTGCCCTGGCAGGGTAGGTATGTGCCAGGGTCGGTGCCCCAGCCCCATCACACCCATGGGCACTGCCAGCCGGGTGTGAAGCCCTCCAGTCGCGCCACAGCAGGGCAAGCCGAGGGTCCTGAGAAGCCGCTTTGCTAAAGGCTTGGATCAAGACAGAGGCAAACTTGGATTGTGAAAGGCCCAACGCTGGTAACTAACCATTCAGATGATCAAACCTGCCTACAAGAAGATCTGGACAAATCTGAGATGAACTTCGCCAGAAATTAAATCTAGTAAAAACACCTTCGAATTCAAGTTCAAAAATCTCAAAGGGGCTATCTTCCTGCAGTGCGTGCCCACTCAACTCATGGTGTTCCTTACATGGGACATGTTCCAATCTCCACCCCGAGATGGGGGGCATCTCCTGATCTCCTGGGGAGACTAGGGTGCATCCAAGAAAGTTGGGGAAGAGGAGCAGGGACTCTGGTCCCTACTTGGCCATTATCTGGCATTGCACTAGAGATGGGATGGGGGTTGGGGAAAGGAAGTGTCATTTGTTGGGCCACCCCAACAAATCAGGTGCATTACATAATATTATTCCATTTCACACAGCAGTATCTTGAAGCAGCTACTGTCATTGTTTTCATCTCCCAGACGAATAAATTGAAGCTAAGGAACCAGCCCAGAGTCTCATAGTTAGTGGACTGAGGGGCGGTGGGGGTGGGGGGAGACACATGGGTGAAGCAGTGTCCAAGATTCCTCCAATGATCCCCGTCTCCTTCTGTTATCCCCTCCCCTTGAATTGGGGGAAGCCAGATTCAGTGACTTGCTCCTACCGGTAGTAGAGAATACAACAGAAGTGATAGGATGTCACTTCCAAAATTATACAGAGATGGTGGCTTTTGCCTGGAGGTCCTCTTTTTCGTGCTCTCCCTCTCAAATCCTTGCTCTGGGGAAGCCAGCTGCTGTGTGTAAATAGCCTGTGGACAGGCCACCTAGCAAGGTGGCCAAGACTGTCACATGGGCCAGCTCAGAAGCTGAGTCTCCCACCAGTCCACCCTTCAGATGAGACTGCGGCCCTAGCTGACAGCTGCACTGCAACCTCCTGAGAGATCTTGAGCCAGAGATGCCCGGCTGAGCCACAACTGGAGGCAAGTGAGACAGCCAGTGTGTGCAGCCGCCTCGGCTCTGGGTCATTAGTTGGGCAGCAATATACAGCGACTGCATTGGGCTTGTCTGCACTTTCCCAGACCACACTGCTTCCCCAGGCTTCTGTTTGACCCTTTGGCATTGTAAGAATTGGATTAGAGGAAAACGGCTCCCCTCAAAATTCCAGCTGCCTGAAAGAGTGGAGACGAGGCTGCAATGCACAGAGGCATGAAGAGTCTCTGTCGGCACCCCCACCCCCTACTGCATGGTTCTCAACATGAAAGTGTGGGGTGCCACACTTAAAAAGAGCAATGGGTCTGTCTGCAACAGACCCTTCCTGAAAGTGAGGACCCAGAACCAGGCCCCTGAGGAGGAATTGACAAATGGAGGTGGATACCAGCTGTGGGTGAAGACCCGAGGATGGGGTGGGCTGGGCTGGGCTGGGGCAGGACATCTGTCTCCAAACATTCAAAGGACCATCTGACCTGGGCAGCTCAAAGGGTTAGAGCGTCAACCCAATACACCAAGGTTACGAGGTCAGTCTCCAGTCAGGACACATACACAAATCAACCAATGAATGCACAGAGGGGTGGAACAACAAGTCAATGTTTCTCTTTCCCTTCCTCTCTCTAAAATAAATGAATAAATAAATAATTAATACGTAAAAGATAGTCCTTTCTTGAGATTAGGACGCACTCTGAAGGGTGAAGCTTTTCAGCACAAAAGAGAGGGCAGAGAGAGAGAGAGAGAGAGAGAGAGAGAGAGAGAGAGAGCCTGGTGTGATGATATTGGCAGGCGGTGCACCCTCTGAGAGGTGCTTAGGTCATGAGGGTGGAGCCCTCAAGAATAGGATTAGTACCCTTACAGAGGAGATCCCATTGAGATCTCTCTTTCCTTCTGCCGTGTGAGGACACAGCGAGAAGACAGGTGTCTATGATCCAGGACACCCAGTCATCAACTTTGTTTCAGCTTGACCTTGAACTTCCCAACCTCCAGAACGCTGATAAATAAATTTCTGTTGTTTATAAGCCCCCTGGCCTCAGGCAGTTTGTTACAATAGCCCCAAAGCGCTAAGACAGCTTCCCCCTCTCCCCACTTTTACTGGAGATGCTCTGGGCCCTCGGTGGGGTCAGCAGCCCAAACCTGGTGGGGAAAGAGCATGAGTGCAGAGTCAGGTGAGGGGTTTTAGCCCCATCCTGACCCCTGTCAGCTGTGTTGGCACCATGGGCGGGTGATGTAATCTCTGGAGATTCCTCATCTGTGAAATGAAGATGATGATATTTGGAAGATTCATGATAGCAATCAAATGAGCCAGGGCATCTAAGGCCCCAGCAGAACTCCTGGCATGTAAGAGGGGCCACCAGCTTCCATCCGGATGCAACATGGAACCGCCTCAGGCAGCCAACTCCAGTGAGTGCACACGCATACACACACACACACACACACACACACACGCACGCACACACACAGTATTTCTTGTGCATCCCACAGTGTGGGCGCCACGGGGATTGGGGGGTGGGCACAGAGGCACTCCACCTCGGGGCTGTGCCTGCAGCCTGGCCCTGCCTTGCCTGGCCCAGCAGACCTGTCGGCTGGTGGGGCCGGGGCCTCTGCCTCCCAGAGGAAGAAGCCTGCCCAGAAGGTTCCGCTCAGCAGAGCACCAGGAGGGGGGTTCCCTCCCACATGAACCTTCACCCAGGACTGTTCACTAGTTTTAAAATGTACTCATAGGAGCAGGTTTGTTTTTTTGGGCGGTGGGGGACTTCAGCTACCTCTTTAAGGGGAAGGATGTACTTCTCTTTCGAAAAGCAATGTCTGTGAGAACTCAAATTACACAAGGAGACAGAGTAAGAAGCCTCCTCCCTCCCTCCCTCTCTCTTCTGTTGGTTCAGTGGGAAGACAAACTGGCCACGGGGCCCGGGCAGCCCTCAGGATGGCCCCTGACAAGGAAGACTGGCTCTTCCAGCCCACGGTCTGTGCGGCGGGAGCTGAAATGCCACGCAGCCGTGGGCGGAGAGAAGCCGTGCCCTCGGAGGAAACACCCAGCCTCGGGCGCCCAGCCTCCTCCCGGACAGCAACCAGTGGCCACTCCCCGGGGAGGCCAGCCTGGCCCGACACCCCTGGGCCTGTTCCTGAAAAGCAAACAGCCAGCTCTCAAGCGGCCCCTCTTCTTTAAAGTGCCACTATGCGGGGGGAGGGAGCCTGCAGGGCTGCAGGGCAGGATGGGCTCTCGGGGTCCCGGCAAGGCGGGCCAGGCCAGCCCCTGAGGACCCCAGGAGGAGCCGGCCACATCCACACTCCGCCCCGGTCCCCGGAAGCTGCCCTCCGGAAGCCCTCTTTCCTCAGGGCCCTCCCGCGTCCCGGGGTCTCGTTCTCTGCCTCTCCCAAGGCTCTCTTCGGAGGAGGTGCTCCTTGTTCCGGAAGCACCTTCCCGAGACCCCAGCCCAGCTGCCCTGGGCTCCCACCAGCCTTACTTGCAGAAGTCTTTATCCGTGTCATTTACAGGCTCGGGCACACACATCGACTGCGGGGATACGGTGGCCACCATGGCCAGGCCCACAAACAGGGCGGCCGTGGCCAGCCTCATTGTCCAGCCCATGGGCACCTGGAACAGATGGAGCATTTAGTGCTGCCAGCCCTCTGCGGCCAGAGTCCTTGCCACCCCCATTCCTCCTGCCTCCCCCTCCCCCCCATCCCCCAAGCCCTCCCCCAGGGGCCCACCTGGAGGAACAGAGACCCCTAGTGAGCAGCGGGAGAGGATCTGGTGGCTAATCACCACCCGGACACAAGTGCTTTAGGAGGACCTAGGCCTACTCCAGGCTGGACTCCATTTGCAGTCCTGGCTGAGGCCCCGCCTCTGTTAGAACAAGGCTCTGCTGTCACTGGAGCCGCGGCTGCCGGGGCCCAGAGCAGGCTGCAACGCAGAGGTGCTCAGTGAGCCTCTCAGCTCAGCTCCTCACCCTGCCCTCGCCACTTGCCCGTGCGTGGCCAGCTGGCCAAGGGCCAGCCTGCTCCTTTGGTTTTTATGCAAACACTGAAAGCTGGCGACGCCAGGCTTCGGGCTGGGGGAGGTTCTGGGGAGCTTGCAGGAGCCTGGCCTTCGTTGTTTTTCTAGGAGCAGGGTCTGGCTGGGCTGGGCTCCTGGACAGCTCTGCTCACAGTTCCTCCGCCACCTGTTTGACAGCCGGGCTGCCTGGTGGGGGATGTGCTTGGACACAGCCATCTTGTGCAGGAGAGGCTGCTGCACGCGGGGTAGGGCCAACCCAGCCCGAGGCCAGCTTTGAGGGGCCAGCTGAGGACAGAAGGGCTCATCCGACTTCACCTTGCAACAGTGCTGAGCTCAGCACGCTCCCAAAATAACAGTCTCCAGGGAAGAAAGCCAGTAGAGCTATAAGGAAGCGGCAGCCTGCACCAGCCCTGTGCCGGGAGAAAGGGGGTCTGCACCAGCCCTGTGCCGGGAGGAAGGAGGTCTGCACCAGCCCTGTGCTGGGAGAAAGGGAGTCTGCACCAGCACTGTGCCGGGAGAAAGGGAGTCTGCACCAGCACTGTGCCGGGAGGAAGGGAGGCCTGCACCAGCACTGTGCCGGGAGGAAGGGGGGCCGGCACCAGCCCTGTGCCGGGAGGAAGGGGGTCTGCACCAGCCCTGTGCCGGGAGAAAGGGGGTCTGCACCACCACTGTGCCGGGAGGAAGGAGGTCTGCACCAGCACTGTGCCGGGAGGAAGGGAGGCCTGCACCAGCACTGTGCCGGGAGGAAGGGGACTGCACCAGCACTGTGCCGGGAGGAAGGGGGGCCGGCACCAGCACTGTGCCGGGAGGAAGGGGGGCCGGCACCAGCACTGTGCCAGGAGGAAGGGGACTGCACCAGCACTGTGCCGGGAGGAAGGGGGGTCTGCACCAGCACTGTGCCGGGAGGAAGGGGGGCCTGCACCAGCACTGTGCCGGGAGGAAGGGGGGTCTGCACCAGCACTGTGCCGGGAGGAAGGGGGGCCTGCACCAGCCCTGTGCCGGGAGGAAGGGGGGCCTGCACCAGCACTGTGCCGGGAGGAAGGGGGGTCTGCACCAGCACTGTGCCGGGAGGAAGGGGGGCCTGCACCAGCACTGTGCCAGGAGGAAGGGGACTGCACCAGCACTGTGCCGGGAGGAAGGGGACTGCACCAGCACTGTGCCGGGAGGAAGGGGGGTCTGCACCAGCACTGTGCCGGGAGGAAGGGGGGCCTGCACCAGCACTGTGCCAGGAGGAAGGGGACTGCACCAGCACTGTGCCGGGAGGAAGGGGACTGCACCAGCACTGTGCCGGGAGGAAGGGGGGCCTGCACCAGCCCTGTGCCGGGAGGAAGGGGGGCCTGCACCAGCACTGTGCCGGGAGGAAGGGGGGTCTGCACCAGCACTGTGCCGGGAGGAAGGGGGGTCTGCACCAGCACTGTGCCGGGAGGAAGGGGGGCCTGCACCAGCACTGTGCCAGGAGGAAGGGGACTGCACCAGCACTGTGCCGGGAGGAAGGGGACTGCACCAGCACTGTGCCGGGAGGAAGGGGGGCCTGCACCAGCCCTGTGCCGGGAGGAAGGGGGGCCTGCACCAGCACTGTGCCGGGAGGAAGGGGGGTCTGCACCAGCCCTGTGCCGGGAGGAAGGGGGGCCTGCACCAGCCCTGTGCCGGGAGGAAGGGGGGCCTGCACCAGCACTGTGCCGGGAGGAAGGGGTGAGCCATACTGAACTCTTCCTGGGGAAAGAGGCCTGCGGGAAGGAGTGTGTGGGACTCTGCTTGGAACCAGAACTGGCAGGGAAGATCAAAAGCGGTTCTCAAAAAAAAAAAAAAAAAAAAAAAAAAAAGCGGTTCTCCCACGGCCCTTCCGATTGATCTGCCACTTCTCTGAGACAGGGGTGTTGGGGAGTTCACTAGCCCTGAACGGAGGAGTCCTGAGTTCTGCTCTGAGCTGCTCCAGGCTGCTGGGGGGTGCAGTGCCATGCCTCTCTAGCATACACCATGTCCCCCTTCCAGAAACAAATAACATGACCCGGTGACCCCTGTGCCTTGCTAAAGAATATGAGATCACAACCATATAGCACACGCAGCGAGATCTTTAGAGCCACTGCTTCAGCATAGCTTGCTTTTCAGTTGAATTCCTACTTCCAGGATTCCAGCTTCCAGCAAAAAGTCCTTCTTTGGGGCTACAAACCCAACACACTTCTTAATAATGAGACTCCCTAAGGTGTGACAAGGGCTCCCCCACAAAGAACTCAATCCCAAGAACTCCCCGGACTAGAAAGTGTCTCCTGGTAGCCTCCTCACAAGACGGTTGTGAGAATGGAAGGCAATGAATTAGGTTAGGCACTTGGTGAGCTCCCCGGCGCCTAGGGGATGCTCAGTAATTTGTGGATGGTGCAGGCCTTCTTCCACAGGCCCATCCATTCACTTGTTCATTCATTCACAACCCATTTTACCAATAGGTATCGAGTGCCTCCCATGCGCTGGGCTTGTGCCAGCCCGAGGCATAGGGTCCCTGTCCTCATGGAGCCCAAGGACAGCCAGAGCCAGCGCGTGCTGCTGCCAGAACGATCATTCAAGGCTGAGAGGCTCTTGTCTTCAAGCGGCAGCCACTAGAGAAGCAAAGACTTTCCTGGGTGCCAACAGCCCTTCGCAGCAGCAATGAATGCCTGTGTGGAGGGGGGGGAGCGTCCTCGTGCAGGGCTGCTCCTGCTGAGCCCTCGCATTTGACTCAGACTCCATGCTCCTTAACTACTCTGCCCCCTCTTGCAGCTCAGCTGTCCTCTCCCTTGCTCCCTTTTTATTCCCTTTGCTCTCATCAGGCCCAGAATCTTCCACATAGCCCACAGTGCCCTGCTCCAACTGACTCTTCCTGCCTCTCTAGCCCTGTTTCTCTACTCTCCTCCGCTCACTTCTTAACTCCAGCTATTCCTGCAAGTTCCTTCCTGCTCGGAGGCCTTCCTATGCCCCACCTTCCACCCCTTTTGGGGTTCATTTCCTCAAAAGCAACTTCCCCTGTCCCCCAGGGTCCATTGGATCTCAGTTATACAGGATCAGAGCACTTAGCTCCTTCCCTTGCTGTCCCTGTGTGTTTGTTCACCCCTTCCCTTTTGTTCTTACATGAAATCTTCTGTAATCACTTGCTTAGTGATTTGGTTATGATTCCAGGCAGCACTCAGTCTGTGGCTAGCATTGCGAGCACAGTCCCTGGCCTGTCAAGGCATTTAATAAATTCTCGTTTGAATGTTTGACAAACTTGCCACTTCTGATTCTGATCATCTTTATTTTCACTTAACAGCTCCTAACTCTCTATAAACACCGTAGGAAACTAACCACTCAGGTTGGCATCTGGCCCTAGATTCCCTTTTCTTATTTATCTAACCGTCTCTGGCTTTTTAAAAATATGTATATTTTATTGATTTTTTTTACAGAGAGGAAAAGAGAGGGATAGAGAGTTAGAAAAACCGATGAGAGAGAATCATCAATCAGCTGCCTCCTGCACACCTCCTCCTGGGGATGTGCCCGCAACCAAGGTACATGCCCTTGACCGGAATCAAACCTGGGACCTTTCAGTCCCCAGGCCAAAGCTCTATCCACTGAGCCAAACCGGTTTCGGCTCTGCTTGTTTTTGTACAGAGATATCTGACAGAATGTAGTGGTTCTTAGTATTTTCAAATCTGATCTTTCCTTTGGGGGTTCATAGGACTTCGCTTCATACTCAGGATCTCGGATGTAAGAGGGCAAGATCAAGCCCAGGGAAGCACAGCACCCTCCCCCCACTCCCCCATCACCAGCTTGTTTTACTCAGTTGACTCACTTCTGGAAGCTCTCATCCCTACATCCCTTGATGCTCACATGTGAAGCCTCCTTCTGTTGCTTCAGTCACCTGGGCTGGGACAACCTCCCAGCATCATCAATCAGGCCAAGCCTGTCGGCTTCTTGAAGTGCCTCAGTCCCTCTGGGCCCCAGGATCTGCTGGACCAGTGTTGCCGAACCTTTGGCCCCCTCTCTCATCCCTCCAGGCCTCCTGTGCCTGACACCTCCAGTCACTACCCGGGTGCCATCTCCTTTCTCTATCCAGACACAGACTCTTCCCCTTTCCCTCCCTCCTGAACTTTTCCACTAATGCCCTCTGGAACCTCTGAACTGTAGTGACCAAATTCCTCCTGGATGCCCCGGGATCCAATCTTGTGTTTAGAGAGTTGAAACTTTAATTCCCCTCCTATTACCACCCCCACCGCCATGGAGAAGGGGCTGAAGGTCAAGTAAGCCACCAGTGGCCAATGATTTAATCAATCATACCTATGTAATGAAACTTCCCTAAAAACCAAAAACTACGAGGTTCTGCGAGCTTCCAGGTTGGAGAACACATGGATATTCAGGGAAAGTGGCACGTCAGAGAGCATGGAGGTCCTATGCCCCTCCCCAGAGTACCTGGGCATCTCTCCCATCTAGTAAGTAAAATGTTTCTCTGAGTTCTCTAAGTCACTCTAGCAAATTAATCCAAATTAATCATACCCAAAAATGGTATCATCGGAACTTCTCATTTTGAAGCCCAGGTGGTAACTTGGATTTGAGAATGACATTGAAGGTGGGGTCAGTACTGTAGGACTAAGCCCTTAACCTATGGCATCAAATGCCATCTCCCGGTAAATAGTGTCAGAAGGTCCAATTTCATTCTTTTACAGGTGGCTATCCAGCTGTTTCAGTACTATGAAAAGATAAATTTCTGTTGTTTAAGTCACCCAATCTGTGGCATTTTACTATAAAACTAACACATTTGTCTTGTTCCTGACCTTCTGGAAAACGAACACATTTGTTTTGTTCCTGATCTTCTAGAAAATTTTTCAATCTTTCACCACTGTGTATGTTGTCAGCTATGGGTATTTCGTGTGTGTTGTCAGCAGGGTTGGTTTCCCCTGAGGCCTCTCTCCTCGGCTTGCAGATGGCTGCCTTCTCACTGTGTCCTCACATAGTCTTTCCTCTGGTGTCTCTTTGTGTTTCTAAATGTCCTTCTTATAAGGACTCTAGTAAGATTGAATTAAGACCTATCCTAATGGTCTCATTTTTACATAATTGTTTATTTAAAGGCTCTATCTTCAAATACAGTCGTATTCTCAGGCACTGGGGTTAAGGCTTCAATGTGTACATTTTTCGGGGGGGAGGGGGACATAATTCAGCCCGTGACAATAAAGATGCCCACTTTTACTACTTCTATCCAACACACTATTAGAAGTTCCAGCCAGAGCAATTAGACAAGATAAACAAATAAAAGGCAAATTGGAAAGGAAGAAGTAAAATTATCTGTTTGCAGATGACATGATTTTATATGTAGAAAACTAATAATTCAAACAAAGCTAAGAAGTGAATTCAGAAAAGTTGTAGGGTACAAATTCAACACACAAAGATCAGCTGCGTTTTTCATACATTAACAATGAACAATCTGAATAGATATTAAGAAAACAATTCCATTAACAATAGAATAAAAAAGAATAAAATACTTATGAATTAACTAAGGAGGAGAAAGACTTTTACATGGAAAACTACAAAACATTGCTGAAAGAAATCTGTGTGCCTGTATTGGAAACTTAATGCTGTCAAGATGTCAGTACTACCCAAAGCAACCTACAGGTTCAGTGCAATCTCTATCAAAATACCAGTGATGTTTTTCACACAAATGGAAAAATCCATCCTAAAATCATCTTGAGGGACCCCAAATAACTAAAACAATCTTGAAACGAAGAATAAAGATGGAAGAGTCACATTTCCTGCTTTCAAAAGCTACTATAAATGTATGATAATCAGAATAAAGACAGACACATAGACCGGTGGAATAAATTAGAGAGCTTAAAAATAAACCATTACATATATGGTCCCAAAATTAACTCAAAATAGATTTTTTTAAACTAAATGTAAAAGCTAAAACTATACAACTCTTAGAAGAGAATATAAGGGGAGAGCCTTATAACATTGGATTTGTCAGTAATTTCTTGACTATGACACCAAAGCACAAACAACAAAATAAAAAATAGAGAAGTTGCACTTCACCAAAATTTAAAACTTTTAGCATCAAAGAAATCTATCAAGACAGTGAAAACAACTTCAGAATGAGAGAAATTATTTGCAAATCATATACCTGATAAGGATTAATATCTGGAATATATAAAGAACTTCTACAACTCGACAACAGCAAAATACACAATCCAATTACAAATTGTGCAAAATACTTGGTTAGACATTTCTCCAAAGATATACAAATGGCTAATAAGCACATGAGTAAATGCTCAACATCACTAGTCATTAGGGAAATGTAAATAAAAAGCACAGTGAAATACCACTTCACACCTGTTATGATGGCTATACACACACATACCGGTACACACACACACACACACACATACACACACACACACATACACACATACACAATAACAAGTGTTGTTGAGCTTATGAAGAAATTTGAACCTTTGTAAATTGCTGGTGATAATGTAAAGTGGTGCAGCCACTGCAGACAAATGGTTTGGTGGTTTCTCAAAAAGCAAAACAGAATCATATGATCCAGCACTTCCATTCCTAGTTGTATACTCACAGGAATCTGAAGCTGTGACTAGAGCACATACTTTTTGCCAGTGTTCATTGAAGCCCAAAAGTGAAAACAAACAATGTGTCCATCAACAGATTAATGGATAAGGAATATGTGGTATAATTCTGATACATGCTACACCATGGATGAACCTTGAGGACATTATGCTAAGGGAAATAAGCCAGTCACAAAAAAAAAGAAAAATATTGTATGATTCTACTTGTATGAGGTACGTAGATTCATTTCTAGAGACTGGGGAAATTGGGGAGTGGGGAGTTATTGCTTCATGGTTACAGATTTCTTGTTGGGGTAATAAATATTTTAGAAATACATAGTGATGACATCAGCACCATGTTATGAAAGTAATTAAAGTCACTGAATTATATATTTAAAAATGGTTAAAATTTACATGTTAGGTTAAGTATATTTTAACACACACACACATACACACACACACACACACACACACACACACATACACACACACCCCACACACACACATCTAAGAAACTAGTGTTATACAAGGCCCACTTTGGAAACACTGGCTTAATCCATTCCCTGCAGAGTACAGACAGCTTAATCAGCCTGTGTAGCCTCCTCTTCTCCACCTGCCAATTGGCTATGCTCTCCCACTCTAGGCTTTCGCACAAGCTGTTCTCTCTGCAAGGAGTGCCATTCTCTCCTGCCCTGTGACCCATCTGGCTAATTTTACTCATCCTTTAGGTGTTATTTAAACACCACTTTATTCAGAGAACCTTCTTGGATATCCTCTCATACCCACACACAGTATCTGCAATCCTTCCACCAGAATAGTAGGTATCAGGACATTTTTTAATTTGCCATTTACTTGTGTTACCTTTATGGGGGAAGGGCCATGTGTGTCCTGTGAATTGATGTGTCTGGAACCCTAGCACAGTGCCTGGGAAACAGCAGGTGTTCAGTTATCATTTAAAGAAGGAAGGAGCCCTGGCCAGGTGGCTCAGTTGTTTGGAGCATCATTCAATACACCAAAAGGTTGTGTGTTTGATCCCTGGTTGGAGCATGTATGGGAAGCAATTGATCAGTGTTTCTTTCTCATATTGATGTCTACCCCCTCCTCATTCCTTGTTCTCTCTCCAAAATCAGTAAAAACATATTCATAGTTGAGAATTAAAAATAAAAATAATAAAATAAAGAAGGAAGGAAATAAGGGATGGAGGGTGTCAATATAAACTTCATAAAGGTCACATCTCCACCTCTATTAAGCTTCAGGGGAAGTGTTTGTCTCTTCCTCAATAGCATTTGTCAATATATTCCTTCTGTTCTAGATTTCTGTGTACATAATTAGTCCTGGGAGGGCCCCTATTATTTCTGTATTCCCCACAATACTTTGACCATAATACATGCTCAATAAATAAGTACATAAATCCTATTTAATAAAAGCTTAATATGCTAAGTGTCCGGTTGTCTATTCATCTGTTCAACCAATCAAGGGATAATATGATAATGATATACTAGGGCCACTCAACTGCTCACTATGACGTGCACTTACCACTAGGGGGCAGACGCTCCAACTGGTAAGTTAGCTTGCTTCTGGGGTCCAGCCAATTGGGACTGACTGGGCAAGGCAGGCCAGACACATCCTAGAGCCTTCCTACAGTCCCTCTCCAGCTGGCCAACCTCCTGCGTCCCTCTCTGGCCCTGATCGTGCACTGGTGGGGTCCCTCAGCCTGGCCTGCACCCTCTTTCAATCCAGGACCCTTCAGGGGATGTCGGAAAGCCAGTTTCAGCCCGATCCCGCAGGCCAGGCTGAGGAACCCCACTGGTGCATGAATTTGTGCATCAGGCCTCTAATTTAAAGGTAACATGTTGTAAAAAGAATATTCTGACATTTAGTTGTTCTTCATATTTAAAGAATACAGGAAAGAAGACAACCACAAGCAGCTACAAACTATATACCACTTTGTAGCTTCTACCAGGTGGCCCTGGGCTGAATATAGGCAGAAGCTGACCTAGGCCTACACCAGAGCCCTTCCAAGAGGTCCCAGAACCAAACTTGGTAACCAGCTTCAGACCACATTAGAGAACCACTCAATTAGCTCCACAGATGACACATTCAAAGAGAGGACCCAGCAGACACCAGAGCCCTTCTACAGTGAATACCACTCCACTGGTCAGCCCCCCATAACAGCTTGTCCCCTAACATCATGACCAGTTCCCACAGTCAGTCAGCATGAGGGTCAATTCCACCCACTGAAATGCCAACAGCAATCAAGACTCAACTATAATAAGAGGGCACACATAACCCATACAAGGAACACCAGTAACTCAAGTGACCAGGGTTCTGTGCCACTGGGTCCTAAAGGGCACCTACTACATAAAACACCCTTCCAGGAGTGGGAGACATAGAAGATCTATCTGATAAGTAGAAACAAACATAGGAAGTCAACCAAAGTTAGGAGACAAAGAAACATGTCCCAAGTGAAGGAATAGGACAAAACTTCAGAAAAATAACTAAACAGAATGGAAGAAAGCAATCTACCAGATGAAGAGTGAAAAACACTGTAAAAGGGTGAACTTAGGTGAAGAATAGATGAATTCAGTGAGAACTTCCAGAGACATAGTAAACATAAGAAAGGATATAGAAACCATAGAAGAGAACCAATCACAAATGAAGAATACAATAACTGAAATAAAGAATACATCAGATGGAATCAACAGATTAAATGAAGCAGAATATCAAATCAACAATTTGGGATACAAGATAGCAGAAAACATCCTATCAGAACAGCAAAAAGAAATAACATTTTAAAAAATAGCATAGTTTAAGTAACCTCTGCAATATCAAGTATAACAACATTTTCATCATAGGAGTACCAGAAGGAGAAGACAGAGAGAAAGGGATTGAAAATTTATTTGAAGAAATAATGACCAGTTTCCTTCACTAACTTAGTGAAGGAAATAATCATACAAGTCAAAGAATCACAGAGAACCAAATAAGATGAACACAAAGAGGCATACACCAAGACACATCATAATTAAAATGCCAAAGGTTAAAGACAGAGAATATTGCCAAAACCGGTTTGGCTCAGTGGATAGAGCAATGGTCTGTGGACTCAAGGGTCCTGGATTCGATTCCGGTCAGGGGCATGTACCTTGGTTGCAGACACGTCCCTGGTAGGGAGTGTGCAGGAGGCAGCTGGTCAATGTTTCTCTCTCATTGATTTTTCTAGCTTTCTAGCCCTCTCCCTTCCTCTCAGTGAAAAATCAATAATAATAATTTTTAAAAAAAAGACAGAATATTAAGAGCAGCAAGAGAAAAGAAATTAGTTATTTACAAGGGGCTCTCATAAGACAGTCACTTGATTTCTCAACAAAGACTTTGCAGGCCAGAAGGGATTGGCATGAAATATTCAAAGTGATAAAAAGCAAGGACCTACAACCAAGATTACTCTACTTTGTGAGGGTATTATTTAGAATTAAAGAAGGATAAAGAGCTGGCAGACAAGAAAAAGCTAAAGAAGTTCAGCACCACCAAACAAATATTACAAGAAATGTAAAAGAAACTTCTGAAGAAGAAGAAGAAGAAGAAGAAGAAGAAGAAGAAGAAGAAGAAGAAGAAGAAGGAGAAGGAGAAGGAGAAGGAGAAGGAGAAGGAGAAGGAGAAGGAGAAGGAGAAGGAGAAGGAGAAGGAGAAGGAGAAGGAGAAGGAGAAGGAGAAGGAGAAGGAGAAGGAGAAGGAGAAGGAGAAGGAGAAGGAGGAGGAGAAGAGGAGGAGGAGGAGGAGGAGAAGAGGAGGAGGAGGAGGAGGAGAAGGAAGGGGGAGAATAAGATGAAAATGTGAATAATAAAATGACAGTAACTACATATGTATCAATAATTAAGTGTAAGTGGACTAAATGCTCCAATCAAAAGACACAGAGTGGCTAAATGGATGAGAAAACAAGACCTATACATATGCTGCTTACGAGAGACCCATTTTCAGATTGAAATATGCACAGAGACTAAAAGTAAAGAGATGAAAAAAGATATTCATACAAATGGGGAAAAAAACATGCAAATAAAAATCTGGGGTAGCAATATTTATATTGCTCAAAATAGACCTTAAAACAAAGGCTATAAACAAGAGACAAAGAAGGACCCAGCAATTCTATTCTGGGTATTTATCTGAAGAAATCCAAAACACTAATTTGAAAGGACATATGCATTCTTATGTTCATTGCAGCATCATTTACAACTAGAGTCCCAGTGCACAGATTCATGCACACTGAAAGAATATTAATTAGAAGAAATATTTTAATATCACTATTCACATCTTGCTAATGAAAAGAAAATGGGATTCTAACAAGTCTCCTATCTACCTACTCCAGGACTTCTGTGAGGATCAAATGAGATGAAGCCCTGGAACTGTTCTGTTGCATGGATTCACATACACATTGAAAGGAAATTAATTAGAAAAAAATTTTTTAATTGCTATTCACCCTTTCTCTACAATAGAAGTGTCAACCAAATTCATAATTGACAATGGCAGATTGAAACACATGCCTGTGACTGGTTCCAGCAAGAGCTTTATATGTATCATGCATGTGCTAGTCAACTTAGCCTTTTATATATATATATAGAATATACTTGCTGAATTAGACCTGCTTTCTGATTCAGCTAAACTTTTCCAGCCCCGTGAAGCACCCCAAGTTCTTTTCAGGTAATTGTTAGCAGCACAGCAGTAAATATCAACATGAAGCAGATTATTATTGTAGATCACACAGGGAGAACAAAGGGTAAAATATTTAACTGCAGCAGTGCTTGACTATATTCTGTGCAGTGAGAAAACCTGAAATCATTTTCAAAATCCACCATGTCTTCTTTTCAGTCAGGTCAAGTTTCTAAATGTTCTAAATCTCCATTTTCTGGCTAATGAAAAGAAAATAGGATTCTACCAAGTGTCCTATCTACCTACTCCAGGACTTCTGTGAGTATCAAATGAGATGAGGTATGGGAAGATGCTTCACAGACATTTGGTTAAACTGTAAAGTGTTTGTACTTGGCTATAAAGCAAGTTGTGTTCCTGGGTTGAAGAAACTCTAAGGAAGTTGGTCACTAGGGAGAGGAAGCCGGACTTTGCTACTTAATGTCATTACCCAGAAGCCACAGTGACCTTTTCTGGGCTGGGCTGGGCTGGACTGTGGGTTGAATTTTGTGCCATGGGATCTTGACAGCATTGGCTGTGACTTAGTGGGGTGTCGCTCTAGGGTGGTGGCGGGCCTGTGTCCCACATGGGGGAAGCCAAGTGTTTGTTTGTCGGCACCAAGTGCACGGTGCCATTTCTTTTTAAATGGCCAGTGCGTGTCATGGCAGCTCCTGCATTGAGTGTCTGCCTCCTGGTGGTCAGTGTGCATCATAGCTACTGGTCAGACAGTCGGATGGACACTTAGCCTTTATATATATATATATATATATATATATATATATATATATATATATATATAGACTAGAGGCCCAGTGCATGAAATTTGTGCATGGGGGTAGGGAAGGGTGTCGCTCAGCCCAGCCTGCACCCTCTCCAATCTGGGTCCCCTTGAGGGATGTCCAACTGCCAGTTTAGGGATCGGGCCTAATTGAGCAGTCGGACATCCCTTTCACAATCCAGGACTGCTGGTTCCCAACTGCTCACCTGCCTGCCTTCCTGATTGCCCCTTACCGTTTTTTCCTCCAGCCTGATCACCCCTAACCACTCCCATGCCAGCCTGATTGAGGTCTAACTGCTCCCCTGCCAGTCTGTTTTCCCCCAACTTCCCTCCTATGCTGGCCTGATCACCCCTAACTTCCCTCCCTTGTACGCCTGGTGCCTCCCAACTGCCCTCCCCTGCTTGCCATCTTGTGGTGACCATCTTGTGTCCACATAGGGGCAGGATCTTTGACCACATGGGGGCAGCCATATTGTGTGTTGGAGTGATGGTCAATCTGCATATTACTCTTTTATTAGATAGGATAGAGGCCTGGTGCATGGGTGGGGACCAACTGGTTTGCCCTGAAGGGTGTCCCAGATCAGAGTGGGTGTTCTCTTGGGGCGTGGGGCAGCCTGAGCAAGGGGCCTGTGGTAGTTTGCAGGCCAGCCATGCCCCCTGGTGACCCAAGCAGAGGCTCTGGTATCTGGAATTTATTTACCTTCTATAATTGAAACTTTGTAGCCTGGAGCAGAGCCAAGCCTCCTACTGCTCTGTGGCTGCAGCCATTTCTGTTTGGATTTGTTTACCTTCTATAATTGAAACTTTGTAGCCTTGAGTGGATGCCTAGGCGGGCAAGGATAGGGGGAAATCTTGGCTTTCTCTGTTACCTGGGAAACCCAAGCCTCCCTCCTGCTCTCTGTGGCTGCAACCATCTTGGTTGTGTTTATTTGCATACTTACTCTGATTGGCTGGTGGGTGTGGCTGGTGGGCATGGCTGGTGGTCTAGCGGAGTGATGGTTAATTTGCATATTACTCTTTTATTATGTAGGATAGCCAAGATATGGAAGCAACCACAGTGGCCATCAATAGATGAGTAGATAAAGTTGTGGTACCATATATAAAATGGAACATTATTTAGCCATAAAAAAAATGAAATCTTGCCCAGCAGATGTGGCTCAGTGGTTGAATGTCAACCCATGAACTAGGAGGTCACCAGTTCAATTTCAGGTCAGGCCACATGGCCAACATGCAGGCTCAATCCTCAGAAAGGGGTGTGCAGGAGGCAGCCAAACAATGATTCTCTCTTATCATTGGTGTTTCTATCTCTTCCTCTCCTGCTGGAAAACAAATTAGCTTCACTTAAAAAAGAGATGTTGACAGGAAGCCAGGAAGGCTGGTCAACAACCTTAATTGTTCTGACCTTTAGTTGAGATATTGTTAAGCTGAAGCAGCCTCCACCTTATTTTGTCCCTTGTAAGTTTCTGTTATTTTCCTGCCTGTAAATTTCTGTTTATGTCGCCTAAGATGTTCTCCCCAAAGCCTCAATAAAAGGGGATGGCAGGGCCAGAGCAGTGAGTAGTTCTCCCACTAGAGTTGGACTACCGCCTGGCCCTCCATATCGCCAAGTTGAATTTCTTCAAGTCTCTTCATTTGTGTGCGGCCCTTCTCCAGAACCTGAACCCTGAATTGGAACTCTTTCTACGCGGGCCGTGAAAGAGAGTCCTATACTCTCCCTTCCTCTCTCTGAAATCAATAAAAACGTTTAAAAATATATAAAGTTATTTTTAAAAGAATGAAATCTTGTCATTTGTGTCAACATGGATGGACCTTTAGAGTCCTAAGTAAGACAGAGAAAGACAAATATCGTAAGATTTCACTTGTATGTAGAATCTAAAAAATAAATGAACAAACAAAATAGAAACAAAGTCAAAGACATAGAGAACACACTGATAGTTGCCAGGTGGAAGCTGGGGGGTAGGAGGGGTTTTGAAAGAATGGGTGAAGATGAAAGGATTAAAAAGTACAAATTGGCAGTTACAAAATAGTTACGGACCTAAAGCATATCATAGGGAATATAGTCAATAATATTATAATAACTTTTTATGGTGCCAGGTGGGTACTGGAAATATCAGGGGATCACTTTGGAAAGTATATGATTGTCTAACCACTATGCTGTACACCTGGAACTAATACACTAATTGAAAGTCAGATGTAATTGAAAAAAAAATAAAGAATCCCCAAAGTCTCCCAAAATGCATCTGGGCTATTTTATGCTATTGACTAATTGTAACACCATTAATATCAGATAACCATTGATATCACCATTGATATCATATAAGTTGAAAATTGTCTTGGAATGTGAACGTATCAAAATGTAATTAACGTATCAAAATGTAATTTCTTTTGTTGTTATTTTTTTAATCCTGCTTTCCTTCTATTGCATGTTGAGTTGTAAATCTTTTAACTTATCAAACAGAGATGCAGGAGTTGGTGGTGGTGACAGGGGTGGGGTGTAGGAGCAGAGGAAGAGAGAGCTCCAGAGCCCCATGTGTGAGCAGGCACAACCCCTAAGAGTGAGGAAACTAGGAGAGTGTCTGTGGGGCAGGTCCAGCGCTGCCCTTGCCCCAGCCACTCCTTCAATCCAAGGGTTCTTCAGACTGGCAAGAAGCTGGGGACCTGGGCCTCTTCTTTCCAAGACACAAATTCTCCTTTCTGGGAGCCTCAGCTTGGTGTCAGCACCCAACCCCTGAAGAAATAAGCCCATTTCTTCAGCCACAAATGGTATGAACAGATCCCTTCAGGTTCAGCTCCTGTCGGCAGGAAGTTCAGGCTTAATAACCTTGAGCAACTGCTGCCTCTGCCGAGGCCAGCCACCACTCTCACGGCCAGAATTTTGCACTTAACAGTTCAGAGGCCCCTGGCCAGACTACATCCGGTGACAAAAGATGGAGAGGCTCTCATGTGTATAGATTGGATTCCTCCATAATTCCAGATAAAGTGTTTCAGCCTTCACCTGGAGATCATGCAAAATATGGTGGGATCCACATTGGGAAAATATGTGATAATGATGCTTGGATTAGGAAAAGCACATACTGCCCTAGCTGGTTTGGCTCAGTGGATAGAGCATCAGCATTCGAACTGAAAGGTTCCAGGTTTGATTCCGATCAAAAGCCCATGCCTGGGTTGTGGGCTTGATCCCCAGTGGGGGACTTGCAGGAGGCAGCCGCATGATTCTCTCTCATCATGGATGTTTCTATCTCTCTCTCCCTCTTCCTTCCTCTCTGAAACCAATAGAAACATATTAAACACAGAAAGAAAGAAAAAGCAAAAGCACATACTCTTCAAGTTCACAAGAACATCCCTTCAGTGAATGCAAAACTGAAAATGACTAAACATTTTATAAGAATCAAGCCCTGGACCTCCCACCGAGGAGGACATGGCTCCCACGGGCCTCAGGAGCACTGGGGAGTCAGTAGTGTGGTGGCAGCTAAGCCCATGGACCAGGTAGAAATAAGGTCTAATGCCAGAGCTGTTTCAGATTAAAAAGTGCAAATCATTGTTATGAAAAGATGGTGAGAAAGTGTTCTCATTAAACATAGTATTTTAGCTGAAACCATTTTGGCTCAGTGGATAGAGAGTCGGCCTGCCGACTGAAAGGTCCCAGATTCAATTCCAGTCAAGGGCATGTACCTGGGTTGCAGGCACATCCCCAGTGGGAGGTGTGCAGAAGGCAGCTGATCCATGTTTCTCTCTCATCGATGCTTCTAACTCTATCCCTCTCTGTAAAAAAATCAATAAAAATATATTTTTAAATGAAAATAAACAAAATATAGTATTTTAAATGCTAAAAACAAAACAAAAAAACAAATTCCTTTATCCACAGGACGGAAGCCCCCAGTGGTATTTTTCAGGTTCATTTGCTACTATTCTCAGAAGGTTGAATATTTGTCTGTCATCATGGAGGTGAGAATTGAACTTAGAGCCTACAGAGCTATGATTTACCCCCTCCTTTCGTGAACAGATCGAGTCTCCAGTTCTCACTACCTATCTAAGCATGGCCGGAGATAGGGATTCTTCTTCCCTCGGAAAGGCAAATCAGGACCCCACAAAGGATGGGAACTTCCTAAGTCTGTTGGCAGTAAGGCTGCCTGAACTGAAATCAGCAATGCTGGTCCCAGTCCAGAGCTCTAGCAGTGAGAAATGTGCCACCGTGTCCTTTCTGGGAAACATAGATGCTCAGATACAAACTGCAGCCTCAACTCATCAGAGTGAAGAAACCAAAAATGTGCCTTAAACCCTAACTCTCCCAAGTTCCCCAGGCCACATTCCCTCCCTGAGATGTACTCAGTCTCTCTGTCTCTAGGTCTCTCCAGATGGTCCATCTGGGAAGTCCCTGCCTCCAGCTGATGAGGCACTTACCCCTGAGCAGTGTGGGAGCTGCTGGTGGTGGCTGCAGGGAGGTCAGAAATCCTGGCTGGGAAAGGTGGGGATCAAGTTCCCTCGAGGATGCCCCACAGTGCGGGCCTTTCAGACAATCAGGACCTGGCAGTGTTGAGGGGTGAGAGTGTTGGGGAGGTTCCTGGAGTGGCAGGAACGGAGGCTGCAGCAGTTGGTCGTTGGGAGACAGTTGGAGAAAGTTCTAGGAAGTTCCAGGGAGGAGCTAATATGTAGGGTGGGAGAGAGTAGGAAAAGAAGAATGGATGGGTTTGGGCTTTCCTCCTTCCACAGAGTCTAAGGAAAAGAGCAAAAGCCACAGTGATGATTCTCTTACCATTTCCCCCACCTTTCAAGATAGACTGTGAGACATTGCGGAAGGGGCATAGAGAGGCACACAGAGAACATGCAGAAGGGCAGACAGGGAAGCCACGGACACCTGAGTCTGGGGGAGACGAACAGCATTTGACTGTGTAGAGAAAAAGGAGCCTGCACACCAGCAGGAGAGAGACGGGGCTGGGACCTGGAGTCTCAGAAGATCTCAGAACAGCCCTGGTTCGAGCCCAGGGCCTCCAGGCCTGCCGAGGCTCAGCAGGTAATGTTCTACCAGAACCGGGCAGTCGATGCTCCTGTAACAGGCAACGGAGCCCAGGGCAAGTCCCTGGCTTTCAGGACCTGAGTTTCCTGCTCTGTTCTTAATGACCACATCTGGGCCCACAATCTTGGTTTCCTTCTGGAAAACTCCTCCCGGGAAATCCAGGGAGTCGGTGGAAATGCATGCACTGGAAATGCATGAATTAAGTCAGCATCTCTGTGGGTCAGGCCTAGACAGCAGTATTTTTTAAATGCTTCCCATGAGATTCTAATGATCAGTCAGGTCCGAGCATCACTGTATTAAACACATATCGGTGGCAGGCACTTTCCAGATGCCCAGGGAACAAAGAACCACCTGTTCTTGGAAGAACTCACAGCTGAGCAAGGAAGGTTAGCATCAGAACAAACAATCACAACAATATTGCCAACAGTGTGCTGAGTTCAGCCACTGAAGCATCCCTAGGGCAATGGTCAGCAAACTCATTAGTCAACAGAGTCAAATAGCAACAGTACAACAATTGAAATTTCTTTTGAGAGCCGAAAACCATCTTCTGCACATGGGCCATGAAGTTTCAATTGCATTACACGTGCGTGCATGCACGTGGTATTTTGTGGAAAAGCCACACTCATGGGGCCAAAGAGCTGTATGTGGCTCGCGAGCTGCAGTTTGCTTCCACCCTAGGGTGAAGAGGAGGGTATGTTAATCCTGTATTTTATTTTATGCATTTTATCTTGTTTTGACATCTTGAGGGCCTTGTGACTGGGGACAAACTGCTCTTCCCGGGGTTAACGGATGCCTAGAGATAGTGAACAGGTTGCCTTGGAACACACTTTCCATGTACAAACCAACCTGAGTCTGTACCCTAAGCATCTCCTTTGTCTAACTCCCACCCATCAGCCAATATCTTCCCGCCTTAATCACCCCAGGGCCAGGTACCAGAAAACCTAGAGGTCACCCCTATAACCTAGAGCCTGGTGACATTATGCAAAAGACTCCATCCTACACTTCTTTAGCTGTTTAACCTGCTTCGCCCCTTCCCTACCATGGAAAACACAGTAATAGCTCTGGGTCACACATGCTCCTCATTCCTTTTGCCTGCCCACAGACTCTGGTACTTTCCTGGGTGGTGTGGTGTGCTCCTTTAACTTGGGAACTACACTGAGTGACCAGATTATTATGACCACCTGACGTTTGCAGGCAAATTAACCATACACTGCATCGTATGGGATGTGGAAGCCAAAGGCCTTTGAACACCTTTGCTGTCTGAAGTTACCAAGATGAAATGTCTCCAATTCACACAGGAAGACAAGGACGGAAGCCCCCAGTGGCACTTTGCAAATGGCAGAGTGAGAATTTCGTGCAAACAGCATGAAAGTATGCACCCCACATGCATGAGTACAACCCTTCAAGGTGGTGGAGGAAGTGTTATAGTTTGGGCCATGTTTTCCTGGTATGATTTGGGCCCTTTAATTCATGTAAAACAATGTCTGAATAACACAACATACCTAAGTATCGTTGATGATAAAGTTCATCCTATCATGTTGATGGCGTATCCCGATGGAGATGGCTTCTTCCAACAAAACAATGCGCCATGCCATGGTGATCATATTGTGAAGGAGTGGTTCCAAGAACATGAGGGAGATTTTACCTTGCTTAGGTGGCCCCCACAATCACCAGATCTCAATACAATTGAGCATTTGTGGGACGAAGTTAAAACAGCTGTCAGGCAGCTGGTTCCACAACCATCAAATCTCACACAACTCAACAGTGCTATTCATCAGGCATGGTGTCAGATTCCTCGCATCACCTTTCAACATCTCATGGAGTCAATGCCAAGAAAAATCGCTGCAGTATTGAAGGCAAAATGTGGCCCAACAAAGTACTGCTGGGGTGGTCATAATAATCTGGCCACTCAGTGCATAAGTGATACATTCTTCTCTCAATGGCTTGACCTCTTTGTGTCGTCACCTGGCCACCTCTGTATGTTCAAATCGCACTCTTACAATCAAGACAGAGGCTCTGGTTGTCAGGTAGGAGTGATTATCAGTGAAAGCTTTGAGGGAGAACCTGGAGAAGGGTATCCCACATGCAAAGGCACCAAGGCTTAGGAGGGTCCCTGGGGGACTGGCGCCCTAGAGGGGGATGGGATTGCTGGAGGGCTGAGCACAAGTGACCGAGTGGAGTCGGGGTAGGAACAGCATGCAGGCCTCAGGCCGGATCAGAAAATGTCAGGGGCAGCGTGGGATGCCTCCTTTGGCGTTGTCACGCAGCTTACAGCATCTCCAAGAGCTGGACAGAAGGCAAGAGAATATTCAACAGGGAGGGAAACTGGCTTTATGCAGAGTTGATCCTGAAATAAGATTTCCTTTAAAAATTAAGACTAAAACTTCCATGTAATCTAGAAATTCCTCTTTTGGAATTATTTACCTGAAAAATATACAGACACTAATTCATAAAGGTCTATGTACCCCTGTGTCAAGTTTCTTCTCGAATGACAGTGACAGCTTCCAGGGACCGAGTATGATTATGTATGTGACAAGCAGTGTGAGGGCATGTAACAAGCACTATCTCATTTACTTCTCTCTGTGACTCTATGCCGTGACCATTATCCTCATTATACAGCTGAAGCTTGGGGTCACATGACTAGCCAAACCTCAGATCGCCCAACCAAATCTCCCCGAACCCCATGCCTGTCTTCTTTCTCTCTCATTGGAAAGTCCTGGGCCACTACCTTCCCAGCTTCACCCAAAGGCTTGTGGATACAGACATCCCTTTGTTGAACAAGCTCCATCTCTGATTCAGAATTCACCCAAATGGCAATGGCCACAGGACTGTCTGGATCTGCCCTCTTTGACCCTTATGTCCATGCCTCACCCTGGCCCTTGGTTCATTCCATTGACAGACATTCTGGGGTCCTCTCCAGACAGGTGCTGGGTACCTGTGAGGACGCATCGCCCCTTGCCACTACCGTGTGCAATTAGAAAAAAAAAGTAAGTGGTCTACGCTGGGTCTGGAGACAACTTTAACTGCTCCCTCTGGGAAAGGTGACAAGAATAGCTGCCAATTCAATTTAAACATCCACTGGGCCCACCATGTACAAAGTACCCTAAGCTCTAGGGATTTCCCCCAGGATAAATACAACACCATGTTTGCCTCGGCAGTTTAATGAGAAAAACAGGTATTTACTTAATCAACAGTGAAATCAGGTAGCCTGTGATAGAACCTATAATAAGAGAGACCTGTGAACAGCAGGGACACTGGAGGGAAATGAGACCAGAAATGAGGAAGACTTCACCCAGAGGAGGTATTTGCAATGAGTCTCTGAGGCTGCTTATTCTGAGCTCATCCATTTCCCTCCAGATGGACTAGAACTCATTCGTTAAATCCTCCAGCCTGCCTGAGCCCGAGCTGTGGCATCAGGTTGTGTCCCTGCAGAGTCTCCTTACATCAGCTACCCTGTGCACCTCATACCTACCCCTGGCTCACTACTTCTGGCTGGGCCTACAAAGCACCTCCCCAGCAAGTGCTTGCACCAATCAATCCCTCTGAGCAGCGTTTAGTTTGAGGGCTGATTGCTTAGCGCTGCCCAGCGGAGGCCTGAAACCACCGACAGACACCAACTGCGCACTGGGAGCTGCCAGGCACCTGGCCCCGTGTTTCAGAGCATTTTCAAACATCAGCCAAGGAAGGAAGAGCAGGCCTGGGACAAGGCCAAGTTCTTGCTCTTCACAGGAGAGGCTTTCGAGACCTAAGAGGAAAAATGTGGGTGTCTTCCTGAGCCTCTCACCTTCCTCTTCTCCTGCGCATTGTCCAGGATGCCTAGCTGGGCAGGGGGCTTTGTTGGTAAGAAAAGTACCTGCTAAGATCATGGTGGATCCTCTTGGGAACTCAGACAGACTGTATTATTCTAGATGCAGGCATATACGAGTGTAATTATTTTTCAAAGGAACCCCAGGGGGATGTGGGTGGGAAGGCTGGGGAGCCTCCACCTCCATGCTTCTAGAGCAGAGATGGATCCAGCGACCAGAAGCAGTTTTCTGCCCAGTGTAAGGCCAGCTCCCAGGGATATGATAGCCCGTCCCCTCCTGGGCCATCTAGGGAACCACAGAGACCTATCAGCAAATGTTTGCACCCATAGGTGCCAGGTTAGGGCCACGGCAGAAGGAATTCCACTCTTGGGTCAAGGGTGGATTTGGAGCAGTGGCCTCCACCTCTATCCTGTGGAGCTAGCTGCTTTAGGGATGATTCTCTTGGTAAATATTTAAAACTCACTGGATCAATCGATGGTAACTTGTTTCTTTTGTCTTTGCTGTCTGCTCTTCTGTGTTCTTTATATGTGTTCTCCCTTTTTATCCTCACAAATACTTCATGAAGTATGGAATTGTGTCCCCGTTTTTTAGATGAAGACACTGAGGCACAGAGAGTGTGACAAGCCTGCCCAAGGCACACAGCTAGTGAATGGGGGGCTGCACCCAAAGCCAGAGGCTCCAGGCCTCTGTTCTTTCCCTCTGGGTGCTCTTGATTCATCTTCCCCAAGTCTAAGTGTAATCGGACAATCAATGGGTCCGGGCTGCCTGTCACTACCTGAGCCAATTAAGCAGAGACAGGGTTGAATCATACATGAGCATTTATCCCAATGCTGCCAGCAGTATGGGAGAGCAGCAGGTCATCCACAAAAATCTCTGCCCGCCCCCCCCCCCCATAAGCCAGCTGCTTATATTGGGTAGAAGGACAAGGATTACATGGGAAAGTAGGCAAAAGGGTATGCCAAATGGGCAATTTACAGTCCATGTGGGCTGGAGATTTGCAAAGGGCGGGTAGCTCTGGTTTCTGCAACAAGATTTACCATAATCTAAAGATATATCATATCTTATTAATATTGAGCCAAACCGGTTTTGGCCTAGTATTCTATTTCTGCCCTATCAAAAGGAGTGGGACTTGGTATCTCTGTCTTTATCAGCTGACCCTAGGCAGTGCCTTCCCTCTAACAAACCCCGTGTCCCAATTTCGGGGTCCCCTCCAGGCCCCCAGGGACTTCCCGAGTTGATCCTATGGGAGAGGAAAGCAGCTGGTGGGAGGGCTGGGGCCTTCCCGAAAGGCTGGCCTGGGTGCCGCCCATTGCATGTACAGTCTGGGTATTCCTGATAGGATGTGAGAGGGAGAGGCTTCTGAAATGAGGGGCTGTAGGGCGATTTCCTACGCTGGTTGGCCAAGGAAGGACCACTGGCCACATGGGGGTAACTGACTGCCCCTTCTCAGGGAGAGTACCACTGTGGGAGCCACCTCCACTCCCAGTCTCACATTTGAGAATAGCATTTCCCACAATCAGGCACTCTCAGTGCACTGCCTGAGAGCCTTCTGGCATACTCCCCACTCTGTCCCAAGGACTCCCCTCTGCCCTGTCCTGGAATGCCCTCCTTTACCCGGCTTCCAAAGCTGACCTCTCTCCAATGCCCACGGCATGCCCATTTCCTTCTTCAAGCTTCCCTTAGTGATCCTCTGGACCTATCTATAACTCACTAGCTGGCATGTCATACTTTGACTTCCTACCTACACAAGTCCTGTCTTCTCAAGTAGCTGCTTAAATACCTTGAGAGCAGCTACTGTGTTTCAGTAGTGACAGAAAGTCCTTAGGACAGTGGTTGGCAAACTGTAGCTCACAAGGTGAGCTACAGAGCACACACACATAAGACAGTGCTTTGGCTGGCCAGGGGGAAAACAGACAGAATTCATATTCTGATACGTTTCATCAGTATTACCGGGACAGGGTTGAATCATATTCATCATTTCGTAATAGCCTATCCTAACACACCCCTCCGTGCAGTTCCCCCTGTGGAAGTAGAACATTAGTTTCAAGTAGACCAGACACTCACGTCTTTATTTCCCTGCTGCATGGGAGCATCGAGGGCTGCGCTTTGCAGGTGCTCAGTAAATGCGTGTTGAGGGATGAATGGATGAATGGGAGCTTCTGAAAAGCTCGTGTCTTTTCCTCTGAGTCAGGCGCCTTCCTTCCAGATGCTCAGTGTTGACTACACTATCATCACAGTGTTGGAAAGGTTCCCGGTAATACTGATGAAACGTATCAGAATATGAATTCTGTCTGTTTTCCCCCTGGCCAGCCAAAGCACTGTCATATGTGTGTGTGCTCTGTACTCAGGACTGTGCTCCTGAGAAAAGTCTAAATATTTGTGAATTGGATCCTATGATGACTGCTCACATGGGAAAACTTACATAAATGAATAATTATCACCTAATAATCATTTCCCTTTGGGTTTGCTTAAAGTTATATGACTTTGATATGTAGCTATTAAAACAAAATGATAAATAAGGGTAAAATCATCACTTTCATACAGACAAAGTGAACACATGTTAAAAATTTTTATCCAAGTAATTATTAATGAGGGAACTGGTACGCTTTTACAACCAAACCAGAGTAACCCAAAGAATGGCCACACTGATAGACCAGGAATATTGAGAGGAACATGCAAATGGCGGCAAAGCTGGTTTCTTCCACAGTGGGAGGGGGAAGCCATTGAACTTCCACTGGCAGAATTTATTCACTTGTCTGCAGACTCTGCATTGCTTTAGTTACCTACAGTTACAGAGTTGGATAATACCGAAAGTGAGCTGAAGGCGCAGAATCAGAGAACCTGGGAGGGTGCCCTCTATGCAGGTTCCCATTGAGGCCCTCAGAAATCTCATTTGGTTATTACGAAGTGATGTTTGAGATCAATGGAGAAAGGACAGACCATCTAATCAATAGTGCTGGGGAAACGAAATTAAATTAGATTATGACACCATACTTTGCATAGAACAAATTTCAAGGGAATTAAAAACAAATAAATAAAGCAGTCCTGGCCGGTGTTGCTCTGTGGTCGGAGCAGAGTCTCAGGTTTGATTCCTGGTCGAGGACATGTACCTGGGTGGCAAGATCTCCACCCGCCATCAGGGTGTGTGTGGGAAGCAACCAGTCGATGTGGCTCTCTCACATAGATCTCTCTCTCACACACATACATAGGCCTCTCTCTCTCTCTCTCTCTCTCTCTCTCTCTCTCTCTCTCTCTCTCTCTCTTTCTCTCTTTCTCCTCCTCCCTCTCTCTTTATTTCTCCCTTCCTTCCTTCCACTCCCTCTAAAAATAAATGGGGGGAAATAAAACATTAAAATAGAAATAGAGGAAAATATCTTTTTTAACCAAGAACAAGCTAGAGAAGGAAATATGATAGAAAAGACACAAGCTTTATGACAAAATATTGATAGTTAACTATTTTTAAAAGAAAACAAAAAATTTTTTTCATCAAGAGACCCCACATATAGCCAATAACACCTCTACATACAAAATTCATAAAGAGCTCTTACACATCAGATCAGGAGACTAGCAAGTCCACAGAAAGGAAAGGAAAACCACAGGAAGAGACTGGAGTCCAAGTCTCTCAGGAGTTCACTCCAGCTGCCTCTCCAGTGTCTTTCACGTGAGCACCAGCCCCTCAAACCATTCTAAACAACCCAGAGACACGGTGTAGGTCAGACATTCCTTCAAAACCAACTGCGTCCCACTCTGACTCCAGGCCCAGATTCCTCATACTGATCCATAGATGTGCACAACTCAAGTTTCTTGGAAGAAGGTCTTAGGTAGTTACTTGCAATGGCCATCAAGAACTAGTGGTTCATTGATTATTATGCTAGGTGAAATAAGCCAGTCAGAGAAAGACAAATACCACATGACCTCAATTAAATGTGGAGTCTAATGAACAAAATAAACTGATGAATAAAGTAGACACAGCAGGATGGATACATGGAATATACTGACAGCTGTCAGAGGGGAAGGGAGAAGGAGGGACAGAATGAAAAAGGGTGAAAAGATTAGCCAAAAGATCATATATGCCTAACCCATAAATGCAGACAACAGCATGGTGATGGCCAAAGGGAAGGAGTGGGTGAGGATTAGGTGGAGGTCAGCAAAAGAGATGGGGGTGGGGAGGGGCATCTGTAATAGTGTCAACAATAAAAATAAAGTTTAAAAAAACCCTAGTGACTCTTCCCAACTCTGCTTTGACTCATGGTTACCTTGCACTTGTAGAATGATGTCAGGTCCTGGTCCTTGGCCTGTATGTGGTCATGGTCTTTGTTTTTGTTTTTTTTGTGTGTGTGTTTTTTTAAATATATTTTATTGATTTTTTACAGAGAGGAAGGGAGAGAGATAGAGAGCTAGAAACGTCAATGAGACAGAAACATCGACCAGCTGCCTCTTGCACACCCCCTACTGGGGATGTGCCCGCAACCAATGTACATGCCCTTGACCGGAATCGAACCCGGGACCCCTCAGTCCGCAGACCGACGCTCTACAGCTGAGCCAAATCGGTTTCGGCTAGTTTTTGTTTTTATCCTACCTTGTGGTGTTTTGTGAAACATCATTGAGATGATTTTTGCAAAGACCTAAAAGGTAGGATGGGGGGGTGGGGGTGAATCCATAGTAAGGACTCCCTAAGTGTCTGCATGAGCCTTGGGAAGCTGTCTTTGAGAGTTCAACCTTGTGTGTTTCTTCAGTCTTCCCAACAATTCTGAAAGTTATTTTCCACACTGACATAGTTTCCTTTCTGCGTACCCTAGTTAGAAGAACATTATTTTCTGGAAGTAAACCTTGACAGATGTGGGTCAAAGAGAAAAACGACCAATAATGTAAGGAAAGGGATATCATCGTGGGTAGAAAGGTATTTTTGAAAGTATGAGTACCTTGTATAAGACTATGCTAACCAACTTGAATGCACTGGTAAAATAGATAGCTTTTCAGAATATACAAGGTATTTAAATTTATAAAAAGTACAAAGAGACAAATAGCAATGAAAATTTTGCAAATGATATCAGAGAATGATTACCTTCTGGGCATGTACTAGACCCAGATGATTTTATGAGAAAATAATTTCTAAGACAGCAGGATGTTTTATTTAACATTAACTTTTTGTTTCATTAAAAGTAGCTCCTGGCCTTGACCTGTTTGGCTCAGTGGATAGAGCATCAGCCTGCGGACTGAAGGGTCCTGGGTTGGATTCCGGTCAAGGGCATGGTACCTTGCTTGCAGGCACATCCCCAGTAGGAGGTGTGCAGGAGACAGCTGATCAATGTTTCTCTCTCATCAGTGTTTTCTAACTTGTCCCTCTCCCTTCCTCTCTGTTAAAGTAGCTCCTGGTTTCTCCTACTTCATCAGCAGCTCATCACCCATCCTTAACTCAAAGGTGCTCACCGCTTTATGACTACAGTAAGGACAGTGGAGTTTCAAAGCACATTTTACCTTATTGAAAAGACAGTGCCTGAATGCCAGAAACACTTGGTCTTTAAGAACCATATTTTTAAGGGGGAAACCAGTTTTATTTTGCTTTGTATTTTAAAAAAACAAAACAAAACAAAAACTTGTCTTTGCAAATCAATGACCATTAATGAAACAAATGAGAATATAGTTTATGATCACAGAAGGACAGTTTTTTCATCCCAAAATGAATGCAGGTAACCAGCTGGCAGAAAGAAAGGAGATTTGAAGGTGTATTGGGAAGCAGCAAACAAAGAGTCTCTAAGAGTGCTCAGCACCCAGCTCTCTCCTGGTTGAAACCAAGGGCAGAGTGAGAGAAACCCTCGCTAGTGTTAAAGGAGTCCCAGAGCAGCAAAGCCCATGGGCTGGCTTTCCATGACCCTGTAAGCCTTGGAGGAGCAGAGTGGTGAATCAAATAGTTGAGTGGGTTGTCTGGGTGAACAGAAGCCTTACTTGCTCCCTAAACGCTGAGCAGTTGGAAAGCATCCAAGTCATAAGGGTCAAGAGAAGTAGTGAGTAGGCAGATAGACAAACCTGGAATTCTGTCATCAGGACAAGGAACTGCAGTGTTCACGGGCCCTTTGCCAATCTGACTCTAGAACTGAGCTGAGCACAAGGCAACGGCAACAGGACTCAGAGACAGGAGGTGGCACAAACGCCAAACAACTCTCCTCAGGCTAGAAAGACAAGTAAACCTCTGAAATTCAGATCACCATGGGGAAGAGAGAGGAAAGAGGGGCGAATACTGAATTTATTTGTTTGATTCACATATTTCGGTACAAAAGTGGCAAGATGTATGTTTTCTTTCATTAGCAGAAATGGGCTGTCCTGCCGAAACCGGTTTGGCTCAATGGATAGAGCGTCGGCCTGGGGACTGAAAGGTCCCAGGTTCGATTCCGGTCAAGGGCACGTACCTTGGTTGCAGGCACGTACCTTGGTTGTGGGCACATCCCCAGTAGGAGGTGTGCAAGAGGCAGCTGATCGATTATTCTCTTTCATCGATGTTTCTAACTCTCTATCCCTCTCTCTTCCTCTCTGTAAGAAATCAATAAAATATTTTTTTTTAAAGAAAGAAAGAAATGGGCTGTCCTGAACCAAGATTCTGTTATCCTATATAATAAAAGGTTAATATGCAAATAGACTGAAGGGTGGAATGACCTGTCACTATGATGTGCACTGATCACCAGGGGGCAGATGCTCAATGCAGGAGCTGCCTGGTGGTCAGTGTGCTCCCAAGGGGAGTGTCACTCAGCCAGAAGCCAGGCTCACGTCTGGGGAGCACAGTGGTGGTGACAGGAGCCTTTCCCACCTTCATGGCAGTTGGACATCCCTGAGGGCTCCCAAACTGCAAGAGAGCTCAGGCCAGGCTGAGGACCTCCCCCACTTCCCCGACCCAAGTGCATGAATTTTGTGCACCTGGCCTCTAGTGGAGATATAAAGACAGTTACATATCTGTATCTCTGAAACTGTGTGAAGTTCATACCTGCTATTAAATCATAATGGGTGCAAATATTCCCCATGCCATAAAAAAGATCACCATTAGAAAAATATATTAAAAGCTTCCTAATACATTTTCAAAGCTAGCACAAATGTGATAGCAAAACTTCCCAAAGTAAAAAAGGGAGTAGTTACCAACCTTTTGATGAATAGAAAAGCAAAATCCTAAATATCCAAACAAGCCAAATCCAGCAAAATGACAAAAGAATAGTAGACCATGACCAAGTTGGCTTTATCCAAGGAATAAAGGGGGTAGTTGAATATTAATATATCTATTAATGTAATTATCCCTTTAAAATGATCTCAATGCCAAAAGGCTGTTTGATAATTTCTAGTGTATATTATTAACATAAAAACCCATTATAATGGAATGACCTTATTAGATTGGAAGACAATGTTGTTAAGGTGCCATCATTACCCAAAGTAATCTACAGATTCAATCCAATCCCTTTCAAAATCCCAATAATGGTTTTAGAGAAAATAGAAAAAATCTATACTAAAATTGATATGGAATCTCAAGGGACCCTAAAGAGCTAAAACAATCTTGAAAAAGAAGAACAAAGTTAGAGGAATCACATTCCTTATTTAAAAAGTTATTACAAAGCTGTGGCAATCAGAATAGTGTGGCACTGGTATAAAGACAGACATATAGACCAGAGGAATAGAATAGAGAGCCCAGAACACAACCTTGTAAATATGATCAAATAATTTTCAACAAGGTGCTAAGACCATGAATGGGGAAAGAACAGCCTTTTCAACAAATGGTACTGGGAAAACTGGATATCTACACAAATGAACAAAAGAATTATGCTGGACTCTTACTTAACACCAAAAACAAAAATTAACTACAAATGGATCAAAGATCTTAATTTAAGAGCTAAAATTATAAAATCTAGAAGAAAACACGAGGCAATTCTTCAGGACACTGGATTTGTTAAGGAATTCTTAGATATGACACCAAAGACACAAGCAACTAAAAAAATAGAGAAATTGAACTTCCTGGAGTTGAAAAAACTTTTGTGCATTAGGGGACAGTTTTATTATCAACAAAATAAAAAGAGAACTCACAAAACATGACAAAATATTTGTAAATTGCATATATGATAAGAGCTTAATATCTAGAAAATATAAAAAACTACTAAAACCTAACAGCAATAACAACAACAAAAAATGAAAAACATGATTCAAAAATGAGCACAAGACTTGAGTAGACATTTTTCCAAAGAAAATATACAAGTGGCCAATAAAGACATGAAAAGATGCTCAACATCTTTAGTTCACTAGAGAAATGCAAGTCAAAACTACAATGTGATACCACCTCACACCCATTAGGATGACTACTATCAAACAGAAAATAACAAGTGTTAGCAAGGGTGTGAAGAAATTAGAACTTTAGTGCAGTGATGATGGGAATGTCAAATGGTTCAGACCTTATGAAAAACAGTATGGATATTTAAAATTGCGTCAGAAAAACCAATAAAAACATATATTTTAAAAAATGTTACCAGGAGTCAGACCACAAAAGGAACAGAAACTGACCTGAAGGCAGCTGATCACACACCTGCATTTCGTCCACATTCCAAGCTCACCAGCTCAGCCCCTAGCCAGGGGTGGGCAAACTTTTTGACTCGAGGGCCACAATTGGTTCTTAAACTGGACTGGAGGGCCGGAACAAAAGCAACCTGACCATGCTGGCACTCTCATCTTGGTCTGCTGGTGAAGGAGCAGAGGGGAGAGCAAGAGAATCCTCCACTCTTTCGGCTCCGCGGGCGGGATAGAACAGCCATAGTTTGCCCACGGCTTCTGGCCTAGACCCACCGAGGACAAGTTTCTCGCCAGTGACTGCCTATGAAGATGAAACTTCAGCTCCTGGAGGCTGCCACCATCAACTCGATGTCGCCTTGACTGGGTACTGTGCAACCCTTCCCTTTGGATATCCCATCCCCCACTCTCTTTTTTTAAATAAACTCATTTTTTCTTTAAAAACAAAAACAAAACAGTATGAAGATTCCTCAAAAAATTAAAAATGGAATCTATAATAATAAAAGCATAATATGCTAATTAGACCGGACATCTTTCTGGACAACCTTCTGGACAAAGCTGGGGCTGTGAGGGAAGCTGGTGCCACCAGCCAGGGGAAGGAAGGCCTACTCTTGCACAAATTTCGTGCATTTGGCCTCTAGTCATTATATGATCTAACAATTCCACTTCTGGATATATACTCAAAGTTATTGAAAGCAGAAACTTGAAGAGATATATCATAAAGTACTTAGAGTAAGGAGTCAAATTCACTGAGACATGCAGTAGAATGCTGGTTTACAGAGGCTGAGGTGAATGGGGAGTTATTGGTTAATTGGGAGTTTCAGTTTTGCAAGATGAGATGTGTTCTGGAGATGGATGGTGGTGATAGTTGCACAACAATGTGAATGTACTTAATGCTGCTGAATTATACACTTAAAATGGTTTTAATTGATAAATTTTATGGTTACAGATTTACCATAATCTAAATATGTAAAATTTTCAATTAAAAAAAAACATAAAAACATATCTAAGTCAAATTAAAATAGGAAGCTCTTTCTAAACTAATTAAGTAAGAGCTACCTGAAATCATAAATATACAGGGAGAAAATGATAAAGTTTTAATATTAAAGAAGTCTTGATGTTTTTTGTTTGTTTGTTTATTTTTGTTAATCCTTACCCCCAGGATATTTTTCCATTAATTTTTAGGGAGAGTGGAAAAGAGAGAGAAAGACAGAGAGAAACATTGATGTGAGAGAAACACATCGATTGGTTGCCTCCTACATGAACTCTGACCAGACTCCGGGCCAGGTAGGAACCTGCAACCAAGGTTCATGCCCTTGACTGGAATTGAACCCAGGACCCTTTGGTCTGCAGGCCAGTACTCTATCCACTGGGCAAAACTGGCTAGGGCAGAAGTCTCGATGTTTTAAAAAAAAAAGTTGAATCAATGAAGGAATACCAATATACTTAGTTAAAATAGTATAATGTAAAAATGTAATTTCTCTTTAAATATATTTATAGGTATAAAGTAATTCCAATAAAAATGTTTGAGTTTTTAGTGAAAGTTTACAAAATAAGTCTAAACATCATTTGGAAGAATCATTGTAGCTGAATAGTCCAGAATTTTTTTTTTAAAGGAAGCTAATGGGGTGTGAAGGGGAGAAGAGCATGTCCTAATTTTCAAAGCTACATTAATGAAAACATAGTTCTGTCACAAGAATGAACAGCTCAGTGAAACAGAATTGGCAGTCCATGAAACAGAATTGGCAGTCCAGGAACAAATACAATTATGAGTAAATATTTACTATATGATAAAATTGGGATTTAAAGGCTAAGACAACTGACTATTCAAAAAAATTCCAACAGCTCAAGTAGTTAAACATAAAATACAAAACTATAAAAAATGAAAAGAATAATACAAAATATTATATGATATTGAGGAGGGAAAGGCCTTGTTAAATTAAAAGCAAAGAAAGAAGCCAAAAACAAAACAATGAGTGTTTCTTATCAAATACCAATAAGCAAGAGTCAAGCAACAAACTAGGAAATAATATTCACAACAGATGACAAAGGATTAATATATAAACATCCATTGCATATCAGTATGAAAAAATATCATTTTACATGAACAAACAATTCACAAAAGAAGAAATAAAAATATGACTACACCAATATTCCAGCTTACTAGCAATCAAAGAATGCAAATTGAAACTAGGTACATTCTGACACATAATGCATAGCCAAAGCTTTAAAAATGTGTATACAATTTGCTGAAACCAGTTTGGCTCAGTGGATAGAGCATCAGCCTGCAGACTGAAGGGTCCCAGGTTCTATTCCGGTCAAAGGCATGTACCTTGGTTGTGGGCACATCCCCAGTAGGGAGTGTGCAGGAGGCAGCTGATCCATGTTTCTCTCTCATCCATGTTTCTAACTATCTCTCTTCCTTCCTCTCTGCAAAAAATCAATAAAATATATTTTTTAAAATGTGTACACAATTTAACCTAGAACTTAAGAAAATGCCCACATATTTGCGATATCTATAATAATAAAAGCATACTATGCTAATTAGGCCAAACAGCAGAACGACCTTCCAGATGACCTTCTGAACGATCTTCCGGATGAAGCCAGGGCTGCGAGGGCGGAACTCCTTGCATGAATTTCGTGCATCAGGCCTCTATGTTATATATGTAAAAACATATGCAATTCGACTTGATGGTGGAATGGCCAATCGGCTATGACATGCACTGACCACCAGGGGGCAGACGCTCAATGCAGGAGCTGCCTCCAGCCTGCAGGCCCTGATCACCTGATGGGAAATGGAAAACTGAGTGTGGGTGGTGGTGGACATGGCAGTGCTGGGGCCCCGCTGGTTGCCCCCCCCCACACACACACACACACACAGCAGTGGTGGAGGGCAGGGCCAGCTGCCAGCAGCCAGGGAAGATAAGCCCTGATTGCAGGCCAGGCTTAGGGACCTTACCTGGGTCCGAATTTTGGATGCCAGGCCTCTAGTAATTTATAATAGTAAACATCAGGAAACCAAATAAGTCTAATAAGAAGGAATAAGATTTTTTAAGCAATAGTATTTTATACAGGAGAAACCACAGCTAAAAATGTAGAAAATGCACCATTAAAAATAACATAAAGCCCAGCCAGCATAGCTCAGTATTTGAGCATCCACCTATGAACCAGGAGGTCACGGTTCAACTCCCAATCAGGACACATGCCCGGGTTGTGGGCTCAATCCCCAGTGGGGACCATGCAGGAGGCAACTGATCAATGATTCTCATAATTGATATTTCTGTCTCTCCCTCTCCCTTCCTCTCTAAAATCAATTTTAAAAAATCTTTTAAAAATAATCTATAATAATAAAAGGTTAATATGTTAATTAGACCACACATCTTCTGGACGTCATTCCAGACGTCCTTCCTGACCAAGCCGGGCTGGAGGGAAGCCAGCCCAGGTCCCAGGTGCCTGCAGGTGGCCAGAGGAGGGAAGACCAGGTCCCAGGTGCCAGAGGGAAGCTGGTGCCGGCAGCCAAGAGAAGGAAGATCTACTCTGGCACGGATTTTCATGCATCGGGCCTCTAGTAATGAGCTTTAACTGATTTTGTTCAGTGGTTAGGCCTTAGGACTGAAGGGTCGGAAGTTTGATTCCAGTCAAAGGCACGTACCAGGGCTGCAGGTTCAATCCCTGGGCCCGGCTGGGGTGAGTGAAGGAGGCAACAAATTGATGTGTTTCCCTCACATTGATTGTCTCTTCCCCCTTTCTTCCACTGTCTCTAAAAATTGATGGGGAAAAAAATATCCTCAGGTGAGGATGAACAAATAATAATAATAATCATACTATAAAAATAATGCTATAGGAAGTTGCACACAATCATAGCAGTCAGGGTCCCAAGAGGAACCTTGACACACTCAAATGGCACACTCAAATGGGAGTCATGGCACACTCAAATGGGAAGAAATCTAGAAGGGATTAATAAAAGGGCTACTTACAAAGCTAAGGGCAGAGTGCAGAGGGAAACACGAGGGGCAGCAATAACCTAGGACTAGTAGCAGCATTATCACAGTCCTCGGAGGATGCAGGGAGAGCAGGGCAGCGACTAGAGTGAGATGAGGGAGACAGCTATGATGCAAAATTCGAGAAGGTATTCACTTTCATGGCTGTGCAAGTGAGAGAGCATGCCCTCTTCCATTTTTGCAGCCCATGTGCCTCCCTCAATGCATTGCTGTCTGAGCCCTGGGGGAGGAAGCTGTTAAAAGAATCTGGGGGGGTGAAACCGGTTTGGCTCAGTGGATAGAGCATTGGTCTGCAGACTGAAAGGTCCCAGGTTTGATTCCGGTCAAGGGCATGTACATTGGTTGCGGGCACATCCCCAGTAGGGGGTGTGCAAGAGGCAGCTGATCGATGATTCTCTCTCATCAATGTTTCTAACTCTCTATCCCTCTCTCTTCCTCTCTGTAAAAATTCAATAACATATATATTTAGAAAAAAAAATCTGGGGGGAGGGGGAAATAAGATAATCCTACAGAGAAGCCTGCTCAGAGAGGAGCAGGGGCTTTTAATAGGGGGCCACAGGTAGCCCAAGGTGACCCCACAGGGTGGCTGCCTGAGATAAATACCCTCACAGTCCTCCATCCTCTGATCTCCTGTAGGGTTTCTCCTCACCACACCCATCCAGAAGCCAGAGGGCAAGACTGCTCCACAGACATCCTCCAGGGCATCCAGCAAGGCAGGGAAAGGTAGAGTGGATCCAAGGGGTACAGAGGTGCCCAGTAGAACATCACAGAACGAAGCAAAATGAGCAGGTTCCAAACCAGCAGCTACAATCTCTCGACTGCATCCTTTTCTCTTGTGCGTGGTTTACTCTCGGGTTGTTTGGCACAGTCACACCCTCTACAGGCTTGTAACTAGGAGCAACAGGCTTGCAAACAGTAATAGAAACAGAGCCACTTTATTTTCCCTTTTTATTGAATTAATTGGGCTGACACTGGTTAACAAAGTTATACAGGTTTTAGGTGCATAACACATCATCTGTGTTGTGTGGTGTGTGTTGTGTGTTCACCACCCCAAACCAAGTCTCCTGTCACCACCATTTATGTCCCGTTTGTGCACATCCACCTCCCCCGCCCTCCTCCACCCACTGTTGTCCATGTCCATGAAGTCTCTCTCTCTCTCTCTCTCTCTCTCTCTCTCTCTCTCTCTCTCTCTCTCTCTCTTTCTCTCTCCCTCCACTCCCACAACCCAGTCCCCCAACCCACCCCCTGACAGCTGCCAGGCTGCTCTCTACCTAAGAGTCTGTCTCTATTCTGGCTGTTAGTTCATTTTGTTCTTTAAATTCCACATCTGAGTGGAATCATATGGCATTTGTCTTCCTCTGACTAGTTTAGTCCACTTGGCATAATGTTCTCCTGGTCCATCCATGCTGTCGATAAGGGTAAGATTTCCTTTTTGTTTGTTTTTTTTGGTGTTTTTACAGCTGAATAGTGCGCCACCATGCCAACGTGCCACAGCTTTCTTATCCACTCACCTACTCACTTGGGCTCTTCCACTGGCTATTGTACTAGTAAATGAGGCGTCCATGAACGTAAGGGTGAATGTGTTCTTTTGAATCATTGTTTTGGATTTCTTCTGATAGGTTCCCAGAGATGGCATCGCTGTGTCATAGGGCAGTTCCATTTTTCACTTCTTGAGGTAATGCCATACTGCTTCCCACAGCGGGTGCACCAATCTGCATACCCACCAACAGTGCACAAGGGCTCCCTTTTCTCCACATCCTCGCCAACACTTGTTGTTTATTGATGATAGCTATTCTGACAGGTGTGTGATGGTACCTCGTTGTGGTTTTAATTTGCCTTTCCCTGGTGATTAGTGATGTTTTCATCTATCTATTGGACATCTACTAGTATATGTCCTCTTTAAAGAAGTGTCTACTCAGGTCCTTTACCCATGTTTTTATTGGATTGTTTGTGTTTTTGGTGTGGAGGTGTATAAATTCTTTATAAATTTTGGATATGAACCCCTTATTAGATGTGTCATTGGTGACTATGTTCTCCCATTCAGTGGGTTGTCTTCTCGGTTTGGTGATGCTTTCCTTTGCTGTGCAAAACCTTTTTAGGTTGACATAGTCCCATTGGTTTATTTTTTATTTTGTTTCCCTTGTCCAAGGAGAAATCTCTGCAAAAATATTGCTACAAAATTGTCTAAGATTTCACTGCTTATGCTTTCTTCTAGGATTTTTATGGTTTCCATTCTTACATTTAAGCCTTCAATCCATTTTGAGTTTATTATTGTGTATGGTGACACAAATTTTATTTCTTGAAAATTTTTCAACACCATTTATAAACAGACGTTACCCCATTGTATATTTTCACCTCCTTTGTTAAATGTTAATAGACTATAAAAAGTGGAGGTTTATTTCTGGGCCCTCTATTCTGTTACATGTTTGTTTTTATGCCAGTACCATGATGTTTTGATTACTACGGTCTTGTAGGATAGTTTGATATCCAATAGAGTGATTCCTCCAACTTTGTTCTTCTTCCTCAAGATTGCTGTGGCTATTCCAGGTCTTTTGTGGTTCCATATACATTTTTTGGAATATTTGTTTTAGTTCTGTGAAATACACCATTTGTATCTTAATAGGAATTGAGTTGAATCTATAGATTGCTTTGGTTAGTGTAAACATTATAATGATGTTAATTCTTCCTATACATGACCATATGTATAGGAAGAATTATATACTTCCACTTATTTGTATCTTCTTCAATTCCTTTCTTCAGAGTCTTATAATTTCTTGGTTAAATTTATTACTGAAATTTTATTCTTTTCAAAGCAATTGTGAATGTGATTGTTTTTTTAGTTGCCCTTTCTGATAGTTCATTATTGGTGTATAAAAATGAAACTGATTTCTGGATATTTATTTTGTATTCTGCTACTTTACTGAATTCATTTATCAGTTCTAATAGTTTTTTGGTGGGATCTTTATGGTTCTCTATGTACAATATTATGACATCTGCAAATAAGGACAGTTTTACTTTTCTAATTTGGATGCTTTTATTTTATTTTTTCTTATCTGATTGCTGTTGCTAGGACTTCCAGTACTATCCTATAAAATAAAAGCCTAATATGCTAAGTGTCTAGTCGTTGGTTGTCCGCTCAACCAATCAAAGCATAATATGCTAATGATATAGTAAGGCTGCTCAACCACTTGCTATGACATGCACTGACCATCAGGGGGCAGATGCTCTGACCAGTAGGTTAGCTTGTGGTTGGGGTCCAGCCAATTGGGACTGAGCGAGATGGGCCAGACACACCCCGGAGCCCTTCTGCAATCCCTCCCTGGCTGGCCAACTTCCCACACCTCTCCTTGGCCCCTATTGTGGGGTCCCTCGGCCTAGCCTGTGCCCTCTCACAATCTGGACTGACAGACCCTTCCCCCTACCCCAGTGCACGAATTTCATTCACTGGGCCTCTAGTGTTGAAAAAGAGTGGTGAAAGCAGATATCTCTGTCTTGTTTCCAATTTAAGGGAAATGCTTGCAGTTTTTGCCCATTGAGTATGATGTTGGCTATGGGTTTGTAATATATGGTCTTTATTATGTTGATTTACGTTCACACTATTCCCATTTTGCTGCGAATTTTTATCACAAATGGATGCTGCATTTCATCAAATGCTTTTCCTGCATCATGTGGTTTTTATCCTTCATTTTGTTTGTGTGATGTACCACCCTTATTGTTTTGTGGATATTTTACCAACCTTTCATCCCTGGAATAAATCTTGCTTGATCATGGTGTATGATCTTTTTAATGTATTGCTGGATTCAGTTTGCTAATATTCTGTTGAGGATTTTAGCACATATGTTCATCCAGATATTGGCCTATCCTTTTCTTTCTTTGTAGTGTCATCATCTGGCTTTGGAATTAGGATAATGTTGGCTTCAGAAAATAAGCTTGGGAGTCTTTCCTCTTCTTGAATGTTTTGAAATAGTTTGAGAAAGTTGTTAATTCTTTGAATGTTTGGTAAAATTCACCTGTGAAGCCATCTGGCCCAGAACTTTTCTTTATTGGGAATTATTATTATTACTATTATTATTGCCCCAATTTCATTAGTTGTAATCTGTCTATTCGGATGCTCTAATTCTTCTTGATTCACATTTGGAAGACTATATGTTCTTAGAAATTTATCCATTTTTTCAAGATTGTCCAATTTGTTGGCATATAGTTGTTCAGAATATTTTCTTACAATCCAAATGTATTTTTTTAATTTATTGATTAAGGTGTTACATGTGTATGTAACTCATTAATCCCTTAATTCTTTGGTGTTAGCTGTTATTTCTCCCCTTTCATTTCTGATTTTATTTATTTAGGTCCTCTCCTCTTTCCTTCTTGATGAGGTTTATTTTTCTATCTTGTTTATTTTTCTAAAGAACAGCTTTTGGTTTCGTTGATTATTTGTATAGTTTTTTAGATTCTATTTTGTTTATTTCTGCTCTAATCTTTATTATTTTCAACCTTTTACTCACTTTGGGCTTTGTTTGTGATTCTTTTTCTAGTTCCTGTAAGTATGACGTTAGATTGTTTGAGATATTCCTTGTTTCTTGAGGTGGGCCTGTAATGCTATGAGTTTTCCTCTCAGGACTATTTAAGCTGTAAACTATAGATTTTGGGTTGTTGTGTGTTCATTTTCATTTTTTTCAAGGTATCTTTTGATTTCTCCCTGATTTCATTGTTAACTCATTTACTGTTTAGTGTTTGTGTGTTTTTCAATTTTTTTCTTGTGATTAATTTCTAGTTTCATACCATTCTGGTCACAGAAGATGCTTGATATGATTTCAATCTTCTTAAATTCAATCTTCACAACAATCCCAAATTTATAGTTCACAGCTTAAATAGTCCTGAGAGGAAAACTCATAACATTACAGGCCTACCTCAAGAAACAAGAAATATCTCAACTGAGACTTGTTTTGAGTTCTTGACACGTGGTCTCTCCTAGAAAATGTTCAATATGCACTTGAAAAAACTGCATATTCTTCTGTTTCAAGGTGAAATGCTCTGAAGGTATCAATTAAATCCATCTGATTTAATATGGTCATTTAAGATAACCATTTTCTTCTGGATTTTCTGTCCAGAAGATATATCCATTGATGTCAATGGGGTATTAAAATCCCCTACTATAAGTGTATTATTGTCAATTTCTCCCTTTATGCCCATCAAGATTTGCCTTACATATTTAGGTGCTCATATGTTGGGTGCATGAATGTTTACAAGGGTTATATCCTCTCATTGAATTGTTCCCTTTATTATGTAGCGTCCTCCTTTGTCTTACAATAGCCTTTGTTTTAAAATTTATTTTGTCAGATATAAGTATTGCTACCACAACTTTTATTCCCTTTCAATTTGCATAAAATATGTTTTTCCATCCTTTATTTTTACTCTGTATCTTTCATTCTGAGGTGAGTATCTTATAGACAGGTGGGTTTTTTGAATATACGGGTCTTGTTTTCTTATCCATTCAGTTGCTCTGTGTCTTTTGATTGGAGCATTTGTGACATTTTCATTTAAAGTGATTATAGATAAATACTTATTGCCATTTTATTCTTTTAACCATGTTCCTCTTTTTTGTGTGTATTTTCCCCCCATTCTCCTCCTCCTCCTTTTCCTTCTCCTCTTCGTCTTGTTCCTCCTCCTCTTTTTTTTTCCTCCTCTTTAAAGCAGGCGCTTGACATTTCTTATACTGATTTGGTGATAACAAATTCCTTTAGCTTCTTCTTGTCTGAGAAACTCTCTTCCTCTTTAAATTTTAAATGATAGTCTTGCTGGCTAAAGTAGTCTTGGTTGTAGGTCTTTGCTTTTCATTACTTTGTATATTTCATGCCAATCTCTTCTGTCCTGAAATATTTATCTTGAGAAATGAGTTGAGTCTTATGGGAGCTCCCTTCTCAGTAACTAACTGGCTTTCTCTTGATGCTTTTAAGATTCTCTCCTTTTATTTAATCTTTGCCATTTTAACTATCATGTATCTTTGTGTGGCCTCTTGTTTGGGACTCTGCATTTCCTGGACTTTTGTGTCTTTTTCTTTCACCAGGTTAGGGAAGTTTTCAGTCATTATTTCTTCAAATGAGTTCTCCATACCTGGCTCTTCTCTTTCTGGTACCCCTATAATGTAAATGCTGTTATACTTCAGTTGTTTCAAAGATCCCTTAAAAGGTCCTAATTTAAAAAAAAATGTTTTGCTGCTCTAATTGAGTGCTTTTTTCTATCTTGTCTTCCACATCACTGATTCAGTCCTCTACTTCATCCAACCTATTGTTTATTCCTTCCAGTGTATTCTTCATTTCAGATATTTCATTATTCATTTGTGACATTTTTATGGTTTCTATGTCCCCTTTCATGCTGTTGAGCATCCTTATAACCATTACTTTGAACTCTGTATCTGATAAATTGCTTGCCTCTATTTCATGTAGCTCTTTTTCTGGAGATTTCTCCTGTTCTCTTATTTAGGGCCTGTTTCTTTGTCTCCACATTTTGGCTGCCTCTTTGTGTTTGTTTCTATGTATCAGTAGATCTGCTATCACTCCAAGTCTTTATAGGTTGGCCTTGTATAGTCAGTGTTCTGTGGGATCCAGTGGTGAAATCTCCTTAAACACCTGATCTGGGCATTCCAGTAATGTTCCTTGCGTGGATTATATGGGCCCTTGTGTTGAAACAAGGAGCAATGACCGTTGAATAGGCCTGATGCAACCTTGTTTCAAAAAAAAAAATATTTGCAAAGATAACAAGAAATCAGATATTATGACTCCTAGGTCATATAGCCTAGGTGTGTCGTGGACTATACCATCTAGGTTTGGGCAAGTGCACTTTGTGATGTTTGCACAATGATGAAATAACCTAAGGATGAATTTTTCAGAATTCAGCCCTGTTGTTAAGCAACACAGGACTATACTTCAATCCTCTCCCTCAGCCCATCAGCTGCATCTATACTTTCCCATGTCTTTAATCTCTCCCTTCCAACTTGATTCTTTCTACCAACACTTAAGTATGGTTAAGTCTCTTCCACCTTAACATCCCTCTGTAGTGGATGCTGCGATTCATAAGCCCAGGCCCCTTCTGGACTGAGGCATTCATTCTTCTAGCTGCCAGGAGTGTCAGCTGCCCACAGCTCACAGCTCAGTCCCGCTCTGGAATTGCCCATGAGAGCTGCCTTGCTCAAGGTGACACCCATTTTAAGGTTGCTCAAGATTTATTTTAAACAGATATAGTAAGACATGCAGACATGGAGATGACTGTCATGAAGGAAGAAGCTTATACTCACAGATCCCTAGAAACAGAATACACAGCACATCACGCAGGGCCACACAGATTAATACCTGCCTTGGTCACGGGCAGAGGGAATGAGGGGGACATGTGGACAGGAATTTCTATTATGGTTTCCATGGGGAAAGCAAGGCAAAGCAGAGTATTATGGTTTTCCCATGGAAACCATACTAGTGTAAGCTAGCCTGGTGCCTGACCCTGGGGTGACTGGAACAGGTGGACAGTGGCTCCCAGGGTTAAGTGCCCCTTGAGTGTGAGCGGTATGGACTCTGGACTGATTGGTTTGTAAATGAAAGTTCTGCTCACAGGAGAGTTCCCTTCTATCTCTTGGAACTGCTAGCCCTGGTAGGCGCAGACTTTAGGATCAGCAAGAACCTGAGATCAAAACATCAGACAAGCCGAAACCGGTTTGGCTCAGTGGATAGAGCGTCAGTCTGTGGACTGAAAGGTCCCAGGTTAGATTCCGGTCAAGGGCATGTACCTTGGTTGCGGGCACATCCACAGTAGGGGGTGTGCAGGAGGCAGCTGATCGATGATTCTCATCGATGTTTCTAACTCTCTATCCCTCTCTCTTCCTCTCTGTGAAAAACAAAACAAAACACCATCAGACAATAAAATGGTATGATTAATACATGTTGTAAAGGGCCAGCCTCCTTTGCCTGGATTCTGAGGTAACTCTGAAGGGCCATCATCACTCCCAGAGCATTGCTGAGGCCTATGTATCCCTGTGTCACAGTCCAACTTCTTTCTCCATTCTGGCATGCTGCCCCCAACACTTCCTGCCTGCAGACCTCCACCTAGCATCTGTTTCCCAGGGAACTGACTTAATGTCTTAGTCTCTTACCGCCATACCCCCACTGACCATCACCAACCTCTCCCCTTCACAGCCAAACTCCTCTCCTCACAGTCTCACTTCTACTATTGACGCCACTCTTGGCTCAGCTGTTCTCAAACTTGAGCACAAATCGGGAGCATGTGGAGGGTGCTTGTGAAAACACAGGCTGTGGGACTCACCTCCGAGTCTCTGGTTCAGCACATGTGAAGGGCGGCCCAGCGATCTGCTGCTCCAGCATGCTCCTACGTTCGAGAAGCCCATGCATTAGCAGCCCCCCAGTGCCGTCAGGGTGAGGTCCTGATGTGACTTCCTCCCCCACGAGGCCCTTCCCCACGTGACTTCATTCCCCCTGCCTGCCTCATCTCTCTCCGCCTGTCTGTCAGCAGTCCCTCTGCAGTGGCTGTAGCTTCTCATGGCGGTGAGCTCTCCCTGTCGTCTCTGGGCCTTTGTGCATATGTTGTGTGCTCTGCCCGTGCTTCCTCTGTCTGTATTTCTTACCCCTGCCTGGCTAGCCCCTTTCATCTTCCTGTTCCTTCTCAAGTCCCTTCTCCAGGGGAATCGTGATCCTCTACCTGCCTCCCTTCATAGAGTGAGTGTAAAAATAAATACTGGGGGAAGCAACTCTCTTTGGTTATAAAAATGCCCCCTCCTCCTAGCTGAGGCTAAAATGGAAAAACAAAAAACAAAAGAAGAAGCCACTATGGGGAGTGCTGGGCGCACTGCTGGCTCCTGTGAGGACAGTGGGGGAGAGGCTGCAGGAAGAGGGGCCCATGGCAGGTTTACCCTGCTCCCTCCGGCATTATCACCCCCCCTCAGTCTCTCAGCCCCCACTTCTCTCCGCCCCTCCCACACCCCACCACTGGGGTCAGATGAAACCCACCCCCCCCCCACCCCGTGCACCAGGCCTCCCAGGGGAGCCACCTCATGACTGGCAGTTCCAGCCAGCTCTGGGGGGAGTCATGTGATCACTCTCGTGTATGACAAGCTCCCCGGAGTGATGCTTTGAGGGGTGACCTTGCTGCTCAGGGCAGAACCGACTCTTTGTGAGTTTGTGATGTGCGTGGTTGGGGCTGCTTCCTGGGCCAGGGGTGCCGGTGGGAGGCGGGGGCAGGGGCCGGCTCACTCTTTCTCTGCAGATATTTGGCCCGAGTTCTCCAGCCCAGGTTACGTAACACCTGAGGAGAACTCCACTCCGTCACCCACACCTCTTCCCTTTCTGCGGAGCGGCTCACAAGCCAGCTGCTTCTCAGAGAACGTCTATTTTGGGAGCTGTTTTCATTTGACCTATATTAAGCACAGTCACAAGGCAGAGGCAAGTTGCAGGGTGCAGAGTGGCCTGCTCGCTGTTGGTGCTTGTTCAGTGTCACGGGTGAGAAAACCAGACTAGCAGGTGCTCAGAGCTCAGGAGCTGAGACTCAAGTGGCCCAGGGGCCTCGCCAGGGCATCAAGTGACAGAAAACGTGAGGCTTGGGCAGTCTACCTGGAACTAGCCCAGGCCCAGGCCCCCTTCCTGTTCCACAATTCTGATTTGCCTTCCCCCCCGGGGTCTCTGCAGCACTGGTCTGCGAGAAATGTAGGTTCCCTGTAGGCCTAGAATCCACCAGGACAGGCCAAGAAGAGTCCAGGCCTGTGAAATGTTAGCAGAGTTTTAATTCCCCTCCATCCGGAATTCTCCTTCTTGAGTTAATAATTAAATCGTATGACCAGCAGGGGGAGAGAAAGGGCTGCTGGGAGCCATCTGTGCACAAACAGGTACTACTCCTCTGGGGTTCCCAGCACTTTGAGGGCCGAGGGTAAAATGACAACAGAAATTACCCACTAGGTACCCCACTCCTCCCTCTTCAAATGGGGGTGTCTCCTGGAGCACAGTCTTCTCTCCTGAGCCTCTTCTAATCGTCTCCCAGGAAACAGGTCTGATTTCAGAGTCTAAACCTTTGCCCAGTGCTGCTGACCCCAAAACCTACATCTCTGGTGCCTCCTCTCTCCTGAGAGTCCAAGTCCCCGTCTCCAAACAGCTGTCCCACTGAGTCGGCACTTTCAGACATTTCAGAGCAGAACGGCACACCTGCTCCGCACCCAAACCAGCCTCTCCCCGTGGATGCAGCTGCTGGCCTGGCACGTCCACAAGCCCCATGCTATCGCTACCCTAGGGTAGAATGGACCCTGGTGGAGACTCCTCTAGCCAGCTGGGAAGATGCTGATGTTGCATCCCCCTAGAACTGCTGGGAGAGAGTCATGGCTTTGTGCCATGCAGCAGACGGCCAGCTTCCTGCTGCCAAAACCCTTGTCATCGAGTTGGTGGAGGACTCCCCTCGAGATGCTGAGCTAACCCTGCACACCGAAGCCATCACAAGACTCCCACCGGAGCTGGCTGGAAGCACCTGAAGAAGCGGGGAGGTGACACCCCGGGAGAGTTGGTGGCTGGTGTCGGTAGCTGTCCTTGATGAGGAGGGAGAGGGACAGAGAGTCGAGGGCTACAGAGGCCGAGGAGAGCTGGACAAGGGGGTGTGAGCCAACCAAGAGGAAATTTAAAAACTTGAGATTGGCCTTGAGGTGTGGCAAAATGAGGATGGAGGAAAGAATGGATAGCATATTCCAGGCAGGAACACAGCTCTGAGAAGAAGGATAAGGCACAGGGCATGTGGGGTGATCTGGGGATATAGCAAAGGGTGGTTTAGGACAAGAAGGTGAAACAGCACGAGGAGGCTTGAATTCCAGCGTGTCATTCCAGCTGGGTGAGCCTTTCCTTCCTCTTGTCTCTTGTTCCTTCTCATTCTCTGTGGCATGCCAAATCTTGATGTCCCATCTCCCCCAGTAGAAGCTGTAAAACTCCATGGACTAAGACTGAGACGGCCACAGACAGAGGGCTGTCAACAACCCAGCTCGCCTTGCCTCCCAGTCTTCGAGCACTCTGTCTCCCAGGACACCCAGGCAGTAAATACTTGAGTAGGGCCTCCTCTCTCCAGGGCGGGATGCCTGGGGATAAAGAAGCCAGCACCAAAGGACCAAAGGAAAGGATCATGGAAGCGAAGTCAAACAGAGGCAATTGAAGGATTTGGGAAGAAAAATCCATTTTGCTTCATCAAGGAATAAAGAAAATGCAATATAATTTTCTACCCAAAGAGATGCCAAAAAGAAAAATAATGGAGCCCAGTCGGTATGGCTCAATGATTGAGCATTGACCTTTGAACCAGGAGGTCAAGGTTTTATTCCTGGTCAGGGCACATGCCTGGGTTGCAGGCTCGATCCTAAGTAGTATACAGGTGGCAGCCAATCAATGATTCTCTTTCATCACTGATGTTTCTATCTCTCTCCCTCTCCCTTCCTTTCTCTGAAATCAATAAAACTATATCTATTAAATAAATAAGTAAATAAATAAATAAATAAATAAAATGGAAAAAACCTCAATAAAGGAGATATTGTCATAGGAAAATGACTTTCACCCCATAATCTCAGTACTCAGCACTAGTAGGTGCTCAATAAACACTAGTTAAAAGAACAAATTTGCAAAGAAAGAAGCAAATCGCAGGTTGGTGCCAGGAGAATTGGTTAATTCCATGAAATATTCAGTTAGTAATGTAAGACAATTGTTAAGCAAGTATGAATAAGCAAATAGCTATAAAAGATATTTAGGGACGACTCAGGAAATATGAAAAACAACTGGGTAGTAAATGACATTAGGGAATTTTTGTTAATTTACTTAAGTGTGATAATGTTTTTGTGGTATGTAGAAAAATGTCTTTTTTGAGGAAATGCATATTAAAGTACCTAGTTGTAAAGTGTCAGGATGTCTACAAGTTATTTTGAAAAGTTCTGGCCCCAAAAAAGCATATACTAGTTTTAAAAAAATGCTAACAATTGTTAATCGAGGTAATGGGAATATGAGTATTTATTGAACTTTTTGTTCAATTTTTCGGTATGTTTACAAATATTTACAATAAAAAGATTAAAAATATATATATGTCACACAACATGAGGCTAGAAGAAACAAAAGAAAATAAGTCTTTTAATATATATATAATATTATTAATATTATAATATTATATATATAATATATATATATGCCTAAGCAACCATTACTAGTTGACCAAATGACCAGTTGACTGGTCGCTATGACATGCACTGACCACCAGGGGGAAGACACTCAATGCAGGAGCTCCCCCCTGGTGGTCAGTGCACTCCCACAGCCAACCTCCAGCAGCCACCCAACCTCTCGAGGTCCCTCCCCCTGGCCAGCTGGCCAGCCCCAATCAGCCCTGATTGCCAGCCAAGGCAAGGGACCCTACCAGTGCACAAATTCATGCACTGGGCCTCTAGTTGATAAATAAAAAAATTTAAAAATGTATTAAAAGCAAATAATGTGGAAACAGAAGAACTGAAAACAATTCCCACATCAGCAAAGCAAAAGACAACCTACCAAATGGGAGATGTTCACCAGTGACACAGCCCAATATGGGGTTAATATCCAAAATATATAAAAAACTCATACCACAACCTAAAAAAAAAAAAATTCTATTAAAAAATGGGCAGAAGCCGAAACCGATTTGGCTCAGTGGATAGAGCATCGGCCTGCGGACTAAAAGGTCCCAGGTTCGATTCAGGTCAAGGGCATGTACCTTGGTTGCAGGCATATCCCCAGTAGCGGGTGTGCAAGAGGCAGCTGATCGATGTTTCTCTCTCATCGATGTTTCTAGCTTTCTATCCCTCTCTTCCTCTCTGTAAAAACTCAATAAAATATATTAAAAAATGGGCAGAAGACCTGAATAAACATTTTTCCAAAGAAGACATAAGGTGGCCAATAGACATGAAAAAATGCTCAACATCACTAATCATCAAGGAAATAAACACAAGTTAAAACCACAATCAGATATCACCTAACACCTGATATAATGGCTGTCATTACCCTATAATAAAAGGGTAATATGCTAATTAGACTGGACAACTTCTGGATGTCATTCCAGACGTCCTTCCTGACGAGGCCGAGGCCGGAGGGAAGCCATCCAGGTCCCAGATGCCAGCGGGCAGCCCGGGGGAAGCCAGCCGGTGGCCAGAGGAGGGAAGCCTGGGTCCCAGGGCTGGAAAGAAGCCGGTGCTGGCAGCCGGGGGAAGGAAGGCCTACTCTTGCACGAATTTTCATGCATGGAGCCTCTAGTATATCAATAAACAACAAATGTTGGCAACAATGTAGAAAAAAGGGAACCCTCGTACACTGTTGGTGGGATTGTAAATTTGTGCAGCCACTATGGAAAACAGTGTGGATTTCCCTCAAAAAATTAAAAATAGAACAAAAGCAATTCCACTCTGGGGGTTTATTTGAAGAAATCTAAAACATGAATTCAAAAACACACCTGTGCCCCTCTGTTCACTGCAGCATTATTTGCCCTAGCCAAGATAGCACACCAATAGATGCACACCAATAAATGACTGGATAAAGAATATGTGGTTCATATATACAATGGAATATTACTCAGCCATTTAAAACAGTGAAATATTGTAATTTGTGACAACATGATGGACCTAGAGCATAGTATGCCAAGTTTAGTAAGTCAGACAGAGAAAAACAAATACCATATGATTTTGCTTACATGTGAAAGTTAAAAAAATAAATAAATACACAGAAACCAATCATAAACAAAGGGAACAAATTAATGGTCACCAGATGGGTAGGGAGTTGAAAGGATGGGTGAAAACATAAAAGGGATTAAGAAGTACAAATAGTCAGTTATGAAAACAATCTAGGGGATATAAAGTACAGAATCAGAAATACAGTCAATAATATTGTAATAACTATATATGGTATCAGATGGGTACTAGATTTATTGGGGTGACCACCTAGTAAGGTATATAAATGTCCAATCACTATATTGTATACTTGAAACTAATATAATATTGTATGTCAACTGTAATTGAAAAATAAAATTTAAAAAGTTTGTTTCCATATTTATTTTGTTTTCTAAAGTTAATATTTGCATGTTCTCTGCCTATATTTATTTGCTAAAAAAAATTACTTGTAAATTAGAGTCCTCCAGATTTTAAATACTCAATTGTTACATTAGAATATTTTTTAGGACAGTGAAAAAGTGTGTATTTATCTTACCAGTGAGAAGATAAACAAGAACTCATTTAATCAGGACAATTTTGATTGTTATCCTAGCTATCTTCAAAGTAAAAGTTTGAACTAATGTCCAACACCAAGTTTTCTTAAAAAACAAACTCTGTGGATATTGAAAATTGGACCTCTAAATTCCAAGGAATCTAATCTTCTAACACATTTGTGTGAAGTCTCAAACACTGTAGAGATTCCAAATTACAACTTTGTAATGCAACTTAATTACATTAAGTGCATCTCACTCCACAGCTATGACCCCAAAACAACATTTTAAAAAATTGTTCAAATCTCCTATATTTAACCTTCTCTTTTCACCAGAGCCACAAAAAAAAAAAAAGAAAGAAAGAAAAAAGAAAGAAAGAAACCACTCAATGGCTTTAAGCTGCTCCTTCTTTCAAGTGGGGCACATCATCTGTTTGTAGAGATTAAAGCAAAGGAAATTGTTCACCACTTTTCCGACTTTAAACGACTTACTGATTTCCCTCTGAGATTTATAATCATTTCCCCCAATTCTACTGCAGGATATATACAAGGTCTGCTTGTCAGAATCTCTTTTTTTCCTTACAATCTCACTTCCTATGGTAAAGTATGCCCGGCACAATGCAGGCCATAACTAGTTCCATGAGTGTCTGTTGACTGGAGTTGGTGCACCTGCTGGTATAAGTGAAATGTCTCTTTAACTCTGGTTGTGTGACGTTGTTTTTCAACCTGTGGTGAGGTTTATGGCTGAGATGTCTGAAGCAGAGCCTGGGGCAAGTCTGGAGGAGCTACCCTCAGCGCAGGAGCCTCTTAGACTGCAGTGACCTCCAAAGAGGACATAAGATGGCCAATAGACATCCCTCCCCTCTCCCCTCTCTTCTTCAGTTAGATGGAGCCCTGAGATGCTCTCCTCCACAGGGCAGACCCCTGCAGATGGGTCCTAGTAGGCTGGTGTTGAGAGCTGAGTGGAATCAGTCACCACTGCAGTCCCTGCCAGGAATTCACAGCCCGGGCTGATGCAGGCTCCTCCTTCCAGGACTTGGGTGGGGGAGGGGAGGGGAGGGCAAAGGGCCTAAGAGACAGCAGGTGGGTCCCATCCACAGCTCCTGCCTCCTCCTACCTACCCCTCAAGCAACTCCATCTGCTCTACAGAGGCTGCAGAATGAGCAGCGCCCGCCCCGGCTGGCACACCCGCACAGGAAAGTGCCAGCTTTTCCAGAGGAGGCCAGGCCTACGCTGGCCCTGGGCCCAGTCAGCTGAGCTCCAGCCGCAGCGGCACCAAGCTGCTCAGCCCAGGCGGCCATAACCCCACCGTTTCCACTCAGGTGCGCGGCGCCTCGTGTAACCCAGGCCTCCCCAGTGGCTTTCAAAGGCCCTGGTCTATAAATGGGGGTGTCTGTCCCTGGAGAGGCTACGCGCTGGGGCCTGGACAGGCATTTACTTCGTCAACAGAGCTGGAGGAGAGAAGCCTCCCCGTGCTCCCGTGACCTCTGGTCCTGTCTTCTCACCATCCCACCTACCCAGGTGCAGGAAGTTCAAAGGCCAGTGGGTTGGCCATCATCTCTGTGCTGGCATGCAGGCCAAGGGAGGCTTGGCCAAGATTGCAATGTCTGTTTTAGAATCTCTCCCCCAGCCGGCCATGGCCCTTCCTGTCACTCCTAGATTCCCAAGTCCTTCTTTTTTCAAAATATATTTTACTTATTTTTTACAGAGAGGAAGGGAGAGGGATAGAGAGTTAGAAACATCGATCAACTGCCTACTGCACCCCACCACAGGGCATGTGCCCGCAACAAAGGTACATGCCCTTGACCAGAATTGAACCTGGGACCTTTCAGTCCGCAGGCCGATGCTCTATCCACTGAGCCAAACCAGTTGGAACCCCCAAGTCCTTCTTATGTATCAGGTGGAACTATCTAACAAACTAGACTTTCCATTTTGTGCAAACTCCAATCCCCTGGTACGAACAGTGGCCTGCGATTGTGAGGTGCCTTCCGGCCTCAGTTTAGAGGAGGGGGATGGTTGTTTGGCTCTGCCTGCCTCATGCATGAGTGGGACTATAGACAACGTGCAGGTGTCAGCACCAATATGTAGACAACGTGTACAGCCATCCAGTGAAACAGAGTTCAAATAGTTTTGCTAAAAAGAACTGCAACTCTGAGGTTGATAGTTTGGGCCACAGAAGAGCATGAACGAAATGTGGAGGGGAGCAGCTTAAAAGCATCGGTTATGACCATCGCCAAAACCAACTACCGAAGCTTTTATTTTCTAAGGGAACAAGGTTTTTGGTGAAGGCATGATTTATTGATCATTTAACTGATTTTGCATTCCTTGGATGGTTCCACTAAATATACAATAGCACAATTGTTTTTCTGGAAGTTGAATGCGGTCATTTGGAATTAAGTTGCATTGTTGACAGTTGTAGACAGTACCCCTCCCATGATATGCTTATTCCAGCAGGTATATAAGTCTCTTACTGACCAAAGATATGGCCAGAAAGCCTTTCCACTGGCCAGGGTGATGGACATGATCTGGAATCTTCTTACCTGTGGAGAAGTTTGCTCCTAAATAACCAGTTATAATGTTGGGAGGCACACTGAACATTGAGAGCAGTGTGAAACACAATATTTTTTCTTTATTTACATTCTACTGTCTAAGTGTTCTACTATGAAACTATGTGATCAGAAAAAAATATATATAAAAAAAAGAATAGAATACTATATATATAGTGGTATACACATAAAATAATGATTATGTATTTTAGCTATTTCTATCTACTGGTGATGAAAATTGTCTTCGTTTTTTAATTTTTTCATATTTTCCAAGTTTGCTGCAGTTCTTAATAATTCTTATTAATGAAATTCTGTGAATTATAGAACCAGGGAAATATTCCTAAAGGAAAACCCTGTTTTTTCTTAAAAGCAAATTGATAAAATTGATAAAAATTGATAGAAATCAATTACAGTTGGAGATATAGAATACATTAAGTCATTAAGGAAATAAACAGGAGGCTGAATAGGGCCCCTCTGTTGGAGAGATAGGAGGTGGGGATGGGCAACTACACACGTGTAGCTTCAACCACGCAGTGCCTTGGTTATATTATACTTTTTAAGTTGAATAAGGGGTCACATTTATTTGGGCCCTTAGCATGTTTTGTAGGTTAGATGTGGGTAATATTTTACTGTACCATATACTAGTAGTACATTATCAAAAACGTCAATGACTACAATAGGAAACCGGCAGCTTATCCAAGCCTGTTAAGTGGCGTCCCTTTGACTTGAACTCTGACAGTCTGACTTGGGATTCCAAACGCCTAAGCCTGTCTGGTCATGACATAGTGTTGAAGGTGCTTTTAATTTGCAAAGAAAAATTGATCATTGGTGTGGGTATCAAGGCACAGACTCATTTCCTTACCCTCACCCTTTACTCCTCTGCATCTTCCCAAAAGATCCTGGTCCCCACAAGTGTAAGAGGGAGGGCGGTGAGAGGAGTGCTGGAAGATGCTTCCCTCGCGCCCCACACCCCAGATCTCCCTACCAAAGAGGAGACAGCGGCCAGACCCCAGGGCGTCACCTTCACTGACAGGCCAACTCCCTGACCTGGCGGACGGGTCCTCTCCCTAAAGCCACTCTTTGGGGCTGGACAGTGGTGTCAGGACTTTGCTTCCAAACTCCACTGAGGCTCTCCCTTGGCTCCGCCCCTTTTGTGCACTGGCAGGGGTCAGTGGAGCCAGCTGGCACACCTTTTACTTCTCAGCCAATCAGCTGGGAGGGACAGGGTGAGCTGTGGGTCCTGAGCCCTGGGCAGTGTGGAGAGGTCAGGGGTCAAGGACACTCCAGTGAAGGGGTGGAAAGAAAGTGGCCTTCTGGAGGAGTGGAGGAAGGAGAAACACACAGAACAGGGGGCCCCTTCAAGCTGCCTGTGGGAGGTGAGTGCTGTCAGGCTGCAGGCATCTGCTCTCCTTTCACTGCAGAGGTGCCTGATGGGGAGAAACTGGGGTGATGGCAGACCTGGGAGTAAATCCAGGTCTTCAGTTCCCAGCCAAGGCGCTGTCCTGACTACCCTCCCTCCCCCTCTCCACAACCTCGCCTGGGGCCAGCCCCTCGCTAATATTCAAAAGGGGGAGATAGCAGGGCTCACGCTCATAGGAGTGATAAAGAAACTTCATCAACCCAGTAATGAGGCTGTCACTCTTAACGCTCAAAATTAGGGGCCAGCAAGCCTTTCACACTCACAAAAGGGTACACTGAAGTCCAGAGATCCATTCTAAAAAGCACAAGGGCCTGTCTTGGTTTTGAACTCCGCGGCGCAGTGGTCATGGTGTTTCTGCAAGCTGCGGCGTTCCCACCCTCTGATTGCTGCCTGCTGCCAGCGAGCAGAAGCGCAAGAACGCCTGCCTGTCCACAGCAGCCCCCAAACACCAGCCTTGCGGGCTCGGCCTGCTTTCCCTCTCCACAACGCTATGGAGCGCCTAGCTCCGGGGGCCAGCCCTTGTCACCCTGGGGTGGAAGCAGCAGCGCTGCTCCCTGGCTCCAGGCCAGGTTTTCCAGATGTGCCTCAGAAGAACCCTGCTTGAAATTCCAAAGCAGTGTGGGTCGCCAGGGCCGAGGGGCCAGGGCAGAAGTCAGGCGGAGAGCCTGATGCCAGGCCCGTGTGTAGGGGTGAGGGGGGTGGAGGGGATAAGTGGTAGGGCCATTCCAAGAATGAGCACCTGTCCAAAGATGATTTTTATGGCCTCCAGGTGGCTGTGCACAGCCTTGGATGGAGAGGGAACTGACCAGGAGGCCAGCCTGTGGACCCCACTCCTGGCTACAGTAACCATGCCTCTCACCTGCCCCCCCCCCCCCATAGGCCGGCTTTGGATCCCAGCCCCTAAAATCCGAGTATTGTTTCCTCAGGCATTCACTCCCACTGACTTGGCCCAGGACACTCTTTCTGGACAGAGATCATGACAGGCCAGCTGGTCGGTCCCAAAGGGGAGGTAGGAAAAGTGCACGACTCACGCCCCACTAGACCCGAGATCACCCCCAGCCTTTCTCTGTGCTGGGTCAAGAGAGGGTTCTCTGAGCCCCTCAGCTGCCCCAGCTGCCCGACCTGGTCACTCCCAGCACTCAGAAAGTACAGTGGGCAGTTGCCAGAATGCGATCTCCTTGGAAGGAGGGAGGTGTGAAGGCAAAACAAGGGGTGAGTAGGTGAAGGAAGGAGCAGCAGCCACAAGACTGCGCCCGTCCCAGGACAGGGAGAGGGGATTCCACCTGGCGGGGGAGCATCAAGGGGGCTGTTTACAGGTGCCCTGCACCAGCAGCAGCCTGGCTTCTACTTTCCTCGGAACCTGGCCAGAAGAGAGGGGGAAGCACCCCATCGCTCAGCCCCTTTCATCCTTTCCAATCCCAGTGGCCCCTGGCCAGGACGGAGGGCCGTTATAGCCTGTAATTCTGGCCACCTTGGCCCTCAGGCCCACTCTGTCTTCGGCCCCTCCCCAACCTGAAGGGCAGCTGCCAAAACCAGGGACCTCCACTCTTCTGTTATCCTCATCTGGCCTTTGTGCCCCTTAATAGCTCCTCCTTCTCCCCTCTCCCCCCAACTCTGGAGCGCCCCTATCCTTCAGGCAGTGGGATCTATTTCTCCAAAAAGAAACTGAGCCCTGATACGGGCCCTCTCTTGCCCCAGCCCACCCAGTTTGTCCCTCTTTCTAGTCACATCTGCCAGGAACTGTCAGGCTTGCTCTAGAAATTCCTTCCCAGGCCGCAGAGATCCCCGGCCAGCCTGCTGTCACCTCCTTGCAAAGGAGTAGGTAAGGGAGGGAGCTCCCTTGGTTTTGGGAAGGGACCAGGCTGAGACCAAGACTTATTGGGACCTGGGGGTGTTCCTGGTAGGCTGGGGTAAGTCAGACCAGAGGCTGAGGCTGAGAGGTGGGCAGCCTGGGCCTTGGCAAAGGGAGAGAAGGGCGTGGCTCTCCCAGAAGTGTCAGCCTGGCTGAAAGGGACTGTGTGAGGTGACCATTTGAGCATTCAGCTGACCACGTTTGCAGTTAACCTTTGCCTGGACTCTAAGTTACAGAACTTTTATGTCTTCTCCCTGTGCCCTGCCTCTAAGACATATGTTCTTATCTTCAGCTTCAAGACCTGTCAGTTAGGGATAGATAGATAAATAGATATTCATGCTGAAACCAGTTTGGCTCAGTGGTAGAGCGTCGGTCTGTGGACTGAAAAGTCCCAGGTTCGATTCCGGTCAAGGGCATGTACCTTGGTTGCGGGCACATCCCCAGTAGGGGGTGTGCAGGAGGCAGCTGGTCGATGTTTCTCTCTCATCGACGTTTCTAGCTCTCTATCTCTCTCCCTTCCTCTCTGTAAAATATCAATAAAATATATTTTAAAAAACAGATATTCATATTATATATAACATATGCACATGTATATATATTATACTAGTATATGTACTAGAGGCCCAGTGCACAAAATTCGTGCAAGAGTAGGCCTTCCTTCCCCCTCGGTCGGCACCGGCTTCCCTCTGAAACCTGGGACCCAGGCTTCCCTCACAGCCCCAGCTTTGTCCAGAAGGATGTCTGGTCTAATTAGCATATTACACTTTTATTATTATAGATTAGATATTCTATCCACTGAGTTAGAAGCCCATGCCTTGAGGCATGAAAACATTTCCACATTCTGATTCCCTATGGGGCAAGGATTGTGGTGGGTGTGGGCTGGGACAGGGCTTTAAGACAAGTCTACTGGTCCATTCCTGTTTCTCTGCTCTCTGTGACCCTATAAGCCATGAGTCTCCTGTTGACCCTCCTTGAAGGCAGACCATGACATCAGATGACAGCATCCCACAGTCAGGATTTCAAAACTGTGGGGGATGGTCCCACAGAACCCGCTAGTTTCACGCATGAGAAAACTGAAACCCGGAGAGAAAGTCTGGCCCGGGGGCCTAGACACCAGCCTGACGGGGCCCACGCTTCCTGTGTGGCTTTGCCTGGCTGTTTTCTGCCCTGGGCCTCAAGTTTCTCATCTTTAAGGAAGGAGGGTTGTTTTTCTATGAATTATGAGCAACACGTTAATGCTTCAAAATCAGGCGCATCAGTTTCCTCTGAGCAGCTCTGAGCCAGCTGCCAGATTAGAACCTGGCTGTGTGGCTGCCCACTTTGCAAGCCTGGTGACTCACATCGCTTCTTGAAGCTTCAATGTCCTCATCCACCAAGTGGGGATCGCACCTCGGCGTAGGATTGTCAGGAAGTTTAAATGCAGTGGTTTGTATCGTCCAATACTGGGCATGCAATAAACTCTCCATAAATAATAATGATTGTTCTAATAATCATCATCATTATTATTAAACTTAAGCTCCTTGATGACTGGTCTCTAGCACAGGGTCTGGCATGAGATAAAACTTAATACATTGTGGACCAGTAGTTTTATTGCTAGCTCTACCCAGTGGCCAGATAAGTTTCTACTGAACGAGTATAAAAATCGTTTTTACATAAATGTTAAAGGCATGCTTTAAAATTAAATACTCATTGCATTTTGAAGTTATTTATTACCCTAGAGGCCCAGAGCACAGATTCATGCACCTTGAAAAGAACTGTGGGCCACGAGGGTGTGGTGGGCACAGGGATGGGTCTCTGCCCATACTCCATGCCCCACCAGGTCCCTCCTGCCATGGCCTCTGGTCTCCTGTCTGCCAGCAGCCCTGCTCTCGCTTCAGGTGCGAGCAGGGTTGGTCCTGACAGCAGGTGCAAACGCCATGTGGAACCACGGCGAGTGGGAGCAAAGAATTTTCAGTAACCACCAGAGGTGAGCCCCAATGACAGCCACTGGCACCCTGCCTTGGTCTGGCACCCCCACTCACCTGCTCCACTATCCCACCACCACGGCCAATTCCCACCATATTCCATGCTCTGCATCCTGCTGCCAGATCTCACCACATTCTGCGTGCGCCCTCTGGTGGTCAGCACACATCATAGTTACCGGTTGTTTGGTCTATTTGCATATTAGGGTTTTATATACACATAGATAGATGTTCTTACAAGCTAATATCTTTTTAAAGTATGATACTTTGTAAAACACTGTGTAATATGAAGTGAGAATTCTCATAATCCGTCTACAATATGTTAACAGGCATGTGATAACGGGAAGAAAAGAAAAATGAATGAATGAGCAAACGAGTCTCATTTTTTCCCAGAGGCCGGGGACAAGTGATCTGACTTGGGTCGCCTGGCAGGGCTGTCAGTGGGCCACGCCCCCTCTGCCCGCAGCACTTAGGGCAGGCCCAGGAGCAGAGTGCAGTCAGGACTGACAACCTGACAGTGCCTGGCCAGGTCTGACTAGAAGGAGGAACAAAACTGGACTGAAACCTCCGCGTACCTTGGCCCAGGTCCTCGGCGATGCCCGTGTGAATGGCGCTGGAGCCCTGTAAGCTCAGGGGTCTGGAGCCACTGGGTTTCCCTGTGGCGCGAGGAGAGTCTCCTGGTGGGGCACCTGCAGCCCTGGCCTCCACCCACTGCTCAGGCTCCCCCTAGGAAGAAGGAAAGGGCAGGTTGGGAGAAAGGCAGGGCAGCCAGGAACTTTCAGAGCCTGTCTTAGCCTGGGCTCCCACACTAAGTTGAGGCCCTGGTGGAACCCTGGACCGAGTTTCCAAGAAGCAGCAACCCGCCACCCCTGCCTCTCCGCCCAGGGACCTGCGCCACGGGCGGTGGAAGGAGCTGACCTGTTCCTCGAAAGCTTTCACCTCTGCCCACTGGCTCCCTGGCCCTCTGAGTCCCCGTGGCGGCTCCCTGGGGTCTGGTCTCCCCGGCTTCTCCCCAACTGGCTTCATGCCTTGCCCCAGGGCCCGGGAAACTGCGAATGGCCAGGCCCTGCAGAGCAAGCTTCGCCTGGGACCAGGGACATGGGACCCTCTGCACAGCCCTTCCCTCCTCTCAGCCATGTCCCTGGGAGGGGCTGCCGTTTTCCTGGGGTCGCTGGCTGGAGCCTGAGAGAGCTTCCAGTCAGAGAAGCCAGAGACAATGCAGTGGCCATAGGCCCCTCTCCTCTGCCACCTGGTCAGCATTCTCCGGCCGCCTTCCCGTCTAGGGTTGCCTGATGCGCATCAGCGCCCCCAGTGTTCTGGCTGTCTGCCTGCTTGCCACCCTCCTCTCCACCACCAAGCCAGAGCTGCATGCGTGTGCTTTTATAGAAATGTCTGCCAGGGAGGGAAGGGAAGAGAGAGGAGAGACTTGGAGAGACACAGAAGGGAGGAGAGGTGAGGAGGAGAGGAGACAAGAAAGGGGGCCTGTAAAGGCGGGTGGAGTGGGTCCCTGACGGGTCCCAGACTTTGTGGGGAGCACAGTGTGGGGAGCTGGGGGGCATTCTGCTCCTCTGGTTATAAAAGTCAGGGCCAGAGGCTCCCCAGATGTCCTCCAGGTCAACCTTCTGACTGTACTCAGGACCCCGAGAGGCCAGGAACCCGGATCCAGATTCCACTCCAGCATCTTTTACATCCTCTTTCTTGTGATGTTGGGGTCCCAGTACTAGGAAGGCTCCGGGCCTGGGGCCGAGGGTGCAGGGATGGGTCTGGCCTGGAGCCCCTCAAGGGGAAGTCAGGGTGCAGGTGAGGACCAGGTCCCTCCCTAGAATCACCCACAAAAGCCTTTCATCTGGCTCAAAAGCAGCTGCAACCCCCCAACTCAGCTCTGGTTACTGACGCACAGCAATGCCCAAGGGGAGGCTCAAGTTCAGGATAAGCTGACCTTGGCCAGAGCACTGCGTCCTCTAAGTATTTACTAAACAAGCCGTGTCCACGCAGTGGGGCAGCCTTATTTAAAGCAACCTCATTGCCACGGGGCGTGTTTTTAAGGTGGCCTATTTTGCGCCACCCATTCCTCATCCTGGAGCAGTAAACAGCATCCACATGCAGCCAGCCACCTCTGAGGGGCAACATAGACCTTCTCACCCCTAACATCGGTCGTTAGCCCTGTGAGCTGCAGGGGAACCAGCTTCCGAGGGGCAGGGTGGGTCAGAAGAGAGGAGACTGGCGACTCCTGGACACACACCTCCTCTGCCCCCTCTCCCACCCTCCTCCCAGCCCCCTCTAGAACACCGTGGCCATGTGGAAACTCACGGGGAACAGTTGGGGCTTTTTATAATCTTTATTTGTTGACAGTTCAGGCTATTTTTTTTCCATGCTGCAAGATGCTAATGCCTCATGAAAAAGTTGTGAAAAAAAAAGTCTATTTTGGGGTAATCAGCCTCCTCAGAGCTCCTCCTCCCTGCTCCGCATGGCTCCAGGAACGGCCTGCCCGCTGGGTCTGCAGCTTGCGTAAAGTGAAGGTTTAGTCCTGGACACACTGTGGCTGGGGGTGCATTTTTGCCCCCCTCGTGTGACTTTTCTGTTTATAAGAGAAGGCAGAAGCAGGACACCATCTAGCTTCTTTCTGCTGAAGGGTTACCTGGTGGTGATTTCCAAAGTGCCCTGTCCTAAGAAATCCACATCCCAGGAGACTCAGTGGGCCATGTGTCCCCCCAGGGCATTAGTGATGGTGGCGTTTCTGCTCTTTAAAGACATAAACCAGGTTTTTCTGCTTCAAAGCTGCAGTACATGGAGTATGCGGAGGCCTCAGCCAGCGGTGGCTCCCGGGGGGGCAAGGCCAGGGTAGAGGATCGTGGGTGCGTGGGCAGAGGGGCCTGCTCGCTCCTATGTCTACCAGTGGAGGCTCCGGCCAGACCAGATGGGGAGTGTATTCTTCGCTTCCTGCCTGAGCAGCCTTGCCGGCCCACAGTGTGGCCGCAGGAGGTCTGCAAGGGGCTGGCTGGGCTTTGAGGATCCCAAGCAGGATTCTCACTGTGTTCCTTTTACTGCCTCACCCTGTTTGTTTACTTGTCCAGGAGATCTCCTGGGCGCCAGCGTTGGCCGTAGATTTTCCAACCCAGCTTAGTTGGACACTCAGAAATTCCCACCCCAGCTTTGCCCATGTCTCCGGTGCCATCTGCTCCCCATAGGCAGCCCAGGTGACACAGACACAAAATGGGGTTGGGGCCCGCTTTATACAGGGGGTGCTAAGCATGGGTGTGTTCGGGGAGAAGCAGGCAGGAGTGAAAGGGGAGTTAGAAAGATCGCACAGTCTCATCTGACCTCAGCCCTGGAAGGTGCCGTGAGAAGACCATTTAGCCACCCCCTGGCGTTGGGCAAGTAACATTGTTATCCCCAGTGGAAGGTCAGAGAGGCAAGGTCATTGCCCAACATCGCACAGCCAATTCCCTGTGGCGTAGAGACTTGGAGGGCTGCTATTGCCCTCATGTCTGCCCACATTTGGGGGCTCTTTGTTCCCTCGGCTTGTCACCATCCTGCACCTTGAGGGTGTGCCAGAGATGCCCTTCCATCACCCTTTAACAACCCAGGGCCAACTGCCCCAGAGGTATCAGGCTAGCGCCTCTCCACGCCTATCCTTGATTATTCCCCATCTCTCCTGAAATTTTAGAATTTCCTTTGGCTTGAACTAGTCCCCATATTGTGAGTGACCATTTAAGGAAACTGAAAGTAGGGATGATTGCAGACTCAGGTTCTCTTTCAGCCCATGCCTCCTCCCCCCCCAATACGTCCTTCTTCCATTCTCAGCCTTGGAAGCCATCAGCTGATATTTTGCTGAGTCCCAATTTGGGTCAGGAGCTGCTCTAATGAAAAGGATAGCTGATAAAATGCAGGGCCCCCATGCTAGGAAGCTATATTGGGTGTCAGTGCTGGAATGAATCTCGGCGGTCACCTGTCCTTGTACAAGAGAAACTTGAGGCCCAGAGAGGAGAGGGAATTGTCTGACATCACACAGCTGCCTGAGGACAGCATCGAGGCCTCCTGATGGACAATGGACCATTCTTTCCAAATTACCAAACCAGTTCAGAATATGTATATGCCCCACAGCATGGCATGGACCATGACCCCAGTTCTTGTCCCTCGAGTAGCCCTTGATCCCCGGGGGTGACCTTTGTCTTGGCCCCAGGTGAGTGTCTCAGCCCGCTGGGCCTGGCCAGCAGGACCCATGCTCTTGCTCTGAGGAAGACCCTCCATTTGCGCTGACCAACCTGGTTGTGCCTCTTTGGGTAACTCACAGGGAGCTCATTCCTCCCCCACTGTCTTCCCCTGCCCTGTCCCACCCCCCTCAGCCCAGCCCAACCGGGAGCCTAGAGGGAGCACAGCGCAATGACAACCCAAAGAGAAGGCCAGTATAGTCTGAGGAAGACCTCTCTGGACAACATGTGGGTAGCCACTGGGTGGTGCGAACTCCCTCTCCATCAAGTTTTCCCACCTCATTCATTCAGCCTTCAGGCGTTTACTGAGCACCTACTGAATGCTTGCTGCCAGGTCAGCCTGAAGGATACTCTTTTGAATAAGCATAGTCCCTTCCTAAAGAGTTCTCAGTACTGAGGGGGAGGGGAAGATCCTAGAGGAGGGTGATGGGGTAGTCAGACTGGTATTATTAGGGGAGCACAAAGAAAGAGCAGGGAACCCAGACTTTATAAGGGGTATTCAGAGAAGGCTTTCTAGAGGAAGTGACATCTCGGCTGAGACGTGAAGGATGACTAAGCATTATCCAGGCTCAAGAGGTGGGAAGCAGAAGAGTGTTCAGGCGGAGGGAACTGTTGGAGCAAAGGCCCAGGAGGGTCCCATCCCCTTGCGGAGACCTGGCCGTGCCCCTGAGCCCTGGGCATGGGGGCTGAGAGACTCCCAGCTTTTGATTTGACGCCTTCCTCCTGCTGGGTCTCATCGTGTTGAGATGCCTCTGCTTTTGCTCTCAGCTAGTTCTGAACTTTGCCCCAAGCACAGGGCGGCAATGCCACATGCCCCAGACTCTGCACACTGGGGGAGGGGATAGAGCTCACATCGCAAAGCCTGTGGGATAGGCTTCCCATCCGGGAGAGGAGTGGAGAGAAAAGAGGTTACAAGCCTGCAAATAGGTGAAGGGCTGGAGCTGCCTGTGAAGCAAATGGAACAGGCAGGTTGGGGGTGCGGCGGGGGGAGGGGGGAGTGGCGCACAGGGAGCTTGGCCCTGGGGAAGGATCTGCAGCCACACAGGGACAGGAGGGCTTGGTGCTGAGAGCCTGCTGTGTGGGCGCCTTTCTGAGAACCAGGATGGAGAGATGCAGGAAGAGAGCAGCTTCAGGAAGATAGCAGCCAGGTGATGCCCCGAAGAGCGTGGGTCTAGGGATAGAGATAGATGGTGACCTAGCTGTCTGGCATTGGAGGGCTGGACAAAGATGCAGCAAATGTGGGGACAGGTTCACGGGAAGGAGGCATCACAAGAGGGCTTTGGTGAGGGAAGAGATGGAGGGGAGGTGGGAGACTGGACTCCTGCTTCTAGGCTGCCAATAGCCCCCCAGGCTGCAGCCACACATTGCCTATCCCCCACCCCCCGTGGGGTGAGTAAGCCAGGCCATGGCATTGCCCAGGCCCACCAGTGGGAGGACAGCTAGCTAGTGGGAGAATCAACAGCTGATTCTGAAGCGCTCTGAAGAAATGGGCGAGGAGGCTGGTGTGTGGGGGGGTGTGTGTGCACGCATAACAGAAGATGAGAGGAGGCAGAGAAAGAGGCCAGGAGACTCTGAAAAAGCCTCCCACCAGGCCTGACTTGAGAAGTAGCCTGAAGCAAGGAAAATGGATTCTGCAGCTGAGGAGGGATGGAGCGGGGTGGGAGAGGGAGGGAGGAAGGGAGCTACCTGTGCCATGAGCCACTGCCGAAGGCTGGGACAGGGCTCTGCTTTCTCCTTGGTTGCTGGTGAGGGACCGGGCCTCGGGGAATGTCCTTGTTTTCCAGGATTCTGGCGTTGGAGGGCTGGGCAAAGATGGAGCAAATGGGTAGGCAGATCCTTGGCCCGGAAGCCAAGGTTCCGAGTCTGTCTTAAAAAGGTAGGAGGGGTGAGTTAGTTGAAGGCCAGGGCTGGGTTGGGAGACCTGGCGTCAGCCCCCAAATGGGGCAGGGGCTGAGGGCTGGAGCTAGCTGGTGATCTGCCCCTGGCATCCAAGATCTTCCATCGTCCTGGGGTGAGGAGAATGCTGGGAGCTGGTACCTGGAGTGAGAAACGCCAGGCGGGGTCTTCGTAGACTGGCCCAAGGGAAGTGTGCAGAGGCCCCCAGACAGACCGGGGTGGGCCATGGATGTGATAGTTCGACAGTGAGAAAGACTGGAGGGCCATGTGGGGGAGGGGGGACTTGGTTTTTGAGGAGGAGGGGACTTGGAGGACTGTGATGCTGGGAGAGGGCCGAGGGGGCTGGGCCTGGGAATGCCTGAGAGGTGGTGTAAGGGGATTGTGGGCAGAAAGCAGGGCTGGGAATCAAGGTGGACTCCCCCGCCTCCCCAGCAGAGCACTGGCTCTGCCCAAGACAGTTTACAGAGTGTGGGCAGGGGGTGCAATTTCACTCGGCCAAACGTATCCCTCTGAACCCCCACAGTCCAGCCTGGCTGAGCACTGTGGCTTTTTCTACCAGGAAAAGGCCAGCGGGTCCTGGCTCCATAGCTGCAGGCCCAGTAGCCCCGTGGCTTTGGTAGAGGGCATCTGTTTTCCTGCTCTGCGCTGTCCGGGCTGTGCCTGCTGCCTGGACCTGTGAAAGGTGAAGGCAATAGGCTGGCCCTCGAGCTGGTGAGGGGAACAGGGTGTTGGTGGAAGACGCTCTGCCACCCCCCTTCCCCCCTTTTCCCCCACACACTCACACGTGGTACCACCAAGGAGTGACTTCTAGCAGCCAGAGATGATGGGTTGAGGCTCTTTAACCCCTAACAAGTGGGAAGAACACACCTGTATGTGGTTGTTTCTCTCCTAAGCATGTATTTAAGATACTGTTGTCTGTTTTATGGAAAGTGAGTCCACGCTGGAAAGAAGTGTGAGGCAGCTCGCCCTCGCTCATCCTCGACCTCTTCTTCGGCTCCAGGTAGACTCCAAAGGAGGCAGGGGAAGCATGTTTATCGTGAACACCTTGAGGGGCAACTTCCAAGTATACCCATTGGGGAACATGCTTCAGACGGTGCAAAATTCATTTTTTAAATTTGGCTTTTTTGAGGGGGTGGCAGCGGCAATGGATTTCTCTTCCTAATCATATTTTGCATAAACTAGTATTCGAGTGGATTTGCATTTTTTTTGGAGCACGCGTTGGAGGTGTGATGGAGGGGGTTAAGTGAAAGGCATGCCACTCTGGGCTTTGAAAAGTATCCAGAGGTAAATGACAAGACTAATAAAACCAGACTGAGCTAACTACTGTAATTACAAGCGGTGAGCATCATGATAGGCAAACTAGCCTTGAGCATGGAAATTTCCTGTGAGGATCCCTCATCTTACAGATGTTATCTCCGTTTTACTGAGGAGTACTTTGATACCGAGAGCCCAGAGGCGTCTTAGGTACCATCTCCAGGACTAGTGTCTTCGTGGTATTTTTTTCAGAGGTCAAAGATACGGTGAACTCCAGGCGGCAATAGTATGGGGGTAGGATGGAAGTGGAAACTGCTGGAGGACAGCGAGGGGGAGACGGCTTAGGGCGGAAACAGGTGCAGGGAGCACTGAGACCCACCCAGCCCGAGGCCCAGGCTGCCGCTACTGCTGGATGGTGATGGAGAGAAGACACTCAGCACCAGGAAAAATGCCCACATGGGCAGAAATGCTGTCTCCGTCGCCTCGTGGGCAAGCAGTGGAGGGCTGGGTTTAAAGGACTGGGAGAACATGTCGAGTTCCCCTCCTCTGATTCGCATCTCTTTCAGGACTCACTAGGATGGCTCCTGGAATTCTTTCTCAGCTTCCCGGAGGGAGGGAAAGGGGCAAATCCCCTGGGAGTCCAGAGGGGGTTTGCGCCTCACCAGGTAGAGGGACGCAACCTGGCACTTGGAGCAAGCCAAGACTACCTGAGCCCTGCCACTCCCAGAGGAGAAATAGGGGGGAGGAGGGAGGGAGGGAGGCAGGGAGGCAGGGAGGGAGGGAGGGAAGGAGGGAGTGCTCTGTGGGCGGGGCCGCCGGGGCTCCCAATCCCCTTCTTTCCCCGCCCCTTCCCCGCCCCCCCAACCCCTTTCCACCAACGGCGCGCTGCGGTGGGCGGGGTCTGTCACTCAGCCTTCTGGTGCAATTCATCACTCCCCTCCCCGGTATTTTTTTTTTCCTCCCGAGTCTCTCTCTCTTTTTTTCCCTTTCCTTTTTTTTGTGAATGAAAGAAGGAGGTCGCGAGCGGTGCCGGGGACCGCCGCGCTAGGCGTCCAGGCGGCCGCGCCTTCGGAGCGGGCGGGGCGGCGCGGCGGCGGCCTCGCCCCGTCGCCGCTCGCAGCCTGCGCAGCCCCAGGACCCGCGGCGGCGGCGGCGGTGCGGCCCGGCCCGGCCGCCCGAGGGAGGTCGGAGCGGCCGCGCGCAGCCCGGCTCGGCGCGCCTCCGTGACATTGGGCGCCCGGGGCGCGGGGAGATGCTGATCCGGAAGGGGCGCTGGCTGCAGTGGCGCGCGCGCGGCCGCTCCCGGCCCGCCGTCCGGCCCCGGCCGCTCGGGCGGAGTTTCTGATCTGACGCGCCCGGGCCCGGCCTGTAGCAGCGGCGGCGGCGGCAGCTCCGGCGGCAGCTCCAGCAGCAGCTCGGCGGCGCCCGCATCGCCCTCACTTGCACGCGCGGAGTGACCCCAGACATTTCACTAAGATGAGCGTGCTTAGCAGGAAGCGATGTGTTCCTTACACTAGAAACCACCCCGTCACATGTAGTGGTGTAAGTAAATGATTAATTTCTGTTATGGTCGGGTTGCAAACAGCTTCTGGGAACGCGCCGCGGCGCCCTCCGGCGCCCTCCGGCCCGGTCCGCGCCCCTCCTGACTTCCCCTCACCGGGGCTATAGGTGCAGCTGCTGGGGTCTCAGGCGGCAAGGGACTGATCTTTTCCGGTTTTTTTTTTGTTTTGTTTTGTTTTTTTCTGGGGAAGGGAAGATGGCTTGATTGCCTTGGTGTGTGGAGGCCCGTCCCCCAGCCCGCTTTAAATTTATTATTTTTATTTTGTGTGTGTATGTGTGTCAGGGGAAAAATGTCCACAGTGGTGGACATGTTTCTGTTAAAAACTAATGGAATTTGGGTGCTTTGCCTGTCGTTCCAGATATGTATATATTTTTTCAACCACTGTGGTCTGTGCATCTTGAGTTCTGGCAAACTACTGGGAGAAATCTCCAGCACTGGTCGTTGGTGTCTGAGAAGGCTTGGTCTGTGTCAGGCTTGCGTTTTTTTGTTAAGATGGTCATTCAAGATCCCTTTGGGCCTTGCTGACCACTGGATCTTCCGGGGACTCATCTCTCTGTTTTCCCTCATATTACACTGTCAGAGCCTCTGGTCGGAGCCTCCTTTCATTTGAAGCCCCCCCCACCCCCTCCTTCTGCTCATCTCTCCCCAATCCATCCCTCCCATCCCTCCTCTTTTATCTTTACCTTCATTTTTAGGATATTCCTCCCTTACCCATTTGGTAAGATGCAAGGTGTGGGATATTGGTTGCTAGGAGACAAGCCAGGCTCCCAGGGAGATTCTGTAGTTTCCTTGACAACCAGACTAGGGCAGCCGCAGATGAACAAGCCTCCCGTCAGCTGTGGAAGGGAAAGGGGGGCTTCTCTGGGCTCTGCAAAGTGTGTTTGTAGGGGTGTGGGGGTGGGATTGGGGTCCAGGGAGGAGGGTTGTAGATCATCTGAGCGCACCTGAGTACCGGGAGCTGGGAGAGCAGTGGGCAAGAGGCTGTTTCTGGAAAGGGAACAGGGAGCCGGGGCCGGGCGCGGAGGGAGCATCCAGGTGACTCTGGGGCCACCGAGAGAGGGGGGAACTGAGTGCTGTGATGCCAGGCCAGGGGTGGCATGGGAGCGGTCGTTCACGGAGGTTATTCAGGGTTCTCGGAAGGCGTGGGGATGAGGCAATTGTGCAGAAAAGTCAAGAGTCATTGGAGGAGAGAGTGCCAGGAGGAAACGGGAAGTTGAGAAGCTCATTGAGTGGGCTCTCCCGTCACCCATCATCAGTGACACCGTAAAAGCAGCAACATTTTAGAGCAAAAGTTGCATTGTGGCTGGTGGCGGGCCAGCTGCAGTGCCGCAGGATCTCTGTTTAAGGCAGGCCCGATGAAACTAAGCGTTCTGCCGGCTCCATTGGGCCAGGCTGCATCTTAAAGAGCGATATAATTACACATATAGATATGGAATCTAGCCTTATATAATCCCACATTACATAAGAAGGCAAGGGCCTTCTTTCATTCGGCCCAGCCTCTGCTGGCACAAATTCACCAAGGCTCGGGAGACTTGCGCCCAGAGCCCTTCACACCCATTTTCCAGAAGGGCAGGCTGACACACCCAGGGAAGTGAAGTGATCTGCCCTTTCCTAGATATGGCAAAGAGGTTTATCAGTCGGGCAGCTGGGACAGGGGTGGAGGGGTGAGAAGGATGGAAATGGGGAGGACGCAAAGGAGGAGCCGGGGGGGGGGGGGGGGGGGGCAGGAAGGGCGGAGAGGGGCCGTCCAGTCTGAGCAGCCGCCAGCGCCAGCGGGGTCTGGTGTCTGAACCCACAGCACCGCGCGCGGCGCTCTCCGACTTGGCCGGCTGTCCCTACGTGACCCCGCACGCGTAAGGCAATTCGAACGCGAGTGTTTCTGACTCGCAGTTCCGTTTCTGTAAAGAGCACACTCCTTTCCCATCACTGGCGGTGAGGCTCTTCATGGTCGGGGCGGGTCTGAAAAGGGAGACCAGGGCTTGAGGGGACGGATATGAAGTTGGGACCAAGAGCAGGAAGATGCGAGCTGGTAGCCACAGCATCAGCACCACCTCCGTAGGAAGCCACGGCGCCTTGCTGACTGACGGATGCGCTTGTGCCTGAGTGCTTTGTCATAAACTTGCTGATCTTGGACCAGCACCGCTCCGCTGTTCCGGCATCCTCCCTGCCATCAGGGTGCTCCTGGACTTAAGAACTGACCCTCCTTCTCCGTGCCTCCTCACACTCTCCCCCCTAACCCCTCCGCCTGCGCTAGCATCTAACTTTGAGGAAGAAGTTCTCCTGGCTAGAATGTTTTTCTTTCTCTCCTACAGCTGTGTCTATGTTTGTATTCGGGGTTCTGTCTGTTTTGTTCTTCAATTGATCAAACAGAAACCACAACCCAGATGATCCCTCCCAGGGCCAACACAGCCTCCCAGCGGCCTGCTTGAGTCCAGGAGCGGTCAGAGTAGGGTTCCTGGTCCTCAGTGGCTCTGGAGGGAGGGAAGGAAGGAGGGAGAGCAGGGATGAGGCGGAGTGGTGGTTACAATAAAGGTTGCCTCCTGGGGAAGGTGAGGGTGGGGTGGAGGAGGGAGAGGAATGATGCAGTGAGCCTGGAAACTGGGGAGGGGCCTGCATGGAGACCCTTGCTGTTCCGGGGCCAGATCCTGTAAAATTCCAAGGAGGAGGCACGTGTCTCATTGAGAAGTCCTTGCTGCACTTTTTGCTTAGGTCGCTGAGATGCATCCACTTGCACAAACCCCAGTTGCCATCGTTACTTGGATATTTTGACTCCGCATTCCTGCAGGCTGGCATCCAGTTACAGCCTGGCAGGAATGGCGCTCCTGGGCAGCCGCTGGTGGCCTGGAGTTCGGACTGGGTGGCTCAGCAGTGAGGGCACCTGGACGGCCTCCAGACTCCTCTGAGCTCGGAAGGGTTCTCTCCAAGTTGCTCCAGCCCCCTGAGGGTTTCGTTCGCACGGGGGTGTGAGCAGGGCCAGACCAACGGACGACGCTGACCAAACCAAGGCCTGGTAGTCATGCCTCCGAATGATGCCTGGTTTTCCCCAGCTTCTGAGTGGGTGGTACCGGCCGGGAGGCTGCTGGCGACAGCCCTCCACCCCCCCAAGCCGAGGGCCCCTCCTGGTGACAGCTTTTTAAACCCTGACATGACATGTGGATGATAGGGGTCCTTCTGTTGGTTCATTGGAGCCATCCCCTTCTGAGGGTGGACACACCCTGTCCTCTCCGCCCAACACAGGAGGAAACGGAAGCGAGCATGTGCCCAGAAACCCAGGCCCGTTTCCGACCCGGTGCTCCCTCTCCCCAGCAGCCCCATAGCCATTGCAGCCAATCTGGGGAGTCTCCTTCTAGGAGTGTCAGCTGTCTGTTGGCGGAGCGGGGGGGACTCCTGGCCCGAGAACCCCTCTCCCTAGGAATGGGAGGTACAAGAGGGGGTGCAGCTCGCTCTTTCGGAGGCTGGCTGGAGGCTGTGTGCAGGGCAGGCCTGGGTAGGGGATGGCAAGGGCCACTGGCCATGGAGTGTGTCGTCCTTGGCCCCTGGTTACCCATTGCCTCCATCTCGAAACTGGGCCTGCCGCTGAGTGAGTCAGCCACGCAGGCCACGTGACAGACCCACCGGAGGCCCGTGGGCTGCTCAGGTGCATCCAGAAGCCTCCCACCCGGACCAGTTGGGAGGGAAGCGCTGGCACTGCCATAGAGGGAGCTGGGTCTTGGAAATCCACAACCGGAGGCGGAGGGGGGAGGGGGGGAGGCCAGGGGCGCGGCCTCCTGCTCTGACAAGTCCATTAAATTTTAAAGTGGCCCTGCCCTGGGGCGTGCTGGGAAGGGGTGGGCCCTGGCCCTGGCCCTGGCCCGGACTCCGCTTCCCTCAGCTGTTTGGTGCTCTGCTGGCCGCGGAGCGTGGACCATGAGTGAGCTTCCCGGGCGGGCTCTCCTCCCTCTGCGGGAGCCGCGACTGCTCTGCCTCCATCGAGGAGCCCACGGGGAGGATGGCGGCCACCAGAGGGAGACACGTGGTCCTCCCGTGGAAAGGCTCCTCTCAGCCTGAGCGGGCTCTGCTGCCCCGAGAGCTGCCCGCTCCTTCCTCCTCTCGGCTCAGCGGCTGGAAGAGGGGCGCCCCGCCCGAGGAGAGCTGCACCCGCGGGACCTGGTGCTCGAAGCCGTCTTGACCCCTTCTCTCCTCTCCCTCAGGTCCCAATTAATGGATTCTGACATGGATTATGAAAGGCCAAACGTAGAGACCATCAAGTGCGTTGTGGTGGGGGACAACGCCGTGGGCAAGACCAGGCTCATCTGCGCCCGGGCCTGCAATGCCACCCTCACCCAGTACCAGCTGCTCGCCACCCATGTGCCCACGGTGTGGGCCATCGACCAGTATCGGGTGTGCCAGGAGGTAAGGCTGCAAGGCCCCTGGGCTTCTTCCCAAGCCATTGCTTGGCGTCTCCAGCCCTGGCCTGTGCTGAGCTCACGGAAGCCCCGTGGGGTAGGGAGGGGGGGCAGCTGAAGAGGAAGGAGCCCTGGACGGAGAGCTGAGGGGAGCCTACCCCAGTGTGGGTGTCCTCTGCCATTTGTGTTTAGCATGGCTGACCTGATGCCTGGGCACAGAGTCTGGTGCAATCCCAGCCCCAGGAAGGGGGAGCCCTAGTGGGTGGGGAGGGGCGGGGTTTGCAGGGGTGAGAGCTGAGAGAAGGAGAGTGCTGGCTGATACCAAAGGCCAGAGGCTGGCAGACAGGTGATCTGCAGGTGGCGCTGGGAACCCCCGTGACCCTCTGTCCGCTTAGACCAGGGGTGGGCAAACTTTTTGACTCAAGGGCCACAATGGGTTCTTTTTTTTTTTTTTTAATATTTTATTGATATTTTACAGAGAGGAAGGGAGAGAGATAGAGAGCTAGAAATATCGATGAGAGAGAAACATCGACCAGCTGCCTCTTGCACACCCCCTACTGGGGATGTGCCCACAACCAATGTACATGCCCTTGGCCGGAATCAAACCCGGGACCTTTCAGTCCACAGACCGACGCTCTACCACTGAGCCAAACCGGTTTCGGCCACAATGGGTTCTTAAACTGGACCGGAGGGCCGGAACAAAAGCAACCTGACCATGCTCTCATCTTGGGCTGCTGGTGAAGGAGCGGAGGGGAGAGCAAGAGAACCCTCCGCTCTTTTGGCTCCGTGGGCCGGATAGAACAGATGAACGGGCCGGATCCGGCCCTCAGGCCGTAGTTTGCCCACGGCTGGCTTAGACTCTCTTTCCCTTTGGGCGGCATGAAGGTGCCCTTGTTACTGAGTCTGTAGAGAAGGCACCTGGACAGAAAGGTTGTATGGAGCACATGGGGAGTGCTCACTCTGTCCTCCACCCCCCCATGCTGCCCAGGACCCTCCGGGGTGGGCTGGCACCACCCTGAGCTGACACACGGGTCCCAAGAACCCCTGCCTTTTGCCCATCGCACTCTCCCTCCCCCACAGGTTCTGGAACGCTCCCGAGATGTGGTAGACGACGTCAGCGTCTCCCTGCGCCTCTGGGACACGTTTGGAGACCACCACAAAGATCGCCGCTTTGCTTATGGGAGGTAGGAGGCCTCTGCTGCCTGAGGGAGCCCGGGGGGCTTCCCCTCCCCCAACGCTGAGCAGCTCTGGTGTACACGGAGTGGCCAGATTATTGTGATCTCTGAACACATAGTAATCTGGCCACTCGGTGTGTATCCTATATAATGAAAAGCTAATATGCAAATTGTCCCCTTGACCAGGAGTTCGACCAGCAGGCAGGCCAGCCAACCACCCATGTCCCCTCCTCCTGGCCAGGCTGGTGGGACCCCCCCCATGCACGAATTCATGCACTGGACCACTAATATAAATATATATATATATATATATATATATATATATATATATATATATACACACACACACACACACTCACTGAGTGGCCAGATTATTATGCGTTCAGAGATCATCATGATGTGGCCACTCAGTGTAGGCAAACTGGGAAGAAGGAGAAGTGCAGACAGGCCTGGCGGATCCTCACGGGGAGCAGCCGGGAGGTGCGAGGAGCGGGTTTGGAGTCAGGAGGCCTGGTTTCAGTCCCGGCCCCGCTGCCGACTAGCTCTGCGACTTGGGGCAATTAGGGGAGCTGTTTTTTCTCAGTCTCTAGGTGCCAGAAACAAGGGAGCCAGTAGGTCAAAACGAAAGCTCTAAAACACTTAATTAGAGCTACATAAATTAGAGGAACTATTATTATACATTTGGGGTAAGATCATGTGCACAGGTCACATGACAGACGGGGGACGGCCGTGTAGGGCTGGGGTGGGTGTGCCTGCTCTCCCTGGTTCTCCCAGAGAACAGGGACTCTGCCAGCTTTCTCTGCCCCAAGCCTCACTCTCCCACCCCAGGTCCGACGTGGTGGTTCTGTGCTTCTCCATTGCCAACCCCAATTCCCTTCACCATGTCAAGACCATGTGGTACCCAGAGATCAAGCACTTCTGCCCCCGGGCACCTGTCATCTTGGTGGGCTGCCAGCTGGACCTGCGCTACGCCGACCTGGAGGCTGTCAACAGGGCCAGGCGACCCTTGGCTAGGTAGGGATGCTGGTGCTAGGGGGGCAGTGAGGGAGCCCGAGGGAGGGGTGTCTCCATGGCTCCCTGCCGAGCCCGAGGGAATCCACTTAGCCTTACATCTCTCCCTTCGTTTGAAGCAAGTCCGCGTAGGGAGCCAAGGGTGCTGTCTTTCATTCACTCGTCTCTCCGTCCATCTCGTACACACTGTGTTTGCTATACTGAGCAGCGTGAGGAGAGAAGGAGAGAGCAGTTTTTGCGTGAAAGGAGCTTATCTTGCTGGGAGATGGACTTCACACATTTCGGACGGATCACGAGAATTCTCGTGTTTTCTGTTCTAAGGCCAATCACACGAGACTTTTTTTTATATATATATTTTATTGATTTTTTACAGAGAGGAAGAGAGAGGGATAGAGAGTTAGAAACATCGATGAGAGAGAATCATCGATCAGCTGCCTCCTGCACCACCCCTACTGGGGATGTGCCCGCAACCAAGGCACATGCCCTTGACCGGAATTAACCTGGGACCCTTCAGTCCGCAGGCCGATGCTCTGTCCACTGAGCCGAACCGGTTTTGGCCACACGAGACTTCTTTAAAAAGATATCAGCTTGTAAGAACATGTAATAAATAACTTCAAAACGCAGTGGGTATTTAATTTTAAAGCGTGCCTTTAGCATTTATATAAAACATCCTTTGTACTCGTTCAGTAGACACCTGGCCGCTGGGTAAAGCTAGCAATAGAATGACTGGTCCGCAACCTGTCAGTGTGAGAACACGTTCAAAGCGAGTGCGGAAGATTGGATGCTGGCAGCCAGAGGGAGAGGCCGTGCTCGCACTGCTCTGAGCGGGAAATCGCCGGGGCCTGACCGGTGCTGGGAAAGGGACCTGGAGGCAGGCCTTGAGGACCGGCAGGATTTGGTCAGACAAAGGAGAAAGGGCAGAGATTCACTAGGACTGAGCAGGGCAGGGGTGAGGCCAGGGAGAGGCTCCCCTCTCCTCTCCCCTCCACCAAGCCTGGTGAAGAACAGGCAGGCCCTAGGGACCTGCCTCTCCCTGCCCGCCACCCTCCCCAACGTGACTTTGCTTTACCTTCTTGGTTGTCCAGGCCCATCAAGCCCAATGAGATTCTCCCCCCGGAGAAGGGGAGGGAGGTGGCCAAGGAGCTGGGCATCCCCTACTACGAGACCAGCGTGGTGGCCCAGTTCGGCATCAAGGACGTCTTCGACAACGCCATCCGCGCGGCCCTCATCTCCCGCCGCCACCTGCAGTTCTGGAAGTCCCACCTCCGCAACGTGCAGCGGCCTCTGCTGCAGGCGCCCTTCCTGCCCCCCAAGCCCCCTCCCCCCATCATCGTGGTGCCCGACCCCCCCTCCAGCAGCGAGGAGTGCCCCGCCCACCTCCTGGAGGACCCGCTGTGCGCGGACGTCATCCTGGTGCTGCAGGAGCGGGTGCGCATCTTCGCCCACAAGATCTACCTCTCCACGTCCTCCTCCAAGTTCTACGACCTGTTCCTCATGGACCTGAGTGACGGGGAGCTGGGGGGCCCCTCGGGGCCGGGAGGCCCCCGCCCAGAGGACCCCCGGGCTCACCCCGACCCACACCACCACCACCATCACCACCACCACGGCCGGGAGTTCCTGCTCCGGGCCGCCAGCTTTGACGTGTGCGAGAGCGTGGAGGACGGGGCGGGCTCGGGTCCCGCCGGGCTCCGGGCCTCGACCAGCGACGGCATCTTACGGGGCAACGGGACAGGGTACCTGCCCGGGAGAGGCCGCGTGCTGTCTTCCTGGAGCCGAGCATTTCTGAGCATCCAGGAGGAGATGGCGGAAGACCCGCTGACCTACAAATCCAGACTGATGGTGGTGGTCAAAATGGACAGTTCCATCCAGCCGGGGCCTTTCCGGGCCGTCCTCAAGTACCTGTACACGGGCGAGCTGGACGAGAAGGAGCGGGACCTCATGCACATCGCCCACATCGCCGAGCTGCTCGAGGTCTTTGACCTGCGCATGATGGTGGCCAACATCCTCAACAACGAGGCCTTCATGAACCAGGAGATCACCAAGGCCTTCCACGTCCGCCGGACCAACCGGGTGAAGGAGTGCTTGGCCAAGGGCACCTTCTCAGGTAGGGAATGCGCTGAGGAACTCGTGGCCAGAAGGCAGAGGGTGCCCTCCCAGTAGCCTTCCGAGGAGCCGGGGCCCCGGTGAGCACTCAGCTGCTGATGCCCTCCGAGGCGCCGGCTCTGCCTGGAGCCTGAGCGTGTGGCCACGTGGCGCGTCCCAGCTGTGGCTTCAGAAGGAGGCGTGTTGTCTGGGGACAGGGTTGGCCCGTGGAGGGGGAGGGGGGTTGCCCCACGTTCTTTCACCGCATCCTCACGTGATGCTTCGTCTCCTCCTGGGCAGACGTGACCTTCATCCTGGATGACGGCACCATCAGCGCCCACAAGCCCCTGTTGATTTCCAGCTGCGACTGGATGGCTGCCATGTTCGGGGGGCCGTTCGTGGAGAGTTCCACCAGGGAGGTAAGGCTGCTTCGCACCTGAGATGAGCCATTTCGTGGTGCTTTCCTCAGCATCCGCTGTGTGGTGGGCCTGGGGGACGTTTATGAGGTGGCACCCATCGCCAAGGACTTACAATAGGTCAGGATGGGATTATAGGAACATCTTGACTTTGTAGTTTAGAAAGCACTTTCAATACAGGATCTCAGATCGCCTCACCCATGCCTCTTGTACGTGGCTCAGCTTTCCCGCTTTACACAGAAGGGAAGAGAGGGCCCCAGAAGTTAATGACTCGTGCAAACTTGTCTACGTAGAAAGGAGAGGCTAGAACTTGAATGTAGAACCTCTGACTCCACACTGTACCTGGCTTTCTCCCTGACGCATATGAAGCAACTAGAAAAAAAAAAAAAAGGTCAGTGTGTCCCCGGCTGACCTCATCGCTGTTTCAAATGTAAGTTTTATTCATTGAGGCATGGCGAACATAACAGATCAGGTCGAGACGGCCATTGAGAAGATACATTTTTACACGCGCAGATCTAATCAGAGAATGCACGCACATGGGGGTGGGGGATGGAGTGCATGTGGAGGCACCAGGGTTGGTCAGGAGACCGAGAGCAAGGGGAGCTGTGGGCAATGGCCTTTACTGCGGTTTCCTGGGAAGGAGGGCGAGGGAGAGGCAGGGTAAGCTCTCCCATCGGCTGGCTTGGTTAATGTAGCTCTGGGGTATAGGGGCTGTGCTAGGCTTCTGTGCCTGGCTCTGGGGCCATTAGGGCAGGTGGCTAGTGGCTAGCTGGTCAAGGAGGTGGGTGTGTGTGTGTGTTGGGGATTCTGGATTGGTTGGTTTGCATTCAAAAGGGATTTCTTTACTGTCTGTAGGAGCTGGCTAGCCCTGGGCAGGCAGGCCCTCTGGCTTAGCAAGGTTCCAGGAGCCACAGCATCAGAATACAGGAAATAAAAAAGGCCCCTTTCGGCCCATTTCCCTTTAATCTCGGCCACTCCAGCTCACCTCAGGATAGAGAGAGTCAGCAGAGTTGGGGGGGGGGAGGGGGGCTATCAGTGTGTCCTCAGAGACACTCTCTCAGGTCTGTTTGTTGCTTTCTCCCAGCTCAGCAGAGTAGCCTGGGCCGTGGCCTCTGTGTTCTCCATCTTCCATGATCTTCCATTACATTAATTATTCATTAACGCAGCCTTGCAGTTAACAAAGTGCTACCCTGTGCAGCTGCTTAAAGTGCTGAGTGTGCACACGCGGTTTCCCAGCTGCTCTGGGAGGGCTTGAGTGCAGGGACTGGGTCTCTGCTTCGGCCAGGCGCCCCCTCAGCCAAGTCCCTGGAGGGAAAACTGGACTGAGAGCAAGGCAGCACAGCCCCTGCCACACGGAATAGGAATTTCCTAGGATTTCTGGGAAGGAAGTCCTTTCCGAAGAGAAGCTAAGCCGAGCCTGAGATTTGAGTGGGTCTCTCTGATCCTTGAAGCGGGTGTGGGGTTGGGATTTGCTAAGGGAGAGACTAGGGACTCTGAAGCCCCAGGGCCAGCCAGCCCCGAGCACTTCTCAGTCACCATAGGAGCAGCGGCAAAGCTCCAGCCGGTTCCCAGCGCAGCCTAAGACTCCGTCTCAAGAGAAAGCAGTTCTCAAGAGAAGCAGCGCTGCTCCCAGCAGATCCCGAGGCTCGAAGTAGCAGCTTGGAGGAGCCAGCTGATGTTGGCTTGCTGTCCACACCCCACTTGCTCTGCTGCCTGCAGGGCTGGGAGGAGCCAGGGTGTGGGTGTAGGTGGCCTGAGGACTGCCTCCAGCAGCCTCTAAGCCAGGATGCTTTGGGAGGGTGGCAGGGAGAACCAGGCCCTTTAAGAAGCTGTTAGAGCCCTGCGCCCTGGTGCGGCCAGCCGATGGCCTTAGCACAGGTTGACTCTCTGGGAGACAGGCCTTCGGGGGCTCCTCAGCAGGTACAGGGGCTGCACAGGGGTGGCTCCCTGTTTAGGGGAGACTGGCCGTGTGGGGCGGGGCCTTCTGAGTTTCTCAGAACTGAGGGCCTCTCCCTGACGCCGCTGACCTCACCTCGCCGCGGCTGCTTCCTCCTGCCCAGGTAGTGTTTCCGCACACGAGCAGGAGCTGCATGCGGGCGGTGCTGGAGTACCTGTACACCGGCATGTTCACCTCCAGCCCCGACCTGGACGACATGAAGCTCATCATCCTGGCCAACCGCCTCTGCCTGCCGCACCTGGTGGCCCTCACAGGTGACCGACGAGTGGGCAGACCTCCCGGGGGGGGGGGTGGCACCCTCCAGCAGGGCTGGCCTCTCTCGCCTGTCACCTCGGGGATACACTGCTAGCCTAGCACCGAGGGACCTGCTTACCTAAAGGAAGCATGCTGACATGTATGGGGGGCTGGGCGAGGACACAGATGTGAAGAAGAGTGTGTGCACCTGTGCTAAAGATGCTCAATGGAGTCACCGGCAGGTCATATCCAAAGGTGATTCCCGCCCAACAAAACCAGTGCCTGATGCTCCTCTCAGCGTGGCTCCCTCAGGAAAGCCTGTGTGTGTGTGTGGGGGGGGGGGGGGGGATCAGAGAGAATAGGACTCCACGTTTCCACCCTTTGGTCCTCCTCCCTCTCCTTTGCCTCGTTTGGTCACATAACTCTGCTTGGTTTATTCTGTATTCTTTCCTTTCTCTTCTTCTCCCTTTTCTCTTCCATCTTTATTTTCTCTTTCTTCTTCCAAAAACAGACAATGAGCATTGACCTGGCACTCCTAATTCACTGTAAAGATTGTGAGAAATGGAGCTCAGCTCTTATTTTATTTGTTTGTTTATTTTTGTTATTATTTAATCCTCACCCAAGAATTTTTTATTTTATTTTATTTTTACTGATTTTAAAGAGAGAGAGAGAGAAATATCAACCAGTTGCCTCCCATATGCACCCTGACTGTGGATCAAACCCACACCCCAGGTATGTGCCCTGACCAGGAATCAAACTTGCAGCCTTTTGGTGTATGGGAGACACTCCCACCAACTGAGCCACCCGGCCAGGGCTGGAGCGCAGCTTTTGGAAGGCACCAGCCTGAGAGGGCCCTCAGGGGAACAGGGACTGAGGCGAGAGGAAAGCCAAGTGGCAGACCATGAGAGTCGGGGCCAGCAAGGCTGGCAGACAGACAGCTCCTGGTGATGCTGGAATTGGAGTCTGTGTGGTATTGGTGTTGGCATTGGTACCTAGACTGGTTTTGATATGAGGGTTACATTCTTGGCTGGTCGGCAGGTGGGCAGAGAGTAGGGCCTCTGACATTGGGTCGAGTTTCAGGGAAGGCCCCAGTGTCAGAGCGGCTGGGGCCCTGGGCAGATGATCAAATCTGGGCCTCAGATATGAGGGAAGCATCAATCTTATGATGAGCAATGGTCATAAGGCAGGGCTTGGTCATAGGAAGACGGCAGAAATCATTGATCATAACCGGAATGGTAAGGGCTGAGCCTGCAGAGGGTGTCAGGTCAGGGAGCAAGAGGGAGGCTTCTGAAGATCACCGCGGTAGCAGCCTGGCATCTGCTCTGCCCACGAAAAGTGGTGCGGTCTCCCCAGGGCACATAGGCCGTCCACATCCTTGGGCCAAGTAATTCAACTTTATTTTATTTACTTATTTAATGTTTTGTTGATTTCAGAGAGGAAGGGAGAGGGAGAGAGTGATAGGAATATCAATGAGGGAGAATCATTGATCAGCTGCCTCCTGCACACTGCCTCCTGGGAATCGAACCTGCAACCCCAGGCATGTGCTCTGACCAGGAATAAACCCATGATCTCCTGGTTCATAGGTCAACGCTCAACCACCGAGCCACACCAGCTGGGCAAGTAATTCAACTTTAGAAAAACTGTCTCCAAAGAAATGACTCAAAGGAAAAAAGTATATAAAGATGCTTCTGTAAGTTTGTTTCATCTTGGTGGGCAATCAGAGACAAGTCAAATAGGCACTACTGGTTAAGCACACGTGCATAATTTTCACCAGGGAGCCATTAAAAATGTTAAATGGCAGTGATGCATGAAAAGGCTCATAGAAAATTATCTTGGATGACTTTTCCCATGAAATAAATGGTTATGCACGCTAGAAATTATGTACAAAAATTTATTGTGTATACTTTGTCAAGGATCAGCAGAAAATGCCGGGTATGGTATAGCTGGTGATGCTTTATGTTTTGTGAGATATGCTTCCTCTGAAGTTATAAATTCAAACTTAAACCATTTTTATTAAATACTAGAGGCCCGATGCATGAAAATTCGTGCGAGAGTAGGCCTTCCTTTCCCCGGCTGCTGGCACCAGCTTCCCTCCGGCACCCTGGACCCAGGCTGGCTTCCCTCGGTCCCTGGCTTCATCAGGAAGGATGTCTGGAATGACATCCGGAAGATATCTGGTCTAATTAGCATATTACCCTTTTATCATTATAGATAACACAAATACACATATGTTCAGCTTAATGAATTATTATAAAGCAAAATGACCCGTATCAGGAACTAGAAGCTTCCAGCCACACCAGCAGTCTTCCAGCCGTCCCGCCCAATCACAGTCCTTCCCGCCCAATCACAGTCCTTCCCGCCCAATCACAGTCCTTCCCTCCTCCCCAGGAGTTACCTCTTTGCCTATTACTCTTTTGGGAGGTGCTTTTTATGGCCTCACTTCCTTGGTTTTCTTCATAGTTTTGTCATCCAAGTGTACATCTTAATCACCATAGCATGGTTTTACTTTTTATATATATATTTTAAAAATTTTTCATCTACCTTGTTTGTTAATAAAAACAACAATAATTGGCCCTCTTTGGCCAATGTGGCTCAGTTGGTTGGAGCATTGCCCCGTGCCACAGGTTTGGTTTCCAGTGAGAGCAGGTTGCAGGTTCCTTCCCCGGACAGGTTGCATATGGGAGGCAACCTATTGCTGTTTCTCTCTTTTTCCCTCTCCCTTCCTTTCTCTCTAAAATCAACAAAAACATATCCTCAGGTGAGGATAAAGGGGGGGGGGGGAGATTCTTTCCTTTTATCCAGACTTCAAGATAAATTTGCTTCTCATCCTTTCATCCTTTGAGGGTGACCAATTAGGTTTTGTTTTAAGTATTATTATGAACCCTTAGATTGAACATACTTGATTGGTTTCAAATGTTTGCATTTATCCTTTTTGAAGCTCAAACTCTGTACTGAACCTTTCACCAGTACAAGCCTCTTCAAGTTGTCTCCAGAGTTGCTGTGCTTCTGGTTCTATGGAATGAGGTGTTCCAGGGTCCGTGTGTTCATTTCCTGCCCCGGACCCCAGATTAGCCCTTTCTCTATGAGATCCTGGTTCCCGAGAGCCGGAAATGGCATTCGGGGCTGCAGCCTGGGCACCAGGAACGCTCCTTGCTGTTGCCACTGGGTCGTTTCCATGTCGCTAGGACCGAGCTGGGAAATATATATATATATATATTTTTTTTTAATATATTTTATTGATTTTTACAGAGAGGAAGATAGAGGGATAGTTAGAGAGAACCACTGATCAGCTGCCTCTTGCACACCCCCTACTGGGGATGTGCCCGCAACTAAGGTACATGCCCTTGACCGGAATCGAACCCGGGACCTTTCAGTCCGCAGGCCAACGCTCTATCCATGGAGCCAAACCGGTTTCGGCTGGGAAATATATTTTTAAAGATAAAGTACCTCAGGAGTTTATACTGATATATTAAAATTCAGAACTAAAAGTATTTACTTCTTCAGTATAAACACTAACTTAAAATGCAACACTAGTACACGTTTTGTTCCAAAACTTAAGTTACTACCAGCAGCTAGGTTTAATCTGGAATTCTAGCTCATAGTTCTCAGCCAACCTGACTTCATACCTTTCCCTGGCAGTGGCGATGGCTGATTCCATCAGGGGCTTTCCTCCTACATGTATCAGACTATTTGGAGCAGCATTTGTAGCTTGAAAAAAATCCTCTTAGACAATACTAACATTCTCCTTCCATTCCCACCACACTCCGCTGGGCTAGCCTTGCTCTAATTCCGGTTACCTCGCCGGTGGGAGCCGACTAATCGCCTGCGGCCTTTCCTGGGCCTGCTGGGACTTGCCCTTGGCCTTGTTCTCGCTCTGCCCTGCCGTAGGCCCCTGCTGGGGGGATAAGTGAGCACATGGCCACTCATGTGCTTCTCCCGCTGATCCCCGGCTGTGTGTGTCACAGAGCAGTACACCGTGACCGGGCTGATGGAAGCAACGCAGATGATGGTGGACATCGACGGGGACGTTCTTGTGTTCCTGGAACTGGCTCAGGTAGGATGGCCAGGGAAGGGGTCTCTCCAACAGGCTCAACCCTGGGCTCTGTCCGCCCATTGGCAGTGCCAGGGGAGGGGCTGTGGGTGGCGGGTAGGAAGGGAACCCATTGTCAGACTCAGTTCCCTGAGTGGGCGGGTCCCTCTCCTCCTCCTGGCCAGAGGATGTACTCTGACCTGCCCAGAGGAGAGCTGGCATGGGAGCATGGGAGCATGGGGCTGAGACTTCAGGCAGCCATCGGGTAGGGGAGCGAACCCCAGCCTCCTGGGTAGACATGGCTGCTGCCTGCCTGAGGTCAGTTAAGGGCCACTCAGGACCCCCACCTAAAATTAACTGCCCGCCTCCTTATTCCCGTACAAACTAGCAGCATCCCCCACACCGGCCCTTCTAGCACTAAAGATCAGTTCTGGAGTTAGAGCAGATTCGAGGCTTGCAGACACCCCTGGAGAGTCAGCTTTAAGCCTACTAATCAGCACCTTAGTGTAGACTGCTTTGGCCCTGGCCGGGAAAGAAAAGAACATCGCCGCCCGGGGTAAGATCTGAGGAGGCAGTAGGAAGCCACAATGTAGGACCAGGAATTTCCATGGATGCTGGCACAGGACAGAGGCGAGGTGGTGGAGGTCGTGGGCCTCATGGGTCAGAACAGGGACCCCCTTTGGAGGTCCCCAGTTCTGAAACAGGGCAGGGGACAGCTCCTGAGAGTGCTGGCATCCTGTCTCTGGGTTGGACAACCCTAGAGTCAAGGTGGAGGTGGTGGTGGTGATGGTGGAGGTGGCGGAGGTAGAGGTGATAGTGATGGTGGTGGTGGTGGTGGAGGTGGTGATGATGATGGAGGTGGTGGTGATGGTGGAGGTGATGGAGGTGGTGGTGATGATGGAGGTGGTGGTGATGGTGGAGGTGGTGGTGATGGTGGAGGTGGTGGTGATGATGGAGGTGGTGGTGATGGTGCTGGTAATGGGTATGGTGGTGGTGCTGGTGGTGGTGGTGATGGAGGTGGTGGTGATGGTGGAGGTGGTGGAGGTGGTGCTGGTGCTGGTAATGGGGATGGTGGTGGTGCTGGTGGTGGTGGTCAGGGTGGTGTCATGGTGGTGCTGGCAGTGGTCATGGTGGTGCCAAGGGTGTGTGTGGTGTGCCTCTCCAGGTGAGCTTTCCCACTCACTGGAGGCCTTTGCCACCCGCACTGAAGGTTCTGCTCTGACAGCAACCGGAGCTGCCCGTGCTGACCCCGCCCTGGGTCCCAGCACGGCGCTCTTCTATGTTTCCCCAGTTCCACTGTGCGTACCAGTTGGCGGACTGGTGTCTCCACCACATCTGCACCAACTACAACAACGTGTGCCGCAAGTTCCCCCGAGACATGAAGGCCATGTCCCCAGGTGAGCTTCCGGGCAGGACCTGCTGATCCCCCGCTTCACGCTGAAGGGGCCTCAACCCTGGTCCAGATCTCAGGCCGGACCCCAGGGCACCCGGGAGCCGCCAAAGGCCCTTGGGCCTAACTTGACCTTGCAGGAGGGAGGTAGCCTGCAAAGCTCCATCCAGCCAAGCAGCGGGGGAAGCGCCGGCCTGGTGGGCAGGGCCCCTGGGGACCTGTGGCAGCTCACGCCACCCTCTGGGCTTCTGTGTCTCACACGCATGAAGAGGGTGTGGGACTAGAGGCATTTTCCCAGACTTCCTGGACAGGACTCCGCGATAAGAACTACATTTTACATGGTGACCCAGGACCCACATAGAAAAGACATAAGTTGTTTGTAATTCTCCTCATGATGCTACATGGGTTTCACAAGGTAGAAATGGCCAGCCACAGCTCGGCAATACAAATCCGGGTGGCCTCTGAGGCTCTGGGACTCAGCCTCTGCGTCGTGCATGTGTCAGGTCCTGGGGCCCCACAGGAACTGCACGGGCTCCTGGGAGAGGCGTCCCTGGCCTCCCCGGGTTCCTGCCACTCGGTGACCTTGAGGTCCGCCCTGGGCAGCCTTCACTCTGCGGCCCCCCTCCCTGCTCCCAGGTTGTCTCTGCGCCCCACCCGTCTCTCACCCCATGCTCTCCCTTTCACCCTTGGAGCGTTTTCTTTCTAAAGCGCAGCCAAAATCACATCGCTCCCCTGATCCCAAGCTTCCCCTGGCCCCCCAGCCTTTCGGAATCAGTCCTCACCCCTCCGCCCCGCCTTCTCGGGCTGACCCTCCTGCGGCCCAGGGCCCCCTCAGCTCAGAACCTCCGCTCCCTGCCTCGTTCCTCGTCCCAGCCTGTTCCATCCCCAAGACACAGGAAGCCCTCCTTGAGTCCTTCCTGTGGGGCTTCCTTTAGGGAGCTCCGCAGCCAGCGGGGCTCTGTGAAGGCCGGGGCTTCCCCTCGTGGCCCAGGGCCTGGGGTGTGCTCCTCGCTGACAGGTCCCCGAGGCCTCAGGGTCGGGGGTGCAGGTCCCTGGACACCCGTCACATCCCAGGATGTCCTCTCGCCCCTTCTGCCTTCCTTCTCACCGAGCCCTCCTGCGTTCTGCTCCAGAAAACCAGGAGTATTTCGAGAAGCACCGCTGGCCGCCGGTGTGGTACCTGAAGGAGGAAGACCACTACCAGCGGGCCCGGAAGGAGCGTGAGAAGGAGGACTATCTCCACCTGAAGCGGCAGCCCAAGCGGCGGTGGCTGTTCTGGAACAGCCCCTCCTCACCGTCCTCCCCTGCGGCCTCCTCCGCGTCCCCGTCTTCCTCCTCGGCCGTGGTCTGAGATGCTGCCGCCCTCTTCTGACTCTGCTGCTCTTGTGCCCACCTGCCCTTGCCCCCTCCGCGCTCTGCATCGCCTCCTCCACCTCCCGGGGACCGGGGGACCCACATAACCAGGACCCTGAGGGCGGAGCTGTTCTCCCCAGCCAACGGCTCAGCCAGAGAGGAGCCGGGCCTCGTGGGTCAGAACAGGGGCCCCCTTTGGAGGTCCCGGTTCTGAAACGGGACAGGGGACAGCTCCTGAGAGTGCTGGCATCGTGTCTCCGGGTTGGACAACCCTAGCGTCCAGCCATCAGAGCTGTGGTCTGGGGAGGCAGCCCCCTCCCGGTGAGCGCGGTGCCCAGGGAGGTCCTGCCTCTACTGGTCCTATTTTCCTACTAGTGGACTTGGGGGTTGCCAATGTTTTGTGGGCATTTCCACACGGAGCCGACTCAGACCCTCCCTGGAGAAGTCAGGGTAGACAAGCCTTCAGGACCCCGCTCAGGGCTTCCGCTCCCCGGGTGCAGCTGCCGGAGGCCACCCCTGCTTCCCTCCCGGCCGCCGGCATCCTGGCCAGGGAAAGGGAAGCCGAGCTGTTCAGAGCTCCGGGCCTAGAAGCAGGGTCTCCCGGTGCAATGAGAAACGTCTCCCTCCACTGTCCTTCCCACTCCGACATGGGATCCAAAGCCAACAGCTCCAACGGGGAAAGGAGGAAGGGGGTGAAGGGGGCCTGGACGCAGCCATCCTGGGCTCCTCTAGTTAGCATGGCTTTTGCGGGGTGGGACAAAATTAGCAAAAAAAAAAAAAAAAAAAAAAAGCAACAAACAAAACCACCACCAACAGAAACACTCTAGCCTCTATTCCCTCCCAGAAAGGACAGGAAAAGACCCTGGAGGGCTTACATTTTATGAAACCAGACGGCCCCCTGCGTTGATGAGACAAAGGCTTAGACCAGGGACGTGTTTCCAGTCCTGAGGAAAGGGCTTTGGCCGGCCTGCCGGGGCTCTGGGGCAGCACCGATCCCAGGCCTCCGGCTGCAGGCGTTGAGGGTCGGGTGTGACCACGGCCTGGGATGGTTGCTGTTGCCCATCATAAGCGGCGGGTTATCCTCCCACCTTCAGAGGTGACCCCACAGAATGTGTTTTGGAGGGAGGGTTGGGGTAGGAGCCAAGGGCCAGGAAAGAGATCAGTGACTCGGGAACAGGAATCTCGGTGGTGATGGGTCCTAGGAGAGGACCTCACTCAGTGCTGGTTTGGGATAAAAGGGAAAGAGGAAGGGAGGATGGCGCGGGAGCAGCTCCAACGTCGGTCCCAAGAAGAGACGAGGGTGAGGACAGCGCTTGCAGCCCCACAGGGAGAAGCTGGGCCACAATGGTCCTATTTTACTCGCACGTCCTTTCCTGACAGAAGACAGAGTCCCTCTGATGAGGTTGGAGCCGGAGGCATACTGAGTTCCCGGGCTCGGAGCTGCGGAGCTGCCTGGCCTGAGGAGGCCCCGGAGTGGGTCCCGCCACCGAGTCAGGCTTCAGGTCTGGGAGAGAACAAACTTGGCACCAAGGAAGCTTTGTAACTACTTAGTGGTGCCAGGACCTAAAGATCTCAGGCTAAGTCTGCCAGAAGAAGCAGCAGGAGGTGGCTAGAGCGGGTAACCAACCCATGCTGTCTGAGCCCAACTTCTCCAAGGCCCGGCTGCCTCCCCGCCAGGTCCTCGGGGGTGGCTGCTGGGTATGCCGGTCGCGTGCTGCCCTCTGCTGGCCGGTCGATGGTCTGGGGGAGGCTGGGGAGCAATGGGAGGGGCGGGGCAGGTAGAGTAGCCCCTCCTTCCCCTCCTCTATGCCCTTCCCTCCTGGGAGGGGAGCCCCCAGCACCTTTGCTCTGGGGAAGGAAACCGAGGAGGAGCCACGGGGTGTCCCAGGAGCTGCGGGTGAGAAGGAGAGCCAAGGCCTGAAGTCCGGAGGAGGGGAAATGGGAGCCCAGGAGCCTGCAGGGCAGAGGCCTGGCCAGTGCGGGGAGCAGGTGAAGGTGGCCGGGAGGTGCAGGAAGCCCACAGGAGAGGGACCACGGACCCATCACAGCAACCAGGACCAGCTTACTCCTCAGGGACTCGCCACCCCTTTCCAACTGCTCTGCCAGAGCTGGTCTGCACCAGGAGGCCCAGGTGTAACCCAGAGACACCACCTGAGGAGGCTGGGGGCTGGGGGGCCAGGCCAGGCCTGGGGCTCCCCTCTCCCGGGGGTAAGGTCATAGAGGAGGGGGAAGGAGGGGCTACAATTCCAGTCCCCCACTCCGTGGCCCTGACACTTGAAAATTCAGTCAGAGCAGGAACCCGGCCATGTGGGGCCAGTGAAGCATCCGGGGAAAGGAAGGAGCGAGTCCCACAGCAAGAACGGGCAGCCCAGTGCTCCTCACGTCACTCAGCTGATCCAGAGAACGGGAGGACGGACACGGGGGAAACAACAAACCCACACTCTTTTTATATAAGGTTTCATATTTAATTTGGTCATGGATTCATAAATACATGAGTATTTTGTACTTCACGGTTTCCCTTGCATTGTTATTGATATTCCAACAAACTGCAAAGGGGGCACTTTTCACTGAAGAGAAGCATGAAAAACTACCCAACCTCTAATTAACACTGAGGGAAGTGCGAGGTGCTATTAGGACTGGACATAAAAAAAGACAACTTCATCCTCTCATTCATGCTGACCTTTCAAATAAATAAACAGGACAATCATACAACTAAGGAGGAGACATCCACGCTGGAGCCTGATTGAAACAAAGTCATTCACATCATCTGACAGTGCCCGGGCAGAGCGTCCTGCACAGGACAGCAGAGGCGCGAGGTACCTGGCCTGTCGCATAGCACCAAGGGCGAAATGATGGGTGCAGTCCACGTTTACAGACTAATACAGGCTTCAATAAAATAACCAAATAGGGGGGAGGAGGGAGAGAGCCTAGTTAATGCTATTATCAAATATTAGCACCATCTACTTCTCTCCGAGACCAGGGCAGACAGCGCGAGCCTGCCCCCTGACGGTCAGCCCCAGAGCACGCTGGGGGTGAACGTCCCCGATATGACGAAATGGCACATGACCTAGAAGGTACCTGACACCTCTCCCACCCTCCTCACCCACATCCAAAGATGAGGGAAAGGATGCCCAGTTCAGGGACAGCCAACACAGGGCTGCACCGCTTCTCACTTACTAAAATCTATCTGTAAATATTCAAAGTGGTTCCTCTAGAACAGGGGTGGGGAATGTTGTTGTTTTTTCTGCCAAGGGCCATGTGGATGTTTAGAACGCCATTCGTGAGCCGTACAAAATTATCAACTTGAAAACTAGCCTGCTATGCGTGGTCACTTAATGAAGCTCTATAAGGTGCTGGCTAGCTCGCCTCTCTTGGGCGAGGTGAGCGATGCATTTGGCCAGGTGTGTCGCTGGTCTTGATGATGTTGCTCCTCGCAACTGCTTCTTCACATTTCCATCCTATTAGTCTGGCGTGCAGTCAGCTCTGGGCGACGGTGAGTTTTGAAAAGAACTGTTACAGGATTCCAGGGCAGAGAAACAGGGAAACTGAGACAGGAAAGTTAAAACAAGGCCATCCAGTGTGGGCAATTTGCAGCTTGTAACTAATAAGAAATCTCTTTTCCCAGCCAAGGACAGCAAAGCAAATGGTTAAAAAAAAAAAAAAAAAACTTCCTTAACCAGAGCAAGTTGCCAGGTGCTGCTCATGAATTCTGGGCAAAGGAAAAAGGGGCCTTGGGAATGAGTCCGTACCAAAACAATCCGCAAAGGAGTTCTGAGACCTAAAGACAGGAGGGCGTATAGCACCTCGGACCCCCACCCAACTGGCTCTTCAGATTGGCTCTACTTAAGCCAGACGCATAGGTTTGCTTGCTTTGCTTCTTTAATAAAGGCACATGGTTTCATTGCTTTAATGCATTGGCTTTTCACAGCACAGTCAAGGTCTCTCGAATAAATTCATGTACATGAGAAGACAAGGATCGAGGTTGGGAACAGAACTGCCTGACTTCCCGCAGTTCATAAAACCTCATGGGACTCAGCCACCACACTTCACAGTGATAAACAAGGCCACCGTGCTCAGAGTCAAGGTCATTCAGTAACTCCTTAAACTGGTGCCTGTTTAACCTTCTGCTCTTTTTTTTTTTGCTTTATTTTTCTTTTTAAAATCCTCACCCATGGAGTGAAGATTTTTTTTTATTGATTTTTTTTTTTTTTAGAGAGTGGAAAGGAGGGGTGAGCGGGGAGAGAGAGACACACACAACTATTGGTTACCTCTCTCTCGCACCCTGACTGGGACCAGGAATTGAAACTGCAACTAAGGGCCTTAGTCAGTTTTTCTCAGTGGGTTGAACGATGACCTGTGGACCAAAGGGTCCTGGGTTCGATTCCGGTCAAGGGCACATACCTAAGTTGCAGGCTCCTCCCTGGCCTGGGCCTGGTTGGGGCGCATGCAGGAGGCAACCAATCAATGTGTTTCTCTCTCTTGTCTCTCCCTCTCTTTCCCACTTTCCCTAAAAATCAATAAAAAACTATCCTCAGGTGAGGATTAAAGAAAAAAGAAAGAAACTGCAACTGAGATACATGCTTTTGGATGGGAATCGAAACGACCGTTCCCTCAGCGGGCCGATGCGCTAATCACTGAGGAAAACTGGCCAGGGCTAAACCCTCTGCTTTTGACAAAGCGTATGCATGACGCTGCAGTTAACATGTTGTTGTTGAGCCGCACCCGCTGTGCAGACTCTTGGTGTCGGATGCAGTCAGTGGCTTATAGTTAAGTCACCTGGGTTAAGACTGAGACAGTTCAGTTCTTTCTTGACAGATGCAATTCTCCCTTTTTGGGAGCCAGCCATGGCTGCAGCTCCTACATCGATGGGGAGGCCACTTAACTTTTCAAATGTCAGCTCAAATGTTTTCATTGCTAAACCAGTCTCTCGCACACGTCCTCCCCTCGTGTAGCGCCTGCGTGGCTTCCACTGACAGCAGTTCCTGTGGCGGGACCCGCTCTGCAGTTACCCCACCAGCGAAGACGGCCCGTTGGACAGCACCCGTTATGTCCGCTGTCGTAACACTCTGCATTAACGTTTCTTTTCTTTGTGGTCGCCATTTGTAGGACGTCACACCCTTAAGTTTTAATAACTACCCAGTGGGTGTGTCGTCAGCAACGCAACGATTTTGCTCGGATCTCTGTTCTAATCTTGCATCTTGGATTTGAAACACATCCAGCATTTGTATCATCGGCTTTAGAGGTCTTTTCTTTGTACAGTAATGACCTTAATCTTCCCCTGAGATTCAGTTTGGGGTTCTTTTTGAGAATTGTTGATGCTGGACGTGTGGATAAAGGTTGGAGTGGAGATGTCCTCTGCGTCAGCAAGGAAGTCGACAACATCGTTGTCAATTATCCGAGGCAAGGTCACCTTACAGGGCCCGAGGGCCGGACATTCCCCACCCTGCTGTAGAAGTGGCCGGTTGCCTAATGCTGGACAAGCTCAAAGTGCGTCTGAGGGAGCTGGGAGCCAGTAGCACCATCCGCAGGTGTGCGGTGATTCCTGTGCACTTTTGTTCCCTTCCCCCATTTAGGTTAATACATGGGGTCAACTTAGTAAACACATTTCCAGAAAGTTCTCTATACTCATAAACATATAAATGGGGCAAAAATAAGTTTACAGAAAATAATACAATAATAAACAACAATAATAGACAAATGAACTTTCAAAAATTAAATAGAGCCCCATCACAGTTAGGAAAATACTTAGACATATAACAACACAAGTGAATTACACAAAACATTAAATAACAAGTGAAAAAGTGCAAGTCTATTGGAATGAAAAAAAAATGCCAGGCCCGGCTGGTGTGGCTCAGAGGTTGAGCATTGGTCTATGAACCAATATGAAGAGAAATTTATCCAAGCTTATTGATTTCAGGGAGGAAGGGAGAGGGGTAGAGATAGAAACATCAATGGTAAGAGAGAATCATGGAGCAGCTGCCTCCCACACAGCTCCTGCTGGGGATCCAGCCTGCAATGCGGGCATGTGCCCTGACAAGGAATAGAACCTCGACCTTCTGATTCATAGGTGGATGCTCAATCACTGAGCCGCACTGGCCAGGCATGTAGTGTCCAGTCTTATTTCCCTTTCAGGTGCAAAAGTAAACTAGGGAAGCTCTGGTCTTCAAAAGAGATCCTTTTTACTGGAAACAGCAGATCCTGCTTCACCTCCTTCATAGACATACTTTCCGGACCTCACCAGGTGCTCCTCAATCATCTCCTTGGCCAACGTTTCCTTCATTTCTTCCAAGCTCGCCAGTAGGGTGTTGACAGAGGCAGCCTTCCCCGTGGTGTTGACCCAGATGGTCAGCATCTCATACAAGCCATCCCGGGGGTTCAACGCTTGTTTTTGGGCGATGGCGATATCATTGTCTGTGAGGCCCACCGACCTCATTAACTGCTTCCAGTGATTGAAGGGCGCGAACATTGAGAACACATAGAAGCACTCCCTCAGGGCTAGATGGGGAAAAGCCACAGAGACAGTCAGGTGAGGTGGAGGAAACTCAGAAAGAAGGGCAGATATAGACCTAGCCGGTGGTTAGAGTGTCAGCCCACAAAGGGAAGGGTCTTGGGTGCGATTACAGTCAAGGACATGTATTTCGGTTGTGGGCTCAATCCCAGGCCCTGGTCAGGACGCATGTAGGAGGCAGCCAATTGACAGTCTCTCTCACATCAATGTTTTTCTCTCTCTCTGTCTTTCCTCTTCCTTCCATCTAAATTTTAGAGTCTAAAATCAATGGGGAAAATATCCTCCCGTGAGGATTAACAACAAAAAGGGGAGCTGTATACTGGAGCGCCCCCTGGTGGTGACCTGTTGCTCTTCATCCCTTCCCTGCTTCCCATCAGTATACAGTACTAGAATCAGGCCAAACAGTCTGGACCTCACTTGTGGCCATGGCACTTTGGAGAGTCAAGATCAACAGAGAATTCTGCTTTAAGAGAAGGCTGATAGCCACCTGGGAGGGGAGATGGACATCATGGATAGAGCGAGCGAGAAGTATGTGGTAGGAGACAGAGAGTGGGACAGACTGTAGTGTAGCAAGCCCTCAGAGGAGGGAGCCTGCACTTCTGAGCGTAAGGTCCCGGGCTGCCACATCTGCGCCTGTGCACAGCCCGGGGGGCCTGGAGGGGGGCGACCTCTGGCTCCACGCCCAGCTCGGCCTCACCCACCGAACTGGCAGAGTGAGATGGGGACAAGCAGACTCTGAGCAAGAATTTCACCCAGAAACAGAGCAAACCCCACCCATTTCATGGGCCTGTGCTGAGGGTGCAATGAGACGTGTGTGGAACGCACTGCACACCACGGGCCCATGGAAATATAAGGCGAGCCAGGAGCACTTATTTATGTTTTTCTAGTGGCTGAATTGGAGAAGATAAAAAGGAACGGGTAATACTAATTTTAATACTATCTGGTACTAATTCAATACTTGCAAAATATTTTCTTTACAGGCAACCAATAACAACAACAACAAAATTACCAAGGAAATATTTTATATCCCTTTTTTTGTTCTAGTATTTAAAGCCTGACCTGTGGTTTATAATTACAGCTCTTTAAATCTGGCCTCGCCAGAGGTCAGGTGCTCGTAGCCTCCTGGGCCTGCTGGACAGCACCAGCCCCTTAGGTGCCCTCAGTGCGGTGAGCCCGGCCCTGAGCGGCCAGGGAAGGGGGAAGGTGGTGGAGAGGACAGGGCAGCACAGGACATCGCTGTGACGAGATGGGATGGTGTGCAGTGGGAGGAGCGGGGTGGAGGGAGAGAGGAGGGGTGGGGATTTACTGTCCTAACGGCCCAGTGACAATCAGCGTAGGCCCCCAGTTTCCAGCGTCCCTGGCTCTGTACTGCCGTGACAGCTATGGGGACAGCAGTTAGGACACTGCTCCTCTACCCCCAACAAATCACTCACTTTCTATGGGGTTCTTGTTGTTCGCTGGAACCAGCAGCTTCCTTCTCATCTGAGACCCATCTGCGCCTGCCTGACCCTGTAAAAGAGTGGAAAAACCCCTGGGTTCAAGTTAGGAGTCCTGGATTCCAGAAGTGAGACTGACCATCAGCCAGCTGTGTGACCTGGGGCAGCCACCTCCCTCCCAGTCTCTGTAGAGACAAAGAGGAACCTCCCTGCTGTGCCTCTCAGACTGTGTCCTTGTGTGCTCCCTGCAGGCCCCGTCCCCTGGGGGAGCGCTCACCCCTTAAGTGTCAGTTCCAGCTCTGACAACTGTACACACCTGAGCAACCATCACCCAATCAAGACATGGAAATTCTCAGCGTCCTGCACAGCTGCCTCCTGCCCTTTCTAGTCCATTCCCACTCACCCCATCAGGAGACAATCACTCCATCCCAGGCATGCATGTGACTGAAATAAAGAATATAGCCCTAGCCAGTTTTTCTCAGTGGATAGAGCGTCAGCCTGCAGACTGAAAGGTACTGGATTTGATTCCGGTCAAGGGCATATGCCCTGGTTGTGGGCTTGATCCCCAGTAGGGGGTGTGCAGGAGGCAGCCTATCAATGATTCTCTCTCGTCATTGATGTTTCTATCTCTCCCTCTCCATTCCTCTCTGAAATAAATGAATATATATATATATATATATATATATATATATATATATATTAAAGAACATATATATGAGGACATTTTGCAAAATCTATGTAAGACTTCTTCCAGGAAGCTGGAGGTGCTTTGATCACTAATACTGTACCATACTGGTAATCTAAATAAGAAAATGAAACTATTAGATTGTCTCCATGGAGACTGAAAAGGCATTTTGTAAAATTAAACATGAATTCTGGTTTTAAAAAACACCTCAAAAATAGGGGCCTGCATCCATAATAAGATTTTCTATATGAAAACAAGAGTCAACATCGTTCCTTTAGGTGAAGTATTGAAGGCCTTCCCAGTGAAATCCAGTCAAGATCGAACACGCGCCTCCTCTAAGCACCTGTGAACATTGTCAGTTCTGCAAACAAAGGAGGCAGGACTTGTGGAAGGGGCAGAAACAGTCATAATTTTAGACATGATTATAAATTTTTAAAACCCTAAGGTGTAAGCTACAATACTGAAAAGATAAATGTGTGCCCCCTGGCGTGGCTCGGTGGTTGAGCATCTACCTATGAACCAGGAGGCCACAGTTCAATGCTCAGTCAGGGCACATGCCCGGATTGTGGGCTCGGACCCCAGCGGGGGGGCCATGCAGGAGGAGGCAGATCAATGATTCTCTCTCATCATTGATATTTCTCTCTCTCTCTCTCTCTCTCAAATAAAAATAAATAAATAAATAAATAAATGCATATCTTTAAAAAAATATATTTTATTGATATTTTACAGAGAGGAAAGGAGAGAGGTAGAGAGCCAGAAACGTCGATGAGAGAGAAACATCGACCAGCTGCCTCTTGCACACCCCCTACCGGGTATGTGCCCGCAACCAATGTACATGCCCTTGGCCAGAATCGAACCTGGGACCTTTCAGTCCGCAGACCGACGCTCTACCACTGAGCCAAACCGACCTCAGCTAAATGCATATCTTGGTGAATGTTAATAAACATACTAGAAACAATAATTGGAAAACAGAATTGCAACGGGATCCAACCTGTAAGGGTCGAAAAACACATAAGATACAAAGAAACAAAGAAACAGCTTTTAGTAGAAACAGGAATGAATCGGAAGAAAAACGTAAATCTTAACTGAGTGATAATAAAGCCCCTGATCTGAAATGCTATCTTCCTTGATAAGAAAAATATTGAGTGCTGAAAGATCTCAATTCTTCCTGAATTAATGTAAGGTAATATATTTTTTAAAAGTTCCAATGACTTCTGTGGAGATGGGGGTGAAGAAAATCTTATAAAATAATTCTAAATTTTATATGCATAAAATAACATATTTCAGCAAGGTAAGGAATAGGTATGTGCACTCTCAGATATTAAAAAGTTTCATTTGGGCCGAAACCAGTTTGGCTCAGTGGATAGAGCGTCAGCCTGCGGACTGAAAGGTCCCGGGTTCAATTCCGGTCAAGGGCATGTACCTTGGTTGCAGGTACATGTCCTTGACCCAGTGGGGGATGTGCAAGAGTTAGCTGATCGATGATTCTCTCTCATCCATGATTCTCTCTCATCCCCAGTGGGGGATGTGCAAGAGTTAGCTGATCGATGATTCTCTCTCATCGATGTTTCTAACTCTCTATCCCTCTCTCTTCCTCTCTGTAAAAAATCAATAAAATATATTTTATTTTTAAAAAGTTTCATTTGGTAGAATATTGTATATAGATGGCATATGCACAAAGATTTAGATAAATATCATTCATTTGTGGAATATAATGAACATCAAAAATAGATCCAGAGACATAGACGTTCAAACACACTATCTAAACTCAGAGGGAAGGCGGGAGGAGGGAGTGTGGTGAGGAGGGGTAGGAGATCGACCAAAGAACTTGTATGCCTGCATATAAGTATAACCATGGACTCATAGGGAGGGGGGTGTTAGGGCACGAGTGGGGAGTGGGAATGGCCAGGGAGAGATCAATGGGAAGAAAGGAGACATATGCAATACTTTAAACAATAAAAATTTTAAATTAAAAAAATAAGAAAAATTTCAAAATAAAATCATTGAAAAAAGAATTGTCTCTCATAATTACCAGAAATAAAACAGTGAGGGGGCGGAAGAAAGACTGCAGGAGGCTTCTCCCTGAGAACCTTTCTGTACGATTTACTTTTTCTCCCTGTGGATAGGCACTACTTTAAAAAATGTGAAAAGTGATTAATCAGGATCGAGGTGTAATTGGCCTTTTTGGTTTGTTTTCTTTCCTTTTATAATTTATTTTAAAAAAGCATACTGTGCCCTGACCGGTTTGGCTTAATGGATAGAGCATCGACTTGTGGCCTGAAAGGTCCCAGGTTCAATTCCGGTCAAGGACACATGCTGGGTTGCGAGCTTGACCCCCCAGTGCGGGGCGTGCAGGAGGCAGGCAATCAATGATTCTCTCTCATCATTGATGTTTCTATCTCTCTTTCCCTCTCCTTTCCTCTCTAAAATCAATAAAAATGTATTTAAATATATATGTTTTTTAAAAGAGCATACTGTAGCCCGGCTGGTGTGGCTCAGTGGTTGAGTGTTGATCCATGAACCAAGAGATCATGTGATGTAAAATTCACATGCCCGGGGTTGTGAACTTGATCCCAAGAGGCAACCTATCAATCTTTTTCTCATCATTGATGTTTCTCTCTCTCTATCCCTCTCCCTTCCTCTCTCTAAAATCAATTTTTAAAAATGTTAAAAAGAGCATACTGTAGATGGAGGAAAGAAACAAAGGAAACAGGAAAGTCTTTGTAAACATTTCACATGTGATAAAGGAGGAACCAAAAGCCGAGGGAAACGAGAGAATCTGCTGCAAAATGGGGTTGGAGGAGAGAGTGACTCAGAACAATTCACACTCCGCACGTCACCGCAGGTCACAAAACCGATTCCATTTGGATAACAATGCTATATGCTAAAAATGATCATAAATTTTAAAACTCTAAAAATTTAGTGAATTTCATTTTATGTTAAGGGGAATGACTTCCTAAGCTTCTGAGGAATAAAAATTAAATATTTCTACAGGTTTACCACTCACTGTCATATTAAAACTCATGAACTGATATGAACCAAAACTGTATGCACATGTGTGGGCCCAGAAATTCTACTTCTAAATGCCACCATACAAATAGGATTAGGTATCTAGACTAAGATTTATTATCATACTAGAGGCCCGGTGCATGGATTCGTGCACCCATGGGGTCCCTCGGCCTGGCCTGCACCCTCTCAAAATCCATAACCCCGCGGGGGGATGTCAGAGAGCCGTTTCCAGCCCAATCCCTATAGGCCCCATCCAGACATGAGGAAGCCTTTCCTGTGCATTGAGTGTTTGCCGCCTGGTGGTCAGTGCACATCATAGCGACTGGTTGCCTAGGATTTTATATATAGAAAAAGGTTCAATGTAATAAAAATTTTGTAATAAGTCTAATATTCTATTGTTACGAGGAAAAGCTTACTAAGTTATTTTACAACTACAGAGGACTATCTGCAGCCCTCATTCAGTCAGTCATCCTGTGCCTGCCTGTTCCAGACTCTGGGATATTGTGACATCTGGACAGATAAGAAGACCCAGCCATTCCACAGAGCTAACAGCTCCCTGCAGTGCAGCCCCTTCCCCTCAGGTCCTGATCTCCCTGAACCATCCTTCCCCAGGACAGCAGTCCTGACCGGCACTGGCCTTTCCCTGCTTCTAACACAGTCCTGGGCCAGCACAAAGGCCAGGGCCTGGCATGGCCGCCCCCACTCACCAGTAGATGCTGTGTTTCTCCTGCTGCGGGCTGCACCGGCTCTTCCTGTTCCTGCTCAGAGGACAGCGAGTCTCTGATGTTTATGGCCAGGTTGCAGGCACTGTCTAGAGCCTCAGTCTCTCCTGAGGTTTGCGAGTCTCTGATGTTTAGGGCCAGGTTGCAGGCATTGTCTAGAGCCTCAGTCTCTCCTGAGGGTTGCGAGTCTCTGATGTTTATGGCCAGGTTGCAGGCATTGTCTAGAGCCTCAGTCTCTCCTGAGGTTTGTGAGCACCAAAACCAGCCCTTGGGAAGGAAAAGAGCTGACTCAGAAGTCCGCCCCCAGGCTCCCTGAAGGGTCTCAGGGGACACGTAGCTTCTGCTGCCCCGCCCCTCCCAGGTCCCCCTCCCCTCAGGTTGGCAGAGGCTCAGCACCTCCAGGACTTTGCTGTTCACACCAGGACCCTGGTGCTGTGCTAAGGGGGTTCAGCACACCTGCCTGACACCCCCACAGCCCAGAGTACAGGGCTGTGGGTCTGGGTGTCACGAGCAGCAGGAAGGACAGGGCCACTTTAGAGAGCCGGGGAGAGCAGCACAGGGCAAACTGGGGCCACGCCCACCCAGGGCCTGGAGAAACCCACTCACTCTGCTCCTGATCTTGGTGGCCACTTTGGAACCTAGAAGAGAAGGGTATCTGTCTTAGCGTGGGGAGACCCTGCATAGAGGTCTATGCAGGGTCTCCCTGCTGGGAAGGGCATGGGCTGGGGCTCAGACACTGACAAGGTGCCTTGGGCCTGGTGACAGGGAAGGGCAATCCAACCATGGGACACCCTCAGGAAGGGGAAGAAACAAGGGAAAGAGGTAAAAGTAAGCACATATCAAACCTCTGTTGGGTTCTTCTCTGACCAAAGCTGTACCACAGCCCACCCCTGACCTCCTCCTGACTCTTGTCACCCAGTGGAGGCTCTGACCACCCCTCTGCCTTGGCTGGGGGCCCCGCGGACATGAAGACCTGGCCTGCCCTCCCAGACTTGGCAGGGAGAGGAGGTGATCATTAGCCCCAAGACAGGCGGACTGATATGATCCCGGCCCTCCAGAGGTGCAGTGAGGTGGGAGGTAGAGGGGTGATCCCCATGAACAAGATCACAGCCAGGCCAGAAAGACCCAGAGATTTGGGAGGCTGGGAGGCAGGAAGTGAGGGAACAGCAGAGAGTGCCAGCACCGCCCATCGCTCCCACCAACCTCACCTGAAAGGTTACAGCTCTTGCAAATATATATGACGAGCAGCAGCAGGCCTACAACCACTCCGATGCAGATACAAAGGATTCCCCACCATGGTAGGCCTGAGGAGAGAGAGGGAGCAGTGGGTGCCTCCAGGCTGGTGGTCACTGGCTCTCCAGGAACTGGGGACTCCCCATAGGCCTGGGTACCTGATTGTTGGTCCACACACTCAAGGTCGTTCCAGGGGCCACAGGCCTTGGCCTGGACCTTGCCATCAGGGCACCTGGGTTCAAACACAAGGAGGATGTGAAGGGGTTCTGTGCGGTAAGAGGAAGAGGAAGATGGAGCAACCCGGCACCCAGTGTCCCCTGACGGGAGAGAGAGTGAAAAAAGAACAGCCTTCTTCTGTCTGCCCGACGGGCCCTCTCACCCCTTTGCCAGGTTCAGGAGGGACCTGATGCCACCTTCTGCCCGCGAGGGCTCCAGTTAAGTGTTCAGAGCTGAACCCATAGGAGCTAGACCTTCTCTATAAGGCCTGCACTGAGCTCCCCTGACCTGCAGGGGGAGCACGAGTGAAGAAGCCGCTCACTCCAGCCACAAGCTGAACTTCATTCTCTAGTCAACCCTCAATACAAGGACCTTCTTGTCCTCCACCTGTTGACTGTCCCCACCAAGCACAGCCACACTGTAAAAGAGCACATTTCTATTGGCCCCTAAATCCCAATAACAGGGAAAACAGGGCCCTGGGGGGAGGTGGTGGAGCTGGCACCCTTGAAGGAGCTACAGGCTCGGTTCATTATGACTTGGCTGTGGACACGTATTTGTTCATGGGCTCATGCCGTCACCAAAAAACAAAAAAATTTTTAAAAAATATTTTGTGATTGAATTTCTATAGAGATTATTGCAAGTATATCTGCAGGGTACACAATTCCTTCCTTCTGGCAGTGAGAAAACCTATAGCTTTGCATGGGCCACTGGCAGGCTCATAGGCCGGATTAGCGGCCTCCTGTGCCCAGTGGAAAGGCAGCCTGGGCAAAGGGAAACCGAGCTGAGGAGGGGTGGGAAGAGAGGGGGCCTGAAGCCAAGCAGATGGCCAAGGCAGGCTCCCGTGTCTTACCGAAGGGTGCACGCTAGGCAGAACTCAGGAGAATCCTTATCCTGGTAAGTGCCATTCTTGCACTCACACTGGGTGTCTTTCGTCCTGGTGCACGGAGCTGTTTCCACTTTATCTGAAGATGAAGGATAAGATTCGGGGGATACGTTTCCGTCATGTGTCCCTCAAACCATTTTCCACCACCCAAACCCCCCCCCCCCACACACACACACTCGGCTTCACTCAGTGGGCCATCGACTTGAGGGTTAGTTTCTGCAGCAATATCTGTGAGGTGCAAAAAGGACCGCCACTGGTCACCTGCCCGCCATAACTGCGTGCATAAAAAAGACCATGATGACCATGATGACCATGATTCTTTACTTACTACATCAGGACTGGGAGGAAATATCTATTGGCTCCCAGGGTGATTAAGAAGGGTTGGGTATGAGAGACCCTGGGTGTGAAGGAACCCTTGGGTGACTTCCAAAAACTTAACCCTGCAGAGGGGCCTTAGGCCGTGGTGGCTGAGGAAGACGGAGCGCCTGTCAGGGCGCACAGGGTGCAGAGGGGTCTGGCCAGGACAAGTCCTCATCCCGGCTCCAAACCAGCACGTTTCCACTCAGCCACCCCTTCCATGATGTGGCCACAGAGTCCTCCCTTCCAAGGGACAGATTATTTTCCCACCATTTTCATCTGATGGTTTAAAAGATGTCCCTCCTGGGTGGCGTGCATTATAAAAATAATTTGTCTTTAGTTTATTTTATTGGCCTAAGTCATATCATGAAACGGGATATGATGAAGACCATGATGGGCTGGCAATTAGGTTTCTGATCCCCCGTTCCATACAATTATCACCTCATTGCCCGGCGGCCTTGGCGGTAGGCATGAGGTCCACATCTCTTACCTGAAGGGCATTGAGAGCAGGGTTGGCAAGAGGAGAAGCTGTTGTAATGACTAGTGAAATTCTTTTTTTCAATGCATGCTATACAAACTTCGCTGTCTTTAGGTAGATAGAATCCTGGGAACAGAGAGAGAATTTGGTGAGTGAATGACCACAGGGCTCCTGGGGGCTGGCAGTGGTGGCTGAGGTATGCCTCTTTCTGCCATTAGTGGAATCCAAACAGGAAAATCCACTCACATACCTTAGACCAGCACTGCCAGCAGGAATGTACTACAAGCCACACATGAAATTCAAATTCATAGTTGCCATGTTAAAAGAGGAAAAAGAGGCCGGTTGATGTGGCTCAGTGTTTCAGCATTGAGCTATGAACCAGGAGGTCACGGTTCCATTCCTTGTGAGGGTACATGCCTCACTAGCCTTGATTCCTAGTGTGGATATTTTAGGTTAAAAAGATATACACTGAGTGGCCAGGTTATTAAGATCTCTGAACACATAATAATATGGCCATTCAGTGTATATCCTATATAATAAAAGGCTAATAATATGCAAATTGTCACCTCACCTAGGAGTGTGACCAGCAGGCAGGCCAGCCGACTGCCCATGTTCTCTCCCCATGGCCAGGCTGTCTGAACCCCACCCATGCACAAATTCATGCACTCTAACACACACACACACACACACACACACACACACACAGAAACACACGTGCGCACACACACACACTCTAGAGGCCCGGTGCACAAAATTCATGCATGGAAGGGGGGTTGCCCCTTAGCCCACCCTGCACCCGGAAATGTCCAACTGCCTGTTTAGGCCCACCAGGATCGGGCCTAAATGGGAAGTCAGACATCCCTCTCACAATCCAGGACTGCTGGTTCCCAACAACTCGCATGCCTGCCTTTCTGACTGCCCCTAACTGCTTCTGCCTGTCAACCTGATCACCCCCAACTTCCCTCCTCTGCTGGCCTGGTTACCCCTAACTTCCCTCCCCTGTAGGCTTGATTGCCTCAAACTTCCCTCTCTTGCAGGCCTGTTCCCTCTCAACTTCCCTCCCCTGCTGGCCATCTTTATTGAACCTCCACACAGGTCCTGTTAGAGATGCTGTTAGCTGGGCTCAAAGTTAAAGCTGCTAGAGTTTGGGAATAAAAGGTTGTGGAAGTTAAAAAACAAAAACAAACATAGTGGGGTATGCAAGAGCAGCTATCAATGACTCTCTCTCTCTCTCTCTCTCTCTCTCTCTCTCTCTCTCTCTCATCATTGATGTTTCTCTCTCCCCTCTCCCTTCTTCTCTGAAATCAATAAAAAAATTTTTTTTTCTGCTGGGGGCTAATTCTAGCAGGTCATAAATGCAATAAGTTCATCAAAAGGTTGGTGGACCTTGAGGCTTCAGCAGAGCTGAAGATACATATTATTGCCTGCTGGAATAGCTAAAAGCATTTCTCCAAACCTAAAGATTTGCATATATTATTGCCTGCTGCCTGATAGCCAAAGGCAGTTTCCCCAACCTGACAATGCCTACTGTATACCAAACCTTACCTTTGATATGTATATCTGCTTTGCTTTAGGGGAATTTGTGTTAATAAAAAGCAAGGGGTCCAGAGATTCAGAGAACTTGGTTACTGAAGCTAAGTCTCCTCTGCTCCCATGTATTCTAAATTTATATTTCTAGTCTATTTATTAATTGATTAGCATTCCCTTCTCCAGATTCCCAAACCCTTCTAGATGTTGAGAAAGACCCCAGCATTTTTCAAAAAAGAGTAAGAAGAAAGGGATCCCTGAATAGCAAAAGCAATCCTGAGGAAAAACAAAACAAAACACAAAGCTGGAGGTATTTCACTACCTGACTTCAAATTGTACTGCAGAGCTATGATAATCAAAACAGCATGGTATTGGCAGAGAAACAGACACACAGATCAATAGAACAAAATAGAGAGCACAGCTATAAAACCACATGTATACTGACAAATAATTTTCACAATGGAGCCAGAAATACACAATGGAGTAAAGATAGTCTCTTCAATAAATGGTGCTGGAAAAACTGGAAAACCACACGCAAAAGAATGAAACTGGATTACAGTTTCTCCCCGTATGCAACAACTAATTCAAAATGGATCAAAGACCTAAATATAAGACCTGAAACAATAAGTTACATAGAAGAAAATATAGGTACCAAACTTATGGACCTTGGTCATAGAGAACACTTTATGAACTTGACCCCAAAGACAAGGGAAGTAAAGGGAAAAATAAAGGAATGGAACTGTATCAAACTAAACCGTTCTTCACAGCAAAAGAAACTGGCACAAAACAAAGAGGCAGCCAACCAGATGGGAGATGACATTTGCAAACATTAGCTCCAACAAAGGTTTAATTTCCAAAATATATAAAGAACACATAAAATGCAACACTACACAAACAACCCAATCAAAAAGTGAGCAGAGGACCTGAAAATACACCTCTCCCCAGAATACATATAGATAGCCAATAAATAGATATATGAAAAGATGTTCAACCTCACTGGCAATTAGGGAAATGAACATCAAAATTGCAATGAGGCCAAAACCGGTTTGGCTCAGTGGATAGAGCATCAGTAGAAAGGTCCCAGGTTCAATTCTGGTCAAGGGCATGTACCTTGGTTGCAGGCACATCTCCAGTAGGGTCTGTGCAGGAGGCAGATGATCAATGTTTCTCTCTCATTGATGTTTCTAGCTCTCTATCTCTCTCCCTTCCTCTGTAAAAAATCAATTATATATATATATATATATATATATATATATATATATATATATATATATATTTTTTTTTTTTAACTGCAATGAGGACAGAAACCAAGATAGCGGCATAGGTAAACGCCTAACTGCAGCCTCAACAACAATTTCAAAAACTACAACTAAAATATGAAGTGGACATTATCCAGAACTACAGGAAAGTTGACTGACTGGAAATTCTACAACTAGACGGAAAGGTAAAACCAGAAGGAAAATCAGAGGAGCTGTAAAAGCCTAAGGTACGGAGACACAGTGCGCTCATGGGGAGAGGACGGAGCCGGAGGAGGGGCAGTTGAGTGCCTGGCTGGCGTTCCCTAGCGGGAAGGAGATAAAAGCTCCGGACTGTGCTGAACCCCAGTTCTGAGTGAGACCCTGGGGTCCCAGGCTCATTCAGAGAGAATCTGGGCTGAAAGGCGGAAGCTCAGGGGAGTGGTGAAAGGCTGAGCCCCGGAGTCGCGCACATTGCACACAGAGGATAGACTGTGGATTGAGCCACTGGATTGCCCTAGCGAGAAGGAGACATAAGCTCTGGACTGCTCTTAACCCCACTTCCAACTGCACTGAACCCCAGTTCCGGGCGCATTGGGGGAGAGACTAGACTGTCTAGTAGCAGGCGAAACTCTAGGGCACCTTTCTCTCAGAGGTGCTTGCAGCGAGTACCAAAGGACACTGAGGAACACTGAGACCCAGGAACCTTATAGGGCAGAGCTAATGGGAAGCCAAGGCTGTAGGCTCCACCCTGAAATTCCACCCCATCCAAGCTGAGCACAGAGGCTTTTGTAATTTTCCAAGTCTAGTTGAATAAGGCTGTCTCCTGGCATAGACACAGCTGATCCTTATAGCCAATTGGCCTGGAGGTCAGTTCCTCCCAGTGATACCAACAACAATCAAGACTTAACTACAATAAGGCTGTACACACAGTCCACAAAGGGCTGCACCAAGAGTGTCCACCTCAGATAACTGGGAGGCTGACCCACTGAATCATATAGGACACCTTAGCACACAAAGCCACCCTACCAACTTAGGGAAGCAGCAAAAATGCCAAGACAAGGAAACAGATCACAAACGAAAGAAATGGAGGACAAAAAGCGACTGGATATAGAGTTCAAAACCATGCTTATAAGGTTTTTCAAGAATTTCCTAGGAAAGGCCGATAGAATAAGAAAACCTATGAGGATATGAAAAGGGATCATCTAGAAATAAAAAGGGATCAACTAGAAATAAAGAATACATTGTCTGAAATAAAAAATATTATAGAGAGTCCTAAAAACAGAGTGGAAGATTGCAAGAATCAAGTCAAAGATTTGGAACACCATGAGACAGAGGACACTCCTCCACAGAAGCAAGAAAACAAGAGAATCCAGAAAGTTGAAGATAGTGTAAGAAACCTCTGGGACAACTTCAAGCAAACCAACATCAGAATTATGGGGGTCCCAGAAGATGACAGAGAGCAAGATACCGAAAACATATTGAAAGAAATAGTGACAGAAAACTTCCCCCTAGTAAAAGAAATAGACTTACAAGTCCAGGAAGTGCACAGAACCCCAAAAAAAAGGAATCCAAAGAGGTCCATACCAAGATTTAAATTATTTATAATTAAAATTCCAAGAGCAAAAGACAAAGAGAGAATATTAAAAGCAGCAAGAGAAAAGCAGATAGTTACCTATAAAGGAGCACCCATACGATTGTAAGCTGATTTCTCAACAGAAACCATGCAGGCCAGACGGGAATGGCAAGAAATATTCAAGGTGATGAATAACAAGAACCTACAGCCAAAAATACTCTACCCAGCAAAGCTATCACTCAGAATTGAAGGCCAGATAAAGAGCTTCACAAATAAAAAAAAGCTAAAGGAGTTCATCACCACCAAACCAGAATTATATGAATTGCTGAAAGGGGTTCTTTAGGAAGAGGAAGAAAATAAAGATAAAAATTAGGAACAACAAATACGTAACTATCAACAAGTGAATCTAAAAACCAAGGGAAGTAAAAAACATGATGAACAATATTAACTGGTGAATATAATAGAATCAGAGGTATGGAAGGGGAGTGGACTGATGATTCTCGGAGAAAAGGGGAGTGGGGGGTGTGGGAAGAGACTGAACATAAACTGTGCACCTATGGATGAGGACAATGGGGGATGGGGAAAGGGCAGAGGGAGGGATGGGAACCTGGTGGAGGGGAGCAATGGAGGGGAAAAAAATGAAGAACATTTGTAATAATATGAACAATAAAGATTTATTTTAAAAAAATTTAAAAATCCTGCAATGAGATACCACCTCACACCCATTAAGAGTGTCCATTAGCAACAAGACAAGCAATAACAAGTGTTGGAGAGGTTGTGAAGTAAAGAGAACCCTTATTCACTGCTAGTGGGTATGTAGTCTGGTACAACTATTATGGAAAGCTGTCTTGCAATTCCTCAAAAAATGAAAAATAGAGCTACCATATGACCCAGCAATCTCTCTTCTGAGTATATACACCAAAACTCAAAAACATGTAATTGCAAAGGTATATGCACCCAATATGTTCATTGTAGCATTATTCATAACTAGAGGCCCGGTGCATGAAATTGGTGCATGGGGTTGGGGGGATGTGTGTCTCTCAGCCCAGCCTGCCCCCTTTCCAATTTGGGATCCCTCTCACAATCCAGGACTGCTGGCTCCTAACTGCTCGCCTATCTGCCTGATTGCCCCAAACCACTTCTCCCTGTCAGCTGATCACCCCCCTAATCCAGGCGTGGGCAAACTTTTTGACTCAAGGGCCACAATGGGTTCTTAAACTGGACCAGAGGGCTGGAACAAAAACAACCTGACCATGCTGGCACTCTCATCTTGGGCTGCTGGTGAAGGAGCAGAGGGGAGAGCAAGAGAACTCTCCGCTCTTTCGGCTCCACAGGCCAGATAGAACAGCTGAACAGGCCAGATCTAGCCCAAGGGCCGTAGTTTGCCCACAGCGGCACTAATCACTCCCCTGACAACCTGATCGACTCCAGCTGCTCCCCTGCTGGCCCAATTGCCCCTAACTTCCCTCCCCTGCAGGCCTGGTTGCCCCCAACTGCCCTCCCTGCTGGCCTGATCACTCATAATTTTATTATATAGGATGGTCAAGACCCAGTGGAAACAACCAGTGTCCCCAGATAGAGGACTGGTAAAGAAGATGTAGTACATATACACAATGGAATGCTACTCAGCCATAAGAAAGGATTAAACACTGCCATTTCCAACAACATTTGGACCTTGGGAATATTATGCTAAGTGAAATAAGTCAGTCAGAAAAAGCTAAAAGCCATATGATTCACTCATATGTGGAATATAAAATTGAAACTCGTGAACACAAACAGCAGTGTGGTAGTTTCCAGGGGGAAAGCGGAGTGGGGGTGAAAGGGTTCCTAATATGCGGTGAAGGGAGATGATTTGACTTTGTGTGGTGGGCATATAGTGCAATATACGGATCTTGTAACATAGAAACCCACACCTGAAATCTGTGTAATCATATTAACCAATGTCACCTCGATAAATTTAATTTTTAAAAAAAGGGGGGGGGGGGGGGAGAAAAGGTCCAATTCATTTTAACTATATATTTTTTAACCTAACATTCAACATAGTATCAATTCAACATTTAATCAATACAAAATATTGAGATATTTTACTTTCATGAACACCTCACTCAAAAGTGAAACATATGCTCCCTCCAGAGTGTTCAGTAATGTCCAGTGTCTGCTCTTACCTGCCCTTGTGACCTCTTTACCCCAAACTCACCCCACACTCACCCCAGCTGCCCCCCAGCATTGCTCAAACAAGCTCTCCCCCTGCCCCTAGGACCATAGCTGCTGGGGTGCCCTCTCAGGACCACTGTGCGTGGCTCTCTGCGTCAAGGTCACATCCTCAGATGCCTCACCAACCCAGTCTCTGTCCCACCCATCACTCAATTATCCTCATGGTTCCTATCTCGTCCCTCTGTCACCTTCAACCGTCTGTCAGATACCATCTCAGAAGAACAGCTCCGAGGACAGGGCCTCCTGCCCTCCAGCAGTAGAGGGCCAGGCACACAGGAGCCATCTAATCAATAAATACCCGTAGATAAGGAACCAGGAACTTCGGAAATCAGAGGGCTGGGAACGCCTGGAGACAAGTCGGGGAAGGGCTGAAGATCAGTGTTAGACTGTACCTGGCGGACACTTCCCTGTGAGGCTGGCAGCTGGTTGCTGGCGAACTCTGTCCAGCTCTGTGATTATGGGGGAGGCAACTGGAACCTGTTGGGGACAAAGCAGGGACAGGCATCAGTGGCTTCCTGACTCTCCTCCCGCCCAGGAACCCTCTCACATTCTCGCCACTCCAGCTTCCTAAAGCAAAAAGAACTGGACCTTTCTTCCAGCTCTACCATGGTGTACTCTCATTCTTCTGTTTCGTGTTTGTCACTTAGCCTTTGGGACTAGCAAGCAACTCATGCTTGAAGAAGTTTCCAGTATTGTTTTATCTTATACTAAAACAAAATATATTTATTCCACATGTGCAAACAACATTAATCATAAATGGTAAGCACCATTGCAACCACATCAGTAAATCTTCATAACACTTCAATTCAATGATAGAAATGGGTCGGATGGATGAAGAACAAGACCCAATTACATACTGTCTATTAGAGATGCCATTTAAGAAAGCAAGACACTGATATAGTGAACCCAAAGGGATGAAAAAAAGATGTATCATACAAATAGTAAGCCTAAGAAAACTGCTGTGCTATCTTAATGTCACATGAAGCTGGTTTAAGAAGGACCTTTTGCTGTGTGAAAGGTTTAATTTATCAGAGAGTCATAATAATCATACATGTATACATGTCCAACAAAAAAGCCTCAAAACACATGAAGCAAAAATGGAAAGAGTTGCCGAAACCGGTTTGGCTCGGTGGTAGAGCTTCGGTCTGTGGACTGAAAGGTCCCGGGTTCTGTTCCGGTCAAAGCCATGTACATTGGTTGCGGGCACATCCCCGGAGGGGGGTGTGCAAGAGGCAGCTGGTCGATGTTTCTCTCTCATTGACGTTTCTAGCTCTCTATCTCTCTCCCTTCCTCTCTGTAAAAGATCAATAAAATATAGATGAAAATTGTTTTTAAAAATGGAAAGAGTTAAAATGAATGTATAACACCCTTTTTTCAACAATTAATGGAATGATTTGATAAAAAGAGTAAAGTCCTAAGAGATTTGAACACTGTCAGTCACCTTGACTTAACTGACATTCACATAACAGATGTGCAACGTTTACAGAACCTTTTCTGGTGAACATGTTACTTTTTGAGTCCAAATAAACTTAAAAGAAGTTAAAGTATATCATGTATATTCTCTGATCTCAGTGGTAATGCATTGGAAATCAATAACAAGATCTACAAAGACCTCCAATGTAATTAAAACCACAGTGAAATACCATCTCACACTTATTAGGGTGGCAACTATTAAAAAAAGAAAAGGTAAGAAAGTAAGTGTTGGCAAGAAGAAATTAGACTTGTACACTCTTGATAGAAATATAAAAGGATGCATCTTCTATGGCAGTGTTTCCCAAAGTGTGGTATGCATACCCCCAGGGGTACGGGAAGAGTTTGGTGGGGGTACACGTAGCACCGGAGTTTGGTGGGGATATGCACTGCATTGTGCTTAGCTGCACCTAATTCTACGTTCTCATGAGTCAAGTCAAGACAGTCTTGTGAGGTGTGAGCTGGTGGTCCGGTGTGCAAATAAATGTTATTTATAATATAACTTTTATTTATATTTTATTATGAATAATTTTATTTTTCGTTTATTATTATTTTGTGTATGTACCAAAAAAAGAAAAAAGAAATATATTTTGGTTTGTTATTAAAATACATCCTTTTTTTTTTTTTTTTTGATGAGGGGTACTCAGCTTACGAAAATTAAAGAAGGGGTACACATATGTCAAAAGTTTGGGAAACACTGTTTATGGAAAACAGCAGGGTGGTTTCTCAAAAAATTAAAAATAAGATTACCATATGATCCAGCAATTCCACTTTGGGATATATAAACACAAAAGAATGGTGGTTGCCAGAGGCTGGGTTGAGAGGAGGGAACTAGAAGTTGTTTAATGGATATAGCGTTTCAGTTTTGCAAAATGGAAGTAGCTCTCACGATTGGTTTCACAGCAATGTGAATATAGTTAACACTACTTAATTATGTGATAAAAACAATTAAGATGGTACATTTTATGTGTTATATTATTTTACTACAATTAAAAAAAAATAATGGGCCTTACAAGCTGTCCTTAAAGGAGCCCGTCAGTCCCATTAAAAGCAAAGTCATAGAAAAGTGACAATGTAGTGATTTGTATCACAATTTGAGCTATAAATGACACAAGAACTGAAGGAATTTGAATGGAATTTGCAAATGAGCAGTAAATTATTGGTGTTAATGTTCTGACTTGAAGATTGTTTATGTTTATGGGGGAGCATGTTCTTGTTTGTAGAGAGCATAGAATTAGATGCTGGTTTTCAGATGGTTCAGGGAGATTTTTGTATAGTTTTTGCAACTTTTCTGTAATTTTGAGAGTCTTTTAGAATATAAAGTTAGGAAAAGAAATTCAGAATAAAAACTATTGTTGCCCGTATCTAAACAAGATAAAATGCAACCCTCTTCTCAGAAAAGCCAGTCTGGCACAAATTTCATGCACCAGGCCTCTAGTAATTTATAAACCTCCCAAATGATGCATAATTTTTGATAGTGTACAATTTCACAAAATTAAGGGGAAATAACAATCCTTTACATTAGCCACATCTTTTTTATATTTCCAATGATCTTTCTTTTTTCTTAAGATCCATGCTTGTATGGTCTTCATCTTGAAATCTTTATTTAGCATTTTGTACAGCCCAGGTTTACTTGTCACTGGAAAGGAATTAGGCAGGGACCACACATCTTGGAATGTGTGGGTTCTTAAATTTGTGCAGAAAAGAATTCAAGACATGAATTGGGGTGATTTTGAGAGTGTGTTTATTAAAGTTTGGGACAGTAAGACAAAAGAAGTGTTTAGGATAAAAGAAGCAAAATCACAGGAATAGGATTGAGCCTAGGTGGAGCTTCTTTGTCTCTTTAGAAACATGAGGCAAGAGGAGGGGCCTCAGAGCTTATGAGAAAGTAAAAGTAGGTTATCAAGGAAAGGGAAGGTGCTCACGGGAGAGCGCCCACTGGGGCCTCTGTCCTAAGGGTTTTTATCTGTTTTCTACAGGTGGAAATTTTAGGAGAGGTCTCAATCAGAATATTCATTAGCTTTTCTAGTATATCTTTCAGTCCTATATAATAAAAGCCTAAAATGCTAAGTGTCCAGCCATCCGTTCAACCAATCAAAGCATAATATGCTAATGATATGCTAAGGCCACTCAACTGCTTGCTATGACATGCACTGACCATCAGGGGGCAGTCAGTCTACCAGTTGACAAGTTGCTATGATGTGCACTGACCACCAGGGGGCAGTTGACCAGTCACTATGACGTGCATTGACCACAAGGGGGCAGATGCTCTGACCAATAGGTTAGCTTGCTGCTGGGGTCTGGCAGATCAGGACTCACCAAGAAGGGCTGAACATGCCCTGGAGCCCTCCCACGGTCCCTCCCTGGCTGGCCAACCTCCTGCGTCCCTCCCTGGCTCTGATCATACACCAGTAGAGTCCCTTGGCCTGGCCTGCACCCTCTCACAATTTGGGACTGCTCAGGCGATGTCAGAGAGCTAGTTTCGGCCTGATCCCCGCAGGCCAGGCCAAGGGACCCCACTGGCGCACCAATTCATGCACCAGTCCTCTGGTATGTTGATAAATCAAAATGAGTTTATAGTGGGGTTTGGGATCATTTTCTGGTCAGCTTCACCTCTTCCTTGGATTTTTCTGGCTCTAATTGTTTTTATTTATTATTTATTTCCCTGATTGTCCATTCTTTTTTTTTCTTTTTTTTTTAATGTATTTTATTGATTTCAGAAAGGGAGAGGGAGAGACAGAAACATGAATGATGACAGAGAATCATCAATCAGCTGCCTCTTGCACGCCGCCCCCCCTCCCCCCCAGGGATTGAGCCCACAACCTGTCCATCTACCTTTGACTCGAATTGAACTCAGGACTCTTCAGTCTCCAAGCCAACGCTCTATCCACTGAGCCAAACCAGCTAGGGTGACTTTGTCCATTCTTGGGTTTGCCTGGCACTAATAGCACCAACTGGGTCTCTGTTTTCTAACTCCCTGACCAAGGTAATTTAAGCTACCGGCTCTCTGTTTGTTGAGGACAGATGTAAACTGTCTGCTTTTAAGTGCCTTTGGTTAGGGAGGATGGAGTCTTATTTATTTCCTAAACGGTAAGCTCTCTTCTCCCCATTTACTCTTTGATTTTGTTTAATGACTTTGCCAACTCTCAGTCAGGAAACCTAGACTCCACATCAAATACCTTTTCCTCCTCTTACCACCACGCCCATCTAATCATCTGCCAGTGTTATTGTGACCCTTAGAGCCACACTTTTCTCTTTCAGGCTGATGCAACCTAATGCAATCTTACCACCTTCCTCTTTCAGGCTGATGCAACCTAATCACACATGCTCAGTGCTGCTCAGGCCATGTCTGTCCGGGCTCATACATATAATCAACATTCCCCTGGGAAAACAATTATCTTTAAAAGTGTTGGTTTGCCCTGGCCAGTTTGCTAAGTGGTTATAGCATCGGCTCAGGGACTGAAGCATCATGGGTTCAATTCTTGGTCAAGGGCATACTACCTTAATCCCATGTCCTAGTCAGAATGCATTGCAGGAGGCAACCAGTAGATGTGTGTGTGTGTGTCTCTCTCTCAAATCAATGTTTCTCTCCCCTCTCCCCCTGCTCTCTCCTCCTTCTCTTCTTCCTTTTGACTCACTCAGCATCCTAAATCACCTGCCTCCTTCTCCCTTGCATGTCTACTCCCTAAATCATGAAGTTCTCAGGACAACAAGGTTCTGATCAGCATGAAATAATCTTAGGAACAAAGCCTTGGGTCTGTGCACCCCAGAGACAGTTTCCCTCAAATCAGAGATAACATCTAGGCCTCAGTTGTTTCACCTCAACTGGGCCTCTAGTAGTTTATAAACCTCAGTTGTGTTTCACAAAACCGTAAGAAGCAGCGTCATGCTGACATCAGTACCAGATGCACTGATCAACGACCGCCTCCCCTGCACCAATCAAGTTGTAGACACCAGGACCCCAACTCCCTTAGTCACATGACTGATGATTTTCCCCTATACAACCCATGCCCTGGAAGCCATTGGAGAGCCAGGTCTTTGAACATTAGTTTATCTGTGTCTCCAGGTGAGGGCCACGTCTTGAAAATAAATCTTTGCTTTCTTTGCTGTAAACCAGTGGTTCCCAACCATTTTTTAAAATATTTTTGTTTGGCCATGCCCCACCTAAGCATCTCTAAAATCCTGATGCCCCCCATGTGACATATAATTCTTATTATTCAAAAGTAAACTCCTATTCACGTGGAGGAAGCCTAGAAGGCCATTAACTTGGTCTAAACAAGCTTCCAAAGAACATGGCATCCATGAAAGAGAAAAATAAAAGAATGAAAGGACGGTTGAAGTACTGAGAAAGAAACCACTAAGAAACTGTTTTAAAATAATAATAATATGAAGGGATATGAAAAAATAGCAAAGAAAGTTTCAAAACATATATAATAGGGAACTGAAATGCCTAAATGTCACTATACTGTATATTTATATATTATATATGAGGCCCCTAGAACCACAAGAAATGTAAAAAAAATTAAAAATCAGTTAGTAACTCATTCTTGAATTGCCTCCATTAAAAATCAGATTGCCCCTGGGAGGCACGTGCCCCACGCTGGGAACCACTTGTTGGCGTCTTATTGGGCTTTGATGCAAGCAGGAAAATAGACCCCTTTAACGCGGTAACATAGCCGGCATTTTCACCATCCTGCCAGTGGTGGCGCTCTGAGGTATGACAGGGACTTGCCCAATCCTTCCTCTTCATCAGCTTGGAGAAATTTCTCTTCAAATTGGCATTGGTGCTAGCTACACTTGTTGCTCAACCCACTGTCATAAAACAGGCCTGCCTTGAAGTAATAAAACAGTTCAAACAGTGGAGATTTCAAATAAACTCAACAGGCTCATATCTCTGAGCCTATTCCTTTTTGTTTAGGTCCCTTAAGCGGCTCCCGCTGTTGATCCTTTTGTAGTTGATAAGCGTGGTGATTGGGTGTTCACGCTCTTGTGAGGGGTGTGCCTCCCACAAACCTGTGACACCTTACAGTAAGCCCCACACTGACTCATTCAGTCACTGTATTTTTATTTCCTGGTGCGTATTAGCCAGGAAGTCATGAAACATTTACTTTCTGGCAGCCTAGTGGACCTTGCCCTTGGGCATCCTAACTATCAGATTTCCTTTTTTCATTTTTTTAAATCCTCATCCAAGAATATATTTTTATTGATTTTTAGGAAGGTGGGGGAGAGAGAAGCATCCATGTGAGAGAAAAATATCAATCAGTTGCCTCCTGTACGTGCACCAATTAGGGATCAAACCTACAACCCAGGTATGGGCCCTGACCAGGAATCGAACCCATAACTTCATAACTTTTTTTTAGTGCGTGGGATGATGCTTCAACTAACTAAGCTACTTTGCCAGGGCCCCCTTTCAGTTTTGTGCATGAGAAGGATGGGGATGCCCTTGGGTTACTCACTCAAAAACATGGGGGTCCCCATAGACTTCTAGGATACTACATAGTCAGCAATGACTATAGCATGGCCCCAGTGGCTCAGGGAAACCATATTACGGTATTAAGATTCTACGGCATTCTAAACTTGACGTCCTGGAAGCTAAAGCTAAATGAAACCACCTTGCTGACATTTCTGCTAAGAATGCTGCCCTGAAAGCTGTCAGCAGCAGTCAAACCTCGGTCATGGTCCAAAGAGATGTTTCCCTAGTTGAAAACTTAGAAAAACTGGCCAGAGAATCCCAAGAATTGGCTTCAAAAAAAGGTAAAACAGCCAAAACCAGTTTGGCTCAGTGGATAGAGCATTGGCCTGTAGACTGAAGGGTCCCAGGTTCGATTCCTGTCAAGGGCACGTACCTTGGTTGCGGGCACATCCCCAGTGGGGGGTGTGCAAGAGGCAGCTGATCGATGATTCTCTCTCATCAATGTTTCTAATTCTCTATCCTTCTCTCTTCCTCTCTGTAAAAAATCAATTAAAAAAATATTTTTTTTTTAAAAAAAAAAAGGTAAAACAAGATTGGAAATGCAACAATTGCTGGTTTAGTAAGAAGACAAAGCTCTGGCCGAAACCGGTTTGGCTCAGTGGTAGAGCGTCGGTCTGCGGACTGAAAGGTCCCGGGTTCGATTCCGGTCAAGGGCATGTACATTGGTTGTGGGCACTTCCCCAGTAGGGGGTGTGCAAGAGGCAGCTGGTCGATGTTTCTCTCTCATCGATGTTTCTAGCTCTCTATCTCTCTCCCTTCCTCTCTGTAAAATATCAATAAAATATATTTTTTAAAAATAAAATAAATATGGTCTCTTTAAAAAAAAAAAAAAAAGAAGAAGAAGAAGACAAAGCTTTGGTTCGCACTAAATAACCCAGGCCTACCAGGAACTCTAAAATGTCTGCTCCTGACTACTCTATGTGCATTCAACGATGGGTCCACTGACAGAATGATAGCATTCGTAAACAAATATTGGTGTGGAGACATTAACAAGGCCGAAAAAAGTGCCTTCACCTTCAGGGTCAAAGCACAGACCAGGGAAGTCTATTAAGATGGCCGAATGGACCTTTTGAGGTTTGGTAAATAGATTTCATACAGCTTCCCCATCGCATGGATGTAAATGAGTTTTAGTGATATGTATGTTTTCTCATTGGACTGAAGCTTGCCCTTTCAGACAAGCAAATGCCTTTTAGAGGAGAGTATTCCTACTTGGGAGTCTCCTCTTGAACTTACTTCAGTGATCCAAGAACCCATTTTGTTTGTTGGTCAAGTGCTACAAGTCTGTGCTCTTTGGCTGGTTCCACAACATTTTCACTGGGCTTCCCATCCTCAATTCTCAGGGTTAGTTGAACGCACTAACGGCATTCTTAAGGCTCAACTGGTAGCCCTGAAGGTATGGCTGAGTTGGTTGAGTGTCGTCCCATACATTGACAGATCACGGGTTCAATTTGAGATCGGGCACATGCCCAGATTGCAGGCTTCATCCCCATTTTAAAAAAGAAAGAAAAAATCCTACATTAAAAAAAAAAAAAAGATTCATTTGGCAGAACTTGTAGAAACTCTTCAAATACCTTAGCCAAAAGCATTGCCACTAGTCATTTTAAATCTCGGGTCTACCCCTTTTGGGACACAGAAACTTTCTCTTTTAGAGATAATTACAGGACACCCAATGTGTTTGGCTCCTGCTTCTTTGGAGCCACAGTTGGTAAAGGAAATATATCAATATAAAGGAAATATATTTCAGTACAAAGGAACCAAATTCTAATGTTGTAAAGGCTTAATTGCTTCTGTTGAAAATAATCATTTCCTTGGAGGGCAATCTTTTCACAGTACCCTCCAAGGAAATGAAAAACTCAAAATCCACACTCTACAACCTGGAGTTTGTTTGTTTTTTACTGAGAGACACCTCAAAAAAGATTCCCCCGGCCTTGCTGAAAGGGCCCTTGCGGAGTACTGCTGACTAAGCTGTGTGCCGCTAACCTCCGGGGCGTAGGCTGGGTATACGAGTCAGACCTAAAGAAGGCACCAGACCCTGACTGGAACGTCCCTCAGTCTGATGACCTGAAACTGCAGCTGTCAAAAATTAATGCAGGTGACTTCTGAAGGAATCATATTACAAGAATGACTGAATCTAAATGTTTCTCTTTTTCTTAAAAGGGACTTGCCCTTGTTTACATTTCCTAAGCTATTGTGGAAAGGAGGGGGGAGTAGGGTGGTTAAAAAGTGGTTCATAGCTCAGTGGTTGAGCGTTGACCTATGAACCAGAGGTCAAGGCACATGCCTGGGTTGTGGGCTTGATCCCCAATCCCTGGTGTGGATGGTGCAGGAGGCAGTGTCCTTTATACCAAAAGCTGGTGGGTTTGATCCCCAGTCGGACCTGAATGGGATGCAAGGAATCAGTGTTTTCCTTCCAGATCGATGTTTCTCTCGCTCCCTTCCTTCCTCCCTCTCTAAAAATCAATTAAAAAACAAAACAAAAAAACTTTGATCAATCCAAGATAATAATGGTTTTTGTTTAATTTATCTACAGGTTTGAGCTCTTAGTTTAAATTCCTGTAGACTCGGTTGTTATGTTGTCCTAATTCTATTTTTAATTCTTATTATATTCTGCACCTGTAGCCTGTTCCCTTGGCACTTCCTCTCTGACGGAAGAGGCAACACCCAGGAGAGAGGCAAAGAAACTGCTGAGGTTGGAAGACCTGACTGTTGATCAGCTTTCAGAGAATGTTCTCGATCAACACGGGGGAAGCTGATAAAATCTGCCTGGAACTTTAAGAAAATCTAATTAGTCCGCTAGGTCCAGGCAGGAGCTAGGGCTTACGAAAGTTCTCGCACTTCAGTAATCGCGAGAGGAGGCGGGGACGCTACCGGAAAAACTCTATGTTAGTAACAGAGCTCTATGGTTCTCACTTCCTCCCCCTAACTTCCTTCTCCCAGCTTGCACCGGCGTGCACGTGGCAGCAGCCATTTTACTTTTTTCCAGACACGCCTAAAGTAATCATTAACTACAGTTCATTAAACTGGGCTCTCAAATAAGGCAAATGTAGCCCAGGCATAAAATGTAAAAGCAAAATATCAGCAGGTCATATGAATAAGCAGTTTCTTAACTGTGACCAGAACACAATAAAAGCAAATATTCCCCCCAAAAGTGAAGGTCTAAGGTGGCTGCTGTTATAAAGGAAATCAGGCCAAAGAATAATAAAAATGTTTCCTTCCGACTCATTTTCTTCCCGTGTTCACCAGGGGAACACGTCCCTATCTCCCAGGCTGTTAGAAAAATTACAGGGAATCGTGGGAGCACAGCTGAGCGAGCGCAGGGCACAGGCTGCCCAAAGCTGCTCAGTGCCTATTCCTGCCGCCCGCCCCCACCCCCCACCCTTACCTGGAAGGTGTTGCCAGGCTTCTCCCCCTGCCCTGGCAAAGGGAATGTGGGCCAAGACAGGGACCAAGGCCCCGGTGTTCCCCAGGAAGGACGGCTTTACGAGCCAGGCTTGTGCGGCTGTGGGGCCACCACTGCATCACTTGACGTCTACTCCCCACTCCACCCCCCAAGGTGCCGATGCCAATACAAACAGGTGGCAGCCACTGCTGGGTGGAAACCATGCGCCCTCTGGCCCTCCCAGCACCAGAAGGCTGACACCAACCCTGAGAACGTGGTTGGAGCTCCCACACAGCCTCCCACAGAAAGGTGGCCATCCCAGCAAGCGCAGAACAAGGACCTGGAGGCAGGAAAGCGCTCAGCACTGGGCCTCGTCTGATGTAATTCTTCCAACAGACCAAGGACGAGGGCTCATCTCACTACAGGCAGGGCTGGGAGCGTAGCTAGCCCAGGTGACACAGTTACCACCCTCCCCTGCTGTGTAATCTGGGTCTCCTAGACATCATTCCCAGGCTCAGATGTCTCCTGGATCCTTGAAAATCCCCGCTGGCAACAAGAAATCTTAAGAAAGCCTAATCAGTCCAACACAGTCTTTGGTGTGTTACTCCAGTTTTCCTACTAACTTTATGTGCAGTGAAAGAATGAAAATTTGATTATGTAGCATAGATGATATAACGTTGTGAATTAGTGGGACTGACATAATAGGGAATCAGCATTTGAAGATCTTGGTACTTGACACACTACTAAGGAAAATTAGCTCCACATTTGAAGCTGGAAGCCACTGGAATAACTTCAGAAAAGAATCACAACTACATGATGTTATATTTGTGGTACATATGCTAAGAACTGTGTAGAAACTGAAATGTCTGTGTACTCATCCTAAAGCAAACTAACATCTCATTATGAAAGAAGAAGAAAAACAAAACACACACACACACCACTATGGTATTGTTTTCTACAAAGAACTGAAATTCAGTGTAACAAGGCTGTAGGGAAACAGGAAAACTGTGGACTCTTGGTTTGAAGGAAAATGCATCAGCCCTTCTGGAGAACAGTTTGTCATTACCTAAACAAAAGTATAAAATTAAGCCCCTAACAAGGCAAGTTCACTTCTAAAGATTTATGCCATACAGCAGTGGTTCTCTATCTTTCTAATGCCGTGATCCTTTAATACAGTTCCTTTTGTTGTGGTGACCCCAACCATGAAATTATTTTCGTTGCGACTTCATAACCGTAATTTTGCTACTGTTAATGAATCGTAATGTCAATATCTGTGTTTTCCGATGGTCTTAGGCGACCCTGCTATGACCGCTGCTGTAAAGCCTGAGACCATCAGAAAACACAGATATTGACATTACGATTCATTTAACAGTAGCGAAATTACAGTTATGCAGTCACAACGAAAGTGATGTTATGGTTGGGGGTCACCACAACAGGAGGAACGGTCTTAAAGGGGCGCGGCACTAGGAAGGTTGAGAACCACTGCCATATTAGGCGCCCCGGGGCATGCAAGCCAGACATCGGTAGGGACTACCACGCTGTTGGGATTGGCAAAATCATAAACAGGGTATAGAGAGATATTCGTAAGAGTCCAGAGCCAAGTGCACTGGTCCAGCCACGCCGGCTTTACCCCACAATCAAAGAGGAGGCTGCGTGGGCTCGTCCTCCTCCTGAGCTTGGCAGCACAAGGAAAGTGTCATTCCTCCTGAGCAAACGACAGCAAAACTCGAGACGGGACCGGAAAAGGAGGTCGGGATGCCAGAGGCAGAGGTCTCCCATTCCCCAAACCCGCACGTTCAGATGTTGTTGTTTTTTTACTTGGTCTAACACAGGTGACGCCCCACAATTTCCAGGAAACGGAGATTACGTTGTGACTATAGATATCGCTTCTCTGGACTTTGGATTACTTTTTAAAAATAAAAGTTAAACTTTCCTGTGATACCTGTAATCAGTGGTTCGGCGTTGGAGCCTTTTTTTTTTTTTTTAGTTTGTTGGTTCGTTTTAACCTAAGGAATCTGGACGTGCCCCGGGGTGGAGTTTTCCGGGCAGCGCGCCCCGCGCGGCGCCGGGAGGGAGGGGGGGTTTCCAAGCCGGCGGAGGGCCGGCTGCGGGGCGCAAACGCTGGTTCAGGTGGGAAGGAAGCGGCCTTCGACCGGCTCTCGGCTAACCCATCGGCAACAGCCAAGTCTTACAAGGTAAACATTTTTAAAAATATTTAAATAAATAAATAAATAAATAAATAAATAAATAAAACCAAAAACGAACAAGAAGAAGAAAAAAGGAAGAAAGGAAAGTTAAGGAAACTCCGGGAGTTTCCAACTTTGGAGTACTTTTGGACTCATCCTTCCAGGCGACCGGGACCTGCGCCGGTTCTCCCTCTCCGCTCGGCCGCCCCCCTCGCCAACCCCTTTCCCCAGACTCTGCCCAAGGCCAAGGACCCCGTTTTGTCTCCTGGGGCCCCCGCCTCCCACCCGCCAGGAGAGGCGGAGGGCACTCACCGGCTGCAGGACACACAACAGGATGAGGATAAGGATCAGGTTGCGGGGCGCCCAGGGCCGGGATCCCCGCTGGGACCTCCGGGCGGCGGCGGCGGCGGGCGCGGTTTGGCCTCTGGCTCCCCGCGGCCACGTGCGGTCGGCGAGCGCCCCGGTCCCCGCCGCCAAGCTATCGCTGGTCTTCTGCATTTTTCAGGGGAGGGGGCGAAGGTACGCGAGGTGCTGATCTGAAAAGGCTCCCCCGACCGACTTAGTTGAAAGACGAAATGAAATGAGGTGACTGAGGAGCTGAGTGACTCACTTCCTAGGTTAGTCACGGGGCGGGTGGGGTTAGCGGGGGAGAAGAAGAGGGTGCAGAAGTCCACGGCCCTCCCTCCTGATCCTGTGCCCTGGGCTGTGACCAGGATATTGCCTTTTAAGGAGCATCGGGGACCTGTGCTGACCCCGCTCCCTGCCCAGGGCTAATGCCCCCCACCTTCCTGGCTGTGGCCTTCTGTCCACTCTCAGCTTCTACTCCCACTCCACCCCGACCCTATCCCGCCCCCATCTCCCTCTCAGGCACCGGTACTCGTACTCGGGCGCCCTGCACCCAGCGTCACTTTGCAGCTCAGTCCAGCAGGAGGAGGTTTCTGGGCCAGGGGCTTTATCTTAGCATCTCAGAGCAAAACTCCAGTGGATGAGAGTGGACAGCATGAAGGACACAGAGGTCACGTGACAACCAGGGGACCTGCATTCAGGTCACCAAGAGGCTTCCAGGTCTCCCCCATCACAACCTCACCTGTCCTGGTAAGTCCAGGTCCATCCTGTGGCTTGTGGTCTCAGGTGCTCGTGCTCTCTCATCTCTACCCTACTGTTCCCTCCACTGCAGCCTCTCTTCTGAATGTTCTTTTCCTGTTAGATTCTTTTTTAAAAATCTTTATTGTTGAAAGTATTTCATATGTCTTCCCCCCCCCCCCCTCCCCAGCAGTGTACTAGGGTTCCCTTTTCTCCTTTTAGCACTTGTCGTTTGCTGATTTGTTGATGGTAGCCATTCTGACGGGTGTGAGGTGGCTTATTGCAGGGGTACTGGCTTATTAAAGGTCCATCAAGAAATTAACCACACAGATCCAAATCCCTGTTGGTATGAAGGATGGCATCTGAGACATCTTGTCAACTGCCTGCCATGATAAGACGACTGTACTCTTTCCCTTCCTTCCTTTCTCCCTTCTTTGTTTCCTGCCTCCCTCATTCCCTCCCTTTCTTCCTATCTTTCTTTTACATTGTAAATTTTTTTTCAGGAGTACAAACAACTGTAGAAAATAATAGAGTGGACTTTAATGTCCTAATATAGTTTTGCCTAAAACATAAAATAAAATAATTACAAACGCAGTCAAGGGCCCTCCAAATTTTGTCAACCACTTTTTCCTCCCTGTAGCAAATTCTTTTCTAATGGTTGCATCTCTAGTTTGAGGAGACACATAGAAATGGTTTCTTGCACAAATGTAGCAACATATGGAAAGAGTTTAAAACTGTGAAGTATATTACATATTTCTAACACATTGTTGTTTATATTACTTTCTGGTCTTTACTTTCTGGTTTTTGCCTCCTGTAGCCTCTTTACTTTCTGGTCTTTACTTTCTGGTCTTTGCCTCTTGTAGCCTCACCTCTCCCAGCCTCTCCATCCTTAGCTTTCTCTCTCTCTCTCTCTCTTCCTCTCCATATATATATATACTCTTTCTCTCCCTGACCTCCAATCCATCCAGTGGCTGCTATTTTGGGCTCATTCCTTGTGTCCCAGGCCTCTCCTTGAAGGGAATGTCCTCTCTTTTCTTCTCTACCATCCTTATTGCAATTACATTAGAGTTTTCCCTTTATTCCATCTCATCCCCAAAGTTTTGTCCTTCCTTGGAAATATACTAGTCACTTGACACAAACATTTATGGCTTTCTATTTTTATCTATTTTTTTCCTTTGCAGACTATATGTGTTTTTTTTAAATAAATCTTTATTGTTCATATTATTACAAATATTCCTCATTTCCCCCCCTCACTGCTCCCCTACACCAAGTTTCCATTCAATTCTCTGCCCTTTCCCCATCCCCCATTGTCCTCATCCATAGGTGCAGTTTATGTTCAGTCTCTTCCCGCCCCGCTCCACTCCCCATTTCCCCAAGAATCATCAGTCCACTCCCCTTCCATACCTCTGATTCTATTATATTCACCAGTTAATATTGTTCATCATGATTTTTACTTCCCTTGGTTTTTAGACTCACTTGTTGATAGTTATGTGTTTGTTCATAATTTTTATCTTTATTTTCTTCCTCTTCCTAAAGAACCCCTTTTAGCAATTCATATAATTCTGGCTTGGCAGTGATGAATTCCTTTAGCTTAAATTTATTTGTGAAGCTCTTTATCTGGCCTTCGATTCTGAGTGATAGCTTTGCTGGGTAGAGTATTTTTGGCTGTAGGTTCTTGTTATTCATCACCTTGAATATTTCTTGCCATTCCCGTCTGGCCTGCATGGTTTCTGTTGAGAAATCAGCTGACAGTCGTATGGGTGCTCCTTTATAGGTAACTACCTGCTTTTGTCTTGCTGCTTTTAATATTCTCTCTTTGTCTTTAGCTCTTGGAATTTTAATTATGATGTGTCTTGGTGTGGTTCTTTTTGGATTCCTTTTGTTTGGGGTTCTGTGTGCTTCCTGGACGTGTAAGTCTATTTCTTTCCCCAGGTGGGGGAAGTTTTCTGTCACTATTTCTTTCAATATGTTTTCGGTATCTTGCTCTCTGTCATCTTCTGGGATGCCCATAATTCTGATGTTGGTTCGCTTGAAGTTGTCCCAGAGGTTTCTTACATTATCTTCAACTTTCTGGATTCTCTTGTCTTCTTGCTTCTGTGGAGGAGTGTCCTCTGGCGCTTTGTGTTCCAAATATTGGACTTGATTCTTGCAATCTTCCAATCTGTTTTTAGGACTCTGCATAATATTATTTATTTCAGAGATTGTATTCTTTATTTCTAGTTGACCTTTCATTATTTCTTGTTGGTCCCTTATCATATCCTCATAGGTCTCATTTATTTTATCGGCCTTTTCTAAGAGATTGTTGAACAACCTTATAAGCGTGGCTTTGAACTCTATATCCAGTCGCTTTTTGTCCTCCATTTCTTTTGTTTGTGATCTGTTTCCTCGTTTCGGCATTTTCGCTGCTTCCCTGAGTTGGTAGGTTGGGAGGATCAGCTGTGTCTATGCCAGGAGACAACCTTATTCCACTAGACTTGGAAACCTGCAAAAGCCTCTCTGAGTTCAGCTTGGATGGGGCGGAGTTTCAGGGTGGAGCCTACAGCCTTGGCTTCCGGTTAGCCCCGCCCTCTGAGGTTCCTGAGTCTCAGTGTACCTCAGAGTCCTTTGGTACTCGCTGCAAGCACCTCTGAGAGAAAGGCGCCCTAGAGCTTCGCCCGCTACCAGACAGTGTAGTCTCTCCCCCAACAAGCCCACAACTGGGGTTCAGAGCAGTTGGAAGTGGGGTTAAAAACAGTCTGGAGCTTATGTCTCCTTCCCGCCAGGGCAATCTCATGGCCCAATCAACAGTCTGTCCTCTGTGTGCGCAATGTGCGCGACTCAGGGGCTCTGCTTTTCGCAGTTCCCCTGAGCTTCTGTCTTACAGCCCAGATTCCCTCTGTATGAGGCTGGAGCCCGAGGGTCTTGCCCAGGACTGGGGTTCAGTGCAGTCAGAACTGGGGCTCAGCACAGACCTGAGCTTTTGAGTCCTTCCCGCTGGGGCAATTCAGCAGCTCAGCGAACAGTCCCTCCTCTGCGCGCAATGTGTGCGACTCAGGGGCTCTGCTTTTTCGCTGCTCCGCTGAGCTTCCGCCTTACAGCCCCGATTCCCTCTGTATGAGCCCAGAACTGGGGTTCAGTGCAGTCGGAGTTGGGGCTCAGCACAGTCCGGAGCTTTTATCTCCTTCCCGCTGGGGAATGCCAGCCAGGCACTCAGCCGCCCCTCCTCTCCGGCTCAGTCCTCTCCCCACACGCACGCCGTGCCTCCTCCGTACCTTAGGCTTTTACAGCTCCTCTGGTTTGCCTTCTGGTTTTCTCTTTCCTTCTAGTTGTAGAATTTCCAGTCAGTCAACTTTCCTGTAGTTCTGGATAGTGTCCGCTCTATATTTTAGTTGTATTTTTTGAAATTGTTGAGTGTAGCTGCAGTTAGGCTTTTACCTCTGCCGCCATCTTGTTGTGTCTGACTATATGTGTTTTTGCAGACTGGACAATTCTGTTAACATTCTTAACCCACCCTCACCCCAGTTTTTTGTTTGTTTGTTTACTTCATATGTCTTTTTGTTTTTATTTATTTATTTTTATCATCACCCAAGGATATTTTTCCACTGCTTTTAGATAGAGTGGAAAGGAAGGAGAGAGAGAGAGAGAGAGAGAGAGAGAGAGAGAGAGAGAGAGAGAGAGAGATTGATTAGTTGCCTCCCACATGTGCCCCTGCCCTGGCCAGGAATCAAGCCTATAACTGATGTACATGCCCTTGATTGGGAATTGAACCTGTGACCCTTTGGTGTATGGGCCAATGCTCTAACCACTGAACAATGGGGCATGGCTCTCTCTCTCTCTCTTTATTTTTTTTTAATACAAAGAGTGTACTCAATAATTTTTTTTATAAATCTTGATCTTATGGATACATAATTTTTTGTCCCAATGTATTTTCTTCACTGGGTCCATTTAGGCTTCCCAAGTGCTGTTATTTCTAATTACGAAGGCCCTTGATGAAGGTGGCCACAGTTGGGGACTGCAAATGGGAGGCAAGGGCTAGGCAAGATTGCCAGAATTTTCACCTTGCCCAGTGCCTGACAACCCACGTGCGTGGTAAATGTTGGCTGTAAAGTGAATGAATGAAAGAAGGATCACATTAGCTCAGAGCATGCACACGGTGCCAGGGAGGGTCCTGGATGCTACCCATGGTCCCTGGGAACACAGAGAGCTCCCTTTGCCTGTGAGGACAGAGCTGTCCCGCTCCATCCAGATGCCTCGACAAGCAGGTCCTCAGGCTGTGGCTCTCCATGCAAGGTAGCTGTCAGGGAGGTGGCAATAAAAAAAAAGCCAATTCTGGATTTTCCAAATCTCTCACTGCCTGTCTGTTGCAGCACCCATTGAACAAGATAGGGCGAAAAAAGATTTTTACCTCGTACAAGTCAGGTGTGGCCAAGCAGGGAAGTTCATCCCTTTTGTCCATTCTCCACACTTCCTAGGCGTTCCTGTAAGAATTCCTATGCCACCATGCTTCTCTCTGCTATTCTTCTAGGACAATCTTAAATTTAGATTAACAAGAGCAAAGTCCTTTGCACAATAGTACCAATGAGGAGCAGTTTCATTACTGTAAAACAGACAGGAAGAATTGAGAGGTTTCTTTTCAATAATTTTCTTATCAAAGAAAATATCAATCCAAGCATTTTATTACAATTCAATTAAAATGTGTGATTTTCTTCACATAAATTATTTGTATTTCTTATCAAGGTGAATTCTTTGTATTCTGTAAACCTGATGAATTAGATCCTCTAGTAAATGCATTTTTAACTGGCTGTTTCTGCTAAGGGTTTCAAACATTATCCAGACATAAATTTATTTTATTTATTGTAGTTTAAACCTTAGGATTTTTAAACTATGCAATCATATAGGAGGGGAAAATTGTGATTATTTTACTTTCTCCCTTCCAAGAGTCTTGCCTTTTATTTTATTTTTTCAAAAATTTTTTATTTTGGAATAATTTAAAATTTAATTTCAAACAGTTGAAAAGACATTACAGAGGATTCTCCTATACTCTTCACCTAGCTTTCCCTAATATAAACATCTTACATAATAACCATGGAACATCGCCAAAACTAAGATGTTAACATCAGTATAATTAGTTTTCCTTTGTTGTTGTTGTTAATGCTATTAACTGAATTACAGACTCTCCTAGGATTCCACCAATTTTTCCTCTCTTTTTTTTCTGTTTTAGAGGCCACAATGCAGTTAGTCTGGGATCCTATTTTTTCTCTTTGCTGTTCTGATCGGGTGTGTTTTGCTTCCTTATCTTCCAAATCTGACTTGATCCTGGGCTCCATCTACTCCACTGATGCTTCCCTATAAATTATAGAGGCCCGATGCACAAAATCCATGCAAGGTACTCCATGGGCCGAGGCAGCAGCCACTCCAGCCTTCACAGCAGCAGCCCCGGAAGAACGTCCGGGAGGACGTCTGGTGTAATTAGCATAATACACTTTTATTATTATAGAATCTCCATTTCAGACAGTGTGGCCTTCATTTCTGACTGGTTCTCTTTTATGTTTTCTACCTCTATTTTCCTGTCTCTTTGTTAAAGTTCTCACTACGTTCCTCTACTCTTCACCTAAGTTAATTGTGCATCCTTACATGTGCAGTGTTTTGAACTTTGCATCTAGTAGATTGCTTGTCTCCATTTTGTTTAGTTCTTTTTCTGGAGCTTTGTTCTGTTCTTTCATTTAGAACATGTTTATCTCTTCATTTTGGCAGCCTCCCTGTGCTTGTTCCTATGTATTAGGTAGAGCCAGGTTTGGTAGAGTGGCCTAATGCAGTAAGTGTTCTGTAGGTCCAGTGACACAGCCTTCCCTGATCACACAAGCTGGGCACTTGAGGTGCACCACCTGTGTGAGCTCTGTATACCACTTCATGTAATTGAGTCTTGAATGCAATTGGTATGCCAATGAGAGTGATTTACCCCCAAGTCAATTGACTGCAAAGATTGAGATCATGGACCACTGATTTCCAACTACTTTGGAGAATCAACTGTGCAGGGGCTCACCCCACAGAGCAGAACTTTCATCAGTAGGGCTCTGGTGCCCACTGAGTCTGCCCCTTGAGTGTGTTGCTTGTGGAGGTGGTTAGGTAGTGGTGCTTTAAAATGGTCTGAAGCGACTAGCTGAGGTGATGGCGACGGGGACGCCAGATTCGCAGGCGCGGTTCGGTCAGTCCGTGAAGGGGCTGCTCACAGAGAAGGTGAACACCTGCGGCACAGACGTAATCGCCCCACTAAGCAGGTGCCGAAGGGCTCCCGGAGCTCCGAGCTGCTAGGTCAGGCAGCTCGGAACATGGTACTACAGGAAGATGCCATCTTGCACTCAGAAGATAGTTTGAGGAAAATGGCAATAATAACTACACATCTTCAATACCAGCAATGAGCTATTTAGAAGAATGTTGAGCAGTCATCGTATGTACAGGACCAGCTGAATCATCTGTTGAAATAGAACAGTTTATAAGAAGGCTTTGCCTGATACTGAGGAGGAAATATGTACCACAATCATTGTGCTGTGGGTTTGATTTTCCATTTTCTTCTCCAAAAGTTAAGATAGAAAATATTTGTGATGATGTACAGTTTCTCCTGAAAAGAAGCTAGGTGGTTGAATTTTTTAAACACTTCTTGAATCAGACTAACCCACATTCTTCTTGAGTTTTTAAATGCTCTATTAGTTTTATATGAAAGCAAAATTAAAAGCTGTCTTAGTTTTTCCCATAGAACTTTAATGTCATATTGTCTAAATGTGATTCTTAAACAAATACTGAGTAGTGTTTTAAATTCAGAAATAGAGCTTCTGTTGTGCACATAGAAAAATGGTTCTTTTTAAGAATTTTTTATTTGATTTATAAATTAAGGAAATATTTTTTAAAAATTATTTTTAAAAATAAACAAACTCAATTTCCTGGTTACAGAATGGTGATAGGTAATACCTATTTTCTAGTAACTCAGGAGATACTTTATTCATTACAGCAAATACCTAAATGATAATCAGGCAAGTTGTATCATATCTGGCCAGTGCAAACTCCTGCCTTGACCTGCATTCCTAGAGTTTCTTTGTTGTTGTGACTCTTTTTTTTTTTTTAATTTATTAAGGTACTATTTGTGTACATAGCTTACCATTGCCCCCCCCCCACCTCCAATTCATGCCCTCCCTCCCCAGAGTTCTGTGTTCATTGGTTGTACTTATATGCATGCATACCAGTCCTTCGGTTGTTCTCTTATCTCCCCCCAGGTCTCCTTCCCCTCCCCGCTGTCATTTGACAATCTGCTTGTTTTATGGTGACTATCTCAGGACCACACAAATAGAATCCGCTCCTCATTTGGCAGTCTGCTTGTTTTATGGTGACTATCTCAGGACCACACGAATAGAATCCACTCTTCCTCTGGTTCACACCGCCCCTCCCCCCAGGTCCCATTGCTTCCCCTGGGACACACAGCTCTCCCGGGACACCTGGCCCCCCTGGGGCAGACAGCTCACCTGGGAAACACGGCCCCCTGGGACACATGGCCCCTCTGGGGCGCTGGGGTGGCGAACTGAAGGCACCTCTCTAGCTCCTTGCTAGCACAGCAGGGGGGCTGGGACGGCTGCGGGCGGGGAGACCCAGCTCCAAGGAGTCTCAGTGGAATGGCTGCACACATGGAGGCCAAGCTCTGAAGCCGCCCACTCCCTGGGCCCAGGGTGGAGTGAGCTCTGTTCTCGGTGGGCTTCCCTCACTCATGGCAGTGGCGGTGGGTACAGCGGAAGCGGTGGCTTTTGTGGCTCAATTTCCACTGTATTTTTAAAATCCACATGGTGGCAGTGGCGCCCCTCCTTGGGGTCCCGGCAGAGGCTCTGGCTTGGCCCTGCGGCCTTGGGCCCGACAGGTGAAGGGCTTGCCGGGGCCGCGAACGGAAGGTGCCGTGCCATCTCACCACCAGCACGGCGGGTGGGCTGGGGCAGCTGCAGGTGGGCTGAGATGGCTGTGGGTGGGGAGATTGCGCTCAAAGATGTCTCATTCAGGGTGGAAGCAGAGCAGCTGTGGATGTGGAGGCTGTTTCCTGGACCTGGGGCGGAGCGAGCTCTGTTCTCGTCGGGTTTTCCTCATTCGTGTCGGCGGCAGGTGCAGCAGCAATGGTTGCTCCTGTGGTTCAATTTCCCCTGTAGTTTTAAAATCCACATGGTGGCAGTGGCAGAAGCTTTGGCCTGGCCATGCGGAGGCGGAGGAAGGACTCGCTGGGGCCGAGAATGGAAGGCGCCGCGCCAGCTCCTCACCAGCACGGCGGGCAGGGACAGCTGCAGGCTGAGATGGTTGCTGGCGGGGAGACTGCGCTCAAAGGCGTCTCATTCTGGGCAGGAGCCGAAGGCGCAGCGGAGGCCCGGCATCGGTTCCCTCGCTCCCACGGTGGGCTGGCCAGGATGGCCCACTCCTTGGACCCAGGGCGGAGCGAGGTCTGGCTTTCCTCATTCCCGGCAGCAGCGGCTCTGGTGGATCTGGTTCCACAGTAGTTTTAAACTCCACATGGCAGCAGCGGCGCCCTGCTTTGTGTCTAGTTGTAGCCATCCTATTCTGCCAGTTTTCCTGTGGGTCTGGTGTGATCCCTTTCGATTTTAGCTGTTGTTTTTTTTGTTTGTTTGTTTGTTTTCCAAATTGTTGATGAGGTAGCAGCTTAGGAGACTACCTAGGCCCCCATCTTGTTTCGGTCTTCTGTTGTTGTGACTCTTGATTATGTGGCCCTGGGTTCATTTTGTAATATTGCTAGTAATTAGCAAATTCATTTGTATGATATTGCCAAATGTGAAGGCAGTTGAATTACTGTGAGTAATTGTAGTATAGGTCTGTGCCATGGGGAAAACCTTATGTTTGTAGACAGTTACATATACATTGAATTAATCTTGTTAAATGGCATTATCATTGTCTTAAAAAAATTTTTAATTAAAAAAAATAAAATAAAATGGTCTGAAGCTGTCCACTGGATGTACTGGCTCTGAGTCCTCCTGGAAGGTGCAGACCAAGGTCAACTGCCACCCAGTATGAGTTACAAAGTGGTCTGCAGATGGTTGCTACTTGTAATGGGTTTGGAGATGCCCACACAAGGCCAACCTGTGAACCATAGTGGGCTGCCACTAGTGCCAGATGTGGGGCCACTTAGCAAGAAGTACAGGGCTTACTGAGGCCAGGTGCTGCTTACTTGGGAGATTTTAGGAAAAATCTGAAGCATGAGCCAAGACAGGCAATTCATATGGAAAAGCCACTGGGAAGAGCTTGGAACTTAAAAGTTGGGTGGAATGGAACCTCAGGGAATCACCAAGGCAGAGCAAGCAGTGTGAGCCAGGCTGATGGCTCCTCAGAGGGAACCTCAGCAGCTGATAAATCCCTCCCAATTTTTATCCTCCACACTTGGGTGTGGGACCAGCCTGTCTAGCATTTGCACTTCTCTTACCAGTCTTGAGGTGGCTTCTTTAATGTCCTAGTTGTATAACTTTTGTATTCAGCCAGATTTCAGGTGGTTCTGAATGATGGTGGTTCTGTAGTTTAGTTGTAATTTTGATGTGGTTGTGGGAGAATTCGAGTACCACTTTTATCTACATTGCCATATTGACCAGAAGGAAGTTTCCTTTTATTTTTGTTTCATGTCTTATTGCATATGCTAGAACTTTTAGTACAATGTTCAATGATGGTTTGAGAAGGTAGGCATTTTGGTTTTGATTTGGTTTCATTGGGAAGGCCTTTCACCATTACTAATGACTCTGTCTCTTGTTTTTCAACAGAAAATTTTATCATGATGTATGCATTTCCCCTATTCTGATCTGTTTTAAGAATAAGTGCTGCACCTCTTTCTTCTGCTATTCCTGGTGCTGCTTCTGTGCTTGATTGGTGTGGATCTGGTACCTTTTTTTGTGAAGTGACAGTTAATGAGACTCCAGCACTTGCCATGACCAATAAAAGTCCAAAGGAATCAAAACCGAGAACAACTATCACATTAATTTGAATGTGGCAGAGCAGGATGGTTCTGTGGTGGCATGGAAGGCACCACTTAGTAAACTAATGAAAGCCTATTGTGAAGGGCAGGGTTTGCAAATGAGACCGATCAGATTCCAACTTGACAGGTAACCATTCAGTGAAACAGACACATCTTCACCACTGGAAATGGAGGATGAAGATAGAATTGACAATGTTCCAGCAGCAGACAGGAGGTGTCCAGTAAAAAGGGAGCTCCGACTTGACCAAGACATTCTCAATAGAAAACCACAATTTTGTTTCACCACGTTCTGACTACTACAGTCACGTTTTCTCTTATTTTTTTCATCTTCCCCTTTTTTCCTTTCTTGAACATAAAATAACTGATGTATGTGCACAGCATTTTCATTTTTTTTAACTGAGGGGCCGATGGTATGTTTTGATCAACATCAAATAGAGATCGTTTGTTCGACCCTCACTAACCCCCCGGCTGGTGGAAAATACTGGTTCTATGGAAATGCCCACTTTCTCTATTACTGGCATGCCCATTCAACACTTATTTTTATATTCCAGCAAGTTATGTTTTTTCATTTATCATTGTAAACTAGGGACACTGTTACAACTTTTTTGTATGTAGCTTATGTGTAAGATAATCTGTCTTTTAATAGGAATAAATTACTCTAAAAGAAATAAAACCTCGATAGTCCTCCCTTCAAATCAAGCATCTTGTTATTTAAATAAACTTCTTGTTTAAAAATGAGGGTGGAAGGGGAGAGGATGAGGATAGGTATTTAATTTTGCTAAGTGCCTTTTCAGTTTCATTGGGACTATATGATGTTTTACTTAGACTACTAATATGGTACATTATTGCTAGTCATAACACCTTCACATTCTGGGAAAAGCCTTTAATTTAGATTTTCCAAGGTGCCCTCATATATATATTCCTCTGTTGAGTTTTACTTAAAGCCTGTGAGGAAGTGACTGTCTCTTACAGGGATGAATGGGAATTGACTAGAAGGGGCAAAGGGGATTTTCTGGGGTGCTGGAAACTTGCTGTCCTGATTGGGTGATGATTACATATGAGTATACAGTTGTCAGAGGTGAAGTGGAATCCTCGAGTGAGCCGTTTGCTGCATATATGAGTAAACACTGGCACAGATGTTGTTATGCAGTATGAGAGATTCTGTCCTTTACCATAGAGACCCAAGAGGGGAGGCGGCAGCCGCAGTTCACGCAGCTGGAGGATGTTTAATCATATTAGAATCCAGGACTCCTGATTTACATTCAAGGTTACAGGATCCAGCAAAAGCTGAATGGTCTCAGGTGAGAAGACTGAATAAGTTAAAGTTGATGCCCTGGCCAGGAAGCTCAGTTGGAACATGGTCCCAATATGCCAAGGTTGCAGGTTCCATTCCCTCATGGGGGTACATGTAAAAGCAGCCAATGAATGTATAAATAAGTGGAACAACAAATCTCTCTATCTCAAAAAATTTTTTTAATTGTCACTGATCTCCTATTACTTCTTAAAAATATATAACCTCGGAGGCGCTTCCCACATTGTAACCCAACCTAGTCACTGCCTCATCTCTCCTTCAGCAAGTCCAGAGGACCAGTGGTCCTGACGAAGGCCCAGGATGCCCTAGAGAGGGTATGTGTGGACTTCAGAGCACCAGAAGGCTGTGTTTGTGGCCTGTGGGTGCCTGGCAGGTGGGTGGTGGGCTGGGGTCCACATGGTGACAGGTCTGTAGGGTCTGGCTGTCTGGCTCTCGCTCCTGGCCACCACCTACGCCTTTGTGGTCTTCTGCAAGGGGCTGACCTTCACACTGCTCATCTTCTTTTAGCCTAAACATCCCCTATCTCTATGTATTGTGTCTTCCATGATGCTCAACATCCACCCCAAAATTTGCTGGAATCTCCATGTTTAGTCTTTAGACCTGACCTTGTAGAAGCATGTGATTTCTCAAGAATACTTACCCTGCTGATAGTATCAAGAGGTTAATTTTAGTTCAAACTATTGCTACAATAAAAGCCTAAGGAGGCAGGTGAACGGGGCTGTTTTGGTGCCTCCTGCCAACCAGCCCCTTAGGCTCTCTTTCACAGAAATGTGTGTCAGAGTAATCTATTCATTCATTGCTCAGGGTCTGCTGACCGGTTCCAGCACAAGTTTTCTTAAAATGGCTTCTTTCCATTTAATCTGGTGCAGCTCTGATGTTCCTGCTCTGGTTTCTGTGTCCAGAGGCAGCTATACTAATCCCATACAAAATAGACTTTAACTAAAAAATTGTTACAAGAGGTAAAATAGGACTTTATGTATTGGTAAAGGGTCAATTCACCATGAACATATAACAATCATCAACATATATGCACTCAGCATCAGAGTTCCTAAATATATAAAGCAGACATTCACAGAATTGAAGAACTAGATCTTCAGTACCGCCAGGAGGCTTCAATATTCCACTGTCAATAATGGATTGAACAACCAGATCAGAGATCAATAAGGAAATACAGGACTTGAACAAAAATATAAACCAATTAAACATAGACATATACAATCAACTTTAGCATACAATAGCAGAATACTCATTTTTCTCAAGTGTACATGGAATAGTCTCCAAAACAGACCATACAATAGGCCACAAAATAAGTCTTAATAAGTTTAAAATATTGCAATTATACAAATTACTAGAGGCCTGGTGCATGAAATTTGGGACATCCCTCTCCAATCCAGGACATCCCTCTGATGATCTGGTACCACTGGCTCCTAACTGCTCACCTGCCTGCCTGCCTGATCGCTCCTAATTGCCTTACCCACGGCCTGGTCACCCTTACTGCCCCCCTTGCCAGCCTAGTCGCCCCCGACTCCTCCCCTCCCTGCCCTCCTGGTTGCCCCAAACTGCCCCCCTGCAGGCCTGGTCACCCCACACAGCCTGCTTCTCAGTCGTTTGGTCGCCCCTCACTAGCCCCCCGGCTGGCCTAGTTGCCCCGTGCAGCCTGTTTGGTCATCCGTTCAGTTTCGATGGTCACTTAGGCTTTTATTATTATAGATTTTTTTAAAATCACAATAAGATATCATTAGAAACCAGTAGCTGAAGAAAAACTGAAAAAATCTACAAATGGTGGATATAAAGGAACTCTTAAACAACAGTTCAAAGAAGAAATCACTTGGGAAATAAAAAAAATACCTTGAGTCAGTGAAAATTAAAAAAACACAACATATCAATACCTATGGAATGCAGTGAAGGCAGTGTCAGAGGGGAAATTTATAGCTTGAAATGCTTACTTTATTTTTTTTTTGTTGTTTTTTTTTAATATTTTTTATTAAGGTATTATCTGTGTACATAGCTTATCATTGCCCCCCCCCCATAGGTGCCCTCCCTCCCCAGAGTTTTGTGTCCATTGGTTGTTCTTAATGCAAGCATACCAGTCCTTCGGTTGATCTCTTATCTCCCCCAGATCTCCCTACCCCCCTCCCCCCCGCTGTCATTTGGCAGTCTGCCTGTTGTTTTACTGTCACTATATCTATCTTTCTGTTCATTCGTTTATAATGTTCTTTAATATCCATAAATGAGTGAGGTCATGTGGTGTTTCTCTTTCATTGACTGGCTTATTTCACTCAGCATGATGCTCTCCAATTCCATCCAGGTTACTGCAAATGATGAGAATTCCTTCCTTTTTATGGCAGCATAGTATTCCATTGTGTAGATGTACCATAGTTTTCTGATCCATTCATCTGCTGACGGGCACCTAGGCTGTTTCCAAGTCCTAGCTATTGTAAATTGTGCTGCTATGAACATAGGGGTGCATATATCCTTTCTGATTGGTCTTTCTAGTTTCTTGGGGTATATTCCTAGTAGTGGGATTACTGGGTCAAATGGGAGTTCCATTTTCAGTTTTTTGAGGAAGCTCCATACTGTTCTCCACAGTGGTTGCACCACCCTGCAATCCCACCAGCAGTGCAGGAGGGTTCCTTTTTCTCCACAACCTCGCCAACATTTGTTGTTTGTTGTTTTGTTGATGTTGGCCATTCTGACAGGTGTGAGATGGTACCGCATTGTTGTTTTGGAAATGCTTACTTTAAAACAGAAAAGATCTCAAATCAACAAGGTAATTTTACATCTAAAGAAATTATAAAAAGAGCAACTAACTAAACCCAAATCTAGCAAAAGAAAGGAAATACTGGAGATAATAGTAGAGATGAACAAACAAGGGAATTGAAAAATAATAGGAAAAAATCAAGGAAACTAAGAATTCATTCTTCAAAAAGATCAGACAGAATCGGCAAATCTCCAAGATGAAATTTTAAAACTAAAGAAGACTCAAATAACTAAAATCAGAAATGAAAGAGGGCACATTATAAATAATCTAATAGAAATTAAAGATTATAAGGAAGTACAAATAAAAAAATATATATACCAACAAATTGGATAACCTCCACAAAATGGGAAAACTCCTGGGAAGGGTAAGAGTCTGGAAGCCCCTCATGTGTCCCTGCTTTGTAACCCAGGTCCTGGCTGCCACAGCCATGACCACAGGGCAGGACAGAGTTCACCAGCCACTAGCTGCCCAACAAGAATGGAAGGGCAGCTTCTTGGGCAAGTGCTGTCTGCCAGGTATATTCTATATTCTAAGACTGGTTGTCTCTTGGTCCTTTTGGTCCTCTGATTCCTGCAGCTCCTGGTTCTTTATCCATAGGTACTTATTAGATGTATTCTTTGTGCCATACAACTGCTAGTGGAGGGCATAAGGTGAGATAGGAACCATGAGGATAACTGAGTGATGGGTGGGAGAGAGGCTGTGTTAGTGGTGACCTTGATGCAGACAGCCACTGTCCTTGGTGCAGAGAGCTAGGTAGAGGAGTCCTCAGAGAGCACCCAGGAACTATGGCCTCAGGGGATAGGAGCTGGGCTTGTTTGAGCAAAGCCAGGAGTTATCTGGTGTGAATGAGGTGTGAAGAGGTCACAAAGACAGGTGGGAGAAGATCACACGGGATACTGTAGGGAGCATGGGTTTCATGTTGTGAGTGAGAGATATCTCCAGAAAGTTTTAGGCAGAGAACTGATAGGATCAGATGTGTATTTTCTGTGCACATTCTTGGATTAAAGGTGTGTGTACAGGAAGGGAGAGCAGCAAGACTGGAAGTACCTGGTGGGTCCTCTAGGGCATGTTTATAAGGAGCAGCCCTTGGTGTCTACCTGGAGGGGTGTCTGTGCTCCATATGGTTCTCTGCACAAGAAAGGTACCAGAACCATGCCTGGTTGGAGGTTAACTGGGGATTTGCCTCACACGTTTCCTTCTTTCACCTAACTTGGACGAGTTAGGAATTGATCTTCTCCTTAACAAGGGCACCCAGAGGGATCAAGAATAGTACTCAGGGATACTTAAACTCCTTTTAAGAATATCCATTTCTGCCCTAGTTAGTTTGACTCAATGGATAGAGCGTCGGCCTGTGGACTGAAGGGTCCCAGGTTTGATTCTGGCCAAGGGCCCATGCCTGGGTTGCGGGGTGTGCAGGAGGCAGCCAATCAATGATTGTCTCTCATCATTGATGTTTCTATCTATCTCTCCCTCTCTAAAATCAATTATATATATATATATATATATATATATATATATATATATATATATATATGAATATCCATTTCCTTTTGTTACTGTGTGCATCATAGGAGTGACTTTTGTACCCTTCATTAGGGCAAGTCCACACTGTACATGTGGGCTTGTCCAGGTGTCAGGACATGGAGAGAGAAGGACCCCGTCCCAACAGGCACACAGAACGACTGCCAATGCAGGAGAACTTCAGGCATCTTGGTGTGGTCTGGGAGCGAGATGGGTAGGCTTGAACAGGATGGTGAACAGAGCTATGAATAGATTAGGAAAATTTGGGGCCACAGTCAGGGTGAGTGGTTAGTACTTGCTGATGGATAACACAAAGTAGGTTTCAGTTGCTTATATGGGCAATTATACAATCAGCAATCTTACCTAATAATACACAAACATGTAAATTGACCATACCTCAACTACACCCACAGCCAATCAGAGTGAGTATGCAAATTAGAAGGCCAAAGATGAAGGCCACCCAGCTGCTTCAGGCATCGAGTGGCCTGGCAGGGCAGGATGCCTGCTATGAGAGGGAGGGTGGGTGGGGTAGGAGGTAGGGCTAAAGGATCTACAGGAGTTGAGTGCTGCAGGGAAGATAAGACTGAAGACCCCAGTGTCTGCAGCGAAGATGAAGATGGCAGGCTCTGGCAGGAGCGAAGGCCTGGGTCCCGGGTGCTGGAGGAAAACCAGTGCTAGAAGCCAAGGGAAGGAAGGCCTATTGCACGAATCTCTTCATGCAACGAGCCTCTAGTAAATAATATAAGAATAACATCTGTGTTTTGCATACTCACAACTATAAACCTACTCTGCCCTCTCCTGTGTGTGGGGAGTGAGGCACCAAACTGAAATGCTCAGGTGAATTGAGCCTCCGAGGGCGTGGTGTCTATAAGTCTAGTGGTCCACATCCTGGGACATCAGCACTTCTGTGGTACTTGACTCTGAGAGCTGAGGGGTCCTCTAGGAGGAGACAGTGGAAACTGAAGACAGAGGACACAACTGAGCCCAGAGGACTGGGACATGCAGATGTCTGTCCAGGGAGATGGATCAGCAAAAGGACTAAGAAGGAATGATATAGCATTACCATTTTGTAATTGTTTTCTAGTTGTAGGTTTTTTTTGTTCCTTTCTTTCTCTCATGTTGTCTTCCTTTGTGATGTCATGGAGTTTTTGGAGTGATAGACTAGAATTGTTTTCTTTTTGTGTCTGCTACAGGTTTTTTCTTTGTGTGTACCATAATGCTTTCTATCAGTATTAGTGGAAAAGACTTTTAAGATTTCCTTCTGCACTGATATATAATCTTAGTGAGACTGGAGACTAAAATTTGGGTAAGGAATTAAAGGGACAGCATGCAGATGTCTGGGTATCTCCAAAGCACATTTGAGGGAAGAAAATGTTCAGTCTGTTTTTAATTAGACACTTTCATTTTTCAGCCTCATATTGCTGTTTTTGTGGGTCCCTGAGTACCTCTCTTTAACTTTGTTAAGGTAGTATTTTAAGCTACCCCTCATAAAAATTTTTGTGTCCTTTTAAGTTTCTATAAAAATTTGATCCTTCCACCTTAGCTGGTTTGGCTCAGTGAATAGAACATTGGCCTGCACACTGAAGGGCCCCAAGTTTGATTCTGGTCAAGAGCACATGCCTGAGTTGCAGGGTCGATCCCCAGTAGGGGGCGTGCAGGAGGCAGCCAATTAATGATTCTCTGTCATCATTGATGTTTCTATCTCTCTTTCTCCCTTCCTCTCTGAAATCAATAAAAATACCTCTACTTTTTTTTGTGTGTGTATCCTTCCGAAAGTACCAATAGGGCATTGGGTTAGAATAAGGACTTTTTAGAAATTCCCTTAAATATTAAAGTTTTTCTAAGTCAAAGAATCCATTCTGTGGCCATTGATGATTAAGGTTTACATAGGTATACACATTTTAACATGAATCAAAACAACAAACCTTTTTATAACTTTGTTACTGGAGAGAGGCAAATATTAACAAGAGGAAAGCAAGGCATGGTCAGCTGAGAAGCACGAGCTTGTTTCCTTATCAGTAAGCTACAGCTTCACAGCCCCAGGAATAACACTATTGTCTTCCAAGGAAATCAACACCCCTCCCTTTCCCACTCCAGTACAGGATCGTGGGTGCAGGTGGTTGAGGTCAGGGAAGGGCACCGGGGATGGTAAGGAATGCACAATCGAAGTCAAATGATGCAGGAGGGAGATGGGCCTGTCTGTCTAACCCGTGAAAGGGATCACTGGCTAGGGGGGTGGACCTATCAGAAGCCCACAAAATCTTGGGAAGCTGATTGGTTATTTGAAAAAGGTCCTGGTTGTAATCCCAGTAAACAAAGGGTTCTCTGGGTTCAGTCCTGCCATTCACTTGTGTTCTCTCCCTTCGGGGAACATGCGACCCACTTGAGCCCTTTCTCGGGTTAGACAGGGTTTACTGTGAAGGACCTTTCCTTTCTCCGTGCTGCCTCCCCTGTGCTCCAGCATAAGCTTAATAAAATCTGTCCAGAAATGTCTCTGGTGGGTCTGAAAGGGCAGGGTGGGGCTAACTCCTGATCCTCCATTTTGTATTGAAAGGGCAGGGCGGGGCTAACTTGATCTTCCATTTTTGACCCAACCAATCAGGGTCAGCCAAAGCAGTGACATCACCAGCCCTATAAAACCCCTTAATCTGTTGAAGCTTGCTCTCTTCCATGTCACCGCTGTGGGTGTAAGTGGGACAGAGCTCCTGCTGCCCGAATAAATGGCTCTTTTTGCTTTTGGACTCGGCTCCCTAGTGGTCTTTGGGCATCATGAAATCTGGGCATAACAGGTCCTCTTAATTTCTATTTTGGGGAAACCAAGGTTCCAAGCACCAATAACAATTATAGCCAAATATTTAAGAAAACTAGAAAAATTCAGGATCCAGTCCAGTTTACACAGGTGAATAATAACTTTAATCACAACTAACTAGAATCTAATATCCAAAACTGTGTATTATAATTTCTATTGAAATTTGGTTTCTCTCCCTAAATCATTTCTCTCCCTAATCATTTTTACCAAAAATTGCATATGTCTAATTTCAATGAATTTGGCCTGATTATTTGATTTGTGTAAATAAAACAACAAGAATAGCAACTGATCATATAGGCTCTCTTAAATCTGTTTTGATGGAATTTCAGAAGGACTCTCCAGATTGAACTTTAATTGGCCTTTTGAGGCTAAGAAGCTAAGCCACATAGTTGCCATCAGACTTATACCTGAAATACCCATAGATATGAGTAATTTTCTCAAGGTTTGGGGATTCCCAAAATTGCCTTGAGGTAGTTCCTTTGCCATCTCCCAGAAAAGCAACCTTTGTTCTTTACCTGAAAAGACTTCTATGAATTATGTAAGCAAGACACCAAGCTGTTTTTTTCCAAGGGGTTGTTACTGGTTTTCAAACTATGTCTTAATTTTTTTATTTATTTTTATTTTTTAGCAAATTACTGTTTATTGACCAGTTCATACATTAATACAAACTGACATGTTAAAAACAGCCCCTGCCCTCTGAGACCTGGGGATGAGGAAAGTGCCAGGGAGGGTCTGGACAAAGTATAAAAATTATAAGTATGGGGCTTCTAAATCTGATCAGAATGGCAATCTGAGGAATGGTGGCCTCAGACGTGCAGAAGGGGACGGGTGCAAGCCAGGCCATAGGATTCCCCACCCTCCCGCCCCCCCAAAAAGCTGAGCTAGGAGTAGGAAAGGGCAGCCATCTTCTCACAAACATTAGCTGGAGTATTGCTTCCTCCTTGTGAGGGACAAGCAGGTTAAGGATTACAAAGAACCCAGCCAGCCCAGAGGGCCCAGCCTGAGCCCTATTGGGAATAGCTGTGGCCGTATGCCAGTTGGCACTGGGGGCACAAGAGGAAGTGTGTTTCCAACTCTGACTAGCATAGCTGCAACCTGCCAGGGGGTCCACTATCAGCTGTGAGAGTTCTCAGGCGCAGGATTTCTCTGCAGATTGGCCACAGAGGTAGTGGTAGTACAGAACAGGGCTGAAATAGGCTTCATCTGTTCAGGTGCACTCAGGCTGCTGTCTTAATTCTTTAAAGCAGTGTTTCCCAAACTTCTCTCATGATGAGAATCACCTGTTGGAGTTGTTAAACTACAAATTCCTGAATCCCAACTAAGAAGTGCTAAACTAGAATTTTGGGGAACATATAGGTAAAATTGTATACTTAACTAGTATTCTAAGCTTATACACTTATACAGTCTGCCCCAAGGGGGCCGGGTGTCCTGGGAGAGCTGTGTGCCCCAGGGGAGACATGTACCCTGGGAGAGCCGTGTGCCCCGGGAAAGCAGTGGGATGGTGTAAACCAGAGGAGGAGTGGATTCTATTCGTGTGGTCCTGAGATAGTCATCATAAAACAAGCAGAATGTCAAATGACAGTGGGGAGGGGAAGGAGACCTGGGGGGAGATAGGTGAACAACCGAAGGACTGGTGTGCATGCATATAAGTACAACCAACGAACACAGAACTCTGGGGAGGGAGGGCATGAGTGGGAGGTGGGGGTCGGGGGGCAATGGTAAGCTATGTACACAAATAATACCTTAATAAATTATAATTTAAAAAATAAAAATTAAAAAAATTTAAAAGAAAGAAAATCTGTTTTGTCAGATATAAGTATTTGCATGGAAAACTTCCTTCCCTGTTCTTTCATCTTGTTTGACTTTTTAGTTCTAAGCAGGGGTCTCATGTAGGCAGTTTATATTTGGGTCATGTTTTCTTTATTTTATTATTTTATTTTATTTATTTATTTATTTATTTATTTTTGAGAGTGGAAGGGAGGAGGAAAAACAGAGAAAGAGAAATATCCACATTGATTGGGTGCCTCCCGCACATGCCCTGGCCAAAAGTAGGGGTTGAGCCTACACCAAGGTATGTACTCTTGACCAGACTCAAACCTAGGACCCTCAGTCCGAGGGCCAATGCTCTCTCCACTCAGCCAAAACAGCTAGGGCAAGGCCATGTTTTCTTATCCATTCAAATACCCTTTGTGTCTTCACCTGTTATTTATGAACATTGAGTTTTTGCAATGTTGTAATGAAGGAATTTTCTGAGATTTCCATGAGAGGATGAATCATCTTTAACATGGAATTAAATCCCTAGTTGCCCAATATCACATTTCCTTCAGTCACATCATGGAAAAAATCCACTATTGTCTTCAGCAGGGGAAGAATCAAGGCCACTGCCTAGAATTTCCACTCCATATTAACGTCAGGTCCGGTCTGGCAACCTGTTTGTGGCGTCTGCGTGGGCCTGGGCCAAGTGACTGCGTTTAGGCCACTCGGCTGTGATGAGAGGGTGGGTAAGTACAGGTCATGAGACTGGAGTGAAGGAAGAGAGAAAACTCTTTGGGGATTATAACCTTCCAAGATCTCTGGTGTTTGCAGTGCTCCACCCTCCTGGCCAAAGATCTTTTCCCCTGGGTTAGCACCTTCCCTATGTCGTCCGGCTTCACTGCGCATGCGCCTTTCTCCCGCTTTGTTCAATCCAGGCCCCCAGTGGTCTGCAGGGAATGGACCAGTGGTTCTCTGGGGAGTGTGAAGTTGTAGCTTCCTGATGAAGCTGCCCCGATGCCCATGCTTATCATGCCTAGCCTCCCCTCTGCTTTCTTCCTATTATTAATATTAATAAGTAGCTAATTATGATAACAGAAGTATTAAGGATATTGATGTCTGCAACTTTAGTTGATTATAAAAAATAAGATAAATAGATGAATGGATAGAGGGAGGGATGGAGAAACATGCAATAAAGCGAATATAGAAAAATTCAAAATTTATCAATGATAGAATCAAGAGGCATGTAGATGGTGTTGATCATATAATCTTTATGTGGTACAAGGGAAACTATGAGAGGAGAAACAAGAGAGACAGGAGAAAATAGGATTGTGAGAGCAGAGAAAACAAACCTGACATTGTCTGAACTCTGAGGGGGCCCAGCATGGAAAAGAGAGGATCGAGGGATGCATAGAAGTTGTCTCCAAATGCTTGATGGGTTTTTATCTGGGAGAAGACTGCATTTTATCTTATTTTGATCAAGGCAGTTATGGGCTCAACATAAACTGTTTTTATTTTAATTTCCATTTCTTAAAATTTAAGTTTCTATTTTAAAATACTCCAAGTTAAAGAACAGTTACAAAAACTAAAAAAATAACAAAATAACAAATAAAATAAAAATGACAAAAAATTTGGCCTATAGCAATTATTATTATTATTTTTTAAAGGCCAGTATCTCCCCAGGTCCTTTTACTGGGTAAATTAGAAATGAAATCACAGCCTACAGCTGCTTGAAGCTATGGAAACTGAAGGAATGAAACTGGAAAAGGGGAACTTTTTATATTTAATTTTTATTTGATTTCAGAGAGGAAGGAAGAGGGAGAGAGAGCTAGAAACATCAATGATGAAAGAGAAGCATTGATTGGCTGCCTCCTGCATTGCATGTCCCCGCGGCCCCAATCCCCCCCATACCCTCCCAAGATCAAGTCTGAAACCCAGGCACAACTGGGAATCAAACCATGACCTCCTGGTTCATAGATCTACACTCAACCACTGAGCCACACTGGCTGGGGAGAAAGGGGCAGTTTTAAAAGCAGGAGTGGCTAAACTCTCCCATGTCCTACCTCTGTGCCATTTCTTCAACTAATAAAGCCTTACTTTCTTGGCTACAAACTCCTATTCTCATTTTATTGGGCTTTGATGCATGTAGGCAAAAGAACCCCTTCCAGTCCAATAACAGATTTACACTGAGTGGCTAGATTATTATGATCTTCGAATGAGTAATAATCTGGCCACTTAGTGTATGTGTATCCTATCTAATATAAGAGTAATATGCAAATTGACTGTAGCTCTGTTACACACACACACATATACACACACACACACAAAAGCCATACCCACCAGCCAATGAGGAGAAAGTATGCAAATTAACCCAAACAAGATGGCTGCAACCACGGAGCAAGCAGGAGGCTTGGGTTTTCCTGGTAATGGAAGAAGCCAAGCTTTTGGCATACCCTGGCAGGCCTAGGCCTTCACTCAAGGCTACAAAGTTTCAATTATAGAAGATGAATAAATCCCAATAAAAATGGCTGTGGCCATGGAGTGAGCAGGCTACAAAGTTTCAATTATAGAAGATAAATAAATTCCAGATACCAGGGCCTCCGCTTGGGTCACAGGGGGCGTGGCCAGCCTGTAAACCACCACAGGCCCCTCGCCCAGGCCACCCCATGCCCCAAGGGAACCCCCACCCTGATCCAGAACACCCTTCAGGGCAAATCAGCTGGCCCCCACCTGTGCACCAAGCCCCTATCCTATCTAATAAAAGAGCAATATGCAAATTGACCATCACTCCAACACACAAGATTGTTGACCCCATAAGGTCAAAGATGGCTGCCCCCATGTGCACACAAGATGGCTACCACAAGATAGCCAGCAGGGGAGGGCAGTAAGGAGGGATCAGGCCTGCAAGGGAGGGCAGTTGGGGGAAATCAAGCCTGCAGGGGAGGGCAGTTAGGGGCAAACAGGCTGGCAGGGGAGCAGTTAGGTATCAATCAGGCTGGCAGGGGAATGGTTAGGGGGTGATCAGGCTGGCAAGCAGAAGCGGTTAGGGGCAATCAGGAAGGTAGGCAGTTGGGAGTCAGCAGTCCTGGATTGTGAGAGTGATGTCCGATTGTCTGTTTAGGCCCAAGCCCGGTAGGACATCCCTTGAGGGGTCTCAGATTAGAGAGGGTGCAGGGTGGGCTGAGGAACACACACCCCCTTTCATGAATTTTGTGCACTGGGCCTCTAATATATATATATATATATATATATATATATATATATATATATATATATATATATATATATTAGAGGCCCAGTATATGATTTTGTGCATGGGTGGGATGCATGTAGGCAAAAGAACCCCTTCCAGTCCAATAACAGATTTACACTGAGTGGCTAGATTATTATGATCTTCGAATGAGTAATAATCTGGCCACTTAGTGTGTGTGTATCCTATCTAATAAAAGAGTAATATGCAAATTGACTGTAGCTCTGTTACACACACACACACACACACACACACACACACACACACACAAGCCATACCCACCAGCCAATGAGGAGCAAGTATGCAAATTAACCCAAACAAGATGGCTGCAACCACGGAGCAAGCAGGAGGCTTGGGTTTTATTTTTTTATTTTATTTTATCATTATTTTTTTTGTCTTGCTGCTTTTAATATTTTCTCTTTGTCTTTTGCTCTTGGAATTTTAATTATGATGTGTCTTGGTGTGGTCCTCTTTGGATCCTTTTGTTTGGGGTTCTGTGCGCTTCCTGGACTTATAAGTAATTCTTTCACCAGGTGGGGGAAGTTTTCTGTCACTATTTCTTCCAGTATGTTTTCGGTATCTTGCTCTCTCTCTTCTGGGACCCCCATAATTCTGATGTTAGTTTGCTTGAAGTTGTCCCAGAGGTTTCTTACATTATCTTCAACTTTCTGGATTCTCTTTTTTTGTTTGTTTTGGTTTTTTTTTTTGCTTCTGTGGAGGAGTGTCTTCTGGCTCTTTGTGTTCCAAATCTTTGACTTGATTCTTGCAATCTTCCATTCTGTTTTTAGGACTTGTATAATATTTTTTATTTCAGACAATGTGTTCTTTGTTTCTAGTTGATCCCCTTTCATATCCTCATAGGTCTCACTTATTTTATTGGCCTTTCCTTGGAAATTCTTGAAAAACCTTATAAGCATGGTTTTGAACTCTATATCCAGTTGCTTTTTGCCCTCAATTTCTTTCATTTGTGATCTGTTTCCGTGTCTCAGCATTTTCACAGCTTCCCTGAATTGGTAGGGTGGCTTTGTATGTTAAGGTGTCCTATATGGTTCAGTGGGTCAGCCTCCCAGTTACCTGACGTGGACACTCTTGGTGCAGCCCTTTGTGGATTGTGTGTACAGCCTTATTGTAGTTAAGTCTTGATTGTTGTTGGTATCACTGGGAGGAACTGACCTCCAGGCCAATTGGCTGTGAAGATAAACTGTGTCTATGCTGGGAGACAGCCTTATTCAACTAGTCTTGGAAAATTGCAAAAGCCTCTGTGTTCAGCTTGGATGGGGCCGAGTTTCAGGGTGGAGCCTACAGCCTTGGCTTCCTGTCAGCCCCGCCCTATGAGGTTCCTGAGTTTGTATTCTTCATTGTCCTTTGGTACTTGAGCAAGCACCTCTGACAGAAAGGTGCCTTTGAGTTTCATCCACTACTAGATAGTCTAGTTTCTCACCCAATGAGGCCAGAACTGGGGTTCAGTGCAGTTGGAAGTGGGGTTCAGTGCAGTCTGGAGCTTTTGTCTCCTTCCCACTAGAGCAATCCAGTGGCACAGTCAACAGTCTGTCCTCTACGCACAATGTGCACTACTCCAGGGCTCTGCCTTTTGCAGCTCCCCTGAGTTTCTGCCTTACAGCCCAGGTTCCCTCCGTATGAGCTTTGGTCCCCAAGGTCTGGTCTAGAACTGGGGTTCAGTGCAATTGGAACTGGGGCTCAGAACAGTCTGGAGCTTTTGTCTCCTTCCTGCTAGGGCAATCTAGCAGCACAGTCAACAGTTCATCCTCTATGCGTAATGTACACAACTCTGGGGCTCTGCCTTTCACCACTCCCCTGAGTTTCCGCCTTACAGCCTAGAATCCCTCTGTATGAACCTGGGTCCCCAGGATCTCGCCCAGAACTGGGGTTCAGTGCAATCAGAACTGGGGTTCAGCACAGTCTGGAGCTTTTATCTCCTTCCCACTAGGGAACACTAGCCAGGCACTCAGCCGCCTCCTCCTCTCCAGCTCAGTCCTCTCCCCACACGCGCACCATGTCTCCTCCGTACCTTAGGCTTTTACAGCTCCTCTGATTTTCCTTCTGGTTTTCTCTTTCCTTCTAGTTGTAGAATTTCTAGTCAGTCAACTTTCCTGTAGTTCTGGATAATGTCCACTTTGTATTTTAGTTGTATTTTATTGAAATTGTGTGAGGTTGCAGTTAAGCGTTTACCTATGCCACCATCTTGGTTTCTCCCCTTTGTCTGTGTATGATTTTCTTGAATAAAGATGAACCTGATCCTCTGTTTAGAGACATACCACGTTGGAAAATGACACTCAACCCCCACCTCATGTCCCTGTTTGCCTGCTCACAATAAACTCCTTCTCATAAAATCACCTTGGAGTTGTCTTTTTTTCTGGCAACTGCTAAGTAATTGGGCCTGTTTTGGCCTGATTAAAATTCTTAGAAGAAAATTAAAAGGGATGAGAAAACTTGTGGAATGTTCAGAAAGGGAAATCTTGAGCAAGAAAACTTTATATATGACTAGAGGCCCGGCGCATGAAATTCATGAGCAGGTACGGTCCCTTGGCCTGGCCTGTGATCAAGTTTCCCAGCTGCCAGCAGCTGGCCCCATCCCCTCTATCACCATCCACCCCGGGTTCCCCATTCACCATCGGGCGATCAGAGACCGATGGCCAGGGGAAGGGACTGAGACGCCGGCCATTCCCGCCTGCTTGCGGCCCCGCCTCCCCCTGCAGGTTGCCCTTTGTGTGTGGGGTGACTGGTGGGGCAGGGTCCTTGGCCTGGTGCCACTCCTGTCCCCCGCCTCCCACTCCCAGCTTCCCGTTCACCATCAGGTGGTTGGAGCCTGCAGGCTGGGGAAAGGGACCGAGATGGTCAGTGTGCCTCATAGTGACTGGTTGAGCAGTCATTCTGGTCATTCTATTGTGAGGGTCAATTTGCATATTAACCTTTCATTATATAGAATAGAGGCCCAGTGCACAGGTGGGGGCCAGCTGGCCTGCCCTGATGGGAGCCCTGGATTGGGGTGGAAGTCCCCACTAGGAGCCAGGGCTGGCCAGGGTGAGGGGCCCACAAGCAGATTGCAGATTGACCATGCCCCCGATCAGGGTGGAGGCCCTACTGAGGGGCGGGGCTGGCCAGGGCAGGGGACCATGGTCGTTCTGATCTCTGGTTGTTCTGCCATTTTGGTCACTAGGCTCTTATTATGTAGAACTAAGCTGAATATGATTAGAACAAATTTAATTAAGTAGGTTGATTTAAATATCAAAAGTAAGCGGAATCAAAATTAGTTTTGTTCTTTTCTCATCTATAAAAAAAGTTTTTTGTATTCTACTCCAGATATTGTAAGTTTTTTCCCTAGAAACAAACATTCTATGTTTTATTAAAGTAATTTTCTGTTTTATATTGTCTTAATAAGGTTCTTGATTACTTAAAAAACAATCTTCTCAATCCTAAGGAAAATTTTGCTAACAATAGTGTTAAGTCTGATCAAATCATTAAATCGATACCCTCTCCCCAGGAAACTGACCTTTAGGCCACTTCTCAGGGGCCATTCCATTTGCTTAGACCACATTCCACTTGCTAAGACCATTACCTCTCTCCTCTGGACTTTCCCAGAACCCGGATCTGCACAGAGAATTCTCTGCCCAGAAAAAGCCCACCTAGAGTCCTTTAAAAACCTCTGACTCCCAGTCTTTGGGTGCTGGTGCCATTTTAAGGCTCAGCCCATCTGGGTATCCAGATGACCTAATCAATTCATAATTCTTTACCCCTTTTGGCTTCAGGCATTCCTCCTTTGGTGACCCTGATAAATAGCTAACCAGTGTTTATGTTTGATATCTTTTATTGTCACTTTGGGTAAATAGATAATTTAACATTGTTTCATAATGATATATGATCTTTTTACCCAAATATATTTGACAACCTTCCTAGGGTTAAAATTTTTATAAGAAACTCTTAATTTGGAAATGGCTTTGGGTTGTCCCAATGGGTCCCTGATTTGCTTTAGAAAAATGGCAGTGGAATAGACAGATGTGTCATGAGCCTTGTCCTGGAGAGATAGAATAAGCAGCTGAAACGAATAACATCCACCTCAAACTGGTGAAGGAGACTCAGCTAGTGAGACACTTTGCAACCGGGAAGGGCAGAGTTCACCTGGAGAAAGGTAAAATCAAGGATCTGGGCTGGAGAGAACTGCCAGGTCTCTGAGCCCAGAGGGTCAGAGGGAAACCACATGGCACTGAGCCATGTCCCTTGGGACAGGCACAACATCTGACTGTGGAAAGGAGGTCCTCAGGACTGCTGATGGCAGGGGATTCTAGATCTGGGTCCACAGTCACAAAAGACTGAGCCCAGAGGGCTGCCCAGACCGTGCATTGCTGGCAGGAGAGGAGCTGGCAGAGGCACAGCTCTTTCTCCTCTCTGTGGCCTTTGCTTTCCTTCAGTGAACCTAGTTCATAGGACCTTTCGGATACGGACATTCACCCCTGGCTGTGGTGTAAGAGAAGGTGCGGACTTGTGGAGTCTGAGGAGAGAAGAGGGTCCAGGATAAATGTCAGTGAGTCTGCCACTGAGTCATACCTGACGCCTGGGACCTGGGCAGCCATTTTCTCCTGAAGAGATAGGCCCTCCCTCCAGTCTCCAGGCAACCAAAACAGCCACACCCAGAATATACCCTCAAAGTACAAAGGATTAAAAAAAATCTGAATAGTCCCTGAGAGTCCACAGGGACTGGCCTAAAGAGAGGCCTTCAGTCCCAGCAACAGGAAACTGAGAAACCCAGACAGTACAGAAGATTGGAATCTTAAGCCAGCCAAAGAAATGACACTTCACTTTCTCATTTTTATTTTTATTTTCTTTTTTTTTTTTTGTTAAAATATTTTTATTGATTTTTCACAGAGAGGAAGGGAGAGAAATAGAGAGCTAGAAACATCGATGAGAGAGATACATCGACCAGCTGCCTCCTGCACACCCCCAACTGGGGATGTGCCCGCAACCAATGTACATGCCCTTGACCGGAATCGAACCTGGGACCTTTCGGTCCACAGGCCGACGCTCTATCCATTGAGCCAAACCGGTTTCGGCTATTTTTATTTTCTTATCCCTTTTATTCTTCTTCTCCTTGCTTTATTTTCCTTTTTTTCATTTCTTTATTTTTCTATTCCTTTTTGTATTGTTTTTCCATCATTCTATTTTATTTTATTTTGTTATTTGTTATTTTTATACAATTTTTAAATCTTTTTTTGTAAATTTATTATTTTCTTCTTGTTCTCTTTCTCCTTACCCACTCATCCCCTTTCTACTTCCTCTATACCAGCCGTGGGCAAACTACGGCCCACGGGCCGGATCTGGCCCATTCGGCTGTTCTATCTGGCCCGCGGAGCCGAAAGAGCAGAGTTCTCTTGCTCTCCCCTAACAAGGGTTAGAAAACCTATTTGAAGAAAACTTCCCTGATGTGAGGAAGAAAAAAGTCACACAACCACAGAGAGTCCCAAACAAGATGAACCCAAAATGACCCATACCAATACACATCAAAATTACAATGGCAAATGTTCAGGACATAGAGAGAATCTTAAAGGCTGCAAGAGAGATACAGAAAGTTATGTACGAGGGATCTCCCATTAAACTATCAAATGATTTCTCAACAGAAACACATCAGACCAGAAAAGAATGGGAGGAAATTTACAAAGTGATGAAAAACAAGGGACTGAATCCAAGAAAATCTATCTACTCAGAAAGGCTATCATTTAAAATTGAAGGGAAAATAAGGAACTTCACAGACAAAAAAAAACAAAAAACAAAAAAAAAAACACAAAAGAAAGAAAGAAAGAAAGAAAGAAAGAAAGAAAGAAAGAAAGAAAGAAAAGAAAGAAAAAAAGAAAGACAAGACTAAGGGAATTTATCACTACCAAGCCAGCAATGCAAGAAATGTTAAAGGGACTGGTGTAAAAAGAAGAAATAAAAATGTAAGAAGGAACATATGCACAAAAATTAAAAGTGACTACAAACAAGTACCTATCAATAATAACTTTAAACATAAATGGACTAAATGCTCCAATCAAAAGACATTAAGTGGCTAAATGGATAAAAATACATCACACACACACACACACACACACACACACACACACACACATATATATATATATATATATATATATATATATATATATATACTGTCTACAAGAAACTGACCTCAGAACAAGGGACTCACACAGACTAAGGGAAAGGATGAAAAAATATCTTTCAGGAAATGGAAATGAAAAAAAAAAAAAAAAGCTTGGGTAACAATTCTTATACCTGGCAGAATAGACCTCAAAGTAAAGGTCATAACAAGAGAAAAGGAAGGCCACTTCATAATACAACAAGAGGATATAACCTTGATAAACATATATGCACCCAATGTAGGAGCACCCAAATACATTTAAAAAAACTTCTGGAAGATATCAAAGGAGAGACTGACAACAATACTTTAATACACCACTGACATCACTGGAATTATCAGCAAAGAAACAGCAACCGTAAATGACTCACTAGATCAGATGGACTTAATTGACTTCAGAACATTTCACCCCAAAGCCATATAGATCAATGGAATAGACTAGAGAACCCAGAAATCGACCCAAAACCACTATGCTCAATTAATATTTGACAAAGGAAGCAAGAACATACAATGGAGTCAAGACAATCTCTTCAATAAATAGTGTTGGGAAAGTTGGACAGATACATGCAAAAAAAATGAAACTAGACCACCAACTTACATCATTAATAAAAATAAACTCAAAATGGATAAAGGATTTAAATATAAGATGGGAAACCATAAAAATACTAGAGGAATCCAAAAGCAGCAAAATCTGATATATGCCGAAGGAATTTCTTCACCAATACTGCTGCTAGGGCAATGGAAACAAGAGAAAATAAACAAATGGGACTACATCAAAATAAAGAGTTTTTTTTACAGCAAAAGAAACCATCAACAAAACAACAAGAAAGCCCACTGCATGGGATAACATATTTGTCAATATTATCACTGATAAGGTTTTAATCTCCAACATTTACAGGGAACTCATACAACTTAATAAAAGGAAGATAAACAACCCAATCAAAAAATGGGCAATGGATCTAAATAGATACTTTTTTAGAGAGGACATATGAAAGGCCAAGAGACATATGAAACCATGCTTAAAGTCACAAATCATCTGAGAGATACAAATCAAAATGGCAATGCGGTACCATCTTACACCTGTCAGATGGCTATCATCAACAAATCAATAAATGACAAATGCTGGCAAGGATGCAGAGAAAAAGAAACCCTGTGCACTGCTGATGGGAATGCAGACTGGTGCAGCTACTGTGGAGAACAGTATGGGGTTTCCTCAAAAAACTAAAAATGGAACTCCCATTTAACCCAGTAATCCCACTTCTAGGAATATATACCAAGACACTAGAAACACCAATCAGAAAGGATATATGCACCCCTATGTTCATAGCAGCACAATTCACCATAGCTAAGATTTGGAAACAGCTTGACTTACCATCAGCAGATGAGTGGATTAAAAAACTGTGGTACATCTACACAATGGAATACTATGCTGCAGTAAAAAAGAAGGAATTATTACCATTTGCAACAGCATGGATGGAACAGGAGAGCATTATGCTAAGTGAAATAAGCCAGACAGAGAAAGATAAATATAACATGATCTCACCCATTTATGGAATATAATGAACAACATAAATTGATGAACAAAAACAGATCCAGAGACAGAGAAGCATCGATCAGTCAAACCTCAACGGGAATAGATAAGGGAGGGGGAGGGTAAGAGGGAAAGCTCAGCCAAAAGACTTGTATGCATGCATATAAGCCTAACCAATGGACAAAGACAACAGGGGGCGTGAGGGCATGAGTGGGGTTTGGGGGAGCAATAGGGAGATAAGGACACATATGTAATACCTTAATTAATAAAGAAAAAGAGAGAGAGAAGGATTTCCTTTATTTCTACTTATTAGAGAACTTTAAAAATAGAGGCTTATCTGATATGCAAAAATTACATGGGTGGCTTTGTCAAATAAAGAAATAATAAGACTCTGCCCAGCAGCTCAGATGGTTAGGACATCTCTCCGATATGCCAAGGTTGTGGGTCTGATACCCAGTCAGGACATATACAAGATTCAACTAATGAATGCATAAAAAATAAGCGAAACACCAAATCGAGGGTTCTCATCTCTCTCTAAAATAAAACTCCCTGGTTGGAGAGCATATTTATTATGAAGTGTTATGGTTTTTTTCTTAATATATTTTTATTGATTCCAGAGAGGAAGGGAGAAATAGAAACATCAATGATGAGAGAGAATCATTGTTTGGCTGCTTTCTGCAAACCCCCTACTGGGGATCAAGCCTGCAGTGTGGGCACATGCCCCAGACCGGAATCAAATCCTGGGCCCTTCAGTCCACAGGTCAACATTCCATCCACTGAGCCAACCAGGTAGGGCTGTTATGTTTTCTTGATGTAATGTTCCCTTTATCACTTAGTGTCCATCTTTGTCTCTTGTTATCTTGAGTTCTATTTTGTCAGATATAAGTATGACTACACCTACTTTTTTGCGGATGTTATTTGCTTGGAGAATCATTTTCCACCTTTTTACTTTGAATCTAGCTTTATTTATGCTGTCCACATATATCTCTTATAGGCAGCATATGGTTGGGCTTTGTTTTTTTTTTATCTACTCTGCTACTCTGTGCCTCTTTAATGGTGAATTCAGACCACTTACATTTGGGGTAATTATTGATGGATGAGGATTTCCTATAGCCATTTTATTTCTTTATTTCTGGTAGCTCTGTGACTCCATTGGTTCTTTTCCTTTATGCATCTGTCTATTGTTTTTGTTTGGTGGGGTTCCATGCATCTTTCCTGTTTCCTCTTTTTTTAAGCTGTATATCCTGTTTTCAGGATGTTTGTGTGTAGTTATCATTAGGTTTATAAAAAGTGAAGTTGCATATATATTGTAGTTTATCCCTTTTAAAGTGCATCTGATCTTCATCTTCCCTTACCAGTTCATACCTTCCTCTTATATGTTTTTGTAGTCACAAATTATCCGTTTATGCTGCAAGTTTTTTGGCGGTCTTACCTGTAGTGTTGTAACCTTGTGTTCTTTGTTTCAGGTAGAATAACTCCCTTGAGTATTTCCTGCAACGGAGGTTTTCTGGTAATAAAAATCCCTCAGCTTCACATTCTGTATGTCTGGGAATGTTCTTATTTCTCCTTCATATTTAAAGGATAATTTTGCTGGCTATATTATGTGTGGCTGGTAATTTCTCTCTTTCAGAAGTTTGAATATTTGGTTCCACTCTCTTCTGGGCTATAGAAGAGACTTATAAACTTCTGCTGAGAAGTCACATGAAAGTCTGAGGATTTTTCCTTTGTAGTTCACTTCCTTATTTTCCCTGGCTGCGTTGACAATTTTTTTTTGTCATTAATTTTTGACAGCTTTATTGCCAAGTCTCTTGGAGAGGGTCTCTTTGGATTGATTTAACTATGTGTTCTTTTTGCTGTAGCCTTTCTTGCACTGCTGGTCTGGTGGTAATAAACTCTTTTAACCTTCTTATGGCTGTGAAATTCTCTATTTCACCTTCAATTTTGAATGATAGCCTTCATGGATAGAGTAGTCTTTGATTTCATTATTTTGTATATTTCATGCCACTCCCTTCTGGCCTGAAGTGTTTCTATTGAGAAATCAGCTGATAGTCTAACGGAAGTTCCCTTCTACATAACTTTCTGTCTCTCTCTTGCAACCTTTAAGGTTCTTTTTTTGTCTTTAATATTTTCCATTTTAATTATGATGTGTCTAGATGTGGCTCCTTTTTTGGGGGGGGTGTTCTTACATTTCATGTTGTTCCAAAGTTCCCTTAGACTCCCCTCCTGCTTTTTAATTTTTTTTCTAAACGCCACTCTAAATGGGTGTTTGGGTTTTGTTTTTTTTTTTCCTACCTTGTCTTCTAATTTCCTGATTTGGTCCTCTGCTTCTATTAATCTACTGTTTATTCCTGCCAGGAATCAACAGCTATATCATTCTTCAGTTATGCTTGATTGTTATTGATGATTGCTACCTCTTTTTTTATGCTGCTGTAGTTCACATTAAGTTCCATAATGTTCTCATTAAACTGCTTGTAGTTATCACTAAGTTGCTTAAGCACCTTTATAACCACTATTTTGGATTACCTGAAAAATTGCTTGCCTCCATTTCATTTAGTTCCTTTATGGCAATTCCTCAATTTTCTTTCATTTGAAGGTTGTTTGCTTATCTCCCATTTATTTTATTTTATTTTATTGATTTTTTTACAGAGAGGAAGAGGGAGGGATAGAGAGTTAGAAATATCGATGAGAGAGAATCATTAATCTGCTGCCTCCTGCACACCCCCTACTGGGGATGTGCCTGCAACCAAGGCACATGCCCTTGACCGGAATTGAACCCAGGACCTTTCAGTCCATAAGCTGAAGCTCTATCCACTGAGCCAAACTGGTTTTGGCTGTCTCCCCATTTTTACTGTCCCTTGGTATTTGTTTCTATGTATTAGATCAAACTGCTATTCCTCCCAGACTTTATGGAGTGGTCTTATGTAGTAGGTGTTTTGTGGGACCCAGTTGTGCAGTCTTTTAGATCTCCTGAGCTGGGTGCTCTATGAATACCACTTGTGTTATTTGGGTTCTCCTGTTGAAATTGGGTCTTGAATGTTGTTGTCCCATTCTTGGATGGAATCTCCTGTCAGGTAGGCTGACTACAAGGCTCACCCCTGACCACACCATGCAAGCAGCTATGGAGGTGCTGACAAAACAGAAAAAAATACAACAAAACAAGAAACAAATTAAAAACACACAAGACACCTACAATAACAACAAAAGCCACTATCAGAGAAGAATGAAAGAGAACAGAGAACAAGAATAATAGAAGAAGTATGAGAAAACAAAACAAAAAGGGAGGAGAAAAAGGAATATGAAGGGGCAGACATGAAATAAAGAAAACAAGAATAAAGAATAGGGGAAGGAAAATGGTATAAATAAAATAAAAAGGAAGAAACAAAAATTTGAAAAGGAAAATAGAGGAGAAAGCAGATAGACCCAGAATAAGAAAGGGAAAAAAGATGAGAAAACAGGATGAAAAAAAAAGGGGGGGGGGGAGAATTTGAGTAGAAAAGGGAAGAGAAAAATTAGATATATGAATGAAACAATAGAAATGAAAAATAATAACAAATCAATAAAGCAGATGAAGAAGAGAAAAAAGAAAAAAAGAGAGCCCTACATGGTTTGATAGAGTGTTGGCCTCAGACTGAAGGATCCCAGGTTTGATTCCAGTCAAGAATACATGCTTGGGTTGGGGGCTCAATCCCCAGTAGGAGGCGTGCAAGAGGCAGCCAATCAAGGATTCACTCTCTCTCCCTCTCCCTTCTTCTCTGAAAACAATAAAAAAAAATTTTTTTTAAAGGAAGAAAGTGGTGTGGTGTTCACCTCAGCAGTTTCGTGCCTCCTGGGAGCTACTTTGGATCCTGCTCTTCTGATAACTGCAGCGGACTGTTTTGGGTTTCCCAGGAGGTACTTAGGTGCTAACCACTGTCAGAAACTGTCCTCCTTTGGCTTTCAGCAACCTGCTGGAACCTCCATGAGATCCACGGTTTGTGTCTGTCTCTAAAGCAGGTTAGCAGCATGGGGTGCAGGGCTGAGTAAGCTTCCCAAGGCTTCCTCAGCCTGCCTTTGCCTGCCAGCCAGCTGTCAATCTTAATCACTCGAAAGTTGGTTTCTGAAAGGGTTTTAGGTGGAATCACAATTCTCAACCTCTGGGAAGGGGAGGTGCTGTTCAGACTTCAGGGAAAGTGGTGGGTGAGTTTCCCTGTCCAGAGCTACTCCTCTGCGAGTGGCCCAGAATATTACTGCTGTGAACGAAAACAGCCATTTGGTGACCTGATGAGCTCAGGGAAGGCCTGCGTGGCAGTCTTGCAGACTGAGAGACCTGAAGTAACCACAAAGGATGGTTTTAAAATTAAATATCTTACTTCCAACAGGTCATAGTGGGCAGTCATTTCCTAGGCCAATGTTTCCCAGACAAAGATCAGCTTTGATCCTTACTGAGCCCATCTGCCTTCCTGCCTCTAAGATAACCTATCTGTGAGATGTCTGAGTAACTTGTAACTTCCCTTTTCTCTGGAGCCCCTGGGGTACAACTAAATGTGGTAGGCGCCAGAACAGATGCCTCAAATTCCTTCGTTATCATGTTAATTGTTCCTGCACTCACCTCAGTATCCCAGGGCTTTCCCACAGGCTTGCTTTCTCCCGCCTCCTTACTCCATCACCAATGAATATTCATGTAACCCACCTATGTCCCTCCTTTGATTTCTATGTATAAATACAGAAATGTAACCGCCATTCTCCGGAGCATTATCTCAATCCGTTGAGGTTCTGCTTTTTCGTTAACACTGCCCTTGGCTGGGCAGAGATCCTCTTACGTAATCCTGTGGGACCATCTGGAGTTTTAATCAACTCTCTCTTGCTGGGGAAGCACTAGTCAGTTCCCGAACAGTCCCATTCCCAACCCAGTCACTGATGCTATCTAAGACCCACAGGCATGGTGGTGTCTACTGCTATTTCCTCTGCTAAGGTCAAGATACAGCGTATGGCAGGCTGGGCTTCTGAGGGTGGGGCAGGCGGTATCACCAGAGTGAGATGTGTTTTTTTTGTTTCCTTTTTCTCGGCTGTGAGTGGCTAGTAGTTCCTCTCAGGGAAAAAATGGCCATTTTGAATTGGGGATAGGACCAAATGCATATCCCCACATCTCCCCCAAATGCTTCCCACCCCAGTCTCTCTGTAGGTACCTGGAGTCCACACTGCCCTCCCTCAACCAAAGCCTCGGGTAAGTAACTGCAAATGAAGCTCCTGTTCTCTAGGTTTTTAAAAAATCAAAACACATAAAAACAGAAACAGAGGCTTTCTCTGGTCTCCTGGACAAACCGCAGCCCTGCTGCCTTCCAGGGCTGGATGTTACGTGGGCCAATGGTGTTGGCTCTGGTGCTCCGGGCTGTGCAGCCTAGCCTGCGTTCCAGGCCTTAATCTTCTGAGGGAAAAGACGCTCCTGTAGCCAAGAGATTCCTCCTCACTCTTGGCCTGCTACCCATGAGAGCTGGGTCAGCCCCTTTTGTGACCTTGCCCTTGCTATCAATCTCCAGGTGTTTCCTGTCCTTCCTTGGGATAAGGAAGTCTCCTCCTCAGCTGGATCGCAGTTGGTAACCCTGGGTATATGAAATATGGTAGCAACCATACTTGGATAAAAAGTGCTGTTTGAATTTTAACTCTGCTATTTTGGCTTCTGCACCTGCTTAAACATAGGGTAGTTACCTTAGCTTCCAGGTGGAGACCTGGAGGCTAAGGCAATTTTCCTGTGCCTGGGACCAGAAATACAGGAGATTGATTCCCACTGACTCAGTAGCTTCAGGGGTAGAAAATGTAGATCACCTTTAGAGATTAACTGCTGAGTTCTGCTTCTGTTCCCAGCCTTTAGAATTTAGAACAAAGGAAAATTCCTGTGGTTTGGACCATTAAAAAGACTGCCTAAACCTAGAACAATGTGGTCATGTGGACTCTACCTGTGTGTGGTGCTCTCTGGGGCCATCCTGGCCAGTTCAATAAATCCTTGCCTGCTTTTTTTTTTTTTTTTTTTTTTAATCATCAGCCTCTGGTGGTCTTATTTTGAACCCAGGGTTTGACCCCACAACAGTATATAAGTTCCCCATTTTAGTTTTATTTCCAGTCTGGACCTGGGAGGAAGTGCAAGAAAGATTTGTCTATTTAGCCACCATTGTTTTCCTTGGTGGACATTTCTCATAACAATATTTGTTCTGATATATTTCCTTGGGCAAGGGAAAAATAAGAAAAAAAATATATACAAATGAGACTACATTAAACTAAACAATTTTTGCACAACAAAGGAAACCATCAACAAAATGAAAAGACAAACCACTGAACAAGAGAACATATTCATCAATGATACACCAAAAATAAATAATTTAATTTAAAAACTGGGCAGAGGACCTGAATTGGCAGTTCTTTTTTTCCCCCACCATTTTTTATTAAGGTATTATATGTGTACATAGCTTACCATTGCCCCCACACACACACCTCCCATACATGCCCTCCCTCTCCAGAGTTTTGTGTCCATTGATTGTACTTATATGCATGCATACCAGTCCTTCGGTTGATCTCTTATCTCCCCCAGATCACCCTACCCTCCCTCATTTGACAGTCTGTTTGTTGCTTTACTGTCTCTATATCTATCTTTCTGTTCATTAGTTTATAATGTTCTTTATTATCCATAAATGAGTGAAGTCATGTGGTGTTTCTCTTTCATTGACTGGCTTATTTCACTAAGCATGATGTTCTCCAATTCTATCCAGGTTGTTGCAAATTATGAGAATTCCTTCTTTTTTATGGCAGCATAGTATTCCATTGTGTAGATGTACCATAGTTTTCTGATCCAATCATCTGCTGAAGGGCACCTAGCCTGTTTCCAAATCCTAGATATTGTAAATTCTGCTGCTATGAACATAGGGGTACATATATCCTTTCTGATTGGTGTTTTTAGTTTCTTGGGATTTATTCCTAGTAGTGGGATTACTGGGTCAAATGGGAGTTCCATTTTCAGTTTTTTGAGGAAGCTCCATACTGTTCTCCACAGTGGTTGCACCAACCTGCAATCCCACCAGCAGTGCATGAGGGTTCCTTTTTCTCCACAACCTTGCCAACATTTGTCGTTTGTTGTTTTGTTGATGTTGGCCATTCTGACAGGTGTGAGATGGTACCACATTGTTGTTTTGATTTGCATCTCTCGGATAATTAGTGACTTTGAGCATGTTTTCATGTGCCTCTTAGCCTTCCTTTGTCTTCTTTTGAGAGGATTCTATTTAGGTCCATTGCCCATTTTTTAATTGCCTCATTTATTTTCCTTTTATTGAGTTGTATAAGCTGTCTGTAGATGTTGGAGATTAAACTTTTATCAGTGATATTTGCAAATATGTTCTCCCATACCATGGGATTTCTTGTTGTTTTGTTTATGCTTACTTTTGCTGTAAAAAAGCTTTTTATTTTGATGTAGTCCCATTTGTTTATTTTCTCTTTAGCTTCCATTGCCCTAGGGTTAGTATCAGTGAAGTTCTTTAGGCATATGTCTGAGATTTTGCTGCCTGTGGATGTCTCTAGTATTTTTATGGTTTCCCGTCTTATGTTTAAGTCATGTATCCATTTTGAGTTTATTTTGTGTATGGTGTAAGTTGGTGATCTAGTTTCATTATTTTGCATGTATCTGTCCAATTTTCCCAACACCATTTATTGAAGAGATTGTCTTGACTCCATTGTACGCTTGTGCCTCCTTTGTCAAATATTAATTGAGCATATTGATTTGGGTTGATATCTGGATCCTCTAATCTATTCCATTGATCTATATTTCTGTTCTTGTGCCAGTACCAGGCTGTTTTGAGAACAGTTGCTTTGTAATACAGCTTGAAATGTGGTATTGAGATCCCTCCTACTTTACTCTTCTTTCTCAAGATTGCTGAGGCTATTCGGGGTCTTTTATTGTTCCAAATGAACTTTTGGAGAGTTCTTTCTAGATCTGTGAAGTATGTCCTTGGTATTTTAATGGGAAGTGCATTGAACTTATAAATTGCTTTGGGAAGTATGGACATTTTGATGATGTTGATTCTACCAATCCATGAACATGGTATGTTCTTCCATCTGTTTACATCTTCCTCTATTTCTTTTTTCAGTGCCGTGTAGTTTTCTGCATATAGGTCTTTTACCTCCTTAGTTAAGTTTATTCCTAGGTATCTTAATTTTTTTTTTGGTGCGATGGTAAATGGGATTGCTTTTTTAGTCTCTGTTTCTGTAAGTTCACTATTGGTGTATAGAAATGCCATAGATTTCTTGGCATTGATTTTATATCCTGCTACATTGCCAAATTCATTTATTAAGTCTATTAGTTTTTTGATGGAGTCTTTTGGGTTTTTTATGTACAATATCATGTCATCTGCAAATAGGAACAACTTTACTTCTTTTCCAATTTGGATACCTTTTATTTCCTCTTCTTGTCTAATTGCAATGGCTAGTACTTCCAGTACAATGTCAAACAGAAGTGGTGAGAGTAGGCATCCCTGTCTTGTTCCTGTTCTTAGAGGGAATGGTTTTAGTTTTTGCCCATTGAGTATGATGTTTGCTGTGGGTTTATCGTATATAGCTTTTATCATGTTGAGGTATGATCCTTGTACTCCCATCTTGTTGAGAGTTTTTATCAGGAAAGGGTGTTGGATTTTATCAAATGCTTTTTCTGCATCAATTGATATGTCTATATGATTTTTAACTTTCAGTTTGTTTATGTGATGTATCACATTTATTGATTTGCAGATATTGTACCATCCTTGCATTCGGGAATAAATCCTACTTGGTCATGGTGTATGATCTTTCTGATGTTCTATTGGAGCTAATTTGCTAAAATTTTGTTGAGGATTTTGACATCTATGTTCATGAGGGATATTGGCCTATAATTCTCTTTCATTGTGTTTACCTGGTTTTGGTATTAGGGTGGTACTGGCTTCAGAGAAGGAGTTTGGAAGTGTTCCTTCCTCTTGAATTTTTTGGAATAGTCTGAGGAGGATAGGCTTTAGTTCTTCCTTGAATGTTTGGTAAAACTCCTGTGAAGCCATCTGGCCCTGGGCTTTTGTTTGCTGGATGCTTTTTGATGACTGCTTCAATTTCTTCCAAAGTCACTGCTCTATTGAGGTTTTTCGATTCTTCCTGATTGAGTTTTGGCAGGTTATATTTTTCTAGGAAAATGTCCATTTCCTCCAGGTTGTCCAGTTTGTTGGAATAGAGTTGTTCATAGTATTTTGTAACAATCATTTGTATTTCGGTGGGGTCTGTTGTTATTTCACCTCTTTCATTTCTGATTTTGTTTATTTGGGTCCTCTCTCTTTGTTTCTTGGTTAGCCTGGCTAGAGGTTCATCAATCTTATTTATTCTTTCAAAGAACCAGCTCTTGGTTTTGTTGATCTTATGTATTGTCTCTTTGGTCTCTATGTCATTTATCTCCGCTCTGATTTTTGTTATTTCCTTCCTTCTGCTTACACTGGGCTTTTCTTGTTGTTCTTTTTCTAACTGTTTGAGTTGTAGAGTTAGATAATTTGTTACCATTTTTTCTTGTCTTTTACAATAGGCTTGCAGAGATATGAACTTCCCTCTCAAGACTGCTTTTGCTGTGTCCCATAGATTTTGGATTGTTGTGTTTTCATTGTCATTTGTTGCCATGATGTTTTTAATTTCTTCCTTGATTTCTCTGGTAACCCAGTCCTTATTCAATAGCATGCTATTTAGTCTCCATGTGTTTGATTTCCTTGGGAATTGGCAGTTCTTTAAAGAAGCTATACAGATGGCCAACATATATATGCAAAGATTCTCAGAGTCACTAATTACCAGAGAAATGCAAATTAAAACCAGAATGAGATATAACCTCACTCCTGTTAGAAGGGCTGTCAGCAATAAATCAACTGGTGTTGCTCAGCTGGTTTGAGTGTCCTCCTGTGCAACACAGGATTGTGGGTTAAAGTCCAGGTCAGGGTAATACGCATGTTGTGGGTTCAAATGCCAGTCATAGTGTGCATGGGAGGCAGCCTATCTACATTTTACTCTCACTTAGATATTTCTCTCTCTCTCCCTCTCTTTTCCTCTCTCACTGAAATCAATGAAAGCATATCGTTGGGTGAGGATTATATAAATAAACAAAGAAAGAAACAAATGTTTGCAAGGAAGTGGAGAAAAGGGAACCCTTGTGCATTTTTTGGTGGGAATATAGATTGGTACAACCATTGTGGAAAACAGTATTAAGTTTCCTCAAAAAAATTAAAAATGGAGCTGCCTTATAATCCAGCAATTCTACTTCTGGGAATATATCCGAGCTTTATTTACAATAGACAAGATCTGGAAGCAACCCAAGTGGCCAATAGTAGATGTATAAATTCAAAAATTGTGGTACTTTTGCGTAGTGGAAAACCACTCATCCTTACCAAAGGATATCTTACCTTTTGCAACAACATGGATAGATCTGGAGAGTTTTGTGCTAAGTGAAATATGCCAGGAAGAGAAAGACAAATACCATATGATTTCACTTATATGTGGCATCTAATAATAAAATAAACTAACGAACAAAATAGGAAACAGACACATAGATAAAGAGAACAGACTAACAGCTGTTAGAGGGGTGGGGATTGGGGAATTAGGTGAAAAAGTGAAGGGATTAAGAAAAAAAACCTCATAGATGCAGATAACAATATGGCGATTACCCGAGGAAAAAGGAGGTGGGGGAGGTAGAAGAAACTAAAGGACATATAAATGATGATGAAAGGAGACCTATTTGGGGTGGTGAACACAATACAACATATAGATGATGTACTATAGAATTTTATATCTGAAACCTTTATAATTTTATTAACCAATGTAACCCCAATAAGTTGAATAAGAATAAAATAGTTATTAATTATCAGAGGCCTGGTGCATGAAATTTGTGCACTGGGGGAGGGGTCCCCTCATTCAGGCCTGCACCCTCTCACAGTCCAGGACCCCTCAGGGGATATCTGCCTGCCAGCTTAGGCACACTCCCTGTCGAGATCAGGCCTAAGGGGCAGTCAGATATCCCTCTTGCAGTCTGGGACCCCTTGCTCTTTACCGCCTGCCTGCCTGCTTGCTGCTCCTTACCACTCAGCTTGCTGCTCATTAGCACTGCTGTGGAGGCAGAGGAGGCCCCTGCCACCATTGCTGTGCTTGTCAACTGTGAGCCCAGGTTCTGGCTGAGCAGTGCTCCCCCTGTGGGAGCTCCTGTGTTGAGTATCTGCCCCCTGGTGGTCATTGTGCATCACAGCAACCCATCATTCTGGTTGTTCCACCATAACAGTTGCTTAGGCTTTTATTATATAAACTAGAGGCCTGGTGCACAAAATTCATGCATGGGGGATCTCCTCAGCCCAGCCTGCACTCTCTCCAATCCGGGAGCCCTAGGGGGATGTTCAACTGCCAGTTGGGCAACTAAGGTGACCAGATTTTAACATTGGTAAAGCGGGACACCATTGATGGGGGGGGGGGGGGCGCAGTATTCTTGATTAAAAATTTGGTCTATATGGAACAACAAAAATTTTCATAGAACGCAAAAATAGTATTGTATTTTTTAAAATTTCAACATAAGTACAATTTACAAATATAATAAATATAATAAATTTAAAAATTATGTATAGTATTATTTTATTCTTTGGCATATTTCTCACTTAAGTGAATTTTTTTTTAGTAGATTGTTGTCATTGTTTAAAAGGTCATGAAAATTTTCACAATAATTTGTTGAATTATATTTCACACATAAAATGGCTTTCAAAGTCTCAACACTTAATTGTGATTTTTCTGATGTCCACATTTTATTTACCATAGAAAAAAATGCATTGAGTCGCAGCATTAGTTCCTGGTAAGGACAGCGTGTATTCCACAATTCTAACAACTGATCAACAATGCAAACTTTGATAAGCAGTTCTCGATAACCAGTTCTCAACAATTATTTGTTATTATTAAAGTTTAACATTATAAAATTAACAAAAATAATATAAAATTCATATCCTGGCTAAATAGCCACATGGCTGCCGAAAACCATATATTCCCTTCCCATTCTCCTGCCGTTCCCTAGCTTGTCGTGCACTCTTTCCAAAAATTGGGACTTTTTTAAAATGCCGCAGGACGTGGGACAAATAGTTAAAAATCGGGACTGTCCCGCCAAAAGCAGGACGTCTGGTCATCTTAGCCTAAACTGGCAGTCGAACATCCCTCTCACAATCCGGGACCACTGGCTCCTAACTACTCACCTGCCTGCATGCCTGATCTCCCCTAACTTCCCCCCACCTTGCTGGCCTGGTCACCCCTAACTGCTCCCCCTGCCAGCCTAGTCACTCCCAACTTCCCCCCCCATTGGCCTGGTCGCTCCTAACTGTCCCCCCTGCCAACCTGGTCACCCCCAACTGCTCCCCCATGCCAGCCTGGGCACCCCTAACTGCCCCCCTTGCTGACCTGGTTACCCCCAACTGCCTCCCTCCAGCCAGCCTGGTTACCCCTCATAGCACCCCCTGCCAGCCTGGTCATCCATAACTGCCCCCCGCCCTGCAGGCTTGGTCACCCCATACAGCCTGGTGTTTGGTCCTTTGGTCACCCCTCACTAACCTCCCTGCCAGCCTGGTCACCCCACACAGCCTGCTGCTTGGTTGTTTGGTTACTCCACACTAACACCCCTGCCAGCCTGGTGGTCCCACACAGCTTGTTCAGTTGTCCGTTCTGTTGCAATGGTCGTTTAGGCTTTTATATATAGAGAGGCCCGGAGCATGAAAATCCATGCACTGGAGGAGGGGGTCCTCTCAGCTCAGCCTGCCCCCTCACAGTCCAGGAGCCCTCAAAGGCAAGAGGTGACCTGGTGATCAGAAGGCAATGCCCCATCACATCTCTGCTGCTGCTACTGCCGGCAGTGCAAGCCTCGGCTGGCCCTGGATACCTGACTCTCGGGTGACCCTGGGTGGCTGGGCAGCTGCCATCTAAGGCTTTCCTGTGCCTCAGGCTGGCCTTAGGTTGCTGGGGGGGGGGCTGAGGGGACTGGGTGCCACCATCTTGTGGCTGTGGGCACTGCCATTTTTGAGGGTGTGGCAATCAATCAACATATTCCCTCTTTATTGGTTGTGGGTGCCGCCATATTTGAGGATGGGGCAATTAGCATATCCCCTCCTTATTGGCAGTGAGTGCTGCCATCTTTGAGGGTGGGCAGCCAGCATATTCCCTCCTTATTGGCTATGGGTACTGCTATCTTTGTGATGGCATGAGGGTCAATTAGCATATTCCCTCTTTATTAGATAATATTAGAGGCCCAGTGCACAAAATTCATGCATGGATAGGGTCCCTAACCTTGGCCGGTAATCAGGACCAATTGAGGTCTTCTGATTGCCTGCTGGGGCCTTTGTCCACTTCTTCACTGCCCCCTGGTGGTCAGCACACATCATAACAAGCAATCAGTCTCCCAGTCGAACTCCCAGAGGGACAATTTGGATATTAAGCATATATATATATATATATATATATATATATATATATAGAGAGAGAGAGAGAGAGAGAGAGAGAGAGAGAGAGAGAGAGAGAGAGACTAGAGGCCCAGTGCATGCAACTCATGCACTCAAGGGGTCCCTCAGCCCAGCCTGCACTCTCACAGTCTGAGAGTCCTTATGGGGAGCAGGCCTGAGCCCTCAGACAGACATCCTTAGAGCTGCTGTGGAGGCAAGAGAGGCTCTTGCCACCACTGTTGCACTTGCCAGCAGTGAGCCTGGCTTCTGATTTAGCGGCACCCTCCCTGTGAGAGTGCACTGACCACCAAAGGGCAGCTCCTGAGTTGAGCGTCTGCCCACTGGTGGTCAGTGCATGTCATAACGACCAGTCATTCCGAAGTTTGGTTGATTTGTATATTAGCCTTTTATTATATAGAATTGCTTTAATTTCTTTAATAGATACAGCTTATTCAGATTCTCTATTCTATTTTAATGTAAGTTTTGGTAAATTGGTCCCTCCCTCACAAGGAATTGGTCCATTTTATCTAGGTTTTCCAATTATGGACATACTAGAGGACCAGTGTACGAAATTTGTGCACTGAGGTGGGGGGTGTCCCTTAGCCCAGCCTGCACGTTCTCCAACCTGGAACCTCCTTGAGGGATGTCCAACTGCCAGTTTAGGCCTGATCCCGATTGGGCCTAAACTGGCAGTTGAACATCCCTCTCACAATCCGGGACTGCTGGCTCCCAGCCGCTCACCTGCCTACCTGATTGCCCCTAACCACTTCTGCCTGCCAGCCTGATCACCCCCTAACCACTGCCCTACCAACCTGATTGACACCTAACTGCTCCCCTGAAGGCCTGGTCACCTCTAACTGCCCTCCCTTGCTGGCCTGATCACCCACAACTGCCCTCCCCTGCTGGCCATCTTTTGACTACATGGGGGTGGCCATCTTGTGCGAGGGTGTGATAGTCAATTTGCATATTACCTCTTTATTCTATAGGATAGTTTTTCATAGTAGGTACTTATTAGTCTTTTAATATCCATGGGATTTATAGTGATATTTCTTAATTCCTGCTGTCAGTTTGTGTCCTTTTCTTTGTTAACTTGAATAGAAGTTTGTTTTATTTAGTTTTTCAAAAAATCAGCTTTTAGGCTCTCGTCCGCCATGCGGTCTACGTGAGTGGGACGAGCCCATGTTAATATGGAAGAGGCTCTCTTGTTAATTGCATCGGATTTGGCTCCCTGCTGGTCTTTGGGGATCACAGAATCTTGGCACAACAATCATGTCCTCATGTTGCATTTGAAAGGAAGTAAACTAGGGACTTGACTGGAAAGGTTTCAAAGATCAAACATGATAATGAGGACTGGGGGCAGATAAAAGTACAGAATTCTCTATCTTTTCCACCTCAATATTTTTTCTTTGATTTGTCTGATTGCTTAGCCTCAGGCCTAAATGTGGTCCTCTGCATATCCAAAAAGTTAACATAAATACACAAGACACATTATTTATGCCAGTAGATTTGATGACTCTATCACCTTAAACAAACAATCCTATAATTTTTTTTTTTACAGTCAACTCCTCTGGCATCTATCTCAAGTCTGACAAAGAGTGTTGTCAGTTTTCTGTATTATCTCACCTATATGTAAGTACTCCTGACCCAGGGGAGAAGGCCTGAACAAGAGGAGAAGGGTGTGGATCAAAGAGAGGATATACATGGAGACAAGGAAGATCCTGCAAATATAAGAAATGCTCATGAGTGGGTCAGAATCCCAGGAAGAAATTCATTTTCTTGAGAGTATCTCATATCTAGTGAATAACCCTATGCAGTATTTTTATTTTTTATTAATTTTTTTTTTAGATTTGGTGCTAATTACTGATGTTGAGAAGAAAATCCTGTGGTGACTTGTGATTTCCACAGAAGGAAAATTAAATTCCTACTGATTTATGAGGTCTGCCTAACTATTTATTGCTTGGATAATGTGGAGCAATAAAATTATATTGTGTGTACTGATGATTCAAAAAAAATCAGCTTTTAGTTTTAGTGATGTTTTCTTTTGATACCTTATTTTCTTTTCTGATATCTTATTTTCAAAATCATTATTTTCTGCTCTATTTTTTTGTCTTCTGCTTACTTTGGATTTTATTTGCTCTTCTCTTTCTAGTTTTCTAAGATAATTGATTTTAAGCATTTCTTTTCTAATAACTGCATTTCATGGTATAAATTTCCCATCATGCACTCCTTTTGCTCCATTCTACCAATTTTGGTAAGTTATTTTTATCATTTTCATTTAGTTCAAATTTTTAAATTTTATCTTGAGATTTCTTCTTTGATTAATGTATTGTTTAGAAGTGTTTTGTTGATCTTCATGTAGTCTGGGATTTCTCAGATACCTTTCTATTATAGATCCCTATTTTAATTCCATTGTGGTCTGAGAGCAGATATTGACTGATTTTATTTATTTATTTATTTTTTGAGAGAGAGAGAGAGAGAGAGAGAGAGAGAGAGAGAGAGAGAGAAAGAGAAAGAGAAAGGGAGAGAAAGAAACACCAATATGAGAGCAAAATATGGATATACTGCCTCCTGCATGCCCCCTACCAGGGATTGAGCCCACAAACCAGCATGTACCCTGACCAGGGATCAAACCAGCAACCTTTTGATGCATGGGATGACCCCCAACCAACTGAGCCACACTAGCCAAGGCTCTGACATTCCTTTTTTATTCTTTCTTACACTATCAATCTCTCTGCTTATGTTACTTATCTCTTTCTGCATGTTGTCTGATTTCCCCCCCTAGAATCCTTAACATATTAATCAAGTTACCATATTTTTTGCACCATAAGATGCACCAGACCATAAGACGCACCTGGTTTTTAGAGGAGAAAAATAGGAAAAAAAATATTCTGAACCAAATAGTGTAATAAAATATTTAATAAAGTATAACAGAATAATATTTGAACCATATAAACTGAACAGCAGTCAACAGTGGCATTGAGAACCATTATCACTGTCATTAACACATAAAGACAAAGGTTTGAGTACTCTAGTCTTCTGAAAACCGCAAGAACTCTTCTTCGCTAGAGTCAGAATTCATGAAGACGCAGGCACTTCTTCTATTCGGACCATAAGACGCAGGCACTTTTTCTCCCACTATTTGGTGAAGAAAAAGTGCGTCTTATGGTCTGAAAAATACGGTATTTTAAATTTCTGGTCCAATAATTCCAACATTCCTGTCACTTCTGACTCTGCCTCTGGATGCATGCTTTGTCCCCATAAAGTGTGTGAATTTTCATGGTTGCTTTTGCCTTTTAGTGTACCATGTAGATTTTGTTGAAAGTTGGACATAATGTATTGGGCAACCCGCCAATTGGTAAATAGGCCTTAGTCATGTGGTGGTAAGATGGAGGAGTGAGGATACTGTTCTATAGACCTATGATTAGGTCAATAAAAATATTTTTAAAAAATTTTTTAAGTATTCCAGAACTCTCCCATTTCCCTCTCAAGATCAACAACCTTCTGGAGGAAATACAAAAGAATTTAGAAGCAGCAAAAGACACAAATCTCATGAAACTGAGGTACTGAAGCAGCTTGCAGAGAAAGGAGAGCATACGAAAGAAGTGCTTCAGAAAGCAACAGAAGAAAAGAACAACCGCAGTAAAATTTGTACTTTGGTACTGGTTCTCATGGAGGTTTCTGTAGGTGGATCCCAGCTCCAGTAAGTTGGATTCTGTGGATCTGCCTGTCTGTCTGTCTCTCCAATTTTTTGTAGTAGCAATTTGCCCTTTGATTTAAATTCTCTGATGGATCTAAGGAGAGTTGTTGATTTAAATATATATATTTCAGAGAGGAAGGGAGAGGAAAAGAGAGATAGAAACATCAATGATGAGAGAATCATCAATTGGCTGCCTCCTGCATACTCCCTATTTGGAGATCAAGCCCAAAACCTGGGCATCATGAGAAGGAGGAAAGGTGGTTCCAGCCAGAGTGAAGGCGGTGCTGGCAGTCAGGGGAAGGAAGGCAGTAATTGAACAGTAATGTTTGATTAGGTCAATGCTTAACCACTGAGCCACACCAGTGGAGCAAGAGTTATTGATTTTTAGTTTGTTCAACTTTTTACTGGTTAGGACAGAGTGACAACTTCCAAGTTACTCACATGCTGGACTGAAAATAAAGAGCAAAAGTGAAGAGTGGAAGAGAAGACAGTAAAACTAAAGAAGGGTAAATTCTTTGTAGTGATATTGGATAATTTCACAAATGGTCATTGACTGGGTAATTCTAAAAGACTGTGGTCGTGAATGGATAGACAGCAACAGCTTCCTATGGTTCAAATGCTTTGGCAAAATAAGCAAGGAGATTTCCCACATTTGGGATTGCTCTAACCACTCACTAGGCAATTAAATTTAGAGGCATTTCATCTCAAAACAGCTAAAATCAAATAAATCATTCAAATAAATAAAAGTTTCAACTATTTTTTTTAGTATATTATATCTAAATAAGTGTTCTTAGGATAAAGGATAGGCCTTGATGGAATTACTTCTTTACTCATAGTTTGATCAATTAAACTCATTCATTCATTCAACAAATGGAATCCTTAGGATGTACCAGGCACTGTGCTAGGCACAAAATTAAGAACACTGTTTTTGCCAACAAGTCTCTAAAGCTAGTCATAGAGACAGGCTCATAAATAGAAACAGCAAATAATGTGTCACATAAAATGACAGAGATATACAAGGTTATAGAAAGACTAGAGGCCCGATGTATGAAGATTCATGCAAGAATGGGCCTTCCTTCCCCTGACTGCCAGCACCACCTTCACTCTGGCTGGAACCACCTTTCCTCCTTCTCATGATGCCCAGAGACCTGAAGCGGCTAGGGTGGTGCGGGATACCTGCATCCAACCCTGCTCACAGCTGCTTGGTGCCTGCATATGCAAATTAACCAGCCATCTTTGTTGGGTTGATTTGCATACTCACTCCTGACTGGTTGGTGGGCATCATGAAGGTACGTTCAATTAGCATGTTACTCTTGAATTAGTGTAGATAAGGAAGGACATCAAATCCAGCCTGTAGCATGAAGAGAGAAGACTTCCAGAACACAGTGGTACCTGAATATTAACAAGCCCAGCTTCTTCTCCTCTATATCTCATAGATTATGTACAATGTATTTTTTTAAAATATATTTTATTGATATTTTACAGAGAGGAAGGGAGAGAGATAGAGAGCTAGAAACGTCAATGAGAGAGAAACATCAACCAGCTGCCTCTTGCAAACCCCCTACTGGGGATGTGCCCGCAACCAATGTACATGCCCTTGACCGGAATTGAACCCGGGACCTTTTTTAGTCTGCAGACCGACGCTCTACCACTGAGCCAAACCAGTTTCGGCACAATGTATTTTTTGTCTCATTCCTCTTTTAGCCAAATTCTAAGGCTGTAACTCTGGAGATAAGAACTAGAAATAACTGGATAATGTAACAGGGCATGCATATTTCTGTAAAAATGATGAGTTGTCCCCAACAAGCAGGAGAGAGGACCCGGAGCATCGTGCAGCATTACACAAGTGCTGCAGTGTTTGAACCCTCAGACAAGGTTGTTCATTATAGCTGGAGTGAGGCTGCTTAGGTGTCTGACCAAAAACACATTGGGTCATCAGCAAATAAATATCACTGCCACGATACAGTGGTGATGTTTAGGTGACATTTTGTTCTTCGACCTCTCCAGCGCTCCTACAGTCACTCACACATCTACAGTAGACCTTAAATTTGGAATTAGAGAGTGGGTGCTAAGAAAAACCCCTCAAGATCATAGTGCAGAAACCTTTCAGAGAGGAAACTGGCCCATCTGAGGTCATGCAGTTATTTATTAAGAGAGATGAAACCAGAACGTGGGTCTAGGTAATTTCTTTAAAAAAGCATTTATGTTTTTATTGATTTCAGAGAGAGGGAGAGACAGAAACATCAATGATGAGAGAGAATCATTGATTGGCTCCCTCCTACATACTCCCTACTAGGGATTGAGCCAGAAACTCAGGCTTGTGACCTGACCAGGAATTGAACCATGACCTCTTGATCAATGATCAACCCTGACCTGCACTGGCTGGGCAAGGTCATTTATTTATTCATTAAAACAACTGAATGATATCTAAGGGCTGAGTACAGAGTATGAAATTTAACTCATTGATATTTCTCTACCGTCCCCCACCCAACTTCCTGCCCCAAATATCATATAGTTTTCCTCAAAAATATTTTAGATGAATCTTTAAAACATAACCACCATATCATTGTGTTCAACATCATTCACTAATATCTAGCTAATATTGAAAGTATCTAATTATCGTAGACATTTTTGTTTGTTTGTGCAAATTAGATCTGAATCACATGCAGTAACATTGCACATTAAAGTCTCTTTTTTGCCATTATTTGTTGAGGAAACAAAGTCATTATCTAGTATAATCCCACCAACTGGACTTGCTGATTGCAATCTCCGGTTTTATTTGACATATTTCTCTACCTTCTGATTTATTTACTAAATTTACTCCAGGGTCACACAGCCAGTGAGTGACAGAGGCCAGATTCATATTCAACTCTGGTGGTTGTTACATGGTTCCATTAAACAAACCCCTTTCACCTTTTAAATAGTTCAATGAAAAAGAAAATCAATTTATTCTTAACACACTGGACACATGTTCATTGCTCCTAAGTTGTTTTGTGAGAATCTTATACATCTGAGTTCTCATTCTAACACAGTTCTAAGATATTACATTCTTTTCGGCTTACGACATATTTCTTCAGCACCACTATATGTCATAGCAAGTTATATGTCATTGCACCTGTGAACGAAAAGAGCCACATGCTAACATGACAAGCTCAGGGGAGGCCTGTGTGGCAGTCTTGCAAACTCAGAGACCTAAAATAACCACAAAAGATGGTTTGAAATTAAATATCTAACTACAAACAGGTTATAGTGGGTAGTCATGTCCTAGCCCAATATTTTACCTGACAAAGATCAACTTAGATCTTTACTGAGCCCATTTGCCTTTTTGCCTCTAAGATAACATATCTGTGAGATGTCAGGGTAACTTGTAACTTCCTTTTTACCCGGGACCCCTCAGGGCACAACAAATGGCCTCAAAACATTCCCTTATTGTTATTGTTATCAAGTTAAGTATCCTATGTCCATCTCTGTAAAAGAAGCACGTGATTTCACCTTTTACCCTATCCCAGAGGTGCCCCCCCCTTTGCTCTGTCCCACCTCCCTAATCTATCGCCAATGAATTTCATGTAACTCACCTATGTCCCTTTCCTTTGATTGCAATGTATAAATATAGATGTAACCCTGCATTCTATGGAGCATTATCTCAATCCGTTGAGGTTCTGCTTCCTGGCATTTGGCTCAAATAAACTCATTACAGGTTTCAATGTTTTTGTGTGGTTTTTTTTTCATTAACACACCTTTCCTCAGGGAACAAGGGAACAGGGCACATAATAGTAAATGCTAAACTGTACAGTCCAGGAAAAAGATCAACAATGAGTCAGGACTGTCTGAGAAGGTTTCAGTGAAGATCAGAATTGAGCTCCATCCTAAGGGATCAGAATATTGATGCTGAGAAGGAAGCAGGAACACCTCAGCACATGCAGTAGGGAGTGGGGGCAATACTAACTAAAACTCAGGGAGGCCTTCCTGGCAGCCTTACAAACTCAGAGACTGAAAGTAACCATATGGGACAGTCTGAAATGAAACTTAACTAAAAGCGAGTCACGATGAGTAGTTACATCCTAGGCGCGTATCTACTACCTTGACAAAGGTCAATCTTTATCCTAACTGGGCCTATCCTATTTTCTCTTGTACGTCAGCAAACCTTTGGAATGTCAGAGCAATCCCTTTCCCAGACCTCTGGGGGCGCAATCTCCCACCAGAGCATGTGACCACGGAGCCCCTCACCATTACCTTGCTGCCCACATACCATCTGTATGTGCTGTAAAGATCAATTAACTATCCAGTAACCCACTGAGGTAAAAGAAGCATTTGTCTCTTCATTTTATCCACTCTGAGATTTCCCTGCTTTGCTTTTGCCCGCCTCCCTGATCTACCACCATGTAACCGTCCTTGTGCCTCCTCCTTTGATTCTAATGTATACACTAAATTGCAAAGCTGCCATTCCCTGAAGCATTTTCTCATTCCGTTAGGGTTTTGTTTACAGGCAATTGTCAGTTTGGCTCAAATAAACTCGGAAAAATTCTCTAATGTTTGGCCATTTCTTACATCGCCAGAAGTGAGAGCAGCAGAAGCTAATATACCTCTCAAATCAGCGTGTGCACTGTCACGGAGCGTGGGCGACCCACTTACCCGCTGACATTAGGGGAAAGGAAGTGTGTTGGAAGTTTAGACATCTGAAGTAAGGTGGGTCGAGAAGCGGTAGAGGGTGATCAGGCCGGGCCATCCGAGCGCCTCTAGCGCCCCTTAGCGGGACTGCAGTTCCACCACCTGAAACCACAAACCGGAGGCATTATCACTTTCCTCTAGCCCATAAAACGCTTCCACAAACCACAGCCCCCGAGGGCGCGCCGGACGCACCTGCACGCTACGCATGCGCCCAGCTTTTCTTTCGGCACAAAGACGGCGGGAGGAAAGGCCACGCAAAAGAGGGTCATCTTTCCGCTTCTGCGCGCCGAGGGGGCGGGGCCACGCGTGCGCCGCGAAGACGTGTGCGCCTTATTTCACGCCCGGGAGGCGGTGACGTAATGACAGAGGGGGCGGTGGTCAAAGAACGGAAGCCGGGAGGGAACTAGGGCGAAAGGGGAGCCGGGCCAGGCTTGTGTTCGGAGTCTCGGCGGGGCTGGGGTTCCGATGTGGTCCCCGGAGCGGGAGGCCCAGGTCCCGGCCGGGGGAGACCCCGCGGGCCTACTGCCCCCCGAGTGGGAGGAGGATGAGGAGCGCATGTCCTTCCTGTTCTCCGCCTTCAAAAGGAGTCGCGAGGTGAACAGCACCGACTGGGACAGCAAGATGGGCTTCTGGGCGCCGTTGGTGCTGAGCCACAGCCGCCGCCAGGGGGTGGTGCGCCTGCGGCTGCGGGACTTGCAGGAGGCCTTCCAGCGCAAGGGGAGCGTCCCGCTGGGGCTGGCCACGGTGCTGCAGGACCTGCTGCGGTGAGGGCGGGCCCGGGGGGGGGGGGGGGGGAGAACGGCTCCCGAGGGCCGGGGTCCGAGGGCTCTCCGACGGCGCCCCCCGCCCAGCCGGGGGCGGGGGGGGGGGGTCTGCCTCTGAGCAGCCTCCGTGAGGTTCATAGGCGAAGGAAGAGGAGGACCAGGAGGCCGGGGTAGGGGCGTCGGACCGCGGGGAGGGGGAAGACGGGAATGGGATGGTCGGATTAGGGGCGATCCAGACGGTAAGAGGAGGAGCCAGCCTGGCAGAGGTGGCGGTGATCTGCCTGGACTGGAACCCTGCCCTGGAGTTATTTCCTAGGGCCTCCCACGTGCAGTTACCCCAGAACAGGTCGGTAAGTGTTAATGAATTAAGGAGAGGTCAGAGGTAAGGAGAGGGCGGTGGTGGGCAAGAGGCCAAGTTGTAGGGATCTTGCCAACAGCCCCGAGCACAAGCCATGTGTCTGGCCTAACGTGGCTTGTCCTTGGCGCAGGCTGTTTGGAGCAGAGTACATGCCGGATGGTGAGGGCCTTGCTGAGTATCTCGGTGCTCTGAGGAGGTCCTGCAGGTGCTGCCTGTGCGACAGGCACAGTGTTTTGGCATACCTGAGGCAATAACATGGACATCTGATAGATGCAGTGCACTTCACAGTGTGTAGATAACTTTGCTTACACCATTTCATCTGACCTCAGCAGTCCTGTGGACAAGATCATAGAACTGCCCTCAGCAGTCAGAAGAAAACTGAGCCTCAGAGAGACCAAATGACTCGGGGTTACTCAGCTACTTGGAGATAATGCCAGGACTGGACCCTCGTCTTCTGATTCTAAATCATTTGCACTTCACATTGTTATGTTTCATACTGGGAGCAGCCCCGCCAGCCTGGTGCCTGCCTCCCTCCCTCAGAGAATGAAGGAGAAAGTCCATCAACTTTGCAATGCTTTTAGCTTGCTGTTCTTCCTGAAGTCTCCCTTCTGCCCAGCATCTTCCCACTGGCTGGCATGGATGGAACTAGCTGTTTCTGAAACTTCTCTTTTCTGAGCAAGTGGACAGAGTTGTAGTTCATGCCGCAAGTGGGATGCAGGGGAGTCAGTAGCTGAGGGACAGGACCGATCTGGGCTTCTGTATTGCCCCTGGACCATCCCCTACCAGTTCCGATGCAGAGTCTTGTCATACCTGAGTTTCTCCTTTCCTGACTGCTGGCACTTCCTGGTGTGTGATGGCATCTGGACCCTGAAGAATTTCAGAGGAAGACATGCTCCAGAAGCAGCATAGCATAGTAGTTTCACAGCTTTGCTCGAGGGCCAAATGGCCTGGGCTCAACTCCTACTTCTGCCACTTGTTAAATTGTGTGACAATGGGTACATTCTCTGTCCTCGGACCGGTGTGTACCTCCGTAAGGCTTAGTTTGACCAATTATAAAGTGGTGATGATGATTGTACCTAGGTTTATTGTGAGGATTTATTTTTTTTTAATTTTTAAAAAAATATATTTTATTGATATTTTACAGAGAGGAAGGGAGAGAGATAGAGAGCCGGAAATGTCGATGAGAGAAACATCAACCAGCTGCCTCTTGCACACCCCCTACCGGGGAATGTGCCCGCAACCAATGCACACGCCCTTGGCCGGAATCGAACCCAGGACCTTTCAGTCCGCAGACCGACGCTCTACCACTGAGCCAAACCGACCTTGGCTATTGTGAGGATTTAAAGAGATATTCCTTGCATAGCCCTTAGCATAGTGACTAGCCCATGGTAAGTTGCATCAGTAAATGTAGCTACTACTGCCAGGATCATGAAATACTTGTCTTCTCTGCACCCTACCCTGAGAACAGCAGAAAACCCTTTCTCTGAATTCTTTGCATTCTTATGACTTGCATCTCATAGTGATCCATTACTGTTTTCATTCTTATTATTTTTGAGCTAAATTTGTAAGTCTCATCATAGGCCCTGCAGCCCCTGTGCTTCTGCAGTCTTAGTGGAAAGCTTCTGTTTTGGAGCCAAATTACAGTCTAGATCTGGCCTCTCCACCTTCTCAGGCCTTGTTTTCTCATTAGCTGAAGTGAGTTGTGAGGCTGAGAGCTGGAGCATGAACATCGGAGCTGCTCGTCGGAGCTCGCACCGGGTAGCTGCCTCGTAACTGGTGGTGGCGGTCATGATCAGATTCCTCATTTGGCGCTGGGGGTGGGGCCTGGAAGGGGACCTTGCATTAAGCTCACTGTATGCCCTTTCCTTTCTTTGCAGTCGCGGGGAGCTGCAGCGGGAGTCAGACTTCATGGCAAGTGTCGACAGCAGCTGGATCTCCTGGGGGGTCGGAGTCTTCCTGCTGAAGCCCCTCAAGTGGACTCTTTCCAACGTGCTGGGGGATAGTAAGGTTCCTGCCGAGGAGGTGCTCGTGGCCGTGGAGCTGCTTAAGGTGGGTGCCCAGAAGGGAGGGGTCTGGGTGCCCTCTGGAGTGTTGACCGGCTCCTCCACACCCCTTGTAGGCATCCCTAGAAGAACATAGTGTTTTACTTGGTGCTGGGCAATGACCGAGTTTACCTAACCTCCCTTTTCCGTACTTTATTCTGTAGCGTTATTTAGTTGTTAGTTGGGCTGCTACATCTCAAAGGTGATTCTCTGTCTAGGAATTGTCAGTAACATACTAGTACAGTTGGTTATTTTTTGTATTTGTACAGATTCATGATAAGCTAAAAGGTTAGAAAAGCTTTGCCTTCTGTAGTTTACTGACAAGCATTTCCCAGGATTCCTGAGGACCTTGTGACTGTCAGCTTTGACACCCCCCCAACCCCAAATCAGCGAACTAGGTTCAGATTTTCTCTTCTCTGGCTATAAACCTTCCCCGTTCCAGCTTAACTAAAGGCCTTACAGGCCCCCAGGCCCTGATCCCGTCCTGCCCTCCTGGTCAGTCAGCCTCCTGGCCTGTTTCCCTACCCAGCCTAGAGCATGCAGCCATGCCTGCTTCCCTCCTAGTGCCCTCAGCGCCCTCTGCCGCGCTCCGGCTCACAGCAGGGGCACCAGCAAATCCACCACCTTAGGTCAGCCCACAGTCCATCCCTGCTGGAGAAAGTCACCTGTCACCAAAATTGGGTCCCCTTTCTCAGCCCTGGGCTTTCGGAGGACCCTCAGAGTCATTCTGCAGCCTGGTTTTCTTGTCCTGGCCCAGCCCCTCACACGCTCCTTCTGTTCTCTGCCCTCTTCGCTGTCTGCAGACACTTCACGGGGAAGGTAGAATCTCCTGCGTCAGCGCCGTCAGAGTTCTGTTTCTGCCTCCGCTGTAACCTCCTCTAAGCCCTTCCTCCTAGGCAGAGCCCAGAGGGTGAAGTGCCCTTCCTCTCCTCTACATGGGCTCTGGAGTCTGCCCTACACTGCTTGCCCCGTCCCATCAATTAGCCCTTGATCCGTATATTCCATCTCCCTCTCTTTTCCCTCTCTTTGGTGCTCACCACTTTCCGCCTCTAAACCCACTCGACTCCTGTGCGGGACCTGGGCCGCTGCCTAGTTCCTGCCCTGTCTCCTCCTCGTCCAAGCTTTGTCGTCACACTTCCTCGCCTCCCACACTCTCTTCGACCTAGTGCCTACCTGCTTCTGCCCTACCACTCCACCAAAACTGGACAAGATTAGAGTAACCTTTGAGAGACTGGGGGGGGGGGGGGGGGGGGAATACAAGTTGCCTTAACTGTCTACTTTGCAGAAGTACTAGTACACTGCAGACATAGCTATTTTTGAAACTGCAGACCAAACCCAACATCAGGGTCCTTGCACAGCCCTGGAAGCTTCCTCACAGCTGGATCCAGCTCAGAATCCCCTTCCTCTGCCCCAAGAGAAGCTCATTTCTCCTCATCTCAACAGACTTCCAACCTCTCTGCCTCAGACTGAGAAGGAATCTCCCAAATCTACCACCTCTCCCAGTCCCCCAGGACTGAGCGGTGCATACTTTCTTCAGGGGGACACCTCTCTGCCCCATGGCACTCCACCTCCTCCCTCATGGTTATCCCCTGACTCAGTGCTTAGCTGAGGGCTTAGCCAAGGCCCCAGAGAAACCATAGGGTGGCCTGGGTGGTTCCAGGCCAAGCCCCATTCCTCTGTGCAGCATTCAGTGTCTCCAGCCTGGAGCAAAGGGAGGTAGATCCATGTGTCCACACACACGAGTCCAAAAACAAATTTTGGACTCAAGTCTTTTGAGAGCAGAGGCAGAGATGGAGGTGGAAGTGGAATCAATAGGTCTTCCAGGAACCACCTAATATTTGGCGGCAATGTAGTCTAATCCTATTTAGGTGGAAAAATAGATCTTCTAGCTCTGTAGGGGCATGGCCTGTTATGCCTGTACCCGGTTTATGTCACTAGACAGAACATGGAATATCTAATCTCATTCTGCTTTCTAACATTTGGTGACTCCTCTGTTTTCTCCTGGGATAGAGACTTGTTTATCTCCTTGAAACTAAAGGGTCTTATCTGGATAGTTTCTGAAAGAAAGAAAACCTATTTCTGAGGTAAATCGATTTTCTCAAGTCTAGTCATAGAAAGCAACCAGTCATTTTTTTTATTTGAAAAAAAGTACAAAAAGAAAAATTTGCCCATTGATTTTGCTATTTTAAAAAAGTATACATTTCTACCAAAACCGGTTTGGCTCAGTGGATAGAGCGTCAGTCTGCGGACTGAAAGGTCCCGAGTTCGATTCTGGTTAAGGGCATGTACCTTGGTTGAGAGCACATCCCCGGTAAGGGGTGTGCAAGAGGCAGCTGATTGATGTCTCTCTCATCGATGTTTCTAACTCTCTATCCCTCTCTCCTTCCTCTCTTAAAAAAAAAATCAATAAAATATATATTTTTTTTAATTAAAAAAAAAGTATACATTTCTTAAAAAAGAAATGAAAATTTCCTTTTTGTTCTTCCCATTTTCGTCTCTTTGGGTAGGTTCCCTTCCCAGGTGCATGCCCAGACATGCAGGCGTGTGTGTGTGTGTGTGTGTGTGTGTGTGTTTGTGTGTGTGTATGTTAACAGACATTTGTTATTGACCCTGTCTCACGCTATTATATTACTTTCCATTCTGTTTTCTTGTTAACATTCAGTACTTCCTGAACATTTTTATCTACTTGTTTATTTATTATCCCCTGCCAGAACGGAGCAGTTGCTGGAACCCTGGGAACAGAGCCAATACATATTTGTTGAATAAATAAATGAATATACACATGCATACATATGTATACACATATACTCCATTTTTTCCAGAAGTGGAATCTTATTGTATCTGTTGGTCTGCAACCTGCTTTTTGTTCTTTTCACTTCAATGTGTCATGAGCATCTTTCCAGGTCCCTACACAATATAGATTTACTGCATTCTTTTGGATGGCTGCATGATAATCTATAGATATGGCACAATTTATGCAGTAGTTACCACATGGAGGGACAGTTAAGTCATTCCAATTTCTCTGTTACAAAAAAAATATGTTTTTGACAACTTTGTCTATGTACTTCTACTTTTATTTTTATGGGATTGACTTCTGGAAATGTATATGTACATTTTACATTATAACAAATTGTCAAATTACTTTTCAGAAATTTGTACTAATTTGCACTTTCTTTAAGACTACATGTCCAGTCTCTCCACTAATATTATCTCTGCCAGTACTAGATAATATCAGTCTTTCAAAATTTGTCAATTTGATGAACAAAAATGATATTTCATCAAATCAAAAGATTTGAGCATCTTTTCAACTATGTATTGGCCATTTACTTACACCCTTCTGTGAATTGCCTATTTATGTCCAGTTTTTATATTGGGTTGTTGATCTTTTATATTAATTTATAGGAATTGTCTATGTATTATATATATTTGTGTATATGTATTTAGGTTTAGGGCTATAAATACTGTTTCTCAGTCTCTTTTTTGCTTTTTATTTTTATGTATGATGTCTTTACCATATAGAAGTTTTCCTATTTCTGTAGTCAAATGTTTCCATTTTTTTTTATTGTTTAAAGGTATTTTTATTGATTTCAGAGGAGAGAGAGAGGGAGAGAGAAATAGAAACATCAATAATGAGAGAGAATTATTGATTGGCTGCCTCTTGCACACCCCACACTGGGGATCGAGCTCACAACCCTGGCATGTGCCCTGACCAGGAATAGAGCCATGACCTCATCGTTCATAGGTCAGTACTCAACCACCGAGCCACGCCAGCTGGGCTCAAATTTTTCTTTATGGCTACTGAATTCTTGGTCCTGCTTAGGAAGGCATCTTCTACTTTAAGATTTTTAAAATATTTTCTTCAAATTATTTTATACTTTCATTTTCTCTATTTAAAGTTCAATAATTCAGTATTTATTTTTGTATATGTGGTGAGGAAAATCTATTTTCTTCCAAGTGGATAACCCGTTGTTTTAACATCACGTATTTAAAATGTTGTGTACCATTCATCTATTTGTGTATTGATACCATCCTGTTCTCACTACAGTAGCTTTGTAGTAAGTTTTGTTTTCTGATGGGGCAGTCAATCCAAGGAAAACTTTAGGTTGTATCTTATTAGACTCTTCTGCTACCTTTGACACTGTTGACCAATCCTTAAAATTGTCCACTTCCTTGTCTTTGTTGTCATTATACTTTGGGTTCTCCTTGGTTCTTCTGAGCGGTGTTTCTGGATCCCGTTTGTGAGCTCCTTCATCTCTCTTTTTTTTTCTTTCTTTTAAAATATATTTTATTGATTTTACACAGAGAGGAATTGAGAGGGATAGAAAGTTAGAAACATCGATGAGAGAGAAACATTGATCAGCTGCCTCTTGCACATCCCCCACTGGGGATGTGCCCGCAACCAAGGTACATGCCCTTGACCGGAATCGAACCCGGGACCTTTCAGTCCATAGGCCGACGCTCTTTCCACTGAGCCAAACTAGTTTTGGCTCCTTCATCTCTTAAATGCTGGTCTTCCTTCAGTCTATTACTTAATTCTGTGAATTTCCTTGTGATTTTAATTACCTTCTATCTCCTGTTCAGGTGTGTCCTTGAATTTCAGATTTGTATATCCAGTTATCTGTATAGGTTTTCTTGGATGTACCTCAGGTATCCTAAATCCAACATAGAATGTTTTGTCTTTCATTTAAAATATGTTTCCTACTCCTATATTCTAGCTATTAACTAATAGGATCACATCGACCCCATCACTCAAGCCAGAACCTAGGAGTCCTGCTAGATTTCACACCAGTTACTGTGGCCTGTCAGCTTTATCTTCTAAACATTGTTTGAATCCATCCTTCTCTGTCCCTGTTCAGTCCCTCATATCCTCTTGCTTAATGGTTCCCCTTCCTCTAAGCCTAACTCCTAAAATCCATCCTTTCCCAGTTGTCAGCTAGATCTTTGTTAATCTAACCACGTCATTTCCTTCACTGCCTCCCCACCATCTGCCCGATGAAGGACAGCATAGGAGATACTACACTTGTCCAGGATGGAAGAGCTTCTACTCTTTCCTCTTCCATCTGATCTGTAAATACCATGTTGACTCAGACTTTGTGCCATTGCTCTGGATCACCCTTGTTCCTGAAATGCCCTTCCCACTTGCTTCACCAAAAACTCACATACCCTGCAACAACCTTTTGTTGCCAACCAACCTCCTATAGCAACCTCGTCTGTATCAGAACTCCCAAATTCCTGGATATTCCTTCCTGTATTTTCACAGTGCTCTGTGAATACCTCAGTAAATATTTCTGGTGTGCAGAAGTCTGCGAGAGTAACTTGCATGGAGGAGGAACACGGCATTATTTCTTGGAATCTTTATTAGACTTCTTGCAAAAACTCTGCCCTACCTCTTTGTCCCAAACTTCTCTCTTGAGAACAGTAATGTTCGCACTTACAGTATTGCCAGTTGGCATACAAATGGACAGACCAGCCGAAACCGGTTTGGCTCAGTGGTAGAGCGTCGGTCTGCGGACTGGAAGGTCCCAGGTTCGATTCCGGTCAAGGGCATGTACCTTGGTTGTGGGCACATCCCCGGTAGGGGGTGTGCAAGAGGCAGCTGGTCGATGCTTCTCTCTCATCGATGTTTCTAGCTCTCTATCTCTCTCCTTTCCTCTCTGTAAAATATCAATAAAATATACTTTAAAAAAAAAACAACAAAAAAAAACAAAAACAAATGGTCAGACCAGGATTGGAAGGGAATTTAGAGGCCTTCAGTTTGTGAGAGGGAGGCTGAGCACCAGTGAGGCTGACTGGTTTGGGGTTGCACAGGCTGGGCTTCCACCACCCGCACCACTCATTCTTCCCTTGGGGAACCATGCGCCGAGGAGACACCTAAACATGAAGTCCCAGATGGGTGCAAGCATAGCGCTGGCTTCCACTCTATCGTGTACCTCATTTCATCCGTATTCACCAAACTCCTCCAGCGTTAAAAAACACAAATCCTTTTTCTTTTCCAAAGCTGCCACTTAGAGAAGACAGTTTGGCACCCTCTGCTCTTGCCCTGAGTGGCTGTTGCTTGGAAGCAGGGGTCAGGGCTCGCTGGGTCCTGTGGGTGGTGGTCAGGCCTGTGAGCATGTTTCGCCTTCCCTGCAGGAGAAGGCTGAGGAGGTGTATCGTCTGTATCAGAACTCCCCTCTCTCCTCCCACCCTGTGGTGGCCCTGTCGGAGCTGAGCACCCTCTGTGTGGGCCCCTGTCCCGACGAGAGGACCTTCTACTTGGTGTTGCTGCAGCTTCAGAAAGAGAAGAGAGTCACAGTCCTCGAGCAGAATGGGGAAAAGGTATGGAGTTCAGCGGGTCACTCACTGACTCCCCGATGACTCACTGAGGATGAGCAGGCATGCCCACCAGCGTTCCTGCCTGGGGATGTCTCAGCATTTGTGGGAGGGGCGGCAGTAATTTGTCCCTGTCCCTTAGATTGTAAAGTTTGCCCGGGGGCCACATGCCAAGGTCTCTCCTGTCAACGACGTAGATGTTGGGGTGTACCAGCTGATGCAGAGTGAACAGCTGCTCTCGCGCAAAGTGGAGTCCTTATCCCAGGAAGCAGAGAGGTAACTACCCCTGAGCCGAGTGTCCCAACCCACCCTGCTGGCCCACAGCCAGCAAAGAATTGGTGTCTGTGGGCTCTTTAAAAGGGTTATTCTTTTCTCTAATTACAAAACTACTCACTGGTTAATACAGCAATCATAGAAAGCACAGAATATCACAAAGGAGAAAAAATGAATTTGAAGTCTTCCTCCAAAGATTATGACCAATCACATTATGTTTATGCTCTTCATTCACCAGTATCCATTTGCCCAATATTTTTTGAGCGAGGCCTTGTCTCGAGCACTTGGATATAATAGTGAATGAGGCAAGTCTCTGCTTTTGAGAGGTGTCTGAGGGACTCCTGCTTTTCCCCTCACATAACCATACAAGGCATCCCTGCCACAGAACACTTCTCTAAAAGTCGGATTTGGAGACACTGGATTAAGATGTACTTGTTCACTCCATCTCACCTGGGAGAAACCCACGGGATGTGTCCGAAGTCGTCGTTGGTGTTAGGAATCTGTTCCCAGTCTCCTGGCTCCCAGGGGCCTTGTTGGCATGCCCTCCCCCCTGTGGGTTCTCGGGCTTATTTCTCAGCTTGAAAAGTTTGGCAGTGAGCTGTCAGGCTTCATTTTCCTGCCATCGGGTGGAATGTGCAGATCTTCAGATCTGGAGGCACCTGACCTCAGTACTGCTCTTGGGGACTTTTCAGGACCCTGCCACCCCATCCTATGCATCGTCATCCCGCCCTGTCCCTTTGTTTCGTAGGTGTAAGGAAGAGGCCCGCCGGGCATGCCGAGCAGGAAAGAAGCAGCTGGTAAGTTTTGTCTTTCCCCTGGGCTGGCAGAGGCCGGTGCCTCAGCAGTCAGAGAGGGTGGCCAGCCTCTTATTTTACAGCTTATTTTACAAATAAGGAGGCCTGGGATGGCCTCAGCATCCGGGAACGGCTGCCCCGTCTGACCCTGACTAGTCTCCATGTCCCCTAGGCACTGAGGTCTCTCAAAGCTAAACAGCGGACGGAGAAGCGCATCGAGGCCCTGCACGCCAAGCTGGATACGGTTCAAGGCATCCTGGACCGGATCTACGCCTCCCAGACGGATCAGATGGTAGCCACTGCCCCTCTGCTCCAGTTCTTTAAGGATATGGCTGTGCTTGGGTTCTTTAAGGATATGGCTGCCTGAGCCTCTTTTGTTGGGAAGCTTTGGCCCCAGGGTTCGTGGGGTGAATCAAGCATGGGTAGCAAAAAAGACCAAAACTCTAAGCTGTTCTTTGAAGATGGAACAATGTTAATCAGCTTAACAATAACCCTCAACCTTCTGACCCCGAAGATATCCTTTGGAGGAACAACACTGTATATATTTTGTCTAAGTTGTTCTTTTGCGCTAATAAGTGCTTTCTCCTTAGGTTTTCAATGCCTATCAGGCTGGGGTAGGAGCCCTAAAACTCTCCATGAAGGATGTCACCGTGGAGAAGGCGGAGAGCCTGGTGGATCAGATTCAAGAGGTGCGGAGGGACTGGGAGGGACTCTGCAGAAGGAAGTCCTGCGGGCAGATGGGACTCTCGCATTTCCTCTTGCCCCGGGCTGGCCTCTCTCTTGTGAACTTGAGGAAGCTTTCCTTGATTCTCAAATGGGAGAGCATTACTTTGCAACCCTGAGCACTGAGGCCCAAGGAGAACTTGAACTCAGGGTTCAAGGCCTGTGCTTTCTCTTACAGCTGTGCGACACCCAGGACGAAGTTTCTCAGACTCTGGCTGGTGGGGTAACCAATGGCTTAGGTGAGTGGACACTGTGATTCTTTCTTCCCTCCTTCCCCAGGGGACTTCATTCCCTTGTACTTTGGTGGGTTTGGTCATGGATCTGCCTTTCCGGGCGCAGCTGGGCTCTCCTCTCCTGCCTCTCAGGGCTTATCCACTGGCTGCTTGGGGGGAGTTGTCAGTTCCCCCCGCTGTGCCCCAGCGTCCTTACTGACTAGGCTTCTGACTGGAAGATGCTTCTTCACGGGCAAGAAGAAGCAGGATCAGTTCTGTGGGGTTAGCAAAATATGCCTTCTTTTTAAAACAACAACAACAACAACACATGTTTTATTGATTTGAGAGAGAGAGAGGAAGGGAGAGGGAAAGAGAGAAACACTGATTGGCTGCCTCCTGCATGCCCCTACTGGGGATCGAGCCCACAATCTGGACATGTGCCCCACCCAACAGGGAATTTAATAATGGCCTCTTAATGCATGGAATGACACTCAACCCATTGAGCCATACTGGCCAGCCACATGATTTTTTCTTCCTGCAAGGAGGCCTGCACTTTTTTTTTTAAGTCTCACCAAAGGATATATTTAGAGGAAAGAAGAAGGAAAGAGAGAGAGACAGACAGAGACATCGATATAAGAGAGAAATATCAATTGTCAACCAGGGACCGAACCCACAGCCTTTTGGTATATGGGGCGATTCTCCAACCAACGGAGCTGCCCAGCCAGAGCAGCCTTGGGCTTCCTTTGTGAAGCTGAGCTGAGTTGTGCTGTCCTCGGTCCTTGACTCCTAAATGCATTTTCTCCCTGGGCCTTTATGTCCTCATACCGTCTTTTCTTTCCAGATTTTGACAACGAGGAACTAGAAAAGGAACTGGACATCCTTCTTCAGGATACCACCAAAGAACCTTCGGGTCTGCACAACCCCCATGAGTTGTTTTATACCAACAGTGTGCCTGTCCCTAGGATCTCGGACGCTGAACTTGAAGCTGAACTTGAGAAACTGTCCTTATCGGATGGAGGTATGGAGCTCTGTTTCCGGGATTGCTGGTGGGCATGGGGCCCTGGGGCTGGCCAGAGCCACACGGGGTTGATGAGTCCCAGCCCGGTTGCTTGGTTGCCAGGGACCAGAGCCCGGCAAGGGAGCTGCGGGTTTCTTGTTTATATTAGGACTCAATGCCTTCAGCACCCCATGGGATGCTTCCATCTTAAAGGTCTTCCTGGTATCATGCTCATGATTTTTTCTCTTTGCAGGTTTGGTCCCAAGCAGTAAATCTCCAAAAAGGCAATTGGAACCGACTCTCTAAAGCCATTGTATGGCCCTCGAGTGAAGGACCTTCCTATAAAAGAAAGACCGGGCCTGTATGTGTGTACATAGTTATTTAAATGAGAAACTCTCAGAGGAGGAAGGAGAGCCACTCTGATCTATCGGGATGCTACCGTTCTACAGGACAGATAGTGTCTGGAAGCGTGCTCCAGAGGCCTGCTCCCAGCCGGCATCATGGACCTGCCCTGTCATCTTTATAGTGCCACGATTTATACAGTTCTGTGTTTGACCTGTCGTCTCTCATAGCCTGCAGTTCTTGCCGTTGGCTCAGTTAGGTTTGTCTTCACCCACCCGTGGAGGTGAAAGTTTTGTTTCAGCCAGTGGAGGTGAAAGATTTGCAGCTTTGCTAACTCAGAGTCAGTCTTCTCCCCCACCCCCACTGTTTCTTAGAGGAATGTATTCTGTCTGTAAGGTCAGTTAAGGAACTTGTTCCAGCCCCACTCTTTCACTGGTAATGAGAAGAATGAGACTCAAACAGCTGCCACTTTTTGCACAAACATGCAGTGTGAAAGACTCTCTTCTAGGGCCATTTGTCAAATCCTCCGGGTGTTCAGAAAGGGAGGTCACCCTGCGTGGCTGAGAAGGTGACCTGTGGAGGGCGCTTGTGTGGTGGTGGTCGCTGTTGCCTCTTCTATCTTAGCAGAAGACCTGACTGGAGAAAGGGTTAGTCTTGGACTTTTGAACTTGAGAGGGAGAAGCCCAGGTGACTGCAGGGCCCCAAGTGTCCAAATCCCTTTTTTAAAGAGGCGTAATCTGCCTTGCCCCATCATGGAATAACTTAAAGGTGATATATACGGTGTATATCAGAACAAGCCACACAACAACACACCTCCCCTCCCTGAGCCTGGCACAACAACAGGTTCTTTGAATTTCAGAAGCATTTTGCTCCGTGCCCACTGCTCAGGGCAGGGGACCTGAGCCAGGCCGTGCAATAGAAGCAGAAGACCGGGGCCTTCTGTCGGATCTGCTGCAAGCCTCCCAGTCCTGCTCTCCCCCTGTCCCTGCCTCCTCCGGCCCATCTTCCTACTTCCTTTGATGAAGGGGAGGATGGCGCAGTGGGACAGACCGGGAGAGTGAATGCTGAGGCGGCAGGGAGCAGAGGAGGACGGCCGCACTGCCACTCTGCTGCCCCCATGCAAGTCCCGCCTGCAGCCGCTCCTGGCCGTCTACCCAGGTGGTGCGGGGCGAGGGGAAGAGTTTGCTCCAGGCCAGGAGCTCAAATCACCTTTCAACAGATGTCTCTCCCACTGGACCTGGGTCAACTGAAATGTTGGGAGGGAAGAGATACAATCACTATTTTTTTCTTTTTTATCTGGTAAATAATTAAAAGAAAAACCCAAGAGCTTGTCTTTGTTCCTTCTTTAAGTTGCATAAAGTTTCTTGTTATTTCATGCCTCTCCACCCTCACCCCCAATATTTATACCCACGTGGCTTTCACATGGGGCTACAGAATTGAGCAGCTTCATAGTGTGAGTGCTGAGCTCTGCTGAGAGCCGGCCAGTCTCACATGCTGTTCAGGGGGAGGCTACATCCATTGAATAGCCTCCATGGTTATAGGAGTGCCATCATTTAGTTTTTCTCTTCCTTTGCCTGTTTGTTTAAATGACCCAATTTCCTCTGGCCCTGGGATCCTACCATATTGTAGTCTGGCACCAATAGTTACTCGGTGCCTGCTTCATGCCTGGGGTGAGGAGGAGGGATGGGCTTTGGGACTGAGTGCAGAGCTAGGAACAGTCTAGAAGATCTACCACAACACTAGGCTCACAGCTCTAGACCAGTCAGCAGGTGAACCAAGCAGGAAAAGGCATTGGGAGAAACCCAGAGCACAGTTTGAACAGAGAACAGTGAAGATAGTACAGGCCCTCACAGAGGTTCCGGGAAATAGGGAACACTACCCCCCAACACAGTATCCCTCCCCCCAGTGTACCCCCTCCCCCCCACTGAAAGCTAGGGACTTGGAAATCATGAGCCTCTATCTGGTCTCATGTTACTCTCCCCTGCCGCCCTAAGCTGCTGAGGGGCCCTTGTTTAAATGTCTTGGCCTGGTTCTTTGCTGAACTACAGGAAATTGAGAGGCGTGTCTGGGTTGGATCAGTTAAGAATAAGGAGCCACTGGGGTGGCTGCCTTTTGAGCATTGATCCCCATTGGGGGGGGGGGGGGGAGTGGTTCAATCTAGTCAGGATTCTCCTCTTTAGGAATGGACCTGGTTTATTAAGGGAGCAGATAAGTTCTCTTACATATATAGAGAGATCAGATTCTTATACTGCCTTTTTGAAACAAGTATCCTGTGGGAGGTACAGACAGAGTAAAGAAGTGGAGAATAAACACTTCAAGTTGGGGGCCCCAGGGACATTGAAAGATGACATCCAAGCTGTCATTTTCCTTGACTATTTCCTTAGGTATTCAAAACCTTATACAGCAATCTACAAGTCTTATGATTCCACTAAGACGATATATTGTAACCTTGAACAAGTGGGTGGATGCTTCTGCCATTTTCCGAGCTGGAGAAAACCCGGGCAGGAGTAAACTTGAAGTTGACCTAGGATGGAGCCCTGAGACCTTTGACTTGAGAGATAAAGAGGAGCAATGGAGCCCAAAAGAAAACTGAAAGTGGCCAGTGAGGAAACAGGAAGCCAGAATCCTGTAGAATCTTGGAATGTGAAGTTTTGCTGATTCTACCACTTCATATCTCTCAAACTCATTCTGGTTTCCAATCTGAACTTGACCTTCACTTTGATATAACTCCAGTGAGAACCCGCCGAGGGAGCCCTCTCTTCAGGTACAAGCACAAAGGGGTGCTTTGTCTGTAGATATTGTAAAAACAACCGTAAAGATGATCTGTTTTTTATTATCACCATGTGCTGGCAATTTTAAACAATGTGATTGATAAAAGGCCCTCTCTGAAAAAATAATTTGTTGATCCATGTTCCAAATAATTCTGCAGTTATGTAAGCTTGCAATGGCACATTTTCATTCCCTATCTTTGTAATAAGCCTTGTACTTGGAAGTTCATTCAGGGAACTCTGGGATGCAGTGGGTTGCCACACATTTGTTTTGAAAGAAAGTTCTTAAGGGTTCAATATCATTAAAGCTCATTTTGGGTATAGTTCATTCTCCAACCCTCATAATAATACACATTCCCTGTTTAGACAGTTGATTAAAAATCTGCCAGGATAACATAGTAGTTGTAAATACAGAAGGAACAGAGCATGAATTACAGTAATTAAGTCATTCTATGTGACCAATTGGAGTTTTACTTGTGTTTCAAATTTAAAAGAATGAAAATGTACATAGTTTATGGTATAATATTTTGGTTTCATAAGAGCAAATTTAGTTCATGAGTGCAATAATTTACTGAATTTGAATGAATTATTTTTAAGCTTTAAAAACATTTTTATTGCCAAAGCCGGTTTGGCTCAGCGGTAGAGCGTCGGTCTGCGGACTGAAAGGTCCCGGGTTCGATTCCGGTCAAGGGCATGTACATTGGTTGCGGGCACATCCCCGATAGGGGGTGTGCAAGAGGCAGCTGGTCGATGTTTCTCTCTCATCGATGTTTCTAGCTCTCTCTCCCTCTCCCTTTCTCTCTGTGAAATACCAATAAAATATATATTTTAAAAAAAATAATAAAAAAAAAAAAAAAAAAAAAAAAAAAAAAAAAATAAAAACATTTTTATTGATGTTTAGGGAGAGAGAAACATCAATGTGATAGCGAAATATCAATCAGCTGCCTCCTGCACGCCCTCTCCCCTGGCTTGTGCCCTGGGAATAGAACCAGCAAACTTTTGGTACATGGGATGATGCCCAATCAACTGAGCCTCACTGGCCAGGGCTAAAATTAATTTTTTAGAAGTGTAAATTGTTGTTAAGGACAAACCAAGAAAGTAATAATGATTATTACTGACTACTCTTAGACTGTTACCATTGCAGAAGATGAAAGAAATACCAAGCACGCTTCTTTGAGAAACAGAGGGGCCCTGTTTATTAACACTAGTGGACTCCGGGAATGATTTCCAAATCAGAGTAAAGTAACACACAGAGGGCTTCACTTTTTATAACCCTCTGGGGTCTTTGCCTTGCAGATACGGTTCTGCCCTCTTTCGTGGGCTTACAGGAAGGCCCCCACGTGTTGGGGGTCCCCAGGCCATATCCGATGATCTGTCCTGGAGCCAGTGATAATGACCTCCCCCCCCAGGGCAGTGCATTGGTCACAGTTTTTATGGCCTGACACACCTTGCAAGACCAGTTTCCTCCTCATTACCAAAAATAATTTTGTTGTATAGAGAAGGAAGATGTTGAAAAATAATCCACTACCCAGGTGCCAAATGTGCTAGTTATGATACAAATACTCAATGTGTCATCTTTGAATGTAAATATATAAGAACAAAGCTTACTACTTTGTGGGGTGATTTCTAGCCTTTCAGTGTGAGAACTTAATAAGGGGAAAAAAATCAGTTTCTTCTGCCCACACAGAGGAACTTGAATGCCAGGCTGAGGAAAATATCAGGTGAAATGTGACAGTCTTCATTTAAATTCACTCGTGGATCTATCTTATTATCACAGAAATGATCTCATTTGTGGTGATTTATTATACTACTGGAGGCCTAATGCATGAAGATTCATGCAAGAATGGGCTTTCCTTCCCCTGGCTGGAGCCAGCAGCTGCCTTTCCGCCTTCCCATGCTGCCCAAAGATCTGGAGCAGCTGTGGTGGTGCAGAACATCTGCGTAGTCACCATGGCAAGGAGCAAGCCTCTTGCCCTGCCCCAGCCACTCAGTGCCTGTGTATGCATATTAACCTGCCAGCTTTGTTGCGTTGATTTACATACTCACTCCTAATTGGCTGGTGGTCATTTGTGACAGTACGGTCAATTAGCATGTTACTCTTTTATTATATTTCCTTGAATATTTTCTGTTTTTAAAAATATATTTTTATTGATTTCAGAGAGGAAGGGAGAGGTAAACAGAGATAGAAACATCTATGATGAGAGAGAATCATTGATTGGCTGCCTCCTGCATGCCCTGTATTGAGGATCAAGCCCGAAACCTGGGCATGTTCCCTTGACTGGAATTGAACCTGGGAACCTTCAGTCCATAGGCCAACACTCTATCCACTGAGCCAAACCAGCTAGGGAAGTACCTCAGTATTTAGATATGGGGACTTTAAACCTCATTAATTAAACTGAGGTCATTACTGTGGACCCTAATCCAACATGGCTGTTGTCCTTATAAAAAAAAAGGATATCTAGGCATACAAAGAGACATGCGGTGTGCAGGTGCAGAGAGGGACATCCATGTGAAGAGTTAGCAAGAGGCTGGCCATCTGTAAGCCAAGGAGAGAGGCCTCAGAGGAAACCAACCCTGCCAACACCTTGATCTTGGACTTCCAGTCTCCAGAGCTGTGAGACTAAATTATTGTGGATTAAGCTGCCAAGTCTGCCTACTTTGTTATGGCATTCCTAGTGTTATAGGCGCCAGAAACACCAGAAAAAGGTGTTATTGGACATCTCCCTGAGTCTGAGGGAGAGGGCTCCCCCACTCCTCAGTTCTTGTCAGTCCCATGAGAAGAAATTCAAACGAGTGACAGACATCAGCATTGTAAAGTGAACTTATAAGGCATAAAACAAGTAAATTTATTAAAGGGGCAAGGCAACCAAATCTATCGAAATGCATCTGGCTAATGAAGCACAGACGGGCCCTCAGTTAATCTGAGGAGCGTTGCCTGGTAGAGGTTTAACCTTTTATACTTTTCTGCTTATAGGTTTTAAAGTTCCCTTGCCAGATAACTTAGTGCAGACTAGATCTCAAGGTCTCCTTTTTACTGTGGGTGTGATTCCAGAATTTATGAGAAGCATCTGGCAATTTCATTTTGACAAGTCCCAAGACTGAAGACTGCTGGCTTCTCTGCTTAAGCAGTGAGATAAAAACTTCCCCTTCACTCCCCCTTTCCAAAAAAAAAAAAAAAAAAAAAAAAAAAAAAAAAAGGCTGACTGCTTTGTTTAGCAGGTGAGATAAACTCTCCCTTCTTTCCTTCCTTTCCCCCTCTGCCCTGCCTTCGCAGCTCCAGAGTGATTTAAGCTATGTATTCTTAGGTTAGGGAGGAGAGATATTAGCCTTTTGTTCTAAAGTGTCATTTGGGGAAAATTCGATCTGGCTGCAAACTGGCTACAAACTGCCCAAACTGTTTGCCTTGTTTAATCTTCTTGTCTCAGTTTCCCTGTTCCTCCTGCCCTGAAATTTTCCTAGCTTCTTCCTATCCTACCTACTACACTAGCAAACTATGCATCAGGGTGGCATTTGTTTGAACCAAGGGTTTTACAGTGTAAGATCTGTTGGGAAATTACTGGAATAGAGGACAGAACACATGATTTGAGATCATCCTCCCGAATTTGAAAGTAGCAGATCAACCTACCATCTATTGAATGTAGGGAGCCCAATTTTATGTTTGTAAAATGGGGGTGAAAACCAGGGATTGCAATAGGATCAACATAGAAATGTATGGAAAGGGCTAGGCCAATAAAGAGGATGCTGAGCCCAGAATTCCCCAGGACCTCCTGCTGTGTAAATGCCGCCTTAACTCATGTGAATGAAATCCTGCTCCATTGGGGAGGGCTGGAAGTCTGTGGAGTTTGCAATTGAGAGGGTATCATTTTTAAAATGTTTGCTGAACTGTTAAGTTTAAAAGGTTTTGCTGAATTTGCATATAAGTTACACTTTGAATGATTTGGGAAAACAAAAACAGGTATATTATCTCTGCTTATAAAAATAACATACATTTATATATATATATACTAGAGGCCTGCTGCACGAAGATTCGTGCAATACGTCTTCCTTCCCCTGGCTGCTGGCACTGGTTTTCCTCTGGCACCTGGGATCCAGGCCTTTGCTCTGGCCACAGCGAAGAAGCCAAGCCTCTTCAGTTTTCAGTCTTCGCTTGGGTGGAGCCTTTAGTCTTACTCTGTGCCCACATATACAAATTAATTCACCGTATTTGTTGGGTTAATTTACATACTCACTCCTGATTGGCTAGTGGGTGTCGTGGAGATATGATCAACTTGCATATTTCTCTTTTACTAGTGTAGATTATAGAATTAGAGGCCTGATGCACAAAATTTGTGCAAGGGTAGGCCTTCACAGCCCTGACTGCCTATGCCCTCACATCCCTGATTTATGTGGAAGGTCATCCTGATGGTCTTTTCACCGTTTGGCTGTTCAGTCAATTTGCATATTACCCTTTTATTATTATAGACTAGAGGCTTGGTGCATGTAATTTGTACACTGGGAGTGTGTGTCCCTCAGCTCAACCTGCACCCTCTCCAATCTGGGACCCCTAAACTGGCATTCAGACATCCCTATCACCATCCAGGACCACTGGCTCCTAACCACTCACCTGCCTGATTGACACTTAACTGCTCCTCTGCAGGCCTGATCACCTTCAACTGCCCTCCACTGCAGGCCATCTTGTGACAATGTGGGGGAGGCCACCTTGTGATGTGAGGTGTGAGGGTCAATTTGCATATTACTTCTTTATACATAGGATTACACATATTCTATACATATATTATAGAAAATTTGTGTGAGAAGTCCAGAAGTCTAAAGGAAAACAAAACAAAAAGCACCTCATTATAAAACCACCCAGAGACAACCACTGTCTGCAATTTAGTGTGTTTTCTTCCAATATTTTTTTTCTGTTGTCTTTCTTTAGAGGATATCAATGTTGTTTCTCCAAACTTTTTAAACACAGGCATGTCCTATGCCATTTAGAATCTTAATATTCATCTTTCTTTCCTGATGCCCCTCAGATCCACTGCAGCAGAATGTGAGGTGACACTTGAACTGGGGATCTGGGTTTGCAATCATCTGTGAAGTTGTATCACCATGGAGATCCTGCAAAGCACTGTAAGGAGTTACAGGAGTTTGGAGGCCTGAGCCCCGCAGTCCATCTACCAGACAGATACTTCATCTGGGTTCCCTGACTCTGGCCCTTTAAGGAAGCTGGAACTCTAGGCAAGCCTGATGCAATGGTCTCCTGGGAACAACAAATGCAATAGAGGTTGGGGTGGAATTGGGGAGGGAGACTTACCTCAGCAGCTCTTGGCACACCAGAAGCCAATCAGGTAGAGCAGGGACTGGGGGTGGATTTCTCATTCCTTTCTTCCTCCGGCCTCTTTTTTTTTTTTTTTTTTTTAAATCTTTGTTACTCAGATTTTCCTCCAGCCTCTTCACCTCTTTCAGCCTTCTCCCTTCTCTGAATTTTCCTAGTCACACCTTTCTCTACAGTCTTCCCCATTCCTGCCTCTCTCTGTCTTTCTGTTGTCACTCCCACATCCTCTGCTGGAGACAGTTCTTGCTTATAAAAGTTTCTTAGTTGATTTATTTTGGAATTTTAGGTGGAAAAAATATTCTGCAAACAATGGTAATTTAAACTCATCAAATTTCTAAACATTTTTTATTTTTTTAATTTTTTTCCCCTTTTTTTATTTTTTTATTTTATCAAGGTATTTTCTGTGTACATAGTTTAACATTGCCCCCCCATCCCCTCCCATTTATGCCCTCCCTCCCCAGAGTTCTGTGTTCATTGGTTGTACTTATGTTCATGCATACCAGTCCCTCGGTTGTTCTCCTATCTCCCCCCAGGTCTCCTTCCCCTCCCCGCTGTCATTTGGCAATCTGCTTGTTTTATGGTGACTATCTCAGGACCATATGAATAGAGTCCGCTCCTCCTCTGGTTTTCACCGCCCCTTCCCCTGGGTCCCACTGCTTCCCCTGGGACACACGGCTCGCCCGGGGCACACTGTACCCTGGGACACTCGGCTCACCCGGGGCACTCGGCCCCATGGTCTAAACATTTTTTTAAACATTTATTTATTTATTTATTTTCTTTCTTTTATTTATTTTTTGTCTAATCGTTTTTCTTACTGCCTCTATGAAAACAAAATGGTGAATAATAGAGGTAGTAGCAGATAACTCAGTCTTGTCCTGAAATTAATGTTGTATCTCTAGTTTTCCCCTGTTAAGTTTGATGTGATGTTTTGAGTATTTTATTTAGATCCTTAAATGAATTTTCACAGAGTTGTTCCAGATGTGAGTTTGGTAAAGAATATGGAATGACATTTTGCTTTTTGAATCAATTTAATGGTTGTAATATAATAGAATCTATCCTATTTATGGTTTTGCCACAAATGTGTTGTTTTCTTTTTAAATATATTTTTTATTGTTGATAGTACTACAGAAATCTCATGCTCACCCCCAAACATGCACACAAGTTTTTTTTTAGTGTTACTTTTATCACCTCTTTTTGTTTGTTTTTAAGCTCTTCTTTTTTTTAAAAAAAATATATTACTAAAAATAGTAATATTTTGCTATGCGGTAGGTGCTTATAAACCAACTAGAGGCCTGGTGCATGAAATTCGTGCACTCAGGGAAATCCCTCAGCCTGGCCTGCACCCCTCTCCCAGCCCAGGGCCTTTGAGGAATCAACTGACAGCTTAGGCCTGTGCATGGAGTGGACCTAAGCTGTCAGTTGGACATTGTTGGCGCTTCCCTGGAGGTGGAACAGGCGCCCGCCACCACTGCTGCACTTGCCAGCTGTGAGCCTGGCTTCTGGCTGACCACCAGGGGAGCAGCTCCTGTGTTGAGAGTCTGCCCCCAAGTGGTCAGTGTGCATCATAGCAGTTGTTCTGCAGTTTGGTCGATTTGCATATTATATTAGCCTTTTATTATATAAGATGTTCCATAGTTCTGTCAGTTACTTGAAGAAAAGAGTGCTTGTTGACATTGTCACAATTTTATGCCCTTGTTCTTTTCTTCCACACTTTAGAATGCATTCTACTTTCTGTCCTAATCTTATTTTTTTAAATGCTTTTGTTTTTGCATTCTGTAGTTCTCCTTTCAAGAAATATATTTGTGTGCCATTTTGTTGCTGTGATTGTTTCAGTTAATTAAACAAGAAAGCAAATTAGATGCTCATCATGACGCTCTTTCTCTCATGACATCCCAGTTGTGAGTCATTTAGTTTGAATTATCGCTTGGTTGTCTGGATTATGCTTTCTCGTAACTTCCCAGGAGGGATAATGAACGTCAAAACATAACTTAGAAACATTTAGAGAGTTATATAACTGACACCCAAGTACACCAAGGAGATAGTCATTAGATTTTTATCAATAAACAAAGTTAAAAAAGGGTGCAGGGTGTGGAGGGAAGGATTTATGTAAGAAAATGAGAAGAGGGGAAGATGGGGGAAAGGCACCAGTATAGGAAGAGTGGTTTGTGATTAGCTGGAAGCTGCCAACGAGAAAACAAGTCATTAGAGAAAACAATTTCAGTTAATTGTGGATTTCCCAAAAAGTCTTGAGGTTGAAGCTGTGCCAGACATTGACAGGCTGCCTGTCAACAGTGTCTGCCTGTGTCCGTCCTTGTGGCCCTCGCCCGCAGGCCGGCCATGATCGGTCCATCTCCTCAGCAGAATGTCTGGGAGCTAGACTTTCACAGTCGCTGCAGGTTTGGAAACAGCTTCCTATTGCCATTTCAGTTCATAGGATTTTCTAGTCTTGAGATTTTTCCCTTTACAATTCTCCAGATATTATTCACTTTACTTCTGGCATATGAGTGGCAAGGGCAATCTACAGATCATTTTTTAAAATGCTGTATTATCTTTAAGTACAAAGACTTTTCCAATCATGTCACCTAGAGCTCATTCCACCCACTGCTCTGTTTCACCACCAGTCTCTTGTCTCTCTCTCTTTGGCAATGGTGAGGCAGGTACCCTTTCCACGGGGAACGAAAATCCATGGTTTGTTGCCTTTGCCAATTACAAAAATGTTGGACAGCGGGGGTGGCAAAGCTGTTGCCATTGGCATCTTTCACATGTACTACGTCAAAAGAACCAGGTGCCTCTCTCTGGTGGTGATGATGCCAGTTCTCTCAGGTCAGCACCTCCGGTCACCACACACAGGTTACCAGTGTCAAATGTGATGACATCAGTAATTCTGCCAGTCTCCAAATCAATCTGAATGGTGACGTTCACCCTGAGGGGATCAGGGTAGCGATGGCACAGGCATCACGGGTTAGCAGACGAGGGATTTCTTTCATGCCCACAAAGATCCTCCTCACTTTGCACAACTTGTACTTGGCCTCCTCCGGTGTCATAAGACGAAGAGCAAAGCGGCCCTTGGTGTTGTAGGTCAGGCAGAAATTCTCTCTGTCTTGACAGTGCTGATGACATCCATAAAACCAGCAGGGTAGGTTACATCAGTTCGGACTTTGCCATGATCTTAACAAACCGCTGCATGCAGATCTTTACTTCATCACCTGTTACAGCATACTTAAGTCTGTCCCTTAAGAAAACGACGAGAGGAAGATACCTCTCAGCTTGTGGGAACTGGTAGATGGCCAAGGAGCAAACACACCGGTCAGTGTACCCAGCATCCAATGCTTTGGAGCTGCTACACACTTTAGATGCTTCTTGGGACCACGATCCATAGCTGCGCTAGGCACACAAAAAAAAGAGAGCTCTACAAACCATTTGATTTTTCCCTTTGCATTCCACCAAAATCATTATAGGGTGTGTATATTTTCAATGCCCAGAGAAGATAATTTTACCATGATCTGTATCAGCCATTTTTTCTATCTATCTATCTATCTATCTATCTATCTAGACAGAAACACAGTAAACCACTTTAATCTATAGATTCACATTTTTTTGTGTGTTTCAACAAAATATTTTTGCATTTTAATTCGTTTTCTGTTCCAGTAGCTTTGTTTTCTTCCTTGAGTATACTAATTATTTATATGTGAGTTCTCCAATGCAGGAGGCATCCATATTTATATTTTCTTTAATGGCTTTAATCTCTTTGGCTTTTTCTTTGAATTTTATGTAGTTTTGTGTAGAGTTTACATGTTTGAGAGTGACTTTTCATTCACAAAATATTTTTATAATTTAAATTTAAGTTATATTAATTTGTGAAATTACACATTTTAATATCCAGTTTTCATAGTTTTAAATTTCATTTTATAAATATTATAATTTTATTTATATATCTAATATATTTTATAAAAAATGAAAACAACTTTGATAAACTAAAAATGACAGAACAAATTTATTTTCCTTAAACATTTAGTTCTGGTTTTACTCATTATTATTAAACATTTAATCTACATTTATAAATTTGATACATTTGATTTTCTGTTTTATTAATTGCACATTTTTATTGGGCATATTGTAAAGTCACCTGCAATTATAAGAAATAAGACAGCCGTAGCCGGTTTGGCTTGGTGGATAGAACATCAAGACCCATGGATGAAAGATCCTGGGTTTGATTCCAGTCAAGGGCACATACCTCGGTTGCAGATTTCCCGGCCCTGGTCAGGGTGCGTGCAGGAGGCAACCAATCGATGTGTCTCTCTCACATGGATGTTTCTCTGTCTCTCCCTCTCCCTCCCACTCTCTCTAAATATCTTCTTGTGAGGATTAACAACTACAACAAAATAATAATAATTCATAGAAATCTCATATTTCACCCAATGGTAATATCTTGCAAGCTATAGTACAATGTCATAACCAAAACACTGACATTTAATACAATTGACCAATCTTTAAAAATATATATATATATATATTTTATTGATTTTTTACAGAGAGGAAGAGAGAGGGATAGAGAGTTAGAAACATCGATGAGAAAGAATCATCAATCAGCTGCCTCCTACAAACCCCCTACTGGGGATGTGCCTGCAACCAAGGTATATGCCCTTGATCAGAATTGAACCTGGGACCTTTCAGTCCGCAGGCTGACGCTCTATCCACTGAGCCAAACCGGTTTTGGCACAATTGACCAATCTTATTCAGATTTTCTGTTTTACTTATTCTTGTTTGTGTGTGTGTGTAGTTACATATAACTTTATTACATGTGTAATTCCTGTATCCAATACCATGGTTAAGATATAAAACACAGGGATTCCTACTATAGTTCTTTTGTTACACCTATATTCCTTTCACCTTCTCTCCCCTCTTCATCTCCTGTCCTAACCACTTCAATCACTATCTAAAAGTTTGCCTTTACAAAAAGTTTATATAAATGAAATATACTAAGTAACTTTTTAGGATTGGATTTTTTTTTCACTAAGTTTTCAAATGTGTGTGCAAAGTTGTTCATTGTATTTCCTATGACACTTTTGATGTCCGTAGAGTCTGTGGTGATATCTCCTGTTTCATTCCTGATATTGGTCATTTGTGTCTTCTCTCTCTTTTCTCCATTTTTATTAGAGACTTATCAATTTTATTTGTATTTTCAAAGTACCAGCTCTTTGTGTTATTGATTTTCTCTATTATTTTTCTGTTTTCAATTTCATTGATTTCTACCCTTGTTATATTTTCTTCCTTTCTGTTTTGTTTTGGATTTATTTTGCTCTCTCTCTCTCTCTCTCTCTCTCTCTTTTTGGTTTGAGACATTTCCATTTTTCCTAGTACAGTATACATCTTTTTTTTTTTTACAAAGTAAAACTATGATTTTATTGAGAAATTTTCATAGAAGGAAAATTAAGTGGAATATCCTGTCCATTTTATTTTACAATAATCTTACCACTTATTTTTGTACCATGTATTTCAATTGTCTGTTTAGTAAAAGTAAAAATAAAAACCTTTAGTTTTGGGCTTGTTTTTAATTTAGATTTTATCTTTGAATTCAAGATCCCACCATAAAATGTGTTTATAGTATACATCTTGTGCTATAAACTTCCCTCTCAGCACCTATGTCCTACAAATTTGGATATGTTCTAATAATTGTCATTCCATTCAGTGCATTTTTCCATTTCTTTTGGGATTTCCTCTTTAACTCATGAGTTATTTAAAAGTGTTTTGTTTAATATCTAAATGTTTGGAGACTTCTTGTTATCTTTCTGTTATTTATCTCCAGTTTGATCCCACTATGGTCAGAGAACAAACACACTATATAATTTTAGTTGTTTGAAATTTGTGGTTTGTTTTAGGTTCTAGGACAGTGGTCAGCAAACTCATCAGTCAACAGAGCCAAATATCAACAGGACAACAATTTAAATTTCTTTTGAGAGCACAATTTTTTAAACTTAAACTTCTCTAAAGCCACTTCTTCAAAATAGGTATTTTGTGGAAGAGCCACACTCAAGGGGCCAAAGAGCCGCAAGTGTCTCTCGAGCCGTAGTTTGCCAACCATGGCCGTGGTATTTTGTGGAAGAGCCACACTCAAGGGGCCAAAGAGCCGCAAGTGTCTCTCGAGCCGTAGTTTGCCAACCATGATTCTAGGATATGGCCTATCTTGGACTATGTTCCATGGGTATTTAAAAAGAAGGTATAGTCTGCTTTTGTTGGATGGAGTGTTCTATACATTTCAATTAGATATAATTGATTAATGATGTTGTTCAGTTCCATATCCTTGATGATTTTCTATTGAGTTTTACTGATTAGAGAGAGAGATCAAACTTTCTACCTACAATTGTGGATTTATCCTTCCAGTCTATGAGTTTTTGCTTTACATATTTTACAGTTCTTTTGTTTTGTGCTTACACATTTAGAATTGCTATGTCTTCTTAGTGAATTGAGCCTTGGATCATTATATCATGTCCTTCTCTGTCTCAGGTAATTTTCTTTACTCTGAAGTCTATTTCATCTGAAGTTAATATAGCAGCTAAGAAGGTGTATTTCCTTTAATTAATGTTTGCCTGGTATCTTTTTCCATCCTTTAACTTTCAACCTGCTTATATTTTTATATTTAAAGTAAGCTTCTTGTTGTTCAGTTTTGATACTTTCTATTGTTCTACCAGTTCACAGGTTATTTTATTTCCCTGTTACATTCTGCTAGTGAGTAATTGTATTTATTATTTCAGTAATTGTATTTTTTCCATTCTAAAATTACCTTTTTATATCTTCTTCATCTTTTCTATGCCTTTGCTAAAATTATTTTTTCATTTATTCCAAGTATGTTCATAATTGCTTATTGAAGCATATCTCATGGATGCTCTAAAATATTTGTCAGATAATTTAACATTTCTGGCATCTTGTCATTTGTACGTATTGATTGTCTTTTTTCATTGACTCTGAGATCTGTTATCACAAGTTATTATTTATTTATTTTTTATTTTATTAAGATAGTATATGTGTACATAGCTTACCATTCCCCCCCTCCCATTCATGTCCTCCTTCCTCAGAGTTCTGTGTTCATTGGTTGTATTTATATTCATGAATACCAGTCCTTCGCTTGTTCTCTAATCTCCCCCCAGGTCTCCTTCCCCTCCCCGCTGTCATTTGACAATCTGCTTGTTTTATGGTGACTATCTCAGGGTCACATGAGCAGAATCCGCTCCTCATTTGGCAGTCTGCTTGTATTATGGTGACTATCTCAGGACCACATGAATAGAGTCCGCTCCTCCTCTGGTTCTCACCGCCCCTCCCCCTGGGTCCCACTGCTTCCCCTGGGACACATGGCTCACCCGGGGCACACGGCCCCCTGGGACACACGGCTCACCCGGGGCACACGGCCCCCTGGGACACACGGCTCACCCGGGGCACTCAGCCCCCTGGGACATATGGCTCACCCAGGGCGCTTGGCCCCTCTGGGGTCCTGGGGTTGCGTATTGGAGGCACCATGCTAGCTCCTCGCTAGCTCGGTGGGCAGTCTGGGACGGCTGCAGGCGGGCTGAGATGGCTGCAGGCCCTCAAAGGTGTCTCATTCGGTGCGGAAGCGGAGCAGCTGCGGACTCGGAGGCTAAGTTGTGAGGGTGCCCACTCCCTGCACCCAGGGCGTAGTGAGCTCTGTTCTCGGTGGATTTCCTTTATTCTCGGCAGCGGTGCCGTGGCAGGTGGCAGTGGTGGGTGGGTGATGCAGCAACAGTCACTCCTGTGGTTCAATTTCCACTGTAGTTTTAAAGTTCACATGGCAGCAGTGACAGGAGCTTTGGCGGAGAAAGGACTCGTGGGGCCACAAACGGAAGGCGCCGCGCTATCCTCCACCAGCACGGTGCGAGGAGGCTGGGCCGAGCTGGCTGAGGGCTGGGAGACAGATGCTGCACCATCTCTTCGTCATCACTGTGTGCGCAGAGGCCAGGCTGAGCGGAGCTGGCCGTGGGTGGCTGCGGCGGCGGCGGCTGGACTCACAGGGCCTCAGACGGAAGGCGCCCATCCCCCTCCAGCACGGTGTGCGGAGGTTGGGCCGAGCTGGCTGCGAGCTCTATTTTTTTTTTTTTAATATTTTATTGATGTTTTACAGAGAGGAAGGGAGAGGGATAGAGGGTTAGAAACATCGATGAGAGAGAAACATCTACCAGCTGCCTCTTGCACACCCCCTACTGGGGATATGTCTGCAACCAATGTACATGCCCTTAACTGGAATAGAACCCAGGAACTTTCAGTCCGCAGACCGACACTCTATCCACTGAGCCAAACTGGTTTCGGCACAAGTTATTTTTTTATTGAATCCTGGACACGTTGGGTGTTAGGAGGCTCTGGATCTTATTTATATCTCTGGCTAAGTTCTCTTTCTCTGGCACCACTCCAGCAAGGGAATAGGAGGAATTGCCTTGGAATTGCCAGGTGGAGGTTAAAGTCCAGGTTTCCCAATGGAGGGACTCTTCATTACTGCTGAGTGGGAGTGGGAATTCTGGCTTTACTTCAGGCCTCCATGGGTCTTTCCTGGGTGGGAGGAGTACAAGTGCCTTGCTATGGTTCCCAGCATGGCCTCCAGGAACACCATGGGGTGGGGGTAGCCTCTTGATCTCTGGGTGTTGGCAAAAAGCCTACTGTCCCTTGCCAAAACCGGTTTGGCTCAGTGGTAGAGCGTCGGTCTGCGGACTGAAAGGTCCCGGGTTGGATTCCGGTCAAGGGCATGTACCTTGGTTGCGGGCACATCCCCAGTGGGGGGTGTGCAAGAGGCAGCTGGTCGATGTTTCTCTCTCATTGACGTTTCTAGCTCTCTATCTCTCTCTCACTTCATCTCTGTAAAATATCAATAAAATATATATATTTTTAAAAAAGCCTACTGTCCACAAGGCCTCATCCAGCACTCCAGTGAGGAGGGCAAAGGGGATGGTGCCATTTTATTGGTGTGTGGGGCGAAAGTCGGGCTCTCCCCCCTGACTTCTGACTCTGCAGGCAGGGGTTGGGACTCTCTACTGCTTGGACTGCAGGGAAGTCCTAGCTCCCTTCTTGACCTCCTCTGACATCATCTTGGTGGGAAGGTTGTGACTCGTCATTACAGCCCGGTGAGGGTGACAGTCTAGGTTTCCACCTGGCCTTTGTGGTGTGATGGAGATGGTGTTTGGCTGTGGCAGAGCAGTTATTGTCTGTGTTCTGTCATGCTACCCTGAACCTTTGACTCCATAGAAAAAGGCTTTTGTTGGGATGGTGTTATTTTTGGTTTGTATCCATTGGTATTTCTGGGTTGCTGGCTTTTTCAAGATCCAAGCCTGGAAATTTGAGGCATAAAAAACATACCCAGGAACCTTACCACTTTGTTATTCCTTAGAACCCAAGGTCCCTAGCTGGTCTGCCTTCTTCTCTCAAAATTTCAGAGTCTCCTTATGCTTGTTTTATACATAATGTCTGGTGTGTTCAGTTGTGTTTAGTGGAAGGCATAGGGAAATGTATGTTTACTCCATCTCCCCGGAAGCCATGATTTTCTTCTTATACATACCAATAGATGACCCAGCAGGCTATGAAGCAAACCTTCTTTTGTGCTGTAGTTAAACAACTCTTGATAATCTTAAAATAACATGAATCCAGTTCTCTTTGATATTATAATATTTTTTTACAAACGTTATCAAATTATCTGACATCTGCCCATTGAAAATTGTAAGTCTGAGATCTATTTCACTTTTTAAATTAGAATTACCAACTAATGTGTGAGATTATATAATTACAACTAGAGGCCCATTGCAGGAAGATTCATGCAAGAATAGGTCTTCCTTCCCCTGGATGCTGGCACCGGTTTTCTCTCAGCTCCCGGGACCCAGGCCTTTGCTCCGGCTGCTGCCTTCTGCCTTAAGACTCCGGCTGACTTCGCTCCAGCCAGAGCCTTCAGTCTTTGTTTGGCTGGAGCACCACTCCTATAGCTCCCTTCACCTCCCTGCTCTCCCCCTCATATCAGGGGTCTTGCCCTACCTGGCTGCTCTGCACCTGCATATGCAAATTAACCCAACATCTTTTTTTGTTAATTTGCATACACACTCCTGATTGGCTGGTGGGTGTCACAAAGTATGTCAATTTGCATATTTATCTTTTATTAGTGTAGATGACCTTTAATAACAAACATAAACTGGATATTCTTAAACTTAACCTTAAACATGAAGAGACTAGTTTGTCATCTCAAGCCAGCTGAAGTTATTGGGTTGACAGTTCAATGCCTCTATAGCATCTCAGGCAGGTGGAGGTGGCTTAGAGGAGCCATAGCACTGGGACAAAGTCTGCAGAGCTGCAGGTGCCACAGCGATCCTGCCCATGGCAGAGAAAGGTGCACTGGGCTATAGGATCACTCCGGAAGCAGGGGACTGTAGGCCCATCCTTTCAGTTAGGACTGTTTGCAACCCATATCCCTGCATTAAATCCGCTCTTGCTCTTTCAATCGTATTCCCTGCTTCAGATAAAATTCTACAGCACACACCTAGCATTCTTCTCCAACGGACTGATTCATCTAATTTATTAAATTCCTGACTTGTGAGTCTGGCTATTGGCTACAATGTCCAGGAAATTCTAATGCCATTCTAAAGGTGGAAAATCTTAATTTTTGTGCTGTTAAGTGGCAGTCAAGCTAGATCTGGATTTGAGTGAGTTTCCAACCTTGGAAGACCTCAGATTATTCTCCTACAATAAGGGTTACAATCTCCATCGCAAGTGGCTGCTATGAAGCTTAAATACATGCAGTTTATATGGATGGCAGGCTTTACAGAGCCAGTAGTTTTCTGTATTTTCACAAGCCTTTATTCCATGCCACTGGTTTGTTTTTAGTATCATTGGCTCTAATTGCCGCTGCTTCTCTATGAACGTGATTGCCTCTTTTACATCTTCCCCTGGCTCTGACAGTTCTTTCATCTCAATCTGCTGGCTTATCCATTGTGACATAAAAATCGGGCTTTCTTTTATTTCCTTGGGAATGTGAAGCAGTTAACTAAAATTTTCTTCTTCTCCCCACACCCCAAGAGAATCTTCCAATGCACTCTTATCCACTCTTTTTTCTGCTATGCTTTTTTAATTTATTGCTCTAGAATTCTGCATATCAGGTGTGCTGCTTTTTTGTTCTGCTTATTTTCCTCTGAATGAGGACCATCCTATCTTCACCTGCTATTTGTCCCTGCATAATGTGGGTAGATACATTCTGGTCCCTTCTGCATCTATTTAGGCACCTCTGTGTGGCGGTCTTCTGAACAGCCTGAGTTACCTGAAGAGGCTGTGGTAGGAACAGGCTTCATGGGCAGCGTTCCTCTGTGAACTTTGCTTCTTCTTTTTTTATTTTTAGGAGAGAGTGGAAGGAAGTTTGGAGGAAGAGAAAAACATTGATGTGAAAGAGACACATCCACATATACCCCATCCGGGCCAGGGATTGAACCTGCAACCCAGGTAACTGCCCTTGAATCAAACTTGCAACCCTTTGGTGCTCAGGCCCACATTCTAACCACTGAGAAACACGGCCAGGGATGGAGAACTTTGCTTCTGAATGTGTTGAATTTCTCTCGTGGACCAGCTCCAAAGAGGTGGAGGTGTGGCTTGTTTCCTGGATTTTAGGTTTGCCCCTCCACTTCGAGGAGAGACGGTGACTTTGTTGAGAAAGCTGGGCCTTTTTTTTTTTTTTTTTTTTTTTGAGTCAGCATGCATATTTCTCCCAGGCTGCATCTGTTCCACAGCTTCTCCTTTTTTTTTTTTTTAAAGTATATTTTTATTGATTTCAGTGAGGAAAGGAGAGGGAGAGAGAGATAGAAACATCAGTGATGACAAAGAATCATTGATTGGCTGCCTTCTGCACACCCCCTACTGGGGATCTAGCCAGCAACCCAGGCATGTGCCCTTGACTGGAATTGAATCCAGGACCTTTCAGTCTGCAGGCCATGATCTACCCACTGAGCCAAACCAGCGAGGGCATGGTCTACAGCTTCTAACTGGGCTTACCTCTGAGGCTCACACCTCTCAATCAGGAAAGCCTGGTTGTTAGCGCCATTGTGTGGACACTCAGCATTCTCTTAGGTCTGCTCCTACTTTGATTAATCCAGCATGGAGTGTGGGTGGAGCTGGCAGAGTCAGAACCCAATTGGGTGGCCCATGTCCTCCTACTGCCCTCTCATCCTCTGTCCCCTGTCCCCAGGGGCTGGATGCCCCTCCAGGGTGGCAGTGTGGAGCAGGGGACCTGTCAAGCCTTCAGAATCAGCTCTCACGGTCATGCCTCCCTACCCAGAGGCTCATCACTTAACTCCCTGAGTTCTGTTTGCATTGGTCTTGTCTTTAGTCTACGTCCTTTTTCTTCTTCTTCTTTTTTTTAAAAAAAATATTTTATTGATTTTTTACAGAGAGGAAGGGAGAGGAATAGAGAGCTAGAAACATCGATGAGAGAGAAACATTGACCAGCTGCCTCCTGCACATCCACCACCGGGGATGTGCCCGCAACTAATGTACATGCCCTTGACCGGAATCAAACCTAGGACTCCTCAGTCCGCAGGCTGACACTCAATCCACTGAACCAAACCGGTTTCGGCCATTTTTCTTCTTTTTGTAAATGTGATATAATAGCACCATCATTTTTAGAAATAATCTGGGAAAAGCTGCAGGGGGGCAAAACCTATTGTAATTGTTCCCCTTTTTTCTGTTTCCAGCCTCTTGTCCCAGCTGGCCTTTTGAGTATACTCTTCCCCTGACCTCACCCTCATATCCTACTGAAGAGCCCACTCAGGCTATCCTACCCCTGAGGGTCCTTGACCTGGAACATAAATGCTAGAAGCTCAGGGCCCTGCTTGCCTCTAAGCTTCTGAATTCAAGATGGTCAAGGGGATTACAGTTCAGCACCTTTCAGAAAACAGGATGGATTTCAACGTGGGTCTCCTAGATTATTATAGCCCCTTGTCCCATGGCAAGAATTAGAAGCCCTCTTTAATATGGGTGCCTGATTTTTTTTCTGGATGTAGCAAGGTACATAATTTGATGGCCTGCAAGTCACCATGTGAGTGGCTACCCTGCCTGTCACCCACAAGGCTGGGACACCTTGTAAGCGACTCTTCAATGTGGTTTGGACCTCTTTGCAGGTTCTATCAATGAGGAAGGGAAGTGATGCACAAAAGTAGATAAGTATTTGGTGCCCACTTAAATGCCGCAATCAAAGGAGATAAGGTAGCTGAATTGGGTAAGAAAACAAGATGCATTTATGCACATACTGTCTACAGGCGACTCACCTCAGAATGAAAGATACACACAGACTAAAAGTGAAGGGATGGAAAAGGACATTCATGTAAATGGAAAGAGAGTAAAAGCTGGGATGGCAATACTTACATCTGAAAAAAACAACAACAAAAAACAGGCTTTATAACAAAGACCATAGTAAGAGACAAAGGAGGACACTACATAATAATAAAGGGAGCAATCCAACACGAGGATATAACCCTTGTAAACATTTATGCACCTAACATACGAGCACCTAAATGTGTAAAGCAAATCTTGATGGACATAAAAGGAGAGATTGACTGTAATACAGTCATAGTAAGGGATTTTAACACCTAATTGACATTAATAGATAGATCTTCCAGACAGAAAATCAACAAGGAAACAGCAGCCTTAAATGACACACTAGATCAGATGAATTTAACTGGTATCTTCAGAGCATTTCACACCTAAGTAGAGAATATATATTCTTTTCACATGCACATGGAAAATTTTATAGAAGAGACCACATGTTAAAGTACAAAAAAAGTCTCAATAAATTTAAAAAGATTGAAATCATATCAAGCATCTTCTCTGACCATAATGGTATTAAACTGAAAATTAATCACAAGAAAAATAAACACAAACACATGGAGGCTAAATAATACGCTACTAAACAATTAATGGGTTAACAATTAGAACAAGGAAGAAATCAAAAGATACCTTGAAACAAATGAAAATGAACACACAACGACCCAAAATCTATAGTTCACAGCTTAAATAATGCTAAGGGGAAACTCATAACAATACAGGTATCCTCAACCAACAAGAAATATCTCAAACAATCTAACTTTATACTTAAATGAATTAGAAAAAGAACAACAAACAAAGCCCAAAGTGAGTAGAAGGAAGGAAATAATAAAGATCAAAGCAGAAATAAACAAAATAGAGTCTAAATAAACAACACAAAAAGGTCAATGAAACCAAGAGTTGGTTCTTTGAAAAGACAAACAAGGTTGACAAACCATTAACTAGACTTATCAAGAAACAAAGAGAGATGACCCAAATAAAATCAGAAATGAAAGAGAACTAACAACTGACACCAAAGAAATACAAATACAAAAGATTGTTAGAAAACATTACAAACAACTACATGTCAACAAATTGGACAATCTAGAAGAAATGGATAAATTCCTAGAAATACACAATATTCTAAAACTGAATCTAAATGAAACAGCAAATCTGAATAGACAGGTTACAAGTAGTGAAATTGAAGCAGTAATAAAGAAAAATTTTTTTCAACAAACAAAAGTCCTGGATCAGATGGCTTCACAGGTGAATGAATTTAATCAAACATTCAAAGAAAAATTAACATCTATTTTTCTCAAACTCTTTCACAAAATTCAAGGAGGGAAGACTCCCAAGCTCATTTAATGAGGCCAACATTATCCTAATTCCAAAACCAGATAAAGACACAACAAAGAAAGCATACTATAGGCCAATATCCTGGATACACACAGATGCAAAACCCTCAACAAGATATTAGCAAACAGGATCCACCAATACATTAAAAAGATCATACACCATGATCAAGTGGGATTTATTCCTGGGATGCAAGGTTGGTACAATATCTGCAAATCAATGAACATGATACATTGCATAAGCAAAATGAAAAACAACAACACATGATCATTTCAATAGATGCAGAAAAAGAATTTGATAAAACCCAGCACCCATTTACTAAACACACACACACACACACACACACACACACACACACACAAACAAAACAAAGAAAAAAACACAACAAAAACCCAACTCTTGGCAAAGTGGGAATACAGGGAACAAAACTCAATATAATAAAGGCCATATATGATAAACCCACAGCCAACATCATACTCAAAGGGGAAAAACTACAAGTATTTCCCTTAAGATTCTGAACAAGACAGGGATGTCCATTCTCACCACTCTTATTCAACATAGTACTGGAAGTGCTAGCCACAACAATCAGACAACAAGAAGAAATAAAAAGCATCCAAATTGGAAAGGAAAAAATAAAACTGTCATTATTAGCAGATGATATGATACTGTATATAGAAAACCCTAAAGATTCCATCAAAAACTTACTAGAACTGATAAATGAATTCAATAAAGTAGGAAGATATAAAGCAAATATCCAGAAATCAGTTGTATTTCACAGAACTAGGACAAATATTCCAGAAATTAATATGGAACCATAAAAATCCCCGAATAGTCACAGCAATCTTGAGAAAGAACATCAAAATTGTAGGAATCATGCTACCTGATATCAAACTACACAGCAAGGTCATAGTAATAAAAACATTATGGTACTGGCATAAAAAAGAGACATATAGATCAATGGAACAGAATATAGAGCCTAGAACTAAAGTCACACCTTTATAATCAAATGATATTTGACAAGGAGGCAAAAACATACAATGGGGTAAACGTTGTCTATTCAATAAATGGTGTTGGGAAACTGGACAGACGTGTGAAAAAATGAAATTCAGCCACCTTCTTGCACTGCATACAAGAATAAATTAAAAATGGATTAACAACTTAAATGTTAGACTTGAAACCATAGCAACCGTAGAAGAAACCAAAGACAGTAAAATCTCGGACATTTTTCGTAGCAATATATTTTCCCGTCTCTTTCCTAGGGCCAGGGAAAAAATAAACAAATGGGGGGGGATACAAGGTGATGGATGGAGAATTAGGGTGGTAAACACACAATACAGTACACAGACGATGTGGAAGTGCACCTGAAACCTGTATAATTTTGTTAACTGGTCTCACCCCAGTAATTCCATAACAAGGAATAAAAAAAGAAGAGAGAAATGTTTTTGGTGCCCAGAAAGTTCCTTTCTCTTTATTACTCTGTTACTCCCCTAAGGAGGGAAACATGGAATTGGAAAATCTGGCACCGCAAGACCTATATAGGTTAAGATGACCAGATTTTAACATTGGTAAAGCGGGACACCATTAACTGGGGGGAGTGGGGGGGTATTCTTAATTTAAAATTTGGTCTATATGGACCCATTCTCCCGCCATTCCCTAGCTTGTCGTGCATTCTTTCCAAAAATCGGGACTTTTTAAAAACGCTGTGGGACACAGGACAAATTGTTCAAAAGTGGGCCTGTCTCGCCAAAAGCGGGATGTCTGGTCACCTTAATATAGGTGCCACTCAGAAAAGTTGGCTGTTATTGCTTGTCTCATTTTCGGTTCTTATAAGTATATTTCCAGTAGGACATGATCTCACTCATCTAGGGGAAACGATGAACAACACAGAGTGATGAACAAGAACAGACCTAGAGACAAAGAGCCATGGATCAGATGGTCGGACCTCAGAGGGAGGGTGGGGATAAAAGGGAGAGATCAACCAAAGGACTTGTGTGCGTGCATATGAGCCTAACCAGTGGTCAAGGACAATAGGGGGGTGGGGGCATGCGTGGGGAGGGGTGGGGGATGAGAATGGGGGGGATGGGGACAAAAAATATGTGATACCTTAATCAAGAAATTAAAAATTGAAAAAAATAAATGAGAGAACAAAATAGAATTATATTTACTGACCATGATGTGTTTAAAAAAATATGTTGGCTGGATTTAGAACACAGCGAGCTCTCAGGGGCAAAAAAAAACCCCCCAAAACCAAAAATCAATTACACGCCCTCGGTTATTTGTGCGATGCCTCCCCCGGGCCGCGCAGGGGCGCTGCGCCTCCGCCGAGGCCCAGGCTGCTGCCGGGCGCGCAGGGGCGCGCAGACTTCTGGGGCTCCTCCGACTGGCGGTTGCAGACGCGCTAGCGCGGCTGCGGTGAGTGCGGCGGGCGGGTGGGCGGGGGCCGGGGCGCCGCGCTCCTTCGCGCCGGCCCGCGCTCCCCGGGGCCCTGGCTCCGGGCTGGGGGGGCCGACCGCGCCCCCCAGCAGCCTCGAGGCGGCCGGGCCCTGGAGCCAGTGAGCCGGGGGCGAGCGCGCGCAGCTTGGGCACAAAGGCCCCGCCACACCGGGCTCGCGGGGGGCGGGGTGGGGTGGGGTGGGGGTGGGGAGCAGCGTGCTCCGGCGGGGGCGGGGCCCTCCCGTGCCCAGCTGCTGCGGTGCCGGGAGACCGGGACCCGTTCCTCCCCCACCTCGGAGCCAGCTTCTCTCTCGTCGGAGGAGAGACGGGGACCGCTACGCCTCCGAGTCCCCAGCAGCGCGGACGCCGCGGGGCTGGAGGGGCGGGGTCTGTGCTCTGATCCGGCCCGGGGCCGTCTGCCCCACAGGCTCTCCCACCCACCACCCTGGCCCTCCTCTGCTTGGATGGCGTCTTCCTCTCCCCGACGGAGAATGACTTTGTGCTCCGCGTCCAGGAAGAGCTGGACCGCTTCCTGCTGCAGAAGCAGCTGTCCAAGTAAGCGTGGTGGAGGGGCCGGCCCTGCTGCCGGGAAGGGCCGCGTGCGCCCCGCCCCTCGGCCCCTTCCCCAGGGGTGCGCTGCGTCCAGGGTAACGGGCCTGCAGGTGCCTTTGCCCTGGGCCTTTAGGTTTCCCGGCCTGCCCTCTGGCCTCTCTCTCCCAGATACATTTCTCGCCTGTAATTCTGAGCATCACCTGGAGGCTGAAGGGGCCCAGCACAGGAATGGGGACAGGACAGTAGCTCCCTGTGACAACCTCTGTGCCCAGGTCCTTTGCAGTCAGCTTGGGACTCAAAGGGGCAGAGGCAGACTGATGTTAGGCCACCTTCAAGCTGGGAGGGCCCCTGGGGGGCTCAGGCCCCTGAGGCTGCGCCTGGAGCCCCTGCTCAGCACTCCTCCGCCCCTTCCCAGGGTGCTGCTTTTCCCCCCACTCTCCAGTCGCCTTCGGTACCTGATCCATAGGACGGCGGAGAATTTTGATCTCTTGAGCAGCTTCTCTGTGGGGGAAGGCTGGAAGAGGAGGACGGTCATCTGTCACCTGGATGTCAGGTGTGTGTCACCCTGCCTCCCAGGGCCCTCGGGAGTTCCTTGTGGGGGTGGGCAGGTGCGTGATCTGATCAGCCTCTGGGAGGAGGGAGTGGGGGGGGGGGGCTGGTCAGGAAATTGGAGCTAGGAGCCTCCCCCCCCCCCCAAACTGCTGCCTCTACCCTCAGCCTCAGTTGCTTCAAGTCAGCCGTGTCTGTTTCAGTAGTGGAGTAGATGTGCATTGTTTGTGGAGTTCGATTAGCACCGTGGTCGGCAAACTGCGGCCCCTTGAGTGCGGCTCTTCCACAAAATACCACGTGTGGGCGCAGAAGTCGGTTTTCGGCTCTCAAAAGGAATTTCCATTGTTGTACTGTTGATATTTGGCTCTGGTGACTGAGGAGTTTGCCGACCACTGATTTAGCAAGTTCAACTGTACGTGTTGGGTAAAGAGAGAGAGAGAGAGAGAGAGAGGGGGGAGGGGGGGGAACAGTTTAAGCAATGAGGGTGTCTGCACAGGACTCAGAGCGTGTGCCCAGAGGCCATGGAATGAATGTGAGAAACACATCTGAGCCTTCACTCATCTCTGTGTCCATGTGCGTTTCTTAGAATCTTATAATGACTAGGAACCCAGTGTTTGATTTCTTTTCTTTTTTCTTTTTTTTTTTTGGGGGGGGGGGAGAGGGGTTTGCCAAAAGCTGGGATCGAACCATGATTAATATTTTCCTAACACCACCAGGAATTTACCTGGTACCTATTGGAAGGCTCGGCCATCTCTAATGAATGCAGTTTAAACAGTGGAGGGAGAGCTTGGCTGCTGGGGCTACTGCAGAGAGAGCGTTCAGCCTCTGCTAGGGTGCCTTCCTAAGGCATTTCAGGGGTGGTCTGGCGTAGGGTTTTGCCTAATGCTGACAGAGCCTCAGGCCTGAACCGCAGGTCGCTCCAGTGGCTCATTTTCCCCGGGGCCCAGACATGCTCTGATTACCTTCTGTTCCCGCTTCAGGTTACCCAGTTCAGATGGACTCTCTGGGCCCTGCCGCCCTCCTGCCTCCCACCCTAGCAAGTCCCGAGGGCCTTGGCCCCCCTCAAACCAGGGACCGGCTGCTGGCCCCCGAGGGGCACGGGCAGGTGGGGGGCGGGGGCATCGAGGACGCAAGCCGGACCAGGCTTTGTACGTGCCTCGGGTGCTGCGGAGGCCGGAAGAATGGGCGCTGACCCCTGCCCCGGGGCCCAAGCTCGACGTTCCCGCCGGCGGACTCCTGGAAGAGCCTGGAGGTGTTGGTGCCGGGGACCCCAGCTCCGCTCAGGAACCTCCTGTGTCGGTCACTCAGACAGCAGAGGACCTGCAGGGCCCCGGCCCGCCACGCGAGAAGGAGCAGCTGCAGGACCCAGGGGGACCTGAGCCCTCGGGGCCTGGGAGCCACGCAGGGACGGGAGACAGCCTGGAGAAGGCCACACAGCTTTTGTCCCGTGCGCAGCTGGACTTGGAAGAGGGGAATGGGAGTGAGCCGGAGAAGAGTGTGGCAGCAGAGGAGGAAGAGGAAGAGGTGGAAGTTGAGGGGCCTGGCAGCTTCTCCGAGGAAGATGACAGTGAGCTGCTGCAGGAGGTGATGAGCTCTTAAGGCCGGAAAAGGGGGGGCGGAAGTGAGGTGGGTGCAGTCCTGGGAGGCTGGGACCAAGGGTTGTGGCCCGCGGGCATGAGCTGGCTGAGAAAGGCCGTGTGTTGGGTGAGAGGGTCCCTGAGGAGACAGGGAAAGCACGGGGCTTTGGCCCAACGGCGTCAGGACTGACACCGTGGAGGGAGGAGGCACATGCATATTGGGTCGTGGTGTGGATTTGGGCCCCAGCTCAACCACCTAGAGGCTATTTGACTACAGGCAAGTCCTTTTGCTTTTGCTTTTCTGAGTCTCAGTCTCCTCATCTGAAAAGCAGGTGATAATACCTCCTTCACAAGGTAGCAGATAGGCGGTATGTGGACTTGCTTTGTAAGGAACTGCAGATGTTGGTAGTGAAAATTAAAAACTGCAGATGTTATGATTTTTTTTTTTCCGCCTGAAGCTTTGTCTTACAAAGCTTGTTTGCTTGGAAGAGTGTCTCCCTGAGACTGGCTGTGGTGTTCGGATGGGAGGGCAGGTGTGCTTTATTGCTATTTTATAGGTGAAGGATGGAGACCAGAAAGTCCTGCTTAGTATCACGTCATTCAGGAGGGAAGGCCAGGTCCTGGGCTTGCCCAGCCCTGTCTCTACTGACTGTGCATCTTTGGCCGGAATTACTTACCTAAGTCCCTGACTTGCAGTGTCCCCTCCTGTGAAGCAGATACACAGAATAGGGCTTTCAGGATTCCAGGAAACATAATGTGTGGGTGCCAGGGACTCCATAAAAGCAAGTTCCCTCCCCAATGCCAGCCCTTCTCCATCTTCCACTCCAATGTGCTGCCTGCCTCGGCTCCTGCCAGGTGTGGCTCCCACAGGAGCCCGCCCAGGAGCCGGCAGGACTGTGGGTCTGCAGGCCGTGGTGTGGGGCCCTGTGCCGGAGCTCGCCTGGCTGAAACGCCTGCGCTCTCCCAGATAACGGACAACCTGACCCAGAAGGAGATCCAGGTGGAGAAGGTCCAGGTGGACCCGTCCTTCGCGGAGGAGCTGCCCGGCGAGCAGGACTTTGCCCACGTGGTGGAGATCTACGACTTTGACTCCGCACTCAAGACGGAGGACCTGCTGGCAGCGTTTTCCGAGTTCCAGTGAGTACAGGCCGGGCGGCGGGGAGCAGGGGAGGCGGGGCGCTCCCTCTAGAGAGGAGCTGGGACGCGCTCCTCTCCCGGTGCCCAGCCATCGAGGAAGAAAGGCAGAGAAAGGCAGAGCGTAGATGCCAGTGTTGTGGGCTCCACACTCCTGGGCAGTTCGGCCTACTGGCCATGCGGGGGAAGAGGAGAGCGGTTTTCGGTTGTAGGCGACTTCCAGAGGCCCCAGAGCTGGTCCTCCTGGCACATGCAGCACCCTTGCAAGCCACATGCCTGCCAGGCCCTCCTCCCGATGCAAGCAGCGCGCCCATCCCAGCTACCCAGTCCGTCCGACAACAGAATGAGGGCCATCTCTGTGCAGGGACGGTGCTGGGGAGAACCGGGGTGGAAATGGGAGCCGAAGGGATGTACCCAGAGAAAAAACTTCTGTTCTCCCAAATTCCTTAACTCCAACTCCAGTCTTTTCTTTCTTTCTTTCTCTCTTTTCTCTCTCTCTCTCTCTCTCTCTCTCTCTCTCTCTCTCCTCTCTCTCTTTTTCCTTTCTCCAGTCCCCTTCTCATTTCCTACGTATGCTTTTAAAAATCCTTTTCCTGCTGAAACCGGTTTGGCTCAGTGGATAGAGCGTCGGCCTGCGGACTGAAAGGTCCCTGGTTTGATTCTGGTCAAGGGCATGTACCTTGGTTGCGGGCACATCCCCAGAGGGGGGTGTGCAGGAGGCAGCTGATTGATGTTTCTCCCTCATAGACGTTTCTAACTCTCTATCCCTCTCAATTCCTCTCTGTGTAAAATCAATAAAATATATATTTAAAAAAAAATCCCTTTCCTGCCCTAGCCGGTATGGCACAGTGGATAGAGCATAGGCCCCAAACTAAAGGATTCTGGGTTCAGTTCCAGTGTAGGGTATGTACCTCGGTTGCAGGCTCCATCCCCAGCCCTGTTCGGGGCACATGAGGGAGTCAGCCAGTGGATGCGACTCTCACATGGGTGTTTCTCTCTCTGTCTCTCCCCTTCCCTTCCACTCTCTGAAAGTCAGTGGAGTCCTAGTGGATAGAGCAGGTTTGTCTCAGTGGATGGAGCGTCGGCCTGCGGACCAAAGGGTCCCAGGTTCAGTTCTTAACTGGGGCATGTGCCTTGGTTGTGGGCTTCTCCCTGACCTGGAGGCAACCAATCCATGTGTTTCTCTCTGATCAATGTTTCTGTCTTTTCCTCTTTCTTCTACTCTCCTCAAAAATCAATGGAAAAATATCCTCAGGGGAGGATTAACAAAAATAAGTAAATGAATAAATAAAACCCCTTTTTTCCACATGGCCAGTCCGGGGCCCCTGTGACTTCCCCAGGCAGCGTAGCGTTGGCCGCCGAGGCGCTGGGGTGGAGCAGCTGTGTGGCCTCAGGCTCAGTGCTGCTTGCCTGAGGCGGGGGGGGGGGGGGGGGGGGGGAGAAAGTTGATCCGGAGGCAGTAACGCAAACATGGGTATTTTAGGTCCTGTCCCTTGTCCCTACCACACAACCCTTTTGTCTCCTGCCTCAGCCCCCACACCTTGGGGCTGTGCCAGGGCCAGTAGGAGCCTCGTCACTGTGGTGCTGGTCTGAGTTCTCTCAGTCCTGGCTTTGCCAGGCCCAGGAGTAGGGACCCCCCGACCAGCGGGTGGTTTGTGTTGCTGAAAGCCAACCGCATGGTCTTCGGAGGTCTGTTGGGAATGACTGTCTCCTTCCCCGAGGAGTTGGAACTTGTCTTGGGCTCACAGTGTTTGTGGATGGGAGGTGGGAGGGGACTTCCTTTACAGAAAGTGTTTTGCCCTTTGCTTTCTTAACCTCTCTTCCCCGTCCCAGAGAGAAGGAGTTCAAGATTCAGTGGGTGGACGACACGCATGCTCTCGGCGTCTTTCCCTGCCTGGCCTCAGGTAGGCGGCTTCACTGGGCTCGGCCCTTTTTGTCACTGACAAGGGAGGGCCCCGGGGTCCCCGGTGTAGATGCCCGTGTCCGGTGGCAGCCCACTCCCCGCCCTGGTGCGGAAGCCCGGGGAGCAGGGCGGGCTCCGGGCCAGGCTGTCACAGCCTTTCCTGCTCACGTCAGTCCCCCCCGTCCAGAGGCTTTGGGTGCAGGCCACGCCGAGCACGCGTCAGGCCACGGCCTAGGGGCTCCATGCGTTGGAAGTGCTGTTTTTTTTAGGTCTAAAGCAGCACAGGGCAGAGGGTGGAAGCTGGGCTCACAGGTTTTCCCTCCGAGAGCTCCAGGGGCCATACAGGCGTGTGCAGGGAGCAGCTGGGCCCTGAGGGGCCTTTCCAGGAAGAGGAGAGGATGGCCCAGATGTTTTCTTTCCACAGCTGCCGAAGCCCTGACCAGGGAGTTCTCGGGGCTCAAGATCCGGCCCCTCACGCAGGGAAGCAAGCAGTCAAAGCTGAAAGCCCTGCAGAGGCCAAGTAAGGGAGCGGCTGTCCCCCTGGGGAGGCCGTGCGTCGGCCAGCCCCCCTCGTCCAGCTCTCTGCGTTAGGACCCCTGAGCTCAATGGCCAGTGGGGTGCTGCTCCCACCCCCGGGGGCAGGCGTCTGCCAGCTGCCCTGTTCGGGGCTTGCCCTCCCGCTCACACCTGCTCAGGGAGAAGCTGGGTCTCTCCCGCACGTCCGAGGGAACCATGCTGAGCAGGGGGGTGAAGAGTCCGCCCTGCGTGTGAGCCTGGCTTTGTCACGTGTTTAAGCTGACCGGGAGTGAGCAGCGAATGTGTGCGAGCTGGTTTCTTTCTGTAAGAGAAGCAGATCGTGCAGAGTATGCTGGAGGCGTAAATAAGAGCTTGGCGGACCTGCCAGGAGAGGGAGGCACGCAGAGGGCCCAGTGAGTGACGCCCCCCACTCTGGGTCGGCGGCCTTGGCCCGTGCTCTGGGGACAGTAAATGCCCTGTCAGTCCAGGAGTGCTAGGTGTCCCACCCTGACGTGACTTCCCTCTTGATCGGCCCTACAAAGCAGGGAGGTGCCCTGTGCCGAGGAGACACAGGCAGGGCACAGAGAGGTGGCTGGTAGGCCAGGACCGGCAGCCCGAGGCGGCCCCCTCACCGCATCTGGCCAGGCTGCGTCTAGAGGTTGGCTCCGATGGCCTCTGAGGCTGCTGCCGCTGGGAGGAGAGGTGGCCATGGTCTTGAGACCAAGGGGTTTCCTTTCAGAGCTCCTGCGTCTGGCGAAGGAGAGACCGCAGACAAGCACAGCAGTGGCCCGGAGGCTGGTGGCCCGGGCCCTGGGCCTTCAACACAACAGGAAAGAGCGGCCCGCTGTTGAGTCTCCTACCTCCCCGAGGCCCTGAGAGGCCCGGCCAGCCTGGACCGACACCCCGTGACAAGCCGGTACCTCAACACCACAAGCCTTCACAGAGCAGCCCTGGGCTCCCGTCGGAGCGTCCCCGTGTGGTGTGGTGGGCTTCAGTTCGGTCTACTTCCAGAAGTAGAGAAAAAATAAACAAGTTCTCATAAATTGCCCTGGCTGGTGTGGCTCAATGGTTAGACCGTCAGCCTGCATGCTAAAAGGTCATGGGTTTGATTCCCGGTCAAGGTCATCTACCTGGGTTGCAGGTTCCATCCCTGGCCTGGCCGGGGAGCATGTGGGAGGCAGCCAATCGATGTCTTCCTCTTACATCGATGTTTCTTTAACCTTCCACTCTCTGTGGAAAAAATACCCTCAGGGTGAGAATTAAAAGTATGTGATTGCTTCAAACTGTGGTCTGCTGTGCGACACTAGAGGGTGCTGTTTGCCTCCCTTTGTAGACCTGGGGGCCCTGAAGACTGGTCACTCACGAGAGTGCCAGGAGGGGCTCCGCTGGCCTGGGGGCATTTCTGTGCACAACCTGCCCAGATTGGGGAGCTGGTTGCAGCTGTTGTGTGACACCTGCACCGTTTCCCCTCATGAGCTGGTGTCCTAACCTGCTTTGGGGAGTGAGGGTGCCGGTGGCCCACCCTGAACTGATCCCCGTGTTTCCTGTCCGTACGGCTCCCAAAGGGCTCCTTGCAGAAACAAACGCGAACAAGGCCCAGTGGTGAACTCTGAAGTGGCCACCTGTTTGCCTCCCCCACAGGAGCTGATGCAGGGACATCTTTGTGGGGACAGGCCCCGAGCACTCAGTTTTCTGGTTTGGATGGAGCCTGTGTTGAGGCTAGAGGTTCCTTCTGGTCCTAACACAACCGCATGCCCCCTGACAAATTTGGGCAAAAAAACAAGAGCCCAAGAGAGGTGGTGACTCGTTTTTGTGACCTCCCTAGGCCGCTCTTCAGGGGCAGGCGTTGCTCCTTTGGGGGTGCGTGGAAGGGGGCCCCTGCAGCCACAGCGGACCCCGGCTCTGCGGGAGTGGCCCTGGGGTACAAGGCTCCCTTCCGGCCGACAGGACAGGAGCTCTGCCGCTCGGGGCCGGGGAGTGGCCCAAGTGAAACACAGACGCACGTCATCAACGCTTTATTCCAAGTTTCAAGTATGTGTAAGTGTCCGTGATGACACGGTGTTCGGGAGTGTCCTCGTCACCCGGGACCCCGGTGATAGCACCGTTAACAGTGACCCGCAGCCTCGCCACGACACAGCGAGCCACACAGGTGGGCGGCTTTCCCTTTGAGCTGTATTTTCAAAGGCCTGGATCGCCAGTATTAAATACCACTACTCTGTGTTTCAAAGTCCATGAAAATATAATATGAAGACGATGATGTCTTGGAAACAGGAGGCAGGGGGTGCGGGGAGAAGCACCGACTCTGAGCTCACCTCTCAGAGAACACGTGGCAGCTTATTCTGTAGGCGGACAGAGGAGGGGAGGAGAGGCAGTGTAGCTGGAAGAGAGCGCTAGACGTTCAAGTTGGCTGGCACCCACCTAAGAGGAGGAGAAACGAGCCAGCCTGACCCCTCAGGCTGTAAGCTGGCATCGCCCAAGTGGCACCTGAGGAGAATCGGCCCTCGGTTATCAGTGGTCAGCTGAGCGGGGTGGTGTCGGGCTCGGGGGGCTGTGGACTGGGTGGGACGCCGGACGGGATGGCTGGTGCGCTGCCCCGCGGCCTGCAGACAGGCTCACTCCGGAGGCTGCTGGGCTCTGCCGCAGCCCCAGCCGGTCAGGAGCACCCCTTCCTCCTGAGCGTGGCCGAGGCCGCAGTGTCCAGACGGCAGGCGGGCGGGCGGGCGGGCGGGCGAGGGGAGGTGGCATCCATCGGGCAGACGGCAGCGGGAAGAGGAGCCGCAGCGGCCTTACCGCGTGGAGAGCTGGTTATTTATTAGTCCACTGAAGTGTTCAAACTTTTTTTCCGTCTCTTCACTGAAGGAGCCACCTGAGGGGTGGACATCGGAGGGACAGAGTTTAGCAAATCAGACGCGCAGCCCTGGCCCTGGGGCCGCCACCCTCCACCGGGGCCTGCCGGGCCCTCTCCGCGCCACCACCGGGCAGCATGCAGGACCAGGCACCGCTGGGTGCTTGGGGAGTGGACGCCGTGGGCTCAGGCTGCCCTCACCACGAGCGAGGACCGCCACTTCCCACAGCGGCTCGGCCTCCCTCCCGCGCCCCAGGCTGTGAGACGCAAAGGGAGGTTTCTTTTTTGGCGACGAAGGCCGCGTTGGTTCACCAGTTTCTAGTTCTGGGCAAGAACATGATGCACAGAGCCACAAACTGCTGGCGCCCACATGTTTGAGGATCACATGCATGATGAGGTGTGGCCTCAGCGCCCGCCCCTAAATAGCTGTGGGGGTCTGTGCTGGCCGCCCTGTTGGCCAGGCTGGTGTGAGGCCCAACCCGCAGCCAGCATCCATGTGTCCCCTGCATGGAGGCAGAGGCTGGCTGCATCCCGAGCTCTGCACCCAGATGGGCGGCTGCTCTGGCTCCTTGAGGAAGCAGGGACGCTCCTGCCTGTGCCAGGGGGCTGGGGGTGGGGGGACCCGGCAGGCCTGGGGGGTCCCCCCCGGGTGGGGGGGCTGTCCGGGGGCCTCACCTATGTGGCAGTTGTACATCCAGATGCGGTGGCCGTCGTAGCGGGTCCTGCACTTCATGATGTTGTTGGTGTAGTCAGACTCGGCCACCTCGTAGTTGGGGTTAATGACAACCTGGGGGGGAGTTGGTCGTTCTGGCTGCCGAGGCCTGCCTCAGCCCCCCACCACCCGGCCCAGGGCCCTGCCGAGGCCGGCGCTGCCTCCAGAGCCGGCGGCCTTGGGAGAGGGAGCGTGGCGGCGCCGAGGAGCCAGCGCGGGACTGGCCAGAGCAGGCCGGGCAGGCAGCGGGCGAGTCCTGGAGGCGTGAGTGCCCCTGCCCCTCAGTGTGATCACACAGCCCGCCTAAAGCGGCTTCCAAAGGGGTCTCCCTCTCCCGGGGGCCCTGAGCGGGGGAGAGGCAGGAGTGGGGGCCTGGGGCAGGCACAGAACAGGCTGCAGAGGAACAGAAGGGGCAGGACGTGCTGAGACAGGGAGGGGCGAGGACAGGCGCTGTGGGAGGTGGGAGAAGGGCCGCCGAGCACATTGGAGACTGACTGGCCGTAGCCGGTGGCGGTGTCACCCATCTGTCCCTCCTGCTTGCTGTCTGGGCTTTGGTGGTGCTCTAGGACAGTGGTCGGCAAACTCATCAGTCCACAGAGCCAAATATCAACAGGACAACGACTGAAATTTCTTTGGAGAGCCAAATTTTTTAAACTTAAACTTCTTCTAACGCCACTTCTTCAAAACAGACTCGCCCAGGCCGTGGTGTTTTGTGGAAGAGCCACATTCAAGGGACCAAAGAGCCGCATGTGGCTCGTGAGCCGCGGTTTGCCGACCACGGCTCTAGGCCATCCCTGAGCCCTCCCTGCTCGGCCAGCCCAAGGGCCTGGGCTGTGCTGGAGACTGGACCCCCTTGCACCCCTTCTGCGGATCACCCCAGCGAAAGGGCATAGCCCCAAGGGGCAGGAATAGGAGAGGGTTTCTGGGAGGGAAGGGACAGAAAAGGGGATATGGTGTGGGGAACCCAGAGAGATGGAGGGGGGAGGGGAGAACAGACCAGGGCTGCACCGGGCTGGGGGAGAGGGGGGTGGGGAAGGGGGACAAATGACAGGTTTTCCCTTGAGGCCCTGCCACGCCCAGTGGCCGAGGGGACAGTGCTGCCCTGGGTCTGTGGGGACGGGGAGTGGCATCTGCCAGCTAAGGAACAGTTTCTAGGTTTGGGGCCTAAAGACCCTCCCGCCAGGAGGGCTTGGGCATGAATGGCGCTTCAGCAGGCTGGCGGGGCCTCCCAGAGGCACCGACCACCTGGGGCCCCGCATCGGGCCCTCCAGTCAGGCCTGTGCTAGGCCGTGCCCTCTCTGACACTGTCTTCTCCGCTAAGGCCGTAACCCATTCTAGGATGGCCTTCCTTTTCTCTGATCTCTTCTCTACCCAGCAGCCTAGCTGCCCCCCAGCCACACATGGCCCACAGCACGGGGCCCACAGACCCCGCCCACCGAGGCCTGTGCAGCTCCTCGCCCACAGATCGCTGCGCCCCCAGGGAGCCCACCCCACAGTGTAGCCACGAGGGCAGAGGTACGGCACGGGCTCATCTCTGGGGCCAGCGGGGTCAGCTTGACCCACTTGGGGGGTGGGGACTGAAATGCGTGGTCTCCACCATCCCACTGATTCTCATTCTACGGTTCCAAGCCCGGGGAGGGCCTGGGGGACGGGGCTTTAGTTTATTAGATAAAAGATCCGCTGTGAACCCAGGAGCGGGGAGGAGGCAGCCAGAGCAAGGCCTCCAGAACCTCATCACCCAGGGAGCCACCTCAGCCTCGGGCCCGCCTGCCCCCACCCCCACCCCCACCCCCGCCACATGCCGCGTTTCTGATGTCTCGGCATGGAGATCCACGTGGGAATGGGGAGGGCCACACTACTGAAGCTTCGTGTCCAAGCCAAGGGAAATACTCTTCTCCCTCCATCAGAGGCATTGACATGCCCACAGTGCATTACTTTGTGGATTGTATAGTTCAGGGTTCGAGAAGGCAGACTATAGAGTAGATGTGAGCAGGGTGCGTCTGGCCGTCAGACGAGTAACGGTGACAACCGTCGCTGGTGATGACATGAGACAGCGCCTGCCGTCGTCTGTCTCCACTGGGCCAGTCACTACACGGAGGGCGCTCGTCAGGACAGAATGCACGACGGCCACACGCACTGGCCCAGCAGAGTGACTGACAGCGGACCTCAAACGCAAGCCGCCCTCCACGGCCTACGTGCAGGCACCGAGGTCCCGCTTCTGAAACACCGAGCTCTGCCCTTTGGCGGGGCCTCTCCAAGTCTGCGGTTTGGGGCTTGTGGGCGGAAAAGGGCTTGGCTGTCTGATTTCTAGCCTCCGAAATGGCCCAGGGAGACTCTTACTCGGTGGTTCCTTCTCTGCAGGTGTTGGTTCCTCCCAGGGCTGCCACCGGGCGGGGACTGTGGGCAGGCCCTGGGCTGGCTGGGTGCCCCCTGGGGAAAGCTTTCAAGGCACAATGACACGTGGCTGGCCACCTACTTTGCCACCCGTGGGGCAAGCTGGAAAGCGCGATGGGTGGGGGAAATGAGAGGGTGTGGGAAGCCTGTGCAGGCGCAAGTGCACCTGTGCCCGGGAGGGGAGACCCGGGGCGGGCTTGTCTCCCCCTGGTCAGAGCATAAAAGCCATTTGCAGGAAGGTGCGGGGATGGGGGGGGGGGAGAGAGAGGAGAGCGAGCCTCTTTGGTTCCTCCCTGGGCTGACCTTCCCCCCAGACCGTGGAAACCCTGGCAAGCGCCACAGTCACTGGACAGGTTGACTAGGGCCAGGCACGCTCCGGTACAGCAGCCCTTTTCCGTGGCTGCTTTCAGCCCGGACAGCCCAGACCCAGGCAGGGGAGGGCGGCGGGGGAGCCGGGGGAGGTGGGGGTGCAGCTCCAAAGGGAGCCTTAGCGTCGGCGGGACGGATTCCTGGCCTGAGGACCACATCCGGCTGCAGATGCAAGTTGATTCGAAAGCACCAGACGTTAAGTGAATTGAGTGCCACCGTCTCAGGTCTGCACAGGCCTGTGGGCGCAGGACTCCCGCGCTTCCGGCAGCCTGGCCTCCATGTCTGTGTGATTTGTTTGGGCACCGGCGGGAAGGAGGCTGCCTTCCCCTCCCCGGGCAAAAGACCCTTCCTTCCATCACGGGGCCCAGCGCCTCCCGCCGCCCTCACCTGAAACAGGTACTCTCCCGGCGGCACGTCGGTGATGTCCACCCACTGGCAGTCGATGTCATGGCGGTACACGTCCCAGCAGCCCATGGTGATGCCCTGCTCGCCAAAGTTGGCACACTCGTAATTCTTCTGGATGTCTGCAGGCAGGTGCCGAGGGAACCCCAGTCACCATGCACACGTGGTGCCTCCACCCTCTGTGCAGCCCCCCCCCCCACAGGACCCCAACAGCCCTTCTGGGTGCCTGACATCCCCAGACCCCACCCTCAGCTTCATCAGGGCTCAGCAGGCCACCCCACTGTGTGGTGTCTGATCCTCTCTCGTCAACAGAACCCCTTACCAGTGGTCAGCAAACCAAGGCTCTTGAGCCACATGCGGCTCTTTGGCCCCTTGAGTGTGGCTCTTCCACAAAATACCACGTGCGGGCGTGCACGTACAGTGCGATTGAAACTTCGCAGCCCATGTGCAGACATCAGTTTTCGGCTCTCAAAAGAAATTTCAACCGTTGTACTGTTGCTATTTGGCTCTGTTGACTAATGAGTTTGCCGACCCCTGGTAAGGCTTACCCAATTTTCTACCCGCATCCCAGCCAGGGCCCCCTCCTCCACGAAGCCTTCCCTGGCCTCTGTGGCCCACCCTGGCCTTTCGGAGGAGCCAGTGGCCCGGGAGTGAAGCACATGCTTGTCGGGAAAAGCCCTGACATTGAATGCTTCGTTTCATGTGGGGGCATCTTGTTTCTGGACCATCAGCACTTGAATCTGGGCTCAGGTGGGTTTGTCTGTCAGACTCTTACTGGGCCAGCGGCTCATATGGCGCACAGTAGGTGCTCAAAACCCACTTGTGCGGTCTCATGGCGCATCTGTGGCAGCCACATTTATTGAGAGGCCGCCACGTGGGGCACTACCCCACGCACTGGGTGTACCAGGAATCCTGTGTGCTTCATTCCCAGGCAGTGTCTCCCCTTGAAGAGCCCCAGGCATGCCGGGATGGCGGGTGTGCCCAGTGCCGTGGGGCCTCCCCGCAGTGAGCAGGGTGCTGCCTCTGCCTGGGGGAGCCGAGAGTCCGGGAGTTGCAGACGGGCTCATGTGAGCTTGAACTTGAAGGCTAAGAGCCTGTGGGGCGGGGGCACTTGGCATTGGGACACAGGCAGAATGGCTGTGGCAGCCAGCGTGGGAGGGGACTCTGTCTCTGGTCCAAGGGTTAGAGCCTGTCCAGGGCCCATCAGCATAACTCTGGGGGATCCTGGTGCCGTTATAGCCAGGCCTTGCCCACACCCCAACCCCGAGCATAGCCTGGAAGCCCCCACAGAGAAAGGTCACGTGGGGAGTCAGCAGTGGCCAGAGTCCAGCATCACACCTGGGCGCGGGGCTGGGTGGGCATGGCCGTTAGGGCGTGGTGTCCCCTCTGCAGCCCCCCAGGCCTCTCCCTGCTCCCCAGCACCCCCACAAGGATACCTCCTTCACACTCCGTGTCCTCCAAGCAGAAGCTGGCCTTGTGGCCCTCTGCCACCTTGGTGCCATTGAGGTTCAAGAGGTCGTAGTGGGTGAACACTTCCATGCTGTGGTAGTGTCTGCGTGGGAGACAGGGCCGGAGAGTCAGTCTGGGGGGTAACTGCCACCTGCTAGCATATGCCTGGCTGGCGATTTGCTTGTGGGGACACCCTGCGTAGCGTGGTCCAAAGGGGTGGCCGGTGGGAGAGGAGGGGTGACAGCATACGGTGGCAGCCGGGTGCTTACATGGGGTCCAGAGTGGGGCAGCGGCTCGTGGGCCTCAGTCCTCTCATCAGCTAAACGGGAATCATAATGAGCGGACTACATGGGGTGCTGGAATTAGTGAGACGAATGGGTGCACTGGGCCTGGCGTACAATAAGCCCAATAAACCAAGATATCTGTTCTGAGTGCCTCTAACACCTCCCCTGTTCCCCGACCTTGAGCACTCCAGTGGCTCTCACAGCCCATTCCTATTTGGTACCCGTCCCGCAGACTAGTAAAAGTTACTGTTTGATGTTTTTTGAAAACTTTTAAAAGTGGGACTATGGTAGAGAGGAAAAGAAGAGGATGGGGAGAGTCCGTGGAGTAGGGGAAAGGCAGAGGAGCAGGCCCTAACGTGTCCCGGGGACAGGCGGCAGGAGCGGGAGCAGGGTGCAGGGTGCAGAGTGCAGGGTGCAGGGTGCAGGGTGGTCGGCCACCGCTGGAAGTGAGCAGCAGGAAGTCTGTGCTCCCTGCGCGGAGCAAATGCCTTCGAGGGGCCAGGCCGCTGTGCAGGGAGCGAAGCAGAGGAGGAATTGCTGTACAGCCAGCTCCCTGTTTACATACAGCGCCCCTTCTCGCCGGGCGGGGATGGGAGGAATCGAGAACAGATGTAGATTCCTGGAAAGTGATGCATTCGGTGCAGAGCGCACGCACGGGGGGGAAACGAGGCTGCAGGCGCTGGCTGGCCCGGCCGTCCCCAGCGGCAATGTGTGTGTCACAGTCTGCAACTACCGAACACGCGTGCCTCCCCCTCTCAGGGGACATCTGGGGGACGGGGGAAATGGACAAGGCGCCAAGGCACGGGAGCAAGCACCTGCGTGGCCTACGCGTGACCAGAGCTGTCTCCCCGGGAAGAGAGAATGGTAACGGGACCCCGGCTCGGGAGTAGGATAGGATCCGGCAGGAGACCTTGCAGAAATGCCTCACCCTCAGCTGTGACAGAGGGGTACTCGGTCCCTGTCCACTCTCTCCTCATTGCTTACCTCCCCCTTAGTAAAAGGAGGATATTTGCATTATGACCGCCACTGCCACCGTCCCCGCGGGCATTCTAGCTTCTCCCTGTCCCAGCTGCCCCGGCCGGCCTCAGGCTGCCTCCCCTGGGACTGGCACAGCAGAGGACCGAGGGAGGAGGGGGATTGGAAGGGTAGCTTTTCAGAGAGGAAATTAGAGGTTCTTTTCCTCTTCCTCCTGTGTTTGCTTTTGCTGGAACCGGTGTCATAAGTTCCTACGGCGGGCTTTTCCCAGGTCACTCATGTTTCTGGGTAAACGAAGCCGAGCCAGGGCCCCTGGCACATGCACAAGGACACATTCTGTGGCAGCTGAGAGATGGCTCCCAAAGTCCCCTCTGGCTCCTTGGAGGAGCAAGACGAGGCCCGAGGTCTGACTCATTGCCTAAAACATGTCTGCATCGCTCCGAGAACAGCTTCTGTTGCCCTGTTTACCAGCTGGAAGACGGAGGAGAAATAGGCTTATGTTCCGTTGTCTAAACAAAACTCAGACGGAGACCACAGACACACTGTTGTGAGGCTGGCCGCCTCCCGCTCCCCCTGCCTCTGCACATTGATTTAAGTCTTCCCCAGCTCTTCAGTTTCCCCCCGTGAGCCCCGGGAACGGAACAGCTGCAGTCTGGAGCCGCTCTGCCTTGCCTCTCCAGCATGTGGACACCACGCCTGGCCATGTCTCCCTCCCAGCTGGCTGGCCGGAGGGCCCAGGGCACCCCACCCCAATCACCCCTGCAGGCCCCACCTCAGAAGGTGGGAAGGTGCATCCTGGCAATGAGGGTATATACCTCCTCTCCCCAGGTGGAGGTGTCCTAAACTTTGGACGCCTGAGAGGAGGGGTAAAGATAGGAAAACTTCACTTGAAAAGAATACAAGAACACTATGGAGACAGAATAATGTGATCCTTGATGGAGGCCATTGTAAGCTGGGTAAAGGAAGGACGGCCTTCTGCCAAAAGACTCGAGCCCAGTGATCGAGGACATGATGCCCACGGAGGAAGGAGGTGATGGATGCATCCTCCATGCCAGACAACCCTGGGCCAGATGCCTGGCTGGTGTGGCTCAGTGGTTGAGCATCGACCTATGAACCAGGAGGTCACATGCCTGGGTTTGGGGCTCAATCCTCAGTGTGGGCCATGCAGGAGGCAGCCAATCAAATGATTCTCTCTACCCCTCTCTCTGAAATCAATAAAAATTTATATATATATATATATATATATATATATATATATATATATATCCATCCTCACCTGAGGATATTTTCCCATTGATTTTTAGAGGGAATGGCAGAGAGGGGGAGAGACAGAGAGAAATATCAATATGAGATAAACGCATTGATTGGTTGCCTTCTGCACGCGCCCTGACCAGGGCCCGGGCTGGGGAGGAGCCTGCAACTGAGGTACATGCCCTTGACCAGCAGAATTGAATCCAGGACCCTTCACTCTGCAGGCCAATGCTCTCTCCATTGAGCCAAACTGGCTAGGGCAAAACACACACATACATTTTTTAAAAAATTGGGCCAGAGAAAGAGGTGAAGCTTGGGTATATTTTTTTGTTATCCTAGTCCCTAGGGCCTCAAACAGAAGTTTCGCCCAAAGATCGGTGCACGTCATAGAGGAGCAGTTTTCACTCTCCATCCTTGCCCACACCAGCCACTATGCCCCAGAATGGGCAGTCCTGGCTCCTGTCCCCATTTCAGGGTGTTCCAGTCTCAGGAGGTGCTGCCACATGGACAGGGACCCCTCCGCTCACTCCACCCTGCCTTCCCCACATGCTGGGCAGCCCCCAGCCAGAACAAAAGCCCACAGATGTGCTGAGGGCCTGAACTTAGCTCGCTGAGGCCACATCACATCTTTGGGGCTTTGGCCCACCATGGGGGCTGGTTTGGCTCAGTGGATAGAACGTTGGCCTGCGGACTGAAGGGTCCCGGGTTCGATTCTGGTCAAGGGCACATGCTCGGGTTGTGGAGTCCATCTCCAGTCGGAGCATGCAGGAGGCAGCCGATCAACAATTCTCTCTCATCATTGATGCTTCTAGCTCTCTCTCCCTCTCTGAAATAAATAAAAATATATTTAGAAAACAAACAAAAACACACAAAAGTCTCCCCTTTATAGCAAAGCCGCCCCTGATTTGAGGGCTGGCCTCTCGGAGGGATGTCCACCTTCTTGCGGGCTCATGGGGGGAAACTGAAGAGCTGAGGAAGACAAACTTAAGCGGAGGGATGTCTGCCTCTAGCTCCCGGCAGCTCTCCAGGGCTACCCCGAGGTGGAGGGCAGCCCCGAGACAGACAGCTGTGTGTCCTGGTGCCCAGCTGGAGCTGACCCCTGCAAAGCTGTGCCCTGTTAGGAGCTTTGGCCCCCCTCCCTGGGGGCAGTAGAGGCGGGAGGGGACCTCTTCAAGATCATCAACCAGGGGCCATGCATGTGAGAAGGCATGGCGCAGGATTCGCATCGTCCTCTGTGTCTGGCTGGCGAGGAGACTGCTGCGGGGTCAAGCTCTGGGTCATCTCGGGGCTTCCAAAGAACAGGGCCCTGTTTCTCACTGTAGGACCAATTCAGCTGGGAGCGATGGTTTTCTCATTTGCACTAATTTGAACCAGGGTTCTCAACTTCGGGTCCAGAGATGGGCTCAGAGTATCTGTAGACCTGCTGAGCCAGGAATTAACTATTCTAGAAAAAAAAATTTTTTTTTGAGTGGAGGAAGGGCTAGCAGCTTTCATCAGACTCCCAAAGGGACCCCATCAAGGTCTGGGGCCAGGCGTCCTGTAGAAAAGGGCCTCCCGCAGAGCCTGCAGAGACCCCGGAGCTCTGGGGGCTGGGCGGGGCTCTCACGCTCCCCGGATCCTATGGCCACAGGTTCTCCGTTCTAGACCAGCAGGGGAGGTCCGAAGGGACCCATGCTTAGCCACATGCTCTTCCCCGCCAGCCTCCCAAACCATTTCCTGGAACATGTGTTAGCAGGGAATGACAGACCCTGGAAGGCGGGGGCGGGTGATGGGAGCAGCGCTTCTGCGACGTCCCTTGTGCTTTCTCGGAGGAGAGCCAGTGTATGTCGCACAGACACTCCGCCGTGTAATGTCTGGGTGGACCGTCGTGTGTGGGGCAGAGATGCAATTATCTTCCACTTATAGACATGCAGGCGGCGTCCGCCCACAGGCCCAGGCCTCCTCCACGCGTTCCCCATGGAAATCAGGCATCAGTGCGGTCATGCCTCTCATTGTACCCTTTGCCTTCCGCCCTGCACCGACATGCTTCTGTACGGAGAGCACACGTTCTCTGGCTGATGACAACCTTCAGAACACGGGACAGTCGTTGTTATAAAGGAAAACCGGCAACCCTACGTTCTGCCCTAGTCCTTTTTTTCGGAATGTGTTGAACAACTCTATCCCCAAGCTGATTCGAATGTGACTAGGGCCGTGGTCGGCAAACGGCGGCTCATGAGCCACATGCGGCTCTTTGGCCCCTTGAGTGTAGCTCCTTTACAGAATACCACGCCTGGGCGAGTCTATTTTGAAGAAGTGATGTTGGAAGAAGTTTAAGTTTAAAAAATTTGGCTCTCAAAGAAATTTCAATTGTTGTCCTGTTGATATTTGGCTCTGTTGACTGACTAATGAGTTTGCCGACCATTGGACTAGGGCATCAGTTGTCCCGTGATAAAGCAGACAGATTTCTGATGAAGGGTCCGCAGAGGGGACAGAAAGAGCACACACGTTGGGGTCAGACAGGCCCGAGTTGGGTTCCCTGCCCAGTAAATTCTTGTGTCACCCCCACATAGAGCCTCCGTGTCCTTACCCCTGAAAATGAGGGTGCCCCGTGCCAGGCACTTAGAGGCACTCACAGGCACTCACAGATCCCTGACCGTGATCACCACATTATAGGGCAGGAAGGACGCCTGGAGATGAGTTAGACCGGGCTTCTCACACTGTGGTGTGCACACAAGCGCGTGGCGATCCTGTTAAATTAGATTCCCATTCCCCGGGCCCCGGGGTGTAGCGGCGATGGCGGACACGCCACGCCAGCCCATGGCCTCGCGGTGAGAAGCGGGGACCGCGGGCCAAAGCTCCGCCGTGGAGATGGGATTCTGCGGAGAGAGACGGGCACGCGCTGGACCCACGCCTGGGCCTGCCTCCCTCCCTTTTCCAAAGTGTGCTCCTTCTGCTCCCTCCACCTGCCCAGCCAGGTCTGAGCAGGAAAACACGGACAAGCAGGGGCAGCAGGCTCTGAATCAGAGTAAGAACCAAGGCAAAGGAAAAGAAAGGAAAATGCAGGAGATGAACGAGGCGGCTTCTGTTGGCTCCAGCTAGGGCTGGCTCCAGGATTTCACTCTGCTCCTGTCCAGGATTTATAGTCCTGGGATCAGACCCACAGACTGGGGCCTGGAAGGGACAGCAGAGGTCCTGGGTGATGCGGCCCAGATGTCCTGACACCACACAGCTTGTTAGAGGCACAGCGGGGTTGAGAGACCAGGTCTCTGGACTCCTGGGGCTAGAACGCTTATCTCCAAACCCACGACCTCCCTAGGAATATTTAAAACACATACTGGTGTTTAAAATAGATTTCTAAATGAAGCCAGAGTCCAATCATTGCAGACCCCCAAGCACCCTTAGAGGACCTACCTCCTGTGGACACACCTGACCACGATTGACAGGTCCATGGAGGGGCAAGGGGTATTCAAAACAAGTCTCTTTCCTAGTGTCAGAGGTCTGGGAGGCTCCGGGAAGGGGAGTTGGGCCAGGGCAACTGGGAGTGGAAAATGGCAGCCCAGGGTGGCGGACCGACCCCCTCCAACTTAGGAAACCCGGCCCCCTGGGCTGTGCGGCCTCCCTCTGGGACCCTGTGATCCTCAGTCCCACCTGGGCCTCGCAGCCGGAAGGGAGGCCTCACCTGTGGCAGTCATGCCAGATCCACGCATGGCGGCCGTTCTTGGGCCGGAAGTCGGACTGGCCGTTGTTGTGGATCTGGGAGGAAAAGCGCAGCAGCCGCCGGTGGCCCGTGGTGGGGTTGGTCTGGGCAGCCGAGGCCGCGAGGCAGTTCTCCTCCATGGCGCACTGGAGTATGAACATGGGCCGGTCCTCCAGGTAGGTGGTCTGCTGGACAATCTCCGCGTTGAGGACCAGGTCAGGGGCGGCTGTGGGGGGGGGGGGGGGGCAGACACTGCGCTCAAGCAACACCCGGCGAGACCCCTCACCCTTCCCAAGTATTTGACTTCTGATTCCTGAACCAAGACAAACGCCCGTCCCTGCCTAGCACCACCTTCTGGGACTGACCCCAGGTCTCCCTCTCTCAAGGTCACCTTCCTGGAGGAACACCAGCCCGCATTCCTCTTCCCCTTCTCTGAGTGTCCTGTGGACGCCTCGGCCGGTGTCAGTGATGATGGGCAACGTTGGAAATTGTGCAATCCTTCATGGGTCCATTAGGATTCGTTCTATCACTCCCTCTACTTTTGAGTAGCTTGAGATTTCCCATAATGGAAAGCAAATAATAATAAGGATGATGACAAACAATAACAATGTTCACCCTTCCCAAAAAGAACTCTCTAATACGTGGGTCCAATTCTTTTGGGAGTGATACGGATCTATTTTCCAACCTGTGTAATACTGTATGTAGATTTGGTCTTTTTTGCCAATATATGCTTTTCTTTCATCTGCTTGTATTTTATGCTACCCTGAGTTTTATTTAGGTTTATGTTATCTAAATGTCCCTTTTTTTTTTGGTGGGGGGCGGGGGGAAGAGAAGGTGTATTACAGATACAAATGAATTAATAAGCCATGACAGCATCAAGAAGCGGTCTTGCTTCTCGCTGCTCGGATGTATTCCCCCAGGGGACTGTAAGGGCGATGATCTCAGGCTCTCCTCTCAGACAGGATGCAATAGCTTGGGATGTCTGCCCAAAGGAGCCAGCGCTGGCAGCCAGCGCCCTGCCTTCACCAGGCAGAGGACATGCTGAGTGGGTCTTGCAGGGGTTGATGAGAGAACGGAACGGACTGAGCTCAAGGTTTCATCCTCTCCCTCGTTCTCCGTGATGGTAAATGACAGTGTATCCTTTTTTATCAAGCGCCCGCACATATTCATTGTCACGTTTAATTTTCAGTTTCTAGAAAAAAACAACAACTGCAGATCATAGTGGTTAACTAACTTTGCCAAGATCAGCAGTAAGTGGCAGGCGGGGTCTGGTCTCAGATCCCCCGGGCCTCTCTTGCCTCCCTGATTCACCAGGGAGTGGTTTTACAAGGCCAGGGGTGGGGAGCGTGGTGTTTGGGGATCAGGAGATGACAGGCCCGAAGGCTGTTCCCTGGTCCTCTCTCTCAGCACGGGAGGGAGACTTCACACCCTCGGTCATTCTGAATCCTGGCAGGGCTTCCCCTTCTATATTGTCAGTCTTTCTAGAATGCCCAGGGCGTCACCAGGAAGCAAAATCACCTCCAGGCTTCGCAACAAAAAATGACCTACAGAGGAGGGCAGGCAGGAAGGAAGTGGTGTGTGCGTGGGCTTCATGCTTCGCTAACCTCAGAACCATCCTCCTGCTAAGAGCAAGGAGTTCTCAGCCACTTAATTTGCCCAAGGTTGTTTAAAGAGTCTACAGTGGCCTTGAGATTTGAACCCAAGGCCCCCAGACACCCTGATTACTCCCTAAGCCACCCTGCCATCAAGCAAGGTTCTCTGGGTGGGGTTGGGGGAGACCCTTTTGCCCCCACCTTCCCGTGTAACAAGAATGAACCTCTTCGTTGCTTTTTTGCTCAGCCAATGACAGAGGGCCCAGAGCCTTGCACGGAATAACCATGGTGACTCTGGTCCTTTCCTGGAGCCGGGCAGGGAGGATGGACCCGACCCCCAGGAACTCACTTTCTGAGCAGGCGACTCCGGCCCCATATTGTATCCCGCCCCGGGGGCAGGCCACGTCCTCGTCCTGGCGACAGTGCGCCAGGGACAGCTCCGTTCCCGAGCACTTCACGCCACTCATGACCACCTTGTTGGCATTGATGTTTTCCTGCCAATACCAGGTCTCCTGGGGAATCAACAAAAGAAATGGCCAGTATGTCACCTCGAATGGTCACTTTCTCATATTCTATCATCGTTCAGCCTCACAAAGGTCTCAACCCTTTACGATCCCATTTGCCAGATAACCGAGGCACCAAGAAACACTTATCCAAGCCATGCAGTTTGTTGTGGCAGAGTGAGTGAGAATCCGGGTCTTCTGACCATGAGAACTGGAGTCTGTCACTCCCCTCTCTCTCCTTCCCCCCTCTGGAGAGCGTTGCTAAAGTAGCTTTGGTCAAACAACTGTTCAGTGCTGTGTGTGTGTCAGGAATGGCCCGCACCTGCAACTCATGCTGCCACTGACTCATCCTGAGCCCAGGGCAGACATTACTAGTCAATCACTGCACTCTCCTCTGAGTCTGACTGCGATCCCAGAATCCTTCTCAACAATGCCGCAGAAAGACACCACCAACTGATCAGCAAGGGCAGGAGAGAAGAAACGTATTCACATATGGCAGTGGTTAGTTTGCTATTCATCCTTATAGAAAACCTGACGGTACATCCCTCATGCTCTAGATAGAAAACTGGGGCCTCGAGAAGGGACAGGACTTGTAATCAGTGACAGATACCAGGTGCAGGCCCAGTGCCCAACCCCAGCTGAGGCCCAGATGTCTTAGGAATGGGCTGATAAGGAACAAAAATAGCCGGACAGCCACTATGTGTAATGAGCACCGTTTTCTATTTCCTACTCTCCTGAGAGAAACAGGGCGCCCGGCTTGTCACAGGCAGTTAGTGGAGACGCTGTGCTGCCCAGGAAGTCAGCTCCCAAAGGGTGCGGACAGCGGCCAGAGGCCACGGGGCGGCCCTGCCCCGGACTCACTGCCTTCCCGGACCTGGCCGGCCGTCAGGCTCAGCACGCTGCCAGGCTTCTTCCAGGTCTCCCCCGTAGAATCCCTCTTCCCAAGCAGGGCCACATGGCATGGGGGCTAGAGTCAGGGTTAGCAAAGTGGGGGGGCGGGGGTGCTTAAGGAAAGTAGAGCCGAGGTCCGGCGGACCTGGGACTGTCCCTTGCAAGCCACAGGAGGAAAAGTGAGGCCTGGAAAGGTGGCTGTTGGGAGCACAGCTGGGAAGGTTCCCAGGCTTCTGTCTCCTGCCCCACCCCGGCCTCTATCTGGCACGCTTCTTCTCTGGGGGTGCCTGTTCCCTCACAGTGGGGTCCAGAGGGAATCACTTTTGAAGCCAAATGCTGCTTGTCTTTCTCCTTCTGCCTCTCGGTAGGGGCAGGAGCCTGGCTGCCCTCCGCTGAGTCACTCCCTCTGAGGAAGGGCCCGGGGAGGAAGGGCAGCGGCTGTGACAGCGTGCTGGACGGGCGTGGAGATTTAGCAGCCGATCAACCCGAGAACGCAGGAGCAGGGCCTACAGTGGGGCCTCCCGGGAGAAGCTAAGGCACAGGTGTGTTGGGCCTTGGCCTGGCTGTCCATTAGCCCACAGGACTGAGTGCTTCCCTCTGCAAAGGGCATGAAGGGCACCCCAACATTAGCTCTGGTCTAGGGTGAATCCCAGTGTGTGCAAACTGAGTGGACTGGGAAACCAGAGTGTAGGCCAGTCGTGGGCAAACTATGGCCCACGTGCCTGATCCGGCCCGTTCGGCTGTTCTATCCGGCCCGCAGAGCTGAAAGAGCAGAGGGTTCTCTTGCTCTCCCCTCCACTCCTTCACCAGCAGCCCAAGATGAGAGTTCCAGCATGGTCAGGTTGCTTTTGTTCCGGCCCTCTGGTCCAGTTTAAGAACCCATTGTGGCCCTCGAGTCAAAAAGTTTGCCCACCCCTGGTCTAGACCCTTGCTCTGCAATGGGGAAAAGCAGAGGGTGACCCACCCCGGGACTCAGAGTCGTGAGGGGCAGAACTGAGGCCGGGATGAGGTTGCCTCCCACTCAGCCCATGGCACGTGGCTCTCCTCCTTCTGGGTGGCTGGGGAAGGTCCGTGGGGGATGGGGGCTGACTAGAGGCGGGAGGAGCAGACTGGATGGAGGGGCTGAAGCAGGGGCTTCTCACCTGGAAGGCGTTGCTGGCGAACCCCAGGCCCAGCTGCCGGCAGACCACCATGGCCTCCACAATGCCCCAGTTCTCGCCGCACACGGTCCCCCATACAAGGGACCCATTCCTCTCCACCAGCACCTCCACCCGGCCCTCGAAGGGGTTTCGGCCCCCGTTCAGGCGCAGCTGTAGAGAGAAAGGCAGGCATGGTCACCAGGAGGGATGGAGAGCAATGCCACCAGTCCCAGTTCTCCCACGCCACGGGGTCCTGCCTGGGACACTCAGATTCCACAGCATCACCCGGAGCCATGCTCTTACATCTTAGGTCCCGCCGCTGGCATCCTGTGGCCCTCACTGGTGTGGCCAGGAGGCCCTGGACCACCACTGGGCACCCCAGCAGAACCTGCCTCCTGGAAGGAGATGCCTCAGTAACCAAAGCTTAGGTCAGGTGCTTGCCTGGCTCCCCACTGCTCCCCCAGAGTCCACCGGTGGGGAGCTGCTCTTAGAATCAGACCCTTGATAGGACGCACTCAGGGTCCCTAACATGTTAGAATTCCCCGAGTTTTCTTCTGGAACCCTCTTCTCGCACACCCCCTGCTTGGCTGGTCCCAGCTCCTGATCCTGTCTCCTCCACAGTGCCCCCTGCTGCCCTCTCCACCGGGCACTCTCTTCTGGGACCAGTAGAGCCACCTGCCTATTTGATCATACACGTGGTATGATCATTGGGGTGAGACTCCCAATCCCAACTTGTCCTCTTTTCTCTCTCCACCTAAACCTGTGCTGTATCTTCCCCTTGCTCCCCTTTTCAGCTAAAGTCACTACCATCTGTCCCAGGGCAGCAGACTTTATATAAAGGGCAGCTGATCAACACTTCAGGCTTTGCGGGCGTGTGCTCTCGGGTCGAAGGCACATGTCTGCCACGTGGTGTGCAGGCAGGCCCGGACGACATGCGAATGACTGGGCGTGGCAGTTCCAATAAAGCTATATTGACAAACACAGGCGGAATGAGTCTGGCCTGCAAGCTGTAGTCTGCTGATCCCTAATCCATTCTGCCAGAAATCTGGGAAGCATCCTCAACATCACCCGCCCTGCCCTCTCTCTCATGCCCCATGTCCTGGTGGAGTTTATCTCCCAAGTCTCTTTCCAGCTCACCTACATCCTTCCCCCTTCTCCCAGGCACCACCATCTTCTCAGAGGAAAGAGAGAAACCTTTAATACAATGACTATAACTCACAGTATCCTTGAGAAAGAAGCAAACCACGAGTCCAGAGAAGCCCATTGGGCTCAGAAGCCAGTCATTTTTAAGAAGCACCTGCTCCTGTCACTCCCCCGCTTAGAACAGGTGAGTGGCTTCCCAGGGCTCCACGGCTCTCCTCTGCCCCTGTCCCGTCTCCCTCATCCTTCTTCCCCGACCTCCAGGCACGTGGGCCTTCTTTCAGTTTCCATGGCTTTCTAACTTTCTTGAGCCTGTCCCACGGTAAGTCACACATTTCACATGGAAGCCTGCTACATACAGAGGCCCTTTCCTGGCTGATCTCGTTCCTCTGTCCAACTCTGTAGCCACCGACATTCCCCTCCGATGGGGATCAGTGCCCCTTACAGTCCACGGCTCCCCGCTGTGGTGAAGGCCTGGCCGTGGGCTTTCTCTCTCTTTGTGCAGGGCAAGCGCCTGCCTTAGGCTTTGATTACTGAGGTGTCTCCTTCCAAGAAGCCCATCTCAAATGCACACATTGCCAGCCATTCGACTAGAATCCAGCCATTCGACTAGAATTTTGAACTTGGCTAGATAATTGAATAATTTAGGGATCTATTAAAATTTCCAAAGCCCCAGGCCACACCCCAGACCAATTACTAGTGCATCACAACCTCTAGGGTGGAACAAAGGCATTAGTAGTTGTCAAAGCTCCATTGATTCCAAGGTGCAGACAAGTTTGGGAACCACTGGAGATGAAGAGCAGGCCCACGGGGGCTCCTTGGTGTCAGAGACCTTGGCTGATTTTTATAACCGACCATCTGGGCCGCTTGTTTTTTCCTACCTGTGCTTTAAAACCCATCTCTTATTTTTACACCCAGCAATAAAGTGAGCCCACAGAACCCTCAGCCCCCACCCTTGACACCAATAAAATCAGAGCCCCGCCCTGAGGGTGCTCTCTCTCTACCTGTGACCTCACTGTGTGGCCCCAAGGGTGCTGTGTAATTTCCGTCTTGTAAATAATAAACCTGTGTGTTTTCAAAAGTCTCTGATGGTTACAGCTCAAGGGCATCTTGAAATCATAATAAGAACCATAGGGGCCAGTCCAATCACACACTGGCTACTGGCAGGCTGAGCCCAGCACCACACACCTACCCTTCTTCCTTAGCACTTGTGACAGTTATACTTAAGCTACCTTACAATTTGTTTAAGGTCTGTCTCCTCTGCTAGAATAGAAGATCCAAGGGCAGAGCTGATTTTGTCTGTTTTCCTGTGTGATCATTATCAAAGACAGCACCTCAGGAATGTTAGGTACTCCACAACTGTTTTGGGAATGAATGAATATATAATCAGTCTTACAAAATGAAAGCAGGGACCAACTTATATGAGCTCAAGCTGGGAGATCTGGGAGATCATGTGGGGAAGGGTTCTAACAATGCAAACCTTAATCCAAATACAGCACCTTGCTACCCTTCATGCTTCTAACAACTCACGCCTTTGGGAGAAGGCATGGCACCTGCAGGAATCCTCAGCACGTTAAGCTGTCTGGCCAACAGTCCTTAGCAACAGCACAACAGCTGACCAATCCTTAGCTTCAGCATGGCCCTTGGGGCACAGGTCTTAATTCCTGTTATGGACTTAAGGCCTGCAAGGTCAGTAGGTCAGCTGGCAAACTGACAAGCCAAGGGCAGCTACAATGTTCCACCAACCTCCCAGCGCTGTTGAGTAGATGAAAGAAATGAGATAGCTCCCGGACGGTGCTCAGACAGGGCCTGGCACTCAGGAAGTGCTCGGGAAATGTTAAGGCGCCGTCTTAGCAATGATCATTATCAGCTGGGAACCCATCAGAAAACAAAACGTTCCTCAGAGAAGATGGAAGGACTCAGACAGGCAAGAGGTCTGGCCTTCAGGAGGCCGTCACTGGCCTTCCTGATGCCTCTGGCTCTGCTGCGGCTGGATAGACAACCAGTTCCAAGTCTGTGGCCTGCACTGGCCGTTCCACAAAAAGTCCACCGATTTTTCTAGGAATCATCTCTCTTAGCTCCTTACTGCAAGAGGGGCAAACTGAAGCCTCAAAGAGATTAAGGAATTGGCTAGTGAGTGACTGTTATAAACGAACTCGTGCCCCTCCCCCCAATTCATACATTGAATTAATATGCTAATCCCTAATGCAACTGTATTTGAAGAGCCTTTCCAGAGGCAATTAGGTTAAATGAGGTCATATGGGTGGGGCCCTAACCCAACCAGCCGGGTGCTCTTACTAGAAAAGGAAGAGACTCAGGGATGCACAAGCACAGAGGAAAGGCCACGTGAGGACACAGTGAGAACTGAAAGCCCAGGAGAGAGGCCTCAGGAGAAACCACCCCTGCCAGCACCTTCATCTTAGACTTCCAGCCTCCAAAACTATGAGACCATAAATTTTTATTGTTTAAACTACCCACGTCTGTGGTATTTTGTTCTGCCAGTCCCGGCAAACTAACAGTGATAAAACTCAGGAGTCTCGATCATTCTGCCCAGTGTTGTTGCCAGTACTTTTGGGGGCCCTAAGCCGGCCACACAGAAACCTGACCGTCTGCTGTGGCAAGAATGGATGCAGCTCACAGGGATTTCTTGCAGAGGTGAGTATCCTCATTCCATTTCTAGGGGGCAGAAACAACAGAGCTACAAAACTCTCCCACACTCTATAGTTGAGAGCAGGGGCCACCTCCTGGAGCCTGGAGGGCCCCTGAAAGAGTGAGGGTTGTTTGTTGCCTCTGCTGACATCCCTGGGCCCGGCTCAGCAATTCCCACCATGAAATAGTTCTGGAAAATTTCACTTCCTTTGGCCCAGATCGTTCATTTGGGTTGAAAACCCTACTCCACCCAACTCCAATCTGTCTGAAGTGCATGGTGCCATAGCAAGCCAGACACAGCGCAGTTGGCATTTGCAGCTCTGTTATGGCTATCAGAATGCTTTCTGGGCAATCAATCACAGATGCCGGCCTTCCTGCAGCTGTAGGGCTGTGGCCCACACTCTGCTCACACACCAGCAAATGTGTGGCTTGGCCGAGTGCTATTGGGTGCCCATTTTTGGCCTCTTGGGCAATGAGTTGCACAAGTTCAGTAGCACCTTTGGCATACTGGTGTCAAGGTCAAGAGTCACTGTCCAAGCAGGAGGCCAGCTGGGGAACCGTCCTGCACCCTGATGTGTCCATGTTTGCTCATTTTTAAAAAATGTATATATTTTTATTGATTTCAGAGAAGAAGGAAGAGGGAGAGATAGAAACATCAATGATGAGAGAGAATCATTGATTGGCTGCCTCCTGCACTGGGGATTGAGCCTATAACCCATGCATATGCCCTTGACCGGAATTGAACCTGGGACCCTTCAGTCCACAGGCTGGCACTCTAACCACTGAGCCAAACCAGCAAGGGCCATGTTTGCTCATTTTAAAATATGCACTCAGAAAGCTCTTCCAATGTGCCACCCAGCAGATGATGCACAGACCCGATCACACTCGTGGCATAACGAAGAACATCAAATAGGCTTCACAGGGCCTTTTGGTAACATTGGAGAGACCTCCTGGCAAAGAAGAAGTCATCTTTTGGCTTCTCCTGTGGGCAAGGACATCCAGGCTCGGGGGCACAATGTAGGTTTTCGAGGCCCTATCTCAGGACAGGAAGGTGTGTCTCTGACTTAATGCTGTTAAGATTTCCTTTCTTTCCTTCTGGTGCCCAACGTACTATCTGTACTGTGCTTATATCTGTGTGATTTGCAGATCTGCTGTCAATGTGGCTCCTCTGGGCCGTTGGAAAGGGCCCCTGCCAAGGGTGTCACAGGTGCTGTAGACCGGGAGTCCCTCAGTAAGGACTGCCTTGCGATCACACCACACGTCCAGGCCCAGTGCAGGATGTGGCACCTGGCAGAGGCTCAATGCCTGCCACTAAAGACAGTGGTGCTTATGCATATGTTTTCTTTTTGGCACATTTACAAGTGCTAGGTGGCAATGTCCTGAATAGTGATGCAGCAGAGCTACCCTCATACCACCTTCGAGAAACCTTCAGCATGAGGCCAATGGGTCTTTAATTTCTGGAGCCTCAATGACCTATACATGACACGGTCCCATCTGTGTCCAGACCCTTCACCTTCTTCTGGAAGCCCATGGCAGGGATATTACATCTCACGCCAGCATCCTCCTCATGGTTGCAGCCCTGGGACTCGGCATTGAACTTGCAGTCAATGATGGACTTCTCATTCCCAGTGCACTCGATCTCGTTGAGGTGGATGGGTCCTATCCCTGGGGAAGAAAATAAACATGGGCTATGAGAGCGTCTGAAGGAAAGTCTCTGTAATTGGCAAGAAAAATCCCAGATAATAAGAACACTTCTCTCCCACCCTCAAAACTCTCCCAACTGCCTTCCACAACCAGCTCAGCCTTTCCTTCCTGGAAAGAATTGTTTCTTGTCTTGGGATCCTCTTCCCCCATAAGAGCTAATGAGGGTTGTGCTATCTTGTGTGACCTTGGCCAACTCACTCAGCCTCCTGAATATTGGTTTTCTCTCCTAAGTAAAGGAGACGAACTAGAAGATATCGAGGTTTCCTTCCCAACTTTCATCTTCTAAGCGTTTATGAACCTGAAAAGGGTGACTCTCGCTGCATAGTCAGGGTCCCTTTACGAAGAGATGGCATGCTCAAATTGGATGATTTGAAGAAACGTAGAAAAATACATTTTTACAATAAAGGTATGAACTGAGTGTATGAACAAAGGACAGTCCAGTGCTCAGGGGCCACTAGCACTGGGCACAGACACCAGCCTAGACCTGCAGGAGTGAGGGGAGGATGCCAACATCTAAGCCAGGAGAGCAGAGCTGTGTGGAAAGGCATCTGAGAAGAGCTGTTACCCTTGGTTGAGGGACAGGGTGGCCATAGGGACCTTGCAGGGAGAAGAAATACCTGGCCTCTCTCTCTCCCCATCTCCAGGCTGCTGCCAGTGCTCCCCGCTGGCCACACCCAAATGTGCCTCTTGATGTTATGGGTAAGGGAGGAGAGTGGAGCTGAGGGAGGTGATGGGAGAATCCTGCAAATGACCTATGGTGAGGATTCGGGAAGCTCTCATACAGGCAGAGATAACAAGGGGAAGCCTCCCATTGCTGCGGAGAAAGAATTCCCAGGCTGACCAGCATTCAGCTCAACTCAGCCACTCATCTCGATGGATCAAAGCCCACTGTTCCCAGCTTTGGGATGCATCGACTCCCATCTTGGTCCCTGGCCTGTCTGTGACCTTCTCCCTCTCCTGATCTTCACCACCTTCTTGACCCTCATCTCTCAAACACCCGCTAAAACCTCCCATCTTTACGATGACCCTCCCCTGACCCCTGCACCTCCCTCTGGCCCATCACTGTCATCCCCTTCAGGGAGAATTTCTTGAGAGCAACGTCTGTTGTTCTCTGCTTCCATTGCCAACAGTAGGATTGTCCCTAGTCTGTTTCCTCGCCAGCCCTTCCCCATCCCAGAAAAAGGCCTCTCCACCCACCTGGTTATTCTCACCAGAACCAGAACTCATCTCTAGTGCCCCCTCCTTTTCACCAAAAGCAATCCATTACATTCTGTTCACTCCCCCAAAGCTGAGTGCTTTTGTTTTTTTTTTCACTTCTGCTACAACACTAGTCCAACCCTGCCATCTCCCATTTGGACGAATTCAATAGTCTCTAGTCTTCCTCCGGTTTGTTTATTCCAAAGTATTTTCCACATGGTAGCCCAAGAGATTTTCTAATGCAAATGGAATTATGTCACGTCTCGTCTTAAATCCCTGCAGTGGCTTCTCACTGCCCGAATGGTAAACTCCACAGCCATAGGCAGTCACCTCCATCTTTTACCACATTATATTGGGTCTTTATGTTAAGTGCCTGCCTTCCCCAGATGGCCTACCAGGCCCTGTGGAATCTGACCTCCACTGAGCCTTCTGGCTCTGCCAGCTCCTCACCCTCAGCCATATGGTGTCCTGAGCCAAGTGTTTCCCTCTGCATGGACCCCCTGCCTGGACTGTCTTCCTCCCAGTCCTCACCAGCTCACTCCTGCTCATCTTTCAGGCCTCAGCCTCAATGCCATTTCTTTGGAGAAGCCTTTCTGACCCCATCTAAGCTGGGTCTTCTCAGGGAGCCTCCCACTGAGCACTCTGCTTCGCATTCATTCATGTAGCCCTCTGTTCAATGTCTGTCTGTCTCCCCTCTAGGCCAGAGGGCCCACAGGAGCAGGCACCATGCCTGTGACCCTTTAGTTTCTTTTTATATTAAATTGATTTCAGAGAGGAAGGGAGAGGGAGAGATAGACACATCAATGATGAGAGAGAATCATAGATCAGCCACCTCCTGCACACCCCCTACTGGGATTGAGCCCATCACTGACCAGGAATCGAACTGTAATCTCCTGGTTCCTAGGTTAATGCTCAACCACCGAGCCACACCGGCCAGCCTCTGTGCTCCTTTTGTATTCTCAACCAGGCCCCCGGCAGATAAGAAGTGCTGGAAATAGTGTCTGGATGGATGCTGACCCCCTGAGGACTTGTATGTTGACCTCTGTGCTAGGTGTCGGGGACTCATACATGAAGAAGGCAGACCCCTGACATGAAGTGCTCAGTTAGTTTGTGGGGCAGGCAGACACTTATGCAAGGACATAATATAAAAGATGGAGGTGACTACCCATGATTTAAAAAAAAAATTCTCACCCTAGGATATGTTTTATTGATTTTAGAGAGAAAGAGAGTTAGAGAGAAAACATCAAAGGGAGAAAGAAACATCAACTGGTTGTCTCTCATACACACCTGGGTCAAACCTGCAACCTATGGTGTAAGGGATGCCATGAAATGGAATTGAACCCTAAATTTTTTGGTGTATAGGATGACACTCCAACCCACTGAGCCACCCGGCCAGGGCCCACCTATGTTTTGAACCTAAAGGAAGGACCGTTGGCTATACCACGGGGTCTGACGATAGTAATCTAGGCTCACTGAGGCCAAAAATTAACTTGTAAGAGAGCAATCCGTGTTATAAAAGCCAAGTTCCAGTTCCTTGGAAATTCATAAGTGATGAAACCTACAATTCGCTGGAATTCTATAAAATTTACAAAAAACACATCTGCCACTTTGGCTGGAAGTATCCGAGGACTCAGAGTGAAAAGGCTGTGACAAAACAGAGATCCTAAACAGGGCTCTTGAAGCAAGCGGAGTCCACAGCTCATGAATTAAGATGGGCTTAGAAATGGGCAGCAACCTGGGACTCCAGCTAGATCAGGCAGAACCTGTTTGATGATTGTGAGGATCATGATGATGGCGGTGATGATGATGGTAAAGGTATAATGATGGTGGCGGTAATGGTATAATAATTATGGTGATGGTGGTGATGAGGATATCTAATATTTGAGCACTTACTCTGTGCTGGATTCTGTCCTATACACATTGCTTCTATTAAATCATTTAATTATCAAAACAACCCAATAAAATGAGGAAACTGGAGATGAAAGATTAAGTAACTGGCCAAATGGTAGGTATTATTTTCATTATTACTATTATACTATTTTGTTAATCCTCACCAGAGGATATTTTCTCCATTGATTTTCAGAGAGAGTTGAAAGAAAGGAGAGAGAAAGAAAGAGAGAGAAACATCAATGTGAGAGAGACACATCAATTGTTGCCCCCACATGTGTACCAAACAGGGCCGGGGATCAAGTCTGCAACTGAGGTATACATGCCCTTGACTGAAATGGAACCCGAGACCCTTCAGTCCGCCGGCCGACACTCTGTCCACCGAGCCAAACCGGCTAGAGCTTTAGTATTAGCTCTTACATGTCATCACCTCTTTGTTAGTGTAAGTTATCTCTGGGGTTATATCATTTTCTCCACTTGAGATGAGCTCCTAGAGAACAGAAACAATTACTATAAATGATTATGGAATACGTAAATTCTCCATTGCACCGAGCAGCCCAAATACTACTCAATGAGTGTTTGTGGATTGCTAGACTACAGGGGAAATATTAACACAAGAACTTAGCATGCTTTAGACTCCAACTAACATCTGGTTAGTCTTCTTCTGGCCTCACTGATGTAAACTTACACGGCTTTCTCAGACACTGGGGGCCGAGGCCCAGCGAGCAGGGCCCGTTTTCCTGCAGCATGCATATTCATGGGACACCGGCCAGAGCACCGAGCTGGGAAAACCAGTGCTTCTCACCCCTTTTTTCCTGCACCGCCCAGTTCTGAGTGGGCCGGGCAGGACAGGAGGTGTCAACGGAAGGCACTGGCTGGGGGTGCAGCTGCAGCACAGCCAGTGGGGTCCGAGGCTCCTGGCTTCTCTTGTTGACCTAGGTTTGACCTGCATCCTGATACCCAGCTTTTGCTTATCCCTGGGCTCTCGACTGTACCCTGAATTGCTCCCACCTCCACCTCGGCCCTGCTCTTCCTTCTTGTACAAGCTCTGGCCCCAGGAGACTACAGGGAGCCAGGTATGGGCTCCGGATCCACAAACAACTCTGCAGGTTGCAATCACCCTTTTAAGAGCCCCGAAGAAGAGAAGAGGACACAGCAGTGTTTTGCGTGTTGTAACGGTTAGCATTGTTTCACAAAGTTTTATTTCAGCTTTATGTGTATGGCATACACGGTCACATGTCTTTTCTGATTGGGCATTGCAAGCAAAAGGGTTTTAAAGCTCTAGAGCAGTGATTTTCAACCTTTTCATCTCATGGTACACATAAACTAATTACTAAAATCCTGAGGCTCACAAAAAATGTATTATATTTCTTGCCAATCAGACAAAAAAGGTATAAATTTTGATTCATTCACACTGGATGGCTATTGTTGTGTTGGTGGTGGTCACTGTTTTACTTGATGATCTAAGGCAGTGGCTGGCAAACTGCAGCTCGAGAGCCTCATGTAGCTGGTGAGCCGTGGTTTGCCACTCTGTTGACTAGTGAGTTTGACGATGACTGATCTAAGGGAAAAGATACCTGACTCAATAGTACTGCAAGAATTTTTAAAACATGCGATACCTGACTCACTCAATAGTCAGGTATCGCATGTTTTTAAATTTCTTGCAGTACAGTGGTTGGAAATTGCTGCTCTAGAGCTTCCCGTCTAATGCAGCGGCACTTGGCCTGTGGCCAGTGCAGGCTGAGATGTACTGTAAGTGTACACAACTCCCTGGAGTTCAAGGAGTTGGTACACAAAATGTCAACTACTTCATTAATAACATTTACATTGATTTCATGTTGAAATAAAAATACTTCATATGTTCTAGGTAAAGAAAATATATTATTAAAATTAATTCACCCTCTTTTTGTTAATATTCTTTTTTTGAGAGAAAGAGAGAGGGGGAGAGGGAGAGAGAAAAATCAATGTGGGAGTAAAACATTGATAGGCTGCCTCCAGCACACTCCCCACTGAGGACTGAGCCTGCAACCCAGGCATGTGCCCTGACTGGGAATCAAACTGGCAACGTTCTGATGGATGGGACAATGTCCAACCCACCGAGCCACACTGGCCAAGGCTCTCCTGCTTCTTAGTTGTTTGTTTACTTATTTATTTCACGTGGCTACTAGAAAATTTAAAATTATGTCTAGAAAATGTTAAATTAGGTAAATGGCTTGCAAAATGTTTCTATTATTAGAAATGTGAGTTTTTAAAAATATATATATATTTCTTTATTGATTGCAGAGAGGAAGGAAGAGGTAGAGATAGAAATGTCAATGATAAGAGAGGATCATTGAATGGCTGCCTCCTGCACGCCCCCTACTGGGGACTGAGTCCGCAACCCAGGCATGTGCCCTTGGCCAGAATAGAACTTGTGCAGGCCAATGCTCTATCCACTGAGCAAAACCGGCTAGGGCAACAATGCGAGTCTTAAATATGTAAACTTTTTTACTATGTTAGTTCAGCTGACCCTACATGTGCAACCAAAACTCATTCATTCATCCATTCATTCACTTTTGATAAAATCAATATTCCCGGAGCACTGCAAGCTGGGACAGACTAGGCACTGAGGACACAGAGATAAAAGACAGAGGCCCTCCCCGCACGCAGCACTCAGTCCTGGGGACTGGGGGGTGCATAGACAGACAGCTGGAATGGAATGCGGTCAGCGTGCCGGGGTTCCCGCACCACAAAGCGTAGCGCCCGACTGGCCTGATGTGCATCCTGGCGAGAAGCACAAGCGTCAGAGAATCACAGGAGGCTGGAGTCAGACAGCGCCTCAGACATACATCCAGGAAGAACACTGAGACCCAGAAGGCCACGCAAAGTCACCGTGCAAGCTGGGACGGGGACTCGCAGTGGCCACCCTTTCACTGCCCTCACTTGGGTGTGGTCACTTGCTCTACCAGCCGGAGCCAGGACATCTGCCCTGTGACCTGACACTGAATGTGGACTTTCTCCTTCTGCCCAGCAGAGTTGACCCCACCCAGTGTGGCAACAGATAGTAAATCACCCAATGGTTCTTTCATGCATCATCAATGGCAAGCATCTCATTCTCCCAGAGTCCTGCAGCCCTTGGGAGCCTTTGGCTGCTCTGGGCAGCGGAGTAATTGGGTCAAACAGCACATACCCGGGAGACATGGAATGTTTATGCTACCCAGGGCCTGTTTATTCCTCAGGACGAGCGCGGCCTCTGCCCTGTTGGCCTTGGGAGAGCACAAACCATCACATCAGCCGGCCAGGAAAATGCTCTGTACTAAATATTCGGGATTTAAGGGGAGCCCATGCCCGGGAAGGAGGAGGACTGTCGCACGGCCTCACAGGCACCCTGTGACATTAAAGTCCACCCTACACCCCAAATTTCAGTGCCTGCCCAGGAAGTTTGCAGAGATTGGAGGAGAGTGCCGGCAGAGGGTGTTCCGAAAGTGGGCAGGAGTTGTTGCAAAGGGGAAGGCCCAACTCTGAGTCAGACGACTGGGGTTTCAGTCTTTCTCTACCGTTAACTATCGGATGACCTCGGGCTGTTCTCCAGAGCCCCAGATTCCTCATCGTTTGGAGTAGGCAGCCTGAGCTCCCCTCCGGCAATGCTGCCTCCCTCGCCAGGACTCTCTCCAGTCCGTGCACCGTTATTTGCTATTATTTCCTCGGGATCCATGACCTCACTGCATTCCTTTCCGTGGGGCAATGGCCCTATGTCTGACAGCCTGGAAACATCCTCTTCGGTCAGGACAGGACAGCACACACCTCCTCCCCGCCCATTCCCCCCCTCCCCACCCACTCTCCCCCCTCCCCACCCACTCTCCCCTGTCCTGGGCCCTCCAGCCCAGGTACACGGCAGCCGCCCCGCTGGTCTGCACCGAGGGCTGCTTTCCCAGCTCAGCCCACAGTTCCGGAGAGGCTGGGCGCTCGCTGGGCTGCAGTGTCTGGTGAAGAGCCCCCTTCAGAAGGCCCAGGGCTCGCACAGGTCAGTGGCCTTCCCGGCCGGGCGGGAAGGAATGCTCTCTGCTGCGTTGTCATGTCACGTCCACAACATTGCTCTCAGCTCGAAAGTCCCTTGTGTTTTGTTCCTTGCTCAAACGGAACATTTGTTCAGGACACTTAATAAAAACCAGGCCCCTCTCCTTAGCAACCCATGGCTTCGGAGACGGGCATCCCGTCCCCAGTGTCCGGGGGGCAGGGAGAGCTTTGCGGGGCCGCGCCGGAGTGGAAGAGTCAGAGGACATCGGGGGTTCCTTTGTGCCCCGGGGGGTCCACAGCCTGATGAACCCCGAGGCCCTTTCCTGGGGACCCTCCCAAGATTTCCAGGTGCTCAGCGGGAGCCCTGGGCTAGGGGCTGGAGAGCCCCGTTACTCACTGACTGCTAATATGCTGTCTCACCTCCCTTCTTTGGGCTTCAGCTTCCAAACCCGGAACGTGGGGACTTGGTGTTCCCTGAGGCCCTTCCAGCTCTGCCTACCCTGGGAGAGGACCGAGAGTCTCTAAGAGAAGCAGCTGCTGGGGGCGGGGGGTGGTAGGAGACGAAAGGAGAGCACGGGAAGCCCCAGCAGCCATGGTCCCCGTGGGGAGAGGCCTCCGCACGCCCCCCACTCCTTACCTTGCCCCAGCCGGGAGCCAGTGATGGCCTCTTTGGCGCTCCCAAAGCCCAGCTCTCGGCAGACCACGCTGGCAGACACCAGGTCCCACTTGTCATCACAGATGGTGCCCCATTCGCCGTTCTTGAGCACCTCCACGCGGCCCTCCCCGATGTTGGCGCCGCCTCTCAGCCGCACCAGGGGCTGCTGAAGAGACGCACGATTCTGATGAGTGAAGAGGCTGGTGCGCGCTCAGCGGGCAGCCACCGCCCACCCCTCCCTTCCCAGCTGCCCTCCCCAAGCCCAGGCACCGGGGCCAGGAGCTAACTGACGCTCACTGCAGCCTGGAAGCCTGGTCAGCTTTGGGGCCTGCCTCGTTGCACCGGAGTCAGAGCCACTCTCCACCAGCCTGGGACCCACTACCGAACCTTACAAGGAGGGAGCCAGGTCACCTGACTCCATCTGCCACACACCCTGGTCTGCATCAGCTTCTGTGCATCCTTAGGTGTGTGTGTGTGTGTGTGTGTGTGTGTGTGTGTGTGTGTGTGTGTCTGTACCCATGTGTTGGGGTGGGGGACCCCGGAGGCTTCGGGGCTCTGTTGACTCTCATTTGATTCAACACAGAGGGAGTAAGGGGCGACTGTGCAGCTGTCCCATGTGTGTTGGATCAGACCAGTCATTGTTCTACTCTGGCTGTGTAATCCTCAAGCCGGGGCTCCCCCACCCCATCCCCACCCCATCCCCACCCCACCGATGGCCCAGGCAAAGCAGGCCTGGTTGGAGTGGTGTTTTTTAAAAATTTTGCCCAAACATTGATTTTAAAAAGAGAGTAAGGGAGAGGAAGAGAGAGAGAGAGAGAGAGAGAGAAACAATGATGTGAGAGCTGAGCATCAATTGACTGCCTCCTGCATTCCCCTTCCTTGGGCATGTTCCCTGACCTAGAATTGAACCAGCAACCTTTTGGTGCATGGGACAACACCCAACCCACTGAGCCACACAGGCCAGGGATAGAGGTGGAGGTTTTCAAACATTCACATATACACCAGCCACCTTGAGGGCCCAGGGGTCAGACAAAAACCAGTGTCTCCATTCTCCAGCCGAGGGTCCCACTCGGTCACATCTCTCCATCTCTCTCCCCCATTCACTGCGCCTCACGGCTGCCATGGCAGGGTGGGGTGCTGTGACAGCGCCCAGTTCTATAGCTCTCAGGGACTGCTCGGGCCCTGGCACTAGGGGGAGACGAAAAACGGGACGGGGTGGGTGTAAAATGCCCACTGGCTTCAGTAGCTCTGATTCTAGCAAAACAAGTAACGCTGCTGGCTCCAGCCGGTTTCCTGCAGCCTAGGACCCTCCCTTCTCCCACCTCCCTTCCCAAGCTGCCTGGGTGGAAGCCAGCCCCCTTCCCTGGAGCGGGCCGTCCCTGACCCACGCGCAGTGGAGGCCGAGCGCCAGCAACCTCAGTGGCCAGGCCGAGTCAGCGGGCCCTGCAGGGAAGCGAGGAACCAAGGGAAAAAGTGATGTCAGGCTCCCTTGCTTTTTGCTTTTTTAATTGGTTTGGAATGAACTTGATTCATCTGCTTTAAACCGCACAGTTAGAGGAATTTCCAAACAGTAGGACCTGGGACGGGACACACGAGGAAAGCTCAGAGGCTCAGGCTGAGGCCCCACAAAGGATGTGGCCATCAAATCACATGGCGGGGCCCACGTGGGGGTGTGGAGGGGACAGCAGGGGCCGGGGCGCTGGCACCGATCAGGTGTCACGGGGCTGCACACTTGTGTGGTCAGGTTTGGAGGCCCCTTTGGGGGACCCTCTGATTGATGCTGGGCTGCAACACACCACCCCGGTGTGGGCGGGGCCCGGTGTGGGAGGGGCTCTGGTGTGGGAGGGGCCCCGGTATGCTTTATTGTCTTCTGTCCTGGTTTCCCTTTTGGGGTGGATGTGTTGTTACCCCCTTTCCCAAAGCGGGTCACTGATGTTGGTGGGGAGGAGCAATAGGAGAGGGAGGAGGGGAGAGACAGGGGCCAAGGAGAGGGGGAAGGGGAGAGGATGAAGCTGCCTCCGTCAACAAAACCCGCCAGGTTTGGGATGTCTGGTTTGACCCCACTGCCTGGACACACCATCTGCCCCCATCATGACCTCCTCCTGCCCCTGCCGTGGCCAGAGCTGGCCGGGAACTCACCCCTGTCCAGCTGCCTAATTCCCGAGTTCCAAGGTTAGATCTGGAGCAGGGAATCATTCCCTACTAAGTGCTCAGTGCTTGTTTCCACCCCTCCCTCTCCCCCTGCACGTGCTATTTCCCACCCCCTGTGCCCACCCGGGTCCCCATGGATGTGCAAGCCCCAGGGACCCATTGGTGGCCACAGGAAGAAAGAAGAGCAGGAAGAAGGCAAGTCTCCCGGGTTCTCGAGGAAAGCAGAAGTGCACTCTCTCTCCCTCAGAGAAGCGCCATGCTGCCTGTTTGGGACAGTTCTCTTGTCCCGGGAAACCAGTCCGTTGAAATGGGATGTTCATTTGTATGAGCACCTGTGCGTCTGCTCACAGAGCTTACCCAGGAGGATTGAGAACCACCACCCCTCCCCACTTCCATCTCTGAACACACTCACACACACACACACACTCACACACTCATACACTCACAGGTGCTGGTGCACAAACATACACAAGCTAATGGCAGGTTTTCATTTCCTATCTTTGTGAGAGCTTTTTCAAAGTTTTAATCCTTTCCATTGCAAAAGGAACCAAAATATGCTTGGAAATCTTTGTAGCTCATGTCATGTGCTTCTGAGGGTTGTATGTGGCGTGTTTTTAAAGCCCTAGAGTCGTGGTCGGCAAACTGCGGCTCTTTGGCCCCTGGAGTGTGGCTCTTCCACAAACTACCATGGCCTGGGCGAGTGTGGCGTTAGAAGAAGTTTAAGTTTAAAAAATTTGGCTCTCAAAAGAAATTTCAATCGTTGTGCTGTTGATATTTGGCTCTGCTGACTAAGGAGTTTGCCGACCCCTGCCTTAGAGCACTCTGTCCTCCGGGGTCTGTGCAGAAGCACGTGTGGGTAACCAGGCCCTCTGCTCGCCTGGTATTTGTCTCACGGCGGGCGGGGACTCGGGCCTCAGAGTGGGTGGCAGCGGTGCTGGGAGGGGTGCTAATGATTGGGGCAGGGCCCCAGCCGCCTGTCACACCTGGAGGTGGCTGTCGGTGAGGCCGGCCCTGACCTCCGGAAACGGGGTCTGAGTTGGGCTGGCTCTCCCCCCTCTCTCCTGGGGGTCTGAGTTGGGCTGGCTCTCCCCCCTCTCTCCTGGGGATCCCCGTCTGTTCCCTTAACCACCACCACCATCCCCAACACCCCAGGCGCCCAGTGGCCCGGCTCCTGCCCCACCCTCACCTCTGGCTTGTAGGCCTTCCGGAATCTCGAGGGCCCATCGGGGCTGAAGACCTGGCCAGGCACGCAGCTCACCACCGCTGGCAGCCCGTTCTCGCAGGTGACGTTCTTCACGGGGTCCCGCGTCACCTGCGTGCCCAGCTTGCAGCTGGAGACGTGGGCCTCCGAGCCCGTGCAGTCCATGGAGAACCGCCAGTAGCGCAGCTTCTTCCGGGCGGCAAACATTCTGCAGGGGGCCGGACAGGGCAGGTGACCGGGGGTCACGGCCCCCACCCCTCATTGCTTCTGCACCTGGCATTGGGCACCTGCCCCGGGCCAGCCACGGTGCTGCTCCTGGGAACTTGCTGGGGGGGACCGGAGGGCATGGTCTCTGCTCCTGGAGCTCAGCTAGCTTCATGGAAGGAGACCCACACAACGTCTGCAAGCACTCCCCGAGTTCCCCGCACGCTGGCCTTGCACTGGGCACTGGGGAGCGGGACCTGGAAAGGGACGTGGCCTCCGGCCCCCCAGCAGCTAGGAGACCAGGGACTGACTCAGTGTAGTGAGATGATACCAAAACCTAAATACAAAATGCAAAAAAGCATCTAAAAGAGACGAGATCTGCTGAAACCGGTTTGGCTCAGTGCATAGAGCGTTGGCCTGCGGATTGAAGGGTCCAGGGTTCGATTCCGGTCAAGGGCATGTACCTTGGTTGTGGGCACATCCCCAGGAGGGGGTGTGCAAGAGGCAGCAGATTGATGATTCTCTCTCATCAATGTTTCTAACTCTCTATCCCTCTCCCTTCCTCTCTGTAAAAAATCAATAAAATATATTTAAAAACAAACAAACAATTGCTTAAAAGAGAAGAGAACTGTCAGGGTTCAGCTCCAATCAGGGCACGTATAGGAGGCAACCAATTGATCTCTCTCTCTCTCTCTCTCTCTCTCTCTCTCTCTGAACTTGTAAGATAAATACATAAAACTGTATTGCCCAGATAATTTCAATATTTGTTGCCGTCCCCTTTGTCAACGAGCAGTACAGCTTGATTAGTAAGCTTTCTTCTGATGACCTACAAGACCCCAAAAGATGCAAATCCAATGAGGACAGTCTGAAGCTACGCCACCTGCTGAGTTAGCGTGTAGTTTGCTTGATAAGAATATGATACTGGTGATGAGACTCAGCCACAGACCTGGTCAGCCCTTCACCGGCCCAGGGAGACTGCTTGTCTCCACCCCTCGTCCTCGGCAGGCTCTTACCGCAGCCCCTTTTTCTGGAAGCCAGGCTGGGGGGGGGGGTGTCCAAGCTTTTCCTAAAACAGTAACTATCCGTGAGTAATGAATTGGTTAACAGACAGGGTACTGCGCCCCAGTTTCCCCATCTCCAGGTTAGAAGTTGCATTGGGATCCACTCGATAAGACCGTTAGGAAAATTAAATGAGTTCATACTCGGAAAGCCCGAGCACCCGTGACCAACACATTGGAAGGGCTACATATGTGTTTGTTAGATAAATAAAGATTGTACTGGGTAGCCGAAACCGGTTTGGCTCAGTGGATAGGGCATCATTCTGTGGACTGAAAGGTCCCAGGTTCAATTCCGGTCAAGGGCATGTACCTTGGTTTCGGGCACATCCCCATTGGGGGGTGTGCAAGAGGCAGCTGGTCGATGATTCTCTCTCATCGATGTTTCTAACTCTCTATCTCTCTCTCTTCCTCTCTGTAAAAAATCAATAAAATATATTTTTTAAAAAAAGATTGGACTGGGTAAAGCGGAAGAGGAAGAGAGAAGGGTGGCTGCCGGGACAGAGGGCAGGGTGGGCGGCTGAACTGGGTGGCTGGGCAGTGACAGAGGGCAGGATTTGTGAAGGCGGAGGACTGAGAGGACCCCAGTTCTCCCACACTGTCCTCGCACAGTGGGGTCCGTGTGCTCGCCCCAGCTCGCCAGAGCCCAGGGAGATGGCAGAGGGCCAGACTGCATGTGTGCTGGCTGCTCAGAGGGGCCCCGGGCGGCCTGGCCCCGGAGGGGAGGGGACAGAGCGAGGCCCTGTCCCTGCGGGTCCGGCAGGCTGGGAGTTTCTGCTTTGTCTCCCAGTGGATGGGATGTGAACACAGAGGGAGGGAAAACCCTACAGCCACCACCAGTATCTCTCCTTAACCAAAAATGGAGACTTGTAATAATTCTAGTATGCGTGTGGGCGCAACGACACGGAATCTTAGGAACAAGGACTGTCCGGGAAAATTCTGGCTGTGTGCTCAGCAGAGCGGCAGCCACCCAGGGGGACTGTTGATAATTCCGGGAACCTCTGCCCCTCCCCACTTCCTGCAGGCCCTGCACTTGGAGCCTCAGCCTCCAGCGTGTTCCCCGGGACACCCCCACATCAGGAAAGAGAGCGCGCTCGGGGGTCAGCTGCCCGAGGATTGGTCAGCTCGCAGGGCTTGGAGAATCCTTGCTCTCAGCTTTCAGGAAACAGCAGCTCTGCCAGGAACAGGCGTGCTGAATGCTGCCGCCTCCCCAGGCAGCCCGGCCGCCCTCTTACATCAGCTCAGAGTAATGCACCCTGACCCTCCACAGCTCCCATGGGGCAGCACCCACCCCTCCCCCACAGGCCCCAGGGGGTGCAGAGGAGCGCTGGGGAGGATGGGTGGGCAGCCACTCCAGGCCCAGGGATTGGAGAGGGACCGGAGTCAGGGGAGAGCCACTGGCCTGGATGTGAAGCCTGCCTGGGAAAGAACTGTCCATCCTATGGCTGGGCTGATTCAATTAAAAACAAAACGTCCCGCTGGCTCCCTGCCAGCCAAGGGGAACCCTGCTTTCCCAGGAACCCTGCCGGCTGCTGAGCACGTCTGTTCCGATTACACACTTTGGAAGCAGGTGTGGATGAAAAGGGCCACATATAAACCTGACAAGCTCAGGGGAGGCCTGCGATCCACTGTAAAGTAACCAGGCAGACCGAAATGAAAACTTTCTAGCTAAAAGCAGGTCATGGAAGGTAGTCATTTCCTAGGCCAGTATCTTCCCGGACGAAGGTCAATCTTTACCTTAACCGAGCCTGTCTATTGTCTTTGCATCTTACCTTAAAACACCTTTGGAATGTTGGGGTAATCCCCCCCCCCCCCAACCTCAGACTCCTGGGGCACAACCATTGCACAGAGCAGAGACCACAAATCCCCCATTGTTACCGTTATCGCACTATTGTTGGCTGTTAGCTGTCCTGTACCACCTTGTAAAAGAGCTATGTGTCTGTCCCTGATAGTCCAGTGGTCAGCAAACTCATTAGTCAACAGAGCCAAATATCAACAGCACAATGATTGAAATTTCTTTTGAGAGCCGAAAACCGACTTCAGCGCATGGGCCACGAAGTTTCAATCACACTGTTATGTGGGTGCCCGCACGTGGAATTTTGTGCAAGAGCCACACTCAAGGGGCCAAAGAGCCGGATGTGGCTCTCAAGCCTCAGTTTGCCAACCACTGCCTTGTACTGTTTATCCAACCCTGAAGATTCTTCCCTCCTTTGTTTTCTCCAACCTAAAAGCCCTAAAAGGGGATTGTGGTCTGCAGCGTTCCTGACAAAGGTCCATCTTCTCCATAAGTGAGCCTGTCTATTGTCTTTGTGCATCTAAGATAACAGACCCTCAGACCGTCAGCTGTCATCTCCTTCCCAGACGCCTCAGGGCACACCCACTGCACCAGTGTGAGACCACAGAACCCCTCACTGTCCTCCTGTTGCCCAAATTCTATCTCCATGTGCTGTAAGCATTCATTGTTAGCTATCCTGTCCCCACCATGGAAAAGCACTTGCCTCCTCATTGCACCCAGTGTCAAAGATTTCCCTGCTTTGCTTTCTCCTGCCTCTGTAACCCGCCACCAGCGGATTTCATGCAACCCTCCTCACATCTTCTCCTTTTATTCCAATGTATAAAATAGGCTGTAGCCGAAACCAGTTTGGCTCAGTGGATGGAGCGTTGGCCTGTGGACTGAAAGGTCCCAGGTTCAATTCCGGTCAAGGGCATGTGCCTTGGTTGCGGGCACATCCCCAGTGGAGGGTGTGCAAGAGGCAGCTGGTCGGTGATTCTCTTTCATCAATGTTTCTTAACTCTCTATTCCTCTCTCTTCCTCTCTATAAAAAAATCAATAAAAATATATTAAAAAATAAAATAAGCTGTAAAACTGCCATTCTACAGAGCCTTTTGCTCAATCCATTGAGATTTTGCTTCCTGGCAAATGTCATCCGTTTGGCTCAAATAAACTCATTAAAATTCCCCAAGGGTTTGGATGCTTCTTGCATCAATACTTTGAATTCCTTCCTCTACCTGAAACCAAGGGAGGCTGGCATTTCCATTCCACTCCCGGACCCTTTGGCTCCGTGTCTCAGCCAACCAGCCAAGCAGAGCCTTCCACTCTCCCCAGATGCGCTGCTAGATGCAGAATTCCTGTTTGTGTCAAATAATCGCATCAATGAGATCCTGCTCCTGCCCCTGGGATGAGCTCCAAGGCCCCCCAACCCCGAGCAGAAGCTCACAGCCAAAGCAGCCCGTGTTGGCCAGCCCTGGATGCCATCTTGAGTGAGTCTTTGGGGGCAAAGGCCTCTGAGGACATGTGGGTACCTCCCTAGACGCCTCTGACTTGGAGGACGGGGTGGCTGGCAGAAGCCGAGGAGAGCTGCAGTCCGGCCTTGCGGAGACTGAGCGGCCACCAGACCTGCAGGTCTGCAGAGGGAGCCAGGGTGGAGAGCCTTGGCCGCACACTGGTGAGCCTCCAAGGCTGCCGAGCCCCTGAGGGGCCCGGTGCGTGCAGAGGGATTACTAACCATTCCAGATGCAATTACTCTGAGAACAATTTCCTTCCTAGAGTGAAAGGCTCCCCTGGGAAGCCGCTTCCCCAGGCCGGCTAGGAAGGGCAAAGGGAAATGGGAAAGATGTAACTGGCCTCGGATTCAGACACCATGAGGGGGGTGACCCTCTCTCTGGCTCCCAGGCTTCTGTTCTCAATTTCCGAGCAGGACTCACAGACATCCCACCCTCAAGCCAGCCCTGCTCCAGCTCTGACATAACAGCAAGCCCCGTGGTGGGAGCCCGGGCCCAGTGGCCAGAGCTGGAGCAGGTTTGAGGGTGGAGGTAGCAATGTGGACAGCATCCCCCGAGTAGCCCTGTGGGCTCTGGCAGGAGCGGGCTCTGTGACCCCAAACCCACTGTCCTCGGGCCTGGGTCTCTCATCGTGCAGGCGGAGGGCTTGGCCGGGTGACCTCTGAGGCTGCCCCATGCCTTTCGCTAACAGCCTTCTCCAGCTGGCTGCCATCTCAAGCCCTCACAGCACCACCGAGGCCCAGAACACTCTCCCCAGCGCACCTTTTCTCCGGGGGCCCGACTGTCAGCGGAGTCCCAGAGACAACACACAACGGCAGAGACCAGCCGAGAAGGCTTGGCCCCGTGCTCCTGCCCTCCACACCAACTCCAGCTGGAGGTCCAAAGGAAGAGTTGGTTTGCGGCAGCCTGAACCCAAAATACCACCCGCCAGCACCCCGGGTGCTCCCAGTTTGAGGCCCTCTTCTGCCCCCGTGTGAAAGAGCAAAGGCACAGACTCAGGGGTGGAAGGTTTAGGGAGGCAGTTTTAAAACCAGCATGCGAGAGAACCCGCTGCCTACAGAGATCTGAGATGCCTCCTCAAAATCAGGGAGAGCACTCTGGCCCGGCCGCAGCTGGGGAGACGGCTTTCAAACGCCTTTGAACAGCCCCATGCAGCCGGCCTGAGGGACCCCGTCCTGCCCTGGGCAGGGCTGATGGCAGCCTTCCCGGGCCCAGCGCTGGACTCAGACCAGTTGTCAGCCGGGGCACGGTGGGGCAGCCAGATGGGAGCTTGTTGGGGTGCGGGGGAGGGTTGGGGGGAGGGGTGGGTGGGGTCTGCTTTTCTTGGCTCCAATGATCGGAAAAGCTGAGGTGTCTCCAGGGAAGAAGCTGGCCAGCTGGCAGGAATCCTCCAAAGTATTCAGAGGACGGGAACCCCACTGCAAACAGGAAAGTCTGGGCCACATCTGAGGGTGTCTGGGGTGCGGATCACCACCAGGCTCACCTGGAGAGGGGCGGTGAGGTGAGCCCGCCCAGCTGAGTAGCTCAGCCACCAGCACTCAGCCTCATGGTGGGCTGGGGACTGACCCAAAATGGCCCGGGATCAGGGCAGACTGCCGGTCCTGGGCTTGGCTGGGCCATTTTGGGTCAGAGTCCCCAGCCACCATGAGGCTGAGTGCTGGTGGCTGAGCTACTCAGCTGGGACCCCGTTGCTAAGGACGGTGCTTGGATCTTAGATCTGCCACTTTCCTCCCCGACTTCCGTTTCTGCAACTGTAAAATCAACCCCTGCTTCCCAAGCCGTGAGGATTCAATGGCTAAGAACAGGGCCCGGCTCCGGGTATGCCCTCGGTAAACCAGACACCCTAAGAGGAGACAGGAAGGTCCGCTCGCACCCGGGACCCAGCCTCGGCCCCCCGCTTGTCACGGGTGAAGCCCCTTCCCCCGGCGAACTTCTGGAAGTCCTGTTATTATCTACTCCTTTCCCCCCGGGAGATACTAACTTTGGAAACCATAACTAAATTATAAGATTTCTCTGGGACTGGTGCAACCGATCGAATTTCCTCACAGTTTCTGTGAGTTCCAAATTTTTCAAACTAATCATTTACTGAGGGCAAGCAAACATTTCTTAAGTTGTGTTGTCCCGGATCGGCCCCGGTGGTCACGGAGCTGGCTGTCGGCCCTGAGCGGTGGGGTTTTTCTTACACGTCACCTCTGCCATACCCCGGCCCCCCACTCCCCACCCCTCTCCCCCCACCCCCGGCCTGCACATGACGGCCGGCTGGCTGAACCCCTCTGCCCAGCACCCATCGCAGGAGCCTGCTCCTCACAAAGCGGGCGCACACACACACACACACACACACACACACACACACACACACACAGCAGGAAACAGCGCTCTGAGGGGCCTCTTACTTGTACACTTTGGCGTTGTACGTCTTCTCCCCGGGGAAGCCGAACATGCCGCAGACCACGCGGGAATTCTGGGCCGTCCAGTGCTTGTCACAGATCTGCTTCCAGGCCTTGCCCTCCTTCACCTCCACGTAGCCCTCCGTCACCGGGGTGCGCTTGCGGTAGGCGGAGAGGATGGCCCGGATGCGGATGTCCTCCACCTGGATGTTCAGGTTCTGGGAGGGAAGGAGGAGGCCCCGAAGGACACGGTGACTCCCCTGGCCCGGTGTGGGGAGGGGTCTCGGCTAGCCTCCTCCACCCTCGGGCCCCGCAGGGGCTACGGGCCCTGCCCAAGAGCACGCAGCACCAGGCCATGGCGATAAGGCGTCACGCGTGGGAGGGAGTGTGACTGCGGGCACCCGAGGACAGGGGGCAGGGTGGCCGGGCCATCAGAAGACGAGGAGGCCCAGCAGCCTCTCCCATGTCCCCCACAAAGCCCGGGGAGAGACGCAGCAGCCCTCCTGCAAACTCGCAAACTACAGAAGAGAGAACGTGCTCTTTGGATTTTCACGTTCTACTATAACTAATTTGCATTTTGTATTTTACTCCAAAGCATGTGTGTGCATGCGTGTGTGTGTGTGAGTGACTGTGTGATTCTATGTGTATGTGTGGCTGTGTGATTCTATGTGTGTGACTGTGTGTGTGTGACTGTGTGATTCTGTGTGTATGTGTGTGACTGTGTGATTCTATGTGTGTGTGTGACTGTGTAATTCTGTGTGTGTGTGTGTGTGTGTGTGTGTGTGTGTGTGTATGTAACTCTCCTAAGACTGAGTTTCAGGCAGATGAGCCTCAGTGCCCCTGCGGCTGATGGTGCACCTTGCACACCACCAGTCAGTACCTCAGGCTGACATATCTAAGTAGAACATCCCAGGGGAGTAGGCGCAGAGCTTGGAGAGAAGCACGGAGGGGAGCATGTGCACCGACCCAGCCTGCTTCGTGCTGGACACGCCCTGGGGACCAGGAGGGAGGGGTGGACAGTCTGTGGCAAGAAAGGGAACGATTCTGAACGGGTTGAGCCCTTTGGAAAGGCCCGGACTCACTCACCCCCTGCCCCACCCACCATTCCGAGACAGTGAGTGAGAGGCGGGTCCTGCTGGAGGAGGTAGAGGAGGCTCAGTGGGGGGCAGACTCCTGTCTCACCACAGCTGGGGGTGTGCTCTTCCCCCCACCCCAACACTGAGCAGCGATGTCCCTGCCCCCCGCCTCCTCCCGGGTCACAGGGATTCGGTAGGACAGGAACCTTGAGAGGCTACACTGGGTGAGAGGAATGGGGGCTGCCCCGGAGTTCATGCTTTTCCAAGGCTCACCCCGTCTCCCTCAAACACCGGGGAAGCTCCCCCCAACCTCTCACTGCCAGCCCCTCCTCTCTGCCGCTGCCGCTGCACGTGGTGCTGAGCTCCCTGCTGAGCCCCTGCCTTCCCCCCCCCTCCATCCACCTGCGCACGCCAGCCACCAGAAAGCGCTTTGCAATCTTGTCCCTTGACCGTCCACTCATGCCCATGTAGTAATGCCCACTTACTGAGAGGGGTGCCCATGGCCCGACATGACTAATTCTGCCTCCCCTCCAGCCACCCACTGTCCCCAGCCCCACCTGTATACTCGGATCCAACGAAATTAAAACTGTAATACCTACTGCGTGTGAGCCCCACAGTGAGGCTTCCTGTGCCTTTCCTCGTGCAGCCCTCACACTGCGGAATGAGGTGCTTTGGAGCGATTGCCCTCCCTGATCCAGATGAGAAAGCTGCTTGGCCCCAACGGTCTCCCCAGGACCACCTAGAGGCGGAGCAGCCGAGGGATGTGGTCAGGAGCTCTCTGACCTTGGCTGGGGTGGTGAGGGAGGGCCAGGCTTGGCAGGGGTGAACCCGGAGGCTCCACCCAAATGCCAGCGAAGGTGCAAATGAGCCACAAGGTTGAACAGGGCCATTATTTGGATGCCCAGGCATTCGTGTCTCCTCGTCTCTAGCTTCAGGGTGCAAAGCCAGGCCCCGCCCACCAGTCCTGCTGGGCGGCGAAAGTATGTGGCCGGCAGTGATGGCATTTGGCTCTGGTTCCTCTCCACGCGGAGTGGAAGGAAGGCCGCCAGTGGCAAGATGATGTTGGCCAGCTTGGATCCCAGATTCTTTACAGCTTCCATTCAGGCCACAGGACCCGTGCCACCCAGACACGTGGACAGGGGCGAGCCAAGAAAGGGCCTGACTGAGATCTAAACCAGCCGTGGGCCAGCCCCCTCCTGCCTCTCCCCACCTTGGAAGCCAAGCTGGAATTCCAGCCGGCGATGTGTAATGCCCAGAAGGAAAGTTACCGCTATAACAGCAGCTCTGTGGCTTCACAGGGCAGGCAAGCCCCAAGGACTTTATTACATTCACAGATCCTCTCCTCTCAGGCCACCCCACACTCCCACCAGGTGTGAAATGTGGACGTCAGCACCCCAGCTGCAACAGGAGACGGAAGGCCTGGGGTGGGGGGAGCTCCGCAGACCCTGCACCCTTGTCCTGATGGAGGACAGCTCCCCTTCAGAGGAAGTACAACTGATGGGGAAAGCCAGGTGGGCTCTAGGATGTGGAAAATAAGGCTTGGAGAGCCCTGGCCGACGTGGCTCAGTGGTTAGTGTCGGCCTGTGCACCAGAGCATTTGTGGGTTTGATTCCCGTCAATTCCCATCCCTGGTTGGCGCATGTGTGGGAGGCAACAGATGGATGTGTCTCTCTCACATTGATGTTTCTCTCTCTCTCCTCCCTTGCTTCCACTCTCTCTAAAACTCAATGGAGCCCTAGCTGTTTGGGCTCAGTGTCAGCCTGTGGACTGAAGGGTTGGTCCTGGGATTGATTCTGTTCAGGACACGTGCCCGGTATGCGGACTCAATCCCCAGTGGGGGCGGGGGAGGGGCACGTGCAGGCAGCGGCCAATCAATGATTCTCTGATTATCTGTCTCTTTCTCCCTCTCCCTTCCGCTCTGAAATCAATAAAAAGACATTTGAAAAATAAAAATAAATGGAAAAAATATCCTTACTCCACCCCACCCCACCCAAAAAAAAAGGTTTGGAGAAATGAAAGTGCTAGAACAGGTGTCACTGTCCTTGTTATTTCACCAGCTCATCTGAGTGATGGTGCGCGTGATGGCATGTATGTTTCTGTGTGTCTGTGTCCATGTATCTGTGCACGTCTCTGAGGGATGGGCCTTTTTGTGTGTGTCTGAGCATGACTATGTGTTCGCTCAGGGCTGTGCATCTGTGTGTTGTGTGGGTCTCTGTGCGTGGGGCATGTGTCTATTTGTGTACCTACATGGTGGAGGCCAGATCCAGAGGGACTTGCTTCCTACAAAGCCTTACGAGAGTAGCCCGTGCAGGTTCATAATCACTGTCCCTTTAAGATGGGATGTCTTTTATTCACCTTCCATGGAACCAACTCCTTCTGGCTCTGTTGGGCTCAAATCCACCCCATTCACTCACTCATTCATTCATTCATTCATTCATTCAACAAAATGCAGTCTCTCCCCTTCATAGGCCCGGCCAGGCTTCCTCCCAACCACAAGTCCCGCCTCTTCTCTGAATAATAATGACTTCTAGGGCCCTTGTTTATCAAACACCAACCAACTCATCACAGGACAAGCTCCTGCTCAGAACTTCCCGCCCATCCCTCGCTCAATTCCCAAGACAACCTATGAGAAGGCTAATGGTGTACCACACTCCAGGGGAAAATCGAGAAAATTTGGCCGGCTTTTGCAACTTCTCCAAGTTCATACAGCCAATCAGTGGGTAAACGAGAGTGAAAACAGCCCTGACTCCAAGCCTGTGCTCTAGGTTCCCAGGGACTGGTCTCTGAGTGGTCCTGGCCCCTCACCCAGACCCTGTCCTCTGCTTGGTGTTGAGTTGACCCCCGGGGTAGGGCCTGGGGCTCAGGCCTCGGGGTGGTCCTGTGGGGCCTGCCCAGGGCCCAGGGCTGTGCACATTTGTAGCCCACCCTGCACCCACGTGGAGGAGCTGTAAGGCAGACTCGAGTGCGCACACTTGAGGGCAGGGCTGCCTCCCAGCTGCTCTTGGCTGGGCCGAGGCAACAGGGCAGCCCTGTGCTCACTGCCTGTTTCCGAGCTCACATGGCCCTCAGAGAGCCGTGCAGGAAAACACGCAGACACACACCACTTCCCTGCTTATGTCACTGCTGTGGAATCCCTTCCACAACCACAAGTGCTAGGATATTCCCTCCGCAGAAGTTCAACCCCAGAAGAGAAGAAAAGCTTTGAAACACTAAAACATACACATTTTTCTTGTCTGTCTAAGGGCTCTCTAGATGTGCTAGTCTTACATTAAGCGAAACAGCTCAGAAGCTGGGAACGCATTTGGCACATTTTAAAATTCAAATTAAGATATGAATTCTATCCCTCTTGCCAGAGACAGAAGTTCAACAAGCCCTCTCTTTTTTTCCCCCTTTAATATATTTTTATTGATTTCAGAAAGAAAGTGAGAGGGAGAGAGAGCTAGAAACATCAATGATGGGAGAGAGTCATTGATTGGCTGCCTCCTGCACGCCCCCCACTGGAGATCGAGCTCGCAGTCCTGGCATGTGCCCTTGACTGGAATCAAACCCGGGACCCTTCCGTCTGCAGGCCTGCTCACTGAGCCAAACCCGCTGCCAGGGCACACCGAGCCTTCTTAAAGGCTTTCCTCCAGGGAATCCACAGGACCTTCTGTATCTGTCCTTCTCAGAGCGCATCACACCCCCGGGAGTGATTATGGACAAGCAAGGTTCAGCAAGCCCAGGCCGCCTGCCCCGGCCAGTGGGCTGGCCAAGAGCTTGGACCCCAGGCCCAGGCCTGACTGATATTTCACACTTTAAGCTTCCGTGACTGGCTTTCAAATTCCACAATGTGACTGTGTAGGGCTGATGCCAATGAGGAAAAATCTAGTTTTGAAAGTCTAGTTGGAGACTGCGTGAGAGAAAGATACAGGGGGAGGCAAGGCAAAAATGCAAGCAAGCCTACGATGATTTCAATCTATCTGAAAACCGGCCACCAACCCATCGCCTTCCCGTGACTCCCAGGACTTCTGTAGGCTCCCGGTCAGGAGCCTCCCTGATCTTCCTATCTCATTCCCTCTCTTCCCTTTTTCCAGCCAACGAGCTTCTCCCACTGCCATGCAATGTCACTCTCTGAACGCCCAGGGAGGCACGTCTACAAGGACGAGGTCTTTGCCAAGGACCCTCCTTCCCTCTGCTCTTGAAGTCATAATTTACCATCAGCATAGCCTTCCTTCCCCCCCCCCCCACGAGACCGCCTCCTTGGAGTGGTGTTGGGGTGGGAGGACCCTGACAGACATACACCAGTCCCCCATCATCCCAACTAGAATGCATGACGACTGGGACTGGTTAGTTCTACACATCCTCCACTCGCTTAGCAGACCCCTTCCCTCTGCTGCTAACAGGTTCCTGCATCTTGCTTCTCAAAGCCCGCAGCTTTCTTTACTCAGCTCTTTTTAAAAAAGGCCTTCCGGGTAGAGATCCCTTTTCCCAACTGCCAGCATGGCACCGTCCTCAGCACCGTCCTCAACCCAAACACATCCGGGATGGCCTCAGTCCTCTCTGCTTTCACTGCGGGAGGCTCCGCCCATCCACCTGGCAGACCATGGCCTTGTATGCCTTTTGCACGCTCTCTCCTCCTCACTCTTTTAAAAATATATATATTTTATTGATTTTTTTTATAGAGAAGAAGGGAGAGGGATAGAGAGTTAGAAACATCAATGAGAAACATTGACCAGCCGCCTCCATCACACACACCCCACTGGAGATGTGCCCGAAACCAAGGTACATGCTCCTGACCGGAGTCGAACCTGGGACCCTTCAGTCCGCAGGCTGACGCTCTATCCACTGAGCCAAACCAGCCAGGGCTCTCCTCCTCACTCTTACAGCCCATTCTGCGCAGCAAGCCCTTTCTATCCTCCCACCGCCTTTCGACCCAAGCTTCTGTTTCCCAGCCAGCAGTGCAATTTGAATCCTGCAGATAGGAGAAGGGTGTTATAATTCAGTAATCAAATTATATGGAGCCCTAGCTGGTTTGGCTCAGTGGATAGAGCTTCGGCCTGTGGACTGAAGGGTCCCGGGTTTGATTCCAGTCAGGTCCTTTCCCTTTTTCCAGCCAGTGATCTCCCAGTACTTCCCAAGGTCACTCTCTGAATTCCTGCAATTCTCTCTTCTCGATCAGCATCCTGCCAATCCTCAAGGACAATTTCATTCGTTCATTCAAAAAATATTTGTTGCGCCCTGGCCTGTGTGGCTCAGCTGGTTGGGCTTCATCCTGGGTACCACAAGGCTGCCGTTTTGTGGGTTGCAGGCTTGATTCCCAGAAGGGGGTGTTCAGGAGGCAGCCAACTGATGTTTCTCTCTCATTGAAGTTTCTCTTTCTCTCCCTCTCCCTTTAAAATCAATTTAAAGAAATGTTTAACAAATGACCTTACTCATATGTGGAATCTAATGAACAAAATAAACTAATGAACAAAATAGATCCAGAGACATAGAAGCATGGAACAGACTGAGAAATTTCAGAGGGAATGTAGGGGTGGGGTGGGGAGAAATTAACCAAAGGACTTTTATGCATATATATAACCCGTGGAGATAGATAATAGTTTGGTGAAGGCATGGGAAGGGGGGGTGTCAGGGTTGGAATGGAGGGAATCAATGGGGGGAAAAAGGAGGCCATCTGTAATACTTTCAACAATAAAGATACACTAAAAAAATATATTTGTTGCCTTCCAGCATGGCTCAGTGGTTGAGCATCGATCTATGAACCAGGAGGTCACGGTTTGAATTCTGGTCAGGGCATGTGCCGGGTTGTAGGCTTGATCCCCAGTGTGGGGCATGCAAGAGGCAGCTGATCAATGATTCTCTTTCATTATGGATGTTTCCATCTTTTTTTCCTTCTCTTTTCCTCTCTGAAATCAATTTTAAAAAATACTTTTAAAAAATTTCTTTTGGATTGGGGGCTATGACATCCAGCACTGTTCGAGACCCTGAGACCTAGGTCAACCAATTAGGCAAGTCTTGCCGTCACTCTTTTTTTTTTTTTTTTTTTAAATTAAAGGATGGTAGAGCTGTTGTTTTGTTTTGTTTTTTAAAATATATTTTATTGATATTTTTACAGAGAGGAAGAGAGAGAAATAGAGAGCTAGAAACGTCGATGAGAGAAACATCTATCAGCTGCCTCTAGCACACCCCCTACCGGGGATGTGCCCGCAACCAATGTACATGCCCTTGATGGGAATGAAACCCGAGACCTTTCAGTCCACAGACCGACGTTCTACCACTGAGCCAAACCAGTTTCGGCTTGCTGTCACTCTTGACAGAGGGCAGACAGCACCACCTCCTGCACATAGCCCCCTCAGCCAAATATCTCATCCATGAGGATCTGATTTCTTCTTCATCCCTCTAGCATTTGCTTTCTGAGTTGCTCCTTTGATCCTTGCTTGTTCTGACTACCTGATGCTGCCCTTTATCTGCCCATGTGTGTTTGCTGCCTCATTGGACGGTGAGCCCCTCAAGGGCAGGACTGTGCCGCCTCCATATTTGTATTACCCAGGGCTCCCACACGTAGTGGATCTTCAAATATTTTTGGAATGAACCAATACTAATTTCTAAAAATCCAATGACAGGAATTCGGTTTAGCTAGGAACATCGGTTTAGCTAGGAGGCTCCCAAGCCAAACATTTCATAAAGACTCCCTTTATTCTTTGTTTAATGAAACCTAAACAGCGAGGCAGCGCTTGCCTCCCTTTTCACGGCATTCGCACCGCTTGTGTGACTTCATAGAGGAACAAGCATGTTTGTCCTTTATTCATGCGTTCTCTTGTCATCTGAGCTACTTACCACCTCCCCGCCCCCACTCGAAATCTGATGCGAATAGTTATTGAACAAAATCGAAAGCGGATCTGACTGCCTGCACCCTTTAGACCATTTAGCTAAGTGTAAATTTGTAAAGCGTCTGAGGTACGTGGTATGAGAAGGGTCTGGCTGCGAGGTAATTATCCCCTTTGATGATTAAATCGGGGATTCGCCTAAGAACTGCCTGTAACATTCCCAGCCTGTGACTTGTGTCAGACGGAGGAGAGGGGAGAGGGGCGGCCTGGCCCCGGGCCTGATCCTCGGCTCTGTGATGGAGCCGGGTTGGGGTGGTGTGGAGAGCTGAGGTCATGCTGAGCCACCAGAGGAAAAAGCCGCAGTGTGTCTGGGCCCTCCTTCTATAAATCATGAGTTTTCAGCGCCGCTGGAAAACCGAATGCTCTGTTTCATTTTCCAACCTGAAGCACTGGGGTAGGTAACAGAGGCTGCTTCTGTGAGAACAGGCAAGCCCTGCTGTCTGCAGGAAGCTGGCGGGACACCTGCTCCAGCGGCCAGCCCCTCTGACCCAGCAGGAGGGCTGAGGCCAGGCCCAACAGTCCGCCACCCTCCCAGGTGGGATATCTGATGTTTCTCATAGCAATCATCACCATGGTAACAGAGTAATGACCTGTGAAATCATCTTTCTCCGCTACTGAGCAGGGCAGTCCATCAGGGCAAAGCTGTCCATTCATTTCTCGAATCCTTTATTCCCAGGGCCCAGCCCTGGGTCTGTGCTCAATGAATGAGTGAATGAATGAATGGACAGATACAGCATCCAGCTGCCTTCGCACTAGCCTCGTGGGGACGGGGCGGGTGTATTCCTTGGCACTGACCCCTCTAGCATGGCAGAGGTGACTCCAATGGGCCACTGGGGCCCACCGCAGAGCCAGACGGGACACTACCAGCCTGGCTCATCACATCAGCAGACTGCCGACAGTGGTCCGCCCACCCACCAGCCCCATGCTGAGCATCATCCACAGAGCCATTCTTTTCCCATGAACCCCGCCCTTCCCAAACTGCCTGCACACACTTCACCGTCCAGCTGTTCCTTCACTTACCCCATCGGAAACCATTTATAATGCTTCGTATCCACTTATTTCATCTCACCAGCAATGAGGATCGTCTTTGTGCTTTGGAAAGTGTTGCGTATGCCCTGGCCACCAGCCAAGTTCCCAGACCCGCCAGGATGTGCGTGGTTTCAAACATTCTGTGTGAGCTGCATAGATGCCCTTTTGCTTCTCAGATGCCGTGACCTATTTTTAGTTGGGAAAATAGGTCACCCTAGCACTGCTTCTCCTGTGTCCCTTGTGGTGGCTGGCAGGCCTGGCCTCCCGGAGGCCCTGGACCAACCGGACCGTGGAACGGTAGCCCGGACAGGCCCTCACGCCTCCCCTCCCTGCGAGCGGGAGACCAGGCCCGGGACGATGGCCCGACGGTCAGTCAGCAGGCCTGGGCATTTCACCGCCCTGCTGGGGAGGCCGGCACACACTGCCCACTTGTTACCATTTCTCCTCCGGCCACAGAGGGAGGCCGTCCAGCTATCCGGTGGCCACTGGGGGAAGCAGGTCTATATTTAGGCCTGGAGGGACCACCACCTTCTCGGCGGCACAGCGATGAACACAGCCTCCCTTTCTCCCCTGCTCCCTCCCCCTGCTTCCCCCGTGCAACCTGTTGGTGGGAGAAGGAAACTCTGGCTGGGGGTGCTGGGACTTTTTAGAGTTGATTCCTCCCTTTTGGGCCCCAGGCCTCCACCCCAGATGCCTCAGATGCTGGTGAGATAAGACTGCTGCTAAGAAGAAAACACACACACAGTGGAAGCATTTGGTAGCTGTCTGTGACTAATAAAAACCTGGACTCCTGGAATCAAATGTTTGCAACTGCTCCAGTCCCTGTGGTGAAGAGAAGAAAAAGCTTTTTCAGGTCTCAGGCCCTTCCAGAAGGATGTGAGAGAGTGGAGGGCAGGGCACCCGCTTCTCCCAGCTCTGTCCTCCTCCCCCTGCAGACGGTCTGGGCTATCTGCTGTCACAAAGGAGAAACTGAGTCTCTGGGGCCACCGGGGGAGAGGCCACACCTAAGTCCTACAGCCTAGAGATTTCCAATAAGTTCTGGTAACCTAACTGCTTTTGCAAAGGAGCCTTTAAAAAATGGGCCAGGAAGAAGGTGAGGTAGGAGGTAGAGAGAAGGAAAAGGCCCGACTGTTCCCGATCCACCACACGTGGCCCCAGACACAAGCCTTCCTATGAGCACATGACTTAGCAATGCGCGAAACGGCCAGTTCGAGGTTTGCTCGGAGGGCATCTGGATTTGTCATCTCTCCTTATCTAATGCTTTTTCCAACCCGCCTACCCGCCACAGACCGGAAACAAAGCCTCTGGATTTAAGAACCTATGAATTCCTGGGGATGTTGGTTAGGGCTCTGTTTTCTAGGTTTAAAACAGATCTGTCCTCTTGAAACCAACAGTCTTTCCCTTTTATTTTTCGCTCCTGCTTACCTCTTTGCGAGATTTTGTGCTTTTAAGGCTTGAGACTCATTGTCCCTGGGAAAAGGCTATTTTACAGCGAGGTGTCCAGAGACCTCTGAAGGGTTCGTTGCTCCAGACATACGGCTGCAAGCCTCAGGCTACGCTTGGACCACAACCCACGTGTCCTGCCTGCAGCTCTGGGGTCTAAAACTTAGAATCCATCGGAAGAGGTGACAGAAAAGGGAGAGCTGAGACTCTGCCTGGCTAATTTTCTGGATGAAACTAACCCAGCCTGGTTAATCAGTTGTAGAACGAACTCCAGTCTGTGAACACTTTTACGAAGGCATCTGTTTCTCCCCACCACTCCTCCCACCTTAGGAATATTTAAAGCTGTCTTGTAAAAGATGAGTGCATGCTGTGTTGTTCTGACAATGTAATCACTGCCACTCTGGATTAGCTAGGACTGGATTCAACCCGCTCATCTTAAAGAAGAGAATGGACTTGCCCGGTGTCCTAGCTGCTGGCCAACAGGTAGCTCCGGGCCCACACCTGTGAACTCTACCATGGTGGGGTCATTCACGCAAAAGGTGTGTTCTTTCCCTGCTTTAGGAGGAAATTTATGAAGTGTCAAGGGGTCACAGGGATGCCCCAAGCAGATGGAGGAGTCCACTGGAAGCAGTTAGCTCACTGAGTGAAATTCCATCAGCTGGGCCCCAAGGCTCAGTGACTCATGCCTCTGGCATCCCAGAGTGGGATGAACTTGGTCTGGACCGATGCACGGTTTTCTTCCACTCTCTGCTTCAGAAATTCCAGTGTGTTCCTGAGAAGGCCCACGCCTACGAGGGTCATCTCCCATGGTCTGCGATCTGAACCCAACCTCAAGAGGTCAAGGAGGATGGATATCATAGAGCTGGCTACACCTCTGCAGAGGGAGGCTGTGAAGAGATGGGGTGTCTGCATCTCATTCATTGGACTAGTCCAGTCAGTTACACTTAGGGTTCCAAGACACAGAGAAAGCATTAACTGACCCTTCACTTTGACCACACTCCACTCTTGGCCACATCCCCCTGCCACCCCCTCCCAACCTTTTGAATGTATGGTTCCCTAACTGGGGGAAACTGAGAGGGGGCTTTAGCTCTTACACTTTGTTGTAGAAGAGTGAGGGCAAGGAGTCTGCTCCCACTTTCAAGGCCAAGGTCGTGAGCAGCCAGAGAAGAGGCAGGGAGAGAGGCAAGCACACAGCACGCACACTACCAGCATCCCTTTTCTCTGTGTGTGTGTGTGTGTGTGTGTGTGTGTGTGTGTATGTGTGTGTGTGTGAAAGAGAGAGAGAGACAGAGACAGAGACAGAGAGAGACACTGATTCACATAATAGTAGACACTGCCAATAACCAGCTATGGGTGCCTGCTGTGTGGGCTGGGTGGGTGCATTTTCATGTGTGGAGTAACAAGGGAACTTAAAATTTGGCAATCTTAAAACAACACCTCATCCTGCCTCCTCCCCAATATAGAAATCTAGCTGCAATTTTCCTGGTCAGAGGCCATCCAATTCCTGTTTGAATCACTCCAGCGACAAGTTCACCACTAACAGGACAACATCACCCATTGCAAACGGCAGCCCTCAGTGTGACAGAATTTTAATGCTGAGCTGAAATTTACATCCCACTACCTTCCCATCCATATTAATTCTGGGAGTTAATACAAATCAGGAGCATTGTCTCTAGGATAACACTTCAAGTGTTTGAAGAGAGCCACCATGTCCCCCACCACCAGACCACTTTTCTTGACCCAATATCTTCATTTTCGCGTATGATACAGTTTCCAGACCTGTCCCCATCCTGCTGGCCCCTCCTCTGGGTGACCTAGTTAAGAGATGGCCCCAGAACTGAACCCTGCACTCATTTCTTGGTCCAAAATGCAAAGACTTTAGGGAAATATCTCTTCTTTTAATGCATGGGTTCATATTCACTTTATTTTTAGCCGCCATATCATCCCTGTGGCTTACACTGAGCTGTTAATCAACTAACCCCCTTCAGGGGTATTTTAAATATAATTAACACTTTTCAGTCACCTGCCATAGCTTTTGTTCTGTGGCTGATTGTGCCCTCTCTCCACTCCCCGACCCCCTCCGCATACTCTTAACTTTGATATAGGACCTTCTATTCATCCCTAATATGTTATAGGGCCTAACATTTCAACCTACTGAGATTTTTCTGAACCTCATTCCATAATGTTTTATACCAGTGGTCAGCAAACCGCGGCTCTCCAGCCACATGCAGCTCTTTGGTCCCTTGAGTGTTCTAACACCACTTCTTCAAAATAGACTTGCCCAGGCCAAAAACCAACTTCTGCGCATGGGCCACGAAGTTTCAATCGCATGGTGCACACCGCACATGGTATTTTGTGGAAGAGCCACACTCAAGTATCCAAAGAGCCACATGTGGCTCACGAGTCGCGGTTTGCCGACCATTATTCTATACCAACAATCTTCATGGTTTTCTGTCTAAAATGAATTTGATCAGTACTCATCTTAATCTCCATGTAAATTTCTGATAATGATGGAGAAGCAGGAGAGGAGCCCTGGGAGACACCGGAGAGCCCATCCCCTGTGCTCACACTGGCCACTCAGCCGCTGTCCTGGGCACCATTAGTCAGCACTGTGTCTCCACCCACTGGCATGCCCCCCAAACCTCTGTCTCGTTCTCTCGTCCACACCATTAATAAGGACATTTCTTTAGTCAAGAGAAGTGACTCCGTGACTTCAGCGCCTGACAGGCTATTACATGAGGTATTTCAGAGGAACTTTCCAGCAGCCCACAGAAATCCCCTTAGGTGGTCTGGGCAGCTCCCTGCCCATCGAGCCAGCTCTGCCAGGAAGCATAGGCTTCAGCCACGAAATCCTGAATGGAAGAATTCTCTGGCAGCTCTCAAAGGCTCTCCTCAGACATCCCGAGATCTGTGCCCTTTCATGACCCACTTTCATCAGACACCACAGGGAAGAGGTGCAGGGCACTGCCTATAGTTGAAAACTTCCTCAGTGTCTGTGGCTGGACACGAGAGCCCCCATTTTGACTCGTGGGAACCAGTCTGGCTCGATTTGTAGATGGTAAGAAGGAGGCCTTCTAGGAAAGGACCGAGTTTAAAAGGTGGTGGAAGTCATCTTGCCTTTCAACTCGATATCCTCCAGGTAGTCCTCTCTGAGTTACTGTAAATTCATTCAAGACCGAGGCTCCTTCCCGTGTCCCCAAAGGCATGCATCTTTGCCTTCTCAGATTATAAGGGCTGGAGGACAAGGGCCAAGATTTCCTTCCCTAATGGTGTCCCAGACTGTGATGTGCATGCAGCAGACACCCAGAAAATGCCCAGCATGAAGGTAGGCATCAAGCTTTCCTACCATGGATTCCCTACCCTTTCACAATGAGAAAGTACTGTCCAACGTATTTTTTCAGTCACGTATCTACTTATTCTACCCAATTAATTCTACCCAATTTTCATATGACCTTACTTCCTTTTCAAATGCTCAGCATTAGAAATGCCCATAGAGGTAACCAATCACACTTCTCTGTTGAAGTGGTACTCTCAGAGTCCTTTTCCAGATCATTTTTGTACATTTTGGCCTACCTCCTTTTGCTTCAAACCATCAATGATTTTCTTATGCCCAGCCTGGATCTTCACTTGACAATCAATAAGGTTCTAGGCCAGCCGTGGGCAAACTACGGCCCGAGGGCCGGATCCGGCCCGTTCGGCTGTTCTATCCAGCCCACGGAGCCGAAAGAGCGGAGGGTTCTCTTGCTCTCCCCTCCGCTCCTTCACCAGCAGCCCAAGATGAGAGTGCCAGCATGGTCAGGTTGCTTTTGTTCCAGCCCTCCGGTCCAATTTAAGAGCCCATTGTGGCCCTCGAGTCAAAAAGTTTGCCCGCCCCTGCTCTAGGCTGAACAGAGGCCCGTTAAAGATGTGATAAATAAGCTCACTGTCTTAGTAGGCAGGGCCTGCTGTAAAGGTATGAGCTGCTTCCATGTACTTCTCATCGCTGTTTAGTTTGATGTTTCATCCTGGGGGACTCTTCACCTGCGGGGATAATGGTCTTTGGTTTGCATTCCTGGGAAGAAGAGCCTTTGGGAATTGGAAATATTGTTCCCACTAGGTCCCTAGCATTATTTCTATTGGATAAAATGGTGACCTTGATAGAACCCCTGCTCTCCAGGAGCTTCTAATCTCATTGGAAAGATGGGCTACATATAAGTGGTGCTAAGTATTCCGTATGAGGTTATGAAGAATGGAGATGAAAAGTGTGAAACTGGGTTGGAAAAGTCCAAAGCAAAGTTGTCATCAGTACCTGGATCTCTAAATAAAGTACATCTATAATAATAAGAGCATAATATGCTAATGAGACCGAATGTCCTTCCGGGAAGTCCTTCCGTCCTTCTAGACAAGCAGGGACTGTGAGGGAAGCCCAGGTCCCGGGTGCTAGAGGGAAATCGGTGCCGACAGCCTTTGGAAGAAGGCCTATTCTTGCATGAATTTTAAGCATTGGGCCTCTAGCCAACTATAAGAATCTCTTCTAGTTATTCCTAAAAAAATCGCATTTGAAGGATGTTGGCTAGAGGTGGTCTCATCCTGCCAGCTGAGAGAAGGCTAGAGGCTTTATCCTATGCTACAGTGCAGGCTTGGACAAGTTCCCAGCACGCTCTAGGAATATATGAGAAAAGAGCAGGACCGTGTGAGTCATGAGAGGAAACATGAAGACCACAGCCAGGGTAGAACTTCCTCTGAAGCCCAAATAGGGCAATTTCAAGAGTCACCTTTCTTCAGCATTAGTCTTGGGGTTAAAGCACAGCGAAGGCTCCTTGGCCTGGACTCATGCAGCTCCCACAGCCCCTGGGGGATGACATCCAACATGTTCCTTGAGAAAGTCATCTTGGCTGCCTCCTCCTCTGGCCCCATGCCCCACATTTCCTGCGCAGAAGAGCAGTGCCACAAATATCTGCTAATTTCCTTGTTACAGTGGAGAGCTTGTCGAAAAGATAAATCTGAAATGAAGCCATAAATGTAGAAGGAGGGTCACGAGCTTCTTGCCTTTCCCAGATGCTGGCTCGGGCCAGGCTGGCAACCTCAGAGTCATCTGCGAGAGCTGGAAACAATAACCAGGCCCCACAGTGGGAGGTTCTGATACAGCGGGCCTGAAGGGAGGCCCCAGGGTCTGCATGTTAATAAACAGTGAATTGTACTTTTATACACAACTGGAACCAACAGTTTAGAAAATGTTTTCCCTATTTTTTTTTTATCAATGTCAAAAAAAACTTTAATATTCGTAGTACTTAAACCCATGATTCCATAAATCCACTTCTTGTCCAAAATTCTATTGAAATGATAAAAAACAAAATCAAAGATTATGAACAATGATATGTATAGTATTTCTATGTATACTGATCTATACACATCCAATATGCAAGAAAGGATAACTACATTATAGCAGGTTCATAAGATAAAATATCCTACCTAATAAAAGAGTAATATGTGAATTAACCATCACTCTGCTTCACAAGCCACACCCACCAGCCAATTAGAGTGAGTATGCAAATAAACCCAACCAAGATGGCTACAGTCACAGAGAGCAGGAGGGAGACATTTCCCTGGCAATGGAGGAAGCCAAGCTTTCTGCCTACCCTTGCCAGCCTAAGTTTCCACTCAAGGCTATAAAGTTTCAATTGTAGAAGGTAAATATACCCAGATACCAAGGCCTCCGCTTGGGTGGCTGGAGGGCATGGCTGGCCTGCAAACCACCACAGGCCCCTTGCTCAGGCCTCCCCACGTCCCAAGGGAATCTCTACTCTGATTCTGGACACCCTTCAGGGCAAATCAGCTGGGCTCCACCGGTCCACCAGGCCTTTATCCTATCTAATAAAAGAGTAATATGCAGATTGATCATCATTCCAACACACAATATGGCTGCCCCCATATGGTCAAAGATCCTGCCCCTATGTGGACACAAGATTGCCACCATCAGCCGAAACTGGTTTGGCTCAGTGGATAGAGTGTCGGCCTGTGGACTGAAAGGTCCCGGGTTTGATTCCAGTCAAGGGCATGTACATTGGTTGCGGGCATCCCCAGTGGGGAGTGTTCAGGAGGCAGCTGATCGATGATTCTCTCTCATCGATGTTTCTAACTCTCTATCCCTCTCTCTTCCTCTCTATAAAAAAATCAATTATATATATATATATATATATATATATATATATATATATATATTTAAAAAGATTGCCACCATCAGATGGCCAGCAGGGGAGGGCAGTTGGGAGGCACCAGGCCTGCAAGGGAGGGCAGTTGAAGGTGATCAACCCTGCAGGGGAGGGCAGTTAGGGGTGACCAGCCTGGCAGAGGGAAGTTGGGGGCAAACGGGCTGGCAGGGGAGCAGTTAGACATCAATCAAGCTGGCATGGGAGTGGTTAGGGAGTAATCAGGCTTGCAGCCAGAAGCGGTTAGGCCCACAGGGATTGGGCCTAATCGGGTTGTTGGACATCCCTCAAGGGGTCTCAGATTTAAGAGAGTGCAGGCTGGGCTGAGGGACAACCCCCGCCCCCGCCCCACCCCTGTGCATGAAATTTGAGCACTGGGTCTCTAGTTTGGCAACCAATGAAAAACAATGGTTTGGAGAATCTTTGATAACACGATAAAATTTTCATGATATATTAACATAGAATTAACATTTTAGATATAAAACTTTGAGTCATAAGATTTCAACATTATAAATATTACCTAATATCTGCATTTTTAAAGTGACTCTGATCCCCAGCTACATTTGGGAACAACTTCCCTGTGGTAAGCCCCCTCCACGATGGCCCCAGTGATGACCTCCTGCATCACTCCCTCGGGTAACCTCCTCCCACACTGTACACAACTGTTTTGTGTGACTAACGGAATACAGCAGAAATGAAGGGGTAGCACTTCCGAGATTAGCTTAGGCAATACTGTGGCTTCTAAGTTTTGCTCCCTCTCTCTTTTAAATCACTCACTCTGGGGAGAGACATGTCTTAAGGAAACGTAGGCAGCCTGCGGAGAGGACCAGAGGGCCCCTGCTGACAGCCAGAAAGAAACTAAAGCCTGCCAACACCACATGAGTCAGCTGGGGAGAGGATCTCCAGCCCCAGCAGCCTGACTACAACCTCATCAGAGACTTCTGAGCAGAATCAACCAGCTAAGCCACTCCTGGATTCCTGACCTGTCGATCGATGTGAGATAATAAACGTTTGTTGTGTGAAGCTGCAAAATCAGGGAGGTAACTTGTTACATAGCAACGGATAGCTAATATGTGTCCCTAGTCCAAAGGGCAAGCTCTGAACACAGCACAGAAGGCCGTTCATGCCCACCGTTCTAGTTGCATTTCTCATGACCCCCAGATTCACATTTTTCTTGAGCAGTACTGGCCTGCTTACCCCAGTTCACACCTCCGTGCCTCTGTGCCTTTGCCCAAGCCATTCCCCACTGACGCCCTTTCCCCACTGACGGCATCCCCTTCTCCAGAAATTCTCTCTCAATGGCCCCCACACCAAATTCTGTTGGCTTGGTCCCCCTCCTTAGTGCCCACACGCTTCTTGAAATCAGTAAGTGGAAAGTGAGTTACATGTAGAAAAGAAAACATCTGCCCTGCCAGTGTGGCTCACTGGTTGAGTGTCGACCCAGGGCACATGCCTGGGTTGCAGGCTCGATCCCCAGTGTGGGGTGTGCAGGAGGCAGCTGGTCAATGATTCTCTCTCATCACTGATGTTTCTATTTCTCTCTCCCTCTCTCCTCCTCCCTCTGAAAACAATAGAAACATATTAAAAGGAGAAAGAGAAGAAAACGTCCCTATGAAGGCGTCATCAGGAGCACGACTTGCCTCTACGTGGTTGATCAACGAATTGTCGAACTTGAAGCCAGGAATCCTCTTCTCACTGCACACCACCCCCACGTCTTCCGTGTGCTTGCAGTCGGTGACACCCCAGCCATTGGAGGAGCAGGCTGCGAGGGAGGCCTCTTTGCCCGTGCAGTAGACATTATCCAACCAGATGGGCCCTGGAGGAGGCAGAGAAGAGGAAAACCAAGCACTATGTCAAAGTAGGTTTGAATTTGGGGGTGGAGGATGGGGGGAGGGCACCAAAGTTGTACACAGGAAGAGAATTTTTCTCTAATCCTGGTAGCGGTGTGGGGTCATTAATTGATTTTTAGCATGTTGAGATATTGCATATAGTTCTAGACCCGTGGTCTGCAAACTGCGGCTTGCGAGTCACACGCGGCTCTTTGGCCCCTTGAGTGTGGCTCTCCACAAACTACCACGGCCTGGGCGAGTCTATTTTGAAAAAGTGGCGTTAGAAGAAGTTTAAGTTTAAAAAATTTGGTTCTCAGAAGAAATTTTAACCGTTGTACTGTTGATATTTGGCTCTGTTAACTAATGAGTTTGCTGACCACTGTTCTAGACCATCTGTATTCCCTTGCTAGAGGGATATGGTAGGTTGAACACGATCAGGGTAGAAATCAGCGTTGAGTCCGGATGTCTTATGCTGTAGGGGAAAGAGCGGGGACTTTGGATACTAAGCTATATATAAATTCTGGCTCCGCCTCGGTTAAAGCCTTTTCCTCTTCAGTAAAGTGGGGATAATAAAGACACTTGAATCACAGAAGTGTGGGCAGGAGAGATGGTAATGGCACATGTCTAGTTTATTGTTGGCACATAGTTACTAAAAAATGATAGTGATGATGATGATGATGTTAGTTATACTGACTGTGATGCAAGCCAGACTCACCTTCACCTGCAGCAGAGGCTGGTCCGCGACCCCTCAGCCGTCCTGCACCGGAGGCTTTGAAGGCATTTCCCCGTGTCACCTCCCCTGACTTCCCATACTTCAGGAAAGAGGATGAGGTGACCTTGTTAGTCACACTTCACAGATGCGGAGTTCTGCCTCAGAGGGCAACTCACTCTGAAGGCTACCCCTGAGCCTGGTGCCCTGGTCCGTTCAGTGTTCTTCTCACTGCCTGAAACTTCCTTACTTTTCAGAAGTCAGGTGACGAAGACGTGGAGAAACTGGAACCCTTGTGTGTTGTTGGTGGGATCGTAAAATGGTGCCCCACCATGAAAAAGAGCATGGTAGCCGAAACCGGTTTGGCTCAGTGGATAGAGCGTCAGTCTGCGGACTGAAGGGTTCGATTCCGGTCAAGGGCATGTACATTGGTTGCAGGCTCATCCCCGGTGGGGGGTGTGCAAGAGGCGGCTGGTTGATGTTTCTCTCTCATCGACGTTTCTAGCTCTCTATCTCTCCCTTCCTCTCTGTGAAATATCAATAAAATATATTTTTTAAAGAAAAAAAAGAAGAAAAAGAGCATGGTAGTCTCTCAATAAATTAAAAACAGAATTGCCATATGATCCAGCAAGTCCCCGAAGAATGGAAAGCAGGGCTTCAAAGAGCTATTAGCACACCCATGTGTCTTACAGCATTATTCACAATAGCCAAGAAGTGGTATATCCATACAGTGGAATAATTAGTCAGCCTTAGAAAGGAAGGAAATCTAACAATAATAATAATAATAATAATAATGGGAGGAAATTCTAGCACATGCACCAATATGGGTGAAATAGGCTAGACACAAAAAGGCAAATCAGCATTGTTTCCACTGACATAGGTACCTCGTGTAGTTGCAATTCATAGACAAACGTAGGACGTTGGGTGCGGGGCTGGAGGAGACGCGATGGGGAGTGGTTGTTCAATGGGGACAGAGTTTCCGTTTCCCAAGATAAAGTGTCCTGGAGGGAGATGGTCACCCACCACGTGAATGTACTTAACACTACCCAACTGTACACTGGAAACCAGTCAAGATGGCATGTCTGTTCTTTTTGTGTGTGTGTGTGTTTAATATTTTTATTGATTTCAGAGAGAAAGGGAGAGGGAGAGAGAGAGATTGAAACATCAATGATGAGAATCACTGATCGGCTGTCTTCTACATGCCCCGCATTGAACCCAAATCCGGGCATATGCCTTAATCAAATCGACCCCAGGACCCTTCAGTGTGCAGAATGATGCTCTATCCACTGACCCAAACTGGCTAGGGCAAGATGGCATGTTTTTAATGTTATGTGCATTTTATCATAATTAAAATAAAATAAAATTTTAAAGGACTAATTTTAAAGGTTTTTCAAATAGTGATTTTTATAAGTGCCACTACCACATGAAAGGAAACAAAATCAGGTAAGCCTGTCGTGCTTCTTAATGCTCCATGTAGAGCCCTATAGTATAATGAGGTGAGATAACAGGGTTCCCCATTCTCTCTGAGGCTTGGGTACTTCATGACTCGGTCACCACTTCACCAAGCCTGTTCCCCATTTCCAAAGTGAAAACAATGACACCCAACAAACAGGTTGCCATGGATATTCAATGAGATAATCTTGTTCCTGGTACATTTTCAACCTCCCTTTCCCCTTCTTTCTCCCAGTAAGTCAGAAAAAACAACGAATACTGCTGTTTCCATGATGCCAGGAAGAAGCAGATAAAAACACTCCCATTGTAGAGATGAGAAAACCAAGGAGACCCTGAGGCTCTGAAGGTCAGGGAGGACGCAGGGCCAGTCTCCGGACACCGGGGCCCTGACGAAACGTGTCCACTGTGACAGAGGGCTGGTCAGGCCCCAACAGGAGCGCTCTGGCCGCATTGAGGGGAACAAAGAGCTATTGAAAACATCTGGGCTGAGGTTTTCCAACTGGTTTCTCAATTTGGCCCGGTTTCCAAGCCATCAAACTCCACTGAAACATATGCTCCCTAACCGATTGCTGTTTCAACAACAAACCAATGTTTGCCTTGCTAAGTAGCAGCAAGGAAAAGACCCTCCACGGCTGACGCGGCCTCTTCCCGGGAACATTCTGTAGCAAAGCTGCTGAAGGGCAGAGAGAGTGCTGGAAAGGAGCAGCGCCCTTTTCCCATCTGCAGTGAGAGGAACCACCCTCCTCAGGGGACGGGGAGCCAGATAGCACAGGGCTGAAGGCAGCAGCGTGAAAAGCTAAAATATTTACACCAGGTCTGCTTAACTTCTCATAAGGAATGTTTGCAATTAGCCCCTGGAGTGTTCATGGGAACTAACTTAATCTCAAAGAACTAACTTTCTCTTCCTTCCTTCCTTCCTTCCTTCCTTCCTTCCTTCCTTCCTTTCTTTCTTTCTTTCTTTTTTTCTTCCTTTCTTTCTCTTTTTTTCTTCATGGGGACTAACTTAACCTCAAAGAACTAACTTTCCCTCCCTCCCTCCCTCCCTCCCTCCCTCCCTCCCTCTCTCCTTCCCTCCCTCCCTCCTTCCCTCCCTCCCTCCCCACTCTCTCTCTTTCTTTCAATGTTTTATTGATTACAAAGAGAGGAAGGGAGAGGAGAGATAGAAACATCTATGATGAGAGAGAACCATTGATTGGCTGCCTCCCGCATGCCCCACACTGGGGACTGAGCCTACCACCTGGGCATGTGTCCTGACCAGGAATCGAACCGTGACCTCCTGATTCATGGGTTGCTGCTCAACCACTGAGCCACACTGGCAGGGCAGAACTGCTTTCTTAAGAAGCTTCAATTCACCCCCAAACATTCTACCCTTTGCACATTCTTACCCGTCATTTCTTAGATGGTAGAAATACAGACTTCTACACAGCCCAAGTCAGCATCACCAAGCATGAATTCTCATTGAGTTCATTACAGTTTTCCCCGTTTACTTAATGCCCATCAACTAGACTGTCCTGATCTCAAAGTGGCCAGCTCTGGCTCTGCCCACTGAAGGCAGATGCTAGGCTCAGTGCAACAGGTGCCATCTACCAGCTTCTAGGAAGGTGGCATTTGGATCACATGGGGGGTCAAACCTTGGACACAAAATGCCAGTCAATCAGAAGTAAAACTTCATTTCTCCCTTTCCACTCATGTACCCTGAAAAATGCTTCTGGCCCTGGCCGGTTTGGCTCAGTGGATAGAGCATCGGCCTGTGGACTAGAGGGTCCCAGTTTAGATTCCAGTCAAGAGCATGTACCTTAGTTACGAGCACATCCCCAGTAGGAGGTGTGCAGGAGGCAGCTCATCGATGTTTCTAACTCTCTATCCCTCTCCCTTCTCTCTTTAAAAAATCAATTAAAAATATATTTAAATATTTTTTAAAAAGAAATACTTCTGACACACGGAGAAGAGATATACAAACAAATCCACAGACCATTTGGAAGAGGAAGACCAGAAATGGATTTCTACTTGAGCACCGGAGTTGCCAGGGAAATGCAAATTGTTCAAGTAAGAGTCTTTGGGGCCTCACGTGGTCACCTGCGGGCCTTGTCACTGCTCTGCACTGGGAATCAGGTCCCATCTCCGACCGAAAGACAGGCAGAGGAAAGCAACCGCCTCCGGCTGAGGCGAGCAGTGGGCAGCTGTCCCTCTAGAACCTTCTAACAGGGCTGGAGATTTCCCTGAGCTTGGAGACACTTTGGGAGAAAACACTGTGGACAGGCCAGTCCCCAGGAGCTGGGGGGACTCCTTGACTTCCTTACTTCACTGTGACCTTGAGGGAAGTAGGTGACAGTGAGCCCTCCTGGAGGGTCGCCTCGGAGGGGCGCAGCTGCGCATTTCAGCTCTTCCACAGAGCCGATTCTGGGGTTTAGCCTAGGCGCAGTGGTCGGCAAACTCATTAGTCAACAGAGCCAAATATCAACAGTACAACGATTGAAATTTCTTTTGAGAGCCAAATTTTTAAAACTTAAACTTCTTCTAATGCCACTTCTTCAAAATAGACTCGCCCAGGACGAGGTATTTTGTGGAACAGCCACACTCATAGGGCCAAAGAGCCGCATGTGGCTTGTGAGCCGCAGTTTGCTGACCATGGGCCTAGGGGAACACCCCCCAGGCTGGTCACAGTCTCTGGTCACTATGCCACGTACTTTTAGTCAACTGTTCTTAATAATCTCCCAAATCGACATGAATCAAGCGGCTAATATTGACTGAGTTCCTGCTCATGTCTCCCATGAGCCCTGACCAGTTTAATTCAGTGGATAGAGCGTCAGCCTGTGGACTGAAGGGTACCAGATTCAGTTCTGGTCAAGGGCATGTACCTTGAAGGGAGTGTGTAGGAGGCAGTTGAATCAATGTTTCTCTCTCGATGATGTTCCTAATTTTCTAACCCTCTCTCTCCCTTCCTCTCTGTAAAAAAAAAAAAAAAAAAAAAAAAAAAAAATCAATAAAAAATATATTTTAAAAAATAAAAATAAAAGGTCGCCCATGATATAAATCAATTGATCACTTTCTGTGGATAACATGAGGATAGTTAAATTATTATCGCATCTGTTTCTCTCTTCCTCTCTTGGATACTTCTTTCCTACGTCTTGATGGTTTTAACATCCACACAGATTACCTTTCCAGTACTTTTGGACTCACTGTCACTCAACCTCCTCTAGCCAGTGACTTTCCTCCACCCTATGTCAGCTACTACCCATGGCCATAGACTTGTCATTACCAAAAACCATACACCACCCCCCCCACCCGTGCATCTCCATTTGTTTCCTTGTGCCCATGTCCCTATCCCATCTCTCTAGCAGGCTTTTCTAGCATTGCAATCTCTGCAGAGACCCACAGTCCGCTGATCCCAGCTTGCGACTGTCCATCACTCCTCCACGCAGCACCTTCTGAGGACCATGATTTGAATTCCTCTACTCCCCTGAACTTTTCTCCCATCATCAAACCTGAATGACACCATCAGAACCAGGTCACCACCTCTCCAGCCACCCCTTGCCCACTCCTGGGCAGGTGAAAGTGGAGAGGGGACCACACCCATTTTGTCTGATGACAGGTAAATTTTAAGTTTGGGTAGAAATAAAATAAAGTTATCACTGTAAAAAAAAAACCCAAAAAAAAAAAAACAATCCCACAGTCATTGGAAAGTACTTGTTATAAATATTTAGACTTGGCTTGGCCAGTGTGGCTCAGTAGTTGAGCATTGACCCATATACCAAGAGGTCACTTGTTCGATTCCCAGTCAAGGCACATGCTCAGGTTGCAGGCTTAATCCCCAGTAGAGGGCATGCAGGGGGCAGCGGATGGATATTGTTATTCTTATCAACGTTTCTATTTTTTTCTCTCTCTCTCCTTTCCTCTATTTCTAAAATCAATTTAAAAATATTGAAAATAATAAAATAAAATATTTAGGCTTAGACAGCTTGGAATAGAAAATAAAGTTGATCCTTTCCCCGGATCACTCAACTAGCAGAATAAACAGAGATGTGTGAGTATGGAGAAGTGCCTGGAGTTTTGTGAAGACAGAAAATGTGTTTAAGAGCCCAGCACTTGCTACCTCCTCTTTGCTGCTTTTACTCTGGTCCCTGCCTAGGAACCCAGAGTCAGCGTCAGAGAACATGTCATTCCAAGTGCGGTTACTCCAACAGGATATGTTCAATTGCACAGAAGTGAGGCATGCATGACATGGAGTTTCCTTTCTCCGATAACTTCTAGAATAACAGAAAACCAGGGTTGCCAGGGACCATAACAATGATCTAATTCAATGAACCCCAAACCTGGCTATGTAGACAGTTACTTGGGAGGTTTCCAAAAGCCACAGGGTCCTAGACTCCAGCCCAGACCCTAACCTAGAATACCACGGGTTAGTCCCCGAAGGGATGCTTATGCTGTCAGCTGGCATTACTCCACTAGTCCTGGATGAGAGATTCTGGGCACCACTGCTTTTGTCCAGGCAGCCAAGTTGCTTTACCAAATCAGGATGACAACTCTCTGCTTCTGGATTATTATTTTTTAAATAATGCTCTCCATCTGAACTTGCTTTCCAACTTAGGCTCATAAACTGTGAAAGTTTCTAAAGTTCTATCCTATATAATAAAAGCCCAATATGCTAAGTGTCCAGTCATCCATTCAACCAATCAAAGCATAATATGCTAATGATATGCTACAGCTGATCAACCACTTGCTATGACATGCACTGATCACCAGGTGGCAGACACTCTAAGCAGTAGTTAGCTTGCTGCTGGGGTCCAGCCAATCAGGGTTGAGGGAGACAGGCAGGACATGCCCTGGAGCCTTCTTGCAGTCCCTCCTGGGCTGGCGAACCTCCTGAATCCCTCCCCAGCCTTGATTGTACACCGGTGGGGTTCCTCAGCCTGGCCTGTGCCCTCTTGAAATCCAGGCTGAGGAGGACCCTCCCCCCGAGTACACGAATTTTGTGCACCAGGCCTCTAGTATAATATATATCATACATATATTGATTTCAGAGAGGAAGAGAAAGGGAGAGAGAGAATCACTGGTCAGCTACTTCCTGCATGCTCCCCAATGGGGATCAAGCCTGCAACCTAGGCATGTGCCCTTGACCAGAATCAAACCCAGGTGCCTTCAGTTTGCAGGCCAACACTCTGTCCACTGAGCCAAACCATTTAGGGCTCAAAAGTTCTTGAGAGCCCAACTTCCAGAGTGGGAAACTGAGGGCAAAGAAGAACAACATCTTGTGCTTAAGGACAGAGTTAGCTAGGTCAGCAGCAGGCCTATGCTCAGGTTCTAGGCTTCAACACCTGCCTTTCCTCAAAGCTCTTCCCCCTCTCCATTATCCTAACCTATAAAGAGGGAATATGCTAACTGACCCTCACGCCATTACAAATATGGTGGTGCCCATAGCCAATAAGGAGAGAATGTGCTAATTGACTGCTTTGCCCTCAAAGATGGTGGTGCCCACAGCCAATAAGGAGGGAATATGCTGATTGACTGCCCCACTCTCAAAGATGGCAGCTCCCACAGTCAATAAGGAGGAAATATGCTAATTGACTGCCATGCCCTCAAAGATGGCAGCACCCACAACCACAAGATGGCGGCACCCTTAGCCTCGGCTCTACACTCCTGCCTCTGGAATCCTCCAGTCCCCTCAGCCTCCCAGCCACCCAGAGCCGGCCTGAGGAGCAGGCAAGCCTTGGATGGTGACTGCCAAGCAGCCCAGGGCTGCCCAAGGCTCAGGTAACCAGGGCTAGCGAAGGCTTGCACTGCTGGCAGTGGCAGCAGCAAAGGCGACCATCGGGCTCCGGGACTCTGAGAGGGGGCAGGTCGGGCTGAGGGACCCCCCCCTCCAGTGAATAAATTCTCATGCACTGGGCTTCCAATATATGTAAATCCATCTCAACTTTGGTGATTAACCCAAAGCAACTATGTTCCTGCTATGGCAAAGCTCAAAATAGCACCTGAGTGTTGAACTAGGGACAGGAGGGTGTGGAGAGTCAGAATGTGGCCTCTGGGCAGCCTTTGTGAGAAAAAGCAGAAGGAAGTCCTTGGACGGGCTGTGGGGGGAAAGGCACCAGCTCTGCCAGCCGATGCAGCCCCAGCCAGGCCACATGTGGGGGAGAGGAGCACAGACTGACTTCAGCCCCTGCCTCAGGCACCAACCAGTTTGGTTCACCGAGGACACCCGACTTTGTGCACTAAAACCAGGAAATCTGGCAACGCAGGCCTGTTGGGTCACAGTAGAGTTCCCCAGCACCTCTCCCCTCCCACGTTCTTGCACAAACGCAGAAGGCTGCCCAGATGGAATTGTCAGGAATTCAGACTTGACAGCAACGGCGGATTCCTTTCCCAGGCCAACCGCACGCAGCCCATCCCGGGGTTTCCGGGGGACGGCGCTCGTTCCAGAGCACAGAGTGTTTACCTTCCCCTTTGCCGTAAGAGGAGCTGGCCGTCCAGGACTTGGCCTCCACGTAGCCCAGCTCCCGGCAGACGACGTGGGCAGCGTGGATGGAGAAGTCATCATCGCACACGGTGCCCCACTGGCCCTGGTAGTACACCTCTACCCGGCCCTCGCTGTGCTTCCTCTTCTGCCCCGCCAGGCGCAGCTGGATCTTGGGCACGTCGGAGGGCACCTGAGGCCGGTGGTACTCGGGAGCGGGCTGCTGGAAGTACTCCGGGTAGTGCGGCCAGCTCTCGTACTGCGCCAGGCCCAGCCAGGGGAGGAGGGACAGCACAGCCAGGCAGCTGCAGGGGCCTCCGGGCCTCGCCATGCCTACCCTCCGGCTGGACAGCCTCTCGGCGCGGGGAGGGCAGCGGGTGCTTCGGGCTACAGGCAGGAGCCTCCTGGAAGAGAGGAGAGACGCAGATTACAGAAATCTCCGGAGTCTCCAGGGACTCCCTACTCCTTCGCTTTGTAGTGAAAGCCCTTCACACTCCAGCCCCCAACCCCCTCTCTTCTCCCACCTTTCATCTCAGCCGGCAAGGTCTGTGCATGCCCTCCCCTTCTGCCCACCCACCTTCCCCTGTCTCTGAATTGCACCCCCCCCCCCCCCCCCCCCCCCCCGCCCCACAAGGTTCCTGGCAGAAAATGAAGCACACGGAGACTTAATTTGAGGCCAGTGTTTTAAAAGACTATTTACAGAGCCAGGAGTGGAGATAACGGTAATACCCGGGCTGGCCATCGAGAGGCGCTGTTGGCACCCAGGCTGGAAGCGCAGGGAGGGCGTGGTTACCAGGGCTGGCGATAGTGGCTATGCTCAGAGGGCCCCCTGTTCGGAGCTGGGCCTTAGTGAAGGGTCTCAGAGCCAACCCACAGCAACAGAGGCAGGGGCAAGAAATACCTGGCCTTACTTTCCTCCTCCTCCTTCTCTCTCCCTTCCCTGTGCCTCCCATTGGGCAAACCCAAGCCCATCGGTGGAGTCTGCATGGGTTGGCCTCCTGGGCACAGGGGATGGTGGGGGGAGAGCAGGTGGGAAGGGCTAGCAGAGGGTCTCCAGCACTCTCTCTCTCTTTCCCCCACCTCTTACACCTGCTCAATCTCCAGGGCCCAGCTCAAATCTCTCCTTGGGCAACATCCCACTTCCAAGACAGGCTTATTATCTAGACATTCTTCTCATCCTTCCCAGACGTCCCCAAGTAGGTCACAAACTTCATATATATATATATATATATATTTTTTTTTTTTAAATAGATTTTTTTACAGAGAGGAAGGAAAAGGGATAGAGAGTTAGAAACATTGATGAGAGAGAAACATCGATCAGCTGCCTCCTGCACACCCCACTCTGGGGATGTGCCGGCAACCAAGGTACATGCCCCTGACCGGAATCGAACCTGGGACCCTTCAGTCCACGGGCCGACACCCTATCTACTGAGCCACACAGGTTAGGGCATGGTCAAAAACTTCTTAAGGGCAGGACTTCTCTGGCTCCTCCAGAGTGAATAGCATAGGTTCGTGGACCTGTTTCTTGAATGACAGGGAGATTTGTTCCAGGGCCCAAGCCGCTGGGGAAATGCTACCCTGACTTGCAGGGACTCTCATGTAAGGTCCGCCCTCCCTCTGCACCTTAGCTGACCTGGATGGAAGCAGCCTCTTCCGGGTGCTGAGAATCTCACCGGGAGGCCCCGAGTCTGTCTCTACTTGCTCCTGGGTGGCTGTTCCGCTGCGCACACAGCTGACCCCCTGGGCTCTGCCCTCAGACACCAGCACACGCCCACCGTGCCTCTGGTGGCAGCATGTCTTGTACTCTGGGCCACGAGACCGCCGAGGCCACGGAGTGAGAAGGTCAGTGTCAGAGACCCTTGAACAGCTGGACACAGGGCCTGTCCTTGGCTGAACTGTGGCTTCTGCAAGCAGCAGCCTCAAGAGTGCAGCCTTCCTGCCCTGGTGACAGCTCACAGACTCTGTCCCCAAGGGGTGCAGGCGCTGAGAGCAGCCTGCTCTTTGCACAGAGGAGAGGCATAACGTTCTTCGTGGCAAACAGGAAAGAGGCTGAGTGGCCTGCATCGGGGGAAGGAGGGCAGGACAGCAGCGTGGGGAAGAGCGGATTCTGGAGCCAGATAATCTGAGTTGGAATCCTCATTCGGACCCTTACTAGTTCCACGACCTTTGGACAAAACACTTCACTTCTCTGTGCTTAGTTTCCTGTATGTGAAGTGGGGTCGATGATTATATCAAGCTCATAGCATTGTTTTGAAGATTGAATGAATGACATCTGATAAACACTAGTGGAGCATCTAATAAAAATTTAAAATTCTCAAGATCATGGTCCCCATACCCAGACAGAGCCTGCCTCCAAGAGTTCCAGGGTAAGGTCATATAACAAGATCATGTGCCTTGGCCCTTTCATAATTCAGAGAGAGGGAAAACTATCTTAAAGGGACTGCAGGTGTGTCTCGTGGAAAAGGAAACACACTCGGCATATGGGGCCCCCCAAAGCACAGCCAGGCCCAGGAGGTGGAAACTAAAGGGTGACACAGTACACTGCATTTTAACCAGGCACAGAGGGTAGGCTGATCCTACTCCTCATGGCTCACCACCATCAATGAAGGACCAGGTAACTGCCCGGAGCTGCCAGGAGGGATGATGTCACTGGCGAGAGGCAGTTTCACAACTGTGGGGATGGCACTTCAGGGACCCTCCCCATGGCAGGTGCTGGTGCGGAGATGACAGCGCTCAGGGGACAGTGAGGCCTGAGGACTGTGGAAGGCTCAGGGTCACTGAACACCCAGCCATCCTTCTCCCATGACTCACAAACAAGGCCAGAGGGTGGTAGGTCCTGTGATAGCCCCTCAGACCAAAGCTTGGCCCTGAAGGAAAGCATCCTCGCCTCGCCTGTCCTGGCCACTCTCCGTGCCCATCAGAGCGCGTTTTGCATGCAGGCGCTCATCTACCCTCACTAGAGGCTGAGGCGTGAGTGGAGGAGGCAGAGATGATGGCTCTTATTTTACAAAAGAGAAAATTCGGAAGCAGAGAAGGCTAAGGGCTTCACCAGAGTTGCACCATGACTGCAGGCAGAGCCAGAACTGGTCACTCCCAAGCTACCAAAACGTCAACAATTCACCATCGTATATAAAAAATGTCCAAACTCCACCCCGGCTGCTGTTGCCCAGGGGTTATAGCATCAGCCCCACACACTGAAGGCTCTCAGGTTCCATTCCCAGTCAAGAGCACGTACCTGGGTTGTAGGTTTGATCCCCAGCCCCAGTTAGGACATAAGAGGGAGGCAAGCAATCAATGTGTCTCACTTCTCTCTCTCTCTCTCTCTCTCTCTCTCTCTCTCTCTCTCTCACACACACACACACACACACACACACACACACACATCTCCCTTCCTCCCTTTCTCCCTTCGACTCGCTCTTTAAAAAAATTATGGGGAAAAAAAATCTTTGCCAAAACCGGTTTGGCTCAGTGGATAGAGTGTCGGGCTGTGGACTGAAAGGTCCTGGGTTCGATTCCGGTCAAGGGCATGTACCTTGGTTGCAGGCACATCCCCTGTGGGGGGTGTGCAAGAGGCAGCTGGTCGATGTTTCTCTCTCATCGACGTTTCTAGCTCTCTATCTCTCTCCCTTCCTCTCTGTAAAATATCAATAAAAATATATTTTAAAAAATTTTTAAAAATATCCTTGGGTGAAGATTAACAAAAATAAAAAAATAATAAAAAATTGACTCTACAATATCCAAATTCCTCTTGGAACACAGACACCTTTCAATCTGGCAGGTATCTACATTTCCTCGCTTCAGTTCCAGCCACACGTCTCTCCCTGCCCCTACTCAGCCCTTCCCATGTCACCTATCCCATCAGATCAGCCTGCATTTGGTTTCAGTTGTTCCGCCTCCTAGAGCAATATGCCCCTTTCCCATCCATTCCTCTCCTCCCAATAGCCTAGGTCAGAGGTTGGCAAACTGCGGCTCATGAGCCACATGTGGCTTTTTGGTGCCTTGAGTTTTTAGCAAGGCCAGCTTAATCATAATCCAGTTAATAACAATGTAGCTACCTATATAGTTTAAGTTTTAAAAATTTGGCTCTCAAAAGAAATTTCAATCATTGTACTGCTGATATTTGGCTCTGTTGACTACTGAGTTTGCCGACCACTGGCCTAGGTCATGAGCCCTCCCAATCTTCAAGGAAACCTTTCCAGATTCTAATGAATGTCTTCTCTGGTTCCCTTAGCCATAGCATTTTGCTTGTTACTGTTGCTGTGCCAGGCTCTACCAAACCCAAAGCCCCAACAGCAAAAGCTATCCCTGTGTCATTTGCACACAGCACCTCATGTTTCTGGCTTCAGCAGACCAGCTTGTAATTAGATAGACTACTGGAACTATTGGAACTACTGGAATAGGCAGATGAAGTTTTGAAGATACTGGAACCCTATAGAGGCAGCAAGAGTCAAGAACCTCAAGAGACAGGAAGTGCACTGAGGTGAGAGCCTCGCACTTAAGTCTGCTTTTCCCCTCCAGGTATTAGCCAGTTCCCAAGGCATTGGAGAGGCTGAGAAGCTTGCCTTGGGCAGCCTCCTGAACAAAAACAGGAGTTCAGAGCCTTCCCACAGGAGGCAGGGCTGTGTTAATTAGGCGGGCAGGAGTGGAAGGGGCCCCAGTTAGAGCACAGAGCTGTGTTCTATTGTTAGAAAGCTCTGGCGTCCACATACTTGGAATTCCCCAGGAGAGGAGAGAGAGGGAGTAGGAAAGCACTGTTTGAGGAGATAACAGCCAAGAATTATTTAAAATTGGTGACAGATTATCAGCCCAAGCAGTATAGTTTACATAGAAACCGCGCGTCTGAGCACATCAAAACCGTGCTGCCGAAAATCCAAGGCAGAAAACCTTCAAAGCAGCCACAGTATAAACGGAGCTTTACCTTCAGAGGAGCGACAGAAGGCCAACAGCCGAACTCTTAACGGAAGACAAGGAGAGGAGGAAGGCAATGGCATGACATTTTTAAAAATGATGAAAACCATAGCAGTCAACCTAGAATTCTGGAGCTGCTAGAGAGAATGAAGGTAAAACAAGGACATTGCAGACAAACAAAAATGGGGAGAATTTGTTATCAGAGGATCCGTAAATTGTTAATAGCAAAAAAAAAGTTCTTCAGGCCAAAGGAAAACTGATCCAAGATGTTAGTAAGGAGGAGCAGGAGGAATGAGGTAATAGGAGGTAAATCTAAATGAGGATCAACCTTGTAAAAACAATAAAATGGGGGGGGGGAGGATGAGGAACATATGTAATAATATGAACAATAAAGATTTAGTTTAAAAAAAAACAATAAAATGACTCGTGGGGTTTAAAATATGGGGTGGGCATAAATAGGTGTACAGTTATAATACAAATAAGTAACACGATAATTAATAAATAATAATACAAGAATAAACTGTTTTGCATACCCACGACTGTGAAGCTCATTTTGCCCAGCCTTGTCTATGCATCACTAAAAGCAGAGAAACAACAGCACAAAAGGTAGGAGGGGGTTAAACGAACTGAGTTTCGAGGTTCTTGCATTGTCTGGAAGTGGTAAAAGTACTGTTTTCTATTAGACTTTGCAAAGTCTAACAGCTGCATGTTGTAATCATCATAAGAGTGAAAGCAAAGTAGCAAGAACAGGATAATAAGGGAGGAGGTGATGGAATTATAAAAAAAACCTAGAGGCCCAATGCACGAAATCCGTGCACAGGGGTAGGGATGTGAGGGTGGGGTTCCTCATCCCGACCTGCACCCCCTCGCAATCTGGGACCCATCAGGGAATGTCTAACTGCCAGTTTAGGCCTGACCCCATGATACGGGGCCACTGGCTCCTAACTGCTTGCCTTCCTTCCTGCCTGCCTGATCACCCCTAACTGCCTCTGCCTCGGCCTCTGCCTTGGCCCCTGCTGCCGTGGCTTTATCCGAAAAGATGTCCGGAATGACATTCAGAAGGTCATTTGGCTGTCTGGTCTAATTAGCATCTTATGTTTTTATTATTATAGATTATTATAGATATTGAGTAATCCAAATTAGAGGAAAAAAATAATACAAAATAGTTGTCACAATAAAAAAAATAGTAAGATGGTGGATTTAGACCCAAATATATCAAGAGTGACATCAGATGATTTAATAAAAACAATATTACTTTATATTTTTTCAGAAGACACAGAGGTTTACAGCAAAGGGGTGGAAAAAGATATTCAATGCACACAAACACTGGAATGAAGTCAGATAAAGTCACTTTCAGACAAGAAACATTGCTGTAGACAAAAGGGACAGATTATGATGATGCAAGAGCCAACCTGCCAGGAAGACATAGACCCAATATGAATAAAATAAATATTGACAATTTAACAGGAAAAAAATCGAGGCATCTGTCATCACAGTGGGAGGTTCTACACACCTCTGTCAGTAACTGATGAAGCAGGCAAACAGATCCTTGCTCTGAAGACGTGAAGGACATGATTAACAACTATGACTAACCAACAAGGTTTTATCAACCATATTCAACGACTACAGAAGGCAGATTCGCTTCAATCCACATGCAAAATTAACCTAAATGGACCCTAAATTGGGTCATAAAACAAGATTCACCACATTTAATGAAATTACAGTGGATGTGTTGCCTGACTATAGTAGAATTAAGCTGTAAACCAATAATAATAGCTAGAAAATCTACATATGTTTGCAAATGGGATAAAAAGGAAAATAAAATATGAGGGCATTCATCCACTTAATAAACACCATTATTAGACTCAGGAGGATAAGGAGGCTTAGAGGGGGTCAGCGAGTTGCCTGAGGTGGCATCGATGGTGAGGGACAAGCCAGGATGTGGACGGGAGCAGCAGGCTGACCTGGGCTGTGTCCTTCGCCACTGTGCTCACTGCCCCAGACAGCCTCCCCGCAGGCCAGCCCGTGCCTACAGCCTCCCACGGCCCCCCTCACTCCCGACCACCTATTCTTATCTCAAAAAGAAATGGGAGCGGGGAGTGTTCCTTCGGTTTTTGTGTGTGTGTGTTTTTTTTTTAAATCTTAATCTCTGGATGAGCATATCTATAAACTGCTCCACCCATCATCTTGGAATCTCTAATGGGTGGGAATGGCCAGTGTTCAACTCCTAAATCTTTCTAGAGAAAAGTGCTCCTGAAATGTTTGCTTCTTTTGTAGGGCTTTCTCCGACTCCTTGCTCTGGGGAATTGTAAGTGATTCCACCCAGCTGCTTCTCTCCTCTTTCAAAAATAACTTTTATGAGGTTTTGTTGTTGCTGCTTCTTATTGCCAAAGTTATACGAGCTGGTGATAAAAATGTGGGCCATGCCATAAGTAAAAGAAAGAAAATCATTTGCAGCACCACTGTCAGAGGTAACTGCTAATACCGCTGTGGCGTATACCCCTTACTGCCCTTTTCTGTACATAAATATTTGCTTTTCAAAATTGGAATCATCAAATATCACATGATCTCACTTACATATGTGGAATCTAAGGAAAACATTAATTGATGAACAAGATAGGACCAGTGATCTGGAAGGGTGAAACTGACTAGCAGATCTCAGAGGCAGGGCCAGAAGGAGGGCGGGAAGAGATTAACTGAAGAATTTATAAGCCCATGGACACAGAAAATAGACAGGTGAAGGCCTGGGGTAGGGTGGGAGATGGGTGGAGGCAGGGCAGAGGGGGAAAAAGAGGGGACATCTATAAAACTTTCAACAATAAAATAAAAATGTTAAAAACCTGGAATCATCTACATTGTGCTTTGTAAACTGTGCTTCACATTTCACAGTATATTGCAAACATTACGCCTCATTATCTCTTATTTTATGAAACTTTTATTACACAATTTAAAATATATATATATATATGTTTATTGATTTCAGAGAGGAAGGGAGAGATAGAGATAGAAACATCAATGATGAGAGAGAATCATTGATCAGCTGCCTCCTGCATACCCCCTACTGGGGATCAAGCCTGCAACCCAGGCATATGCCCTTCAGCCTATAGGCCGATGCTCTATTATTCACGGAGTCAAACCAGCTAGGGCCTCAATATTTAATCTTATAATGTAGCAGTGGGAATTGTTAGCCACCCCACCATTCATTTGACATTATTCCTATAGATGCTGACTCTAATAGGTAGCTTGTATCGTCTATATGCCATATTTTTCGGACCATAAGACGCACTTTTTCTTCACCAAATATGCAGTCCCCAGGGACACGGAAGGTCCCGGGGGACCCGCTGCCGCTCTGCAACTCGGACCATAAGACGCAGGCACTACTTCTATTCGGACCATAAGACGCAGGCACTTTTCCTCCCACTATTTGGTGAAGAAAAGGTGCGTCTTATGGTCCAAAAAATACGGTATATAAAAGCCTAAGTGACCATTATAACCAGTTGACCGAAGGACCAGTCGACCAGTCACTATGACACAGACACTCAACGCAGGAGCTGTCTCCCAGTGGTCAGTGTGCTCCTACAGACAACCTCCCTCGGCTGGCCAACCTCCCACGGTCCCTTCCCCAGGCCGGCTGGCCCCGAAGTGCCCTTATCACCAGCCAGGCCAAGGGACCCCATCGCGCATGAATCCTCTAGTGTTTGTATAAGAATCCTAGGAACTAACTTCAGAAGATAAAGACTCCGACCTGCTGTTTATCCCAGTTCTGGGAAATTTGCTGACCTTCAAACAGAACCAGGATGATGAAGGCCAGGATGATGCACAACAGACCTTCTCTTGACCAGTTTCCAGGTCCTCGTGGGAATGACTGTCTGGCCTGCACGTAGAGAACTTTTCAACCCCCTCCCCTTGATCTCTTTGTTCTGACTTGCCTCCCCCTCCTTATAAAAACCTCTGCCTGCCCTGGGATGGGGAGATAGGCTTTGTGACAGGAGTCCCGCTCTGTGTTTGGTTTTTGTGGTGGCAGGCAACAGAACTTGGGTTTCCAGTTACAATAATCTTATCACCATTCTTCTTAATTTTTAATTTTTTCATTGACATGAGAGAGAGAGAGAGAGATCAAATTGTTGTACCACTTATTCATGCGTTCATTGGTTGATTCTTGTATGTGTCCGGAACAGAGATTAAACCCACAACCTTGGAGTATCGGGACAACGCTCTAACCAACTGAGTTACCTGGCCAGGGCTATCATTATTATTATTTTTTACTGCTATAAAGATTGTTGAAATTAATATCTTTGTCTCTAAACTGTCCATCACCTTGGAATAAATTCCTAATAATAAAATTGCTGGATCAAAGGGCTGGTAAAAAGTGAACACTTTTGTGTATGAACTGCCCTTCAGAAAGACTGTGCCAATATTCATGTCAACGGCAGGATGTAGGTTTCCCACATCCTCAAACATTCCAGCTATGACCATGTTTTCACACTTTCTCTCATCTGATAAGCAGAAAAAGGTATCTTATGACTAGCATTTCTTTTTTGTTGCTAGTGAGGTTGAATTTCCCAGCCCCCCCAACCCCCACCCCCAACTTACTGGTCACTTATATTGCTTTTTAAGTAAATTACCTCTTCTTGTTTTTTATTCCTTTTTCTATTAAATGTTCATCTTTCCCTTGCTCTAGCTGGTTTGGCTCAGTGGATAGAGGGTCGGCCTGTGGACTGAAGGGTCCCTGGTTTGATTCTGTCAGGGCACATGCCCAGGTTGCGAGCTCAATCCCCAGTGGGGGGCGGGGGTGCAGGAGGCAGTCGATCAATGATTCTCTCTCATCACTGATGTTTCTATTTCTCTCTCTTCCTCTCCCTTCCTCTCTGAAATCAATAAAACTACATATATTTTTAAAAATTGAATATTTAAGCCAAACCGGTTTGGCTCAGTGGATAGAGCATCGGCCTGCGGACTGAAGGGTCTCAGGTTCGATTCCGGCCAAGGGCATGTACCTTGGTTGCGGGCACATCCCCGGTGGGGAGTGTGCAGGAGGCAGCTGGTCAATGTTTCTAGCTCTCTATCCCTCTCCTTTCCTCTCTGTGAAAAATCAATAAAATATATATTTTTTTAAAAATTGAACATTTAAGAACCGAAACAAGATGGTGGCCTAGGTAGTCTCCTAAGCTGCCGCCTCATCAACAATTTGGAAAAAAACAACAGCTAAAATCGAAAGGGATTACATCAGACCCACAGGAAAGCTGGCAGAATGGGATGGCTACAACTAGAGACAAAGAAAACCACAGCTGCTGCCATGTGGAGTTTAAAACTACGGTGGAACCGGACCCGTCGGAGCCGCCGCTGCCGCCGCCACTGCCACCACACCCGCCGCGAGTGAGGGAAGCCCACCGAGAGCAGAGCTCGCTCCGCCCCGGGCCCAGGGAATGGGCTGCTTCAGAGCCTGGCCTCTGGGTCCACAGCCGTCCCAGCCTGCCCGCCGTGGGAGCGAGGGAACCAACGACGGACCTCAGCCGCACCTTCTGCTTCCGCCTGGATGCCTTGGAGAGCGGTCTCCACACCCGCAGCCATCTCAGCCCGGCCTCCGCCCCTGCAGCCGTCCCAGCCTGCCTGCGGTGAGCAGTGGGTCCTAGGGGACCCATGTGCCCCGGGTGAGCCGTGTGCCCCAGGGGGACCGTGTGCCCCAGGTGAGCTGTGTGCCCCAGGGGACTGTGTGCCCTGGGTGAGCCATGTGCCCCAGGGGGGCCGGGTGTCCTGGGAGGAGGGGGCGGTGTGAACCGGAGGAGGAACGGATTCTATTCTTTTTTTTTTTAAATTTTATTTTATTAAGGTATTTTCTGTGTACATAGTTTACCATTACCCCCCCCCCCACCTCCCATTCATGCCCTCCCTCCCCAGAGTTCTGTGTTCATTGGTTGTACTTATGTTCATGCATACCAGTCCCTCGGTTGTTGTCCTATCTCCCCCCAGGTCTCCTTCCCCTCCCCGCTGTCATTTGGCAGTCTGCTTTTTTTATGGTGACTATCTCAGGACCATATGAATAGAGTCCGCTCCTCCTTTGGTTTTCACCGCCCCTTCCTCCGGGTCCCACTGCTTCCCCTGGGACTCACGGCTCACCCGGGGCACTCGGCCCCCTGGGACACTCGGCTCACCCGGGGCACTCGGCCCCCTGGGACACACGGCTCACCCAGGACACCCTTCCCCTTTGGAGGGTACGGCTTACCCGGGGCACATGGCCCCCTGGGACACTCGGCTCACCCGGGGCACTTGGACCTGTGGGACACTCGGCTCACCCGGGGCACTCGGCCCCATGGGACACTCGGCTCACCCGGGGCACTTGGCCCCCTGGGACACACGGCTCACCCAGGACACCCTTCCCCTTTGGGGGGTACGGCTTACCCGGGGCACTCGGCCCCCTGGGACACTCGGCTCACCCGGGGCACTCGGTCCCCTGGGACACTCGGCTCACCCGGGGCACTCGGCCCCATGGGACACTCGGCTCACCCGGGGCACTCGGCCCCATGGGACACTTGGCTCACCCGGGGCACTCGGTCCCCTGGGACACTCGGCTCACCCGGGGCACTCGGTCCCCTGGGACACTCGGCTCACCCGGGGCACTCGGTCCCCTGGGACACTCGGCTCACCCGGGGCACTCGGCCCCATGGGACACTCGGCTCACCCGGGGCACTCGGCCCCATGGGACACTTGGCTCACCCGGGGCACTCGGCCCCCTGGGACACTCAGCTCACCCGGGGCAGGATTCTATTCTTGTGGTCCTGAGACATTTGGACAGTCTGCAGCCATTAGCTACAGAACGCTCTGTTGTATTTCCCTACAAAAACAAATGAGAGAGAGTGTCCCACTTGAAATTCATATACGGAAAAAAGGAAAAGAGAAGGGAAAAAAAATCTGAGGAACAGAATAAAGTGGTGAATATAATAGAATCAGGGGCAAAGAAGGGGAGTGGACTGATAATTATCAGGAGGATAAGGGGGTGGGGAAGCAGTGAGAGACTGGATTGAAATCGTATAACCAATGGATGAAGTCAATTGGGGGGAGAGGGGTAAGAGCAGAGGGTGGGAAGGGAACTGGGTGGTAGGGAGCTTTGGGGGAGAAAAAGGAGAAACAATTGTAATAATCTGAGTAAAAAGATTTATTTTAAAAAATGAACATTTAAAAAACAAAACAAACAAAAATTTCATCTTTCCCTTAATGCTTCGTCAAAATTCATTTTCATGTGCATCTCTGCAGCCAACAGGAGTGAAAAAAACACCAGGTAGAAACCAACGTCCAAAGCAGAGCTTGGGTAGATGGAGTGCTGGACCACCCCTTCAACGAGGCTTCATTCTACATTAACCCACTGCAGGCCCGGGGCCTTGCCCACTCTCCTGGTGGGCGCCTGCCAGCCAGGATCGGTCAGGCTGTCTCCTGGTGGCTGTTGCGGTTCTGAGCTCAGATACAGCCCCCTCCTCCATCCCAGACCCTCGCTGTAGGGGGTGAGGTGGCCTGTAGGGAACCCGCTCAGGGTGGTCCCACTGCTGCAGCTCAGCTGGTTCCCCTGGGCATTGGCAGCACGGGCCGCCTGCCACCCAGAGGATGCATTTAGACCTGAGCCCTGGCTGGAGGTGCAGAGGAGGCAGGTGGTGCAAGGTCAGGCACAATTGCAGAGGACGGCACTGGGATGGACTCTGCAGTTCATAGGATCTCAGGCCCAGGTGGTCCTGTGGCTGAGGGGGCAGTTGCACACGTGAGCCTGCGGGGCGCAGGCATGACCTACCAGGGTCCCGGGGCGGGAACTGCCCACAGGCTCTGCGCCTGGCTCTTCCCACCAGCCAGCAGCAGCTGTGCTGGAGCCGCACCCAGATGGGCGCCTGCCAACCAGGCTGTTTCCTGGTGGCTGAAGAAGTCCTTTTTCTGTTAAAGTTGCGGGGTGCTGTGGGCCCCTGCCTAGCACAGGTCAGGCACTTGTTAAAAATGGGTTGGACAGACTGATGTTGCCAAAGGGGAGAAGAGGAGGGGGGGAGGGCGGGCAAAAAGGGTGAAGGGATTAAGAAGTACAAATTGGTAGTTATGGTATAGTCATGGGGATGTAAAGTACAGCATAGGGAATATAGAAGATAATACTATATAATAATGAAGTGATATGCAAATTAACTGTCATGTCCTCACAAGATGGCTGCCTCTGACCAGGCCAGCAAGGGGGGCAGTCAGGGGCAACCAGGCAGGCAGGTAGGTGAGCGATTAGGAGCCAGCAGTCCAGATCCCTGGAATTGTAATAACTATATATGGGGCCAGATAGATACTTGAAATAGGGTGAACTCTTGGTAAAGTATATGATTACCCAACCACTGTATACCTGAAACTAATACAAAATAATATTGAATTTAATTGAAAAATGAAATTAAAAATATTTAAAAAGGAGAATGCAAAGGTGTCACACAAAAGTTTTCAATTTCAAATAAATAAAATAAAAAACACACAGAATTACACTATGTCTTGAATCATAAACAAATGTGGTAAATTCATTTTCCTTTGACCCTTCAGAACATTTGATGACATTCGGATTGATGGAGGACACATTTCTCTTCCTCACACCTGCTCTTCCTCTTCGCTCAGAAAGTTGTATTTCTCTAAAGACATCAAAAAGCCTGGTGGAGTCTTTAGCCAGGTGGCTTAGCTGGTTGGAGTGTCATTCCCAACACCGAAAAGTTGTGGGTTCGATTCCTAGTCAGGACACATACCTCGGTTGTGTGTTTGATCCCCTGTTGGGGCACGTATGGGAGGCAACCAATTGGTGTTTCCCTCCTCTTTCTCTAAAATCAATTAAAAAATATCTTCAGGTAAGGATTAAACACACACACACACACACACACACACACACACACACACACCTGGTGGAAACATCTATCTGCTACACAGTTGGGGGAGTTTTTAAACAGGAAGATCTCTTCTCTACCTTCACCTTTGAAAATCTCCAAGGTCATTGGCAACCCAGAAGAGCCTGCACCAGGGAGATTGCACTATCACCACCATGGAAACTCCAGGGCCACCCTCTCTCTGACCGCATCTACCTGGCAGCATCTCTGCAGCTCAGGGCTCACCAGCCCGCTCCAGGCAGCAGAGGACCGTCCACAGGAGGAAGCCCACCTTGGAAAGGATTCTGTGAAAACCTCGCCCACGTGAAATCTAGGAACTATGGAGCAGATGGTTTTAATCACTCACACAGTGTAGCTTGTGGGAGGGTTCAATGCAAGAGGCCCAAGGACCGCAGTCTTTGACTGACACAAATAAGAGCCAGCACATGCCAGGGAGTGCGGCGAGGGCTCAGCAGAAAGTGGAAAATGATCTTCCCCAGTATGTTTTCAGGGGACTCTTGACGGAGCGGTTGAAGACATTCTTACATTCAGTTCAATCCATTGAGGATACAACATTCACACGGTTGATGCTAGTATAAACTTGCTGACAGAGACACTTGGCCCTCAGGGGGTGTCTGGAACAGCTAGGGATAGAATTCCTGCATATCAACGCTACTCAAGGTCCCGAGCATTCCTGACAAATAGCAGCCAGAATCAGCTCCCTGCATGCAGCGACTCATCCAGCCGGCCTGCACATTCTTCTCCGCAAGGAAGGGGCTGGACAGGGGGCCACCTCTCTGCTGCCAGTAAGCGACATGGACCACCAGCTTAGAGTCACACAGAAGTGGGTTCAAATCCCATTTCTTCTACTTATTAGCTCTGTGACCTCAGGCACACTCAGGTTTTTGAAGTCTCAGTATTTTATAAAATGGAAATATGTACTTAAAAGCAAAATTTTTAAGAGAAAACAAGAAACACCTACTTTTTGGTACTGTTTTTTTGTTTGTTTGTTTGTTTGTTTGTTTGTTTGTTTTAAATTGCCCTAGTCAATTTGGCTCAGTTGATAGAGCATTGGCCTATGGGCTTAAGGGTCCTGGGTTCAATTCTAATCAAGGGTATATGTCCAGGATGCGAGTTCAATCCTCAGTAGGGGGCGTGCAGGAGGCAGCCAATCAATGATTCTCTTTAATCATTAATGTTTCTATCTCTCCCTCTCCCTTCCTCTCTGAAAAAGAAAAAAAAAAAAAAAAATATATATATATATATATATATATATATATATTAATCAAAGATTATATTTCTTAAATTCCTGACTCATAGTAGGTGGTCAAAAAATATTGGGTAAGGCCTAGCCAATTTGGCTCAGTGGTTAGGGTGGTCCACCCAAGAACTGAAGGGTCATAGGTTCAATTCTGGTCAAGGGCACATACCTCCTTGGCTGCAGGCTTGATTCCTGACCCCAGTTGTGGTGAATGCAGGAGGGAACCGATCGATGTGTCTGTCTCACATCAATGTTTCTCTCTCCCTGTCTCTCCCCTTCCCTTCCACTCTCTCTAAATGGAAAAAATGCATCCTCAGGTGAGGATTAACAAATACATATGACATTTTGGTTCAAACATTTTGGCTCAAACAGGCACTACTTGCTAGAATTGGGTCAGCAAACAATGCCAAGTGCCAACTACAAGATGCTAAGCTGCATTACGAAACTGGTCATGTTTAAATTTTTTTCTTCTGACTTCCCCAAGTGTTATTCGGAGAACTGGGAACTCCCAAGAATGAGCTTAGGAAGTTCGCTCCTGGATCCATCTCTTTCAACAATGTATTTGAAAACTAGAAATAAACACTTTTTCTCTAAAGAATACACACTATTGGAGAAAGCTTAATTACTTAAATAAAAAGCTGTCTTCACTTGTGCTAATGTAAATGAGGCAGGTGCGGAGTTCAATGGGAGGGTGGCTTGCAGGGAGTCTGCAGTGGCTACAAATAAGACTTTCAAGCCAGCCTGTGCCTCCTGGTCTTGTGAGGAGTGGAGGCTGAGGTATGGCCAGAGCGGGAGAAAGAGGTTCTCGACCTGGACCTTGCTCAAGCTTCTCAGTTGATCCTGAACAGTGTTACTTCAATAGCTTGATAAACATCATTTATTGGAAGACATCTCCTGAGGAACTTCCTAGTACATTATGGAGACAATGATTTCTATGATTCCGAGAGTGGCATTGTACTGATAATGAATGGGTATTTTAAAATTTTCTACTTAACTTTGACCCAACCAGGTTCCAAAAGGAAAAAGAGAAAACATCGTGGGATTTCCAGGGCCCTTTCCTTAGGTTGCTAGCTTGACAGCAGTATCATTCCACTTCAGAAAGAAGGGGAAAGGCCTGCTCCCCCAAACATCGCTGATCCTCAAGATACCCTTGGGGCTACTCCAATGTTTTTCTTCCCTGCTCCTCCAAAGCAGGCCCATTTGAACCACTCCATCATCCACCTGAAGAAGGCATTCTGTGCTGTAGAACTTGCCTGCCTAGCAATATTTTGTGAAAGTCAAGTGGCTATTGACTTCAGCAGCACATTCGTACACAGTATCACAGGCTGTGGCCTCTTTCCGCCGACATCTTACTTCGTGGCCCAATCAAAGAATGCCCGATGTGACCAACAGAGTCCTAGTGAACAACGCAGATAAGGGAGGAAAACACAAAAAATTTGTACGCTGCTGTGCACAGTGCATTTCATACATTAAGCAAAAAGCACTGTCCATACACCGGCTGATTCTCTAAACGGTTCCCCATCCCTACACCCACGAACTCGACTGTCTAAAGCACAGGACCCTCCTGAAGCGGGCCTCGCTCTGGCTCCAGCTTTGCACGACAGCTCTGCTGCTTCTGAGGCCCCTGGCGGGGGAAATGATTCACTCCTCCCATCACTTGCTCCACACCGTGTGTTCTGGAGCTCCCAGGCACTGGCTTGCCTAACCCAAATGAGATGCATCATATAAACAACCGTGCCACGCCCCAGCTAGGAGCAGTGGCCACGTCCTCAACAGTGAAGTGTGGGGCTCAGCTGAATTCTTTCACCCAGATGGAACTGTCAATTCAACGTCTCTGCCAGATGTAGGCATTCAGATCTGGGGTCAGGGAGCGTGGTGGGAGTTGTCTCCTCCATCCCCCGCAGGTCGCCAGGGACCCTTGCTCGCCCAGCAGCAGTGATGAATGGCTCTCTTTCAGGGCCCAGAGTGCACTGCAGAGGGCCTACCCCAGCTGTGGTCTGGGTGCTGCTTTGACTCCACATGGAACACATTCCTTTGTGGAGGAGGGCTGTTTGGGGTGAATGGGGTGTGCTTAGAGGATGAAGGAAGTGAGTGGCAGACAAGGGGGTCCTTCTGAACCACACCGGACAAGATCACCGACTTTGACATCATGCTTGGCCAGGGCTGGTCCACGGGGCCCCTGGCCAAAGATTTCACCTCAGTCCCATCTCTTTCTGGCCACAGAGCATGAATGTTCAGGACACAATTTAACGATGAGAAGGTAGGCATGCAGCGCTGATTTTTTTTCAGCCTCCAGAAAGAGGTCTTTGTGAGGAATAATTTGTTATGACCAATGGGGTTCCCCACAATCCATGTCTAGCTCTGGGTGGAATCTCATTTTGACCAGGCTGTTTCCTGGCGAGGCTGAGGATACAATTTTACACATTTTGAAATGTGCCTGCTGGCGACACTCAAATTGGATCAGGAAGAGAGCCAAATATACACTGTCTGTAAAAACAAATCTTATCTCTACAGCACACACCCATAGAGAAGGGGCAGGGAAAACCCAAAATCAGTGCTGCTGCTTCAAGGCGACACTACTCTATGCCCTGGCCCGGTAGCTCCATTGGTCAGATCATCATTCCGATATGCCAAGGATGTGGGTTTGATCCCTGGGCAGGGCACATACAAAAATCAACCAATGGCCCTAACCGGTTTGGCTCAGTGGATAGAGCGTCAGCCTGTGGACTGAAGGGTCCCAGGTTCGATTCCAATTAAGGGCATGTACCTTGGTTGAGGGCACATCCCCAGTAGGGGATGTGTAAGAGGCAGCTGATCAATGTTTCTAACGCTCTTTCCCTCTCCCTTTCCTCTCTGTAAAAAAGCAATAAAATACATTTTTAATTTAAAAAAAAGAATGAATGAATGAATGTGCATGTGAGTATAATAACAAATCAATGTTCCTTGCTCTCTCAAATCAATAATATAAAATACATTTTAAAGGCATTTTATGGTTTAAACATTAGCATCTCAGTCCATACTCCTATGTGTGAAGTCTTTGTGTCACTACCAAAGTTGAAATCCCTACAACTGTGTCTCCTACAGTGATTTAATGCTAAAGTCTATTGTTCCCTGAGGCAGAAGAGGAAAGAAAGGAGGGTTCAGCAATGGCTCTTTCTCAGCACCTGTACAACTCACATGACCTTGGGGTTGAGCCTTCACAGTCAGCTATCCTAAGGTGAGATCAGACCCATGAAGGGGAAAACAATCAAGACCCAATTACAACAGAAAAGCCCAAATAACCCACACAAGGGACATTCCTAAGCATCCATATCATGCGATCAAAGAGACTCCACGGGGTCTCTCAGGACACTTACTACATAAGGCCACCCCATGAAGACTGGGAGTCATAGCAGTTCTATCTAATATATAGAAACAAACACAAAAAAACAGTTACCGTGTTTCCCAGAAAATAAAACATCCTCCGAAAATAAGACCTACTTACAGGTTTCTTTCTGAGTGAAATATAAGGCATTCCCCTGAAAATAAGGCCCCCAGGCTCTGCTCAGAATGAAAATTAATTTACCATAAACTGGTCTCTAGGGCTGCCCCGACTGGAGTCTAGCAACCAGTGACGTTACTCAGAGTCCTGTTGTCACTGCTGTGTGGAGGCAGAGCAGAGGTCGGAGTGAGCGGTGAGCTCGGGGTGGGAGAGAGGAGGAGACTTTTGCAGATGCGTGTAGGAGAACAGGAGGATTAGAGCGGACAGGACGCGGCGAAGGTGGTGAGTGCTGGTCTGTCTCTGGTGACACTACCTGATGCTCTCGGCCGCCTTCATGATGACTGAAGGTTCTCAGTCAGTGGCAGACCCTGCTCCAGCCCAGATCCAGGCCCCAGCAAGCCCAGTGACAGTCCCCAGGCAGGCCCCAGGGAGTAAATGTCTGATAAAGGGGTAGGGGGGATGTCTGGTGAAGGTGTTCGGTGGCCCAGGGGTGGGGGGAGGGGGATCACTTATAATGATACAGGAGGATCAGAGGGGGCAATCAAAATGACACAGGAGGATCAAAAGGGGTTACTAAAATGGTAATTTCCCCTCTGATTCTCCTGTGCCATTTTGATTGCCCCCTCTGATCCCCCCTATGTCATGTTAAGTGATCCCCCTCCCCCCACCTTGATACCCCAATTCCTTTTTTTTACCCCTAGAAATGAGTGCAAAAAAGAAAAAGCTACTCTGTGGAGTACAAGAAAGGAATCGTGGAAGTCTCTTGGGGACAAAATCTTATTGCTTTCTGCAAAGAGAAGATGTTGAGTATCCCATTGGTCCAAAAATGGCGAACAGAGTATGGTAACCTCATTGAACAAGTGGACAAGGGAAATGCTAAAAAGCACAAGTGTGGATCAGGTCGGCAACCATTATTTTCCAAGCTGGAAGACCTGATTGGTGTATGGGTTGTTGTCAGGAGAGCAAAGGCTTTGGTTGTGAATAGGGCTCAGATTCAAGAATTTGCCCTTGCAATGGCACCACAGTTTGACATAGCCCCCCGAAGACTTCAAAGCATCACAACACTAGCTGAATAATTTCCTTCAGCGAAGTGAACTGTTTTTAAGAAGATCTATAACATTGTTTAGGTTGAAAGATAATCAAGTTATTAAGCGAGCACTTGCATTCAAGTCCTTTATTGATGATGCTGACTTCTCTAAATACAGTCTTTCCAACATGATTGCTTTGGATGAAACTGCAGTGCTTATGGGCCAATCATCTCAAACAACAATTGAACAGCGGGGTGCCTCCTTAGTGTACATTCCCTCCACTGCTTACGAAAGTGCACGTGTTTCCTGTATTTTGGCAATTCGTCTGGATGGCACTAAAATCCCACCTTTAATCATTTCTAAGGGCAAGAAGGAAAAGATTGAACGTGTTTTGGGTATTTTTATTCTTGAAACTGAAAAAGCCTGGGCCACAAAAGTAGTTATAAGGAAGTGGGTCGATTTTATGCTGCTGCTTGTTATGTGAGGGAGCCAAAGAGGTCTGCTAGTCTGGGATGCAGCCAGCACTCACCGTGCTAAAGACATGAAGACATTTCTTCATGAAAGAAAAATAGATCAGATAATGGTTCCCACAGGAATGATGTCCTATCTCCAGACTCTTGATATTGCAATAAAGAAGCCATTCAAAGACAATTTGTGCCAGGAAATTAATGACTACATTGAAAATAGAATGGGGAGAAATCAGCATGGAAACTTTGTGAAACCTAAACTACAAGAAGTTGTGATGTGGGTGAAGAATTCATGGGAGAAAATCACTGACAGTTGCATTGCAAATGCACTGCAAGCAGGCTACCTTGACAAGAAGTACTCATTTAAAGACAGTGCTATTGCTAAACATGAGAGATTTGGTCCACTGATTCTGAAAGAAATGGAGTCACAAGAAATTCACCAGGAAATTCAGGAATTGGATTGTTATGATGATGTTCCAGAAGATGATGACATGATTGTCATTGAATAAATGAGTAAATTCTTGATACTGTAGGATTCACAGTTTGTCTGGTTTGTGTTGACAACTACTGTACTACTGTACCATATACAGGTAATAAATTACCTTTATTTTCATTTAACAATAAATGTGTACCGTATTCTTCTTCATGGAAAAATAAGACATCCCCTGAAAATAAGACCTAGCGCATCTTTGGGAGCAAAAATGAATATAAGATACTGTCTTATTTTCGCTGAAACAGGGTACTAATTATAAACTCTTGGAAAGAGAAACCAAGAAAATAATTCCATTTACTATTGCAACAAAAAAAGAAGGTATCTATGAATAAACTTAACCAAGGAGGTAAAAGACCTACTCAGAAAACTATAAGACATTAAAAAAAGAAATAGAAGAAGCATATACCATGTTCATGGAAGAATTAATATCATTAAAATGTCCATACAACACAAAGCAATCTATAGACTCAATGCAATTAAATACCAATGGCATATTTTCATGGATCTAGAGCAAATATTCAAAAAAATGTATATGGAACCAAGACCCCCAAATCGCCTCAAGCAATCTTAAGAAAGAAGAACAAAGTTGGAGGGATCACAATGGCAGAAATCAAACTATACTACAAAGCCATTGTAATAAAAACACTGGTACTGGCACAGAACAGGCATGTAGATCAGTGGAACAAAACAGAGCCCAGCCTTACCTAGTTTTGCTCAGTGAATAGAGTGTTGGCCTGCAGGCTGAAGGGTCCCAGGTTTGATTCTGGTCAAGGGCATGGACCTAGATTGCAGGATTGACCCCTGGCCCTAGTTGGGGCTTATGTGAGAGACAACCAATGATGTGTCTCTTTCACATCAATGCTTCTCTCCATCTGTCTTTCCCCCTCCCTTCCATTCTCTCTCAAAATCAATGGAAAAGTATCCTTGGGTGAGGATTAACCAAAAACAAACAAACAAACAAACAAACAAAACCACAAAGAGCCCAGCCCCTCGGTGTGCTCAGTGATTGACCTGTGAACCAAGTGGCCATGATTCAATTCCCGATCAGAGTACATGACAGGTTTCAGGTTCAATCCCCAGTAGGGGACGTGCAGAAGGCAACCAATCAATGATTCTCTCTCATCATTGATGTTTCTATTCTTCTTCCTCTCCCTTCCTCCCTGAAATCAATAAAAATATTTATTAAAAAAACAACACAATACAAACAAACAAAAACCCAGAGAGGCCAAAAATCAACGCATGCCTTTAAGGTCAATTAATATTTGACAAAGGAAGCAAAAGCATACAATGGAGTAAAAACAGTCTCTCCAATTAATGGTGTTGGGGAAATTGGACAGGTACATGCAAAAAAGAAGAAGAAGAAGAAGAAGAAGAAGAAGAAGAAGAAGAAGAAGAAGAAGAAGAAGAAGAGAAAAAGAAACTAAACCACCAACCTACACCATACACAAAAATAAACTTAAAATAGGTAAAAGACCTAAGTTGTGAAACCATAAAAATCCAGAAGAAAAGATAGGCAGTGAAATTTCAGACACCTCTCTGAGTGATATTTTGCCAGTATGTTTCTAAGGGCAAGAGAAACACAGGAAAAAATAAACAAATGAGACTACATCAAACCAAAAATCTTCTGCACAGCATAAGAAACCATCAACAAAATGAAAAGGGAGGCCCCTGTATGGGAGAACGTATTTGCCAAAGATTCATCTGATAAGGGGTGAATCTCCAAAATATATAAAGAACGTATACAACTCAACATCAGGAAGACAAACAACCCAGTTTTTCTAAGAAATGGCCCCTCAAAAGTGGCCAAGGTGGCATCTTGTGAGCTCAGTTCCTAAGTGATGGTTTCCCCAAGCCTTTCCTGTTTAGCTTCCTCATGCCTCAGGGAACATTAATCATAGCAGGACTCACTCTTGGCTTTGAACACCTTCTGTGCTCCTGGAGCTTCCAGGTCAGGTTCTCAGCCAAACGATGCAACCTGTGCCAACAGTCACTTCCTCAGGCACGAGCCCCTCAGATGAGATCGAGACCCAGGGACCCAGAGAGGAGGAAGCAGTTGGCACAGAGACCACACCCATCTCTGGCTACAGGGGTCTGGGGCAGGAGTTTGTTAAGAGCCTGCGATCTGGGCTTCTGTTTTCCACGGAAACCCTGTCTCCCTTCCAGAAGCCCAGTGAGCAATAGCAGGCACCAACTGCCACATCACCAAAGCTGGCCAGGCTCGGCTGCACAATGCCAGCGGTACCGTCACTGGCGCTCATTTCTGGAGGTAATGGCATCCAGGGAGCAGTGGCATATATCCAGAGACATTTAGTTCTTGCTCTTCCTTAGGAAAGCAGGCTTTCTCAGCTACCTGTGAGCCTGCTCTATGTTATAAATGCTGATCACCAGTCTTTTCTAGGCCTCCTTCTAAGAATGACCCTAATATTCTTATTGGAATGGATGGCATGGCTCCCACTGTCTTTAACATGACACGCATCAGCTTTAGCCCAGAATCCTTAGCTCTAGCCACTGTGACCTGAGTGTGTATGTTCCCAGAGACACCTGCTTCCACAGTACCCTGCCTTTGGACTTGCTGTTCCCTGTTTTGGACACCACATATCCACCCTCTGAACACCAACTTTTTGTTTAAGAATCTGCTCACATTGCCCTAGCCAGTTTGGCTCAGTGGATAGAGCGTCAGCCTGTGAACTGAAAGGTCCCAGGTTTGGTTCTGGTCAAGGGCACATGCCTGGGTTGTGGGCTTGATCCCCAGCAAGGGACTTGCAGGAGGCAGCTGATCATGATTCTCTCTCATCGTGAATGTTTCTATCTCTCTCTTCCCCTCTTCCTTCCTCTCTGAAATCAATATATTTTTTTAAAGAGAATATGCTCACTTGAATAGAGTTACCAGAGGACCCAGCAAACCCATAAATTCCTCTTCAGAGTATCTACCTGAAAAACTTGAAAACATTTATTCGCAAAGACATAAGCACCGACCGCTATGTTCATTGTAGCACTATTCATGGTGGCCAAGACATGAAAACAACCTAAGTGTCCTTCGATAGATGGCTGTGTAAAGATGATGAGGTACAGATATACTATGGAACACTACTCAGCTATAAGAAAAGATGGAATACTGCCATTTGTGACAACATGGATGGTCCTTGAGAATATTATGCTAAGCAAGATAATTCAGTCAGAAAAAGCTCAGAATCATGTGATTTCACTCATATGTGGGATATAAAACTGAAACTCATAGACCCAGACAACAGTATGGTGGTTGCCAAAGGAAAAGGGGTGGAAGAGGTAGTGGGGGGAAAAGGTAGCCAAATATATGGTGATGGAAGATTATTTGACTTTGGGTGGTGGGCACACAATGCAATATACTGATCATGTATCATAGAAATCTAGACCTGAAACATATAGTAATCTTTTCCAAAAACGTGTTTATTGATTTTAAGGAGAGAGAAATAGATGGATGGGTTGCCTCTCGTATGCACTCTGACTGGGGATCAAACCCCCAACCCAGGCATATGCCTTGACTGGGAATTAAACTTGCAACCTTTACATGCACAGGACAGTGCTCAACCAACTGTGCCACACAGGCCAGGGCAAAGCCTACATAATCTAATTAGCCACCATCACCCTAACAAATTTATTTTTAAAATTAAATTAAAAAAAGAATCTACTCACATGAGTAAATAACAAATCCTAAGGAATCTACTAAAAGACTGTAAGAACTGATAAAAGAATTCAGCAAGGTTATATAAGATCAACATATAAAAATTGACTTTCTATACATTTTCAAAACACAATTCCAAAAGGAAATTTAAAAAAGTAATTCTATTTACCATAGCATCAAAAAGAATAAAATACTTAGAAATAAATTTATCAAACAAGATGCATAAATCATACACATACAAAACATTGTTGAAAGATTATTAAAGAAGACCTAAGTAAATGGAAAAGCATACCATGTTCCTGGACTGGAAGTCAATATTGAAAAATAAAAAATAAATATATATAACTTATTTATTTATTTTAATTTCAGAGAGGAAGGGAGAGGGATAGAAACATCAATGATGAGAGAGAATCATTGATTGCTTGCCCCCTACAACCACTGGGGACCAAGCCTAAAACCTGGGCATGTGCCCTGAGCAGGAATCGATCAGTGAACTTCTGCTTCATAGGTAGACGCTTTACCACTGAGCTACACTGGCCAGGAGACAATATTGTTTTGTTTTGGTTTTTTTGGGGGAAGACTTAATATTGTTAACATGAGAAATTGACGAACTGACTCTAAATTCACATGGAATTGTAAGCGACCCAGAATAATTAAGGCAATTCTGTGATAGACTAGCAAAGTGGAAGAACTCACTAAAAGGTGCTACAAAGCAATGGTTATCAAGACTGTGGTGCTAGCACAAGGACAGATGTATAGATGGAGGAATAAAACTGAGAGTCCAGTAATAAGCTCAGATATCTATGATCAGTTGATTTGGATAAAGGTACAAAGACCATTCAATGAGGGAAAGAAGAGTCTGCAAAAAAATGGTGCTGGAGCCCAGCCAATGTGGCTCAGTGGTGGAGCACTGACCTGTGGACCAGGAGGTCACAGTTCGATTTCCAGTCAGGACACATGCCTGAGTTGTGGATTTCATCCCCAGTGTGGGGCATGCAGGGGGCAGCCGATCAGTGTGGTTACTTCTCATCATTGATGTTTCTCTCTTTCTCTCTCTCTCTCTCTCTTGCTCTCCCTCTCCCTTCCTCTCTGAAATCAATAAAAAAATATTTTTAAATGGTGCTGGAATAACTGGACAGCCACATGTACAAGAAAGAAGTTGGCTTCTTACTTCATATTATTTACAATAATTAATTCAATATGGCTCAAAGACCTAAATATAGAAGCAAAAATTTTAGAAATATCTCTTAGAAGAAAACACAGGGGTAAATCTTCATGACTTTGGATTTGGAAATGGTTTCTTAGATAAGACACCAACAACACAAGGCAAAAAAAGAAACAATATTGGATTCCATCAAAGTTAAAAACTGTTTTGCATCACAGGCGCTGTCAAAATGGTTCATGAGCTAGGGCAGCAGGAGTGGGGATAGCAAAAAGGGCAGATTAATCAAGTATTTATTCTACTATTTGTATGTCTAGCTTCTATTCTACTATTTGTATGTAAAGCTGTGAACCCTCGGATCCCCTGTGCCCAACATGGAATAAATGTTTAGTAAACGTGATGTGAATTGAGGAGGAAAGGAGAACTATTAAGGAAGAGAGAAGACAACTCACAGAATGGGAGAAGATATTTGTCAAGCATACACCTGACAAGGAACTAGCATTCAGAATTACAAGTCAATCCTATATAATAAAAAGCTAATATATAAATTTTTCCCTCGGGAGTGGGACTGGGAGACCCGGAGTTTGATCACTAGCTATGATGTGCAATGACCACCAGGAGGTGGCATGGAAAGTGGGAGGCACCAGTGACAGTGGCGAATGCTGAGAGAATGAGGGAAGAAGGAGAAGGGGAACCTGATTGGCCCTGATGGACAGCTAAGCCTAGGGACCCTACCTGTGCACGAATTTCATGCACCCGGCCTCTCGTAAGGAAATAAATAGTAAACCAATTTGAAAATAGATACAGGACTTGAATAGACATTTCCTCAAAGTTATACAAATGGCCAACAAAGCACATGAAAGTTGCTAAATATTAAGCAGTAGGGAAAATGCAGATCAATACCACATGGAACAGTACTTTACACCCACTAGGATGGCTATGATTTTTTTAAAAAAACTGGTAGGTGTTGGTGTAGACACAGAGAAATGGTAACTCTCATATGTTGTTGGTGGGACTGTAAAATGGTACATCCAACAATTTGGCAGCTCCATCTGACCCAGTAATTCCACTCCTATTTACATATCCAAGAGAATGGAAAGCAGATGTTCAAACAAAAACTTGTACACAAATGTGTATGGCAGCAGTATTCTTAATAGCCAAAAGGTGGAAACAACCCAAATGTCCATCAGCAGTGAATGGATAAACAATGTGGCACATGCAGACAATGGAATAGTATTTGGCCATCCAAAGGAATGAAGTATATACACATGCCACAACGTGGATGAAGCTCAAACACAGTACATGAAGTAAAAGAAGCCAAACAAAAGACCATGTTATATGATTCCATTTATATGAAATACCTAGAACTGGAAATATAGCCAGAAAGTAGATCAGTGGCTGTTTAGGAGTGGGGGTGGGGAGTTGGGAGACAAGGGGATGATGAAGTGTTCTAAAATCGGCTGTGGTGATGGTTGTACATACCTGTGAATTGTGGGAAGCTGCCCATTGTCTTCACTAGCAGAGAGGTGTGGACAAGGAGCCCAGAATGCTGGTGAACCTTGAGCCCTGGCAAAGGTCAGAGCTCTGCACCGGCAGTCAAGACAGTGGTAGCAACTTCCCAACCAGATAGTCATGTAAATCCTTACTGATAAGATAGTCTGTCTGTTATTGGAAATTGACTGCCTAAGGGGTAAAGTTGTATCCAAAACTGAATAAAAGGATCGGAGCCCAAGTGGAGTTCTTCTAGTGTTGGGATCCCACGTGACCCCCCAATTTCCAAATTATTAGTTCTTATCTCATCTCTGTCATTTGCGCACGGCCCTTCTCCAGAGCCCAAACCCAGAACCACACAGGACGTGGGTCATCACAGTGAATATACTAAAATCCACTAACTTGCCGAAGCCAGTTTGGCTCAGTGGATAGAGCATCAGCCTGCGGACTGAAGGGTCCCAGGTTTGATTCCGGTCAGGGGCATGTGCCTTGGTTGCGGGCACATCCCCAGTGGGGGGTGTGCAGGAGGCAGCTGATTGGTGCTTCTCTCCCATCGATGTTTCTAGCTCTCTATCCCTCTCTCTTCCTCACTGTAAAAACTCAATAAAATATATTTTTTAAAAACCCACTAACTTGAACACTATAAATCGGTGAATTGTATGGTATATGAATTAGATCTCGATTAAGCTGTTCAAAAACTACTTACATGACACTTTAGTTTAGCAGCATCTATCTATTAAGCACTGCATTAGGGCCCAGGAATGCCAAGATGAATGTGACATGGGTTCACAAGGAGTGCACTGTACACGTAGAGAAGCAGCAACAGTCACGGACAGAGGCACAGAAATAGAACTGGGAGGCAGTGATTATAACTGGGGATGAGGAACAGGGAAAGCTTTAGACATTCGATACCTGAGCAGGTTTTGAAGGAAAGTGAGTTTGACAGGTGGGGCGGGACGGGGAGACCATTCCAGGCCAGTCTGAAATAGCACAGGGTATTCTGGGAGCCCTGTGTGGTTCAGAATGACGAGATGAAAAGTGAAAGGGCTGGGCCAGTGGGTGCGGTGAGGGGACATGGAAGGCTTGAGGCTGGAAACCAGCGGAGGACGTGAGGACATTGAATGTTCTGCAGAGAAATGTTGCGTTTTCCTTTGGGGAATGAAGACGGAGCCAGTGAAAGGTAAGCAGGAGGGGGATGGGCAGACTGTGATCTAGAGTAGGAGTCAACGAACCACAGCCCATGGGCCCAATCTGGAAATAACATTTTGAAAATAAGGTTTTATTGGAACCCAGCCACACTCATTTCCTTCCTGGTCATCCGTGGCTGCTTTCTCACTAACACCGCAGCGTTGAACAGTTTCAACATAGGCTGTATGAACTGTTGAAATCCAAAATATTTGCTACCTGGCCTGACCAGCATGACTCTGTGGTTGAGCATCAACCTATGAACCAGAAGGCCATGGTTCGATTCCCAGTCAGGGCACATGCCTGGGTTGAGGGCTTGATCCCCAGTGTCGAGGATCATTGATCCTCTCTCATCATTGATGTTTCTTTCTCTCTCTCTCCCTCTCCCCTCCTCTCTGAAATCAATAAAAATATATTTTGAAAAAATAACAATAAAATATTTGCTATCTGGCCCTTAGAGAAAAAGTTGACCTACCCCGGCTCTATAAGTGTCACTGTGGCTACTACATACAGGTTGACTTCGCATGGGTTAGGGTTGATGGAAAGGCCTAGCCAGTTTGGCTCAGTGGCTAGAGCATTGGCCCACAGACACAGGTTTGATTTCTGATCAAGGGCATGTACCTTGGTTGCAGGTTCCTCAGTTCGTGTAGGGGTGTGTTCAGGAGGCAACCAATCAATGTGTCTGTGTTTCTCTCTCCCCCTCCTCCACCTTTTTCACTCTCTCTAGAAATCAATAGGACAAATATTCTCGAATCAGAATTTTAAAAAATTAAAAAGGACTGAGTGAAAGGAGGCCAGTTAGGAAACAAGCAGCTCTCCAGGCAATGGATGGCACTGGGGTAGATCATGACGTCATTGTGTTGTTGCAACAGATGACATACAGGGTTGGGAGTTGGGTGAAGAGGTGGGCATGGCTTTGAGAGCTTCCAGAAGGGGGGAGACACACACACACACACACACACACACACACACACACGAGTGCGAGTGCACCAAAACCCGTTTGGCTCAGTGGATAGAGCGTTGGGATGCAGACTGAAAGGTCTCAGGTTTGATTCCGGTCAAGGGCATGTGCCTTGATTGTGGGCACATCCCCAGTGTGGGGTGTGCAGGAGGCAGCTGGTCGATGTTTCTAACTCTCTATGCCTCTCCCTTCCTCTCTGTAAAAAATCAATAAAATATATTTAAAACACACACACACACACACACACACTGAGAATATTAATTTAAGAACATGAAGAGACATTGAAAAGGATGGTTAACCCAACAGGGTTTCACTGATGTATAAATTCTAGTTTTTCCTGCTTGATCATTAAAATGTACTAAACTTGCTTAGCAGAAGGCTCTCTCAGACAGAAGTCCTGAATTCAGGACAGCTTAAAAGTATTTTAAAAGATTATTCTTACAAATTGGAAATGGGCCTGCCAAGGCAATTCCAGGTAACCTGGTGACAAAGTCTGTCCAGATAAAGATTTGGGACTGGTGGCGTTTACCCAGGTACGCCACCATTATTCTTGGGAGGAAGAGTGAAGAGTTTACTTTAAAAAAATTTAAAGTATTTTCCTCAAATGTATATTTGTGTTGGTTTTATAAAAGCGTTGAGCCCTAGCCGGTTTGGCTCAGTGGATGGAGTGTCGGCCTATGGACAGAAGGGTCCCAGGTTCGGTTCTGGTCAACAGCACATGGCTGAGTTGTGCACTCGATCCCCACTGTGGGGCTTGCAGAAGGCAGCCGATCAATGATTCTCTCACATTATTGATGTTTCTATCTCTCTCTCCCTCTTCCTTGCTCTCTGAAGTTAAAAAAAAAAATAAATAAATAAATAAAAATTGTAAAGCTTTGAGAAGATAAATAGGGAAACAGCTTTATTCCTAGATCTTTGCATCGTGTGGGCACTCTGGGAAGCTGTGCAGTTTGTGCCAGCACATCCGTGGAACCCAGAACAAGGCTGGGGGCAGGGAAAGTTCACGGATCCAAGATCAAGAAGGACAGTATGAATGAACTGCCGGAGCAAATTAAGCTGTTCACAAGTCATCGGCATAAGTTATCTTCTCATAAAACACATGCTTTGTTAGCAAGCGACGTGATTGCCTCGGAAGATTCACTTAGTATTTCACTGGCAACACGTCAGGGAACTCGGGAGCTGCTGCCATGGGACAGCCACGTGGCCAGCTGCGCCTGCTTGTCTAACAGGGATTCTGACAAGGAAAAAACAAAAAAGAAAAATCACCACTGACATGTAAAATTACAAATTATAACAGTAAAGGTATTCCAAGGGAAGGGATAAAAAAAGCCTTGGCCAAGAAGGACTTATTAACTGTTGTCCTAATCCCTCCTCATTATCACCCGAGTTAGTTCTCACTCTGCACCTGTACTCGCCACACACCATTTGCCGGGGTAGATTGTTTCCGCCAAGGGAAATGCTTATGTTGTCAAAAACCCTGGGCAGAGCCCTAGCCGGTTTGGCTCAGTGGATAGAGTGTTGGCCTGCAGACTGAAGGGTCCTGGGTTCGATTCCTTGACCCGAAGGACAAGGACACATACATGCCCAGGTTGTGGGCTCGATCCCCAGTAGGGGGTGTGCAGAAGGCAGCCGATCAATGATTCACATTCTTGATGTTTCTGTCTCTCTTTCCCTCTCCCTTCCTCTCTGAAATCAGTAAAAATACATTAAAAAGAAGGAGAAGAAAAAGAAACAACAAACTCTGGCAGAAATCTTATCTACATTGTCACCATCATGCTTTCTCACCCTTAGACACGGGGCTATTCTGAAAGGGTGGTCTTGATGCATAAAGACTTCTTTTTCTAAAGCAGGTGGCGGGGGATACTGGCTGGCACACCTGGCCAGATGTGTCCCCTGCCAGCCAGGTGCCATGCTCATCAGCAGGAGCACAACTGGAATCTAGGATGAGAAGGTCTGAAGACTCGTTTCAGTGCAGACACGGCTGGAGACTTAGAAGACAGGCAGTGCGTCGCTGCAGCCGTGTCTCTGGGGACACCTGCGTGGCTCTGCCTTTTCTGCTCACACTCACCAGTCCTGCTGGTTCTGTGGCCTGGTGCAGGGCAGAACCCACCCGCGCCATCTGAGCCCTCGTGGACCACCCAGGGGTGACACGGCCCCGAGGACTGAGCAGGAAGGGCTGTCTCCCGAGGCCCATGAACAACAGCAATTACAAGCTGTTCTTCTGGACCAGGCAGGCACGGGACAGGGCGCTGTACCCGCTAACGCTCCCAAAACGATAAAAGGAGGAAGCTGCTGATGTGGAACCACTTAGGAGTTCCACCCCATGGAGACAGCCTGCTAGCAAAGTGGGGAAGCATGTCTGGCTGCCAGAAGACAGTGTGGTCTAAGGTTGATGTTTTGCCCCTTTGAGTTCTGCTGTTGAATAAGGGGGTGGGAGCAATCATTCATCCATCCCCGACAGGTCTGTTTCAGGGCAATGAACAGAAGAGCAGAAAATCTAAGAGTCAAGCCCTGGCTGGTTTGGCTCAGTGGATAAAGCATCGTCCTGTGGAGTGAGGGGTCCTGGGCTCAGTTCCACTCAAGGGCACACGCCTGGGTTGTGGGCTCCATCCCCAGTAGGGGGCGTGCAGGAGGCAGCCAATCAACGACTCTCCCTCTCCCTTCCTCTCTGAAATCAGTAAAAAAAAAAAAAAAAAAAAAAAAAAATATATATATATATATATATATATATATATATATATATATATATATAAATCTAAGAGTCAACAAATGAGATTCTATTTTCCTACAGCCAGCCAAGGAGGGAGAATTCTGACTCACGAGCCTCCTTTATAAAATGTAAGAAGGATTCCTTTACCACCCCACCTCAAAGTGAATGAAAACGCTACAAGTAAAAATTCTGGTGTTCTACATCCTCATCAGACAAAGGCAGGCTCCACAAAGTTGTCCATAAACGAAGGACTGTGGACGGGAGCCTCTTGATGACTCAGAATTTAGGAGGCGATGAAAGGTGTCTCTGGTCAGTCCCTGGGTGATGGTCAGTGAGGGATGATTGTTCGAAAGGAGATTCCTCTGGGGGGAGGGTTTAGGGCAGGAGGGGGCTTTGTCTTTATCTGTCCCAGGAATTCCAGCTGCAGCCACTTCACTCATCCCACCTATTTTCAGACCCCGGAGCCAGAGGATGGGAAAATATTCCGCCTCCCAACTCAGAGGGCCGCCTCTGAGCCCCTCAGACAGAAGTCGCTTTTTGTACATTTTTTACAATAAACTGGGAAATAAACACAGGCTTCCTGACTTGGCAGCCAATTTATGTCCAGCACCAAATGGCCAATTACTAAATATTCCCACAGGGGTTCATCATGGCAGGTGGATGAGGAGTGATAAGCCCGGGATGCGGCCAGAGCCAAATGACTGCTTCTGAGAGCAGCTGACATCCCTGCCCAGTGCCCGGGGTGCGGCCGGGGCGGGTCCTGGCCTGCCAACCGCAGCCGTGCCATCCGCACCGCTTATCTGTCAGGTAACTCAATTATAAAATGAACTAAAAAATACCCGTCCTGCCCTGCCAGTGTGGCCCAGTGGTTGAGCATCAACCTATGAACCAGGAGGTCATGTTTCAATTCCCGGTCCGGGCACATGCCCAGTGGGCTTGATCCCCAGTGGGGTGCGTGCAGGATGCAGTTAATCAATGATTCTCTCTCATCATTGATGTTTCTATGTCTCTCTCCCTCTCCCTTTCTCTCTGAAATTAATAAAGACATTTTTTTAAAAAAAGCCAAAACCGGTTTGGCTCAGTGGATAGAGGAGCATCAGTCTGCGGACTGGAAGGTCCCAGGTTCGATTCCAGTCAAGGGCACGTACATTGGTTGCGGGCACATCCCCAGTGAGGGGTGTGCAAGAGGCAGCTGATCGATGTTTCTCTCTCATCTATGTTTCTAACTCTCTATCCCTCTCCCTTTCCTCTCTGTAAAAAAATCAGTAAAATATATTTTTTTAAAGAAAGCTAAAAAAAAAAACAACCTATTTTACTCTTTAGTGGGACATTGTGAGACTCAAATAAGGAACAACATACAAATAAGGAACATCTAAAAACCAACAGACCTCAGATCAACTGTGAAAAGGAATTGGGGGGGACATTTTGAATATGAACTGGGGATTCGATGATACCAAAGAATGATTGTTAATTTTCCTAGGTACAATCATGGCAGCATGATTTTTTAATATTTTTAGAGATGCAATGACTGGATGTCCGGGAGTTGCTTTAAAATACTTCAGTAAAAAAAGAAAGAGAAAAGAGATAAAGCAAGGGTGGCAAAATGTTGATCAACTGTTGAGCTGGGGGCCTTCTCTCTACTATGGTGCATATTTAAAAATTTTCAGGAAATACTTTTTAAAAAAATATATTTTTATTGATTTTTTACAGGGAGGAAGGGAGAGAGATAGAAAGTTAGAAACATCGATGAGAGAGTCATCAATCAACTGGCTCTTGCACACCTCCTACTGGGGACGTGCCCGCGACCAAGGTACATGCCCTTGACCGGAATCGAACCCGGGACCCTTCAGTCCACAGGCCGACGCTCTATCCACTGAGCCAAACCGGTTTTGGCAGGAAAACACTTTTTAAATAAACAAAGCAGACTTTTCTGGAACATTCGAGAGCTTCACTGAGGGTCATCTCTAGAGCACAGAAAATCTGTTCAGTTCACAAGGCCTCTCCGCACTGGCCACCCAGTGGTCGGGGACAGGGACTTGGGGGCCAGGCGGGAAGGGGACAGGGACTTGGGGGCCAGGCGGGAAGGGGCCAGCCAGGCAAGGAGCCCAGATGTGAGGAAAGAGAGAAGTGACTTCATGGAATTTTCTATCTGCCCTGTATCAGAATGCCAAGCGCATACGTTGTCTTCACACCTAAGTTTCACTCAGCTTTGCCACTTAGTGGCTAAGTGGCCTCAGAGCAGTGGTCGGCAAACTCATTAGTCAACAGAGCCAAATATCAAAAGTACAATGATTGAAAATTCTTTTGAGAGCGAATTTTTTTTTAAACTTAAACTATATAAGTAAGTACACTGTTATTAACTTAATGAGGGTCCTCCTAGGCTAGCCTTTGCTAAAAACCACAAGGGCCAAAGAGCCGCATGTGGGTCGTGAGCAGCAGTTTGCCGACCACTGCCTTAGACCAAGTCACTTTTTAACACAAAGTCACAGAGAGACAAACAGATGTGCTCTCTCTCTCTCTCTCTCTCTCACACACACACACACACACACACACACACACACACACCACTGAGACTCAATCCTGAGGTGTCCACAGGTACATGGGTGATCTTGCCATGGGTTTGATGGTCATTCCAGGGACACATACCAGGGACCAGGAAGGGGAACAGGACAAAGGGATGAAGGAGAGTGTGAGTGATAATTCAGCTAAGGCATTGGCCAGCGGGGCACTGACCAGGCAAATGAAGGACACAATACACCATAAAGAAACGAAATCATTCCACCAAGAGTAACAAGTGGGCTTTGGGATTTTGGGGCAGGCAGGCGGGCTGTGGTGCAGGGGACATGAGTTCGAGTCCCACACTGACTAAGCCAGTTTCCCCTTCTGCAGAAAGAAACGACTGGACTGATCTCCGCAGTTCCAAGATTTCAGACTTTCACACACATCTCTGCGGTTTCCAGCCCGAGTAGTTCAGTCCCCCACCCCCTCCCGCCGGGCGCTGCACCCTGTTCCTCCCCCGCCCCGTCCCGCTGGCATTTGGTGATGTTTACTGGGGTTGGGGGTTGGGGGTGAGAGAGAGAAAAGAATCTCAATCACGCTCGATTCTTCCGATCTTTTCCATTCGATCTTTTCCATCCGGGCGCTGATTTACAGCGACGCCCCAGGCAGACAGCTACACCCAGGGCCCCCCGGTTTTTGAGGGGTTGGGGGCGGAGCGCAGTGCCAAAGAGCCTGCGTAAAAGTTGCAGTCAGCGAGGACCGCAGGAGTATCTCGCAAGACTGGGATTAGCTCTACCCTGGGGAGATCCTGCTCACACGACCGGTGGGTTCGTTTGTGCAGGTTCTTTCCTGCTCCAGGGTCTCTCTGTCCAAACGGCCGAAGAGACTCCCTGGTCCCCGGACGAGCCAGGGCGACTTGGGAGTTAAGTGCCTGGGGTGCGAACCGCGCCTCCCTTCCCACAGGACTCAGGGTGCTCGGGCGCTCAGATGAACCCAACTGGAAGGCTGAAGAGAACCCCAATTCCAGGCAGTGGGCGCTGGAGCTCCCACGCTCAGGCTCAGGCCCAGTGGCCCCCACCCCCACCCCGCTCAGCCCCGTGCGCTCCACGTTTCCAAAGCCCCAACTCAGCGCGCCCCCATCCCCTGCGCGCTCCACGTCCCTCAAAGCCGGGACTCCAGGCACGAACGCCGCCCCGGTGTCCCTGGCCCCACGCCGCACCCTCCTAGGCACCGATCGCACCCTGAGCTTCGACGGGCTCTGCCCTGCCTGGTGGTAGGCGCCCCAGGCGAGCTAGGAACCAATCGCCCCACTTCCCAGGGCGCGCCAGCGCTTCGCCGGCCCGGCTCCAGCGAGGTGGGGCTGGGTGGGTCCGCCCCAGTCGGGAGGGGGACCGGTCAGCCTGCACGTCCCGCATCTCTCTGAGCAAGAAGCCTTCGCTGTGGGTGCCGCCGCCCAGGGCCCCGGAACCCCCAGCACGCGGAGAGCCTGGCCCCGCGCGGAGTGGGGTCTGAAGACCTCGCGTGCTCCCCTCCCTCGAGCCCCCGCGCTCCCTGGGAGTTTGCGGGGAGCTCACTTACTTGGTAGGAGGGGTCCGCCCTGGCTTGGCTGGGGCCACGCTTCCCTCCGCGGGCCCCCGTCTGCACCCGCGCGCCGCCGCCGCCGAGCCCCGTTCCCCGAGCCCCGTTCCCCGAGCGGAGGGCCGGCTGGAGAGGGCGAGCTCCAAGTCCGCGGAGCCGCGAGCCGGAGCAGCGCCTTCACGCTTTTCCCGGTACTTTTAAGGGGACTGGAGCAGCAAACCCCTCCCCGGACCCACCCCCTCCCAAGGGCGGCCCCGCACTGGCCCGCCCCGGCGGCTTTTGTTGTAATTGGAGAGCCGTCGCCCCGAGGCCGGCCGACGGGGGCCGAGCCGGAGCGCGCGCCGGGCGCCGCCGCCTCCGGGCCCTTCACGCCCGGGTTTCCGAAGCCTGGGAAGCCGGGAGGGGGGTTTTCCTCCGGAAGATTCCTCCACTCCCCACCTCCTCGGCGCTCCAGGAATTTAACCCTTTGGCGCCCTCCTCTTCCTGCATCAGGGTCGGAGGCTCCTCCAGCTCCCGGCGCGGAGAGCCCCGCACCGCCCGGCGCGCAGTAGACGCTCAATAAACACGGACACAGAAAGGAGTTCAGGAACTTTCACCCATCCCTCCTGGGTGTCTCCTCGGCGGCGGGAAAGCGGATTCCAGCGGGCCACCAGCAGCCGCTTTCTTCCAGCAGACCGCCTCTCTGGCCTCCCACAGACCTCTCTCCCCTGAGGATCCGCTCTCTCCTTTGTGAAGGCCAGGCTCGGGACTCAGTGACCTCTAACGTCCGTACCTCCCCTCCCCCTTCTCCTTCCCTCCTTCCCTCCCCCCTGCTAGGCAGGGCCCGGATTAACAACCCTGCACTCGGGGGACTGAATGGGACCCAGCTAAGGGGTGTATATTGTGCAGAGGACATTCCTGGCCCGGCTTTGCGCCTCACACTAGGAGCAGAGAAATGGGGGGGAGGAGGGGGGTCGAGGGGAGCCCTCTGTGCAGAATCCCAGGGCTTCTTAAACAAGGGCCAGGCTTCAGCAGGCGGGAAGCAGATAGCACTATGTTCGTTGTTTATTCAGACGTCTCGCAGCCGTCGTGGGGGCAAGAAGAGAGTTTAGTGAGGGAAGGGAACTTCCACCAGAATGAGGAAAGGTACGGCGAGCCTGGGCGCAGCGCAGCCAGAGCGTTGGGAGGGCCAGGAGCCTGGGAGGGCTCCCTCCCGCCTCCATCCCGCCTCCAGCACAGGCACTGCCCTGACTCGCACCGCCAGCAGCGGCCCCTGTGACAGAGGTTCCTGGCTTTCTGATTCCAGCTCCTGGGCATGGCTGGTGGCCACTGGTTCGTCCCTTTCCCACCCACCCCCCACCCTGCCCCACCTTGGCTGGTGCTGGGGACCACCTTCAGGCGGAGCTCAGGACGCTGGCCACCGCTTCCACTGGGCCTAAGGAGGCCCGAAAAGAAGAGGGCAAGGGAGAGGAACAGGAGTCTGAGACACCCTCCACACACACACACACACACACACAGGGTGTGACTGGGGTTGGGGGAGGAACAGTACCCCCTTCTGGCTACGGACCCGCCCACAGTGACCAGTGAGGTCCCAGTCGCAGCTCAGGAGGTGGAGGTTGTTGGAGAAGCAGATAGTTTTAAAGCAGGACACCAGGCTGTGAGCCTCCGTGCAGAGGGAACCCATCGTGGACTGAGCCCAGATGCTGCCTGTATCCTCCCCTGGCTCCTTCCTCAGCCCTCCCCGCGCCCGCTCCCTCCCCAGCACACCCAGGGCATAGAAGATGACAGGTGGTGACTTCCACCTCAGCCTCAGTTCCAACATCTCCCCGAAGCTTAGATCTGTAAATCCACTGGCATCGCCTTGGCCTTCTGGGCATGGCCATGGCCGCAGCTAACCAGCAAGCCCCAGACATGGCGCCCTAACGCACAGCCCACCCCAACCTCTGTGAACCCCGCCTGGCAGAAACGGGGTCTTCTCAGGCCCCTCCTCCGTACCTGGTCTAGTGGGCAGTGGAAGTAGGAGGGAGCCAGAGCCAGTGTGATTGATTATAAAAGTTTAGGCGAAGCCGGTTTGGCTCAGTGGATGGAGCGTCGGCCTGCGGACTGAGGGGTCCCGGGTTCGATTCTGGTGGCGGGGGGGGGGGAGGGGGGAGGGGTGTGCCTTGGTTGTGGGCACATCCCCAGTGGGGGGTGTGTGGGAGGCAGCTGATCGATGTTTCTCTCTTATCTATGTTTCTAGCTCTCTATCCCTCTCCCTTCCTCTCTGTAAAAATAAAAATCAATAAAATATATTTTAAAAACAAGTTCTGTGGTTGGAACTGTTCAATACCTTGTCAGCGGTGGTGGATATAAGAGCTTATATAAAGTTATATAGAACCTAACACACACACATGCGCATTACAGGCAAAGCTGGGGAAATCTGAGGAAGATCAGTGGATTGCACCCATGTCCATTTTATGATGTCACCACCGGGGAGAAACGGGCAAAGTACATGAGGGTTTCTCTGTATTGTTTCTTAGAGCGGCGTGTGCATCTACAATTATCTCAATAAAATTTCAACTGAAAAAGAAAAAGAAAAAAAAAAAAACCACAGTAGCTCCAGGACCCACAGGATGTAGTCGGAACCCTTTAATACCTCTGACAGCCCCTCTGCAGCCTGCTCACCCCCGGCCACGTTCTCTCCTCTCCCCCACAGGCCCTACCAGCTGTCCTCCACGCCTGCCGTTTCCTACCCCAGGGCCTTTGCACGTGCCAGGCCTTCTCTTGCCTTGTCTGCCCAGCAATGCCTAGTGCTCTGAGGCTTTTCTCAGCTGCCAGGCAGCGCCTTCCACAGAGTCTGCACGGGGCAAACGTTCACTAAAGGCCAGTGGAGCTGAGCTCTTTCCTCTCCCTGCACCCTCTTCTCGGATCCCTCCACTTCCAGTCCTATCTCTCCTGCTAACATGTTAACCAAAAAGGCATACAATGAAAGGCAACTAACCTTGTAAATAACGTTTTGTCTCATTCCCTCATTCTGAGCAAAGCAAACTCCTGGTGGAACATTGAGAAAATGTGGGAGGAAAATGATGAAGCCTGTCACCCCGGTGTCCTCTCACCCACAAATGAACCCAGCATTTGGAATACTTCCTTCAGGATATATATATATATATATATATATATATATATATATATATATATATTTAAACCAAAGTGGTTTTTGTGCCCAGCTTTTAACATCCTTAACTATTTTATTTTGTATGCAGCTTTCAATCTGCTTTTAATGGCATCAGACTGTTCCAGGGTCTAAAACTGCCATGCTCTATGGCAGTGTTTCCCAAAGTGTGATACGCGTACCCCCAGGGGTAGGGGAAGAGTTTGGTGGGGGTACGTGTTGCACCGGAGTTTGGTGGGGATATGCACTGCACCGTGCTTAGCTGCACCTAATTCTACGTTCTCATGAGTCAAGTCAAGGCAGTCTTGTGAGGCGTGAGATGGTCCAGTGTGCAAATAAATGTTGTTTATAATATAACTTTTATTTATATTTTATTATGAATAATTTTATTTTTTCGTTTATTATTATTTTGTGTATGTACCAAGAAAGAAAAAAGAAAAATATTTTGATTGTTATTAAAAATAGATCCATTTTTTTTGACGAGGGGTACTCAGAGTTACGAAAATTATAGAAGGGGTACACATATGTCAAAAGTTTGGGAAACACTGCTCTAGGACATCATTCTCCCCAATGTTAGACACCAAGTTGTTTGCAGCTTTTTACCGGCATGAATTACACCATGACCATTGTCCTTGGGAAAGTACGGTAATCGTTACTGAGCAGCTATTATATGGTTTCTACTAATTGTTAGGACCAGAGAGCCTGCCTTAGAGCCGCAAAGCCGACAAGTGGTCAAGCTGGGGCAGCTGAAGGGTGCCTGACCCCTCCCTCAAGTACTCAGTGGCCGCACACTGGAGGCCCCAGGAAGTCCCTCTGTGCGGTACTGCCCATCCCCAGAGAAAACGAGCTCGGGTGGTTCATTGGTGCGCTGCTGTTGAATGGAACCAAAGGCCGGGTCTCCCTTGCAGAGGGCAGCAGGCCTCTGTTCTAGAGGAGATAAAATCGCCACCGCATGTTCACGTCTGTAGGTTCGATTGTGCCATCTCTCCCATCTTCCAGGTCCTGTGCTGCTTGCAAAGGCAGAACCACACAGAGGATTCTGAGCCCTCAGGGGATCTGGGTTCAAATCCCAACTCCCCCTGGACGAGGGCGTGGCAATGTGAGAGCCAGAGCTGGAGGGAGGCAGCACCCTCCTGCCCTCTCCCTTCCCCCTCCCCAACACCCCCTTTCAAGGGCCACAGGAATGACTTTCTTAGGACACATTCCGGGGTGTGAGACTGTGTGTCCTGCTCTGTCAGGACCACTCCAATGAGCGAGGATACTAAGGAAGTGGCTGGGAACAAGTCCACTTTCTCCTAGGAGGCAGCGCCCCCTCGTGGTCCACGTCTCGTACCGCAGTGTGCGTCTGCCGTTTTCAGGGCCAAATTATAAAACCAGCAGGTTTTAGAGAACATCCTGTCTGTCCAAGCATCTTGCTCAGACGTGGAACCAGAGACCCGGAAAGCGGCTGGCTGGCCAGGTCAGCTGCGCCCAGATCCAGATGCGGGTGTCTAACCGCTGGGAGCATCCCACGTCTGCTCAGAGCGCCCAGCCGCACACCGCCTGTGTGTGGCCCCAGAGCGGCGAGGATGGCTTTGCCTCTTCTCCCCGAAGCCCATGTGTGTGTGTATTTCTAAGGCATCGTTTCATTCATGGAACCTCTTTTCTAGGATGCGGTCATCCTTTGTTGGACACTGTGGGCGGAGCTTCTCTCATTTCTTTCCTTTTCCTTACCCATTCAACCACTAAAGAATATCTTGCCGAAACCGGTTTGGCTCAGTGGATAGAGCGTTGGCCTGCGGGACTGAAAGGTCCCTGGTTCAATTCTGGTCAAGGGCATGTACCCTGGTTGCGGGCACATCCCCAGTAGGGGTGTGTAGGAGGCAGCTGATGGATGTTTCTAACTCTATATTCCTCTCTCTTCCTCTATGTAAAAAACCAATAAAATATATATATTTTTAAAAAGAATATCTTGGTTGCTTCCAAACTTTGGCCATGATGAATAAAGCTGCTATAAATATCTGTGTGCAGGTTTTTGTGTGAATATAAATTTTCAACCCATTTGGCTAAATACCAGATTGTGCGATTGTGGGATTATGTAGTGAAAGTATGTTCAGTTTAAATGGTATATGCACACAGTGGAATATTACACAGCCTTAAAAAGGAAAGGAAATCCTGAAAGATGCCACAACATGGATGAAACAAGGCTATTACGCTAACTGAAATAAGCCAGCCACAAGAAGACGAACACTATATGATTCACGTAGTCAAATTCATAGAGACAAAATAGAATGGCGGTTGTCAGGGGCGAGTGGGTGGGGGACAGGGCGTTATTGTTTAATGAGTAGAGCTTCAGTTTTACAAGATGGAGGAGCTGGAGTTATGTGATTATTGCACAACATTATAAATGTATTTAATGCCACTGAACTGCACACTTAAAAATAGTTAAGAGGGTACATATTATGTTCTGTGTATTTCACCACAATAAAAACAATTAGCGCCCTGAATGGTGTAATTCAGTGGTTAACATGTCGGCCAGTGAACTGAAGTGTTTTGATTCCTGGTCAAGGGCATGTACCTGGATTGCAGGTTCAAACCCCACCCCAATCAGGGCATATGTGGGAGGCAACCAATCAATGTGTCTCTCTCACATTGATTTCTCTCTCTCTCTCTCTCTCTCTCCACACACACACACACACACACACACACACACACACACACTGCATGGCCAGATTATTATGATCTCTGAATGCAAAATAATCTGGCTACTCAATATATATATATATATATATATATATATATATATATATATATATCCCTCTCCCTCTCTTTCTCCCTCTCCCTCCCTTCCTTCCTTCTACTCTCTCTAAAAAAAAAAATCAATTGAAAAAAATGGATATTTTTTTCAGGTGAGGATTAACAAAAACAATGAGAAAAAAGTCACATAATGCAGTTATTGGGGCTCGGGAAGAATTAGTTTATTAAGAACTGCCAAGCTGCCGAAACCGGTTTGGCTCAGTGGTAGAGCATCGGTCTGCAGACTGAAGGGTCCTGGGTTCGATTCTGGTCAGGGGCAGGTACATTGGTTGCGGGCACATTTCCGGTGGGGGGTGTGCAAGAGGCAGCTGGTCGATGTTTCTCTCTCGTCGACGTTTCTAGCTCTCTATCTCTCTCCCTTCCTCTCTGTAAAATATCAATAAAATATATTAAAAAAAAAAAGAACTGCCAAGCTGTCCAAAGTGGCTGTAGCACCCTGCCTTCCCACCAGCAATGAAGGGGAGCCCTGTTTTTGGCATCCTCACCAGCACTTGGTGTTTTCTAGGTTTTGCCATTCCAATAGATATATACTGCCGTGTCACTGCTGTCTTAATGTGCTTTCCCCAAGTCATGTATGATGTGGAGCATTTTTTCATGTTCTTGCTTGCCATCTGCTTACCTTCTTAAATATATATATATATATATATATATATATATATATATATATATATAATTGATTTTCTTTACAGAGAGAAAGGGAGAAGGATAGAGAGTTAGAAACATTGATGAGAGAAAAACATCAATCAGCTGCCTCCTGCATACTCCCTACTGGGGATGTGCCCGCAACCAGGGTACATGCCCCTGACCGGAATGGAACCTGGGACCCTTCAGTCCGCAGGCTGACGCTCTATCCACTGAGCCAATCAGGCCAGGGCTGCTTACCTTTTTTGGTGAGGTATCTTTTCAGATATTTTCTCCATTTTACAAATGTTTTATACAGCAGGCCCGGGACAAGCCCACAGGGCACCTCCACGATTGTAAGTATCTGGAGAAGATAATTTTAGAGAGAGAAGGAGAGGGAGGTGGGTTGTTTTCTTATTGTTGAATTTTGAGGGTTTTTTTTTGTTTTGTTTTTTTTGTATATTTTGGACACAGTCCTTTACAAAGATTTTCTTCCAGTGTGTGGCTTGTCTTCTTATTTTCTAAACAATTTTCACGAAGCACTGTCCTGAAGTACCATAGCTTCCTGTGTGTGTGTGAGTGTGTGTGTGTACTAAAAATAAATAAAACTTAATGCAGTGCCCAAGGGGCTTACATTGTGATTTGGGGGAGAAGATAACATAGAAATTAAATAGCAATACAAAGCCATATGAGACTCAGTTCAAAATGCCTGTCTACCAGCGGTGAGCAGAGACCTGAGGGATGAGGGCGGCGGGGGGTCGAGCAGAGAAAAGCGACTAGACAGTCAGGAAAGAAGAGCCAGCCTTCCCCATTCTGGGCCTGGCGTGGCGAGAGAAAGACCCGGGCCTGGAGTGCCAGCTCATCCTTGCCCAGGGCGGCGCCTGGGACCCCTGGGAACAGGTGGGACGCGCTGGCGTAGAATGGACCCCGGAAACTTGGCAAAGGCATGACACACGGGGCAGGCTCTGAGGACGAGCTCTGCCCACGGTGTAATTTTGCTGTCCCCTCACTTCCCATGTGCCCCCTCCCCCAGGAAAGCCGCCTGCTCAGACGGAGACTCACTTCACACGGTGATTTAGAGGTGCATTGGGGAGGAGTAAAAAAAAAAAAAAAAACCTACAAAAACGGGTCCAAATCTCATTTCCAGACACCTGGCTTCTGCCAGCTCTGACCACCTTGTCTCAGAGAGGCAGCCAAAACAGGGAGGGGCGGGTGCGGATAAAAGGAAGCTTTTCTGTAGCGCGATGCGCTGGCACCTGGCAGGGCCCTCGCTCCAGGCCACGGCCCAGCAAAGCCTTGCTGACTCCCAGAAAGCATTTGGGCGGCTGCCCAGGTCACTCAGGGTTGGCTGAGGACACAGCCTGGCTGCTCATTCCAGCCACTGGCATTTACGAGCCCTCTGAGTGCCCGGGCCCAGTTCGGCACCCAAGGGGAGGGGAGGGAAGGAGGTGCGAACCTTGCCCTGCCTGCCAGGCCCCGGCTGGGGGAGCAGGCCCGGGACAAGCCCACAGGGCACCTCCACGATTGTAAGTATCTGGAGAAGATAAGAGGTTCAGAAAAACGTCCCCCAACCCCTATAGGACTAGTCACCAGAATGGCAGGAACGCTGCTGGGACTGAATTGTGTCCCCTTTTAAGGTAAAAAAACAAAACAAAAACACATCAAACCTGTGGAGAATGTGTGTGAGTTTATTTGAGCCAAACTGTGGACAATTGGAGAACCTCAATAGGTTGAGGTAATGCTCCAGAGAAGGGCAGCCTGCGCCTTGTTCTGTACATTATAATAAAAAGGAAAGTGGGTTACATGAAATCCACTGGCGATAGATCAGGGGGGCGATGAAAGCAAAGCAGGGAAGCCTCTTGCACCGGCTGAAAAGTGAAATGAGAGGCACACACTTCTTTTACCTGGGTGGGTGCAGGATTCTTAGCAGTCAACAATTCACTCAGCGGCAGTGAGGGGATGTGCGGTCTCCACAGAGCGGGGCCTGGGCTTTGAGGGGCCTGGAAAAAGGAAAATCACTTTGACATTCCAACGGTATCGTAGATGCCAAACGACGGCAGGCTCATCTAAGGTAAAGATTGACCTCTGTTGGGAAGACGCCTAGGACACGACCACCCACCAAACACTGCTTTCAGTTAAAGTTTTAATTTCAGACCATCCTGAGCTTACAAGGCCGCCATGCAGGCTTTCCTGGAGCTTGTCAGGTTAGCATGTGCTCCCCCCCTTTTTAGTCTTTTCTTTTCTTTTCTTTCTTTCTTTCTTTTTTTTTCTTTTTACAGAGAGGAAGGGAGAGGGATAGAGAGTTAGAAACATCAATGAGAGAGAAACATCGATCAGCTGCCTCCTGCACGCCCCCCACTAGCGATGTGCCGGCAACCCAGGTACATGCCCTTGACCAGAATCGAACCTGCGACCTTTCAGTCTGCAGGCCGATGCTCTACCACTGAGCCAAACCGGTTTTGGCTGCATGTGGTCCTTTTTTGTCCACAACCCCTAAAATTCTTATGCCGAAGCACTAAGCCCCCAGCGTAAGGGAGACATGGCCTTTGGGAGGTAGGTGATAAGGGTGAGAGGAGGTCATGGGGGGGGGGGAGGGGAGCCTCACGATGGGATTTGTAGCTTTATAAGGGGAAGAGAGATCAAAACCCTCTCTCTCCTCCCATCATATATGCAACAAGGCTGCCGTCTGCAAGCTGGGAAGCAGGTCCTCACTAGGCACCTTGATCTTGGACCTCCAGCCTCCGGAAGTGGGAGAAATAACTGCCTGTTGGTTAAGCCACAGTCTGTGGTGGTTTGCTTCAGCAGCCCGAGCTTCAGACAGCGCAGAGACTTGTGTTAGGGGCGGGAGGCAGAAATAGAACAGTGGGGGGGGGGGGGTGTTGTTATAAGAAATATTAACCATGCTCTGTAAGCTGCGATTGTTTTGTTCTGATCAAAGAAAGCACATTCTGCCTAGCTGGTTTGGCTCAGTGGATAGAGCATCAGCCTGCGGACTGAAGAGTCCCAGGTTCGATTCCAACCAAGGGCACATGCCTAGGTTTCAGGCTCTATCCCTAGCAGGGGGCGAGCAGGAGGCAGCTGATCAATGATTCTCATCATTGATGTTTCTATCTCTCTGTTCCTTTTCCTTCCTCTCTAAATTTAATAAAAATATTTTTTAAAAAAAAAGAAAAGAAAGAAAGCACATTCTGACCTGGCTGGGAGTCCTTCGCCCTGGGACCGGGGAGCTAACCTCCAAATGCAGTCCTTTCTCCTTACCCAAGAGCGGCCTATGGTCATGGAAAGATTGATAACCTGCTGCCAAAACAGTGGAGTCCTGGGGCGCTCATCCATGTAGCCTGTGATTTGCAGCCGTTATTCCCATTCACATTCCTTTTGCCATGCAATCTTTGTCCTTCTCCCCAGTATAAGCCGCTGGCTTACGGGTGTTAGGGGAGAGCAGGTTTTTGACCTGCTGCTCCTTCCAATCTTCCGGTAGCATTGGAAAATAAAAACACTCATATTCAATTCAATTCAATTCAATTCAACTCTGCAGAGTTGGCTCCAATAGTGACAGGCACAGCCCTGATCCATCCATTGTCTGGTTTCACTGGGACCCAAGAATGGAAAAATACGGGGTTATTAGACAACAAAGTCCCCTCCCAGCTGTAAAAGTGGCATCGTCCCACCTCACAGAGCTGTTGAGAAGGTAAAAGAAACCAAATGTGCATGTACTCTAAAGAGGGGGAGGTGCTCCATTGTGATTAGGTGTGACTATGAAGAGAGGAGCAACCCAGGAAATCAGTGTAGTTAGAGGCGCATCCCTGGTGACCTGTGTTGCTAGGAGACCACATTCGGATGCTTAAGCCAATGCAGCATTTGTCTTTGAACGTAGCCCCTCTCTCCACCAGCTTCTACCTGGAAAATTGGAATGGTTTTTTTTTTTTAAAGGATCATGGGTGTTTCTGAGCTGAAGTAAAATACTAATAAATACTAATAAACAAATAAATAATTTTTAAAAAGCAATTCCTTGTGGTTCAACATAAATAATTTCTGGCCATTCTGTCTTATTCTCATTGGGTTTTCCTTATTTGGCAGATATCTATCTCAAAAATTTTAAAGTTATGATATGTAATCTATATACACAAAAGTACATAAAATACAAACATGAGCATAATGAACCAATATAAGACAAACAGCCATAGAATTACCATCCAGCGCAAGAACTAGACTATTACTACCATCCCATAAGCTTCTCCACAAACCACAAGTTCTTTCTCAACATGCCTCCCTGCTCTGGTTAACAAACACACACACACACACACACACACACACACACACACACACACACACAGTAATGACTTCTTGATGTCTGGAGGGCTCCAGGGCTGCCTCCTGTATGATCTCGGACCTGGGATTGAACCCTCCACCTAGGCACGTGCCCACACTGGGAATCCAACCCTCAGTCTTTTGCTGCACAGGATGGTGCACCAACTGACTGAGCCTGTCTGATATTTTCAAAGTATTACTTGAAATACTGGAGCCGTCCCATCCAGGCTCCTTGGCCTAACTACTTGTAGATGCCGCCAATTCACGAATGTGTGTCTCCAGCCTGCCCTCTCCCACACTCTTCAAACCCCTGTGTCCACTCCATGCTTAACCTCACAACTGGGTATCTACGCCATAACTGTGTTATGTCCCAAATTGCGCTCCTGATCCTCTCCCCACATCTGCCCACATCAGGAAGGGTAAGGCCACCCTTCCTACTGTTTGACTCTTGATTGACTCCAAGGCTGTGGGCTCCGCCTTTGCAGGATCTCCAGAGTCGGACCCTCCTCACCTCCTCTCCTGGCATCTCATTGAGAGGACAGAAAGAGCCTACCTGAGCTCTTTGCTTCTATCTCTGCCCCAGCAGTCTATTTTCAAGCTCACAGGACAAGTAATACTTTGAAAATATCAGCCATGCCCTGGCCGGGTGGCTCAGTCAGTTGGTGCATCATCCTGTGCACCAAGAGGTTTCAGGTTCAATTCCCAGGCAGGGCACACACGGGAGGCAGCCAACTGATGTTTCTCCCTCACTTCAATGTCTCTCTCTTGCTCTGTCTCCCTTCCTCTTTCTCTAAAGCCAATGGAAACATATTCTCTGTGAGGATAAAAAATAGATACCAGTCAGATTCTGTCACTCTTCTGATGACCACCGTGGGATGGCTTCCCACCACATTGAGAGAACAAGCAAAGGGTAAGGACGGACAAAAAGGCCTTTCCTTCTATTTGATGTGGACTTCCACGATTTATGAGAAGCACCTGGCAATTAAACCCCAAGACTGAGCGCCTCTGATTCAAACAGACCCTCTTTTCAAGGCAAGTTACTCTGAAAGCCACGTTCCTTCAAACATTCCCTCCTCCCTGCTGTTTTTAAAAATTTAGGGATTATTAGTAGAAAGTTCCCTTTTCCTCTCCTCTTCAAGCAAGTCTCTTTTGAACTTGATAACTTTTACTCTAAACATGTTTTACAGGCTTGGGGAAAATACTGATAAGACACCTCCTTAGGACATCTGCCTGGTCTATCTCCTAAAAAAAAAAAAAGCAAACAAGTCTGGCTGGTGTGGCTCAGTGAACCAGGAGGTCACGGTTCAATTCCCGGGTGGGTCAGGGCACATGCCTGGGTTTTGGGCTCTATCCCTCAGTGTGGGGCGTACAGATGGCAGCCGATCAATGATTTTCTCTCATCATTGACATTTCTATATCTCTCTTTCCCTTTCCCTTCCTTTCTGAAATAAATAAAAATGTATTTACATTTAAAAAAAAGCAACCAGGGGGGGGGAGGGTAGGGAGTTCTGGGGGAGATAAGAGATCAACCGAAGGACTGGTATGCTTGCATATAAGAACAACCAATGGACACAAAACTCTGGGGAGGGAGGGCACCTATGGGGGGGGGCAATGATAAACTATGTACACAGATAATACCTTAATAAAAAATATTTAAAAAAAAAAAAAAGCAAACAAACTTTTCAAAGACAGCCCCCAAATCCTCTCTCTTCTTTGTCACCTAGCAACCGCTTTAAAAGGGGAGCCACTGTTTATTTCCTGCCCTTGCATTGATTAGCAGTGCGCCAGCCCTTTCCCTTCGAGGAAAGCAAAATAAACGTTCTCTCCGCGTCTATCGCTTCTTTCAGTTCTGAATTCTTTCACGGCTCGTGTCACCAGCCAAACCCTGACACAGTGTTATTACAACAGCCCACAGACTCCTACAGTCTCTGTCCCCAAACCCCTACTCCTCTAACCTCCTCTCCTCTTTGGTTTCTCTGCTTTAGTCCCACTGCCCAAACTGTTGTCCCTCAGATGCCCCAGGCCTTTGCACAGGCCCTCTCTGCTGGGACTCTTTACTTGGGTCTCCTTGGGCTTCCTCCCATGCCTCCTTCAAGACTTTGCTCCAATGCCACCGTTAACAATTGCAGAATTCCCTTCTCTTCCTTGTTTGTAAGTGGATTTTTATTATTACAGGTATGATGAATTTTACCCTATGTCTAGTGATGTGATTGTATGGTTTTTTCCCCTTTAATCTTGAGTTATTGAATTTTATAAATACATTTCTTGGCTTTCCCTTTTCCCATGGCCCCTTTCTAGTATTCAGGTGCTTAATGAATGGCCACCTGATGTTGTGGGATAAGTTGTGCCCCCAAAAGAGATTAAGTCGAACCCGCAGTGCCTGTCAATGTTACTTCGCCTAGAAACGGAGTCTTTATAGATGTTGTTGACCTAAAATGAGACTGTACTGGGTTAGGATGGGCCCTAAATTCAACGACGGGTGTCCTTGTAGGGAGAGATTTGAAGACACAAAAGAGAAGGTGGAGGCAGAGGTTGGAGTGATGCTGCCACAGCCACAGAGGCCAAAGGTTGCCGGCAACAACCAGAAGCTGGAAGAGGCCAGAAGGTGTCTTCTCAGAGCCCCGGCAAGGAACGTGGCCCTATAGACACCTTGATTTTAGAGTTCTGGCCCCAGAACTGTGAGAGAATAACTTTCTCTTGCTTTAAGCCACCAAGGTTTTGGTAATTTGTCACAGTAGCCACAGAAATGAATACACCTGCTATTCCAACTTGTTGACTTGAAGTGATTTTTCTCTAGCCTGCCACTCACACCTCACCACCACGGGTTAGGGCCTAACCGTTAGACCCTCCACGTGGGACAGTGAGGGTGAGGAGTGAGCGATGCCAGGCTGGACCTCAACTCTTCGGGTCCTCGACCACCTCCTACTCTGGTGAGCAAGCAGTGGGAGCGCCTGGACAGGCCTGGGCAGCACAGACGCCTCCTCCAGGGGAGCTGGCTGGTCAGGTCATCCCATTCCCTGCTCCCTCTGAGGAAGGAGCGGAGAAAACAAGAGGAGGTCGGTAGTATGGCTACGCTGACTTCAAACGGAATCTGTAGAGTCAGGCTGACAAAACAGGTTCAGACCAAATAGGCCGAAGCCTGGGGAATAGATTGTACTTTTCTTTAGTTTGAGGGCTTAAGCTTTTGAACTTCTCAGTGGTGCCTGGAGAGATATAGAAACCCTGTAGATAACCCCCTGAAGAACTTAGGAGAGAATGCTCACGGATCCAGACATCCTGCCTCCATTATCCAGATCACTGGTCAGCCAGAGGATAGGCATCTTGGACAGATCCAGAGACTGATTCAACTCAAGAATGTACTTTTTAACCAGAAGAATTCTTAGCTTTCCTTATTTTCTGGACCATTATACACATTGCATAGTTTTGTTTTGGGTTTGCAAACCGTAAGACCCTTGAAGAAATCTTCATCACTGATTTCTAGCCGAAGCTTCCTGACTCAGTGCTCTGTGCATACCACCAGCAAGTTGCAGTGACAAGTTCAGATTCAGAGCGAGCGAGCGCCTATGCGCAGCCACTAGGTGGCGATATCTTTTTCTGTAGCTGACAGAGGGACCAGGCCCCATTCAGACCCTTCATCTGCCTCGGAGGGGAAACTGTTCAGAGGGAATTACTGAGCTGGAACCTTATATATACACCTGGAACCTTATATATATATTTTGTTTTTTTAATATATTTTATTGATATTTTACAGAGAGGAAGGAAGAGAGATAGAGAGCTAGAAACGTCGATGAGAGAGAAACATCGACCAGCTGCCTCCTGCACACCCCCCACCGGGGATGTGTCCGCAACCAATGTACATGCCCCTGACCAGAATCGAACCCGGGACCTTTCAGTCCACAGACCGACGCTCTACCACTGAGCCAAACCGGTTTCGGCCTTATATATATATTTTTAAAGGTGGATCTGTCACTTGATTGGTGACTGATTAGATGGAAAAAGAGGGTGATGAGAAATCATACAGAATGAATTCCAGGTTTCTGGTCTGAGTTGCCAGGTGGTGCAGAGAGCGAAGGTGTGGTGCAGGGAGGCTCCTATCCTATTTGGACATGAGCTTTAGGGTCCTCTGGGGCATCTAGCAGGAACTCGCAGGGAGGAAATGAAAGGCAGAGGCTGGCATCTTGGAGGCAGGGGTCCTTCCTCATATCAGGCCCAGCATGGGCCTAGTCTCTGGGCAGAATTGGCCCACCAGCTGCTTTTTGTAAAGAAAAAAAAGTTTCACTAGAACAAAGCCACACCTATTCATTGGCATACTCCTATGAGTCATTTCTCACCATAAAAGCAGAGCCAAGTAAGTTTCAGTCAAATGTCAGACGGTCTGCAAAGCTGACGTGTTTACCATCTGGCCCTTTGGACGAGAATTTCCTGACTCCCGGTCTAGACAGCACTAGATGACACTAGTCCAGTGTCATCAGAAGTGACCTGGAGGCCGTGTAACCGGGAGAATCTGGTTCAGAGCTGACACCGGCTCTGACGTTCGGCGTGCCCACCGGGCCCCGGGGACACCAATGCTGGGCCCACGGGCCACGCTGTCCGATAGAAACATGCTGTGAGCCCACAGATCCTCTAAAGTTTCCGGTCTCCACACTGAAAAGGGAAAGAGAAACAGGTGACAGGACTCTACCGGCAGTGATTGAACTCCATGGAGCCAAAATGTTATCATCTGCACCCAATATAAACAAACTGGGAGATTTGACTTACTTTTCGTCCTAAGTCTTTGAAACCTGGTGCATAGTTTGCACTCACAGCCATCACAATTGGACTGGCCACACTGGACAGGGCAGCTCCTACAGCACAGACTGGCCTGGCTGTCAACACCCCTCCTCCCCCCCGGACTAGCTATGCAGCCCAGGTGCGTCTGTTTCTGCACCTATGAAACGAGAGTAAGGAGTGCACTGCCTCGTGGCATTGTCTTCAGGACTGCGTGGACTAATAAAGTGCCGAGGCCGCTACTGTGCTATGGTGTTGGTTCTGCTCAAGAAGCACTTTCTTTCCTGCCAACGAGGAGGCCCTGCTTCCTGCTGCCATGGCCCAGGGAGGGGTTAAGCCCGCTCTTCGGTTCTCACCCCATCGTTACCCCTTCCTTTTCCTACATTCCACAGATATTTATTGGCCTTTCCCGTGTATCAGGTTCTGTGCCAGGCACCTGGGGATACGTTCTGGTGAAGCATAGAAACCTCCAACTTGTATAAAAAACTGCTGTTTGAAATCCTCTGCTATTGCTAGATCATCCCTAGTCCTGTCAACTCTGCCACTTTAAGACAGTCTCTTATTCTATAAAATGACTTTGTTTTTAGTTTAAATAATAGAAAAAGATAAACTTAACTCTCTTACCTTGCAAGCTAGCCATCGAATTTAATGGACTAATATAGACTAACTAGAGGCCAAGTGCACGAAATTCGTGCATGGGAGGGGGGTGTCCCTCAGCCCAACCTGCACCCTCCTCAATCTGGGACCCCTTGGGGGATGTCCGACTGCCTGTTTAGGCCCGATAGGATCTGTCCAGTCGGACATCCCTTTCACAATCTAGGATTGCTGGCTCCCAACTACTCTCCTGCCTGCCTTCCTGATAGACCCTAACTGCTTCTGCATGCCAGCCTGCTCACCCCCTAACCACTCCCCTGCCAGCCTGATTGTCCCCAACTGCCCTCCCCTGACACCCCGGTCACCCCCAAATGCCCTCCCTTGCATAATCCCTCTTTATTAGATAGGGTTTTCTCTTTAGCATATTGGACAGTCCTAATTGGTTTGGCTCAGTGGATGGAGCATTGGCCTGCAGACTCAAGGGTCCCAGGTTCAATTCCGGTCGAGGGCATGTACCTTGGTTGTGGGCACATACCCAGTGAGGAGTGTGCAGGAGGCAGCTGGTTGATGTTTCTCTCTCATAGATGTTTCTAGCTCTCTATCTCTTTCTCTTTGTCTCTGTAAAAAAAAAATCAATAAAATATATCTTTTAAAAAAGAAACATTTAAAATTCCTCCATATCTGCCTGGCTGGTGTGACTCAATGGTTAAGACCCCAGGCTGCCACCACTGGAAGGGGATTGCACCCTGGCTAGGCGGAGCCCCCAGTCCAGGCTGCCGCCGCTGGCTGGGTGATGGCACAGTGGGAGTGCCTGGCCATGCTGGCACGAGAACCCAGTCCTGGCTGCCTCTGGGGCCAGGGGATCATGTGGCTTGGGTGTGAGGCCCTGCCGGCCCGAGACCTCAGCCCAAGCTGTCGCTGTGGCCGGGGGATTGCGCGGTGGGGGTACGCGGCCCTATAGGCCTGAGATCCCAGCTCTGGCTGCCGCTGTGGCCCAGAGATCGCACAGCTTTGGTGTGTAGCCATGCAGGCCTGAGATCTCAGCCCACGCTGCTGCCGGGCTTTGGTGCAAGACCCTACAGGTCTGAGACCCCAGCCCAAGCTGTGGTGGCTGGCCAGGATTGAGCCTGGTGCTGGCGCCTCCCAGCCGGACACCCCGGGCTGCTGCCACTGGGTAGGGATCGCTATGTGAGGGCCAGGCGCCTCCCAGTTAGACACCCTGGACTGCCCCCACTGGGCGGACTTGGGGACTACGGCAGGGCTGAGGACTGGGCGCCGCCATCTTGTGGCTATGGGCGCCACCATTTCTGTCGCAGAGTGATGGTTAATTTGCATATTACTCTTTTATTAGATAGGATACTGATAATAATGCCCATATTCTTATGCAAAGTACTAACTCATTATGTATTCAAAGTTCAACTGTCGGTAACAATAATCCACACTGAGCTATTTGTGAAATCTGCAGATAAAGAAGCTCAAAAGGTATAAATATAAGAAACTTCCTGTGTGATGGGGCTCAGAGATTTGGAAGAGACACCTCCCTCTGGGCCGCATGCAACAAATGACTCCTAATTAATTGGGTCATTAAGGCGTCTTGTATCTCACTTGTTGATTTTCGACAACACTGGTAGAGAGAATTACGAGGAACAGAACGAATACAGAGCATACTAGGAGGTACCATGGGAGAAACTAAAGCCAGGCAAGCGGATGGAAAGAGCTGGGGAGGGTAGAAGTTCAAGTAGGTGCTTCCAGCTTTAAGTAGGTGCCAGGTGGGCCTCCATGACAGAGCTGGTTCTTGAAGATCCCAAGGCCAGCGGGCTGGGGCAGAGCGAGTTGGGGAGAGATACCAGATGTGGTCAGAGAGGTGTGGAGACGAAGTTTGCATGCCTCATAGGCCATCATACCATCTTCCTCTGAGACAAACAGGGCCAACTGAATGTTGTTTGTTTGCCAAACAAGTGTCTTGATCTGAATTAGGCTTCCAAGGCTGCCATGCTGGGTGGGGGTGGGGTGACCAGCCATCCCATTGGCCGTGAACGGGCTTTGCCGGAAGGTGATGCTTTCAGTCCCGAAACTAGGAAAGACTCAGGCAAATGGGTATGGCTGGGCCAGTCTGAAACGAGGCCAGTTTTATCTTTTGTCCTCCTCTCAGAAGCAATCTGTGTCCCCATAAACATCCACTTCAACATTTGATAGGTGCAAGGTGCGTGTCCTCCTGACACAGTGCAGTGTGCTAATTTACTCTTAGGTCACTGGCATTATGCAACAGGTCCCATTTCCTTAAGCGTTCAACATTCGTTTTAAGAGCCATCTATTTTGCTGCATTTATCTCAAGTTCATTGTCCCTAAAGGCTGCCCGGTATCCAACGGTATATATCTACTTATCCAAGAGCTTGCTGCTTCCAGCACAGTAACTCCAACCGCACCACAGAGAGCATCCTTCTGCAGCCCCCTCACGGACCCAGGTGGGCGTTTCTTGGGGGAACACTGGCCCTTGGACACACGCACGGCTAACGTCAGAGTGCTGCTTCTGCTTTCCAGCGTGCCTGGGGGGTTTACATGGCCATCAGCAATACCAAGTGTTGTCCCCACAGCTTTGTCAGGACTTTAAGTTCGGCAATTCTGAGGGCCATAGGTCGTGGCTTTTGAATTTCATTTGCATTTCTCTGGCTTTCTCAGTTATTTCTTTTTTTTTTTTTTAATAGAGGTTATACATTTAGTTAAGACTCCCCATATCCCGTCAAAGTGACTATGAGCCACGTTCTCACTTTCACTTTTTCTTCTGGATCTTTCCCCCCCATTACTTACCGTACTAACTTTATTTTCTTTATTGATTAAGGTATTACATGTGTACTTATCTTCCCATTACCCCCTCCCCAGCCCACACTCATGTCCTCACCTCCCTGGTGTCTGTATCCATTGGCTAAGCCAAATATCAGCAGTATGACGATTGAAGTTTAAGTGCCAAAAACTGACATCTGCACATGGGCCACGAAGTTTCAATCGCACTGTACATGAACCTGCACGTGGTATTTTGTGGAAGAGCCACACTCAAGGGGGCTCGAGAGCCACAGTTTGCCGACCACTGGGTTAGGCTTATATGCATGCATACAAGTCCTTTGGTTGTTTTCCTCCCCTCCCCTATCTTCCCTCTGAGGTTTGACAGTCTGATGGATGCTTCTCTGTCTCTGGATGTTCTTGTTCACCAGATTATGTTGTTCATTATATTCTACAAATGAGTGAGATCGTGTGATATTTATCTTTCTCTGACTGGCTTATTTCACTTAGCACGATGCTTTCTAGGTCCATCCATGCTGTTGCAAATGGTAATAATTCCTTCTTTTTAACCACAGCATAACATTCCATTGTGTAGCTGTACCACAGTTTTCTAATCCACTCATCTGGGTTAAAGCCTAAAATGGGCACTTAGGCCTCAAATCTTAGCTATGGTGAATTGTGCTGCTATGACCACAAGGGTGCATATATCCTTTCTGATTGGTGTTTCTAGTTTCTTGGGATCTATTCCTAGAGGTGGGATCACTGGGTCAAATGGGAGTTCCATTTTTAGTTTTTTAAAAAATATATATTTTTTATTGATTTTTTACAGAGAGGAAGAGAGAGGGATAGTGAGTTAGAAACATTGATGAGAGAGATACATTGATCAGCTGCCTCTTGCACATCCCCACTGGGGATGTGCCCGCAACCAAGGTACATGCCCTTGACCGGAATCGAACCTGGGACATTTCAGTCCGCAGACCGCCGCTCTAGCCACTGAGCCAAACCGGTTTCAGCTATTTTTGTTGTTCTTAACAGCTGGTCCCCTTCCCTTTCCATCTGTCTCATTCATCTATTTTCAGCCTCACCTTCCTCCACAAGGAAAACCTCTATTTATTCTCAAAACAGCTGAAAAAAAGCTTTAGCTTCTAAGAGTTACTAGCAACATTAATAAGATTCAAATTTCTCTTCTCTGGAAATAAGCTAATGGCTTTAAGCTTAGCTTGGTTATGCAAAATGGTGAAACATAAAGGCAGCACCTGTTTTTACCATAAGAGGAAACACATAAATTAGTTCATTTCTTGTCTTTACATAGTTACTAGGTATTGTTTTAAAATATGTATTTTTTAATTAATTTCAGAGAGGAAAGGAGGGGGAGATAGAAACATCAATGATGAATCATTGATAGGTTGCCTCCTGCATGCCTCCTATTGGGGATCAAGTCCACAACTTGGGCAAGTGCCCTGACTGGGAATCAAACTGTGACTTCCTGGCTCATAGGTTGATGTTCAATCACTGAGCTACATCAGCCCGGCAATAGGTAAAGTAATTTAGACATGCCCTAGCCAGTGTGGTTCAGTGGATAGTGTCAACCTGTGGTCCAGGGTTCAATCCCGGGGAAGGGCACGTACCAGTTGCAAATTCAATCCCCCGCCTCGGTCAGGGTGTGTGCAGGAGGCAACCAACTAGTGTCTCTCAAATCAACGTTTTTCTCTGTCTCTCCCCCTCCCTTCCATTCTCTCTAAAAGTCAAAGGGAAAATATCCTCAGGGGTGAGGATTGACAACAACAAATATCTCAGACACTGTGGTCTAGCTGTGGCCTTTATTGCTGATGAATGGCTTAGTGGTGTTCCCCTTGGTAAATACTTCTGCTTGTGGCGTTTGGTTTCTGTGGCCCAGGACACACAGACCCCTCTCCACGATGCACTTGGACACTTCACCCCATGCACATCGGACACAGAAAACCACAAGCGCCCTCAGATTCAGATAATTTATTTTACTGAATTTAGAATCAAGTTCAACTAAGCACTGCAACAGGTAACAAGATTCAAAGGTCAGAAAATCTAGTTAAATCACACAAGTCTGTGGGCCATTGGTGAACTTTCAGTTTGATTCTCAACACCAACTAAAGCGCAACTGTGGCCAGAGAGGTTACTATGAATGGAAAGTGACACACCACAAGAACCCCCCAGAGAGAATTATTTTTATCTCAAATGGAAAACGTTATTTAAACAGAACACATTTATGCTCCCTTATTCTTTTTGTAATTCCTCACTGTAAAAATAACCTTATAACAGAATAAAGGTTTCTCCTTGATTGTTCACGTCATTTATTATTGAAAGGGAAAATGAGTATCATAAAACAGAAAACACTGAAATAAATAGCCAAATAGTTTACTTGCAAGTAGTTCTGCTGAAGTACACATTACCACACAAAATTCTAAAGCTGACTTTTTTTTAAAGCTTGGAAAACACATTTTCCTTTCTGAGTTTCTTGCTAAGTGAGATGCATACTTCTTATAAGGAAAACTACTCTACGTAAAGTCCAAATTTAAAATTAAAAAAATATATATTTTATTGATTTTTTTACAGAGAGGAAGAGAGAGAGAGAGAGAGAGAGAGAGAGAGAGAGAGCTAGAAACATCGATGAGAGAGAGACATCAATCAGCTGCCTCTTGCACACCCCCTACTGGGGATGTGCCCGAAACCAAGGTACATGCCCTTGACCAGAATCGAACGCGGGACCTTTCAGTCTGCAGGCCAACGCTCTATCCACTGAGCCAAACCGGTCTCAGCAAAATTTAAAATTTGAGTATCTGTTATTCTAGAGATTTCCAAGCTGAGTGCACAGGTGTGGACAACAGGTGGTGAACAAGTGATCTCGGCCGCCCAGGTGGCCAGGCTAAGCCACCAGCAGCCTCTTCGGTTTACCCCCAGGTTGGGGGCTGCAGCCTAAAGGCAGGAGGATGGGGTGAAATGTGCAGAAACCATTGGTACAAAACAGTTACGTTCGTACTTTTACTGAGATTTCCTTAAATGGACTGTAAAATCTTGAGAATAGCCTCTGGGGTCTTCACAGGAGCAGCTCACAGTATGACAGGGGATCAGCACACAGTATGACAGTGGAACAGTATTATTGCAGTGGCTGCTGCCAAGATTGAACACAGAATGTTTTCTTTTGGCAAAGCTTCTAGCAAATACCCACCAGTCTTATATACAGCATATGCCTAATGTAGTTTAATGTTTTAATAAACACTTTTTTAATTTGTTGAACTACCCTCTCCTAGACGTAAAGGAGTCACTTTCAGGCCTTGCCCAGGTGTCTTTCAGGTCAGCGTGCAGCATCTTTGCTTGTTCATATGTCACTGCCTCCCCAACGCTGTCACTGGCTACCTGCTTTCCTTTTATCCAAATCAAGGACACTATTCTACCTCTTTCACTGCCTGTGATCATTGTTTCTTTCACAACCTTAGCAACATTAGCACTCTTGGTGGCCTCTTTATGTCTTAAAACTGTGCTAGTCATTGATTTTGCCAGCAACAAAAGCATTCTCTCCTTTGTTGCCTAAGATACGCTTTTTGCCACACAGAGGTATCAGCATGAAAGGGTTGTCAGGTGGAAGTTTAGTTCAACAACAATAGAGACATTCTTTCTGTGAACAACCTGACAGACAACCAAATTGTTGAAGATGGAAGACGTTCGAGAAACGAGGTTTGACTGTATTCTACCAATAATTTTTTCCTTGTTAGGACACTCATTTTGAGGAACATAATAAGAGAATCTGCACTTCTTTCACAAATATTAATCTTTTAAAATCATCAATACACAGTATGCCATGATTTTAAATAATAAATAAACAAGACAAAAATCCCACTCAGAATCTCAATTCTTTCTCTAATCAGTGATTGTTTTTTTAAAGCAGCTGATAGTTCTAAAAATATATATCTGGTACCAACTAGACAGATTTACAGTAACTCTTCTGGGGTTAAACACACACACACACACACACACACACACACACACACACACATACACTTCAACTAAAAAAATCTAAGCATTCCCAATGGTTCCAAACTCAACGAATAGTTTAAAAAAAACACCTAGTCTCACATATGCCAATCCAGTTGTCTGTTTTAGATTTATATTTAAAATATCAGACTTGTTTTCTTCAAAATGTGGATTTATAGTGGCATTGCCAATGCAGCCTTAACCCCAACAGCAATACAGAGAACTTATTAAGCTAAATACGGAGTCTTCAGAATAAAACCGCAGAGACAATGTTTAATTAAGGGGGAGAATACCAACTTAAGTTGGAAGAAATATAAGCACAATTAAACAAGCTACGATGCACTATGAAGAAATGCTGGCATGCCCAGCTGGTGTTGCTCAGTGGTTGAATGATGACCGATGAACCAGGGGGTCACAGTTGGATTCCAGGTGAGGGCACATGCCCAGGTTGCAGGCAAGACCCTCAGTAGGGAAAGTGTAGGAGGCAGCCAATCAATGATTCTCTCTCATCATTGATGTTTCTCTCACTCTCTTCCTCTCTGAAATCAATAAAATACACACACACATACACACTAAGTGGCCAGATTATTATGATCTCTGAACAAATAATAATCTGGCCACTCAGTGTATATCCTATACAATGAAAGGCTAATATGCAAATTGTCCCCTTGACCAGCAGTTCAACCAGGAGGCAAGCTGGCCAACTGCCCATGTTCCCTCCCCCTGGCCAGGCTGGCTAGACCCCACCCATGCACGAATTCATGTACTGGGCCTCTAACACACACACACACATACACACACAACACACACACACACACACACACACACACACACACACACACTGAGTGGCCAGATTATTATGCATTCAGAGATCACAATAATCTGGCCACTCAGTGTATATAAATACGTTACATATACATATACATATACATATACATATACATATACATATACGTCTGTGTGTGTGTGTGTGTGTAGTTTATATAAAAAATACTGGCGTACCTGTCAGTTGGCACCAGCTCAAGTTCTAGTAACATCAAAACCAGTGACACTACAAAATGTTCAACTCTTTCAAAGCCCTGGTATTCTAAGGCCACTGGAAAAATGGGATAAAGAAAGTAATTACCTATGGTCAGAAAAGATAATAGTAATGGGGATTTTTTCTAAATAAAATAAAATGAAACAGTAAATTTTAGAGTGTTTCTAAAAGAGCACAGTATTCCTCATTCACTTTCCTTTGAATGTTGCGCGCGCACGCGCGCGCGCACACATACACACACACACACACACACATACACACACAATATTCTTAGTAATTATTTCACATTTTTCAGGTCTCTTCACTATCAATTTTAAAAATAGTTACCTTCTGGTAACTAGTTTTCTCCATTTTGGATATTATATTTCTCTATTTTAGGTTTTGATTTTTTGAACCTGCCAAGACAACATAGTGACAGACCTAAACAATAAATAAAAACTAAACATCATCCTTTTAGGTTAGAGCTTTCAAGATAGAGGGAAAAGCATTTTAATTTCATTCAGTAGGTTTTGGATTCTGCAAAAGTCTCACTCTTCAGTCCCATCTTCACCATAGAAAACACCTTTGCCATTTCCCTCCACTATCAAAGTGCATCTGTTTAAAATTAAACATACCTTAAAGAAAGACCAAAAATCTCCATAATTTTTGGCAGATGTCCTATATGAAGTGATTTTCCCTTTTCCCTTCTCCTCAGTTTAAAGCTGTGTACAAAACAGGGCCAAATGCAATCTTCTAGGACAGCAGTTTACACACAATGGATTTTGTTTTTGTTTCAATGACCAAAAAGGGAAGGGAAAAATAAAACAAGGATTAAGAGAAGAAACCCTGAGGCAAAAATGGCTTTTCCTTTAGAAGGTCTTCCTGGGCGCTCCGACTGTGGTTCCGGTTCACAAGGTGCCCGCGATCTTCTGGGCGGGAAGGCCCTCCTCCAGCCAGAGGGCGGCGGCTGCCCCGCCGCGCAGCATCCGCCTGTGGATGCGCCGGAGCCGCAGCAGGTAGAGGAGGATGGAGAGCAGGACCACCAGGAAGCAGCCGGAGAACAGGTAGTGGTTGTAGACAAAGGAGAAGCCCCGCCAGTGAGCGTGACTGGCCCGGAAGGCCTCCTGCTGGATATCTCTGCCCACAGGGAAATAAAACCATCAACCATGAGAGGTCACCGAGGACTAATCGGGCAGTAATGTGACTAACAGCGCACAGGACATGGCTTAGAGGGGCATGGCCAGGACACAGTTCTGCAGACAAAACACTAACCTTGAGACTCAGTTGCCTTACCTCTAAAATGTAAGATAACATGGCCTAATAGAGGGCACTTGCAAGTATTAATGAGATAACATGTGAAAGTGTACTCATCATCATAATTTGGTTATAACAAAAATCAGAGACATTTAGAACTGTGAGGGTTTCACTATACAGGGAAGGCAATGTGGAGTCAAACCATGTTTCTGATCAGTAATACCCACTACTCACAACTTCTGCAGTTAGCCCCGCTAAAGTATTGCTTGCAGATGCTCAAGGAAATGAAGGGGGCGGGTGGGGGCACTGAAAAAGCTAAGACCTCATTCATCTGTGAACCAGGGATCTTCTGTGGGGGTCGACTGAGAGCCTGTCTGTGAACCTGAATGGGAAAAGCACACATCTTTCTTTGCCCATCTCCAGCTAATGTAGTGCCCAGTGGACAGGAAGTAGCCAGCAAACTACTGTAGTAGCAGCGGAACCTGTGATTTGTTCCTAGTGAAACTCACTGGTCTCCAGTTCACACTGTGGTGCTCTGCAGATGCCTTAAAATACGACCCTAGGACACTACACTGAAATTACAGAAGGTACCATTTCTGTTGTCAGACCTTGTAATTTTATATGTTAATAAAGAACACAGATTACTATATTATAAACTTATTTTCTATAATATCTTGATAAATATATTTCAACACAATGGCTCCCTCTGTAACCTATATATTAATGTTATGCACTAAAAACATTATTTTGAGAAGGGCTCCAAGGCCATAAATGTTAAGAACCTAGAACTGACCCTTCTGTGCAGGGGCTGGGGAGCTGACAGTTGAGAATAATCAAACCCTGTGCTGCATATGAAGGGATGGGAGGGGCAAGGGAAGGACTGGGGGCGAGGGCAGAGCAAAGTCAAACTCAAATAGTCTGCAATTCTGCCCACAGTCAGTGCTAACAAGAGTACCCAGACATTCACAAACCACAGCTGCCATGATGATCGCAAACGAGAAAGGCATCTTGCGTATGGAAAAGCATCCATACCTTAAGGGCAGAAAGCGGGTCCTGTAGAGGATTGCTCCCAGGGTCCACTGCACCTCCTTGTCGTAAACCTGCAAGGCCGTCTTCAGGGTTTTATAGTTGACCGGAAAGGAGAAGCCCCTGTGAAACACCTCGAACATCCAGGCAGACTTGAAGCACTGGTACCTGCCAACACCAAGCACACACAGAAGGGGGCTGACTCACTTGTCAAAATAAACTGTACACAGTCTTCCCCTGTGGGACCAACGTGGCTGTGACGGCTTCGCGAGGCCAGTGCTCTCTGCGCAGCCACACCAGTCGTTTGCATTTCAAGGTGATTGACGTAGTCTATGCGCCTGTCTCACAACACGAAACAGTACCTGGCAAATCAACCAGCTCATGAAACCTGGCTCAGGAGAATTTAGTACATTGGGTGATGCAATTTTTCCTCTGGCATTCCAGATCTTATTCATTAAATAAATGCTGACTGAGCAAGTTCCAACTTCTTAGACCTCATTTTCTTCATTATAAAATGAAAACAGAGGAAGGTCCTTTTCCCTGTTGTTCTATGATTCTAACTATTTATCAGAGGCTTACTTTTTGCAAAGCAGTGGGCTAAACAAGTTATTAAGAGACTAGTGGCCCAGTGCACAAATTTGTGCACATTGAAAGGAAAATAATTAGAAGGTGGCCAGCAGGGTGAGACTGGGCGAGATGGGCCAGACATGCCCTGGAGCCAACCTCCTATGGTCCCTTCCCAGCCAGCCCCAGGAGGCAATGCGGCTTGAAGGGCGTCTATGGAGTGAGCAGGGTCCCTCTGGCAGATAAGGTCCCTCAGCCTGGCCTGAGGGGATCAGCTTAAAACGGCTTTCCGACATCCCCTGAGAAGTCCCAGAGGGCACTCTGCAAAGTTCCTGTCCTACAGGTTGTGGAACACAAATGCAAACATGCAGTAAACCAGGTTTGGGGACGACAGTACCTCAATAACAACATAACCCATGGCCAAAGGTGAAATCACATGGCCCTGCAAGGAATCAGGCTCTCTCCTCTCTGGATCTGGGGTGCATCACCCAAGAACCACAACTGCCAAGTCATCACAGCTCTGCAGCTCCTGCGTTGAGCGTCTGCCCTCTGGTGGTCAGCGAATGTCATACCTATTGGCCAGTTGGCTGGCCACTTAGCCTTTTATATATATGTATAATATAGATAATAAGAAGTAATAAGATAGTCAATGTACTTAAATACCTTATAATGAAAATATTTTTTTAAAGCGACAAATAACTATCAACAAAGCAGAAATGGTAAATACCAGTAGAGAGACATAATGAGCACTGTGGAGACCCAGAGGGAAGGAAGAGGTCTGGCTGAAAGGGACTCAAAAGGGACAGCGCCCACTCTGACTGATGTCTGGGCAGGACTTCAACAGCCAAGGATGAAGAGGGGAATCCAGGTGGAAAGTACAGCAAAAGTGAGCAAAAATACATGTGGAGCAATATATGTTTGGGCACAAGGTGTGTCATCATGTTTGAAAGGAGGCCAGGCCAGAAGAGGAGAAACAGTGCTTGACAAAGATAGTCAGGTGGCTGGGCCGGGGTGCAGTGAGCTAGGGCCCTGCTGAATGTGCTGTCTCTAAACACACTCTGGGCTTGGCCGCCCATGACTTACTTTAGCCTGTGGAGGTCTGCGTGAGAGGCATACAGTCCCCGGTCAAAGCGCTCTCGTAAGATCGACCACTTTGTTGCACAATAATCCTGAAAGAAATTTTACCCAAAATAAATAATCAGTAAAGGTTTATTCAAAATTTGTTACAATGAAAAAAAAAAAAGTTTACCAAATTCTTATTCATAACAAGCATATCCTTCCAATTAGAACAGAAGCCTCACTTATATGTGTGTACCAAGAAGACAAGGGACACAGACACGCACTAATACTATTGATTAGCAGAGTGCTTGTTCCTGGTCTTAAAATTCTTCCTAAGTTACTGTTAAAGAGACAGACTCTCCCATGAGATTCTTGGAACACAAAAATGATTACAAAAGGACCACATCTTCCGGAGAAGGTAAAGAGGTGCCACCTTTCCCTGAAGCTATCTGTAATCATATTAATAGCTTACATGTATAGAGCACTGTGTACGTACCTTTTCTGGATGTAAATCTTAAAATGACTCCTCAACATGGCTACTAATCTAATCTCTATCTGAAGGATGAAGAAACTGAGGCCCAGAGAAGCTGAGCAACTTGCAACAGGGCACACGGAGAACAGCACTAAGCCTGCAGTGAGAGGGTAAGGACAGGCCTCTCAGGCACAGGAACCACCTTGATGAAGATGTAACTGGAAGTAGCACTCGTGAGGGAAACCAACAGCTGTCTGCTGCGATCAGAGTATAAAGAGTTCGGTGGGGAGAGGATGTACAGGGCGGGGATGACAGGCATCCTGGAAGGAAAGGAAGCTGCTGTGGGTTTTAACAGGGCAGGTGACGGCACTGTGTTTTGACAGAACACTCTTGGAGTGGCTGGAAGATGAATGATGAAGACCAGATGCAAGAAGGCCAACTGGGAGGCTCCCGTGGTAGTGCAGGTGACTAACAGAGGCTGGGATGAGGATGACAGTAGAACAGAACACAGGGAGGGCTCTGAGAAATATCTATGACACCAAGTAACATGCTTGATTATACAGGGGTGTTCGGCGAGGGACGAACAAGTGACGGGGGACTCTACAAGTCCTGGGTTTTCTGAGAAGGGACTGGACGCTTAGTGCTGCCATTAGCTGAGACCATAACAGGGATAGAGTGGGGGGAAAATGGTGGATATATTTGGAGTCGTGACATCTAGCAGGCACGGGGTGGGGGTCAGGACTGCAGCCTCTTCTTGAAAGACAGCAGCAAATCATGAGCATGGATGAGACCGTCCAAGAACTTGAGGGTCAGAAGGCCAAGAGTGCATATCTGGGGTCACCAAAGTTTAAGGGTGTGAAGGGGGAACCCATGAAAGAGCCTAAGAAACTGTCAGAAAGGCAGGGAGAACAAGAGAACAGAAACAGGAAGGCTGCATGGAGTGCTGTCAGAAGATAATTCCACTAAGACACACCAGTGTGAAGGGCTGTAATCTGGGAGCCACTGGGAGCAGACTAGTTCGTGGAGTAGGGGCAGAAGTGAGTCTTGATCCTGCTGTGACTATTTCTCTCACCCAATTCCCAATGACATCCTCTACCTTTCCCTTCTCTCGACCTGGGCCTGGACCACTAATTGTAAAGGGAGGAAGGGACCTGCCATGGTCTACAACAGTCTCTCAAAGCACACAGGAAATGCTTTCCCTGAAGGTTACCTTTGCAGCTTTAGTAAACGCAAGCGCATTGTAGTCTCCTCCCATTCGTAGCACGTCTTCGGTGCAATAGTAGAATTCAGAAAAGCCATAGAACTCGCTGTTCTGGAAGTGGATGGGGGGCTGGTAGACACCATTGAGGGACGTCTGTGTCTCGTTTGTTTTGTTCATGAAAGGCTGGAGAGTCTCTCGGCACAGGTCGAAGTCTCCTGTTCCCCGCAGGTACATGGTCTGCCCATTTTGCTGGATTTCATCTTTAATGTCTAGGGGTAAGCAGGGGTCCAGGTATGGAGTGTCAGGAGCTAGACCAGTCTGCTTCCCCAGGAGCCTATGGAACAAAGAAAAACTTTATCATGAGGCGGACAGAAAACTGTGTTCTGAAGAAGTGGCTCGGGGCCAGTGCCTCTCAAAAAGTGTTCTGTGGAACAGAGGGTTCTAGGATCATTAGGTGAGGGGAAGACACACCTGAGCCCCACCTGGAGGTTATGAGACACACGTCTGTATGGCAGACACCTTCACCGAGTCCAGTGAAACAACTCCCTGGTCTTGTGACCCATGCCTTCCATTTTCTGCACACAGCCTGGAGTCCCCACACGAGTGCTTGTGGTCCATAAGCTCCGCCCACTCCCATGTTCACGGCTGTTTTGTGCCCACCAACTGTGTTGTTCACAGCCCCGTTTCTGCCACTAGCACTTGTGATTTTTTATTATATAAAGATGAAATATGACTGAAAAAAGGTAACAAGTGAAAATGTACCCTGTGAAAACTAGGTTAGATGTCTTAGAAAAATATGATAAAGGCAAACTGCCAGAAAACTGCTGTCAAACTAGATGTAAGATTTAAGAATAATTTAGAAAAAGGAGAAAATATCTAGACAGATTTGGTATCAAAGTCTTCAAAAATATCTTTTAGTTCCTGGTATTCTTTAAAGAAAGTCAAAATGATATCGAGCTGAGTGAGGGCAGTGCACACCTGAGAAATGACAGACGTAGCCTTAAAACAACACTTCAGTCCAGAGCAAAAGGTTGGCAAATAGACACGTATGCTAAAGCAAAATGCTTGAGGTTTGATTCTATTTTTATAATTCTGTTTTAACTGATTTTTAAAAAATTAATCAACTACTGACCTAAAGTGTTGCATATAACAGCATTTCTATTGTGTTACAGGCTCTGAGAAACTCCACAGAAAAATCTTAACTTTGCTCACCAAACTGCACTATGCTTCCTAACTTGTCAGTGAAATTCCCAGGTATCAAGATCTGTCTTGGGGCAGATCTGAGAAACAGGAAAGAGCTTCCAACACTGGAGTTATGTTAGTGTCTGATGCCAAGAAATCACAGGGACTACAGGGTGTTTAGCTACTAGGAGAGTGCCTGATTCAGTATTCAATCACTGACAGTAATCAAGTGTTTACTAACCACTCAACTGACAAGTTGTTTATTCCCAAGATCGGAACTCAAAATGCACTTGAATGAATACATTAAGGTCTTTGCTACTAATTAAAAAATCAATCATCATTACTAATGGCAAGGAGATAAATATTTCAAGGCTCAAATTCATAACATATATAAAAAGTATTGACTACCATTTATAATTATAAAAGTCCAAGACTAGTCAAATGTATACTTCATGCTACTGTTTTAGTTGCTTGCCCTTCATCTAAATTAAGAAGTACCACTCAATTGTCCATTATACAAGTTTGTTGACATTAACCAATAGTAAAAATTAGGGTTGCAGAAGAAGGCATTTTTTCCAAAGTTCTGATTCAAAGTCACTTATGAAATATTTCTATTTTAAGACATTTATAAAAAATAATTATACTAAGATGTGCTATACAGCACGGTACCTTAAAAAAGAAACCATGGGCCGAAACCAGTTTGGCTCAGTGGACAGAACGTCGGCCAGAGGACTGAAAGGTCCCAGGTTCGATTCCGGTCAAGGGCATGTGCCTTGGTTGCGAGCACATCCCCACTAGGGGGTGTGCAAGAGGCAGCTGATCAATGATTCTCCCTCATTGATGTTTCTAACTCTCTATTTCTCTCTTCCTCTCTGTAAAAAATCAATAAAATATATTTTAAAAATAAAAAAGAAACCATGGGACTACCAATCTCTTGACAATACTATTCAATTAATGTTTAGAGCAAATAACAAGTTTTGTTGTCCTTTTCTAGTCACAAATGTGAATTTCTGAAAAATATGGTACCAAATGGCTCTGATTTCTTGGTCTTCCTTAAAGTTCAGGCCTCCACAGGTTTGAGATTAAACTGATCAAGGAAATATACTATCATTTATCTCTATGAATAAGAATTTCCCCCTCAAAATTGTTTCATCAGAATTCATCAAAAACTCATTTTAAAAAGTTTCACCGATGTGTTTAAAACCTTTGACTCCTAGATCATTTCTTTCTCTTGCATAACTTCCTTCACTATGGTCTTATCCACTACAAAAGTGCACAGGCTGGTCTTCAGAATATCACATAATTCAACTTTATCACCAATGACAACTTTATCACACTTCCTGCAGGCTCCAGGGCATCTGCCGTGGGGCTGGTGCTGAGTTTCCCGAGGGCTCTGCAATCTGGAAGGCATTACCCAGGGCTCAGAACTACTAATATGCTAAGAGTGAAATTCTCCTCCATCAGCGGCGTGGGTCTGAGGGACAGCCACAGCCTCCTCTGGAGCCTGGTGGGATGTCAGCCTGAAGGCAGGACCCTGTATCCTTTCGCTTCCTCTCCCACTCAGCTGGCAGAGGAATAAAAAGCTAACGGTGCTGACAGGCTTCTGCTGACTGAGGTCTCCCTGCTTTGCCTGGTATATTTTCTAGGAGAGACCTGGATTTGATCATGCCTGCTGAGCAATGAAAGGTGCTTTACCTGTTCTTTTGAAATGTGTTGGCAAATATCTTGTCTTCATATCTCTGTCGAGCAGCATTGCCACCAAACCCAAGAAATGTGGCCACATAGACTCGGTACACATGCTCAGTCTGGTGAGCATCACACCCCAGGTTAAATTCAGCCAGCAAGTTCTTAGCTACTTCTTCCTGACGACGTAAAGGTAACAAATGTTAGTATTTTAAGCAATACAAAAACAATCACCTTCTTTAAAAAGGATCTAAAAAATTCACATCTAAATGAAGCAAAAATTTCTGCTTCTGTATTTCCTTTTAAGCGTCCCTCCTAATTCAATATGACAACTCTGACTTAAGAGATTTCAGATGCATTGCCCATGTGTGGTATTATTACAACTTTTTGAAAAAGGAAGTTAGTAACATAGTTCATTTCTGCTAACCTAGTAAATCTATTTAAGGAATCCTATGCTTTGGAAGTAATCCTAAACATTGACAAGTCTCCTTTGCTATTCTGGGACAGAAAAAGCTGGACATCATCTACATGTATGACTCCCAGGAGGGTTTATAACTTATGCTAATCAAGTTCATGGAAGAAGTCACTTATGCACTATTAAATAAAGGGCGCAAAACTGTATAAACAGTAAGATTATAACCATATTTACAAAAACAATAAATAGAGAAAAAAGAATGAAAAGAAGTAAAACCTAAATGATAACAATTTCTTCAGATAATTCATCCACAGGACATTTTTAATACTGATTTGGATTTTTCAAGCCTGCTTATATATATATATATATATATATATATATATATATATATATATATATATAATTTTTTTTTTTACTCTATTCTGAAGAGAATGACATGACTTTTTACCGAGTGTAAGTTTCTAGAAGCATGTCTAGATAGGAAGTAGGAAACACTGATTGTAATACTTGAGTTTACAGAGCACTCTTCTAAGGAGTTTAATTATTAAATAATTATATTATTTATCGGGCAAACACTAGGTGGCCAGCAATGCGTTAGGTATATGCACTATGTCCTTTAAACCTGATGTTAACTCTGTGTTAGAGGCACCGGCATTCACATTCATAGATGGAAACCAGCTCAGAGAAGTTAAGTTACTTGCATAAGGCCACATAACCAGTGAGGACAGGATGATGATGCAGCCTAGGCTTCTTGTCCAGCACCAGTGTCTTTAACTATGACAATACGCTGGGTGACAGTGGAGGGGACTGACCGGGCTTTGGTATTAATTTACAGCAGAATGGAAACGGGGTGATAAAGACATGTGGCAACTCAGGAATATATCTGGAAACCCTTCTGCTGCTGCTCTTCACATGAGGCCACCAGCCTCTTGGGAAACTGCTCTCAGCGACCCAGAGCACCGAAGGGATTGAGAACAGACAGCAAACTGAAGTTCAGAAACGTAGCATCAGTGAATACAAACCTCAGGCCTTTCTGGAAAAGTCGAAAGCTATCTGAACCGTTAAAAAAGTACTTTCCCTAATTATACCAAGTTATCTGATGCTATTTTAAGTTTTTCAATTCCTGATGATAAAAAGAACTGAAGAGAAAATAGAAACAAAATTCACGCATGTGATTGGCACGTATATCAAAGAAAAACTCCGTGATAGTTCAGAAAACAAACCAGCTGACTTCAATGACCAAACACAAACGGCTTAGGGAGGTTTGCCTTGGCTTCCTCCTGTCTCCTTTCTCCTGGGTTGAGCAGAGGTACCTCAGCAAGCACAGTAAAGGCGTGTTCAGACTCAGAAAACAAAACAAAAATGGATGGAGACATGTTAAATGAAACCAAATCAAAAAGAAGGAAATTTGTACAGATAATGACCTGCTGTGAGGAGGCAAAGCTTACAGTTTTGGGGACTTCGTACGCTATCTGAGTTGACACGCCTCCCATGTCAAGAATACCGGCAGTTCTTTTCCGGAGAATGGCTTCCCTGCTCTCACTTCCGGGAATGTTAACCTCCACAACTGCCTCGTCATCTGGAAGCAGGAGAAACACCCATTGGAACAGAACACATCCAGAAACTGCGATCTTCGCAAGAGGCACCTTGTTTCAAACATTTCTAGGAAAACCAGTCTCCTCTTCCCAACGAAAATCAAGCTGTGGGGAACAGCAACTCCTCTCATCCCACCCTACACTCAGCTGTGTCACAAAACTTAGCTCCTTTCTATCCTTTACACCAGTTAGAAAAAGCCATAATTTCCAGTTATACGCACTAGTTGGAAACATGATACTTACCATCTTCAATGTGCTCAAATCGTCCGAGGACAAAATTAATGCCGATCCAAGCATACACACCTGTGGACACAGGGTAAAGATAAGAATAGTTTTAAAATACTTTGTATAACTCTGATCACTGCTGTCTGTGCAAACATCTCATTTATTATACTCCCTGAAAACATCATCTGAAATAACACATTTCTACTATGTATTTTATCTTTTCCTGGTGGCTTTGTAAGAAAACCCTAGTTTAAAATTTATAGTTTCATATCATTTATATAGAAAATATAACTCCTAGAGGCTAAGTTTCCTTAGAAATTTATAGGTTGTTTTCAAATACTGGAGTTTTTTTTAGTTTTTTTTAATGAAGTTAAACTATCAATTGCAAGGTTTTAGATCAAGTTAACTTTGACTCCTCTGTTTCCTTTACCTCTTACTTTCACTCACTGCAACACCTGATTCTCTTTTTACAACATTTCCTGCATCCAATCTTTATCCATTTTCATTACCATCTTGATTTTAACAAGTTCCTAAATAGGGTACTTTTATTTTCCAGAAGGTGGCAATATAGCACAAGTTTTTGGTTTCTCTTACCAGAGCGTATGCTGGCAGCATGCTCATTAAAAACAAACAAAAAAAAAGCTGATGGAAGGGGATTGAAGAAGAGTGGCCACTGAGTTAGAACAGTAGTCGGCAAACTTGTTAGTCAACAGAGCCAAATATCAACGGTACAACAATTGAAATTTCTTTTGAGAGCCAAATTTTTTAAACTTAAACTATAGAGGTAGGTATGTGGCTATTAACTTAATTAGGATACCCCTAAACTGGCCTTTGCTAAAACTTAAGGGGCCAAAGAGCCGCATGTGGCTCAAGAGCCGCAGTTTGCCGACCACTGAGTTAGGAGAAGTGTGTGCTTAGCACTTGGTGCTTTAGGTGTGTCCAGAGAACAGAGACAGGTACCCTTGAGTGAGGGGTGTTCCAGGATGTCACCCATATCCATGGGTGACCTCTTTTCCTTTGCCTTTCCCTTCCCCCAGTCATTGTGATGTCTTCTCAGAGACAACAGGTTCCTCCAGCTGCAGCACACGCAGCCAGATAGACCCTCACTCACCATCTGCATCCTCCACCTTCTCTGCCAGAAAGGCTGTCCTGGCCTGCTGCGCGTGCCCTGCCACTACTCCCTGGCTCCACAGCCTCCGCTAGGACTCAATCTGCCCACCCACTTTCTGGTGGACAAATGATAGATCTTTCAGGTGCCCTCATGAGCTATGCAGAGGTGCTGTGTATGTGTTGTTTTAAATGTCTGGTTATAAATCAAAGGGGAGAGAAAGAAGGAATGATTCACGCTGCCACGGTGATGATGTCACCAACACCTGTCCAACTGTTTCTATTATTAACACCTTCAAAAGGGCCATAATGCAGTCAAATTAAATATTTTTGTTCCTCTGTCTATAGTTCAGCTTTTTCAATCCATGCTGACTCAAACAATTTCTTCTGCCTGAAATGTATCCTCTCTCAGGTCCCAGATTCGGGGTGAGGCAGACACTGTATAGCAAGTGTCTGGTTCACTGTATAGCAAGCTCTGGCATGCTATAACTACCTCATTAGTTCAAATGCCATTTTCTCCATGATGCCCTTAGCTAGAAATAAAAAGTCTCCCTCTTTCAAATTCACATGATGCTTTTTCCTTACCGTCCTACAGTATATAAAACTGTAACTCATATAGCAGTTAACTGTGTACCTCTCTTGCTTGTAAACATAATGGCAATGTCTGTATTTCACCCAATTCTATATTCTCTACAGTGTCTTTCATAGAGATGTTAAAATGATAGATGACTTTGAAATAAATGTTTTTTTATTTCCATTTCTAACAAGCTATTACACAAATAATGTCACTGACTTGTCATTTAATTCCCAGAGAAATTATTTCTTTGAAAACAGAACTAATATTTTCTCAGTGTATCAAAGTCAAGAGTAATTTCCCCTTCCTAGAGAGAAAATCAATAGAAGGCTCCAATAGCTCAAAAACGATTATAATTCCAGAAAGCTTTGTATCTTAGGAAAGGAGCACAAAACTTTTCTATCAAAAGGAGTTTAAAATTCATTTCCTACATGTGGTGAAGATAAACTAAGTTATTTTTGCAATGGCTTAATGTTTGGATAATAAAGGTCAGCCATGTAAGAAATGAATTTAAACATTTAAAAATTATAATATTTCAAAGCCATGGTTTTCCAAATTTTAAGATATTAGGAGTAATTTAATAAAGTATACACAATGGGAAAGGGAGACTTTAAAGCAAGTTTCCTAAATTTCAAAGTGAAAACCAATATACCAACCTTCCTGTTTCCCTGAAATTACTTCTGCATGAGAGTCAGAAAACAGAAAGTCAAAATGCACGGGGATATCAGTCAGAAGGTCTTCCAGGATGGCTTTCTGCTGGCTGTAAGACAATCCAAAATTGTACATATCTAAACATGATATACTGAATTTTTGCTTTTAAAAAAGGAACACCCCTCCCCACTATGGCTCTGATATAACCTATATAAAGTTTAAAACCAAAGCAATTCATTGAAAAGATTGTTTATTTTAGGAATGAATTTTTAAGAGTTGTGTATATTATGTGATTCTTAGATATAAAACTACAAATCCTTAAACTAATAACATAGAAAATAAAATTTTTAAATGACAACTTTATAGTTTACTACTTACAGTCATAAACAAATATATTAAAAAAATATTTGGTGAGTTCTAGCTAGGAAATAGTTCTGGCACTATTCCAGATTTGAAAAAAGGAATTTGTGTATCTTCATTTTGGTGATGATGATGGAAGAGGAGGAAAAGGAAGAGGAGGGAAATGAGGAGGAAAGTAAACCACCACCATCGTCACCACCACCACCACCACCGGCCTGGACTGCCCTCACCTTTCAGGAAGGACCCTCATTCCAGCTGTGCAAAGAATGTAGAGAGGGGTTTCTTTGTGTTTTGCTCGTGGCACATGCTCTGCAGCAAAGTTCAGGAGCGGAGAGATGTAATCACTGACTTTCTCTGGAGAGGTAGCAAATTCTGAAATGCCTACAGAAAAAGGACACCTCTGTTAACAAGCAGATATTTCAGCTAATAAGTTATACTTCTTTAATGTGGCTGATTTGAAAGAAATTCAAGCTATCCACCATACTTTCCTTATTTTTTTTCCTATCTCTCTGGCAACACCTTTCCATTTCTCTTCCTCAAATGATGGTACTAAACGTTCAGTCCCATATTCTCTTATTCTTACTCATCAAAAATCACAGACCTAACTGAGCATTGAATAAACACTTGGAGTTGATTCCACAGGAGCTCATCGCTGCCCTTGGGAAACGAGCTCCTACGTTCCTCACGCCCATGGTTAGCACAGACATCTTATCAGATCTCTTCTCCAACCTGCAGCTCAGTGTGTGCTTACTGCCCAGTGAACAAGGCTCACAACCCTCTCACAACTCCAATCTGAACAATAAACCTGCTCTTACTGCCTGTTACACCTCACTGACCACTATCACTAGCCATCCAGTGGTCCACGCTGATATCCTACATAAAACCCCTCTCCCTGATATCCTAAGTAAAACCCCTCTCCCTCATCCCAGCATGTATTCTGGGTTTCATCCATTGCCTCTTCTTGGTTCCTCTCACATTTTTTCACTTCTCTTCATCTTTTCTGAATACCCCCACCCTCTGCCAGCCTACACATCCTACTGTCCAGTCTTGAAATTCCACAACCATTCCCTATGCAAAAGGGGTCTCTTTGGGCTCCTCAATGCCCTCCAGATAAAGCTCAACTCTAGAATGGCATAACCTGCCCTGCATACTCACCCATCCTGTCTCTTCCCACATTCCTTCCATTTGGCTTCAGCTACACTGAGTAAAATTTCTACACCATACTCTGGCTTTATGGCCGATGTACCCCCACCAGGCCTTCTCTTTGCCTCCCTACCCACTTCCCACTTCTTTTCATCTGGCTAACTCCTCCTCATCCAGAGCTACTTCCTCTATGGAAGTCTTCACCAGCAGCTCCATGAAGGTGAGCTCTCTTTACATTCTATGCTTACCTTTACCTCTAGTCAAAGCATTAATTACCTTTTCAAAATTACCCATTAACTTGCTTGTCTCATTTCAACTGGAAGTTCCTCAAGGGGAAAAACTGTGTGTTGTTCAAATTTATATTCTTAGCACTAACACAGTGTCTAAAACAGCCGTGGGCAAACTACAGCCCACAGGCCGGATACGGTCCGTTCGGCTGTTCTATCTGGCCCACTAAGCCAAAAGAGCAGAGGGTTCTCTTGCTCTCCCCTCCGCTCCTTCACCAGCAGCCCAAGATGAGTGTGCCAGCATGTTCAGGTTGCTTTTGTTCCATCCCTCTGGTCCAGTTTTAGAAACCATTGTGGCCCTCAAGTCAAAAAGTTTGCCCACCCCCGGTCCAGAAGATAGTAGGAGCTCAGCAAATATTTGCTGAATGAATACATAAGTAGCGATTATTCCTGTCACTGAGCCTACAATACTAAAGATGAGGGGAATTTCAGAAGTCCAAAAATTTCTTATTTCACAAACTAGGAATTTGTGGACCCAGACAGATAACTATTGCTGTAATGCTATACACGAGAGACCATGCTTCCAGGTAGAGAAGAGCTATAAAAAGGTTCTTGATTGTCCACTTCAAGCTATAACAAGTGCTATATAGTTTGTTTTTAAGATCTTGGTGAATTTTTCATTTGATCAATATTACTTTAACACTAAAAATGTTTCTAGATTAGAAAAATATAAAAATTTCAGGAGTGGAAAAATAAAAAAGTAAAAATTAAAAGTCATCCACTAAGATTTAGAGAAAAAATGATCTTTGTTAACAAAAATGTACTCCGATTCAAAATAATGCTTGCAACAAGAGACTCAGATAAAGTTCCCTTTCTTTATCCTGAAAACTGAAGTAGAGATTTTGAATTTTCTGAGCACTATGCTGGTGCCCAGATACCCAAAGATCAAGGGACAATAACTTGCTTGATGGTTGCCTACAGAAGGAAGTGGGGCCTGAATTATTCAATGTAGAATGAGTAGGACTCAAGGGGTCTACAGTCTATGTAATTAGGAATATTTTATGAGGACAGGTATTCTGTTCTGTTACAACTGAAGGTCCCTCCCTGGCCAGGCAGCTCAGCTAGTTAGAGCCTCATCCCGGTACACCAAGGTTGCAGGTTCAATCCCTTGTCAGGATATACATAAGAAGCAACCAACGAATGCATAAATAAGTGAAACAATATACCAATGTCTGTCTGTCTGTCTCTCTTAAATCAATAAGTAAAAAGTTAAAAATAAAACTGAAGCTCCTGTCCATTTGTTTTTGAAATAGGAGATGATTATGATAATTATTTTTTATCAACATTCAATATAGTGTAAAAAATAAATTCCTTGGGTTGTTTGGAGTTAATATTTTACCATCTAACATATTTGACAAGATGAAATTAAAGTACTGAATCTCTAGTGTTTAGTTCACTGTATTAAATCAGTGATTATCAACTATCAAGATATAAAATGCCTATTTCAAGGTCCTGACACCTTCCATTCCTAATGTTACTGAAGAAGAGCGCTGCCTGTGCAAATTATATAGATACAAAAAAGATTGAGAATTACTTATGTAAATTATCTAATAGGGAAGGCACATCTCAATTTTTCTATAACTCAGACTTAGAAATTGTATATCTTTAAAAACTGGACATATTCCTAGCCAGTATTCCTCAGTGGTTAGAGCACTGGCCCATGAACTGAAGGGTCTCTCTTGAGTTTTATTCCTGGTCAAGGGCATGTACCTGGGTTACAGATTTGATTCCTAGCCTCAGTTGGGGTGCATGCAGGAGGCAACCAATTAATGTGTCTCTCAGTGTACCTCCCTGCCCCCTCTGCCCCCGCCACTCCCTTCTCTTAAAAAAAACACACACACAAAATAATGGGGGGAAAATATCCTCGGGTGAAGATTTATAAAAACAAAAACTGGACATAATGAAATACAACTCTTCTATGAGTTTTATGGTCATCCTTATTAAATAATCTAGATAATTAGAAATACATTGGGGCAGCAACTTTTAAAATGACAAACATATACTAATGTATTATTTCAAGTACAGATTTTTATGGCTATCTAAAATTGCCTTGATATTAATGAGCGAGACCAATGACTACCCAATAGGAAAAATAAAAACCTATGTAATAAAGAGCTAATATGCAAATGGTTATTATGCCCTCATACTAGAACTGCTCAGACACTGAACAATGGGGAGAGAGGAATGGGGACCAGCCAGGCACAAATGAGCTCACGATAGAGGAAGGAGGACCAGCCAGGCTGCAGCCCGGGAGAGGGATAAGCTGCTCATCCCATGGTCCCAGATGCCAGCAGCTGCACCTGCGCCTGTAGCCCAGGAGAGGGACAGGTACCAGTGGTCCCAGGTACCAGTGGCTGTGCCTGTGCCTGCTCCTGCAGCCTGGAAGAGAGACAAGCTGCCCATCCTGTGGTCCTGGGCACCTGCGACTGCAGCTCAGGAAAAGCCACCCTCTCAAAGTCCCCTGTGGCTGTGGCTGGCCCAGTGAAGCTGGCCTGGGTCCTGGGAGCCTGCAGCCAGCCAGAGGGAGGTAAGTCCGGGTCTCAGGTGCCTGCGACTGGCCAGAGGAGGGAATCCTGGGTCCCAGATTCGGGTGAGGCAGAGGTGGTTAGGGGTGATCAGGCCAGCAGGGGAGCAGTTAGGGGAGATCAGGCAGGCAGAGGGGTTAGGAGCAATCAGGCAGGCAGGCAAGCGAGCAGTTAGGAGCCAGAGGTCCAGGATTGCGAGAGGCAGTCGGACATCCCTTGAGGGGTCCAGGATTGGAGAGGGTTCAGGCTGAGCTCAGCAACACCTGATTCTGTGCATGAATTTCGTGCACCAGGCCTCTAGTCTTTCCATAATTAATGTCAATTAGCAAACATTTGAGTAGACACCATGAATAAGGTAAATGCTGCAGAAGACAAAAGAAAGACATGGTGTTTGTATATTTTATTAAGGTGTTAGTCGCCTTATGCAAGGATAGAAAAAAAAGGAAGTGAAAAAAGTAAAACAAGGAGAACAATTGGGTCTTGCTATGAGAGAAAAGCAAAATGTGAAACATCACAGAGAATGAAAGGACAGAACCTGTGTATCAGTCAGATATTTATCACTTACATACCTGGTTTTATTTTCATAACCACTGGCTTTCGGTTTTTATCCCTCATTTGTCTGATATCCAACAGATCATGAGGATTGCCATTATGCCTGGGCCAGCAATAGACAAATATTCGAGACCCACTGCTACCACAGTCCACCACGATACCATAGTTCACATTGGGGTTATTGGTGTCTGTAGCTTCAATGTCAGTGACTCGTGCCAAGTACCTAATTCAGAACAACAAACATATACTTTTGAGACAGAGAATATCATTCTAAAGCTAAAGGAGTAAATTCAATAAACAAACACCAAGTCGGTGATTTCTAAGTGCAATGACACCAATATTACGTTTTTACAGCTGCCAAATGATCAGTCAAAGGAAAACAAGTGACAGTGATAAAGATAATCTAAATCAGATTCACTCATTATTCCTTTAAAGAAGTTCAAACCAGTTCTGAAAAGCAAAATGACTTCCCAACTATCAATATTAACTGAAAAATCAGCTTATGTTAACTCCTCTTAGGAGGAGGACTTGGTGGCTAATGATTAAACAGTGTCAGACAGCTGCGTTTCCATGCCACGCTGTGTGCAGTGCAGCATCTGTTTCCTCCAGCTACAGGCTCCCCAATGCCACCTATCCCTGGTCTTGGAGCCATGAAATGAAGGTGTGGCATCCCGCCTAGAAAGTAAATGGTTTGTTTTCTCTTACCTTTGAAACTTTTTGTCTCTGGATAGTCGCCCATATTTATTTCGGATTATGACAACAGAAAAGTATAAAAGTGAAACAGCAGCAGCCAGAATACTAATAACAACAATTTGGCGTAAATTGGTATTCAAAATTCGAGGACATCCCACTGGAGAGATGCTAAAATGCCAGGAAGCAGGAAAAAGACAGGAGATGCCAAGTCTGAAATTCCAAAAAACAAACAAAAACAAAACAGATTTTAAAGCACTCTGCTCCAAAGAGGACCCCCTTCACTTAAACTGATCCAAAACAAGACATTCAGTTTGAGCCGCTCGACTCCCCTGCCGATAGGCATCTGTATACCAGCACTTTCCATGCTACTGCTTTGCTACATAACTCATTAGTCATGTGCTGCATAAAGATGCTCCAGTCAGTGACGGACTGCATATATGACAGGGGTCCCAGAGATGATAATGACGCGGAAAGAGTCCCATCACCAGTGCCATCATAGTCAGTAACACAACACCTTTGTGGTGACACTGGTGTAACAAACCTCCTGTGCTGCCCATCGTATAAAAGTGAAGCACATATATTTGTGCACAGCACATAATACTTGATAATGATAAGAAATGACTGTTATTGGTTTATGTGGTATTTACATACTATCCGTTTTATCACTACTTCAGAGAGTACTTCCTGCTTATACTTCCTACTTCATCATTGTGCAATCACAGAGTGTACTTACACAAGCCTGTACGGTATGGCCTACTATATACCTATCCTGTTGCTCCTAGAATACAAGCTTGTATGTCACTGTACAACCCAACACACAGTTAAATCAAGCACAAGATAAGAAGATGCATTCAAGAGATTGTGTAAAGCAGTATCTCATGCTACGAGCACAGCAGCCTCATGTATCTCCTGCTTACTGCATCTCTTGAATGCATCATCTTATCTTGTGCTTGATTTAACTGTGTGTTGGGTTGTACAGTGACATACAAGCTTGTATTCTAGGAGCAACAGGATAGGTATATAGTAGGCCATACCGTACAGGCTTGTGTAAGTGCACTCTGTGTTTGCACAATGATGATATTGCCTAACGATGCTTTTCTCAGATAATATCCTTGTCACTAAGCAGCACATGACTGAATTATAAAATTATATGAATGAGAACTAATATTGATGGTTAGGACATTTCTGTGTTTCCCCCCCTTTCTTGAGAAAATTATACAGATTATTATCTGAACCCTGCTTTGTTCTAAAAAATTAGAGAGAGCTTACAAGAATAAATTCAATAACATAAATAAATCTAAAACACAATCAGGTTTAAGGATGATGAAACCAAGACAATTCAGTACACAGGAATGCATGTAATAAGGTAGGTCTTAAATGGTGGCTGAGCATCTGTGGGCAATAATGTTGCCATTAGATTAAAAACATATAAATATCTTAAAAGGAGTAAGATTTTCCTAACACTGAATTCTAAGGCAAATCTCTCCCTGAAGATTAAGTGAGAAAGTAATATCTTTAACAACATCCCCATAATAAAGCCAATAAATGAACTACACTGAGTGGCCAGGTTATTATAATCTCTGAACACATAATAATCTGGCCACTCAGTGTATATCCTATGTAATAAAAGGCTAATATGCAAATTGTCCCCTCCACCAGGGGTTCAACCAGCAGGCAGGCCAGCCAACCGCCCATTGCTAGACCCCACCCATGCACAAATTCATACACATATACATACATACACTGAGTGGACAGATTATTATGCGTTCAGAGGTCATAAAAATCTGGCCACTCAGCGTATGTATGTCCTGTGTTTTTGGAAATATTCCTGAAACATTTTTGCAAATAAACACTTCTCAGTTTATGTCAGGAATGAGAGGCTTAAAAAAAAACAAACGTGCTAACTTTAGGATAAATTTTATTGTTTTCCAGTTAATTTCTACACTCTCCCCTGTAAAGAGTGCTTCATGGACTCACACAAGAGAGAGATATCCTACTAACCCAATGGAAATTTCCATTTGTAGTTTCCAGACTGCATGTGGGTTCTTGGGCCAGCCCATGGAGTTTATCATCCCCTTTGAGGCTTAGAGACAGTTATCCTGTGCTTCGTAGGGAGCGGCTGTAGGGGTAAGCCTTGGACTGACCTGCTGGCAAAGCTGCAAACACGTCCCAGCTTAGAGGGCACAGACCTCTAGCATAATTAAGCTTGACCATATGAAGCTCCCTAGATCCTCCCTGGGTAGCTAATGGGCTGTGGGAGGTGCAGCAAGTGCTGCCAAAACAAGTGAAACTCACAAGAAACTATAACTATGGTGACCACTACCTTGTTTACCTCTGACTATAAAATAAAGGCACAGCCTGCCCTCTGGATCTTTTCTGTGGTCTCACCCAGGCACAGAAGATCCACCTAGACCCAGTTTATTCTCTTTGTCTTTTCTTCATCCTTCGCTGGCCCTTCCTCAGGCTGGCCGACCTTGGCTATGCTTGCGGGGCACAGCGCTTAATACAATCCCTAGCAGATTCCAGCGCAACATGCCCTTTACGGTAAACTACACTAACTCCTGCAGAGTCCACCAGGCATTATCGCTTTCTTTCTGTGACAGGTGCCCATGGGCCCTGAAAGAACAACGGTATAAGACAGAAGCTATAAGACAGAAGCGTAGCACAACTTTGAACACTTTGCACTTAGGATTTACATCCTCCTCCCCGTCACAATCTGTTTCAGTGGCACCAGAATCTCGAGCTTCCACTGCAGTGATTAGGCACCATCACTCACCTCCCCATGCTGACAGGTCAGAGGTCAGGCAATGTTCTGGGAGCCAGTCTTCAACCACTATTACAGCAACAATGTGTCCTCCCAGAATCAGAACCCTCCTGTTTCAGGAAGAAAAATCACAAAGATAGCACAATCCAAGAAACGTCTGTTATTTATCATCTGTATTCTTAAATCCCACCATATATAATCAGGTACATGATCTGTGCACTGAAGCTGTTAAGAAAGCTTTATTCTGAGCATGTAGCTTCTGCATTAGCACTAACCTAGCCCCTGTCTATCTTTCTAGTCTCACCCCTGACAGGTAGACAGATATGTACACTATGCTCCAGCCACCTTAAACACAAGCTGGAAGTCGCTGTACTCTGCAGTTGTAGAACGACTTTTTGGGGCCCACCTGTTGGCTTTCCTATGTAATCCTAGTGACACAAGTCAAGCATGATTCCTCTGTGAGGACTTCCCCAATCCTCATATCCCCAGAGTGTTTGCTCATCATATGGTGGGCTGCAACACTCTACTGTGGCTGGCTGGCTTTCTCAGCAGGGACAGCCACTGTTCTTCTGTTTCTCCAGGGACCAGTGCCTATCACACAGTGACGAACAACCACTGTTTTGTCACGGATGGCTGGGAATGGGAGATGCAAAGATGAATCAGACATGGATCCAGTCCTTCACTTTCTAATGCAGGAGAGGGGAAACACACACACACACACACACACACACACACACACAGTGTTAAGGCCTACCTAACAAAGTTAAAAATCACTTTAATTACTTCAGGTTTTAATATGGTGTCCACATTGTGCCATAGACCCAAAACTTAAGACAAACAATATTTGTGCCGAAACCGGTTTGGCTCAGTGGTAGAGCGTCGGTCTGTGGACTGAAAGGTCCTGGGTTCGATTCCGGTTAAGGGCATGTACCTTGGTTGCGGGCACATCCCCGGTAGGGGGTGTGCAGGAGGCAGCTGGTTGATGTTTCTCTCTCATCGACGTTTCTGGCTCTCTATCTCTCTCCCTTCCTCTCTGTAAAATATCAATAAAATATATTTTAAAAAAAAGACAAACAATATTTGTGACTTAAAATTTTACACAAAAAGGAAAAATATGTCAATTACCTAGGTCAGTGGTTGGCAAACTCATTAGTCAACAGAGCCAAACATCAACAGTATGACAATTGAAATTTCTTTTGAGAGTCAAATTTTTAAAACTTAAACTTATTCTTTTTTTAAAAAATATATATTTTATTGATATTTTACAGAGAGGAAGGGAGAGAGATAGAGAGCTAGAAACGTCGATGAGAGAGAAACATCGACCAGCTGCCTCCTGCACACCCCCTACCGGGGATGTGCCCGCAACCAAGGTACATGCCCTTGACCGGAATCGAACCTGGGACCCCTCAGTCCGCTGACCGACGCTCCACCACTGAGCTAAACCGGTTTTGGCAAAAACTTAAACTTATTCTAATGCCACCTCTTCAAAATAGACTTGCCCAGGCCGTGGTATTTTGTGGAAGAGCCACACTCAAAGGGCCAAAGAGCCGCATGTGGCTAGTGAGCCACAGTTTGCCGACCACGGACCTAGGTGTTTAAATGAATTTTAATGTTTTTGTAAAGTAGCTACATTTTAGCATTTGACTATAGTGAAATAACTGCAATATACCTTTATTAGAATTCCAATGACTCAAAGATCTCAATATTTTAAACATCCATTAAAATGTAAAATTACATAATCTTAGAATGGGTAAGGCTTTTCTACAATATCAGTGTCTCAAACCCAAATAAAAGAAAATACATCTATACAAGAGTTTAAGACTTCTGTATGTTTAAAAATAAAAATCCCTTCCCAAATACATAAGGCTTGGGAAAATTACTTACACCATACATGACAAAAGGTAAACATCCCTTACATATAAAAAGTTCATAACATAAATATGTAAGAGAAATACGGGGACAAGTAAGCAAGGATAATTGGAAATTAATAAACTAAGAAAAATAAATGGTTGAGAAAAATAACTTCATTAGTATTTAGGTAAATATAAATAAAAAACAAAACTTTACCACTATCAGATTGGCAGAGATTAAAGTCTAAAGATACTAACAAAGGGAGGGAGAAAAGTCCCGGATGCTGCTGGGGAGAACTAAGTAGGCACTAACCTTCTGAGGGCACGCTGGTTAACAGGTATGGCCATTTTCAATACGCTTACCCTCTGCACAACCTCTCACCCATCCAGAAATTCATACTTAGAAAACAACAGGGTAAAACTATGCACCCATCATAGTATTGTGCACAATAACAAAACACTGTTTCTAAATTGATGTGTATTACAGGGGGTGGGTTAAGTTAAACATGGCCCATTTATGAAACAGAATACAATGTGGCTATTACAGGTGATCATGCAGATCCATATTTATTGACATGGAAAAGATGTCCATGATAAATTCAGTGAAAAAAAAAATTAGCACAACATGCATAAGAGAGGGCAAAATGGAAGGAGAGAAACCAAAATGTTAACAGTGGTTAGTTCTTTCTGAGTAGTGAGAAAGGATCATTATTTTTTCCCTAGACTTGCATGTATTTTTAAAAGGGCACATATTGATTTTATCATTAGAAAAAACCACAGAACTATTTAAACAAGCTACCTTTGACTGATATCTTCTGTTTCCAGCATCAAATCCTCTTCTGGGTAGATCAAGAAAGCCTAGACTAAAAATTCTTCATGACACAGGAATTCTGATCTAAACATTTTTTGTGTGTGATAGTTGAACTAAAGAAAGAAAGAAGAAAGTATGCTTTAGTTAACAGCCCAAAGTCAAGGTTCTTGGGGGAAGGAAGGCCTTGAAGGATTCAATGATGAGCACTCTGAAGGGTACTGAGCAATAACAAACCTAACTCCAGTCTCCAGGAGTTTGCAGACTGGTTACAGGGATAATACCAATACCCAGGAAACAATCAAGAGTACAACAAAAAACACAGTTACATTATTCAGACTAACAGTTCAGAGAAGAGCACAAGGAAGGCAGGTAAACAGGAACCTCTTCCTGAATCAGGGGCCAACTTTGGATGGGGAAGGATAGAGAATACATTTCAAGAGAAGATGCACTGTTAGGATAATCACAGCAAATTTAGTAAATGTTATTCAATCTAGTGTTTGTCTTAGGACTTATTTTTGAGATGTGAGGATTTTTTAAAAAGGATAAATAGGTATTTTTCTATGTTACAAAACTTGTGTTTAAAGACAAAGAGAAAATAGGACAGCTTATAAGTTGCTGAAGTCATTACTTTTATTTAGGACAAAAGTATGGCTGAATATTACCCAGCAATCAACAATATGATGTTGATCTTAACCTGTAAACTCCTATTGTTTTTGCAGCTAAGAATCTTGGCACTAAAGTTTAGGGAGGCAAAGTCTTATTAATCCTATGTAATAAAAGCCTAATATGCTAAGTGTCCGGTCGACTGGTGGGCCATTCAACCAATCAAAATGTAATATACTAATGATATGGTAAGGCCGCTAAACCATTCGCAATAACGTGCACTGACCACCAGGGGGCAGATGCTCTGACAGGTAGGTTAACTTGCTGCTGGGGTCTGGCTGATCCGGGACTAAGTGAGATGGGCCAGATATGCCCTGGAGCCCTTCTGTGATCCCTCTTTGGCTGGCCAACCTACCATGTCCCTCACTGGCCCCAATTGATCGTGCATTTGGCCTGGCCTGCTCCCTCTTGCAATCTGGGACCCCTGGGGGGATGTCTGACAGCCTGTTTTGGCCTGATCCCGCAGGCCAGGCCGAGGGACCCCATTGGTGCATGAATTTGTGCACCAGGCCTCTATTATTACATAAAAATGCCACGTTTTCAAAAGGCCTAAATTATGTTAGACTTATCATCAGAGAAACCCATCTCTCTCACTGGAAGAACAAAACAAAACACACACACACACACACACACACAACCATATATATCAATTGCAAAGTGAAATGGTTCTGTTGTGAAAGATGCAATAAAAGATATTAGAAAACTCTCAAATCACATGCAACCAAAATCATAGACAAATGAAACTCTGGAAGAGCTAGACCTCTGAGTAAGAAAAGGTGAATGACAGGAAGGGTGCTTAAAAAGGAATGATGTGATTACTAGAGCTTATAAGGAAGAATTTTCGTGAGAGTGAAAGGAAGGTGAAGTGAAGGATATTCAGCGCACTCAGTTCTGGGGACCTGATTCATTATTTGTTTTAAGAATAATGCATGGAGTTGCATTAGCATCTACATTTTCTTTAGCACTGATTTTTAAATTTAAAATGTCCCCATTTTAAGATCTTTTTCTGGTCACACTTTTTCTGAATCACCTCGGTCGTTTCCCACATCTGCAAGGTTGACTTTCCTCAAGTTTCAGTTTCACATCCTGAGCTCACTGATGGCTGTTATTATACACTCATTTTGTCTGAGCCTCTGGTCACAATCTTTTGACACAAATTAACACCACCTTTCAAGTCCTCCATGTCTAAGAGAAGCATCACCATTGACCAGACGTATCCCCTGGTTCTTAGCTTTGATGCCCACGTATCTGTGTGCTATCAATTCTGCCTCACAAAATCCACACATCAAAAGTGACCACAGGATACACCACAGGTCTTGAGGCAGGCCATTCACCTTCCACCTTCACTGTGAACACCAGCCTTCAGAAATAACGCTCTGTAAAACACCACCTTCAAAACAACCAGCTCTAGAACTTTCTGGACCCCATGGGGTGGACAGCAACTTTTCATCAACTGACCCCATCTTATTTCACCAACCTTTCCCACCTCGGCCACAGATAACCTCTTTCTGCCTAGGGAGGTGGGTCTCTTCTCTCCCTCGTAAGCTGTTCTCATCCTTGCCTTGGTCCTTTAATATCACTTCCTCCTACGTTCTCAACATCTTACTTCCTTCAAGGCACAGGTCAATATTTTTCTTTGCAAAGATTTAAACTGTTATACTTTCTATTGTTTGCCCACACTCTGAAACTTGGTTCATTTTTTTAAAAAGCATGCTGAATAAATACATAGGAAACACACATATAATATAAATAAATATGTAACTCCTCAGATGAACTTTGTTTTTTGTTTGCTTGTTTCTTTCTTTCTTTCTAGACTGTATACAAGGATTGAGATCATGCATTCTAGGGCTGGAAAAAGGTAAACCATACATCCAGTAAGCAACAAATACTAGCGATAAGTTAATGTGAAGGTAAACACAGACATAAACTACTTATGCAAATCAGTATTTCGTTTTGTAACTCTGCTAATGTGTCAAGCAATTAACAAACTCGATACAAAGACAAGATGACATCCAATATAACACAAAGAATGCGATTCTTTTAAGTCCCTTCAAGGCTGGAGAATTAAGTGCTGTCATTATACAAGGAAGGGCACAGTCAAAATGGCAAAGTGAAATTAAACTAGGGATTTGAGTCACCAATTTGGAATTCTTTAATAACCGCTCGTTAATCTTTTAGCACGGAAGCCGCTGAATTGTAAAGCATTTCTTTTTTCTTTCCTGGTAGTGACCAATGTTCTCTGAAAATGCTCTGCACCAGTGTTCCTCTAACTGGGTTCAGGGACACCGTATTCTAGAGAATACGAGAACCATCTGTTCCTTTAAAAGGTGTCCACGCATTACTAAGTCTGTTAAACATTGCTCTCATCAAGACTTTATTGCTCCATTCGTTCCATCTTTTTTTCAAGGGGAAATCTGAAGCATTGAAATGTGATAAGAGCAAAAACGATGCTGAATGCGACTGTAAATATAATGATAGGGCGCCGGGCGAGAACCCCTGGGTCTTAGGTGCAGCATCCCTGCTCGTGGGCCAGGTCCCTCCCCGGGGTGCCCGGACCAGGTCCCTCCCCGGGTGCCCGGACCCGCCCCGCTACGTGTAACAGGGAAACCCGGCGCGGTCACCGCAGCCGGCGCGACCGCTCGCCGGCCCGGCTTCTCCTCCCGGGCGGGCGCTGGCGGACAGCACCTGCCGCCCGGGTCACGGGCACTGACGGCGCGGGCGCCCGGATGTGGCCGGGCGGCGGCGGCGGCTTGGACGCAGGGAAGACCGATCGCCGGAGCCGGGAGGCTCGCGGGCAGAGGGGTCGCCCGCGGTCCAGGGCCCTCGTCGCCCCGCCGAACCGCACGGTCGCACGGTCTCCGCCCCGGCCGGCCGGCCGTCCTCCCAACGTCCGCGCCGCGAAGGCCGCTCACCCGTTCTGCTGCGCCCGACCCGGCGGCCGGGGGTCCCAGGAGCCGGGAGCCGGGAGCGGAGCGCATCACGGCCGCCGCCAACCGACAGGCGGCAGCGGGCACGCGCGACCGGCTTCCCGGAGGCAGCGCTCCTTCCCCGGAGCCACACCGCCCGCCGGCCTCGCCCGCCCTGCGTCACGCCGCGCCGGGAGCGCGCGCGCCGAGGGGCGGGGCCTGCGCCGCGGACTGGCGTCACGTGCAGAGCTGTCTTGCGTCAGGCGGCGTGGGAGAGGGGTGTCCCGGAAGTGGCCGGCCCCGTGGCTTCGTTACCACCGGTGGTGGCCTGGTTGTCAGAGAGATGCGTGGTGCTTATGACCCTGCAGGTTATCTTTCCTTGGTGCTTCTAAGGATGATGGCAAATAACACGTTGGAAACCCAGCAAAAACTAGGCATTTCTGCTCAACTCCTGACATTTTTACAACTTTACCGGTAGCTACCCCTATTTTACAGATGGGGAAACTAAGATGCAAACTCATTCAGTGAATTTCTTAATGTCCACATGATTAGTAAGCGTTAGGATCTCATTCTTGCCAAAAGTTTCCCATATAATCGCTTATTCTGGGGGAGACAGACGGCCCTAATACATGCAAAGGTGAACAGCACTGGTTCCTGAGCTGGACCCAGGACCTGAGACTTAAGGCCCCTCTCTGTAGCTTGACAAAAACATTGACTTGAAGTCACAGAGCTGGGAGAGATCTTGAGACTCATAGGTTCTATCCTGTTTCCCCTCTTTTGTTACAGGTGAATGAACTGCTTTCCAGAAAAAGAAAGTGACTAGCCAGCCTAGCCACCTACTATATATATATATTTTAATAATTAGAGTCCTAGAAACATCTACTCCATTACTTTTGTCAAGTAGAACAAGCTTGGACAGAACCAGTAGTTACACATTTTAAGCAGAATCCTTCTTGGCCCAGCATCAGATGGGGTCATCTCCTTGTGGTAATGTTTCATCCCTGGATATAGGTACTCTTCATGGAAGAAGGTTAGTGGCACCTTGTGCTTTAGAACCAAATACTTTTTTTTTTGTCCACATGATTAGTAAGCGTTAGGATCTCATTCTTGCCAAAAGTTTCCCATATAATCGCTTATTCTGGGGGAGACAGACGGCCCTAATACATGCAAAGGTGAACAGCACTGGTTCCTGAGCTGGACCCAGGACCTGAGACTTAAGGCCCCTTTTTTTTTAATGATTGCTCCTCGTTACAATCATAAGACCACAGAATGTTCCAGCCAAAGGAACTGCAGGAACTGTTTAGTCCAGTGGCCGGCAAACTCATTAGTCACAGCCAAATATCAACAGTACAACAATTGAAATTTCTTTTGAGAGCCAAATTTTTTAAACTTAAACTTCTTCTAATGCCGCTTCTTCAAAATAGACTCACCCAGGCCGTGGTATTTTGTGGAAGCGCTACACTCAAGGGGCCAAAGAGCCGTATGTGACTCATGAGCCGCAGTTTGCCTACCACGGGTCTAGTCCAAACAGTCTCCTTTTACTATTAAGGAACTTGCTCAGGATCCCCTGGGGGCAAAGGGGAAAGCAGAACCAATGGTTCTGACTCTTACTTCAGAGTTCTCCTATGGCAGTCTGTTACTATTTTTCTTTTTAAAGACCCGTTTGGATAACTTACATATTAGAAACCTCTGACATGTACCCAAGGCTAGCTCTGAGAAGCTGAAGTAATTGGCCACTGACATGGTCCCTCCAAATTATGTGCCATTTAAATTCCTTACCATTTGAGCCGAAACCAGTTTGGCTCAGTGGATAGAGCATCAGTCTGCGGACTGAAGGGTCCCAGGTTCAATTCTGGTCAAGGGCATGTACCTTGATTGCAGGCACATCCACGGTGGGGGGCGTGCAAGAGGCAGCTGATCAATGACTCTCTCTCATTGATGTTTCTAACTCTCTATCTCTCTCCCTTCCTCTCTGTAAAAAATCAATAAACATTTATTTTATTTTATTTTTTAAAAATTATTTTTTTAATTAAGGTATTATATGTGTACAATGCTTACCATTGCCCCCCTCCTCCCATACATGCCCTCCCTCCCCAGAGTTCTGTGTTCATTGGTTGTACTTATATTCATGCATACCAGTCCTTCGGTTGTTCTCTTATCTCCCCCCAGGTCTCCTTCCCCTCCCTGCTGTCATTTGACAATCTGCTTGTTTTATAGTGATTATCTCAGAACCACATGAATAGAATCCGCTCCTCATTTGGCAGTCTGCTTGTTTTATGGTGACTATCTCAGGACCACACGAATAGAGTCCGCTCCTCCTCTGGTTCTCTGAATAAAACTGTAAGAGTGATCCACCAATTTATTCTCACTTATTAACAAGAGAAACAAAAAACTAAGCTAATAAGAGATACCACTTAGTATTTTATGCCAGGCACAATTCCAAGAGCATCAGAAAACATTTCAGTTAGAATGATAATGAAATACATAACAGTTCATGAAATGATGAAGGAGAGACAGAAACATCAAGGATGAAAGAGAATCATTGATTGGCTGTCTCCTGCATGTCCCTTACTGAGGATTGAGCCTGGGCTTGTGCCCTGATTAGGAATTAAACAATGACATCCTGTTTCATAGGTCGATGCTCAACCATTGAACCACACTGGCTGGACTGCCCTCCGGATGTTTAAACCACCATTCTAGGGAACCTAAGTTGGCTACCCTGTCTCTCCTGGCAGTGTGTGAGTGCTGGGGGAGGGGGTAACTTTGAGGCACTAGATGTTATCTAGTTGATTGAAAATTAGAAGGGACATTGTCACAAAAACAAAGGAATCAAGTAATCCTTGGAATGATGAGTCCTGTTGTCCTCCCCTGATCCTGTTTGACTTCCAAAGCAGCGTGCACAGACTAGTTTTTGAGCGACTTAGCTAATAATCACATATATATTTAAACAGCATTTATCTTCAAAGAGATCATAGTTTTTTACAGACATGATGTCAGTTATGAGCTCAGCATTCCTAAGGCAGGGGACGGGCCAAGATAATTCTTATTTCATGGTCTTTTGTTATGGAGAACTTAAGGTGCACAAAAAGCGAGTGACTTGTTCAAAATAGCACCAGAATTCAGGTGGTTTTTTCCCCTTTTTTTCATCTTCGAAGTGTGACCAACTCTACCCTATGGGGCTCATCTGGGATATGGACCATTAACCACATGTAGGGAGAGAACAGGACATACCCTTCTGGTTTTGGTAACACTGCCTTAACGTTCCAAAGGAATATGCTCATCTCACACTCAGTCCATTTAGATCACAAAGCATGACCCTGGCCTGGTTGAGCAGAGTAATCTCACTCCCTGACCTCTGAGATTGGCATATGAATCATGCTGTTCTGATCAGATGTAAGTCACATTTTTCAATAGCAGCTTCATTTGCACAAAAGATATTTTTTTAAAAAAATATTTCATTTCTCACATCATTCAGACTTGGACAGGAAGTAGTAGGCTATTTATTGAACTCCTTTAATCGCAACACTTCTGTGTTCCTTCCTTACCCCATCTAGCATAGCATTCTCCTTCTCAGCCTCCTTCCTTAGTTTCTCATCACCTCTAGGTTAGAGTTGGAGTTCCTAGCAAATCAGCTGGAAATCAGTGGGGGTGATTAGATGTCATTGACAGGTTGGCCTCACACCCACCTCCAAGGCCATGACCGAGACCCCTCCAGCTTTCTAATCTCATGTCCTAACACTTCCCCATATATTCATTGTGCTCTAACATGCATCACTCCTTGCTTGCTCCCAAATCATTCCTTATTTTTATGCCTCTGTGTCTTTACACATGTTTCCTATGTCTTAAATAATTTCCTCTTTCTTAACTGCATATATATATATATATATATATATATATATATATATATATATCCTCATCTTTCAATTTGCCCCTCCGCAGCTGTGTTATCCTCAAGTTGTCCCTAACCTCCCCAGGCAAAAGATTCCCTCTCCTTTATTGCTCACCACCATTGTTTGCTTTAACTCTGTTGGTCTTTCCTGCTGTCTTACTCCTCTGTGTGTTGCTTGTCTGGAGCAAACATGAGTTCAACAAACACATTTTGTGTGCCCATGACTTGTTCCTCCAAGGCCCTTCAGAACCAAGGAGACTCTAGCTCCCTTGCCTTCTACTTCTATCACAATGCTTTTGCCCTATCTCCAAATTCATTCCAGTTTGAAATCATGCTGTATTTTCTAGAATAGGTGCTCAATGTCTACTTGATTTGAATTGAATATGCGATCTTGTTCAGGTAGGGCTAACAGCCCTACTTGAATCTTTGAATCTGTCAGAATCTTTGGATTTCATATTTTCTTATCCAAGTCATTATTCTTAGCTTTGACTAATAGTGAGTTGCATACATGTCTTTCTCCCATTACTTCTCCCATAGGACTGTACTCTCTTTGAAGACAGGGACTGTGTCTTCTACTCCCCACCCTCCACAGTGCTTAGTGCAGCGCTGGTCCATAGGAGGTGCTCAAAACATGTTTGCTAAGTGATTATAGAGTGAACAAATGAATGAATGAATATTACTTTCCTTCTTGATCAGAGGAGACATTTACGAAGATAGAGTTTGGCAAGTGAGGTCACTTCTGTACTTACCACCCTTCAAAGGTGCAGAAGAGAGGGGCCAGACAGGGAGAGAAAGCAGTGGATGATCCAGAGACAAGCTCTCTCTCTCCTCACAGTGTTCCGATGCTCTTGCCTCATGTGCCTACTGGGAAATTCCTTAGAGTTTGGGGGCTTTGATGAAGCATTTTCCATTTAAATGATGCAGATTGAATCCTACTCTTACATTTTTTTGCCATTTCAGTTGAAATTGGGACAAGGAGTCAAATGTGATGCCTTCTGTGACCTCCACTTAAAATTGCAAGCTGTTGCTTTGACCCCACACTTTGTGCCCATTCCTGCTTTATTTTTTTCTCTGTAGCACATGCCACTTTAATTTACTGTTTGTTTCCCTATTGATATAGTAAGGAAACAGAAAGCATATAGGTTATTTGAACAGGAAAAACTTAATATCAAGAATTGTGAATTTTGCTGAAACCGGTTTGGCTCAGTGAATAGAGTGTCGGCCTGCGGACTGAAAGGTCCCAGGTTCAATTCCAGTCAAGGGCATGTACATTGCTTGTGGGCATATCCCCAGAAGGGGGTGTGCAAGGCAGCTGATCGATGATTCTCTCTCATCAGTGTTTCTAACTCTCTATCCCTCTTTCTTCCTCTCTGTAAAAAAATCAATAAGATACATTAAAAAAATAGTGAATTTACTATAAAAAGTTACTATTAAAAATTAGATATAAAGAATTCTATATAATAAAGCCCTAATATGCAAATCGACCCAACAGCAGAATGACCAGTCACTGTGACATGCACTGATCAGGGGGCAGATACTCAATGCCAAAGTTGTCCCCTGGTGGTCAGTGCACTCCCATAGGGGGAGTGTTGCTCAGCCAGAAGCCAGGCTCACAGCTGGCGAGCAAAGTGGTGGTGGCAGAAGCCTCTTCTGCCTCCCCTGCAGGTGGGCAGTAAGGAGCAAGGGGTTCAAGACTGTGAGAGCCTTGGACTGCAAGAGGGATATCTAACTGCCAGCTTAGGCCCAATGGCGACATCCCCCGAGGGGTCCTGGACTGTGAGAGGGCACTGGCCAGGCTGGGGGACTGCCATGAGCACACAAATTTCATGCACTGGGCCTCTAGTTTAATATAAACTGGGAGGTGGTTCACTAGTAAGAGAGCTAAAACAACAACAAAAAAGAGGTTTCACAAAGGTGTCCGGAAGAAGTGGGTGCAGAAAAGCAGCTGCTACCTCTAGTCTGGGGGAGCGTGGACAGGAAGGAACTGAGGACATGAGAAACATCCCCCAACCCCCTCTGTTTCTATCCCAGGCTGAGGTTCAGAGCTCTCCCAGGAGGGTATGGCTTCTTAGAACTAGCTATATAATATGCAGATTCAGTGAAAAATGGAAAGGAAAGGTTCCTTGCTAGAAAATTACTAAGAATTTCAAAAGCATGAAAGCAGAACATGGGACCAATTGCAAGGCTAAGTGCCAGGCCCCGTGCGATGACACACAGCTTTGCATAACTCTGTGGCCGCGTCTGGAACACACAGCCTGCTGCTGGCAGACATCTGCTGGAGGGCACAGGCCGGCCTTGGTCCATGGAAGCTCTGCTGTGGCCCAGGAGTGTGGTCTGGGAGGAGTGTGGCCTGGGAGTGCAGAGAGCATGGCTTAAGGAGGACCAGAGCATTGAGAGTTTACTGTGTTATTGAAACCACAGCTTGACACTGTCTCAGTTTGTTGTTACAACGATATGCTCTTCATGTTAGAACAATAAAACATTTTATTTACTCATGTGTTATCTGGATTTATAACCTTAAACATATTCACATAATCCACTGCCCCTCCCCCCCTTCGCCACACACACGCCCTGAGCCTTACAAATGTGGCAACCCTGGAAGGGAGAGAACAGAACAGAAGAAACAGCCTCCTGGAACAGGTGGCTTAAGACTGGATTGAGAAAGCAAAGAGAACAATTAATTCATGTGAGGAGGAGAAAAGACTCCTTTAAAAAAATTGTGGTAAAACACACACATCATAAAAATTACCATCTAATTATTTTCGAGAGAACAGTTCAGTACTGTTAATTATCTTTGCATTGTAGCTGAAACTGGTTTGGCTCAATGAATAGAGTGTTGGTCTGGGGACTGGAAGGTCCCGGGTTCGATTCTGGTCAAGGACATGTACCTTGGTTGCAGGCACATCCCCAGTAAGGGGTGTGCAGGAGGCAGCTGGTTGATGATTCTTTCTCATCGACTTTTCTAGCTCTCTATCCCTCTCCTTTCCTCTCTGTAAAAATTCAATAAAATGTGTTTTTTTTTAAAGTATCTTCGCTTTGTTTTGCAAGCAATTTCCAGAACTTTTTCATCTAGCAAAACTAAAACTCTGTCCCCATCAAACAACTCCCCATGCCTTCCTCTCCCACCCACTGGCAGCCACCCTCCTGTCAGTCTCCATGAATTTGACTACTCTATGTCCCTCATATACATGGAATCACACAGCATTCATCTTTTGTGACTGATGTATTTCACTGAGCATCATGTCCTCAAGGTCCATCCATGTTGTAGCAGGTGTCAGCACCTTCTTCCTTTGGGAGGCTCAAGGACATTCCATTGTCTGGGGGGGGACCCCATACAGTGTACCCATTCATTTGTTCATTGTCGCTATTATTACAGCATTTTTGCTATTGTGGTTAATGCCACCATGAACATGAGTGGACAAATACCTTTTTTGAGACCCTGCTCTCAGTTCTTTTGGATACATACCCAGAAGTGGGATTGCTGAATCATAGAGTAATTCCATTTTTAATTTTTTTGATAAACCTTCATACTGTTTTCTGTAGTGACTGCACCATTTTTCATTCCCACCAATAGTGCACAAGGGTCCCATCCCATGTTCTCCACATCTTCACCGACACTTGTTATTTTCTGGGTGTTTTTTTAATAGTGGCCATCTTGATGGCTCTGAGGTGGTATCTCACTATAATATGTATATATGATTTCAGAGAGGAAGGAAGAGGGAGAGAGAGATTTAAAAAAAAAATCAATGATGAGATTCATTGACCGGCTGCCTCCTGCACACTCCTTCCTGAGGATGGAGCCCACAACCCAGGCATGTGCCTGACCAGGAATTGAACTGTGACTTCCTGGTCCATGGGTGGATGCTCAACCACTGAGCCATGCTGTCTGGGCTCATTGTGCTTTTGAGGTAGGAGGGAAGGAGAGAAATATGAGGGAAGAAGCAGAGCCATTTTGAAGTGAACAAGAAGGAGAGAGAAGTAGCTCATAGCTGATCTCGGTGGCTGTGCAGGCCTCCAGGGTTCCTCATGCCCGCACCATCGCAGAGGTGGCCTCGGACAATAAGCTGGTGTCCAGGCGCTGAGCCCACTTAGAATGCACCGCACTTGGCCGAGAGCCCGGCACAGCTCCCAGAGCTGCAGTCTTCAGAAGGCACTTTTCTGACCAGCCCTGGCTTCCCTTGCTCACTCAGGAAAATTGAGCCAGGCCCAGTGTATGTGGCTGGCCAGACACAGACAGCAGCATAAAAAAGTGAATCACGGGGCATCTGCTTTCACAGTTAACCTCTCAGCAGCTGAGGAGACAGGTAGAGACAGGTGTTGCCGTCCCTCGGAGCCATGCCTGGTGCAGTGAAAGTTTCCCAAACACACAGCCGTGTCAGGTCAGGCTCAAATGTGGCCCCCGAGAGCTGGCCCCACTGGGAAGGACCTGTGTGTACAGCTGTATTCCCGCTCTCCTGCTGGGGGCCAGGCTGGCCTCCTGACCTGCCACGCAGTGGTTTGTTGTGTTTCTAAACAGTATGTTCAGTTTCTGTGTTCTCCGCAAGGAGCCCGCTCCCACCCTGCTCTGCTTCGGGACTTCGGTCCGGAGGTTTATGTTTCTTCCTGCCAATCCATGAATATAAAGATTATTAACTGAAAGGGTCGTTTAAGAAGATTAAGTAGAGCCTCGTCGGCATGGCTCAGTGGTTGATCATCAACCTATAAACCAGGAGGTCATGGTTTGATTCCCGGTCAGAGAACATATCCAGGTTGCAGGCTGGATCCTCAGTGCAGGGCGTGCAGGAGGCAAATGATCAATGATTCTCTCTCATCGTGGATGTTCCTATCTCTCTCTCTCCCTTCCTCTCTGAAATGAGTAAAAAATATATTAAAAAAAGAAGTGTAAGAGAATATTTACCATGCCCTAGCATAACACCTGCTTCATATTTTGCTACATCTCCTTCCACACGTAGAGATCATCTGACGTTTGCAATCACTATGTACCTCAGTCTACAGGGGTGGAGAGTATATGCACTTTGGCTCCCCTTCATTACTTGGCACTTATACAATTCCTGATACATTGCATGTGGTCAATAAAGGATTATTGAACAAATACTATTTTATAATATGCTGTTTCCATTTTGCATAATGAGAATATGTTTCCATATTTGTAATTTCTAAGAGTTCTATATTGGCACAGAATCATAATTTATTAAAGTTTTCTTTGTGTTGGAATTATGACTGTTTCCTTTGTTGTTGCTTTTACTATAATAGATAATCTTACAAACACTTTTAAGCACATTTTACTTATCGTCGTTGGAATTAGTTTCAAATTTTAAAAATTCCAGGAATGGAATTGCTGCCCTTGGAGTCCGGACCATTTTCTGATGCAGAATTTCTTTAGGAGCCAGTGCCTCTCTGAGGTGCATACCCATCACCTCTCTCTGGGTGTGCCCAGCCGGCGAGGAGAGGCATGCAGCTGTCCCCAAGAGCCTCTGATTCAGAACCCGTAGAGGAGTCGGAAGACACTCATTAGAGGCCCACTGGGTGGGACAGAGCAGATCTTTCGGCTTCTGAGTAACAAAATAGATCGTTAACCGAAAAGATGCCTTTCCAGGTCCTCAGACAACATCCGAAGAACAGGCTTCTATCAGAGCCACATCTCTGGGGGGCAGCATGGCTCCAGCAGTTCTCCCTTTGATGCGGAATCTGACTTTGAGATCTCAAAACCTACTGCCTGTATTGGCTTTTATGCTTCCTCTAACAAGTTACCACGACTTTAGTGACTTAAAAGATTGCAAATGGTCTTAGGGTTCTGCAGAAGTCTGATGTGGGTTTCACTGGCTAACATCAGGATGCCACGGGGCTGCACTCTTTCTGGAGACTCCAGGACAGAATCTGATCCTTTGCCTCGTCCAGCTTCCAGAGGCTTCCCGCATTCCTTGCTCATACGTGACCCCCTTTCTCCACCTTCAAGCCAGCAACATCACATCTCTCTTGGACCCTTCTCTCCTTCTCGCTCTCGTTCTCTCCAAAGCCTGGAAAGGCTCTCTGCTTTTATTTTTATTTATCTTTAAAATATATATTTTATTGATTTTTTTTTTACAGAGAGGAAGGGAGAGGAATAGAGAGTTAGAAACATTGATGAGAGAGGAACACCAAGCAGCTGCCTCCTGTGCTACCCCCTGCTGGGGATGTGCCCCAAACCAAGGTACATGCCCCTGATCAGAATGGAACCTGGGACCTTTCAGTCTGCAGACCGACGCTCTATCCATTGAGCCAAACCAGTCAGGGTGGTTCTCTGCTTTTAAAGGGCTAATGTGATTAGCTTGGGCCTACCAGGATAATCCAAGATAATCTCTTCATCTCAGAGTTATTAAACTCGATCACATCTATAAAGTCTCTCGGGCCACATGAGGTAACGTATTCACAGGTTCTGGGGATTGAGATGTGGATGTTTTTGGAAAGAGGGATTATTCTGCCCACCATGAGAAGTAAAATGGGGATACAGTTTAAATTTAAAATACATGCACTCACAAAACATATAACATTACTTGTTTACTTATATAATGAATGGCTCAGTTGGGTGACTCAAGGGTAAAAGTAAGTATGAGCTCAGAGAACTCTACATCACCCAGTTGTATGCAGAGAGCATCCTGTGGCATGCCATGCAGGTCCTCATTGCCTCTGACACCAAGGCCAATCCCACACCTCTGGACCACTGCAAGCGCCCGTCTCCTTGCTTTTCCAGGTGCAGGCTCTGCACAACCGCCTGCCCTGCTGGAAGGAGGGGCTGGGGCTGAGGTGTGGCATCTTGAGAGGCTGCTGGGAATACCCCAGTTTGCTAGTCTCTGTTTACAAGGACTCCTTTGGTAAGAACAGCATTTTCACCTCCCCAGGCTGCTGGGTGTTTGCTGCCTGAATCTTAGTTTTAGGAAAAGTTCTCCCAGCAGAAGCTCTCTGATGAATGATCCTCACAACAGGTGGTGTTGTGAGTGTGTGTGTGTGTGTGTGTGTGTGTGTGTGTGCGCGTGTGTACAACACCAATGGAAATAGAAAGGACAGGATATGGGCATTTACATTTCTTTCTAGAGAAAGAAGGTGAAGGTGTGGGCTGAGAGAGGTCACTCCGTTCAGGGATACGGATCTTGGGCAACATGGGCAAGGCATACTCTTTTGGGGGGAGGATGCTATGGTGGGTTCTGGGCCTGGGATTCAGGACCCACCCATTACAGCTGACTCTGAACCTTAGCTCTTCACTTAAGAAGGTGTGTTGGCACCCTTTACAACCTTACAATGAGGCTTCAGACTCGCCACTAGGTGGCACCCTAGCTGTGGCTCTCCATCGCAGGCACTTGGTTTGAGGTTTGAAACACTTCTATGGAGCTGGGCTTACCACATACCCCAAGACAGTCACTCAAAGAGTTTCATCTGATAAGACACAGCCACTCTGAACCTTGGTTTTGCTGAATTCAAAGTTAGCAGCCCCCCTAGACAAAACTAGGCACTTTTTTTCCTTCTATGTACTGGGTCCAATAATATGTAAAAAAATAATCCTTTTGTTCCTGGGGCTCTGGAAAGAAAAAGTGTGTCTTCTGCAATGAAAAACAAATTTTTTTGTGATTGTATTTTATTTTAACTAGTGGCCTGGTGCACAGATTTGTGCACATTGAAAGGAAATTAATTAGAAGAAAGATTTGTGCAGTAATTACATTACTGCAAAAAATTACATGTCAAAATAGTGTATCTATAATAATAAAAGCATAATATGCTAATTAGACCAGATAGCTGAACGACCTTCTGGATGTCATTCCGGACAAAGCTGCAGAGGTGGGGCCAAGGTGGTTAGGGGCAATCAGGCAGGCAGTTGGAGATGATCAGGCAGGCAGGCAAGCAATTAGGGGCAATCAGGCAGGCAGGCAGAGTGGTTAGGGGCAATCAGGCAGGCAGGCAGGTGGGCGGTTAAGGAGCCAGCGATCCTGGATTGTGAGAGGGTTCAAGCAGCTCTGAGGGAACACCCCTACCCCAGTGCATGAATTTCGTGCACCAGGCCTCTAATATAGTATAGTATTATAAAATTAAAACATGTGTGTGATTGGTGCCAATGAGAGCTTTATCTGTATCATGCATGTGTGAGTCAACATTCATTTTTAAACTAGGGGCCTGGTGTATGAATTCATGCATTGGTGTGGTCCCTCAGCCTGTTCTGTGCCCTCTCTTAATCTGGGACCCCTTGGGGGATGTAGTACTGCTGCGGAGGTGGGACAGGCTCACGCCACTGCAGTGGCGCTTGCCAGCCGTGAGCCTGGTGTCTGGCACCTGTTGGTCAGTTGAGTGGCACTCCTGCTGGGGGAGTACACTGCCCACCAGGGGGCAGCTTCTGCATTGAGCATATGCCCCCTGGTGGTCAGTGCATGTCACAGCAACCAGTTGACTAGTCATTTGGTCGCTTAGGCTTTTTTTAAAAAAATGCTTACTTTTATTTATTTATTTTTAAAATTAAATTTTTATCTGTGTACATATCTTACCATTACCCCCCCCCCCCAAACAAGGCTCCATATATATAGACTAGATGCCCCTTGCAGGAAGATTCCTGCAATAGGGCTTCCTGCTGTGGTCACTGCCCTGCCACCTTCTCTCCCTTCTCCCCTGACCCTCCTGCTTTCCTCCCTTCTCCCTGCCATGTCTGCTTCCCTTCCTTCTCTCCCACCCTGCTTGCTTGCTTCTCCGTAGCTTCACTCCCTTCTGCAGCACTTGGCTTCTTTCTGTGAGTCTTTAGTTTTCTCTCTGGCCTAAATATGCAAATTAACTGTCATCTTGTGTGGGTTAATTTGCATATTCACCCTGATTGGCTGGTGGGCAGGGCTTGTGGGCATAGCGAAGGTGCAGTCAATTTGCATGTTTCTCTTTTATTAGGTAGGATTGCCAGTGCATGTCATATGTACTGGCTGGTTGATCGGACAGTCAGTCAATTAGCCTTTTATATTATTCTAAATAATAAAAGGCTAATATGTAAATTGTCCCCTTGACTGGGAATTTGACTGGGAGTTCAACCAGTGGGCAGGGCTGGCCCGCCAACTGCCTGTGGCCTCTACCCCCAGCCAGTCCCGCCCCTGATGGACCCACCCACCCTGATAGGAGGTGGGGCCAGCTGGCCAACCTCCTGTGTCCCCTCCCCCCATCAGCCCCGATTGAGGCAGGCCAGCTGGAACCCACCCATGCACAAATTCACGCACTAAGCCTCTAGTTTGTTTATAGGTAATGTGGAGCCAGAATGACTCAGGTTTGAGCTTTGGCTCTCATTTCCTGGGCAAATTTTTCTGGGCCTTAGTTTTTTTCTGAAACAAACCTAATCATCTTTGCCTGATGAGTAAACTGTGATAATGATGCACCATGTCTAGCATGGCGCCTGGTCCTCAGGAGGCACTTTCTGTCTCACATCTTCCCTAGGTGGAGGAGGGGTTGATCCTACTCACCCCTATACCCTGTCAGCATCATAGTGCCTGATGTGTAGATGTTTGGAACAAATGAACAATGTAGCTCATGAATAAAGCTTATTCACCTTGATTTCAAGTGACTAATCTCCTGTTATTGAAATTCCAAGTTGTGTGGAGGATTCAGAAAATACTATCTAATAAAAGAGTAATATGCAAATTGACCATCACTCCAACACACAAGATGGCTGCCCCTATGTGGTAAAAAATCCTGCCCCCATGTGGACACAAGATGGCCACCACAAGATGGCCAGCAGGGGAGGGCAATTGTGAGGGATCAGGCCTGCAGAGGAGAGCAGTTGGGGGGACCAGGCCTGCAGGGGAGGGCAGTTAGGGGCAATCAGGCTGGCAGGGGAGCAGTTAGGCATCAATCAGGCTATCAAGAGAGTGGTTAGAGAGAGGGTGATCAGGCTGGCAGGCAGAAGTGATTAGGGGCAGTCGGGAAGGCAGACAGGAGAGCAGTTGGGAGCCAGCAGTCCTGAATTGTGAGAGAGATGTCCAACTGCCTGTTTAGGCCAGATCCCTAAATGGGCTTAAACAGGCCTAAACAGCAATCAAACATCCTTTAGGGGGTCCCATATTGGAGAGGGTGCAGGCTGGGCTGAGGAACACACATGAATTTCGTGCACCAGGCCTCATAAAACTCTTGCCTGCAGTTTCTAACAATCTGATTGGAGGAGACAATCAGAATCAAAGCATATTTGACACTGAACACAGAAGCTCAGAAATGAATATGACTAAAAAAATATGGTACAGACTGTTTATAATGAAGTTTATAGGTCCTTCAACAGGACTCAGTGTCTAAACAATCTGACAAAGACAGGATTAGCATACATCTGTACTATCTGCTAACAGTAGGCTAATGCCAGATCCTGGACCTTTTGATGGGGAAGAAGGGACATTGTGTCCAAAGGCAGATCTGGGTGGGAACCCAGTGGGCATCAGAAAAGCACCAGGCTCCTAGGAATGGGATGGAGACGTCTGGGGGCAGAATAAAGGAGTCTAAGGGGGAAGAAATTGAAGGCAACATTTAGCCATCACACTATTTGGCTGATGACTACTTCCTCTTTCTAAGTGTAAATAAAGCCATAGAATTTCAGTCTGGAAGCTACCTTAAGAATGTTCCAGCTTGCTCTCACACCCAGAATAGCAGCCTGTCTATGCTATCTCTGGCTAGTGGCATTCAGATCACGGCTTACACGGCCTCAGGGACGGGAACCCAGCCTGGAAGAGAGCCCATTTCTTCAGTAGGCAGTCCTAATTGAGATTCTTAGTTCAACCCTCTTCTCTAGCTTCTACACATGGGTGCTGATTCCGCCCTGGAGACTATGTTTCCTCCCTCTCCCAGGGACCAGATCTTCAAATTGCCAAGGGCGGCTATCCAATACCCGATATTTTGTGTGAGAATTTATGAAGTTTGACACCAGGATCTCCTGAGTTCTGGCTCCAAATCTTGTGAGACTTCAGGTTGAGTTAGTGAGAGGTTGTTTTTTTTGCAGGTGGCTCCCCCCAACCGCTATCCCATGACACAGCACTAGATGGCGCTGTGGCCCAGGACTACAGGACTAATATAAAGATTGCCCACTTCCCCTAGGAAGTTATCAGTGCCAACTCAATCGCTCATCTTACCAGTTTTCCTCAGTGACCACTAGACGTCTAAATCCCAGCCTAAATCTTTTCTTTTTAAAAAATGTTTTTTTTTTATTTATTTAGAGAGATAGGGAAAAGGGAGAGAGGGAAGGAGAGAGAGAGAGAGAGAGAGAGAGAGAGAGAGAGAGAGAGAGAGAGAGAGAAACATCTGTTGGCTTCCTCCTACACACCCCCTGTTGGGGGTCAAGTCCACAACACAGGCATGTGCCCTGACCAGAAATCCCACAGGGGACCTCTTGGTTCATGGGACAACACTCAACCAACTGAGCCACATCAGCCAGGGCAAATTCTCTCTTCTTTCGCTTACTCTGTTTTGAGTTGGATCTCTGACATTTGAAAAGGAAGAGTCCTTGCATAAACTCTAACCTGACTCACCCTTGAACCCCTCCCCTCTGCAGGGACATTTCACTGGGCCCTCTTGGAACTCATGTGGAGCCATCAGCTCATTCCCCTGTATTCTCATCTCTTCCCAGATTTCACTCATCATTAAGTGAAATCTGGCGCCCCCCTTCAGGACATCGGTTCCTCAGCAGCGGGGCTCTTGGAACATAGTCCATCTTCCCCCCTCAGATCTTTTCCCATCACCTTCGGGTACCTCTGGGCCATGACGGGGGTGGGACCTCTCCTTGCTCTCTATTGCCATTTAAAAACCACTCCCTTCCTTCTACTTCCAACTCTCCAGCTTCTTTCAAGCTTAGTCTCCAGCTACCCTAACCACTGTACCTTACAACCTGCGAGCCATCGCCACAGGCTCACTGAGGACTGTCAGCTCCAGGCTCACGGACTTTCTCTCTGGTCCTCTCCCAGCCACCATCTCTCTCAGCAAGATCAACACAGGTCTCCATCACCACAGCTACCCTAGACCTTCTTATCACCTTGGTGTTAGCACAACATCTGAAATCCCAAACTCCCTCTTTCAATCATCTTCTATCCTTATAGCTCATTTACTCTGGCAACCCCCAGGGCAAAACTTTTGAACTTGAGACGGCCAATTCGTGTGATCTTTCTATGATCCATCTTTAGAGTCACTCCCCTAAAATACCCTAAATTCTTCTGTCAGTCTTTTCTAGCATTACACTTACCACACCACCATTTTATGTTGATGACACATCTATCCTGGGAACTTAGAGGTGGAGGCAGAAGTTCCAGAAGTTCCAGTTTGTATTTACTCTTTGCCTCTCTGCGTCTCTTTTCCCAACTGCTGGCCCTGCTGACCAACAGTGACCCCAGACCCGCCCCCGACACTTGAGTGTGAACTACAGAGGCGGTAGCTATGCAGAACTGACACCCATCCTTGGACTCCTACACTAGCCCTTTGTGCTGCTCCTGCAGCAGCTGGAGGTGGCTGGCTTCCAGAATGCCTGCAAATGCCCCCTCATTCCCCAGTGCCAGGGCTGGTTCGTGGCTTTTCTCTGATCCGTTAGCTCCAAATTTGGGCTTTTACTTCTCCAGCTCCTCCCATGATTGTGTAAGGCCTGGGTACTATATTAAGCTTCTTATTCCACAATGCTTACTTAGCGCAATCCCAGTGACCCACTTTTGTTGAGCTTGCCCCAGAGAGGCTGAATATTGCTGGAGAAAACACACACACACACACACACACACACACACACACACACACACAACCCCTCACTGGTTCCACTGTAATTCATGACACACACTAGTCATCTGATTTGGTCTGTCCAGAATCCTTCTTCTCTTCATGTAATAACATCACACTTTTGCTGGATGAAGCATCCATTCCCTGTCTTGGTGAGACTTTCAGCCAAATTGTTCTTTGCTTCAAACTGGCCAATCAGACGCTCTCTCCTTGGAACTCGAACATGGAAGAATGGAACTCATTCATGCCAAAAGTTACATTCTAGAACGGCCACCCATGAGCGCCTGCTTGAGATCCCCGATGCTACGCTAGGTTCTGGCACTCTGCTCCTTCAGTTTTCCCTGTGACCATGGAAACTCCCTCTATTCTTCCAGCATATTGGTGGCTCATGTAGCCACAGCCAATGTCTGAGAATTAAACAAACCTCAGACGGGCACTCGACTCTGCCCAACAATCCTGCTATGTTGGCCTAGTCAATATGGGCTCTCACCTTCCAAGGCAGTTATTTGTATCTTCCCTCTCTCCTCAAACCTGCATGCTGTCCCACCCAATTCGCTGTCAACTTCATTAAAAATATGGAAGTACTTGATATCTTCCTATCACCAAGTCTACAAACCTACTGGCCGCTGAACTCATATTCCCCCCTCCCCCACCCCGAGTTACATGCTTCCTCTGTCTCCCTTTTCCAACCCTGCCACCTTCACCCCCTTTGCTCTGTACCCCATCTCCACTTGCTGTCTCAAAGATTATGCAACTGCATTTATTTCCCTTCTTTCTTGACCATCTATGGCAGTGTTTCCCAAAGTGAGGTACATGTACCCCCAGGGGTATGGGCAGAGTTTGGTGGGGATATGCACTGCACTGTGCTTAGCTGTGCCTAATTCTACGTTCTCATGAGTCAATTTCATCCTTCTCATTGATACAAATAAATGTTATTTATAATATAACTTTTATTTATATTTTATTATGAATAATTTTATTTTTCGTTTATTATTATTTTGTGTATGTACCAAAAAATAAAAAAATAAATATATTTTTATTGTTATTAAAATACATCCTCTTTTTTTTTTTTGACAAGGGGTAGTCAGCATTACGAAAATTATAGAAGGGGCACATATATGTTAAAAGTTTGGGAAACACAGCTCTATTGCCTCCAGAAGCTACTATTCTATTCTTCGCTCCCCATTCACAGCAAACAGTTCTGGAACTGGTTGTTTCTACTTCCCACCCTCTCTTCAACCCACTCCCCCAGGCTCCCACTCCCAATACTCTGCGCTTGTGTTGTGGTCACAGATGACTTCCATTTTGCCAAAGTGTGTGGTTGCCTCTGTTCCCATCTCTCAGCAGCACCCAACACAATCAACCCCTCCCTCATTTTCTAAGTTTCCTGTCTGTTTCTGTGACACCCCAAACTCTGGGTTATCTTCTGCCTCATTAATTGCTCTAGACCAGGGGTGGGCAAACTTTTTGACTCGAGGGCCACAATGGGTTCTTAAACTGGACCGGAGGGCCAGAACAAAAGCAACCTGACCATGCTGGCACTCTCATCTTGGGCTACTGGTGAAGGAACGGAGGGGAGAGCAAGAGAACCCTCCGCTCTTTCGGCTCCGCGGGCCGGATAGAACAGCTGAACGGGCCAGATCCAGCCCGCGGGCTGTAGCTTGCCCATGGCTGCTCTAGACTCTAGAGTCCAGAGATTATATCCAACTCTCCAACATTTCCTTCCTTTATTCCTTTCATACTATGAATATCTTGCTTACTTTTTTCACGTACTAGGTCATTTTCAGTCTCTTCTTATACTCACACCAGATTGTGAAGTCCCTTGAGTGTGGCTCTTCCACAAAATACCATGGCCTGGGTAGTCTATTTTGAAGAAGTGGCATTAGAAGAAGTTGAAGTTTAAAAAAATTGGCTTACACTAAAGAAATTTCAAACGTTGTACTGTTGATATTTGGCTCTGTTGACTAATGAGTTTGCCGACCACGTCTACACTGATCAACTGGCACATAGTAGGTATTCAATAAATGTCTTTTGAAAGATAAACATGACATTTTCTTTTGGTCTTTTTTTTTTTTTTAAAGATATTTCTATTGATTTCAGAGAGGAAGGGAGAAGGAGTGATAGAAACATCAATGATGAGAGAGAATCATTGATCGGCTGCCTCCTGCACGCCCCCCACTAGGGATTGAGTCTGCAATCCAGGCATGTGCCCCTACTGGAAATCGAACCAGGATCTCCTGGTCCATAGATAGGTCAATGCTCAGCCATATCTGGCAGGCTCCCCTGGCCTTTTGTCATCCAGGCTACCTTCCTGTTGGTATACTCAAGTTGGTCAGTATCCCTCTAAAAATGTGGCCCTGTTTGGAGGCCCAGATGAGCATAATTACTTTGGACCCTGACAGAGATTCTCTGCTTGTCCTAATTCTAATCGGACTCCTCCCTATTCTCTTGTCAACGAGGCCCTGATTTTTTGGCTTCTGTGTTCCTCTCCACTTAGTCTACTTTTATCAAGAATTCTGTTGGGTCAGTTTAGGGAAAATCCCTCACCCTAGGTTTCTTATCCCTCAGTATCTTACCACCCTGGCCCACCTTCAGCAAAACAGCTTTGGGATGGTTTAGCAGGAATCCCAGTTACCCCAGATGTTTCCTCTTAGTAAACTTTCAACCACTGACCCTGCTCATTGGCTATAAATTTCCACTTGTCCTTTCTGTGTTCAGAGTTGAGTCCCTTTCCTCTCCCTACAACAACACCCCATTATAGTAGCCCCCCCCCCAATAAAGTCTGCCTCATCTGTAACAGGTATCATGAAAACATTTTAATATATATATTTTATTCATTTTACAGAGATGAAGGGAGATTAAAACATCTGACGAGAGAGAAACAAGCACCAGCTGCTTTCTGCACACCCCCTCCAGGGTATCAAGTCCACAATCAAGGTTCATGCCCTTGACCAGAATCGAACCTGGGCCAATGCCCTATCCACTGAGCCAAACTGGTTAAGGCTCTCATGAAAATTTTTAACAACATCAACATTCTATAAATACAGTCTAAATTCACTGCAGCTTTTTGGAAGCTACATTCAAGGATGTCTTGCTGAAGTAAGTACATGTCAATGGTGCCCTGGAGTTGGAAAACTTGGGGGCTCCCAGTGTTACATTGTTCACCAGCAGAGTTGGGGGGAGTTAACTGCATTTTCAAAAACATTTTTAGTAGACATGCTACTAAGTCAGTCTTCCTCATTTCTGTCTATAGTTTCTTTTATTTCCTTTAATTGTTGTTGTTGTTAGAAAGGAAATTTTCATAATTCTTCCCGATAGGAAGAGTTTTGGTCTGTCCTTGAGGTCTATTGAATTTGGAATTTTGCTTTTGCCATTCGGTGTATTAGTTACATGCTATCTGAAATTTTTGTAATCCTGCCTTATCCATCTTCATGAAAATGAAGGACAGGATGGAGGCAGGGACGGAGGGCTGTGACACACCAGTAGAGGCCTTCCCTCAAGCTGGTAATGAATAAGAGATCGATCCTCTTTTGGCTTCCCTTAGCATATTATTGTCTTGTGTACTTCTAGCTCTCAACTACTCAAAGAACCAGGATGTTTCAGAATAAAAACACCATCAAATTGAGTCATGTGTGGAAGGAGCCCTGGACCAGAGACACCAGGTTTCAGTTCTTACCTTTGACACTTCCTAGATCTATGGCCTTGTACTAGCCAACCATATCCTCTGTAAAATGAGCATATACAAGATTGGGAATCTGGTTGCCAGGTGCTGGAACAGTGACTCTCTTGAGGTTCATGAGAGCTAGAGCTCTATAATTCTGTAACTCCCACCAAGATAGGGTCCCCCTCATGCTCATAGTGGCCTTTCAGCATCTGTGTTGGTATCATTTATCAGAGTGAAGCATTGTGGGGAATATCCCAATTACCATCAATAAGATATAAACTTTGATACATACATAATGGCCACTGTGAAGTAAATAAAAATCAAGTTTTAGAGGGATTCTTAAAGATAGGGAAAAATAACTGAAAAATATTATTTTTATTTATAAAATACTCCCAGAAAAATGTGGAAGGAAGTACATGAAAGTGTCCAAAGTGGTTATTTTGGGGTGGTGGGATTATTAAAATTTTCCTATTTATTTTACTTAGCTTTATGTTTGTATCCTATCTACTAAAGACATAATATGCAAATTGACCATCACTTCATGACAAAGATGGCTGCACCCACAGCCAATAAGGAGGGAATATGCAAATTGATGCAACAAAGATGGCTGTGGCTGGGATGCTTGCATCGTTGCCATGGGTCCTGGCAGCCAGGGGAAGAAAGGCCTAATTTTGCATGAATTTTCATGCATCAGGCTTCTAGTAAGTATATATTACTCATAAGAAGAAAAACACCTGGAAAACATTTTGGGATTCCTAATACATGTATATAAAGCTTTATAAATGCCCATATCCTTTTAATTACACTAACTCCATTTTTCAGAATTTAATATAAGGAAGTAATTCAAATTACAGAATATACTGCATACCAATATCTCAATGTGATGCAATTTATAATAGTGTAAAGTTGGAAGCAGTCTAAGAAGCAGGAAAGATGAGATGAAAGCACATCATCTAATTACAATCTAAGGTAGACTTTTAAAATGGTGTATACTAGGATAAAGTCTGTAATAGTCAAAGCTATGAATCAATGTCAAATGAGAAAGTAGAGTAAAGCTATATTCTGAATACAACTAGATTATTTTTTTAAACAGCAAAAAAATAATGCACTAAAAATAACTTGGCATACAGAAGAGTGATTATTTTGGGTGGTAAGACCCAGGGTAATTGTAAGTGTTATTTTGATTTTTCTTTGTTTTTAAAATATAAGCATTTATTATTTATAAGTAGAAAAATGTACAATTATTTAAAAACAAAAACAACGTACTCTAAGAGAGGGAGACTGAGTTGAGCTTATTTAAGCTCAAAATGAGTTGAGCTTATCTCTTTCTGGGTAGCCTCCTGGGTAGGTGGAGACCAGACTGATCAGTTACTGCCCTCATTCAAGGCCTGAGGGCCCACCCAGGGCAGGGGCTCCCAGCCTGTCACTCATTGTCAGGTGGAACACATTCCCCCCAGATGGAGGCAGCCCAGGCCCCAAAAGTGGGTCTCTCCCATGTTTTCTGAAATCCCCAGAGAGAAGGTAGGGGGCCTTCTCCCAACTCATTCTTCTTTAGGCTACCCCAGCCAGAAAAAAAACCCTGTCCTAGTATTGGTGAGAATGTGGAGAAAAGGAAACCCTCACACACTGTTGGTGAGATTGTAAACTGGTGCAGCTACATGGAAAACAGAATCAAGGTTCCTCAAAATAAAAAAATAGGACCACCATACAATCCAGCAATTCTACTTTTGGGTATCTACCCCCCAAAACCAAAAACACTAACTCAAAAAGATACAGGTACTCCTATGTTCACTGCCGCATTATTTACAATAGCCAAGATATGAAAGCAATGTAAGTGTCCATTGATAGATGAATGGATAAAGAAGATGTGGTACATATACACATGGAATATTACTCAGCAATAAAAAAAAAAAGAATAAAATCTTGTCATTTGCAAACAACATGTAAATCTAAAGAAACAAAGGCGAGGAAGCTCTTTCATGGACTTGGGAAGGGCTGCTGTAAAGGAAGAAAGAATTGGGGCAAAATGAAAATTTGAAGTATAGTAACTTTCCATTGGCTAAATTATGGCAGTGTCCCGTTGGCTGAGTTGTTTTGGGTGAGGAGGAATCATTTCTTTCTCCCGGAGTTGGAAGAACTTCGCCCGTCAGCCAGGGCCACACTGCTGGAAACCATTTTCTGAGCTGACCTCGGTATTATTAGATATGTTTTTCCCCCAGAGATGAGAGTTCCTCAGAAATTCTCTGCCACCAGTCACTCTGGCACTCCTCCCTCCAGGCGAGCAGGGGATTCTGCCGCTGTGGCTCCGAGGCCTCCCTTCGCTTCCACCAGCAGCGTGGCCCACCCAGCTGAAGGCTTGGCCCATCTTATCTCCAAGGCCCACCTGAACCTCGCGGGCCTCATTCTCTGAGCATCTTCCCGGAGCTGGCAGCCAATCACAGGCTGACATGCTGGCAGAGCCAGCTGCCAGGGAACATCTGTTTACATCTGTTTTAGGAGGGAACTTGCACTGAGTGTGGCCCCTGCCCTACGCCCCTCTGTTCACAGGCCCACACAGACTCCGAGCACTGTGTCGGGGGTGCCTAAAAGGGTCGCCTGCCACTGAAGACCGGCGGAGTGGGAGCAAGGAGGGGCCGCCCTGCCCATTTGGTGGATGGGGTGGGGCTCCCCGGCTAATTGCAGGGGTTTGAGCCCAAGGTCTTTTGAGCCCTGGCTGGGTAGTTGATTTGGGGTTCAATCCCCGGTCAGGGGACATGCAAGAATGAACTAATGAATGCATAAATAAGTGGAACAACAAATCAATGTTTCTTTCTCTCCCTTTCTCTTTCTTTAAAAACCAATCAATAAGTTAAAAAAAATTTTTTTTAAAGGTTCTTTAAGCACTCCGACCTGGAGTTGCTTCTTTCCCCCACAGCCCCCATTTCTCTCCCCGCTCCGCCACTTTCTACCAGGGCCACTGGAGCTGCCTCCAGTCCTTCGATGTTCCCCAACCTCAGGAGCTGCAGGGAGAGACTGGCTTTCCCACATCTTTCCGTGACACTGTCATTGTTCCTCTGCTCCCCCAGTCGCCCTGTCCTTGCCGTACCCAGTTACAATAAGTACAACAAAAAGGAGCTAGTGCCTACTGAGCATATTAGGCTTATTCAATCTTAAGGACTCCTCCAACCAGTGGAGTAGGTAGTGTCCTCCCCATCTCATAGGTGGAGGAATGGAGGCTAAGGTCCAGAGACTTATCCAAGGCGACCCAGATGGTAAGCAGCAGCCCGGAGCCCTGCTCTCACCCACTTCACAGTCTGAAACACCTCACACCTTCTCCTCACCCCAAATCCACCGGTCCTGGACTCCATCAGTCAGTCCTCCCCAATTAGCAAGCGTCTTCGGAACACCACTATGGGCTGGGGCACCTGGAGGGACTCAACAGGCAGGCCAGCCCCAGCCCCAGCCCCTGCCCCTGAATTGCTGAGGAACTCTCTGCGGAGACAAGACAAAGACACCCAGAAATTGACACTCAACACGCGTGTGACCTCTGCCAAGTCACTTCCCTTTTGTGGGCCTCAGTTTCCTTATCTGTAGAATGAGGATTACAAGTAAAAAAAATACTACTTTTTTAATTTAAATTTTTATTTTTATTTGATTTCAGAGAGGAAGGGAGAGGGAGAGAGATAGAAACATTAATGATGAGAGAGAATCATTGATCAGCTACCTCCTGCATGCCCCCTACTGGGGATTGAGCCTGCAATCCAGGAATATGTCCCTGACCTGAATCGAACCCGTGACCCTTCTGTTCCCGGGCCGATGCTCTATCCACTGAGCCAAGTGGCCAGCCTATTTATTCTTGATCAGTTGCACACCCCACATAATGAGAAAATGGGACACTGAGGCCTAGGGATTAGAACCATGCCAGAAAAGCAAACCATGACATTTGACCCTTAGAGGAACACTGTTTTCTTCCTAAGAAGAGGATTAACACCCAAGAATGAGCCCAGTGGGGGCCCAGTGAGAGAGGATGGCGTCCTCTACTTCCCCATCCCTTTGTGGCTGACAAAACTCAGAGACCTTCGTCCAGGTGTAGTTCCCTTTTATTCTCCGGGCTCAAGGAAGAACAAGCAGGTTGCTACTGACCCTTTCATTTCCAGGGCACTGCAGGGCACCCTGGTGCCAGAGCGATTTCAAAACCATTTTCCTTAGAAACAAGAACCCATGTCTGAGTGGGCAGGAGTGACTGAAGGAGGCGCCTGGGGGCGTGGAGAGGAGGGACTGGCCTGGTCTGGCTGGTGCCTTGCCTTCCGGGGCTCTCGTCCTAAAGGAGGACGTGTTTGCGTTGTTCTGTGGGGAACAGTGCGGCTGGGAGCTGCGGAGCCAGCGGCTGGTATATTTGGTTGCCAAGTCCTTTTCTTGGTTGTGCTGCCTGTTGTTTCCATGCTGATCCAGAAGGCACATCCAGAAGCTGGGAGAAAATCGTTGCCCGACAGACCGTGCCTCCTAACGATCGGTTAGGAGACCACCTTGGGTTTGCAGAACACAATACCGTTTACGTGACACGGCGCAAGCATTGTCTCCATTTGTATGCAATTGCTGTTTGTACATAATTAGAGTGGGGTGGTGGGGAAGAGATCCTCTTTGTCATGTCCAGTCCATTTCACAGGCGTGAACACTGAAATTACAATCAAAACAGGACTGGCCTTGCTGAAACCACCCGCTGTGATACGTGGGTGGGGGACGGGTGAATTCTAATAATTCTTCCTACTTTGTTAAAACCCACCTGCCTGCCTGCCCGGTGTGGCTCAGTGGCTGAGCCTTAGCTATGAACCAGGAGGTCATAGGTTAATTCCCGGTCAGGGCATGTGCCCAGGAGTGGTCCTTTCTCATCACTGATGTTTTTTTTCTCTCTCTCCCCCTCCCTAAAATCAATAAAAATAATACCCCTGCAAAAGATACTCATGTCCTAATCCCTAGAACATGTGTTACTTTATTGGTAACAGGGACTTACAGGTGAGGTAAATGCAGGACCTTGACATGGGGAAATTAGCCAAAACTATCCAGATGCACCTTCAATATTCCGGAGGGAGGCAGCAAGGGAGAGGAGGAAGATGAGAGAGAAACATCGTTTTAAGTAACAAATAATGCCAATACTAATTTAGGCTAAGTGTGGCAAGACCTCATGTTATATTGGGGATATGGAACTTTTGTGTATTTTAAAGTAAATTTTAAAATCTCTATATCAGACTTCCACCAATATTTATCAGACTGACCTCCCCTCAATGGATCTAAGAAGGAAGTATACTTAGTATGTAGGACACAAAGACCAATATATTTAGCCAAGTGGAAAGCATTTGCAGCTTACCTGTGCTCACTTCTAGTCTAGTAAGGAATTATTTGTTCAGCTATAAATTTGTTGTGGATGGAGAGGTCTACATAAAAATAGGTGTCCTTTGGGCACACAATGTAATATTTCAGCCTCTTATGCATGATATAGTTTATAATTATAGATCATATAGCTAGACAAACACATCAGTCTTCATTTTGGAACCAGATGTGTAAATAGGAAGAAAATTCAGGCTTGCTTATTCTTCTTCCGGAAGGAGTGAGCATGTGGGTTTCAGCCTTGTGCTATTTCTCGGATGTAGTTCTGCTTTTTGTATAATTATTATTCACAAAGATGATATGTATTTCACACATTATCTGCCTGGAATGATCACTGACTATGAAATTACTACTTGTAATAATAATAATAATAATAATAATAATACTGTTTTTTATTGTAATCCTTTTGTTACAGAACTTAAGGGGTTCTATTCAGGAAAGACGCGTGCAGCCAGTAAAGAAGGCGGGATTCACATCCAGAGCTCAGTCTCAGGAAGGGGAGGCTTGGGCATCAGCTTATACACTGTTTGGTTAATTACACATTGATTTCTTCTTTGCAGCTGGCTACACTTAATCCTGTTGGGGTCCTGCCTAGCACCTCCTGTTTACAGCTGCACCTGCAAAATATGGTGCTATGTTGGAACTTTTGGCAAGAATCGTCCAGACCCATGGCCAGCAAACCGTGGCTCACAAGCCACATGCGGCTCTTTGGCCCCTGGAGTGTGGCTTGTCCACAAAATACCCCAGCCTAGGCAAGTGGTGTTAGAAGAAGTTTAAGTTTAAAAAATGTGGCTCTCCAAAGAAATTTCAATCGTTGTACTGTTGATATTTGGCTCTGCTGACTAATGAGTTTGCCGACCGCTGGCCCAGATCTTGAGACCCTTGTCCTATCTTACACGTTTGCTGATGAAAATGGAGTTGAACAATTAATACAAAAATCTAGTTGGCATAGGCTAAGGCTCACATCATGACTCCCATTAGGTATTGATCTGCCTGCTTTGCAAAGCCGTTAAGCAGATGATCATGAGGGCTCATTTAATACGAAGTCAGCGGCAGACCATGGAAAGTCACTACCACTTTGAGCGGTGCGGTGTTGACCAGTCTTTTCCGGGGGGCAGGATTGTCAGTTTTGTGAAGGCACTTTGGTGGGGCTCAAAGACATATCACCTCCTACACCCTCGGGACTTCAACAGAATCATTAACTAGTTCTAGTCTAAGAATAATGACTTGGAATGGAAGAGCAGTTGGAAACATTGAGGAGTAAAGGATGCAAGGGTTGAGCTGGGTGGAGGAGAGAGAGAGAGAGAGAGAGAGAGAGAGAGAGAGAGAGAGAGAAGAAAAAGAAGAAGAAGAAGAAGAAGAAGAAGAAGAAGAAGAAGAAGAAAACAGAAGAGAGAGTTTGTCAATTACAAGAATACGCCCAGTAAATGAGAGATGGACGTGTACGGTATGAGGCCTGCACTTGCACCATTGCTGGAAGCAGCTGGCATGCTGTTGGCATGCATTCTGGGACCCGGTAAATATTTTCTCTGTTCTAAGCTGTCCTCAGGGTAGGACATATATAAACCCTGCCAGACACGTTTAATGGCCCAGCTGATGTTGCTCACAGGGGGACATTGTGTACACCCAGAATGCCCAGGCCTGGTTCTGGGCGGCCACCCTATGTCTCCTGCAGCCTAAGGCAGAGACCACTCCCACAGCACATGCATTACCAGCCGTGGCCTTATAAAGCATCAGGGGGTGCATTTTAGGATCCTGTCTATAGGGTTTGTTTGGGGTTGGTGTTAATTGGGAGTGAGTGTACTCATGGACTGTGCCACAGGTCGTTTCAGAACTATAGCTTCACCTGTTCTGCGCATGGTCAGCCATGTGCGATCTGATCATCCCCTCTGCATGGTCAGCCATGTGCGATCTGATCATCCCCTCTGCATTGGCTCACCAGGCCCAAGTCTTATTCTTCTGTTGCATCCTCCTGCACACCTTGCCCAGGGCCAGGCCCAGGCCCAGGGGGGGTGCACCTAAACCTGGGTCAGTTTACAAAGCCAAAGGGGCACCCATGGAAGGATCTGGTGGGATCTCAATAGAAACCTATGAAGGAAAACGTAGAATGCTATTGCCTAAGAAGAGATGATTCTTTCCTACTATCCACATCCTCAGAGGTGTTCTCCTCTTTATTCTTGCCCGAAATCACTGATAGAGACTCCTCTTTGTCCAGAATCGGGTAAGCGGCTACCTTCAAACACACTGGGCATCTCTACAGCTGCCAGGGCCATGTGTATAATTTTAATGGCAATAGGCCACCAATACTATTTTTTTGCTCCCGATCCACCAGGGGGGGAAAAACAAACCGTAAAGTTGATTTTAGTCTGAAGCCAATAGAAAGAGTGTGAAAGTCCTCCTGGGCAGCGCGGGCCTGGGAGGATGGCCATGGCCACTCAGAGTAGACTACCCTGAAGATGGTCCAGGCCTGTCCACTCACAGAGCAAGGCCAGGCCAGCTCCAGCCTCCCTGTGTCACAGCCCCGGCCAGCGCTGTCTCCTCGCCCGCAGATCTGAGAGCACCAATCTGACAGCACAGCAATCTGCCCTCACAACCGAATCCAACAGGCACAGGCAGGAAGGCCCTGCCAACCACTCCTTCTGCGGGTATCGGGCAGACATGCGCTGGGGACCCCTTCCAGGAGCCAGGAGACCTTCCTCCCCTCTGGGGACAGCTGCCTCCCGCAGAGGGGAGCTGCCGGGGGAGGGGATACACAGGCCTCCGGTTGCACAGCCACAGGCAGTGGGCGAAGCAGAGACTCTGAGCCCATGACCTAACCCACAGCTGTGCCGGTTGGGCCATGCCACCCTCCCTGCTGCTGCCGCCTCCTGGGTTGCCATGCAATCCAACCGCTTCGTCTAGAAAACACTTTTCGTTCATTGCATTCCGCCTACGAGCGAGATCGTGTGGTACTTGTCGTCCTCTGACTGGCTTATGTCACTTGGCATAATGTCCTCCGGGTCCATCCACCGTGCTGCCAGAGGGTAAAGTTTTCTCCCTTTCCGGGGCCAAGTAAGTGGTCTTCCATTGTGTCAGGCACCAGTGCTGTTTTACAGAGAACATTTCTGTTTCCCCTTTTCTTTTTTTTGTTCCCTGCCTCTGTTTTGTTTTTTGTTCCTGTTTTATTTTGTTTGGGACACACTTGTTGGGGACATGGATCAGGGAGGCCCAAAGGCGGCCACCCGCTATCACTCAGGGACACACCTGCCTCCGGCTGACTCCGCCCTCACAGCTGGCGTCTGGAGGGGGCGGCGCCTGGGCATCTGGAGAGGCCCAGCTGCAGGGAGGCCCAGCTGAGGACTGGCTCCGCCCCTAAAGGCGGCCAGATGGTGCCTCTGGATGCCCAGCATCCCCACCCTCCTCCCAAACACACGCAGGGCCCCGAAGCCCCGGTCTTCTCTCTTCCGGTGGCTTCTTGGTGTTCTTTTGTCAAGAAGGAGAGGAGAGGTCCAGAGACCGCACACTGAAACGATGTGATGTTTCCACTTAGCCTGGAGCCTTAAGTCAGGGGTGAACCCCAAAAGCGAGGGGAGGAGGGGCATCCTTAGGGAGGAGTGGTCACACCTGCTCTGGTTCAGGTAGGATGTGTCTGGAGCCAGAGAGCCTTTCTGCTCATTGGTGCCTCAGTTTCCCTACCTGTCCCATCTTCCTAAAAACAAGGCATTGCTCTCAGAGAAGAAAAGCTGGGAATCTTGAAGAAAATCTCACCCCTAATTTCCCATCAATGTGTTGCTGTTTTCACATGTCTTTTACATGCCTGAATCACCCTGCACATACAAGTATGTACCCTGTTTTAAAACAAGAACCTTTCCTTATTGTATCTATAACACATGCTCATTATGGAGCATGCAGAGAATTCAAACACAGAGAAGAAAATGACTTTTTGTTGCTCCATTGAGAAATAGCAAACATTAATATTCTGATGTTGCCTTTCTGGTCTTTTTAATTTGCCGCAAGGAGAAAAAAAAAAGCACAGTAGATTGCTACTCTATTTACTTCTTTGTAACCTTTCTCTTTCAGTTCACTCAGCATGGATCCTTTTCATGGAATGAAATGTTCTTTTGCCTCATTTATGATGACAGAACACACACATGTGATATGTTTTGTTTAACCAGTCACCTGTTGTGAGACCTTTGGCTTAGTTATAACTTTGTCCCATCATAAGGGGGGCTATTTGAAGCAAAATCCTGCAATTGCGCTGTTCTGCATGCACACCCCTGAATAGCCCAGCCTGGTACCCTCATAGACTGTGTCAAGATCGCACCTGATAATGTGCATGAAAGTGCTTTAAGAAATACATACATTGCTCTACATATTGAGGGATTATTGCTTGTCAGTTAATTCCAGGAAGTAAGTGACGTTTGTGGAAATGGTACATGTATTAAGCAAAGAATGAGTTTTTTAAAAAGCAAATGCTGGTACTTCCCGTGGATGCCACGTGCTGTTCCAAGAGCTTCATCTTATTTTTAGCATATTTAATCCTTATAACAACCCTGTGAGGTATGTACTATTAACTAAGCTTTTATTTTTTAAATATGTTTTATTGATTTTTTTTTTACAGAGAGGAAGGGAGAGGGATAGAGAGCTAGAAACATCCATCAGCTGCCTCCTGCATACCCCCTGCTGGGATGTGCCTGCCACCAAGGTAAATGCCCTTGACCGGAATCGAACCTGGGACCCTTGAGTCCGCAGGCCGACGCTCTACCCACTGAGCCAAACCGGTGAGGGCCTAACTTAGCTTTTAGATGAGGATATTGAGGCACAGAGAGGTTCAACATCTTGCTCAACGCCACTGAGCTGGAATCCCAAACCAGTCTGACTTCTACGTCTATTTATTGCATGTAAGTCTCTCTTAAGAGGCAGGCTCCCACCTTCTCCCCACCTGCCCCCAGAGCAGGCCACCGGGAGAAGGTGGGACAGTGGCGGAGCGGACATGACGTAAGATTTCTGTGAGCCCATGACACCCCATGTGGTGGGAGCGGGGCCTGACAGAGGCATATCTTAAAGGAGCTCTTCGGCTCTCAGGCTCGAAGATGGAGCACTTGGATAACAGCACAGAGGTGGTTATTTAAAACAGGAGCCCTTATCTTTTAGAGACACACACTTTATATTTAGAAATAAGACAACATGGCAAGTTTTGTTTGCTTCAACATAAGCACGGTGGGGGCGGCGGGATAGTAAGTGGGTGGAGTATAAATGATACAAAACCAGCCATGAAGTTAATTTGTTCAGCCGGGAGGTGAATATGTGGGATCTCTTTCTTTGCTTGTAATTCCCTGGAATTTGCCATGACAGAACATTCTTTTTTTTTAAATTTGAAATCGCTGGATAGTTCAGAAATTCTCTTTGCAGGGTGATTCCAACGCAGAGTGCAAACGTTCCCCCACCCTCCTCCTGCCTCCACTCTCCCTTGAAAGCCAGTGCTTCGCTCCTGACTTAACTCACCATGGTCAGTGCTGGGATTGAGGAGCAGACGGAGGTCCGTGGCTCTGCAATTAGACCCAGATTTCAAGCAGGGTCGGTCTGTGGCTCTGCCTGCTTTTTCCCATCTGGAGGCAGCAGGAGAGGGCCGATCAGATGCAGGTAGGGAGGCCTCCAATGTCTTGATTGCCCCACTGTTGTGCACCTGGGGCCACAGCTCATTGGGGAGTCCCTGGGGCCGCGCCTGCAGAGCCCCCGGGTGCTGCAGAGCCCACTGGGGTGCTGACTGATGGCATTGATCCCAAGGCAGGGAAAAGTGAGCTAGGAGGGTCCCCCGGGAGTCAGGCTCTCTCTGAATTACAGGGAAGCTCCCAGGAGGATCCGCCGGAAGGTCTCCAGGACCCCAAGCGTACTAGACGTAGAGTACTTGGAGTCCTGAGTTAACTGCCATTTTGCACGATCAGGCACACACCTGGGCACAAACAAGACAGGACTTCCAGCGCTCAGAAACAGGAAGTGACGTTGAAAAGTGGCCACAGTGGGGTTGTCAAATGCTGGGTCTGCCGGTGCCGAGACCTGTGTCTGGAACAGGCCTTGAAGGTGACAGACAGTCCAGGGGTTTCCTCTCGGATGGGCAGGCACCCCCTTCCCTGTGAGAGAGCACAGGGACTGGGCCAGGAATAGAAAATACCGGGGAGCAGGAAAGCCGAGTTCAGACCAGGTGGTCAGAAGGAACTCGGGCAAAAATGTCACCCCCACTGCCACTCCAAACTAAAAAAAAAAACCTGCAAAGGTAGCTGGTTTTATCTCCTTTCTAACTTCCTGCTTAAACTACTGACGGGCATGCACAGTTGATGGAGGTTTGACTGCTATGGGACCTTCCTAGGGTGCGGTAATGACCACCCCACCATCTTGTTCCCACAGCCCAGGCGCCAAATGTAGTTACCAGCCAGCCCAGCTGGAAAACGAAGTCACCTGACCCTGAAATGGAATATTCAGCAAGCTCGCCTTTTCAAAAAGCCCGCCTTCCCCCAGCTTATACAAGCAGCCAAGCAGAGCCAGCCCTGAGCCATTTGATAGAACCTTCCTTTCCTCCGGGCTGCCTCCCTTGTGCTTGAGCATCCTATATAATCTTATAAAATAAAGAGCTAATATGCTAATGGTCGTCACAGCCTCAAGCCATAATGATTGTTCAACAGGAGGCTGTGTGGGTGTGTGTGGCAGGTCTGGGGTCTCACACGATTTCGCGCACTGGGCCCCTAGTAAGCTTAATAAAAATCTGGAAATTTCCCTGTGGTTTCCTCTCAATTTCTACCTTGGGGAACTCCAGAATCCCAATGTCAGTGACACTTGAGTACAGAAGCTTTCATGGCACCCACATTCCACGACAAGGAATCTTCAGTTTTCACATGGAAAGGTCTTCCGTTTCCTTATTCCCAGCTTTAAAGCCTCAGCCCAGTTTCACAGAGGCTACTGGAGTTTGTCATCTCCCCTGTGAAGTTTGTTCTCTCACAGGGAAAACCGCCTAAGGTGTTTTCTTGACAGCAAGGCCAACCAGCTCAAGCCAGAGTCTGTTATCTCCGACTTTGTGAATGTAACCTCAGGTGGAAGTACCAAGGAAGGAATGAGGTTCTCCCAATTGACTGCACAGGCTAGATGGAATTTGGATAATTATCTTACCTTCTGAGTTTCACTTTTCAAAGGAATGTTGGCTGTGTGGCTGCATTTCCAGAGGAGAAAGCTAGAGCATTCTGAAAGGACTGGTTTGAGGAATCAGGGATGACAAGCCTGTGAAAGATACAACCGAAGGGGGACCTGAGAGCCCCTGCAAGGCAGCAAGGGCCCTTGTTTGCTCCAAAAGGCAGAATCAGGGGTGGGGGTGGGGGTGAGGTTGGGGTGGGGAAGGTCCTGGGAGACAGATTCCGACTTTATAGCCACAGCACCTTCTAATAATTAGGCTGGAAGGTGCTGAGATCAGGGAGGTAGTGAGTCAGGGCCTGGTCAGCAGTAGCCACGCAGAGTCTGCAAAGCCACTCCTGCAGGCGCTGCGGGGCATTCCTGCCGTGGGCAGAGGTTGACTCTACACTCTCCGGAAGGCACGGCACATACATCCTACATTAGATAAGGGAATATACTGACCACTGTCGGTGTCTTCTTAAAAGCATTTAGCCTTTTAAAAAAACATGTTTACTGAGTTCAGAGAGGTTGGGAGTGAGAAAGAGAGAGAGAGAAACATAAATGATGAGAGAGAATCATTGATCGGCTGCCTCCCGCATGCCCCACATTGGGGATCAAACCCACAACCTGGGCATGTGCTCTGACTGGGAATGGAACCACGACCTCTTGGTTCATCGGTCGATGTTCAACCACTGAGCCACACCAGCCAGGCTAGCTTTTTTGTTTACAGAAATGAAAAATGAATGAAAGTGAGCAAATGAAAACCTTGGATACTTTTTTAAAAAATTTTACTTTCAGTTCTTTGATTTCATGTATCTTTGTGTTGTTTCTGATTTCAGATTTTGTGTTCTTTCTTTTAATTCTACCTGTATGTCATTATATTCTCTCTCCCTATATCTCCATTTACACAGGTTTGCATTCATGGTAGGGATTTGGTGGAGTTTAAGGTCTGGTTATTTGTGATATGATTAGAGCAAAACACCGATGACTTTGGTGCCTGGTTTGGTGTATCTTTTTTATCTCTTGTCCAACTACATCTTCTGGTCAAGACCATATGTGGGTTTAAGAAACATCATGAGTGGAGAACCTTGACCTCTCTTGAGCTCTCTTAGGGCACCCTCGGTTAGTTTCCGTCTGTTCATCACTGACTGTGAGCTGCTTAATTTTATTCACTTTTGTATCCCCTCTTACTTTTCAGCCAGATATGGTACAAGGGATGCTCTCAATTATAGTGCAAATGCATTAGCGAATGGATAATAAAGGAATTAGAAAAACCATTCATGCTCCTAATTCTATAAGTAAAGAAACAAAGTGGAGTTGTGAGAATGATTCTGGAGGAACACAAGTACAACCAAAGTAATGTTGAATCAAAAAAAGAAAAGAAAAGAATAATGAGGACTTTCCATAATCCTAGAAATGACACATATCATAATTACAATAATTAACATAAAGCTGGAAAAAGAATACACAATTAAAACAGAAGAAAGTCTAGAAACAGACTCAATCCAATATATAATTAAAGTCCTATTTAAATTCAGTAAGAAAAAGATGACTTATTCATGAAATGACTAACTTTGGGTGGTGGGAGAGGGGAGGGAAAGAGTCCCATCTCAGCCTTTAGACTAGGAAAAAAACAAAACAAAACAGAAATAAAACCAGGGAAATATGGGAGGACAATACTAGGTGAACATTTATATAGATTTTGAGAAAGAAAAGAACACCAAAGACAGAATCTGATATGATAAATATTAATATATTTAAATAACAAATATATGTACATCAAAACCCAATAAATAAAATGTAAAGGCAAATGGCAAAACAAAAAAAGAAAATATTAACAACGGAAATGAAAAAGAGTTAATCCTATATAACAAAAGCTTAATCCGCAAATGGACCGAACGGTGGAATGACTGGTTGCTATGATGTGCACTGACCACCAGGGGGGCAGATGCTCAACGCAGGAGCTGCCTCCAGCCTGCAGGCCCTAGGCCAGCCAAGGCAGGTGCCAGCAGGGACCCCCTGATCACTCCACCGGTTGCCCCACAGATGGACCCTGATTGCTGGCCCGGGCTAAGACCCCTACCCATGCATGAATTTCATGCATCAGGCCTCTAGTATCAGAATAAAAAAAGAAGCTCTTACTAAACAATAAGAAAAAGAGGAATGCCTCAATAGAAGACCAAGAAGAAACAGAAATGTCCAATGGATGTATGGCAAGTGAGCTCTGTGACTGATGGCGAATCAAAATGGTAAGATTCCATTTTTCCTGTAGCCAATGGACAAAGTATTTTTGTTCAATGTAAACTCTTAAAGTTGGCTTCAGGTTTGGGAAGGAGACTCTCAAATACTAATGTGTGCATGAATTGATACAACTTTTATAGAGGTATATTTGCCAATATATCTCAAAAGCCTTGAAAATATTCAGACTCTTTGACAAAGGAAATTTCCACTTATAGGATTTTTTCCCCTAAAGAAATAACTTGTATGCCAGGGCTTCGCTGTAGGAATGTTCGTTCCAGTATTGAGCAGAGACTGGAACCAATCTAAACGTCTAACAATAGTGACTGGTTGACTGAATTTTGACATGTCCTCTGCAGCCATTATAAATGTTGTGGAAGAATATTTAGTCACCTGGAAAGATGTGTATACTTCTGTTGCTGGTGTTGGAATAACTCTCATTTATTTATTTTATTTTTTAAAAAATATATGTTATTGATATTTTATAGAGAGGAAGGGAGAGAGATAGAGAACTAGAAATGTCAATGAGAGAGAAACATCGACCAGCCGCCTCCTGTACACCCCCTGCCGGGGATGTGCCCGCAACCAATGTACATGCCCTTGACTGGAATCGAACCCGGGACCCTTCAGTCCGCAGACCGACGCTCTACCACCGAGCCAAACCAGCTTAGGCACTTTCATTTATTTATTTTGTTCTAGTTGGTTTGTTTAAAAAAGCTTGGTTTTGTTTGCTCATTTGTTTTGTGTGTGTGTTTTTTTTTTTTTTTTTAGATGGTTGCCAGAGGGATGAGGGGTTGGGGGACTGGGAGAAAAAAGGTGAAAGGATCAAGAAGTACAAATTGGCAGATACAGAATAGCCATGAGGATGTAAAGTACAGCACAGAGACTATAGTCAATCATATTGTAATAACTATGTATGGTACTAGACTTATTGGGGGGATCACTTTGTAAATTATAGAAATATCTAACCACGGAGCTATACACATGAAACAAAGATGATATTGAATGTTAACTATAATTTTAAAAAAAAGTAAAAGTAAGAACAATTGGCATAATCTTTGAGTAAAGGAAGCGAGGTTTCAGTCTGGAAGCGCAACAAAGTGGAGCAGAATGGCGGCTCCTCGGTGCCTCAATGCCTCAAACCATCCTCCTGGACACAGCCCCAAGCACCAGCCTCTGGCCCGCAGACTTCTCCAAAGTCTCTGCGTTTTGCAGGTTGTGTCAGTGCAGATGGCACACTGGGCCGGGTGGAGCAGCGGGCAGCAGTCCTGGGAGCCCATCGCTGTCACGTGGCCCCTGCTACATCTCCTCCACGCCTGGAGCCTGCCAGGCCCTGGAGTGTAACTCAGGACAAATCGAATCCCTGCCCCACCTTCAGGCGAAAGTGCCTCAGAGCTGGTCACTGTGCCCGGCAGTCTTTAGGGAGTGACTCTTTTTTGTTTTTTCTTTTCTCCCTGTTCCTCCCTTCCCCTCCCCCTTCTCCTCTTCACCTTCTTCTCTCTCTCCCTCTCCTCCTATCCCATTCCCTCTGTTTGTCACCAGATCCTCTTTAGGGTGAGCCTGAGGGTTGGTTCCCATTCTCGGAGATTTGGGAGGGCATTGTGGGTGCACCTAGCTTCTGGCATACTGGTTCTGCAAAGGCCTGAAGGAGTAGTTCCCTCACTCTATAGACACGGGAAAGGAGGCCCAGAGAGGTGAGGGGCCTTCTCCAAATCACACAGCTACTCCCAGGACTAGGCCTTCAGTGGAGAAGCCCAGTGCCCTTTCCCCAGACTTTCTCAAAGAGGGATCCTCTGCTGAGGCAGGCCCAAATCACCCGCGTATGTATGGGGTGCAGGGAGATGCTGGCTGTGGTGAGGAGAGCTGCTCAAAGGCAGAGTCCTAGGTCCTGCCCCAGACCTACGCAATCAGCCTCTCTGGGCGTGGTACCTGGGAGTCTGTATTTTAGCATCAAGCAAGTCTTATGCAGCCCTCCTCTATGGCAACTGCACCTTCAAGGGTGGGTTCTAAATGATCTATGCAGAGTAGCTACCATTTATAAATTGTCGCCTAGTGAATGGAAAAGAACATAAGCTAGCCCTAACCGATTTGGCTCAGTGAATAGAGCGTTGGCCTGCGGACTGAAAGGTCCCAGGTTCGATTCCAGTCAGGGGCATGTACCTTGGTTGCAGGCACATCCCCAATAAGAGGTGTGCAGGAAGCAGCTGGTCGATGTTTCTCTCTCATTGATGTTTCTAACTCTCTATCCCTCTCCTTCCTCTCTGTAAAAAAATTAATATATTTAAAAAAAGAATATTTCTTTCAAAAAAACATATGCTGTTAGTTGCCACTGGACAATGCCATGCCCTCCGTTAGCTACAATGCATGACCATTAGCGCCTGTCCTGTAAGCCACCATCATCCAGTTAAATATTCTGAACAGTCGAAGCAGATGGGAAACAAACAACAAGTGTGGCCCCTTTAAGAGCCTTTATTTGCCTGGGTTCTGGGATGGGTGTGCTCGCTTTGGCAGGTCACTGCCGGCTTATCTCCCCATACCTGCCACTTTGCTGGGACATCTTGCTTCATACACGTGCCTCTGGCCTGAGGGCAGATAGTTCCCGGTGTAAGCCAAACCCACCCTGCCCCCTAATCAGCCCCCAGGACCTGCCAGCCCCTGGGAGATAAACACAGCTGGGAGCTCCCTGCCCACGAGTGTCTTGGGGGTTCAATACGATACGTGGACGAGTGATGGCCAGGCCAGCAGCTCCCACCTAGTAACGCCTCCTGAGGGCCCTTTGCACACTTTCATCAGCTGTGCTGGACCGGGCGCTTCCAGACAGAATTAAAGTGAAAGAGAAAACATCTGAACCCAGCTGGATCCCTGGGGTCTCCGTATAGCTGGAGCCCCGGGGAGGGTTCGTCTTGTGGGTACCCATGCATCTGATTGCTCCCCGCCTGCCCCTGGCAGGTCCTCCCTGGCTCCAAGCCACCTCGGCAGCTCTCTCCTGGGGGTCTCGTCCAGGTAGCACACAGCAAAGACAGGGCTCGGCTTCCCCAGCGGCCCCGCTAGGAAACCTCTCCTTCAGAGACAAGCTGCACATCAGCACGCCCGCGGGGAAGGCAGGACAGGACTACAGGAATTTCCTTCAGCCTGCATTTATTTGATTTTTTTTTTTAATGGTGGCTTGCTTTTTTTGGCCTGAGAAAAGATAAGGAAGAGGCTGTTATTTTAATTTCTCTGAAGATTGCCATAGTAAACAAAGCCAGACTCTCCGAGAGAGCAGGAGAATGGTGCCCCCCAAACCCAGCTCAGTGTCCTGTGGGAGCAAGGGGCCTCAGAACGAGTTTCAGTGGATAAGCCACCAGCTGGCGTGGCCATCGGGGGAAGGCTGGGGGCATTTGTGAGACTTCCAGGGGAGAGACCCACCGGTGTTGGTGCCCCGAGGGCCATTGGACTGTTAGGGACCATGTTGGATTTATCAAGCACACGAGATTAATTCGCGGGGCTAGAATGCCAAGTTCCCTGAGGGTTTACAGTGACAACTAACCGAGCCCCGGCATGTTCTCCCTCCGCAGGCAATCCTCGCGGGAACTGAAGGGTGGCCCGGATGGTGACCCGGTGACACAGCCAGATGCAGGGCAACTAGATGAATGAGATTCTTGACGGCAAAATGCCTAAGGGGGCTTCGTATAATCACCAGCAAAGGCAGCGGGGTGCTGGCACAGCCAGGGGCCCCGTGGCCCGTGTGACGTGGCATCGCAGAGGCTGCCAAAGGCTGGGCTTCGAGGTCTTGCCTCTTCCTTCATCTCAGCACCAGCAGATGCCGCTGAGGTTTCTGTCTGTGACTCTCCTTTTATTCCTAGACTTGGTAACCCTTTCTGATGAGCTTTATAGCCATCAGATATAAATGACATGCGGCACTGTATTGGTTCAAGAACACAGCATAATGTCTTGATTTGCATATACTGTGAAATGATTCCCACAATAAGCTTAGTTACTATCCATCACCTCCTATAGTTGCAAAAAAAAACTTTTCCTTACGATGAAAGCTTTTAGGATTCAGTCTTTAACACTTTCAAATATACCATCCAGCAGTGTTAACTAGTCACCATGTCATACATTGCATCCCCAGGACTCATTTATTTTTTTAAAATATATATATTTTATTGATTTTTTTTTTATAGAGAGGAAGGGAGAGTTAGAAACACTGATGAGAGAGAAACATTGATCAGCTGCCTCCTGCACACTCCCTACTGGGGATGTGCCCACAACCAGGTACATGCCCTTAACCTGTATCGAACCCAGGACCCTTCATTGTGCAGGCTGACACTCTATCCACTGAGCCAAACCTGTTAGGACAGGACTTACTTATCTTATGACTGGAAGTTTGTGCCTTTGAACCACCTTCATCCAATTTCCCCACCTCCACCCCTGCCTCTAGTAACCACAAATCTGATCTTTCTTTCTGTAAGTTTGTTTTTTAGATTCCATATATAATCACACAGTAGACCCAAGTACTAACTGATAGCAGTTACACACCAGGCTTTTAGACAGATCAGTTGAGGGATTTTTGTTTGACCTCTTCCTCCCCTTCCCTGTCCATGCTGTGGTGCTTATGTAGTACCAATAGCTTAGGTGGATGCTGGTCAGAACCTCCAGGGCCAGCTAAGGGGGCCATGGTACTGAGGAAACCCCTCTCAGAGGGGCGCTGCGTGGGGATGTGTAGTGGGCACATCATTGACCCACCCTGTTGGTGACATCTTTCTCTCCTCCCTGTTTCTGTCTCTAGCAAGGACACTCTAACCTGGATGAGGGGCCCCTGGCTTCCTTTGGGAATATAAATTTTCAGCCTGTGGCATGCAGCACAGGGCAACAGAGAAAGCACTGCCCGGAAGTCATAAGGAACGCAAAACATTAGAAGCAGAGGAAGTGACAATCAGCACCTAGAACAGTGGCCAGTGCTCACTAGGTATTCGATACCGACTGTGTGACTTACTGACTAGATGAATGAATACCTCAATAGCCCAATTGCCTCTTTTACAAAGGAGGAAACCGGAGCCACAGGGGATGTTGATTTGGTCCAAGTCACACAGTTGAGCGAAGGCACCTGGGACAGACTTGTAGGGGACTTGATTCTCAGCTCCAAGGAGACCAGGAGAGGAGAGGAGGAAATAAGGGTAAAAATCAAGACTTACAGAAAGTGAATTTAAATAATCATAGAAGAACACAACCAGCATTAAACTCAAAGTTGGGTCCTTGATCCCACCACCCCTCACTCTCTCCTCCATCTCCCCTTCCATCCAGAATCTCCCAGGATGAGGCACCATTGTTTATTATCTTGGCTTTCATCTTTGGTTTCTCATCTCTCTCTTTTTTAAAAAAAAATATATATTTTATTGATTTTTTACAGAGAGGAAGGGAGAGAGATAGAGAGCTAGAAACGTCGATGAGAGAGAAACATCGACCAGCTGCCTCCTGCATGCCCCCTACCGGGGATGTGCCCGCAACCAAGGTACATGCCCTTTGACCGGAATCAAACCTGGGACCTTTCAGTCCACAGACCGATGCTCTACCACTGAGCCAAACCGGTTTCGGCAGTTTCTCATCTCTTTATCCCCTGTAGCCTATATATGTGATCATGCATCTCATCTACACTAATAAAAGAGGAAGATGCAAATTGACCGTACCTTTGTGACGTCCACCAGCCAATCAGGAGCAAGTATGCAAATTAACCCAACAAAGAGGATGGGTTAATTGCATACACAGGCGCTGAGTAGCCAGGGGCGGGATGCTTGTGTCATTGCCATGGCGACAATGCAGGCATCCCACACCACTCCAGCCGATCTGGGACTCTGGGCAGCATGGGAAGGCTTAAGGGCAGCTCCAGGCTGGAGCAAAGGCGGTGCCAACAACCAGGGGAAGGAAGGCCCATTCTTGCATGAATCTTTGTGCATCAGGCCACTAGTATTAAATAAGACTCTCACAAGATCCAGCTCCCCTCAAAAATCGGCCTTATTCCTCTGTGACTCTTCGCACCAAACTCTTTGAAAAAGGGGCCTGGGCCTGTGCTGCTCTCTGTGTTAGTCCCTAGCTCCCTGGGGCTGCTAAGCACTTGAAGGATGGCTAGTCTGAACTGAGATGTTCTGGGAGTATAAAATATACACCGATTTCAAAGACACAAAAAAGGAGCATAAAATATCTCATTAATAATTATTTTGGATAAATTGAGATAAAGACACTATACTGCTAACATTAATGTCACCTATTTCCTTTTACATTGTTAATGTGGCTTCCAGAAAATTGAAACTCATACGTGTGGTTTGCATTGTATTTCTGTTGGGCGGTGCTGGTCTAGACTCTGCCTCAAAGCCTTTAAAGACTGTATCATATATTAAAAAAGCACAATGCTCATAAAATTCAAATGGGCTTTGAGTCTACGAAGAGCTTGTGTTCTCAAACCATCATTTACAACCACCTTTAAAGTCAGGGAACACAGAGGCTGTGATGTGGGAAATTGTGATGGAAATAATAAGGTCGCTTGCTTACTAACCAGTAAAATTGAACCTGAGAATGCAATAATGGTAACACGAATGGTAACGAGAATGCAATAATGGTATCACTCACCAGACAGTCTAGCCATCATCACATCCTCAGAGGCGGTGTGAGGGTGTGCTTCCTCAGGACAGCTGTGGGGCCCCTGCGACTGACCAGCGATGCCCATGTGGGGGCTGGGGGAAGGCAGCACAGAGTTCCTGGAGGAGCCCCAGGCAGCTCTGAAGACCTGGCCCTGGCAGTCACAAGCCTGGCAGGTCCCCTCCTGTGTGCAGGCTGTGCTCTGCAGCAATGCTGTCTCTGGACCATTCTTCTTCCTTAAGCCAAGCACCTGGGCCTGGAGTAGGTGACGTGAAATCTCTGAGCCTCTGTTTCCTCGTTTGTAAGATGGGGCTATGATAGTGTTGTCTTATGGAGTGGTGGGGAGTCAATGAGATAATGAGATAACCCAGGCATAAACGTTAAAACAAACAAAAACATAAGAACTGAAAGAGCCCTAGCCAGTTTGGCTCAATGGACAGAGTGTTGGCCTGTGGACTCAAGGGTCTTGATTCAATTCTGGTCAAGGGCATATGCCTGGGTTGTGGGCTCGATTCCCAGTAGGGGGTGTGCAGGAGGCAGCCAAACAATGATTCTCTCTCATCATTGATGCTTCTATCTCTCTCTCCCCCTTCCTTCCTTTCTGAAGTCAATAAAAATATATTGACATAAAAAAAAAAAGAACTGAAGGGAACCGTAAGGCCCATCCATTCCAACTCTCACCCAAACTCGGAAATGCCTATACATTTCCCCTGACACCCTGCCCTACGTGTTTGCTGCCTGCCAGTGGTGGGAAGTTTATCATCTCACAGAGCAGACCCTTGAGTGTCTTCAATTGTATTTATTTTTATTGTGGTAAAATATACACAACATAACAGTTACTGTTTTAACCATTTTAACTTTTACTATTCAGTGGCATGAAGTACATCCCACCATCCATCTCCAGAACTGTTGCATCATCCAAATGAGAACTATGCTCATTAAACACGGACTCCCTGTTCCCCTGTCTCCCCTGCCCTGGTAACGATGCTCTTCCTGTCTCTATGGGTTTGACAACTCCAGGTGTCCTGACTAATTGGAACCCTATAGTATTTGTCCTTATGTGAATGGATCATTTCACTTAAAATCATGTCTACAGGATTCATCCGCATTGTAGCATGTGTCAGAATGTCCTTCTATTTTAAGGCAGAGTAATAGTGTTGACCACGTTTTGTTTATCTGTCCATCTGTTGATGGATCCTCAGTTTTTGAATGTTTCTGACTCAGTGGTCTTCAAACTTATTAGTCAACAGAGCCAAATATCAACAGTACAACGACTGAAATTTCTTTTGAGAGCCACATTTTTTAAACTTCAACTTCTTCTAATGCCACTTCTTCAAAATAGACCCACCCAGGTTGTGGTATTTTGTGGGAAGAGCCACACTCCAGGGGCCAAAGAGCCGCATGTGGCTCTCGAGCGGCAGTTTGCCGACCATGGTTCTAACTGATAGTTACTCCACACAGGGAGCTGAAACCTACCTGCCTGTGACCTACACCGGATTGCCCAGCTCTGCCCTTGGGACCCACAGCATCTGACTGGCCCCCTTCCCACAGGAATCCCTAGATTCGAAGAGAGGTCCTGAACCCATAATTTCCAGACTCTTTGCCATTACGGTGTAGGTTTTCAGACCTACTTTAATTTACTGATCTCCTTCTAAATATGAATTATTCTAACCTGAACTGACCTGAAGTCCACTCTGGGACCACACCCTGTCTTATCTCAACCCTCCACTAACACAGCCCCAGAATACGTTGCCTGCTTCTTGGCAGCCATACTTCATTGATTCATTTATGGAACACGTTTTATTGGGCTCCGTATAAAGGTGAGGCAATTCGGTGTAGTAGCTTAAGTATGACCTCTGGAGCCAGATCTCCAAGGTCAGATTCCAACCTCCATCCCTCACAAGGTGCCATTGGGCACGTACCCTAACTCCTCGGAGCCTCAGTTTCCTCATCTATACCACAGAAATAATCCTAGGGCCCGCCTCATTGGGTGGTGGGAGGATGGAGTGGGTGAGTGCGTGCAGAAGCACTAGCAGAATGCCTGGCACTCCGCCAGCGTGCTGCTCTCTGGGCAGGACACCGCGCCAGGCGGGCCAGCGATGGGCTTTGTGGTTTACAGTCTAGCGAAAGGGCTGTAAGGAAACCATTACATGACAACAAGAATGTATTCATGGGCAGACATATAATTAAAGGATAGCTCTTTAAGCAGAAATAAATCCCAATTACACTACAGTGTATTAAGTCTTAGGATGAGAGATTTACAGCTTGATAGGGGAGCTCGAAAGGGGGGGCCTCTAACTCACCCTCCTTTATTCGCTCATTCATTCATGAAAAATGAAGACTTATTAGGTTCCTACCATGTGTTCGTTGCTGTTATAGATTCGGGAAAGTAGTAGCAGTGGCAAAAGCAAAATTCTCTCTTCAAAGGCTGACATTCTTTTGAAGGGAGATGAAGGCATAAATAAAACCATGCATAATAAAACCATGTGTTAATAAATAATAAATGCAAACTATATTTGTCATCCTCCTGGGTGGCAGAGGTGACATTGTGTTTTTGTAAAATTGTTAATCCTCACTCGAGGATATTTTTCCATTGACTTTTAGGGAGAGTGGGAGGGAGAGGGGAAGACAGAGAAATACCTGTCTGGGGACACAGCTATGAGAGAACCTCACCGATTGCTGCCTCCTGCACGAGCTCTGACAGGGCCTGAGCTGGAGAGGAGCCGTGCCCTTGACCAGGACCCTTTGGGCCTCAGGCCAATGCTCTGTCCACTGAGCCAAACCAGGTGGGGCAAGGTGACATGATTTTTGAGATAGTCCATGTTCTATGTGAATGACATTGAGGATGCCGGGATGACTCCAGGGCTTCTGGCTTGAACAACAGAAGCAAACGTGTGAGTCAGGATGGCTGCCCAGAGCACGTGCATCTAAATGGGGCCTGGAAGGACAATAGTGCTTCCCAGGAAGAAGGCCTGGAGCTGGAGCTGATGCTAAGCTTAGGGGCAACTACAGTGTCCTGTGAGGTCTTCTCAGCTCAGGAGGGCTCTCCCCTGTTTAGCACATCCAGCATTGGCAAATGTTTGTCACCTCTTACAATAGCCATGGACATATTTCATAGCATATTTATATTCACCAAAGGTTTCTGCCTCTGAAAGAGCAGTTAATTCTGCTTTTACAAGTGTTCTCTTTATCCACCCCACTTTTGTGGGTGTGAAACTAATGGTGAGAATTTGAATAATGGTAAGATTTTGTCCTTAGAGATTTAAAAACACGCAACAACAACAAACCTTGACTTTTAGCATTCCAAGAAGCTGCTTCTCCTAGTATTTTGTCTTCTAAGAGGCTGGTAAATCTGCATTCCATGGTTTGTCCCAGTGGCTGATAAAAATATACATATAGTTGACATGAACCTGGTCAAGGACAGAGTGCTGTGTCACACCTCCTTTCCTGCTGATACTGGCCCCATTAATCAACCTTGGGGCACAGTTACAAATCAGGCCAACTGTACGATAATATCACACAGCCCGCGCTGCTCCATCTTACTCACTAATGACAGCCCTAAGGATCGGGCGAGATAAGATTGTGAGGGCGCTGGAACATTCTCCAGAGTGACACAACTGCCATTTACTATGACTTGGCCACCGACTTTGGGAACGGAGCGACACAGGGACTAAGCGGGCACGCTGTGGCCTAGGAACAGAGGAGCTACACCATCTTTCTGCCTGAACAAATGGGCTCAATACCCTGTTTCCCCCAAAATAAGACAGTGTCTTAATATTAATTTTTGCTCCCAAAGATGCACTAGGTCTTATTTTCAGGGGATGTCTTATGTTTCCATGAAGTAGGCCTTATTTTTGGGGAAACATGGTAGTAGTAGACTGTGTGTATGCCAAACTCATCCATTTTGAGAGATTACCACTGCTCTTGAAGTTGCTTTTGTGGGTGTGAAACTAATGGTGAGAATGTGAATAGGTCCTTTTTACTATAACATTGAAATTAAATCGAGCAAGTTGTGTTTGTGCCCTAATTTTATATACATACTTGCATATTTTTTCAGGGGGGGGAGGGGTGGATAAAGAGAACATTTGAAAAAGCAGAATTAACTGCTCCTTAAGGGCAGAAATATTTGGTGAATATAAATATGCTATGAAATATGTCCATGGCTATAGTAAGAGTTGACAAACATTTGTCAAACACTAAGGGGAATGGATATTTAAAAAGCGTGCGAGCGCACACACACACACACACACACACACACACACACAGAGCTTTTACAACTTCTCTTTTAATCCTGTGAAGAATTCCTGTGGCCATTTTATAACTGAGAAACTCGACTCAGAGATTCCTAGCCAGGTAGGAAGTAGTAAGTCAGGACTTCTGACTTCAAAGTTCATCTTTTCTCCTGTGCTCTGCTTCCTCTTTAATCGATTGAGCACAGGTTTATGGCTCTCCTGCCACGTGCAGGAACCTCTGCTAGGTTCAGGGGATAGCCAGGCATATAATCCAGGGATTTAAGACCTAGAAAGGGGACCAGAGCATGTACTGAAACAAACCACAGTACGTGGTAGCACATGACAACTATCATGTGGGTGATGCAGCACACATGACTTAGAGAAGTTCAGTGGAGAGAGATGTGTGAGCACTGTTGGTAGGGAAGGCTTTCTGGAAGAAGTGACATTTTATTTATTCTTTTGTATCTCTTTTGTGACCAGTCTGTACCAGGAATGGTCCTAGGCACTGGGGACATAGCTATGAAGATATGACACCCAATGTCTATTCTCTTGAGGCTTATAGTGTAGTTGTGCATGTGTTTGTGTGTGTGTGTGTGTGTGTGTGTGTGTGTGAGAGAGAGAGAGGGGGGGGGGCGGGGAATTTAAGAATGCACTGGATGCTAAAAATACTTTTTTTAATGACGGGGTACTGGTTTAGTTTGTTTTCTCCTGCAAAGTGTCATGGAGCTGATATTTGAAAGACAAGAAGCCACTATGGAAGAGCTGGCCCTGTGTGTCCCAGGAAGGGAAGCAGCAAGTACAGAGCCCCGAGGATGGAGCCAGACAGAACATGGGCCGGAACCTGGTGTGCAAGAGACTTTGAGGAAGATGAGTTGGAGAAGACAGGTGGGGGTCAGACTATGCAGGGCCTAGGGGAGCCTGGCTTTGGAGAGTGCGGCTTTGGTTCCAAGGGCGATGGACCTCCCTTGAGGCTGCATGCTCCTTGAAGAACGAGTAGCTTGGGATAGCCAGGAGGAGGAGGATGTGTGCTGGGGACTTGGGGGTTCCTCTGTTCCGAACTAGGGGCAATGATGGAGGGATAGGAGTGGTGCTCACTAGGTTCAATTCTAAAGTGTTGAGGTGGGGGGGGAGTGGGGAGGGCTGGCCAGCGTGGCTCAGTTGGTTGGGCATCATCTTATGTATCAAACAGTTGCTGGTTTGATTCCTGATCAAGGCAAATACCCAGGTCTTGGGCTCCATCCCCAATAGGGGGCACGGAAGAGGCAGCCGATTGATGTTTCTCTCCCTTCCCCTTCCTCTCTCTCTAAAAATCAATATAAATATTAAAAGTAAATAAATAAAATGTAAAGTGTTGGGGAAGGAAGAGTTCTTCAGTGAATCTTCCATAGGCCTGGCTCCCAGACACCTTACCCTCATCTTCCTGAGGAGGGAGAGGAGGGTGAGTGGGAGTTTTAGTTCTGGATCTATCATCTGTCTGTAAATCTCATCAACACTTGAGGAAATGTCAAATTTTCCCCCCAAAATATATAAACATTTCTACATTTATAATTAAGTGCTGACATGCATGTGGAAAAGCATAGAAATCTGTGTAACCAGTACCCAGGTGAAAAAGCAGAACGTACCAGAACTCAGAGGTCCCCCATGTTTCCTGCTGCCACAGAGTAATCACTGCACCAATTTCTAACATGAACACATGGTTTTACCTGTTTGTGAGCTTTATGTTAAAAAGAGTTATATTTTTTCCTGGCCTGTGTGGGTTAACCATGGGAGCATTATCCTGGGCACCAGAGGGTCGAGGGTTTGATTCTCAGTCAGGGCATATACTTAGGTTGCAGATTTGATCCCTGCTTGGAGATGTATGAGAAGCAATCTATCCACGTGTCTCTACCACATTAATATTTCTCTCTCTCTCTCTCTCTCTCTCTCTCTCTCTCTCTCTCTCTCTCATAAATAAATAAATAAACAAATAAATAAATAAAATTATATTTTGCCTCTATTTTGTGTCTGGCTTCTTTTGACCAATATTATGTGTGTGGGTTCATCCATGCTGTTGCCTTGAATGTTGGATCTCGTTCATTTTCATTGCCACCTACCATCCCATCGTGCACTGTATTTATCCATTCTGTTACTGATGGATGTTTTGAGTGGTTTCCATTTTGGGCATGTTGTACTGCCATGCGCATTTTTGTACATGCCTTTTGGCTCGCAGAGTATGCATTCCTGCTGGGTATATATTAGGAGTAGAATTGCTGGGTCAAAGGTTATGTGCATGTTCAGCTTTAGTAAATACTGGCAGACTGTTTTCCAAATTGATTGTGTTAGTGCTGGTTAGTTTTTTTTTAAAAAAAAACAGACTAAAAATACTTCTGATTATGTTGACCACATTCCCTGGTTTTTAATAACCTGTCCACGGTAGGCATATTTTGTGGCATAAACTGCTACACAGACTTTGCGAATTACCACATCTGGGCTAAATGGAGAAGGATATATTTCTTACATCAAGTGGGACTCTGCAAATTAACAACCCACAGTTAAAAACTTCACAGTTTGTATGTGTCAGGATTTCCCCATAGCCTGGTTCTTTAATTTAGGGAAGAGGTACGTCCAGCCTATTCTAGCATAACCAAGCCTAGAGCCTAGGGTATTGGTGCCCATCTCCTCACACAGTAGCTGAGGGAAGGGAGGAGATCTGGCCGCTCCCTGCTGCCGCTCATTCTGAAGGAACTGAGGAGCTGGGTAAACCCTTCTCCCTCACGAGAGAGGCTCCCACTGCTAACCCAGCTTTGTTCAGTCATGAGCCTGGGCACCTCCAAGGCACCTGAAGCTGAGGTGCACATGTGGGCGACATCCCACGGGTATCAGGATGCCATGGACAGGGAAAGCAGACAGGAAGCCTACATGGAACATCGCAACAGTTGGTGCTCCCAGTCAAGAGGAGCTGCTTGTGACGAGGCAAAACCTGGAAGTTATCGAACCCTGGCCTAAGCAGCGTCTTTCCCATGCATTGGTAATACGGCCACTATGCCATTTGAAGGCTCATGATCAGCAGACTCTTATTAATGATGCTTAGAGCTCCATGTAAAACTCACCTGTGCTAACAAGCTGTTAGGCAAACCTGGCCACGGTGGATAATTGATGACTATTGATTTTTACAGAGCAGGCACCTGAGATATAACTAATGACAGCAATAAAGGAGTGTTATCACCCTTGAGTTTATTTCAAAGGTAGGTGAAGGGAAGAGTACTGAATAAATTCTGTTGCGTTCTTTTAATCCCGCCTCTGCCACCAACCACTTTTGTGTCCTTGGACAAGTTACTTTACCTCTTGGACCTCTTGTGCTCACCTGTGAGGTGGGATTTACAGACTGTATCATATTCTAGGTCTTTTCCAGTTCCTGGGCTTTGCAACTCTTTATCCCTAAGAAAAGTTACACCTTAATTTAGCATTTGCGACATTCTCTTTGGAAGGAAAGAAAATGTCACTTATTTCTCTGTTCTCCACGCATTGTGTCCAGAGCTTCAAGATCTAAGACACAACGTGGTTTAAATTCCTAGAGATTATGCATGTCTGCCATAATATATTATAATATTATAATAAAATAATGATATTGGAATATGGACCTCTTTTGAAGGAAGCTCTTACTCCTTTTTCAAAAATATATTTTTTATTTTTAAATTACAGTTGATGTACATACGTTTCAGGTGTACAATCCAGTATGTAGCTTACAAAGTGATCACCCTGACAAATCTAGCACCCACCTAACACCATACAGTTATTATAATATTATTATGATATAATATTATAATATAATTGGCTATATTCCCAAGCGGTACTTCAAAACGCCATGACTAGTTTGTAACCACCAATTTGTCCTTCACCTTTTTTCACCCCTCCTCCCAACCCCCCTCTTATATGGCAACCATCAATGTACTCTGTATTTATGAGTCTGTTTCCATTCTGCTCGTTATTTATTTTGTTTTTTAGATTCCATAAATAAGTGAAATAACCTGACATTTGCCTTTCTCTGTCTGACGTATTTCACTCAGCACAATAGCCTCTAGGGCCATCCATGTTGTTGGAGATGGCAAGATTTCGTTCTTTTTATGGCTGAATCATAAATATATGAATCATTGTATATATGCACCACTTTTTTTTTCTCCATTTATCTATTGATGGACACTTAAGTTTCTTCCGAATCTTGGCTATTGTAAATAATGCTGCAAAAGACATATGGATGCATATATCTTTTTCATTTAGTGTTTTAAGTTTCCTCGGATAATTAACCAGAGGTTGAACTGCTGGGTCCTTCTTTGTCTCCTGCTATAGCTTTTGTTTTAAATTCTATTTTGTCTGGTATAAGTATTGTTATCCAAAGAGTAGCCAGGAGAGGAACTATGAGGACAGGCTGTAGAGAGGAAGGAGAGGTAGTCAAGGGGGCAGAGGGCCATGTGGGAAGGGCAGGAAGAGAGCAAAAGTGAGAGAGGAATTCCTGAGGAGGCAGAGGTCAAGAGGTCACACTGGGAGAGGGGGGCTGATTTAGCATTCATGTCACAGGTGACCTTTTCAAGAGCTCCTTTGAAAAAGTGCAGGGGTTAGAAACTACCAGATCAAGCCTTCGGGAATGAGTGCATTGTGAGTAAGCATTGTGAGTAAGCAGAGACAGGCAAGGGGAGATTATTTTTTCAGGGATTTCAGGACCAGGAGAGAAATAGGACCATAGCTTTAGGTGTGCAGCAGGGAAAAGGGATTTTATGAGGCTGTAGAGAACTGAATATATTTGTGGGAGAAGATGAGGAGAGCAGGAAATGAGAGATGTAAGCTCTTGGGGTGGGTGGCTAAGGATGGCCCAAGGCCAACCCTTGCAAACACACAGATATGCCACTCCCTACCCAGAATTTAGCCAATCCTTTGCCTCCACTGGGGCCTCAGCTCTCTTCCGCCACCCTCTCTGTCCTCTGGGGCTTTGAGTCATCCAGTAGGAGACGAGTCTTGAATGAGAACAGCACAGAGACATTGTGGCCCCTGGGGTGATGAGGGGCAGCTGGAACTGTGGAACTGTTGATATATATCATCAATGATGAGAGAGAATCTTAGATAGGCTGTCTCCTATTGGGGATTGAGCCCACAACCAGTCAGGGCATATGACCATGACCTTCTGGTTCTTAGGTGGGTGCTCAACCACTGAACCACACCTGCTGGGCACTGTGGGGTCTCTTCAGTAAAAGTACAAGGGGCAGTCAGGGAGGATGGCACAGGAGCCAGAGGATGGTCTCACAGCAGTGGGATCCGGTCCGAATCACATGGACGATTGGATTCAGCAGTGGTGTCTGCGGAAGCAGGAGCCTGCCAGGCTTTTAGGAGGCAGGGCAGGCCAACACTTCTCTCAACCCCTCCCCACCCCACCCCCTGGCCAGTCAGTGCCCTTGAACGCCTTTTGAAGTGAGAGGATGCTGGGTTCTTCGCATCTGATGACTTTCTCCCACCGTCTCTTTATTTGCTCTGGGGCTTCTGAATGTGGCTAGATTTTTATCTCCATTTCTTCTTCCTCAATGAGAGGCTCAAGCCTAAGTATAAGCTTTTAGGAAACACAGCGCCATCCTTGGGAAATCAAATTCTAGGGTTATATGAGGGCGCCTCATGTCCTGAGGCGCCGGCAGCTCTCTCAACACATAAAGTTGGCTTAAAATTAATGGGGATGGGGATGGCGTACATTGACAAAAACAAAGACAGAAAGCACACGCTCCACCCTGGGGCCATACCACGTGGTGCTCCAGGAAACAGCACCCGAAGCCGCTGCTCCAAGGAACAGGCCTCCTCTCTCTGGTAGAGCATGGGTGGGGCCCCAGGGGGAGACACAGCACTGGCTAAATTCTGGGGAGGGTGTTCAGGTAGCTGTGTGGGCAGGCCGATGTCAGGTCTAGAGTAATTACCGTGAAAAAAGCAGGATTTTGGAGTAAGCCTGGGCCTCTTCCCTCTGTACCCATAACTCCTTTCTGTCCTCTTTTCTTCCAATACCCCCACATTCTACATAATTCGTCATGAGATTTTAGTCTACTTTTTTCTATATTTTATTCACCATGTGTTAAGCATCAGTGCCCAGGGTCAACTGGTGAGGGAGCACGCCAACCACATTGGCCAGAGCCACACAGCTAGGAAATGGTAGAAGCAGGGCTTGAAGGCCCATGACTCCAAGTCAAGTGCTCTTCACCAAACACTCCTTTCTTCCCCCCTCTACTACCCTCCTCCCCCCATAGCTTCCTCTTTCTATGTGGAGCTTGGTTCCCGGTAGGCTAGGGCAATATCATGACATTTTCAGAATTTCAACGTTCGGGAACTTTACGTAAGACGTGGGTGGGACCAAAGTCATTCTGAGTCTCTGGCCCATCCCACGGGAGAGGATCACTGCTGTGCTCCGGGGTCCCCACACGGCTCCTTCCTTGGCAGTGTGGCCAAAGCACTAGGTTATTCTGTCTGGGATGTCACCTATCTCTAAGCAGGCTTTGTCTACTATACACAATACTGTTAGAATGGGCAAGGAGCCGACCCTTTGCCAGGTCTTCAGCGGTATATCACTCCCAGATCCAAACTGACCTCTTAGAAGGAACCTCTGCCACCTAGGACAGAAAGGCCATCACTAAAGCTATAGAATTAGCGGGGGCTGCCATCACTCCTGCCACCCCCCTGCTACACTGCCTAGGCAACTCCTATGAACCTGGAGACCAGATACTGCTGCAAAGCTGTTGCAATAGGGAAGCTATTGCCTACCCCAACTGCTCCTAACCCAAATATCTATGACCATGCTAGGCAATAGAATATCAAAGCAGCAGGAAGCTGGCCTCTCTCTCCCTTCCACCTCCCAGAGCTCTCTAGTTCACCTAATTGGCAGAATATATGTAATTCACTCTGGACTCCTAGCTGCAAAGGAGTCAGAGAATTGTAGTTTCAAATTTTCTAGCACCTGCAGTACAAGGAGAAGTTTAAATGGATGCTGAGTGCCAGACCTCTATACCTACTTTATATGGTGGTGAGATAAAAATACTGCTTTTAATAAATATTTCACATTTAATTAATAAAAAAATTTTAAATCTATATCTCTGAAGATTAATGGGCATGTTTATATATCCCTCTTAACCATCCCAAGGATGATTTCTCTCTACCAGTATCACCGTGGCAAAGTTCAGAAGGTTTCTCATGCATTGGAAGATTAAATCCTGAAAATAATGATTCACTTTCATTTTTTAAAACAAGTATTATTTAAGTATGAGAGATATAATAAAATATAATAAATATAATAATCCTACATCACTATAACCACTTCACTCTTTTGATATGCATAGTTACATTTTTGTGGATGCAACATTTATAAAATCTTGTTTTACTGTTTTCACCTAACATGCATCATCACCATTTCCCATGCTGCATACTTTAACCACAATTTTTAATGGGCCCATAATATTCCATTACTACATGTGCCATGATTTACTTAGCCATTCCTCTCTAGTTGAACATTTAGGTCATTTCCAATACTTATGGCTACAAATAATGCTTTGAAGAAGAGCCTCATGAATTTTCAGACTTTGGTGTCTAGTTGAGGGGTATCCATTTGTAAATGATTAGCCACAGCTTTTGACCAATGTTTCTTAAAAATCACCTTTGGCAAAAGCAGGGAAATTCTTCTCTCTAAACCTGAACACAGAGCTTGCTTCCATCACGTCCTTAGCACTCACTTTGGGAGCCACTATTGGCAGCTATCAAAAATGGGGCAAGGGGGGCCTTGGCCTTTAAGCCTCTACTGACAATGCTGATTCTCAGTTCCCTGAGAGCTGCCAGGGTTGCTGTAACTTGAACCTTGGGGCCAGGGTGAGGGCGAAGTGTGGGTACAGCATCTTCAGGGTCTCCTCCCTTTCCTATCTCAGAGCCCAGCTTTCCTGACCAGAAGCTGCCTCTGGATAAGATGGGGGCAGAAGTTGATCAGCTAAAGCCAAATCTTTAGCCCTGGAACACATACATTGAGACCTGCAAATGTCATGCTTTCAAGGAGACTCCCATAAACAGGCCATTCCTCTACTTTCTGATTCCTTTCCCTTCCCACAGATGGAGCAAGACAGTTCTATTTAGGTTAAAGTAAAGAGTGAGCTTAAGAACTGGGAGACCAGAGTCTCAGGAGACAGGCAGATGGATGCACGGCTGCAAGATGTTGCTCTCAGGTACTTTGCAGCCCTACCATGGGATCAAGCCTCTAAGGACCTTCTAGGCATATCAACTCCAAGGAAAGTGGGCTGGAGGTGCCTGCCCAGAAGGGATCCCTCTTGGTTACTATTATTGTCTTGGTTAGTCCAGGGCAGGGTGGATTTAGCTTCTGTGTGAGAATAAGGGGAAGAATAAAGTTAGCTCTATTATGATATTTGCAGTAAGAGAAAACATCTATACTAATAAAATGGCAATATGCTAATTAGACTGGGTGGAGCAGCCATCTTCTGGACATCCAACTTCCTTCCAGACAAAGCCATGGCGATGGGGGCTGAGGCAGAGGCAGTTAGGGGCAATCAGGCCAGCAGGGGAGAGTAGTTGGAACAATCAGGCAGGCAGGCAGAAGGATTTAGGGCAATCAGGCAGGCAGAGAGGTTACTGGAGATCAGCGAGGCAGGCAATGGGGTTAAGGGGCAATCAGTTAGGGGCGATCAGGCTGGCAAGTGGTGAGTGAGCAGTTAGGAGCCAGTGGCCCCGGGTTGTGAGAGGGATGTCTGACTGTGGGTTTAGGCCCAATTCCACAGGGATCAGGCCAAAACTGTCAGTTGGACATCTCCCAAGGGGTCCCTGATTGGAGAGGGTGCAGGCTGGACTGAGGGAACCCCCCCATGCACAAATTTCGTGCACTGGGCCTCTAGTTTCAAATAAATGGGTATTCTCCCCTACCCAGCAGCCCATCACAGGGCCTTGAGTTTAAACTCTGTCCCATGTGGTATATGCCCTCATGCTGCACAAAAGTAGGTGCATCACTGCTATGGCCAGTGTGTCCTCAGTTCTCCAACTCCACTCCCTTTCCCATCCAGCCACCGTAATTGCTCCATAAGTGACATTTGCAGTCACCTCAAGGCCTGAGGAATGCCAAAGCTTGCTGAGCAGTACTGTGTTTGCAAAACCCTGGGCTCTGGGGGCCAATTTCCCCTGAGCCTCTCTGTCCCTGCTCCCCCTGCAGCCCTATGCATAGCGCCTCTGTGGCCAGGCTAACCCTCTCCAGGGACCGCCCCCCACTCGCCTGCCCCAAGGGAGGCAGCACCACCCTTGAGGTGGTACAACAACTTCCCGGGGCGCCCCAACGTCTCTCCTCGCCCCCCTCCGGTTGCCTGGAAATTTGCACTGGACAGTGACGTCACACAGGGAGGCGGGTCCTCCCTGGCCCGCACACCAATGGCGCGGCGGCCGCCAGCCTCTTCTTTTCCAGTGATTGGTGCCTGGGGCCCCTCCGCTCCACCCCAGCCCGCCATGGCGTCAGGCGCCGTGGCCCCGGGGAGGTGGTTCCCACTTTAAGAAGTGAAGTTTTTCACCCCCTCCCCCTCCCTGCCCACCTCCCGCAGCCTCCCGCGGCCGTGCAGCCGGCGGATGGAGCTGCGCCGCGGCGGCATGGGGAGCCAGGCTGTGGGGCGCAGGATGGATGGGGACAGCCGAGATGGCGGCGGCGGCGGCGGCGGCTGCGGCGGCAAGGACGCCGGGTCGGAGGACTACGAGAACCTGCCGACCAGCGCCTCCTTATCCACCCACATGACAGCCGGAGCGATGGCCGGGATCATGGAGCACATGGTCATGTACCCGGTAGACTCAGTGAAGGTGAGGCGCGTGGAGGCGCGAGGGGCGCGCGAGCCGAGGAGAGAGCGCGCGCGCGCGCGTGCGGGGTCCCCCGGGGGAGGCGGCCGGCGCGGCTCTGCACGGCCCCCGCGCCCGCCCACGCCGTCCGAGGGCGTGGGAGTCCCGGCGCGGCGCGGCTCCGGCCGGGGTGTCCCCGCGGGGCGCGGCGGGAGGAGCGCGCCGCCCGCGCGGGGCGCCCCGGGCTGCCCACACGTGCGCCGCTTCCGAGGGCGCTGGCCGCCCGGAGCGCTAGCCACGCTCGCGCCTAGAGACGTGTCTCCCGACGGGCCGCGTGCCTCCCGGTCCCGGCGTGTGGACGCCCGCGGTCCCGGGCGTGCGGTGTCTGCTCCCCGGGGGTTTTGGGGATCTTGGGAATGACAAGGGAGAAGTTCTCTTGGGGCTTGGCGGCTCTCTTGGGGGTGCCCTGTTGATCCCCTTTCCTTAGTGTTTCTGCTCCCCTTCCCGTGGAGTTTGGGCAGCGGAGCCGCGGGGAGCCAGTGAGACCTGCCGTGACGTTTGCCTTCTCGTTTTGTATCGGGGAGGCCGGCAGGTGGGGAGAGAGGGTGCTGCGCAGCCCTGGGCTGTGGGTTGTGTAATAGGCACCCAGGTAGTTTTAATGCGTTTCCGTAAGGAGGCAGCTGAAGCCGGGCAGACCCAGAGCTGCTGTCAGTTTGTTCGGGACACTGCATGCCTCCGGGGATAGACTGGCGCAGGGAAGTCATGCTCCTACTGACACATTGCATTTGTGCAGGCATAGCTCATCCAATTCGTACAGCAACCCTGGCGATGAACAGATGAAGAAACTGAGTTACAGAGAGAGGGGTGAATTGATTCCCTCGCCCACTTTGATCCTCTGGTTCCAGCCCCACTTGTGTTTTGGAAGATTGGGGGCCTCTCCCCGTGGCAGTTACCTTGAATGGCAGGCCCACGGAGGTCCCCCTCACCCCCCTTCCCGGTAGCTGTATCTTATTGCTGGTGCTGGCCCCACGTGAGCCGTGTGAAGTCCAGAGTGTCTAACTCAGGGCTTCCCTGCCCTGGGCAGCTCTCAGAGCTGGCAGTCAGCGGCTGGAGAGGCACGGGTCCAGTGAGACATGGCATGGGTATTCGTGGTAAGGTGAGAGTCTGTGCCATTGGGTCTGCGCCATCACCCGTTCTGTCCCTGCAGTGTCCCCGTGGGGAATTAGAGGAATGGCCCTTGTCTGCCAGGGTTACGGAAGGGGTTGGGGGGGGGGGTCTTATCTCTTAGGCTTACAGAGCTCCTCCAGGAAACACCCTGGACAGATACCAGGTGGCATTTGCAGAAGAGAGGATCCTTCCCATGTAATAAAATTCCCCATATTTGAAGCTGTCGTCTCAAGTGCCTTGGACAGAGTGGAGGGAAAGTTAGGAGCAGGGAGATGTCCTGGGAGCAGGCACCAGACCCGCTGGGTCGGTGGGATGAATGCCCCTTCGCAGGCCCTGGCCCCTGAGCTCAGGGTTTGGTTCAGAGAGCATCACGTTAGCTTACCTTTTAGGATTAGTGAAATTCAGTCCTGCCTTTTGAGCTTCCTTGGACACCGGAAAGAGGCATTCCTCTCGTGTATTAAAATTGTGTGATCTGTGTTTAGTTTCCTCCCTCCCTCCCTCCCTCCCCCTGCCCCTCAGAGGCGGGTACCCTGTGTCACTTTCTGTGGCGGTTTTCGCCAGTGGACGGGTTACTACAGCATGTGAAGCAGGAGCTGGTTTGGCTGGCTGTCACCTTACGGGGCTGGGCTGTAAAATGAAGGCCTGGGTCCGCTAAGGAGTGAGGCCTTCTGGATCCTGGGAACCTAACCCTGACCCTGAATAAGCGGCCCTTAGGGGTGCTTCTGTTTCTGAGCACGCAAGTTTCTGAGCACCTCTCATTTTTTGGGGGGTGGAGGGGTGGGGGGGTACATTTTTGGAAGGGGTAGCAAGGCTTATTCTTTCCTGAGAAGAGGCGCAGAGAGTGAGGTGTGTGAGCCCCTTTGCAGGACCCAGCGGGGCTGCGCAGAGCGCCAAGGTCAGCCGCCATCAGCCCTGTGGTCTGGCGACCATGAGTGATCAGGCCTCTCCAAGCTTCAGTCTCGGCAGAGCTTCCCTCGGAGGGACCTTGACTGTGTTCTTAAATGTTGTGGGTGATGGGGGCTGTGAGTAATGGAGTCAGGACCCCGCGTGGATTCCAAGCCCTGCCCCGCACTTGCTTCATGCCTTAGGCGCTGGTCTGCCTCCTAGTTTTGTCACTCGCAAGCAAAATGGGGGCTGTGGGCCGGTTCAGCGTTTCTCCCCGTTTTGAACCTTATCCCCCGTCTCTGTAAGCACAGAACACCCGCCGCTGTCCCCTTTGATGTTACTTGAAATTTCAGATAACTATGTCAACTGAAGCCACATCAACGCAAATTGCATCTTGGAAGAAAACTTTTCTTAGTTTATTTCTAAGGCATTTTCTTTGATTTTTTTTTTTCTTTCACTTGGATGATGTGCAGTTAAATGAGTGGTGGGTGGGCCTGCCTCCTCCTCCTCTCCCCCCCAATGTTTCTGTCCTGGATAGTGTGGACTAGAGAGCTCAAGCACCCTGCTTGGTTTTATGGCTATAGGTGCAGAAAGCTAGCCCCGCCGACGCTTAAAATTATAACATGCAGTACTGTTTCCCATCCCGCCCCTGTGTTTTTTTTAAAACTTTGGGCGGGTGAGCCATTATCAGCATCAACATTTTAAAAATGACAGATGGGGGAGAGTACAGGGTAGAAGCGTTGCATGGCATGCCCTGGGGAAGTGTTGCTCCATGAAACGGGTGCGAGTGCGTGTGTGTGTGTGTGTGTGTGTAAAGTGCTCTTTAGGCTGGGGTTTTGGTGTGTGTGTGTGTGTGTGTGTGTGTGTGTGTAAAGTGCTCTTTAGGCTGGGGTTTTGGCCAAAATGGAGAGACCCTGAACCCGATGATCACTAATCCCCCTGAGCTCCCCCTGGCATCAGCCTGTGGGGACTAAATGGGTGTCAGACGACCTTCGACCTTGGGCAACTTTTCTGCCTCTTCCAAGTCGTCTCCCGATTCCAGGGCGGTGGGATGTGAGAGTCATCAAGTCCTTGCTCCTCTCCACAGGGGGTTTGCAGCAGGTTTTCCACCACCTTCCTGGTGCTCCAGAGGGGCACGTGCCCAAGGGGCGAGTAGCAGCCCGGGCGCCTAGCCCGGCGCTTGGGGTGGACGTGAGAACCCCTGTCGGGACTGCTCATGACTGTGGGGAGAATGCCAGGTGGGTGGAGGAGGAAATTCCAACCGGATTAGGCACACCACTTGTGGACCACGCTGCTCTGCGTCCCGTGGTGGGGAAGGCAGGGGTGAGAGGAAGCAGGAAAGATTTGAAGCGAGGGAACTTCCGCTGACCCCTTCCCGGCCCTTCTCCTGCTGGGCCTGTCAGGGAGACGGCCGCCCTGAACTCCGCTAGGAAGAGCCTTCCTTCCCAGCCAGGGCGCAGATGGGTGGGGGGCGGAGTTCGTTCCAGGGGCTGTGGGTGCTGAACTGTGTTCTGGAAGCCTTGGGTGGGTCTGGGTGGGGAGGAGAGGGCTGGTAGCCGGCTCTGCTCAGCCCTGAGCAGCCCTGAGCCAGGCAGGTGCCAGGGCGGCCCATCATCCCTCGGCGTCCCAGTCTGCTCCTCCCGGTCGGAGCTGTGGGGTTGGCTGGTAGGAAGGGTGCTCAGGGCGGTGAAGGCAGCGGCCAGAGTCCCCTCCCGCCCACTGCATTTCTTTCCAATCAAAGTGCAGTGTGGTGGGTGCCCTTGAACTTCAAAAGGGTGTGAGATTCCCAGACCGCCGTAGTGCTTGCAATAAAAGTATGGTGACTTTTCTGTCTTCCTTCCCCGGCCTTGCCTTCTTCAGGTTCTCCCCTCCTTCTCTGACCTTCAGTGGGAGGCGCTTTTCTAGAAGGTGGATGTAGGAGGGGCAGGGAGTCAAAAAAGGAGCGTCCTTGAACTTTTGTCATGAACTCGCAGCTGCGGGTACCGACCCAGTGTGGCCCCGAAGCCCTACAGGCCTGCTGCCCAAGTAGTGGGGGTGGGGATCTTACCCGGGGGGTGGGGTGGGGGGGTGGGGTGGGGATCTTACAGGGCCACTGTCCTGCCTGCTGCTAGCTCCCTCTTCCGGGAAATGGGGGAGGGGAGGCTGGGGCCGAGGGCTTGGAGGGAAGCCCCTAGCATTTCAGTGGTCTCAGGTGACTTCAGCTCATCCATGAGGAGAGGCACTTGGGCTTAAAGGGGGGGGTGGGGTGTTAAGGGACTACAACCACGCCGGGGTGTGCACGTGGGTGTTGGGGGTTGTCACGAGGACGGGAGAGTGGTGCTCTGTGCGTGTACTTCCCACCCCTCTCCTGGTTTCCACTCGGGCACATTTTAGCCACCCGTGGCCCTCTCCTTCACGCATTGCTCTCAGGACTTCAGTCCCACTTCCTGGCCTGTGTTGGATGAAGACTGTGAATGCCTTTGAACCCTAGCGTGGCCTGGGCTTTTCCTAGTACCCAGCCTTTCCTTCCCTCTCAGAGACTTTTCTGCATCTTCCGCCGGTTGGCCGGTTGGCCGGTCCCATGGGTGCTGAGCACCGACATGTTTGCTGGAGCACTCCAGGCCGCTGGGGAGCCCTGCTCCTCCCACAGCCCGCCTGCCCGCCCCTCCCCACCTCCTCCTAGAATGCTCACCGGGGACATTCTTCCTGGGAGGGGTGTGGCTAATCACCGGCTCCTTGTAGAACTGTAATCCTTCCCTCTAGCGCCTTCTGAGCTGAGATTTCTCACCCTCAGAGAGCCACCTTGGGGCCCAGCCTTAGACTTCCTGGTCGGCCAGGACTCCGAGCTTTCCTGAGATCTGATTCCCTTCCCTGTGAAATGCGGGTGCTCGCTTTCTTCCTGCTTTCTCTCCCCGGACCCGCGGCGCCCTGGCTTCCTTCTTCCTTTGTTTTCCCCTGTGCCTGTGGGAGTTCCTGGGACCAGCTCCCTTACCTCTTCGCCGAGTGGTCCCTCCGTCTCCCTGGCCTGATAGGAATCCTAGGTGAGGTGGTTCCCATCCACTCAAACCCAGGTACCTTCGGGTCTCGGACCGGCGTGGGATCACTTCCTTCTCGCCTGTGCGCCTCTCCTTCCCCGGGAGGCTCCCGCCACCCACTTTCACCAGCATCAGCCACTCCCCTCTCTTTTGTCATCTACCCCCCAAGACTCCAACCGGCTTTCTCACGCCGAGTGGCAGGAGAGTAGACTGATTAGAACAGCCGTGGGCAAACTACGGCCCCGAGGGCCGCATCCGGCCCGTTCGGCTGTTCTATCCGGCCCGCAGAGCCGAAAGAGAAGAGGGTTCTCTTGCTCTCCCCTCCGTGCCTTCACCAGCAGCCCAAGATGAGAGTGCCAGCATGGTCAGGTTGCTTTTGTTCCAGCCCTCCGGTCCAGTTTAAGAACCCATTGTGGCCCTCGAGTCAAAAAGTTTGCCCACCCCTGGGTTAGAGCATGGTCGCTGAGTCAGGCTGCTTTGGCCGGGTCCCCCATTCCCACTGAGGTTCCTTCACCTCTCTGCGCCCAGCTCTCCCATGTGGGAAAGGGGAAACGATGGTGCTGCTGGCCCAGGGCTGTGAGGGTCACGTCCTGACAGCCCTTAGCACAGGGCCTGCTGAGTGTGTGTCACCGTCACCTTCGTCATCTGCATTGTCACCTTCTCCCGCCATCACGGTGGGCAGCCACGCTTCCTCATTCTCTGCGGACGTTGGTGTTGGCTCACAGGCTGCGTCTCCCCAAACCCCGTCCTGGCGCTGAGAACGTGTCCTCTTGTTCACCACCTGACCACCATCCACATCCCCCTGTTCTGGACACCTTGATGGTCTTGATGGTCTTTACCTCCTGGGGCCTGGTCCTCGTTCAGCGCCTTCCGCGCTGGAGTCCTCAGTTGGGACATCTCATAGGCTGGCCTTCACACCCTCACGGTCATGCTGGGTCTTCCCCTCTCACCCGGGGCTGTCCTCCTCATCTGGCCTGGATCCTGGCCCATCACTGCTGTCTCTGGGCCTTCAGTTTCTTTGTCTTTGCTTCCTTTAACACTGGCTGCCCCGACTGGCCGGTCCTGGACAGACTGTCCGGCTCCTGGGCGGTGAGCCCCTCAGCGCGTCCACGCCTCTGGGCCCGCAGCCTGTCCCTCCAAGTGTGTGGTCAGCCAGCTCCCGTCCTCCCGGCAGCTGCTGCCGACCAGGCTCCGCTCGGTAAGCACTCCACCCCCCCCCCCCCCCCCCACACACACACAAACACACTTTGTCAGCCTCTGCGGGGCAGCTTGCTTCCTAGTTCACAGAGGAACCAGGACCGCAATCAAAGTCACCTTCCTGTCACTGCCTTCCAGCTCGCCCTCTGCCCCCTCCTCCCTGCCCCTCCTCCCAAAGGCAGAGAGGGTCCTTCCTTCCTCTTGGGTGACTCGGAGCGGCAGGGGGCGGGGCAGGGCGCTGTGTGGGAGGCACCCTCACACCTGGAGTTGAATCCTGGCCGCACACCGGGGCACACGCGTGACCTCTCTAAGCTCAGCTTTCTTGTGTGCAGAGCGGGTCATGAACACCAACACCCGCCGCCTGGGCCGGTGAGGAGCCGCCTGCGGCAGCATGCAGAGCTCTGGCTGCAGTGCTGGAGCCTGCGTTCTCGGTGGAGGGCCACAGCGTAGTTATTTTGGTCATCTCTCTCTCTTGAGTAACCCAGTTCCAGTATCTTCAGCTTTCCCCGAATCAGTTCCTTCTTGAAATCATTTACCCAGGTCCAAGCCTGTCTGTCCCGTGATAAATTCACAACCATAGACATCTTACCTTAACCCCATGGCCCCAAGTACCACCCTCTTTCTTCCTGGAAACAGACAAAACTCTTGTTGCTCTTTTTTCCCCCCTTTCTTTCTCCTTAAAATAATAGATGTTAAAAAGGATCATTGACACTTGGTCTCTACTCCCTTACTTTGTCACCCCTTCTCAGGTCACTGGCTTTGGTGGCCCCCACTCCACTGACACCTCAGGAGGCCGCTAGCGACCCCCAGGATTGCTGCCAGCGCCTGCTGCAGCCATCTCTCTGTGAGGGGTGCCTCATGACCCTGTGACCCCTGAGCTCTTGGTGTCCCCTTCCGGTCTGGCTGTCGCCGGCCCCTGTGCCGCCGCTGGTCTTCTGCAGAATGCTGCCCTCCACTCTCTTTTCTCCCCCAGGACACGTCTCAGTTTTCGCCTGGGGCCTGATAACTCGCAGGTCCGTGTCTGCGGCCCCGTGTCTCCAGGAGCTGGGTATCCAGTTGCCTCGCAGACATGTCCACTTGGCTGCCTCATGGGCCCCTGGGCCTCGGCGTGTCCAGTGGGGACACCCGGACCTCCTCTCGGCCCAGGCCCGTCTCAGGAACTCGGTGTTCCTCTTCATTTTCTCTCTGCCCCTGCCCCTTCCTTCTCCCCACCGCAGGCTTCCTAGACCCGGCCATTCCTGCATCCTGTAACGCCTCTTCAGTTTGTTGTCGTCTCCCTGTCCCCTCTGCTATGACCTCGGTTCAGGGGACACTGTGGTCTCCTTTTCATTGGCAACTTCCCATTGAGTCCACCTGCCCCTCACCCACACTTCCCTAGGGTCTAGCCCTACTTTTATCTTCTCAACATTTTTTATTACCTTCTAAAATAACTTAATATATTTTATTGATTTTTTTTTTTTTTTTTTTTTTTTTTTTTACAAAGAGGAAGGGAGAGGGATAGAGAATTAGAAACATCGATGAGAGAGAAACATTGATCAACTGCCTCCTGCACACTCCCTACTGGGCATGTGCCCCAACTAAAGTACATGCCCTTGACCGGAACTGAACCTGGGACCCTTGAGTCCTCAGGCCGACGCTCAATTCGCTGAGCCAAACCGGTGAGGGCACTATTTACTTATATTTATTGTTGATATTACTTCTGCATTTGATTGATGCTTTTGTTATTTCCATGTTTTATTTATACCTGTCATATTGTTTATATTGTTTATGGCCTGTCTCCCCTCATTCACGTGCAAGCTCTCGTGGGCAGGGGTTTTGTGCTCTCGCTCTCATTGCCAGAAACGGGAGCGGGCACACAGCAAGCTGCGCAGTGAGGAGTTCGTACACCGAGTCCCCGCAGGTCCTCCGTAGCCAGCCCTGCTCACGCCCACCTCGCAGCCCTCCAGCCTCCCGAGGCCTGCAGCGTCCTCTTCTAAAATGGGGTACAACAGTGGTTTTCAACTGGTGTGTGCAGGAATTTTTAAAACACGCACTACCTGACTGTTTAGTCAGGGGCACTGACCTCTTTTCCCTTAGATTGTCAGATTTAAAAAAAATGACAACAGCCAATACAACAATAGCTGTCAGGTATGAATGAGTCAAATTTGTCAGATTGGCAAAACATATATTTTTTGATGTGCTGCAGAATTTTAGTAATTAGTTTATATGTGCCAGAGATGAAAAAGATTGAACATTCCTGGGGTAGATTAACAGTGCCTATCCAGCATCTAGGAAAAAAATGAACAAACCTCTCTTCTGTTTAAAAAGTATAAGGACCTGGCCCACGTGGCTCAGTGGGTAGTGTCGACCTATGAACCAGGAGGTTACAGTTTGATTCCTCATCAGGGCACATGCCCGGGTTGCAGGCTCCACCCCCAGTAGAGGGCGTGTAGGAGGCGGCCCGTCACTGATTGTTTCTCATCATTGATGTTTCCATCTCTCTCCCTCTCCTTTCCTTGCTGAAATCAATAAAAATATATCTATATATATAAAAAGCCAGTGTCCACCATGACCAGGATGACCAAATGGCCGGTCATCATGAGGTGTATTGAGCACCTCTTGGTCCCTCCCCTGTGGCGGGCAGGCTGGGCAGCTAGCAGTGGTAGGCTACTGTGTGTGGTTTTGCATGCTGGGTCTTTAGTGTTGAAATAAAAGCGTAAGGCTCTGTGTAGGTGCCAGTTCATGGTGTTTGTGACCAAACTGGGATCCTGCCCAAGGAAAATCCAGGCTCTTTCTCAGGGTGTAGCAGAGCCTGGGATGGGGGCCGTGGAGCAACTCCGTGTCTGCAGTTCACAGTGGGTGGAGTCCTCCCTAATATTCCCCCAGCTGTCCCTGCTGCCTTCATAATAAAATCTGAACTACCTCCCGTGGTGCTCACAGAGACCCAGACACACCCCATACACAAACAAACACACACACACACACACACACACACACACACACACACACAGCTTGTCCACCAGAGCGAGACCCAGGGACCAGTGGGTGGTGGGTGAATGAGCGAAGACGCCGTGGTTTTTAAGGGATGTGAAGAAGAGAGCCGTGAAAACTGCTATTAAACAGATGCTCCCTTTTATTTTGTTTGTGCTCTTTTTGTTGATTTCATAAAGGTGTCTTGGCCACAAGAAGACTTTCTCTGCTCTGTCGTTTGTCCTGCAAGTCACAGCTACATCCCAGTGAGACTCACCTGGCCACCCGCTTCATTCATCCGCACGTGCCCGAGCCCCTCCCTGCAGGCTCTGTGCTGGACACCGGGCAGTAAAGATAGGTCCCTGTTGCCAGAGCGTGCTGCTTCCTATAATTAGATCCTTTAAAGCGTGACCCCCCAACCATAACATTATTTTTGTTGCTACTTCATAACTACTTTTGCTACTGTTATGAATTGTCATGCAAATATCTGTGTTTTCTAATGGTCTTAGGCTCTACAGCAGCGGTTCTCAACCTATGGGTCGCGACCAGGTTGAGAACCGCTAGCAAGTCTCTCTAGCTGGCCTGTGCCCTCTTGCAATTGGGACCCCTTAGGGGATGTCGGACTGCCAGTTTCGGCCTGATCCCCGCAGGGCATTGGGCCTCTAGGATGCATATAAGATCTTTGGTTAATCTCTTCCCACCCTGCCCCCTCCTGCTTCCCTCTGAGATTCATCAGTCTGTTCCATGTTTCTATGCCGGGTGGTCAGTGTGCGTCATAGCTACTGGTCGAACAGTCGCTTAGGCTAGCAGGGTCGCCTAAGACCATCGGAAAACACAGATATTTACTTTATGATTCATAACAGTAGCAAAATTACAGTTATGAAGCAGCAACAAAAATAATGTTATGGCTGGGGGTCACCACAACATGAGGAACTGCATTAAGGGGTCTCGGCATTAGGAAGGTTGAGAACCGCTGCTTTAGAGAGAAGATGGGCCCCACGTGATCTTTACTTTCAAATGGGCACGAGGTCTGGGGTGCCTGGCCTCGGGGGTGCCCAGGCTGCCTTCCTGAAGGTCGGGAGCCTGTCGGGAGCATCCCTCCGGGCTCCTCTGCTGGCCCCTCTGGAGCTGGCTCCTTGCCCTGTAAGGAACAGTGGCCCTTAGTTGTGCACCCTCCCTGCCCCCGCCGGTCCTCCCTCCCAAGGTGGTTAGTCATTCTGGAAGCCACACCTGGCTCATAGAAGACAGCTTTGCAAAAACATTCCCTATCCTACCAGTAACCCCAGACAAGTGGGAAGGGCCGTTGTCTGGTTCCCAAAAGGTGTGATGGTCTCACACTCATGCTTCCACTCCGAAGAGAAAACAGAACATGTTGAAATTGGGAGAAATCCCAGCAGATGGTTGCGTAACAGGTTTAGGGAACGTCTGGCCATCCTGGGTCCAGTTGGGAGGCTGCAGCTTCTTGTCGCTGAGAGGACTCCTCTGGGGCCGCCAGCCTCCGGCTCCATTGGACACATCCCGTGGGAGACCCAGGAGCCATGGTACCCTGCGGTCTGGCTGCCCGCAGCCCCTGACCTGATGGCTCATGGTAGTCACAGCTTTTGCACCCTGGCATGGCCGTGAGGCCAGTTGGAGATGCCCCTGTGGGCAGGGGCAGGAGAAGGGTGTGTGAGTATTGGGCTGATGCTGGTGTGGAGGTCTGTAGAAAGGACTCCACACTGGGGAGGGTGGGGGGGTGGGGGGGGAAAACCCATGAATTTAAGCCCAAGTTCCACCATTAACCAGCTTTGAATCCTTGGACGAGGTAGTTCTCTGGGCTGCTGTCTCCTGGAATAACAGCCTTTGTTTACCTACTTGTTGAGAAGCTCAAGTGGGATCACATATGTGGGTGGCTGTTGTAAACCTTAACATGCCCAGCTAATGACTGATTGTGTCAGAGGCATTGTACTCATCTATATATATAAACGCCTAAGCGATTGTTCGACCAGTGGCTATGGCGCACACTGACCACCCGGCATAGAAACATGGAGCAGATTGATGAGTCTCAGAGGGAAGCGGGAGGGGGCGGGGCAGGAAGAGATTAACCAAAGATCTTATATGCATCCTAGAGGCCCAATGCCCTGCGGGGATTGGGCTGAAACCGGCAGTCCGACATCCCCTGAGGGGTCCCGAATTGTAAGAGGACACAGGGCAGGTGGAGGGACCCCACGGGTGCACAAATCCATGCATCGGGCCTCTAGTCAATAAAGAAAAGGACAGTTTGGGTTAGCAGCCTCGGGTGCTGGGGCCAGACTGCCTGGAGTGGCACCTGGTCAAGCTACTGAAACCTCCCTGTGCCTTATTTTTCTCATCTGTGAAATAGGGATAATAACAGTACCCCCCTGTTGCTATGGGAATTAATTATGCCACGCCTAGGATGTTAAGAATAGTGGTAGCCGAAACCGGTTTGGCTCAGTGGATAGATAGTGTCAGCCTGTGGACTGAAGGGTCCCGGGTTCTATTCCAGTCAAGGGCATGTACCCTGGTTGCAGGAAGCTGATCGATGTTTCTCTCTCATTGATGTTTCTAACTATCCCTCTCTTCCTCTCTGTAAAAAAATCAATAAAATATATTATATATATATAAAAAAAGAATAGTGGCAGATACATGGTAAGCACTCAGATAATATTAGCTTCTATCATTTCTAAAAGTCTTATTACTTGAATGCCCGGGTTTGCTTCTATGTTGCTGCTGCAATTGTGTATTGCAATACTTTTGTGTTGCTTCAACCTATACTGTCATTCGATCCTCTTAGTTCTCCTTTGCAGGTGGGAAAAGGCGTGTGTTGTGCCTCATTGCACAGATGAGAGAACTGAGCTTCAGCATAATAACATGCGTTGGGATTCAGGCCTCTTCCTGCTGTCCCCGTGCTAAAGGCGGAGAATCGAGGAAGGGAATTAGGTGGGAGCACGCGAGTGAGGTGCTGGGGTGCCAAGTCAGATATCAATGGCGGCAGAGCCCTTGCTCTGGGTTCTGAGGGAGAAGATAAGGGGCCCCCAGCTCCTTTCTTGAGAGGGAGGATCTGGAGTGGGCGGAGTGCCAGCAGGAAACCAGAGCAGGGCATGGAACTTAGGGCTCTCACATATATGTAGGAGTTTCTTGGTCAGTTACTCCACTATTGAGGGGCAAAGGGATGAGGACAAACAGTTACGGCCGCAGGCTGTGCTTTGGCCTCGTCTGGCTCCTTTGCAATTGCACCTTCCCAATTCGTCGGGGGTCACCATTGGACTCAGTATAGTAGCGGTTTGGGTTTGGACTGGCCTGAGGATTCCTTTCCAGATCACAGCAGAGAAATGGCCTTTTGGGAAGAGCACCTCTAAACCGAGTTCCGTGGACTGTTAAGGCTGCGGTTTTCTCTTCTTAAATAGGGGAAGAGCAACAGTGCCTGTCTTGCCCACCTCTCAGGGCCACGTACTGAATCCAGGAGGAAATTGCAACCAGGTGTGCGGAGAACACAGTTTAAACGTTATAAAGCTCCCTGTAGGGGCCAGGTCGTGGTCTTTATTATCCGAGTGGATCCTGTTAAAGGGGTGAGGGTAGTTCGTTGGAATGGACAATACAGGCTCCCGTCCCAGGGAGACTGTAGGATGCACTGCAGCTGCGTGGCCTTGGACACAGTCATCTCTCTCCTTACACAGCGTCTCCCATCTGTCGGGTGAAGGCCAGGGTGGCCGTCTGCCGCCGCCGCTTCAGCTCATACCGCGAGCGTGCTCAGGAATGCATTTAAAATTGATCGTGCAGCGATCAGACTCTCAAACCTCAGAGGGAAGGTAGGGGAGGGTGGGGGTAAGGGGGAGAGATAAAGCCCAAAGGACTTGTGTGCATGCATATAAGCCTAACCAGTGGCCATGGACAACAGGGGGGCGGGGACATATGTGGGGAGGGGTTTGGAATGGGAATGGGGGGGGTGAGGACAATTATGTGATACCATAATCAATCAATCAATCAATAAAAATAAAATTGATCACGTTGGCCCGGCGGTGGGAGGAGCTGCACACGGCCACTGCGATGGAGCTGGTGAAGGACCGGGCTGGCCTCACGGGGGACAGCAGTGAGCCAGGGCAGTGCGGGCCCAGTCATCTCTGCAGGGTTATTATTTCAAATGTGCACTTTTGCCTTATAAATGAGCCTGCCCTTTTGAGTGCCAGGCGGACGAGGCTGGGGACATTCCCCCCGTGGCCCCTCCCGTCTCGTCTCTGTTTTCCTTGTTTGCTCATGATGCTGACACAGTGAAGTAAGTGGGGAGGGAGGTCGGACACAGGTGCCTTTGTCTTGGGGCCCCCTGGTCCTCCTTTCCTTATGCTGCCCACATGGAGGTTTTTTTTTTTCTGGCCTCTGGCCTTGGCCCAGGCCTGGCAGCGGGCAAGGAAGGTGCAGGGAGGGTGTGGCAGCCTGCGGGGCCAGCCAGACTCCCGGGGGCCGGGCACAACTGGCACTGCCTGTGACCCCCGGTGCTCCCTCCCCTGCAAAAGAGGATGTCCCACGGGTGACCCGGGGCTGGCGGGAGCCGGACGGAAGGAGCCGCGGCTGGCTGACGATCAGATCCGAGGAGTCGGGCTGAAGGAAGGGGAAGCCTCTGCGGGAGGGAAGGTGCCCGTGTTTGTGCGAGGGTGTGAGCGGGGAGGGCGGGCCAGGGGGCGGGCCCTGGAGAGCCACGGCGGTCTTTCCTTAGCCGCTGTCTGCACGGCCGGTTTGGCAGATCCTGGCTTGTGTTAGCCTGGTTCGCAGGCATGTCTCCACCGAGGCCCAGAGGAAAGGTATTTGCAAAACTTGCAGCCTGAGCACTGGTCTTCACTGAATGACTCAGTTAATCAGGGAGTGGGTTCCGTGGGGATGTGACCACGTGTACTGGGCACGAGGGAGCCGGGAGGGCCACGAGCCTCTGAGGTCTCGCCTGTCCTCAAGGGACTGAACCGCGTGGGGAGGGGTCCGGGAGGGGTCCGGGGGGGCCCACTTCGCTGTCCAGATCCAGACTGAAGGAGGCGTCGGTGTTCGTCCAAAGCCATCCGACTCTCTCCTCCTGAATGTCACGGCCTGTCCCCACAGGGCCCGGCTGGCGGTAGGGTAACGGCATTGCCCCTGACAGTCTGGCTTTTGGGGTTCTGCCCTGAGCCTCCTGACCTTGGAATTAGCGGAGGAAGATTTTGTGGTTTGGGGTCACCACACCGGGGCCTCCAGGTGGGACCTTGCCCTCCTCTTCTGAAATTTCTTCTCCCACCCGTTCTGAAATCTTCATTTCCTGTGTGGCCACCGAACAACTCTCTGGTGGCATCGAGGGGAGCCCACCGTCCCTGGGTGGGAACTGTCGCTGGTAGCCGGAGGCCAGAGGAGGGCGGGAGGCAAGCTGTGATGTCAGAGGCCTCGCTGCTCATAAATCATCCTTAATTAATGGGTGACGTCAGCGGCTCATGCCAGCGGGAGCAGCTGCCAGCTAAACGGCTACAACAATTAAATGCAGCCATGTGACCTGTGGGGGGTTAGGTATTGCCTGGCCACCTTTTCCAGCCCACGTAACAGTTACAAGTTGAGGAGAGACTTTTGATGGGAAGTGTAGGTGACAGAGCTGGCTCTGGACACTTAGATTTGTGTGTCATTCCTTGTTACTTTTTAAATATATATATATATTTTATTGATTTTTTTATTTTTTTTACAGAGAGGAAGGGAGAGGGATAGAGAGCTAGAAACACTGATGAGAGAGAAACATCCATCAGCTGCCTCCTGCACACTCCCTACTTGGTGCCCACAACCACGGTACTCGGACCAGAATCGAACCTAGAACCTTTCAGTTCGCTGACGCTCTATCCACTGAGCCAAACCAGGTAGGGCCCTAGTCACTTCCATAGGAATGTGCAGCTGAGCATTTCTCTCTCCTCCCCTCCCCTCATTTTTCCTCCTCCTCCCCCCCTCTGGTGGCACCTCCTATCGGGTGCAGAGCTTCAGCTCCCTGGGCTTGTCCATCAGCCTCCACTGATTCTGATCAAGGCCTGAAACTGGGCCCTGCCATTTTTCTCCCGGTGTCTGTGTCCGCCCAGGGTGTGGACAGATGCTCCTGGGCCTGGCAGCTCCTGGAAGCCGAGTCCTGTTTCTCCAGCCAGCCGCCTGGTGACCTGGGCGAGAGCCCGTGGCCCTCCGCTTCTGTGCCGGTGGGTTCCCTCGGCACCGGCAGTCTCTGTTACTAAGTCTGTGTGCTGGGTGTTTTCAGGGGGACATGTGTGGGCCTTTTTCAGTGACATTAGACAATGCTGAGCTGTTCCCCAGACAAAACAGAGTACAAACAAAGATTTGGCCGGGCTTAAGTTACGCCCCAGAACACGCCCTGAAGGGGGAGGGCTGTCCGTGAAAGGGTAGAAAACCTAACTCGTATGTGAGACCGGAGAACTCTCTCGCACGCACTTTCTCTCTCTTTTAAAAAAATATTTTATTAATTTTTTTTACAGAGAGGAAGGGAGAGGGATAGAGAGTTAGAAATGGATTAGCTGCCTCCTGCACACCTCCTACTGGGGATGTGCTTGCAACCAAGGTGCATGCCCTTGACCGGAATCGAACCTGGGACCTTTCAGTCTGCAGGCCGACGCTCTCTCCACTGAGCCAAACCAGTTAGGGCAGGGAGAGCTCTCTTGTAGTGTAACTGAGTTTGAATTTTTTACCCCCTTGTGTTTTGGCTTGCCAATCACTGAATTAATGTACATTGTTTATTACAATAAACAGGAAGGGTGGCGCGTGATAGGAGCTTACTTTGAAAATGACTGAAGATTTCTAGTTAGACTTTAGCGCTTCGAGAATATCGGCTTCAGAAATGACTTTTGATTGTGAAAACAATATAATAACAACTGGAAATATATCGACAGGTTGAAACGACACTTAGCTCCTTCTTTGCTTCCAAAAAAGAAAACCACAAAAAGCTTTCAGGTCTTGAAAGAAGGCAGAGAAGACGCTGGAACCGCAGTTTGTGGTGATGGGGTACCAGTCGTTCAGGTTTCAGCGGCTGGGCCCCTTTATCCTGGGGATCAGCGTCCTTCCCGCCGCACGCTCTGAGAGCGGGCCGGCCGGGGGCTCTCCCTGAGCCTGGGAAGAGTTGTTTGAATCAGCTTCCCTAGCATTTGCATTTTCTGGTCATCCGGTTGTAAGAAAGCTGCTGAAATTCCCCGTCAGTTCCCAAAACCACAAAGTTGCCACAGACCTGGGCCTTTACTGCCAGGTCTGTGCTCTCTGGGCAGCGGAGTTTTAGGACAGGGAGAGAGCAGCTTTGTCAGCCCCGAAATGGCCACGCCGCGGGCTCCCGGGTGAGGAGGGCGGGGAGCGAGGTCAGCGCGGGCTCTTTCCGTGTGTGCCCACACGTGACATCTGTATCGGCATTGAAGGGCGAGTTATCGTTAGGTGAAGGCCACCAGAGGCCTGCCAGCTGGGTTTGTCTGTGCCGCCGTTCCTTCATCTGTAGCATGGCAGGAGTGAATGGTCTCCCGGGAAGTTCCCAGTTCCAAAATGTCCTTATCTTCCTTATCTTCCCACTTAACTTCGGGAGACCTAATGGAGCCCTTCCAGACATAATTATGACTTTGAATGTGTAGTATAGACTTACAAGCACCTTTTTTTTTTTTTTTTTTTTTTTTGAGGAGGAGGAGGAGGAGGAGGAAGCTAGGAGGATCCCTAGAACTCTTCCCCGGGCTGAGGAGCAGGGAGAGGACCCCGCTGCCGATATACCACCTGGGGACCCTGCACCCCAAGGGCCTGCCTAGAGGTTACAGTGCGTTTAGGTTTTTGAAACCTCCAACTGCAGCGCTTCGGGACTGGGCCCCATTCATTCAGGCAATCCCGGCAATGCTGACTGGCCACAGCCCCGCCCTGGGATCGAGGGGAGCCGGGAGCAGATGCTTCTGGGAGGCCGTTTATAGCTCCTGACTCGGTCCCGACGGGGCCTTTTGTAAGTTCACTACCAGGAAGCTGAGTCACCGAGCGGGTCGGCGCATGGCCGAGCTGACAGTGATGCCAGCAGCACAGATGAGGCTGGCCCACAGGCCTGGGCGTTGTGGGGTCGCGTTGGTGGGAGTGGAGGGGCGAGGGGAGGCTTGCAGCAGCCTCTTCCCCAGGCAACAGGCATGCTACTGCCCCCCACGGCTTAGATTTCACCGTGAGAACCCTCCTTCTCATCCACCTCATTTCTTCTTCCCCTCTCCTTCCTTCTCCTCCGTTCATGAATCCACGGCAGGCGGGCAGGACCAGGCAGAGGGCACACAGCTCGAGGGACCTCAGTGACCCCGCTGTGCCACGGTGCTCAGGGCTCAGCATGGGCACTCATCTCCTGGTCCCCAGCAGGCTTCTGTCCGCCCACCTCCTCCTTCCCGGGGCCTCTGTCCGCCCACCTGCCACTGCCTGCGCCCTCCGGAGCCCCTTTCCTCCCGAGCGTCACCTGCCCGCAGGCCTCCCGGACCCCTCCCCAAATCTAACCTGTCTGGGTCCCCTCCTGCCTTTGCTCTCATAGCACCTTCACCTTCCACGTCGCTTCAGACGCCAGTGTTTACGTATTTGTATGATTTCTGGCATACTCTTCCCGCCCCTGCTGGTCTAGAGACACTCCTCGAAGGGAGGACCCCGTGCCTGCTCTGCTCACCTGACACGTACGGAGCAGGGAGAACGTTCTGGCAGCACGGCCCTGTTGTACCAACTTGAGGCCACTGCACAGGTCTCCTCTTGTGTCCCTGGCACAAGTCTCCCCTTCCTTCTGGAGACCCTGCCTCAGCCTTAAACTTGTTTCCAGGGTGAGGGTTAGGGTTTGGGTTAAGGTTAGGGTTAGGATTGTTAGGGTTAGGGTTTGAGTCAGCACGAAATCTCACCCAGGATTGAGGGTTCCTGCCCTTCCCTTTGGCGTCCAGTAAAACGTAAAAGTGACTCCCCACAAAGCCCATGAGATAATTTGTACCTGCAAATATCTGTGCGGGCAAGTGGATTCCAGAGGCTGAAAGGTGAGTCTCCAAGATGCTTCCTTTTGAGTCTTCTCCCCCCCCCCCCTCCATCCCTCCCCCCTCCCGCCCCCCAGAACTTCAGGCCTGGTGTTTCTGGTGTTTTATCATCTTTCCTGTCATTGTCTGATATGAAAGGTGCGTGAGGAAAGCGGGAGATTGTCCCCTCCAGCTGTGACCCGGCCCCACCCGCCTACCTGCCCACCTGTAAATTGCCCAGCGTCATGGAGGGAAGCGAGGAGAAGTGCTTGTGGGAAGGCTGGCTTCGGGAATGCCTGGGAAATGTACCCTGGGCACCTCCTTAGACCTCCAGTGTTCCCTGAGCTCTGGAGCTGGCTCGGGGGGTGGGGGGGGGTGCCTTCTGCCCTTCGGGGGTAGACCCAGAAAATGGGGAGGCGCATCCAGCTTTGGAACACGGATCTGCATCGGGTCCGTAGCTGTTTGTAGAAGGGACTTGAGGTGCTGCTTTGTGTTTGGCTGTGGGTGGGCTTCAGTGCGTGTCTGGGTCCTTGACAATTCTAGGGGTGCCTGTTTTCGCCAAAGCCCAGGGCTGGGGGCTCTGAGACCAGAAGTGGAGGCAAGGCGGCTGTCCTTCCTTTGTGTTTCCCAGACTTCAGTGGGAGGCGGGCCTGCAGACGCGTCACCCGGCATAATTAGAAGTCGAGGAGTGAGCAATAGAAGGCTGGCGACGGGGCTGCTTTGAAAAGTCTTTCTTCCCCGTGGCTCATAGGCTAATGGTGGGCATGCTTCCGAAGGTGCGGCTCCCGGGAAGGGCGTGGACGCCGGTCTTGCCGAAGCTGCAGGACCACACTTGACTTGAGAAGCAGCGGCGCGTTGGGCTTCTGAGGTGCCCAGCTCCCTGGGCCTGTCCGGGGCAGGTTCGCCCCGAGCACCCAGCCCCTCGGCTCGGGCAGTAACGTGGTACCTGGAGCCGCCGCGTCAGCCCCAAGTCTCTCCCCTTTGGCTGGTTGTCGGCAGCCAGCTCCACGCCTGAGCAACCGGAGTACTGCTTCTGGGAAAACGCCTTTTGGGGTGGTACGGGCCAGTGTGTGTCCCTGGGGCCAGGCGTCAGTGTGTGGGAAAGGGCAAGGACCCAGAGCGCCTCTTCAGCGTTTCTGCTTTCCGCTGAAGCTTTGCCTTCCGACCAAGAGCCCCTGGGCTGACCTCCCAGGTGCTTCCTTCCGAGGAAGGCTCCGGAGCCAGGACACTGCTGCGTCCGGGGATCACGCTGCACGTTTGGGGCCCCTGGCTGCCCTCACCAAAACAGACACACAGAAGCCAGGAGATAAAGGAAACCCGTGGGGGTTATTTGATTGGGGTGGGATTTCAGTCTATGAAATAAGCTGTTGATTAGATTTAGGATTAAAAAATCATGGTGAGCCCTGACCAGAGTTGGCTCAGCGGATAGAGTGTAGGCCTGCAAACTCAAGGATCCCAGGTTCGATTCCGGTCAAGGGCATGTGTCTTGGTTGCGGGCACATTCCTCAGTGCGGGGTGTTCAGGAGGCAGCTGATCCATGTTTCTAACTCTCTATCCCTCTCCCTTCCTCTCTGTAAAAAACCAATAAAATATATTTTTTTAAAAATCATGATGAAATACACTGAACATAACATTTACTGCCTTAGCCTTTTCTAAGCATACAGACCAGTCCTGTCAAGTACATGCATGTTGTCGTGCAACCGATCTCCAGAACGTTTTTTATCTTCTCAAACTGAAACTCGGTGCCCCTTAAACAACAGTCCCCCAACTCCCAGTCCCTGGCAACCATCATTCTAACTTGCTATGAATTGGACTGTTCTATGTACCTCATGTAAGTGGAATCATACAATCCTTGGCTTTGGGGATTAACATCTGCCTTATTGCATAAATGTTCTCAAGGCTTATCCGTGTTGTAGGTGTATCAGAATTTCCCTCCTTTTTGAGGCTGAATAATAGTCCATTCTACATATATACCACATTTTATCCACTCACCCGTGGAGGAACTCTTGGGTTGCTTTCACTTTAAAAAAAAAAAAAAGTATTGATTTTTTTCTTTTTTTTTTTTTCTTCAGTGAGGAAAGGAGAGGGATAGAGAGCTAGAAACATTGATGAGAGAGAAACATCGATCAGCTGCCTCCTGCATGCCCCCTATGGGGATGTGCCTGCAACGAAGGTACATGCCCTTGACCTGGAATTGAACCTGGGACCTTTCAGTCCGCAGGCTGACGTTCTGGCCACTGAGTCAAACTGGTTTCGGGTGCTTTCACCTTTTGACTTTTGTGAATAATACTGCTATGATCATGGGTGTACAAGTATCTCTTGGAGTTCCCTACTTGCAATTCCTTTGGCTATATACCTAGCAGTGGGTTTGCTGGGTTCTATGGGAATTCTGTATTTAATTGTTTTAGGAACCCCCATACTGTTTTCCAGAGGGTTGCACCATTGTACATTTCCACCGTACAAGGGTTCCAATTTCTGTTGGAGTTCTTTTTTTTAATTTTTATACAGGCGTTTTAGAATGGATGTGTAGTCATGTAGGCCTACCTCCCCTCAAATAAGACACACCCACAAACTGTTTTTCAAAGGATTCTTTTCCGGTTTCAAAGGCTGAGAATGCTAGAGGTCAAAAAGGACCTTCTTGGAGACAGCCTGTTAACTCCATTTATTGATTCGACACATATTTACCGTTGCCGGAGGTGAGTAAACAAAATGGAAGAAGCTCCCTGCCCCCTTGGGCTGACCTGCTGGTGGGCATCGTGTTGATGCCCGGCCAGGAGCGAGGCTTGCTCCAGGTTCCATAGGGATTTGGAGGCAGAGCTGACGGGAGTTGGTGTCTTCTGACTCTGAGAGCAAGGCTCTCCGTCTGTCATGCTCACATACGTGTAGGTGCCTGTTTGGGGGATCGTCCTGTTGGGAAAGGGATTCACACTTGGTGGGAGCATCTGTGGTTTGCAGTGCCCCAGGGACCTGCTGGGTGACGGGGGCAAGGCGGGGGGAGCAGGATGCACGGAGGGCCCCCGTGCCTGGTCCTGGCGCTCAGCGTGGCCCCATCTGGCTGCTTCCTGTGTTTGGAGGCCAGTGAGTCCTTGAGCAGCGGGAGGGCCTCCTGCACGGCGGTGACCTCGCGGAAATGGGTGCCAGTCGGCGGTGCCGGGAACCTTGGTATTTAAGGTCCAGGCCGCAGCCCCAGCCGCTGCCTCAGAGTTAGCACCAGTTCAAGGCCCGCAGAGCTGCCCTTGGCGTGGGGCAGTCAGACCAGGCGAGCCAGCTTCTGTGGCCCTGTCATCTTGGACGCTTTGCGCCTGGGTAAACTTGACACGGGTGGTTCCCCGGCCTCTCTAGCTCTCTAAGTTACCTGTTACATAACCAGGATTAGTGTAAGCGCCGGGTCCTTTCATATGGAAATGGCGAGGGAAGAAAGGTGCCCCTGGGAGTGGGGGAGTGGGGCAGAGTCCCTCTGCAAGTCTCCTCTCCTTTCCGGTTTCTCTTCTGGGTCAAAAGGGGCAGGGAGAGAAGGGGCGGTGGAGGCAGACAGCGATGAGGTCCTCAGGTCGTCAGTCTGCGTGCAATGGTTGCTGGTGGGTTTGCTCCTAACCAGGGCCGGTCCTCAGGGGAGGAGAGTTTTATGAAGGAATTAGAGGAAATGTGACATGGTCCTAGGAATTCACTGTTTGTTTAAAAAAAAAAAGCTTAAAGAATAGCAACAGCAGCTGCATGCCAGCCCTCAGGCCAAGGGCCTTTCATTCCTTTTGGCCTTTAATCCTCACTGAGACTTGAGGAGATGGGGGCAGTTATGAATTAACAGAGAAGGAAGCAGGGAGATTGAATGACCGGGAAAGGTGACAGGTAGGAGGAGGAAGCAGCAGCGCGGGATGAAGCTGAGGGCGGGGCCCCAGGCCGGTTCCCTGTCACTGTGGGGACTGGAGGCCTCCGGGCCTCTGTGGCCAGCCTCCTTCTGGTCAGAGGGAACGGGGTCCGCCTCATTCCCTTCCCTTCCTGGTAGTGTTGTAGGAACTTCGGCCTGAGGTCCCAAACAGCAGCGCCCGCCCTGTGGCTGCAGCTTCCTTCTGGAACCCTGGGGTCTGTTGTGTGGGTCCTGGCCTGCCCTCTTCTGTATTCTAGCCATTCAGATCGAACCTGCCGGGAGACCCCTTGGGTCGAATGGCCATGTGTCAGCAGGCAGGGCAAAGCACCCACATGTTCTAGGCCAGCTGTGGGCAAACTACGGCCCGCGGGCTGGATCCGGCTGTTAGGCTGTTCTATCCGGCCCTCGGAGCCGAGAGAGCGGACGGTTCTCTTGCTCTCCCCTCCGCTCCTTCACCAGCAGCCCAAGATGAGAGTGCCAGCATGGTCAGGCTGCTTTTGTTCCGGCCCTCTGGTCCAGTTTAAGAACCCATTGTGGCCTTCGAGTCAAAAAGTTTGCCCACCCCTGTTCTAGGCAGCATCAAGCTAGTGTTCGTGCTGGTTCTGAAGATTTCAAAGCCATTCGAATAAATAGGTGGTGGTGTAGGGGCCATACTCAGTCCTTCTAGAAAGAATCGCAATGATGACGGGCATGTATTGAGCACCTGCTGTATGTTCTGTACGAGGCCAGTGGTCGGCTAACTCTTTAGGTCAACAGAGCCAAACATCCACAGGGCAACGGTTGAAATTTCTTTTGAGAGCCACATTTTTAAAACAGAAACGTCTCCTAACGCCACTTCTTCAAAATAGACTCGCCCAGGCCGAGTACATGTGACTGCCTGTGAGTACATCTGCTTGCAGGGTGGACATAGACCCCCATCAGGAGCTGCCTTCAAGGGGCCAAAGAGCCTGTGGCTCCAGAGCCGCAGTTTGCCCACCACGGTACTAGGTGATGGATGTGCTTAAGTTTTCTCATTCATCGACCGCAGTTGGCGTGTGAGAGAGGAGTTCTTACAGGGGAGGGAGTGAAAGTTCAGAGTTCAGCTACTTCCCCAAGTTAAAAAAATATAATAGGATTTTCGTTGGGAGGCGGATGAGGACAGGGGCCATGTTTGTGTCCTCAGGTCCTAAACCGGCCTCTGGCCTGGCCTGGAGCCTCAGTGTGTAGTTGCCGAGTGAATGGACGGGCTGCAGAGCCCGGGACTGTGTCAGCATCGGGGGGGGGGGGGGGGGGGGGGGAGGGGGATGGGTGGTTGGATGCGGTTTCTCAGAGATTCTGTGATGGGGATTTTCAGAAAAATATGGTTGACGGTCAGATGGGCCATCAGCTGGGAGACGGCGTGCTCCAGGATGCTGGCTCTGTGACCAGCTCTGGGAGCTTGGAGAAGTTTCAAGAAGGTTTCCTCACCAGCAGAACACAGTTGGGGTGAAGGGGCTAGGCGGGTGGCAGAACCCTGAAATCAAACCATAGGGAGCCCTACCATGCAAGACAGACGGTGGCAGAGCCGCTGGGCTGAAGCAGGGCTGAGCAGGGGCCGGAGCTGCCGTGCAGAGTCTTGGAAAACTCCTGGATTCTGTTTTGCATGCGGGAGGTCTCCTGGTGCGCGGGGCTGCATATGCTTCTAGCGCACTTCTGGGTGGCTTCTTGTGTTAAAAGTTTGTTTTTCTCTGTGGCGTTACGATGCTTTAGCAAATTTACCTATGTGCCAGGAAAATAAACTGTTTTTGAGAATGAGTTCTTTCTCCACTTCTGCCTCTGGCATGTGGTGCTTGCTTGGAGGTGAGGTGTTCACGGGCCAATCATGTGGACAAGGTGGCCGGTCAGGGGAGGCCCCGGGAGGCCAGGTGGCGAGCAGTGGGTGACAGCAGCCTGGCTGTTGAAATCCTCCGTCTTGGCCTTTGAATCCCGACGGAGGGCCGGGCTTCCATCGATGGGCAAAAGGCCTCAGTCTGGGTGGGCCAATGGTCCAAGCACCTTGGAAGGAGAGGGATTGGGTTTGTGTTAGAACCAGCCAGTTCCGTTTGGGACCAAGGGCCAGGCCCACGACCAGGATTGGGAGCCCGGGGAGCGGAGCGTCCTCCATGGGGCTGTGAGTGCACCTGCTTGCAGGGCGGACAGAGACCCCATCGGAGCTGCATACACTGCACCAGCGAGGCTGGGTGACGGACACAGCCAGGCCTACTCCCTCTTCTACCAAGGGGGGGTGGGGTGGTATGTGCTGTGGCGTCTTAGAGGACGTTGGAGTTCACCCGTGAGCCCTTCCAGTCCACCCTGTGGTGAGAGGTGGTTGCCTTGTGGTTAAGGGCATGGCCCCTGGAGCCGGCCGCCTGGCTTCCAGTTCTGTCTGCATCTGTGACCAGGGGGCAAGTCGCTGAGGGCCCCTGTGCTGGCTTGTCAATGGGGATCGTTGGCTGCTTAACACGGCTGCTTTTTTGGTTTTGTTTTTAAAATATATTTTATTGATGTTTTACAGAGAGGCAGGGAGAGGGATAGAGAGCTAGAAACATCGATGAGAGAAACATCGACCAGCTGCCTCCAGCACACCCCCTACTGGGAATGTGCCGGCAACCAAGGTACATGCCCTTGACCGGAATCGAACCTGGGACCCCTCAGTCGCAGACCGATGCTCTATCCACTGAGCCAAACCGGTTTCGGCACGGCTGTTTTAATTATAACTGTTTCGTGAATAGAGGCACTGGGGCTCCGAGAAGCAAATGGGTTTGCCGGGACCACGCCGTTTGGAGTTGCCAGGTATGGGGCTCGAACCTGGGGCCCCAGCCCCTGCTCGTCTTGTTGCTGGAAGCCAGGCAAGGTGGGTAGGCGTGCCGGCCGCGGCCTCCCCTCCAGCCCAGTCCTCTGCGCGCCTCTGGGCTCCCAGGGAGGCCACCAATCCCACCCATGAAACACGAGCCCCTTGCCGGGACCTTGGGCGCTTGGCCACCTGTAGAGCAGCAATAATTTAATCCTTTGGGCGGGCCGCAACCGGAGTGTGTCCTGGTACACTGGGCCTGAGCCAGGCGCGGAGCCTTTCATCCCTCCCTCCTGCTGAAGAATGTTCTAGAGATGCGGAGGAGGAACCAGGTTTGGCTCCTCGGACAAAGGGATGTGGGAATGGTTTGCCCCTAGGCAGGGTGGTGAGCTGTGGTGTCCCCAGGGTGGGGTGGGGGGATGCAGCCTGCGGGGGCCTGTGCCGTGGCCGTGCCAGAGCCATGGCTGTGAAGAGTGGGCAGCCTGAACGGAGCCCTGTGGGGAGGGCTTCTGCTGCAGAGGCGGCTCCCCGCTCCCAGGGGCAGGGAGCCCTTGGGTCTTGCTTCCCGTGCAGCTCTCCGTGGCTCCCGGTACGTAACCGTGAAAACACTTGACTATGAAGTAAATTCCAGACGCCCTGGCCCGTTATGCAGGGCCTCCCATGGCCCAGCCACAGCCTGCCTTTCTCCCAGCAAATACGTATCCATCATCCAATGCCCAGCCACCCGCCTGCGTCCGGGGCTCCCCGTCCATCTGCTCCTCACCTCTGCGTCCCCTGCACATCCCTCCCTCACCCCTCTCCTGTGCCGGGCCCCCAGCACCTTACATCCCCCTCAGCCTGAGTCGTGCTCTCCTCTCCCCGCTCTCCTGGCCTTGCCTGGGTTCCGGAGGAACACATACACGTAGCCCAAAAATCCAATGGTATTTGATGACAGCTCCGTTCCACACCTGTTGACGTGTCTTCCCTCAGTCTAAGTCAGCCGTGGGCAAACTACGGCCCGAAGGCCGGATCCCGCCCATTCGGCTGTTCTATCCGGCCATAAAGAGTGGAGGGTTCTCTTGCTCTCCCCTCCGCTCCTTCACCAGCAGCCCAAGATGAGAGTGCCAGCATGGTCAGGTTGCTTTTGTTCCGGCCCTCCGGTTCAGTTTAAGAACCCATTGTGGCCCTTGAGTCAAAAAGTTTGCCCACCCCTGGTCTAGGTGCAGCTCAAGTGGCCCCTCTGCTGCCCCCCTCCCCCGCTGGAGGGGCTGGGGTCTGACTCCTCCCCCTGTGGCCTGGTCCCAGGAGGACTGGTGGTTGGTACTGGGCTGGGCTTCTTCCCTGGGGGATTTTAAGGAACTTAGTTTTGGTTGTCTTGATGGAATTTGTGTGTGTGTGTGTGTGTGTGTGTGTGTGTGTGTGTGTGTTTTGTGGGTTTTTTTTTTTACTTTTTAAAAAATATATATTTTATAGATTTTTTTTTTTTACAAAGAGGAAGGAAGAGGGGATAGAGAGTTAGAAACATCGATCAGCTGCCTCTTGCACACCCCCTACTGGGGATGTGCCTGCAACCAAGGCACATGGTTGACAGGAATCGAACCTGGGACCTTTCAGTCCACAGGCTGATGCTCTATCCACGGAGCCCAGCCGGTTAGGGCAAATTTGTGTTTTTCACCACATTTGTGATGAAGGCGCTTCACTTTGTCATTTTGCTCCTTCGAGGCAGCTCTGCCCCTGATGCCGGCCCCCAGTGAGCCCTGAGGGTTTCAGGATTGTGCGTGGAGAGTGTTCACGACGGGTGTGCCCCCTTGCGGTCCAGGCCCGCACCTCGGGGGCGGCAGGTGACCGAGCGGCGGAGTGGCTGGTCTGCTCAGGGGGCGAAGGTGACTTCTGACGCTGGGCCCCGTGGGACACCGTGAGAAGGCTGCACAGCCCTGATGGCTCGTCCTCACGTGTTGTGCCACTTCCTCCCACCCTCCCGACATCGGTGTGCCCGTGGAAACTGAGGGGTGTCTGGGACTCCTAGAGGAGACGGGAAACTTGGTGCTGATGGGATTTAGCTGCCCGCTGTCATCCTTTCTCTGTTCCAGGCTCCTGCCCACTTTTCTCAGGAGCTGGCCTGTTGCTTACTCTACAATCATGGTTCTCAACAAGGGCTTTCCGGAGGGCTAGGCCTGGAACTCCCTGCACACCTGCCGCCTGCTTCCAAAATGCACCCCCCCCCCCCTTTATTGAGGAGGGAGAATGCAAGGACTGCTTTCGATGAGTCTTTTTCTCTTTCACTGATTCCTGAACTTCAAGAGGATCAAGTTTTCCTTTTGATTAAAGGAGAGAGAGAGAGAGAGAGAGAGAGAGAGAGAGAGAGAGAAAGAGAATTTTTTTTTTTTTTTTTTTTTTTTTTGCCGTACATTTTTGCCGGTTTGGGAGATGTAAAGAGATGTGATTGGAAATTTGAACTGGTTGATACACTTTGATGAGCCTCAGTGCGCTGTGAGGGCCTGGATCCCCCAGAGGGCTCCTGCACGAGCGTGTGTGTGTATGTGTGTGTGTGTGTGTGTGTGTGTGTGTGTGTGTCTCGATGGTGCGCCGATGCCTCGTTTTGGATGACTTCCTCATGTGTTTCCAAAGAGCTGGGCGTGAAATCTCGCTGGCAGATTTGAGCTCGGAGTGAGTGCTGTAAGTTTTACTGTGCCTGGCTCTTGTGTGCCTCCAAGGATTCTGGGACGTGAGACAAGGCTTTCCAAGCCCTCTGGGAGGCCTGTGGCTTTATTCTGGAAAGCGGTCCTCTTCCCACAAATCACAGTGCCCCTATTGCCTCTCCTCCCCGCTTAGCTGAGATCCATGGGCGGCGGCTCAGCCAGCGAGGCCTGCGTGGGAATGGGCCCTCAGGCCCTGCACTCTCTGTCCTTGGTGGTGCTGGGTAGAGCTGGGGTGCCACCAGTGGACCACAGAGCAGCGAGCACACCGTGCCGTGGTGAACGGGCCACGGGAGAGCTGCCAGCGCGGGGTTATGGGTGAGGCCTGCGACGTGGGAAGGAGGCTGGGGTTGGGTCTGCCGTCGGCTTAGACCTTTTACTACGGTTCAGCTCAGTGACGGTGCTCCTTGGAGACAGCGGGCAGATGGGGTAGACGTCAACTTAGCCATTGGATTTCTCCTCCCGAAGCAGACACTGGGTGGCAGATGCTGCCATAAGTAGGTGTTTCTCTAGCACTTTCTGGCTTCCTGCACCTGCATTCCCTCTCTCTGGGAGGAAGCCTGGAACAGAGATTCCTGGCTGGCCTCTGGAGGGCAGCCCTGGCCCCTGGGTGGGAGCTGTGCCCCTTGCTGAGCTGTGGTGTTCGTTCACTCGCTCGCACCAGGAGCCGGGAGTGTCCCCCCCTCCCCCCCCGCCCGTCTCCCCATTCACCTCCCCAGAGTGGGATCTCAGCAGGTGCTGAGTGTGGGACAGATCAGTGGGCAGGTGCTGTACTATCTTCTCCTGGCCCTTTAAGGAGAAGGCCTCTTATACGATTACTTCTTTCTTATTTTGAGAGGTTGAGGAAGGAGGGGTGGGACTCCCCAGCTGTGTCCAGGTGAGGAGTGGACAGTGGCCGGGCGAGGCTGCAGGGGCTGGGGCGGGCGGGGCTGTTCTCGGCCGGGATGCTCAGGGAGGTGAGGTCTCCCTGCCAGGCTCTGCTCCCTTCCTTCGCTTTTGTCTGCTGGTCCTGGCCCGGATCCCAGATGACTCCAGATCCCAGATTAGTGCCTCTTTATCCACAGGATCTTGGGCGGGGGCTTTCCCGCTCTGGTCCCAGGGTCTCACCGGAACCGGCAGGTGCTGAGCTAGATGTGCCCTGAGCGCCGGGCCCGGCCGCTCCCGTCATCCGATCCTGCCAGCTCACCTGGGACAGCAGCGTATTTTCCACTCTCCCTGTTCCCCCACTCGTGCCCCCCCCCTCCGTCAGGGAGAGGACGGGCCAGCAAGGCCAGCTGGTCCTGTTTTGTCCTCTTGGGGGAGTTACTGAGCGAGGGGCCCGAGCACCCCTCACCCCCTTCTGGCCAGACCAGTGCCGGTCCAGAGTTTGTATCATTGACGTGGCACCTCCTACAGCATCGATCGCCAGAGGGGCTTGCTCAGGCCACCGAGAGTGGCAGAACCGGGCCAGAGTCCCGGGTTTCCTGGTTTCCTGGTTTCCCGGCCAAGGCACGGTTCTCCACCTGCCCCGTTCGGGCAGACGGCAGGCCTGCCGTGTGCGGAGAAGCGTGACAGCACGCAGCAGAGGGCTCCTCCTGCTTGTCCACCGCCTTCTCGGACCCTGTGCCCGGCTGCCCGCTGCCCACGCCGCAGGGGCCGCTGGGCCCTCTGACACCTGCAGCGGGTGGCGCACTTCCTGCTTCCAGGGCCCGCCGGCCACAGCCGTGTGCTGCCCAGTGCGCTCTGCGGGCAGAGCTGGTTCTTCACGGAGCCAGGGCTTCCACCGCCAGTGGCAGGCGCTGAAGGAGGGCCTCGTGAAGCCAGTTTCAGCGGGCGGCTTTCCTGAAGGACATCCAGGGCCTCCAACGCGGCGGCTTGCGCCCCGCGTGTGTAAGGAGGGAGATGGAAATGCAGGTGGGGGTCCCTTCTGAGGAAACGGGGAGCGTGGAGCAAGGCCTTGAGCAGGAACTGAAACCCAGGCCCGGAAAGGCAGATTGCGAAATTCCCCGTCCCCGTGGCTTCTGGCTTGTCATCGTGTTGTTGTTTTTTAAGCTCTGCCCTCCCTCCGTGCATCCTCCTTCATCCATTTTACTTTTCCTTTTTCTCACCTTCTCCCTGACTTTTTGAAAAATGGTGGTAAAAATGCACATAATAGCACAGGAACCATCTTGACCATTTTGAGTTGTGCAGTTCAGTGGCCCTAAGTGCATTCACATGGCTGTGCTGCCATCACCACGATCCAGCTGTAGAACTCTACAAGTTGCAAAACCAAAACTCTGTTTCCTTTAAAATTTAAAAAAAGGTTATTGATTTTTTTTTTTCAGAGAGAGAGATAGAGAGAGATAGAGAGAGAGAGAGCGAGCAAGAAGCATGGATTTGTTGTTTCACTTACTTATACATTTATTGGTTGATTTCTTTATGTGCCGCGGTCAGGTATCAAACTCACAACCTTGGTGTATTGGGATGATGCTCTAACCCAGTGGTCAGCAAACTCATTAGTCAACAGAGCCAAATATCAACAGTACAACGATTGAAATTTCTTTTGAGAGCCACATTTTTTAAACTTCTTCTAACACCACTTCTTCAAAATAGACTCGCCCAGGCCGTGGTATTTTGTGGAAGAGCCACACTCAGGGGGCCGAAGAGCCGACCACGGCTCTAAACAACTGAGACACCACACGGGGCAGTTGTACCCCCTTTAAACACTAACTGCCCTCCCCTCCTCCCCTTCGCCCCTGGGAGCCACCCTCCTCCTCTTTGTCCCGATGGATTTGACTGTGGGTGCCTCCCATTCCACGCAGCATTTGCGTTTTGCTGCGGCTTGTGTTACTGAGCCTCAGGCCTCCCCGCTCACCCACGTGGTCGCAGGGGTCCGCCTGGCCTTCCTGTCCAGGCTGGGCAATAGTCGGTGGTACGCATGGACCACGTGTCGCTTAGCCATTCGCCCGTCCATTGGTGAGCACTTGGGTGGCCTCTAAGCCACCGTGACTTTTTCTTCGTCGCTGGTGCGCAGGTGTGTTTCTCTACTGGTCTCTGGTCTCAGTTGGTGAGTTTTACCTGCGAGTCATTGAACGGGAAAAAGAGAAACTGAACGGACGACTTTGTTTTCTGGCTCCGGCCTCTCCTGCCTCCCTGCTTCCCTGGCACCCCCAGCTTCTCTCGGCCGCTCTGCCGAAAGGACCCGCCGCCGCCACGGGGCAGCCTGGTCTCCCTGAGATCCGTTTGGGCACCCTGAGCAGGCTGTGCCGTTCCCCGTTATCACACACTCTCCTCGTTTCCCCGTTGGCTGACTTTTCCTCTCCGTGACCTGGTGCCCGATCCACGTGGGTGCTCCCTGCCGGCAGGTGGAAGAGATAAAGGTGCTGTCGGACGGAAGAGCTCTGGCCCCAAACCTGGCCCCCATGGCTGTGGTGGCCCCGAGGGGCCTTGCCTGGGTCTCTCTCTGTTCCAGGCATGTGCCATTCAATGTGCCCACCCCCCCCCCCCCCCGAAGACGGACAAGTCCATGAAGTGTGCAGAGGTGCCCAGGTTTCCGCCCCTTTCCTACAGGAGGATGCTGCGTTTCTGTTCAATAATATCTACTCTTCCCACTGCCTCGCCCCTCATTTTACAAAGGGGAGGTGAGAAATGAGTCGGAAATTCCCTCTGTAAGTTGATGTGAGCAGCTTTGTAAGGGAGAGAGAGTTCTTCACCTCCCCAAAGGCGGGCACGGAAGGGGGGGTGGGGGGGGGTAGGAGAGGAGAGGTTTGGGCATTGTTGATGCCCGTCCCCAGCAGGTGTTTCCTGGGCTATTGCAATCTGCACTGTCTCTCTGGGGGTTTACTTTATGCTTCCAAGTTAAGGAACCAGCTCAGGGTCTCAGAGCTGGAATTCAGATAGATGGCGTTGGCTTGGCTGGCTCTGGAGCCTTGGCACCATGTGCCCCACTGCTCTCTGCCTCCACCCCCTCCACACTGCCCTTCCCAGGCACCCCTCGCCACCTCCTCCTCCCCACATAACCAGAGGTGACTCCCTTATTGCACAGGCCAGGTGGAGGTCATTGCTAGAAAGTGCCAGGTCTGGGAGCAGTCTTTAGTGGTTCTCTGAAAGGAATGGCAGGTCCAGGGTCTGCAGGGCAGGCTGGCCGGAGACCCAGGGGAGAGTTGATGTTGCAGCTCAAGGCCAAGGACTGTCTGGCGGCAGAATTCTTTCTTCCTTGCAGGGGAAAGGGGTGGGGGGGCATTAGTAATTTTCTCTTCAGGCCTTCGAGGGATTAGATGCAGCCCACCCACGCTATGGAGTTTTCCTCCAAGACTACTGATTTACATGTTAAGCTCATCTAGAATGTACCTTCACAGCCACACCTCGCCTAGTGTGTGACCATATCTGGTGCCAGTGCGGTAACATGGCCTCACCGGGCTGATGGATAAGATTAACCGTCGCGTCCACTCGTGCCTGGGAAGCAGGGCGGCACTAACAGAGACGGGAGAGCCCGGTCTCTGCCTCAGGGAGCCCGGACTACATGTTAAAATGTGGGAACAACACCGCTTATATTTAGGTGCTATCTTAAAAGGTTGAAATGTAAAAGGATGAAGTGTGAGGGGAAAGGAGGGGATGGTTCTAGGTGCTTTCACCATGAGCATTAAGGCAATTTCACTGTAAAAGATAAAAAACAACACCATCCAGAACTGAAATATCATGGTTGACATGTACGCATAAGGAACAGTTTGACATTGAAATTGGGACTCGAAAGAACTCTTGGCCCAGAGAGAAACTCACTACAGACTAATTCATTTGCCTCTCAGCATAACCATTATGGCTTGTCTCTTTTTCGCTTCTTGTAAGTGTATTTCTTACATCACATGATCTCACTGATCTCACTGATCTAGGGGAAATGATGAACAACATAAACTGATGAATGAAAACAGACCCGGAGACAGGGAAGCATTGATCAGACTCTCAAACCTCAGAGGGAAGGTAGGGGCGGGTGGGGGTTAGTAAGAGAAATCAACCAAAGGACTTGTGTGCATGCATAAAAGCCTAACCAGTGGTCATGGACAACAGGGGGGAGGGGGCATGCGTGGGGAGGGGTTTGGGATGGGAATGGGAGGATGAGGACAAATATGCGATACCTTAATCAATAAAGAAATTTCAATGACTAGTTGATAGTTTGGCTTACAATTTGGCAGGCATCATGTGTTTAACCTAGATGTGAGCTTGGTTTCATTTCTCCACTGTCCAAGTTCTCACAGTTACTCCCCTTTGTGTATTACATAGTCTCTGCCCTCGTAATGGTCGGTACAGTGACGAGTAGTCGTGGTGGCCTTAAAATAGTGGATGATGCCAAGACCTGTTTGGCTCAGTGGATAGAGTGTCTGCCTGCGGACTGAAAGGTCCCAGGTGTGATTCCAGTCAAGAGCATGTACCTTGGTTTCGGGCAGAGGCAGCTGATCCATGTTTCTCTCTCATCGATGTTTCTAACTCTCTACCTCCCTCTTCTTCATCTCTGAAAAAATCAATAAAATATATATTTTTAAAAGTAGTGGATGGTAACAAGTATGTAGAAAGCAGATTACACAACGACCTGGGAAGCCAGATTTCATCCTATTATAGAAAACGATCATGCATCAGTTTACAGATCCTTTGGGGACACAGTCAGCCCTCACACCCATCAACACCAACAGTTTATCAAGCTCTGCAAATACCAGGGAGGTGGCTGCTGATTCACAACAGTCTTCGGGGGCATTACCGGGTCTTTAGCTGGAAACAGACCTCTCTTAACGAAGGAGAAATTGTGGTGGAAAGAGAAAAAGTGTGATGCCATATGAGGAGACGAATCAACAAGCAAATGAACTTGGAAGGCGAATATTTTCATTTTGTGCAATAAAGTCCTTTTAATTTTTCATGCTTCATTGTGTCCCTTTTTATGCCCCTCTTTAATTTTTTATTATTTTTTTACAGCAAAATTGCCTTGTGGCCAATTAGTTGTGCTGCCAAAAATAATTGTGGCAAAGATGTTTACAGCAAAATGCTTATGGCAAAAATGCCAGGCGGGCTCTGGTATCCAGGGAGATTTCGTGGTAGGGATTGGACAGGAACTTGCAGAACAGGGAGGTCTCAGATAAGTGAGGACACAGAAGACTAGAACCGGAGTGGGAACAACAGGGTGATAATAATCATGTTAGTTAGTTTCTTTAAAAACATGTTTTTATTGATTTTAGATAGAGGGGAAGGGAAAGAAGAAAAACATCAATTGGCTGCCTCTTATATGCCCCTACTGGGGATTGAGCCCACAACCCAGGCATGTGCTCTGACCAGGAATCGAACCGGTGACCTTTCGTTGCCTGGGAGAATGCCCAACCAAGCCACGCCTGCCAGAGCAATACCCAGTTCTCATGTGCCACAGGTCTCTGAGTTTATTGAGGATTTTCACATGCACTGTTTCACGTGATGGTCATGAAAACCCTGTTTTGTTTTTAATTTATCATTGCAGTTGACATTCAGTATAATATTAGTTTCAGGTACACAGGATAGTGATTAAACACTTACGTAATTTATGAATTGATCCCCCTGATAATTCTAGTACCTACCTGATACCTTACATAGTTATTACAATATTATTATTACTTAAAGCATATATATTTTTTTGATTTCAGAAAGAGGAGAGGAAAGGAAGAGAGGGATAGACACATCAGTGTTGAGAGAGAAATATTATTGATCAGTTGTTTCCTGCACGACCCCTACTGGGGATCGAGCCCACAACCGTGCATGTGCCTGACCAGAAATCGAACCGTGATCTCCTGGTTCGTAGGTCGACACTCAACCACTGAGCCACTCCGGCTGGGCTGTTATTACAATATTATTTACTCTAGTCCCTATGCTGTACTTTATACTTCCATGACTATTTTAAAAAATAATATTTTAAAATTTATTTTTGAGAGAGAGGAAGGGAGGGGCAGAGAGAGAAACATTGATAAGAGAGAAACATCAATTGGCTCCCTATTGGGGATTGAGCTGGGAGCAACCCTGGCCTGTGCCTAGATGGGGAATTGATCCAGCGACCTCTCGGTGCATGGGGTGACAGGATGACTCTCAACCGACTGAGCCACACCCGCCAGGGATTTTTTTTTTTAAACTAAAGGATTCTCAAGGCCCAGAGAGGTTAAGGTGATAATAATCATGTTAGTTAGTTTCTTTAAAAACATGTTTTTATTGATTTTAGATAGAGGGGAAGGGAAAGGTCAGAGGTCACACAGCTTGCCAGTGGCAGGTCTTCCTACTCTGAATCCTTACCCCCGTGGCTGGGTATGAAGAAGTCCACGTGAATGTGTGTGTGTCTGGGAGGGAGGAGAGAGGAGCGGTGAGCAGTCCAGGAAGGCGAGAACCCGTGCTTTCTTCACCAAGGAATCCTGTGACACTGTGAACATGGACTGTTTGCTCTCCCTCTCTCCGGGTCCCTCGTTAACGCCCCTCTCTTGTTTTGTTGCCCTCCCACAGACACGAATGCAGAGTTTGAATCCAGATCCCAAAGCCCAGTACACAAGCATCTACGGAGGCCTCAAGAAAATCGTACGGACTGAAGGCTTCTGGAGGCCCTTGCGGGGGATCAACGTGATGATCATGGGCGCAGGGCCGGCCCACGCCATGTATTTTGCCTGCTATGAGAAAATGAAAAGGACTTTAAATGCCGTTTTCCACCACCACGGAAACAGCCACATAGCCAATGGTATTTGAAAGCGTTTGTCTGCAGTTAGAAAGTTCTGTCCTCAACAGACCCTTCCCCCAGCAGCCTGATGCCTCGTCTCCGCCACGCTTGCTTATGAATAAAGAACTCTAGCACCGAGTGTGTGTGCGCACACACACCCCCAGACACACGCACACGCACACACATGCTTTTTTTTTTCCCGTTCCCCTTCTTCGCTTTCTGAAGGCTGGGGAGATTGGTGACAGAGGTGTTTCCGTTTTCATTGTTGTGTGGGTTTTTCCCTCTTTTTGTTTTGTTTTTGTGTTGTTGTTTTTTTTACACACATTCAAAAGCCATTAATGATCAGATCTAGGAAAATCACCATGAATAGACACAAAACTTTTGAATGCTGGATTCAAAAAAAAAAAAAAGTTGTCTGGACAGCTTCTTTGAGACTATTTAAAAAAAAAAAAACTGGTTCAACAGGTCTCTACAACGTCAAGATGTAACTAAGCTTTAAAAGGTCAAGAAGTTTTATGGCTGACAAAGGATTTGCTCCAGCGCAGACGGCCTTGCCCGCCTTAAGCTCCTGGGGGTTTGGGAATGTCACCCCCACTCTCTTCTGTTTGTTTGCGTTGCGTCTCTCTGCGATGATCCAGGGCTGCGATAGTTCTCTCCTGTTGTTCGGGAGTTGGGTGGGGGCTCGAGTGCGGAGGGCAGCTCTTACCTAGACGTGCCTTCCTGGGCCCACTGGGTGGTGGTTTTGCTTGTCCTGTGGGGTTTGGCCTTTTTGGTTTCTGTGTGGGTACGGAACGGGGCTGTGGATGGCAGGGTGCGGTGCTCTCATTTTTAACAAAATTAACTGTTCAACAGTGGAGAGGTAGAGGTGACCAGCCACAATTTATTTTTTCCCTTCTCCTTTCTGTGCAGAACCCAGAAGTGTCCTTCCCATCAGCCAAATTGGTAGTAATAGCTCCATCGCCTGGCTGGTGTGTAGACATCTGTTTTGCTTTTTTTTTTTAAAAAAAAAAAGATTTTAATTATTTTTTTACAGAGAGGAAGAGAGAGAGAGATAGTTAGAAACATCCATGAGAGAGTCATCGATCAGCCGCCTCTTGCACACCCCTACTGGGGATGTGCCTGCAACCAAGGTACATGCCCTTGACCTGGAATCGAACCTGGGACCTTTCAGTCTGCAGGCAGACACTCGATCCACTGAGCCACGCCAGTTTCGACTGTTTTGCTTTTTAAAAATTGGGCATGAATGCGTTTATTGAGATGGTCACTGAGAGCCTTTTCTGAGGCCACCCCTGAGTTTGAGGCTCTCCCTTTGCTGAAGCTGCCTTACGTAATGAATGGTTTAGCTCCTTGGTCACCGGACCCCTTGACTGCAGTTTGATGGTGCCCGGTTGAGGGCAAGTTATGCCAAACGGTGCCCAGTGTAGCCCAGGATCTGCCCCGCTGTGCCCGCTTCCCTGTGGTGGGTGCTCTGGTTGACTGCACTTTGACCTTTCTGGGGAGAGTCGTCAGTGTGTGTGGAGGGAGGGGGGTGGATATATATACTTCTGGAGCCTTATCCTGGGGTCCCTGGTTCCTTTCACCTTCCAGCAGTCATCTTAATGACCGGGCATGCGGGCCACAGAGGGAAGAAACCCAAATCCAAGAGCGAAACCCGGGGCCTGAGCCAGGATTTTGAAACTCCTGGTTTTTGAAGCCAGATGGCTGGCCCTAGACAAGTCACGTCTTGGCAAATTAGCCCTGCAGCTACCAGGGGCAGGTCTTCCTGGCCGCCTCTTCCCGTGCCTTATTGCCTAGGTCCGTGGTCGGCAAACCGCGGCTCGCGAGCCACCTGCGGCTCTTTGGCCCCTTGAGTGTGGCTCTCCCACAAAAATACCACAGCCTGGGCGAGTCTGTTTTGAAGAAGTGGCGTTAGAAGAAGTTGAAGTTTTAAAAAGGTGGCCCTCCAAAGAAATCTCAATCGTCGTCCTGTTGCTATTTGGCTCTGTGGACTAATGAGTTTGCCGACCACCGGCCTAGGTCTTACTAAGGCATTTTCTTAAAGATTGGTTTCCCAGTGTTTTCTCCCTCTCAGCTGTGTGCATGGTGTCGCTCCCTCTGATGGCTCCCGTGTGAGTGCAGAGCGAGTTCATGGGGTAGACCCAGGCCAGAGACACGCTAGCATTAAGACCTAGACCAGCCGTGGGCAAACTACGGCCCGCGGAGCCGAAAGAGCGGAGGGTTCTCTTGCTCACCCCTCCGCGCCTTCACCAGCAGCCCAAGATGAGAGTGCCAGCATGGTCAGGTTGCTTTTGTCCCGGCCCTCCGGTCCAGTTTAAGAACCCATTGTGGCCCTTGAATCAAAAAGTTTGCCCACCCCTGACTTAGACCGTGGGAAAAGCCACGAGCTGTGCTTTCGGGGACCCTCCAGCGTTAGCAGCTCTGACCTGTGCCCGAGACTGACTGCCAGAGGGAACACGTGGGTGCCTGGACATCGTGCCACTCCCATTGTTCTCTAGTGTGTCCACGACCACCTCAGGGCTGTAAGAGTCGGCGCGCGCCCGGGTGGAGTTGGCAGTGGGTTTTGCTGCTTAGGAAGCTGTGCCCAGGGTTCCGTCTGATTGTAGGTCCCAGGAACCTTCCCAGCGCGCCTGGTCCCAGAGGGTAATTTTCTGGAGTTTGTTTTGCAGGGATAGCTGGGAGTATAGCCACCCTGCTCCACGACGCAGTGATGAACCCGGCAGAAGGTAATGTTTCCCGGCCCCAGGGAGTGGCAGCGGGTGTCGGAGGGGCCGGAACGACGGGGGTGGGGGTGGGGGTGGGGGACGGAAGGTCGGGCAGGAGGACTTCTGGTCGCCAGGCAGAATAAGCAACAGACTATTTCTTTCTTTCTTTTTTTTTTTTTTTTTTTATCACATTTTATTAAGGGCCTCAAGAAGGGGCACTAGTATTTGAGCTTCTGGCATTCCTGTTCTCTCTCTCTCTCTCTCTCTCTCTCTCTCTCTCTCTCTCTCTTAAGAAAATATATTTTATTGATTTTTTACAGAGAGGAAGAGAGAGGGATAGAGAGTTATTAACATCGATGAGAGAGAATCATCGACCAGCTGCCTCTTGCACACCCCCTACTGGGGATGTGCCCGCAACCAAGGTACATGCCTTTGACCGGAATCGAACCTGGGACCCTTCAGTCCGCAGGCCGATGCTCTATCCATGAGCCAAACCTGTTTCGGCATTCCTGTTCTCTTAAGCAGGGCTACTCGGGGTGTGGTCTGGGGACCAGTAGCCACCAGTCTCCTGGGAGCATGCTAGAAAGGCACATTTTTAGGTCCCACCCGGGTCTACTCAATCAGAACCTGGGGGTAGGGGCAGGGAGTGTGTTTTTACAAGCTCTCCTGGTGAGTCTTTTGCACTGGTCTGAAATCTTTGTACACATACACGTACACACACACACCTCTGGCCCTTGTCAACCTTTCTCAGCCTTAGACACATTTAGGGAAACACACCTGTCAAAGGCCCTCCATGGAGACTTATGTTCAATTTGCCTTTTTTTTTTTTTTTAATTGATTTCAGAGAGGAAGAGAGAGAGAGAGAGAGAGAGAGAGAGAAAACAATGATGAGAAGGAATCATTGATTGGCTGCCTCCTGCACGCCCCCTAGCCCACAACCCAGGCATGTGCCCTTGGCGGGAATCGAGTCCACAGGCTGACGCTCTGTACACTGAGCCAAACCAGCGAGGGCTCAATTTGCTTTTTGTTAAAAGGGAGTTGAAATCATCATGGAACATTTCAAACATGAGTAGAGATGAGAATATTCTGAATCCCCGTGTAGGTATTGCTCTAGTTCATAAGTGAAGGTCTGGCCGGTGTGCGTTAGCTGTCTCCTCCCACGCTGCCTTGTGGATTTGGGGAGCATTGGAGAACAGCTCCCGGCGGTGCAGACTCGCTCGGCTTTTCCCGTGTCCCAGTGGCTCGCCCACTGGTCTGAGTCCGAGGAGCTTTGGGACCGGGTGCTGGGCCTGCTTCCCGCTGGGTTAGGCTCCGTGAGAGGAGGGGCTCCCTCCACCTTACTCCCCCGAAAACGACCCCTTCCCTGCAGGGAGACTTAGAGGCCAAACTGCCAACATTTTAAATCTTGGCTGACAAGTTTGTTTTTTAAGGTTAAAATTTCTTATTTGCAGTCAGCCGCCTCCCAGGCCCCAGCAGACAGGGGACTTGCTCTGTCCTCAGGGCCGTGACGGGTCCGACTGGGAGGTGGGTTTCTCTGCGTGCGAGCTTAAGGCGATTCATATGGGGCCAGCCAGTGACCAGTTAGCGCATGCCCACCAGGCGGGAACTGTGTGTGCTTCTCTAAAGGAGCAGAAAACCAGTGTCCACCCCACCCCCACCTCTTCTCCTTGACATTGTGTTGACTGATGGACTTCATTCCTTTACCAACAAAGAAAAGCACACTGTGTGTTCACTTGGGCAATGGGCGGGGGTGGCTCCAACTCCCACGAGGGACCACTGTGGGCCCTCGTTTGCCTCGTGGCCTTTGACCAGCCGTGGGCAAACTACGGCCCGCGGGCCTGATCTGGCCCATTTGGCTGTTCTATCCGGCCCCCGGAGCCAAAAGCCGAGGGTTGTCTTGCTCTCCCCTCCGCGCCTTCACCAGCAGCTCAGGAGGAGAGTGCCAGCATGGTCAGGTTGCTTTTGTTCCAGCCCTCCGGTCCAATTTAAGAATCCATTGTGGCCCTCGAGTCAAAAAGTTTGCCCACCCCTGCCTTTGACCCACAGTTACTTTTAAAAATATATATGTATTGTATTGATATTTTACAGAGAGGAAGGGAGAGAGATAGAGAGCTAGAAACGTCGATGAGAGAGAAACATCGACCAGCTGCCTCTTGCACACCCCCTAGTGGGGATGTGCCCGCAACCAACGCACATGCCCTTGACTGGAATTGAACCCGGAATCTTTCAGTCCTCAAACTGACGCTCTACCACTGAGCCACACCGGTTTCGGCCCACAGTTACCTTTGTATGAATAAAGCAGGGGTCTTTCCTGGAGGCTGTCAGTGAAGTGGGCTGGCATAATTCTAGCATCTCCCCAGAGCACTGTGACACAGAAGCTAATGACACTGTCAGACAGACAGACAGACAGACCAGGAAAGGAAAGAGGGGACATGTGTCCAGGAGGGGAAGCCAGGAGGGCCGGGGCAGAATTCAGATTTGGGGTGGGAGCGGGGCCCGCCTGGAGCTGGCCCTCTGTGGTCTCCGGCTGGGGCTGTGTGCGTGCTCTGACCCGTTGCCAGCGTGTCTAAACTTGCTTGTTTTTCTTTATGGCCTGGCTTCCCATTGCACTCTGACCCGGGGTGGGGCCAAACCAACCCACTGCCCCCTGCCTGCCCGTCCGCCGTGCCCTGCGGTCCCACCTGCAGTTGTGAAACAGCGCATGCAGATGTACAACTCGCCACACCCGTCGGCCCTCGGCTGCATCCGGACGGTCTGGAGGACCGAGGGCCTGCGGGCCTTCTACCGGAGCTATACCACGCAGCTGACCATGAACATTCCCTTCCAGTCCATCCACTTCATCACCTACGAGTTCCTGCAGGAGCAGCTCAACCCCCACCGGGGCTACAACCCACAGTCCCACATCGTCTCCGGCGGGCTGGCCGGGGCCCTGGCCGCGGCCGCCACCACCCCGCTGGACGTCTGTAAGACCCTTCTCAACACTCAGGAGAACATGGCCCTCAACCTGGCCAACGTCAGCGGCCGGCTCACGGGCATGGCCAACGCCTTCCGGACGGTGTACCGGCTCAACGGCCTGCCCGGCTACTTCAAGGGCATCCAGGCCCGCGTCATCTACCAGATGCCCTCCACTGCCATCTCCTGGTCGGTCTACGAGTTCTTCAAGTACTTCCTCACCAAGCACAAGCTGGAGAATCGAGCTCCATACTAAAGCAACGGGCTGTGGGCAGTGACTCCGGAATCTTGTATTTTTAGAAGGTCTTTCCCTGCCTGCTTCCCTTCCCGCGCCCTCACAGCGGGATTGTTTTTGCAGGGTGTTCTCAGGGGGGCCTTGGAGAGAGGAGAGGATGGGACAGCCGCCTGCCAGAGGCCGGCCACCTACCAGAGGCCTATACGAGGTGGTAGGAGGTGGGGGAAAGGCTTTGGAAGGAGAGCAAGAAGTGGCTTTCTCTGTCCTCCCCCAAGAGGGATGTAGCTTTCCTGCCTCCCCGTGGCAGGCCCCGCCCGCCCCTAGGGTCATAGGTCACGCAGTGGGAAAGAAGGTGTGCATGGCTGAAAACCAGGAGAGCGAAAAGAGCACATTATGTATATAAAAGTTCTAGGACACAGTATAAAATGGATGGATAATGTTTATTCTTTATTTTTCTACGTAGAGGTTTTTGGATTTGTGTGCGTGTGCGTGTGTGTGTGCCTGTGTGTGTACGGGTAAGTGTGACAGCTAGGGATACAAAGCTGATTTTTAAAAAGAGAGGGCTGAAGTCTTCCATTGGGTTAGGGTCGTGGTCGGCAAACCTCGGCTCGCGAGCCACATGCGGCTCTTGGGCCCCTTGAGTTTTTAGCAAAAGCCAGTTTAGGAGTACCCTAATTAAGCTAATAACAATGTACCTACCTATATAGTTTAAATTTTAAAAAATTGGCTCTCAAAAGAAATTTCAGTCGTCGTGCTGTTGATATTTTGGCTCTGTTGACTAATGAGTTTGCCGACCACTGGGTTAGGGGAAAAGGCACCAAAGTAATAAATTGCTAAATGTGTCCTAAAGTTGCATTGAGCCCCCCAAATGGGAGTTTCACTTGAATGTAAAATAATAAATATGTTTATATTTTTGAATTTCTCGTTTTATGGGGGTTGGGGGAAAGGTACATTGGGGAAAAAACACACCAACAAACAATATGCATCTTTCAGCTACTTTTTCTTCTTTCATTCATTCAGTCACCTTCACGGGCCTTTAACCTTTGTCTTTCCTTAAAATTCTGGGACCGGAGACCAGGCCCTGGGGCATTCTCTTTTGCGGTGGGCGCTCACAGGTGCCGGGCCACCCAGAGGGACAGTGGCCCCGGCGGGCGGGATTAGAATGACGAGGCCTCTGGGCGAGACCATCTCCTTCCCGGGGACGGACCGTGCGCCTCCTGGGCCAGCACTGGGAAGCCCGTGACATGCCAGCGTCTGGCGACCAGCTGGCATCAGTCCTGCCATTTCCTAGAACTTCTTTCCACATCCACCTTCTCACCCAGGCGCCTCCGGAGTTCCTGTTTGTGTGCTTGGGCTAAGTCTCCTGACCCATTTCCCCTGCAGGGTTAGGGATTTGGAAACACATAGCAAGTACGTGGTATCTGCCTCTCCCCGCAGTGACGGGCAGCAGGCCGTCCAGCGGGGCCCAGACCCCCATGCACAAGTCAGGATGCCTCTGGAGCCGCCTTCTGCCCCTTGGGTCCTCCCTCATCAGTGGAGAACACGGAGCCTAACGACCTTGTTCTCCGAGATGGGGAATCTGAGCCAGATTATCTAGGAGAGAGGGCGGGCCTGTTCCTCTGGCCACGGCTTTCCATTGGCTGCCCGGCTTTCAAGGGATGACCTAATGGCCTCCTTCCAGGGCCCGGCTTTTTTTTTTTTTTTTTTTTTTTCTTAAAGGAGCAGAGCACAATTGTGCTTCATTCCCGCAGGCCTGGTCCAGCCTTCCTCCTTGGCCCTTGGCCTCTGGCAGTCGGTGCTGAGCCGCTCACTGAGGCTCAGACCGGCCCCTATAACTTCCCCGGAAGAAGCCAGGTGGCGCTGGGTCAGTTTGTCTTGGGAGGGAATCTCGGATGAGGGACAGGAGAGGGCACCGGCAGCTGCCACGTGTGCCTGTGAGCTGGGCCATCCTGGGTAGGGGTCAGCTGCTGGCCGGTCCCAGCTCAGGGTTCACCCCCCGGGGACATCACTTGCAGCCAGCACCTGCCCCCACTGGCGTGCACAAGCCCTTGGAGACCATAGTGCTGTGGCAAGTGCTTACCACTCTCTAAACACGTCTCGTGTTCGGGTTGAATTCTGTGAATGGGAAAAACATCGAATTCTGAAATAATTACCCAACCACCCCTTTGGTCCACTTACACTCGCCACCTTGTTGCCTCATGTTGCTTACTTCTTACAGACTTTGGTGTTTGCTGTTATTCAGGGAAGCAGCTGCTGACTTCTCTGGGAAACCCCTTAGGGTGGCGGAGGCCAGAAGCAGGAGGAGGGAGTGGCGTGCAGAGCTCTGGGCTGGGGGGGGGGGGGGGGAGTCTGAGCCCCACGGTGCAGTGGATGGCATAAAAGTGGGGGTGCAGCCACCTGCCCTGCCTTCCCCAGCGGGGCTCCCGGGGGCTGCAGGCGCACTCAACAAATGCCAGTAATCCCTTATTTTTGTGGGAACTGATTGCCCTCCAGCTCGTCCTGAGCTCCAACGTTTGCGCTGTTGCTTGCGCCGTCTGCTTTCCCCTTGTTGGTCGTCACTTTGCCGTGTGAAGCACTGACTGGGAAAGAGCCCTCCCGCCCCAGGGACGTCCCTCGGCAGGGCTGGCGCGCCCTGGGTGGGTGGCGTCGTTAGAGTGACATCTGCAGGCAGCCAGAGCCTCCTGAGTACAACGCACAGCTCTGAGCGAGTGTGCGCATGTGTGTGTCAGGCGTGATCGGAGAGTCACCCACTTGCTCATCGGTTTTATTTTTGAGTAAAACATTGATTTCCCCCCCGCCCCCACACACAAATGGGGTAACAATTCAGTCCATGACTATATTTTTAAAATTCTGGATTAAATCTTAGCTCTTTCCTGGCCCACATTCTTTTGTATGGTTTCTCTTTCTTTTTCCTTATTATTATTTTAAAAATATATATATTTTATTGATTTTTTACAGAGAGGAAGGGAGAGAGATAGAGAGCTAGAAACATTGATGAAAGAGAAACATCGACCAGCTGCCTCCTGCCCACTCCCCACTGGGGATGTGCCCGCAACCAATGTACATGCCCTTGACCGGAATCGAACCCGGGACCTTTCAGTCCGCAGACCGACGCTCTACCACTGAGCCAAACCGGTTTCGGCTTATTATTTTTTTCAATGCTGATGTCTTATTCCCATCCCTGTGCCCTGAAGGCTGCATCTCCGGTGACGTTATTTAAGGACGATTGTGACTGTTGAAGGCTAAGGCACTGCTGCCTCCTGCCGGCCGGACACAATGAATGTTACAAGGGTGCTGTCTCTGCCTCAGTCGTCGCCCGCTGCTTGAAGGGGAGACGTGTGTGTTCGTGGGGGGGGGGGGGGGTTCTAATGTGCTGCTACCGTTGTAACACTGGAGCTGGAGACGAAGAAAGCCTTGGTCTTTGAAGTGCTGTGGGCCCGGAGTGGGAATCCTGCGTGAGGAACGCGGGTGGAGAGCAGAGACGCATCTGTGGGCGTGCCCAGGCCAGTCTCACGACGTGCAAAGGACCGGGGAGTCTGTGTGCTGACGGGAAGGTCCCTTTCCACCCTTTTGTCCGGAGGGAAGCAGAGTGCCCTGGCGGCCAGCCCGCGGTCACCCTGCAGGGAGGGCAGCACTTTCTCCTAGTGTGGGAGCAGGAGTGTGACAGGCCCCGGGGCACGGAATGCGCATGCCCCTTCCTCTCACACGCACTGATGACCCCTCTGTGGAGGCAGGGTCCCTCTGTGGAAGGCCCAGGGGTGGCCGGCTCCACACACACTTCCTAAAGGGCACCGCGAACGCCAGAGAGCCAACCCTTTTCTGGGGGGAGAAAGGGGCTGGGACGGGGGCGTCTCAGACCCCTCAGGGAAGCCAGGGCAGCTCTCAGTTCTTCACGTGGTTCTGGAGGCAGAGCACCCACTTCACGGAGGGCCTCCGGGTGCCAGGAGGTGGGACGGGGGCCGATCGGAGGGTGAGGAAGGCTGGAGCTACACTTCCCGCTTGGCAGTTACCGAAGACCAAGCTTGTGCTTCTCAAAGCTGACTTGGGGCTTGCAGCTGCTTCCACGTGTGTGTGTGTGGCGGCGGGGCACGGGGGGCGAGGAGGGGAAGCAGGTGTGGGAGGGCCCGCCTGCTCCCAGCGAGGGTGGATGCAGTCAGAAGGTGGTCCCCCGCCTGCCCCACGGAGTCAGTCTGCCACCGACCCTGGGGCCTCCTGTGAGCCGAGCGCAGTGCTGGCATTGTGGGGGAAAGACAAGGCAAGTGTAAGGTGGGGTTCTGCCCCTTCCTTACACTTCCAGGCCTGCGGCTAGATGGACACAAGGCCATCTGGGAAGACCAGACTTCCCTGAGGCAATCAAATCTCGCCCACCAAGATGCCATGGATACCAGGGAAGTGCCAGCTCAAAGTTAGTGTTGACAAGGTGTTTCGGAGGAAAAAGCAAGGGTTTCAACCCAGTGCATGCAGATCTGGCAAGCCACGGGCACACCCCGGTTTATGTGCCAGGACCGAGGGGTGTTTAGCCACGGGAAAGGGAAGTTCAGGGAAGGGAAGTTAGAGCCAGAAACTCCACGTGGGCATAGAGCTCCCAGAGAGTTCTCGAAGCCCCAGCTCTTCCCATGGACCCTCTGGACTGATGGTGTTTTCTTAAGCTCCAGTTAGTCTTTGTCAGAAGTAGAACAGTGAGGTGATCCCGTTGCCACGCTCGCCCACCCGTTCGGGGCTCTGTCCCCACCAGCAGCGGGCTGGAGCCGCGCCTGCACCGCCCTGGAGCGGCCGGCCGCTGCCCTCCCCAGCTTCACACCCAGTCACGTGCTGCTGGCTGGAAACCAGCAAATGTGGGCACCTACACCCAGAAATAGACAAGTGCCAGCATCAGGGCTCTTTGGAAGCCCAGCGTTGCACAAGAGAGAGACGACCACTGGGAGGCAGTAGAGTGGGCTAGTCCTGCGCCCGGGAAAGGAAGACTTGTCTCCGCGATGGTGACCAGCTGCAGATGAGAGCTGGGCCGCCCTCACAGGAGCGTGACCATCAATAGGCAGCGGGGAGTCACTGAGGGTCTTCCCGCAGAGGACATCCTGACCGGCGCTCGGCTTCGGGAAGAGTCGTCTGGCAGAGCAGACAGGGCGCAGTGGAGAGGGATGCAGAGGGGGCCAGGTGTTCGGTGTCACAGCGGGATTGTCCAGAAGAAGGATGGCTAAGGGAAAGGCAATGGACGCTGGAACAGAATAAGTGCGACCGATGAGTGCAGAGGTGGGATCAGCATGGATTGGCGGGGGCCTGAGGGTAGGGCGGGATGACAGCAGGCTGGCTGGGAGGCCTGGCAGGTGGTGCCTTGTCTGCAGACCTCTGCCCTACCCCCCGCCCCCCCACTCTCACCACCCCCCCCCCCCCCCGCCCCATAGTCTTCATTCTCTCTGGGCAGGTGCAGCCTGGGAGCGCCCTCTCTTGCTCCCTTTCTTGGCTTCCATTTCTCTGCCCTTCAGGCCGCCCGTGGGGACTCCCTTTGGCTCCCCCCACCAGCTGCACTTCCTTCCTGGTCACTGCAGGGCGGCTGCTCGGGAAGGTCCCGCCCTTGCACCCGCTGTCATCCCACCTCTTGGTGCCGATCTGTCCTCACAGCTTCAGCTGGAAATATGATGCCAAGATGTGGATGTAGCACCCCATCTTCTCTCCTGGGCTCCCGATGTAAATGTCCAGGCGCCTGCTCGAGATCACCCAGATCTTCGCTCCTGCCCCCCACCTACACCCCCAATCCCGGACTCCTGCCGGGAAGCTTCCAGGGGCTCACCATGTGGCTCACTGGCTCCAAACCTTTAAGGGCTCCTCACTGTCCATCGAATCTAGGAATAGGCTCCCCTACCGAGGCCAGTGCCCAGTTTAGCTCCATGAGTGAAGGAAAAAAAGAGCAACAGTATGAGACAGCATCATGGATGCCTAAGACTCTTACATGCTGCCTATAAGAGACCCACTTCAGAAGTAAGGAAAATGAAGGGAGGAAAAGATCTTATGCAAATGCAAAGGAAAAGAAGGCTGGTGCAGTTATGTCAGAAAAAAAACAGACTTTAAAACAGACTGTAATAAAAGATGAAGGAAGGCAGTACATATGGTAAAGGTTTCAATCATGCAAGATGATGTAATGTTTGTAAATGTATATGTACCTAGCATAGGAACACCAAAATACAGGAAGCAAATATTAACGAATCTGAAGGGGGAAACTGACAGCGATACAGTGGTGCTGGAACAATCAGACATCCACATGTCAAATAATCTAGACACTAACCTTACCCCTTCACCAAAATAAAGTCTAAATGGATCACAGCCTACATGTAAAATGCAAAACTATAAAACTAGAAGATAACCATGGATGAAATCTAGATGGCCAACCTTGGATTTGGTGATGAATGACTTTGTAGATACAACATCAAAGGCATGATCTATGGAAGAAATAACTGATTAGCTGGACTTCATTAAAACAAATAATTTCTGTTCATGAGAAGGAAAAGATAAGCCACAAGACCGTGCTTATCACACACACATATATATATATATATATATATATATATATATATATATATATATATATATATTTTTTTTTTTTTCACAAAGCCCTATCAGATACAGGACTATTATTCAAAATAAACAAAGAACCATTAAAATTCAGCAAGAAGAAAATAATATGATTTTGAGATAGGCCAAAGGCCTTACCAGATGCCTCTTCAAGGAGATACACAGATGGCAGATAAGCCCATGAGAAGATGCTCTACATCATATGTCATCAGGATAACGCAAATTGAAAAAATGAGATATCACTCCACACTTACTAGAATGGCCCAAACCCAGAGCATAACACCTCAAGCGCTGGTGAGGACATGGAGTGGCAGGAGCTGGCTCTCATCGCCGGTGGGATAGAAATGGTGCAGCCGCTCCGGAAGACAATTGGACGGTTTCTTACAACACCAACATGTTCTTATCCTATGATCCAGGGACCACATGCCTTTCAACCCAGAGGAGTTGAAAACTATGTTTATAGAAGCTTTACTCAGAGTTGCCAAAATTGGAAGCTACCAAGATGTCCTTCATAGGCAACTGGGTACAGAAACTGTGGGACATCCGGACAGTGGGATATATTTCAGCACTAAAAGGAAATGAGGTAGCAAGCCATGAAAGGACACAGAGGAACTTTAAATGCACATTACTATGTGGAAGAAGCCAATCTAATAGCTTCCATACTGTATGATTCCCGACTATGTGGCATTCCGGAAAAGTCAGAACTATGGAGAGAGCAAATCGGACCACGGTTGCCAGGAGTTAGAGGGAGGGATGAATAGATATAGATGCATAGATGCAATAGATACAGTCAGGAAAAGGGAGCACAGAGGTTTGGGGGCCAATGAAACTACCCTGCATGGTTCTAGGATGCTGGACACAGGTCACTATACATAATAAAACGTATTACACAGTGAACCCTGATGTAAACTATGGACGCTAGGTGATAATGATGTGTTCATCAGTTATAACAGGTGTACCACTCTGGTGGGGGATGTTGATAATGTGGGAGCCTATGCTTGGGGGAGTTGGGGGGGGACTCTTTGTACCTTCCTCTCAATGTTACTGTGAACCAAAAACTGTTAAATATATATATATATATATATATATATAGCTGAGGCATATAGACTCTCCTATTAAAAGTGACACAGAAAAACCACAGGTGTTCACCATGAAAGTAAGGGCCTTGCTGCCATCACACCTCTCAGCTGCAGGCACTCAGTCTGACTGGTTTTCTTTCAGGCACTGTGCTGGGCCTGAGTTCAACCCAGGTCAACAGGTCTCACTCGAATTTAGGCAGGGAGATATAGCAACTACAAACCTATTAAAAGGGTGTGAAATCCACTCATGTCCATCATTTTCCTCTACCAACCTCCTGGAGTTTCATATTTTACTAGAGGCCCGGTGCACAAATTTGTGCATGAGTGGGGTCCCTCACCTGGCTAGGGATCAGGGCCCATCGGGGGGAAGGACTGCAGGAGGTTGGCTGGCCAGCCCTGATCAGGGCCAATGGAGGCTGGCCAGCCAGGGGGAGGGGCCAGGGAAGGTCAGCTGGCCATGGGAGGTTGGCCGTGGGGGCATACTGACCACCAGGGGCAGCTTTATGTTGAGCATCTTGCCCCCTGGTGGTCAGTGCGTGTCATAGCAACTGATCAACCTGTCATAATGGTTGCTTAGGCTTTTTTTTTTTTAAATAAATCTTTATTGCTCAGATTATTACAATTGTTTCTCCTTTTTCTCCCCCTTAGCTCCCTTCCACCTGATTCCCACCCCACCCTCTGCCCTTACCCCCTCCCTCCACTATTGTCCTCATCCATAGGTTATACAATTTTAATCCAGTCTCTTTCTGCACCCCACACCCCTTTCACCCTGATAATTATCTATGCACTCCCTTTCTTTGCCCCTAATTCTATTATATTCACCAGTTTATTCTATTCCTGAGATTTTTAATTCACTTGACCTTCTTCCTCTTCTTAAGTAATACCTTTCAGCATTTCATATAATACTGGTTTGGTGGTGATGAACTCCTTTAGCTTTTTCTTATCTGTGAAGCTCTGTATCTGCCCTTCAATTCTGAATGATAACTTTGCTGGATACAGTAATCTTGGTTGTAGGTTCTCGCTATTCATCACTTTGAATATTTCTTGCCACTCCCTTCTGGCCTGCATGGTTTCTGTTGAGAAGTCAGCTGATAGTCGTATGGGTGCTCCCTTATAGGTAACCAACTGCTTTTCTCTTGCTGCTTGTAAGATCCTCTTTTTGTCTTTTACCCTTGGCATATTGATGATGATGTGTCTCCAAGAATTTTTTTTTGGATTCCTCTTGTTTGGGGTTCTGTAGGCTTCCTGTACTTGTAAGTCTATTTCTTTCACCAGGTGAGGGAAGTTTTCTGATATTATTTCTTCAAATATGTTTTCAATATTTTGCACTCCCTCTTCTTCTGGCACCCCCATAATTCTGATGTTGGTGCGCTTGCAGTTGTCCCAGAGGCTCCTTTCACTATCTTCAACTTTCTGGATCCTCTTTTCTTCTTCCTTCTCCAGCGGAGTGTCTTTTGGCTCTTTGACCTGATTCTTGTGTTCTTCCAATCTGCTGTTGGATCTCTGCATAATATTTTCCAATTTAGTCAGTTTATGTATACTTTTTAGTTGGGTCTCATGAAATTTATCGAGCTTTTCTAGGATATTGTTGCATAACCTTAGAACCGTAGTTCTGAACTCTATATCCTCCATCTCTTTTGTTTGAGATCTATTTCCTTGTCTCGGCATTTTTTATGGTTTTGTGTGTTTGGTGTCCCATATGGCCCAGTGGGTCAGCCTCCTCAGTTACCTGAGGTAGACACTCTTGGTGATCCCCTTTGTGGACTGCATGCACAGCCTTGTTATAGCTAAGTCTCTAGTGTTGTGAATTGACCTTCAGGCCAATTGGATGTGGGTATCAGCTGTGTCTACTCTGGGATAACTTCTGTATTGGAGACAGTCTTATAGGATCAGACTTGAAAAACTGCAGAAGCCTCTGCTCAGCTTGGATGGGGCGGAGTCTCAGGGCTGAACTGACAGTCTTGGCTTCCGTCCTGCCCTTGTGCACTCGCCTGAGTTTCCGCCTGACCGGCCCAGTTTCCCCAAGCAAGAGCGTGGGTGCCCCAGGGGCTCGCCCAGACTTGGGCTGGTCTCTGTAGTCTGGAGCTTCTGACTCCTTCTGCTACAGAGAGGCCACCACCTTGTACAGAGAGGCAGCGGCAGCCTCCGCAGTCAGACCTGGAGCTTCTGACTCCTTCCGCTACAGAGAGGCGGCCGTCAGACCTCAGCGCGTACTTGCTCGCGCGCGCGAGTCTGTAGACCCTGCAGACTGCGACTGCGGCTCCTGGTCCCCAGTCTCCCAGTCTCTGAGTCTCTGAGTCTCTGAGTCTCTGGGTGCCTTTCTCTACAGTCCAGACTCCACCCGTATGAGCCTGGGACCACGGAATTTCAGCCGGGGTTGGGTTCAGTACAGTCGGAAAGGGTTCCGTGCAATCGGGGATTCCTCCCCTCCCACCGCCAGGCAGGTATTCGGCAGCCGCGTGTGCGAGCATCTCCCTACCTCAGTGCTTTTCGGCTCCCAGTCCGATCCGTGAGCCTCTCTCTTTCTTTCTAGTTGTAGCTATTCCACTCCACCATCTTTCCTGCCCTTTTGGTGAAGTCCTTTTTGATTTTAGTTGTTTTTTTAATTAAATTGTTGATGAGGCAGCAGCTTAGGAGACTGCCTAGGCTGCCATCTTGGATGTTCTCCCTTAGGCTTTTTTTTTATATATACAGTAAGTCCTCGGGTTACGTTGGAGATACATTCTTACCGTGTGATGTAATTAACAAGATTTTCAGAATCAGAATTTACCTACATAAGCACCTATGTCAGTCACAGGGAGCACATACACAGCAGTAATGAAGTGAAACAGTAAAAAATATATATATTAAAAGAAAGATAACAATTTCTGACCTTCACTTGTGGTAAATAAATAATAAAACACAGAAAGCACATATGTACATATGAGAGGGTAGGGCGGAGCTATCCTCCATTTTGTGTAACTGGACCCTCGCCCTCACCCAACCAATCAGGTCAGTCAAAGCAGTGACATCACCACCCATATAAAACCCCCTGACTTGTCGAAGTTCACGCTCTCATCCGCCATGCTGTTGGCGTGAGTGGGACAGAACCTATGCTAGCATGGAAGAAGCTCTCTTGTTAACTGCATCGGACTCGGCTCCCTGGGGGTCCTTGGGGATCACGGAATCTCAGCACAACACATATGTCAAATGACAGAATTTTTTAAAAATAAATAAATGGGAATGGTGATGTAACCATGAAATGACGTACGTACGTAAGGTGAGTCGGACATAAAGACATAGTCCGACGTAACCCGAGGACTGCCTGCATAGATTTGTAGAGTAGTTTAGGAAGTGAGGAGTGAAGCACAATGAGTGACTCTCTGTGGCCGGCAGGCAGAAAGGCTGTGAAGATTCTCTCCCTAACCTCGTGTACAAAGCATGTGGCTACCTTAGTGACTGACTAGAGACTGGATAGGAGTTATCCTGGGGGTTCCAGCTGGAGGGGCTAGCACGGGCCCTCTGGCCCAACCCTTTGTTTTACAGATGAGTTATTGGGAGCTGCCCATTGTCCTCACTAGCAGAGAGGTGTGGACCAGGAACCCGGAAGGCTGGTCAACCTTGAAGCTCTGAAAGGTCATAGCCAACCACCCACGATTAGGTGAGACAATGGTAGCTAAAGCAACTTCCACCTTTTAGTTTTATGCAAATCCTTGCTGATGGGCTATCATTGGAATTGCCTGCCTAAAGGCTATGGGTGTATCCCATAATCTTAATAAAAGGGATAGCAAGGCCAGAGTGGGGTAGAGTCCTTCCCCTTGAGTTGGGCTCCTGCCTGGCCCCCAATATTTCTAAATTAATATTTTCTAGTCTCTTTCATTTGTGTGCGGCCTCCTCCAGAGCCCGAACCCTAAACCTGAACCACTCGGGATGTGGGGGGACACTCAACTGGCAGCCCAATGTGGGGCACTCACAGATGAGGAAACAGTAGACCAGAGAGATGAAGAGATATGCCCAACACCATTCAGGATCGCCCAGCTCGTGGCCTGCAGGGCTAATTCTCTGGCCTCTGGGCATGCTGACTTATCCACTGTGTGCTCAGTGGACAGAATGGACCAGCGAAAAACTACCACTAAACCAACTACAAAAAGCTGGTCCTTGTGTTGGTATTCACTGATACCAACACAGATACCTTGTGTTGGTAGCCTTTGCACACCTGGCTTTCAGAAACTTGCTGATCTTAAAAGAATGTTCTAGAGGCCATGGGAACATTCAAGGTAGCTTCAACACACAGAGGTTGTTGTTTATCTACATCAATGCCAAAGTAATCTCTTCAACATCGAAAGTTGGATCAGACCAATCACGACAGTAAGAAAGCAAGAACATTAACCAAGGAATCTGTCCTTGGTCACCTTACACCCGGACACCATGAGCCTTACAACCTCGAGTTCCGTTTTGTGTGAAGGAAGTTTTTCTTCCAAGATGAATAAATAGGCTCAGGATTTGGTCTAGTCTTTCCATTCAAACATTATTTTTTTTTTAATTATTGATTTCAGAAAGAGGGAGGGAGGGGGAGAAAGAGATAGAAACATCAATGATGAGAGAGAATCATTGATCAGCTGCCTCCTGCACACCCCTCACTGGGGATCGAGCCCACAACCTGGGCATGTGGCCTGACTGGGAATTAAATCACGACCTCCTGGTTCATAGGAGGATGCTCAACCATGGAGCCACACCGGCCAGGCCAGATCATTTTTTCCCCTGGCTGCTCCTCCCAGGGTATGTGCCTGGGTTGCAGGTTTGATCCCCGGTCCTGATCAGGAGGCAATCAAGCAATGTGTCTCTCATGTTGATATTTCTCTCTCCTTCTCCCTCTCTCCCTTGTATCCACTCTAAAAATCAATGGAAAAAATATCCTCTGCTGAGGATTAACAAAAAAGTTATTTTTTTTCTGAGAATTTTTCAGAGGTTAATAATCAGCACTGGATTTAGGGTGAGGTGGATAGCCTATCCTAAGGATTAGAGAAGGCAAGCTTTAGGAGGCTTATAAGTGCCATATGTGTGAATCACGGATTATGCCTGTAAGGATATCATAGGTTAGAGAAAAAAAGTGTTTTGAGGGTAAATGTGGAAATACACTGTCCCCTCTGGGATGGAGCATGGCTTTTGTGGAAGGTAATTCTGTAAGTGATGGATTCCCAGAGCAATAAATTCTTTTGCCTAGCTAAATTCCTGCATTTCTACTTCTGGCCACAAGGTGGCACCTGATTTTCATCAATACACAAGTCACACACCTCATCTCTCACCCTTCAAACTGGAAACCCACGTCTGCCTCAGCTTCTGGACCCTTATTGCACCAGATTGTTCTTCTCAAAGGGAGACATTTCCAGAATAACTTGCATTAACTTGTGTTGGCCTAAGAGCCTTACCCCAAACCTCTTGTGCCTGTCAGTCATCAAGGTGCATGTGGTCGTGCACTTTTAATGTATAAGTTGATCATTTTGTTGAACATCCTTCATAGTTTTGGAACTTTCCTCATGTATTGTTTTTGGTCCTATAGCCAAGAATGGAGACGTACACTATTTTGACATAAGCTTCTTATATGCCACGTGCCATTTTGCTTGTGAGTGGGCGGGGGCAAAGAGCCTCACTCAAAGAGTTAGCTTTCGAGCTGCGTGTGGCCAAGGTATGTGGGTGAAATAAAGGAAAAACTCACATGGCAAGCTGTCTACGTTCCAGACCATTATTACCAAGAAGAGCCTAGTTCTGTGAGGGAGGGGTCAGCTCTGATCGGTTCACCATTGTGGCCCCTGCACTCACTGCACTGCTTATGGGATGCCTGCAGGAAGGGGCCTGCGAAGGGTGTCATAGGAGAGTGGAGTGAAGCTGACCCTAAAAGGAGAAAGTCAAACTGGGAGTGTGTTACAACGTGGGGGGGGGGCAGCACTCAGAGGGTGCGGGGGCAGTGTGAGCTGGCCAGGGGGCTGAGCTGAGAGGGAGGGCAGCAGGTCATCGCTGGCACAGCCAGGTCTCAGCCATGCCGGGCCCTGAGTTTCGAGCCCAGGAGCCTGTGCTTTCACCAGGAAGATGAGAATCACCTTAGTGAACTGTAACAATGCAATGTGCAAGGTGCTGCGGTCAGTGGGGGACCACAGAAAAGACACGCGGTGTCTGTGTAAATAGTAACACAGGGCAATACGGGAACATGCCCTTAGAAACCTAAGCAGGACTTTAGGAAGGGAGCGATCTGTCTGTCTGCGGACCTCAGGGCTTGCCGCAGGCGAGGCAGCAGTAGCCAGGCCTGCAGGAATCATGGCTGGTGTCTGAACAGCTTTTTCCTGTTTACCAAGCATCTTTCCAAACACCGGCATGTTTATGCTCAGACGGCCCTGTGATGCCAGCACAGTCAGCGTCTCTGCTTTCTGGACCGGGTGTGGGGGCTCAGAGAGGCGAGCCCTCCGGCTGGCCCTGCTTGGTGAAGGACCTACTGGGCAAAAGTAAGATTTCCCCCTCATACTTCTGTCTATTGTTGCAACCCAGGGATGTGACAGGCACAGCTGCTGCTCCAGTGAGCAAAGAGACAGTGGTTTTTCGTGGGTTATTTCCTCATCTGATGTGTTTGCCAAGCAAATGGTCTGAGGGTTTTCTTTTTCAACAAGAGCATCATGGGGAAAGGGATGGATACAATTCCATCAAGTTAAAATAGCACAGAGCAGGGGATCTCAAGGTTTTAGGCAAAATCATGCTAAGCTACAATAAAAACCATGGGCACAACTGTGTGTGTGTGTGTGTGTGTGTGTGTGTGTGTGTGTGTGTGTGTTTTGTTCCCCTTCTTTTGTGATCTTTGCCTTGAAGGAGCTTAGAGTCTCTTTGCACAGAGAAAGCACACAGGGGCTCACAGCCCAGGCCTTGTGATGTGTATGTGTGTGTGTGTGTGTGTGTGTGTGTGTGTGTGTTTCATCAAAGCAACAGCCCTTGCTTCGTCGGGGCTTTCTCTGAAGCTGCAGGAGGCCACTGGGCTGTATCAGGTGTGACCTGAAGGTACCCGCTCGGGGCAACCCTAACCCATGGGGCAGGACTGTGTCCTGTTCAGGTAGGGCGCTGCCCAGGAGGGTCCCTGGTGGGTCTGAGGCCCTCTCCCTGGCTCCTGCCCAGGGGGAGGTGACCCTGAGGGGTGGTGCTGGAGAAGGACCTCCGTGTGGAGGTTCCTGACCCTTTGGAGAGGCTTATCCTCCGATGGCCCCACCCTGGCCTCACGGGGTCAGCTCCAGAGCATGTTCCGCCTGCGGAGGGTCAGCCGCCGTTCTGAGGCCTAATGGGTGTGGGCAAATGGAACACTTGTTATTTGATGCAGGAGGAGGGCGTAGGGCTCAGACCTGTGCAGTTGTTCGGCAGTTCTGCTTCTGGGGCCCGCGCATTTGTGGAGCCCTCGCGGGGCTCAGATTTAACTTGATGGTATTTCTCCTTATTCACTAAAAGCATTCTTTTCCAAGTCTACCCCCCACCCCCTTGTGTTGAGTTATCTTCTGTGCCAGCCGATGGGCAGAGCTGGGGGCGAGAGCAGAGGCAGCTGAGCCCTGAAAGAAGAGGACATTCCCTGCCAGGAGCCCGGAGCTCCCGGCAGTGGTTTTGCTACCCAGCACCGAGTTGCAGTCATGCCTCCTGGAATCCCTGCCACCCGGCCCAGGCGGTTGCAGGAACCAGGAGCGTGACTCCTGCCCTTGCTCCCCAGACAAAAACCTGCCGTGCCGTGTACAGTGAGGCGTTAGTAGCTGGAGAAACTGGCAAATGCATGCGTGTGTGTGTGTGTGTGTGTGTGTGTGTGTGTGTGATGAGACGGGAGGATTAGCGCCTTTACAAAAGCAGACTTCAGTGAGTGGAAGGGGCTTGCTTTATAGGGAACGCCCTAAGCATTTATTATGCTCCGTGACTGATAACAATGAGACTGGCACCCCTTGTGTTTTCAGGAAGCTACTGAGCAAAGGAGGAACACCTCGCGAGGAGGGGCAGAAGCAGAGCTGTCTGATTTTTTTTGTTTTGAAAGATTACTGACCCTGAAACATAGCTCGGGAAAGTGAGGCCTGAGGAAAGGTGACCAGGATGTGCAAACGGGCGGGCAGGGCGCCTGAGCTAACTGTGCAGCCAGAACAAGGCACACAGCGTTTACCTGGTTTGTTGAACAGGTGTCATCTCTGACATACATCACTGAGCACGAGGCTGAGACAAAGGCAACTTCCTCCTTCTCCTGGTGCTGCTGTTTGTCTTGACATCGGGGAGTTCTGGGGCCTGAGCCTGTGGCCTCGGGCTCAGCAGGGCGTGGGCCCAGTGCCCTTTAGCTGCCGCACAGCCGAGCCAAGGGCATGTCCTTGTGCACTCGGCTGCCTGGCCCCGCCTCCCCATGTCCTCTTCTCTCCCAATCAGAGAACTTTCTCCATTGGCAGGTTCTGAGCACTCCAACTGCCCAGGAATCTATGTCTTTTCTTTCTCCAGTCACGGCATTGGGAAAGGCTGGGGGAATAACTTACCCCACCTACTCTGGGTCAGAGCTGTCAAACAAACAAACAAACCAAAAACCAAAAAAAGAATATCCTGAAAAATCATCAGAGTGGCATATTTACTTTACCTCAGACAGATGAAATTCAAAACTCCAGGTTACATGGACAATAGCAAGTGTCAGCTGCACTAACCAAGTTTACTTTGCAAAAGAACTCACAGTACGATTCTTTTTAACAGCAAGCTCCCTTGGTGAATTTTTAAATATTTAAATTTAAGAGAGTCCAAGTTGCATTCAGCTTTTAGATATATGTACAGGGACTTAGGGGAGGGACATGTTAAATTGAGAAAATGAACAGATGGCTAAATTTAAAAAAATCTTATTTATAAGTCTACATAAAGAAAAATGAATTTTTTTGGTGTTTAGTTCTGAGAAATGCTTAGTCATGTAATTACCACCTTTAATCTATATCCTTCCCCCAAATTCCCTTGTGTTGCCTTTTTGTAGTCAACTTCTCTTTCCATCCTTACTCCTTGACAAATTGATCTGTCTCTATAGTTTTTCCCTTTTCAGAATGTCATATAAATTGTAGATGATTGTCTTTTGTATGGATGCACCACAGTTTGTTTATCCATTCATCAGTTGAAGGGCATTTAGGTTGCTTCTACCTTTTGATGATTATGAATAAAGCTTCTCTAAACATCTGCATACAAGTTTGTGTAAACTTAAGTTTTTATTTATCTAAGGATATATGTTTAGAAATGGGATTGCTTGGTTTAGGGTAAGTATATGTTTAACTTTATAAGAACCTGTCAAATAGTTTTCTAAAATGGCTATGTCATTTTGCATTCCCACCAGCAATGTATGATAATTCCAGTTGCACTAATATAAAACACTTTCTGCTCTTTGTGATCAGACATAATTTAAAGAACTTTAGACAAGAAAAATTATTATTTTAATCCAGATTTTTTATTTTCTATTACTCATCATCACCTTTCTTTATTCTGAAGTTCTAGGTTTCCCTTTGCTGTCATTTCCTTTCAGCTTAAAGAAATTCCTTTAATATTTTCTTTAGAGCAGAAAAATTATTAGTGTTTCTTAATCTGAAAATGTCTCTATTTTGCCTTGACTATATTCAAAGGATATAAAGCTTGGGGTGAAAATTCTCTTTCAGCATCTTAGAGGTTCTGTCCATTGTCTTCTAGCCTCCATAGTTCCTGTTGAGAAGTCTGCCATCATTTGACTGGTATCTCATATATGTCATGTGTCATTTTTCTCTGGATGTTTTCAAGATTTTTGTCATTTTGATTATGATTTGTTGAGTTTTCCTTGTTTGGGGCTCACCAATATTTTTGAATTTGTAAATCTATGTCTTTCACAAAATTTGGAAGTTCTTCACCTTTATATCTTCAAATGTTATTTCTGTACCAATCTCCTCTCAATCAGAGACTTCAATGACATGAATGTTAGAACTTTTGATATCATTCCAGAAGTCACTAAGACTTAATTTATTTGTTCTAATTTTTCTCTCTCTCTGTTTTTCAGATTGATCTACCTTCAGTTTTGCTCACTTTTTTCTTTTTGTCATTGTCATTCTTCTTTTGAACACATCCAGTGAATTCTTTATTTCAGATATTTTTTTTAGTTCTATTTTTTCAGCTTTTATAAAATAAATTTTCTCTTATGAGAACATATATCTTTACATTCTTGTTAAAAATGTATACATATATTGCATGGAGTTTGGTTATAATATTGTTTTAAAGTCTTTGTCTAATCATTTCAACATCTAGGTTATCACAGGGTTGGCATCTTTTAAATATCTATTTTTAAAGATTTGGCTACCTTTGCCAGGCTGGTGTTGTTGAGTGGTTGAGCATCAACCCATGAACCAGGAGGTCTAGGTTCCATTCCTCATCAGGGCATATACCAGGGTTGTGGAATTGGTCCCCAGTAGGGGGCATGCAGGAGACAGCTGATTGATGGTTCTCTCTCCTCATTGATGCTTCTATCTCTCCCTCCTTTTCTCTCTCTGAAATCAATAAAAACATAAAAATAATAAGTGGTCACATTTTCCTAGTTGTTGGAATATTGAGTAATTTTAGTTTGTATCCTGAACATGTTGAATATTATGTTGTGAGAATCTGAGTCCTATTAAAATCTACTGGACAACGTGTATTTATTTATTTTTTTGTTTTAGGCAGCAAGCAACCTGATTATGTTCAGATTGCAAGTTCTATTTCACCTACTGGGAGTGGGCTGGACCAATGGCGGTTTGGTGTCCAAAGCCTTTGCAATGCTGTGTAAATTGGCCCCTCACAGGGTGCAGTCTGGGATGTGGTCAGTAGTTTATATCACAGTTCTGTTCTCACAGATGTTACTGGACTTCTTTAGGTCTGTTCCACACTCATGGGGTTTAATGGTAACCATGGGATTTGTGCTGGTTCATACACACAATTATTGTGGCCACTTCTCCCAGTTTCTGCTCTTTAGAATTATCTTCCCCTCACTCTCTGATTCCATGGGCTTCTGTTTTTCATCCTCTACCCAGAAATACAGGTTTCTCAGAGAGTTTTGGTGCCTACCCCTTTCTGTGCTATCAAGTGATTGGACTACTCTAGGGGCAAACCAACCAAAGAAAAGACAGAAAAAAACCTCGGGTTTATTCTCACTTTCTTTTGTTCTGAATTTAGTATCACAGCAGCTTCTTTCTCCAGTTTTCGGTGTCAGTATATGGGTGTCAGGTGGGAAAACCATGAGGCTTCTTCCACACTTTCCGGCTCACAGAACATGACCTTTTACCTGGTCTTGTGGCCAGAAAAAAAGGGTATTTTTCTCCATTTTTGCTAACAACACCTGCTGTTCAGTTTGGCCACTCAGGCCACCCTCAGGCCAAAGCCAGGAGTTAAAGGAGGAAAACAAAAACTAAGAAATGCATTGTAATACTAGTCATCTGGGTCTGGACTTCCCTCCCAATCTACCTGCTACCCTTTACTTCTCAGAGCCCTTGGGCATTTGATTTTCCTATTTGTCTAGAACTTGTGCTGTGATTGGCAGCAGAGACAGGCTGTAGTGAGCGCACCCATTGGCCAGCACTGGACGCCCTGGCAAGGCTGAGCTTGAACATGTGACAAGGGGTCCATTTGTCTACTCTCCTGGATTAGGACCCTCTTAAAAGGACAATCAATTCTTACTGTGGCAGCTTCTCAGCTTCACACTTGCCTGTGTCATGGGACGCTAACACCCCTCTTTTCAGGAGCTTTGTACCAACAGTCATCCTCACAGCTCTGTCATCCTTGGCCAGGCCACAGGTGGACGCTTCCCTGACCACTTATCCCCTCCAATGCTCTCCTGCCCGCAATGCTCGGAGTCTTCTCTCCATGACCCAAACTTCTGCGGCTCCCTTCGCTCCTAAACCCTCCCACAGTGCCCTTTGAGAGCACACTCCCTACTCCCCAGCCTTTCTCACAATGTTCCCTTTTTCTTCTCACCTTAGCTGAAACCTGGTTCTTATCCTGAGGACACAGTCCCATGCAGTCCTCCCCAGAGGAAGCTGCTCATTCATTGCCTCGCTGCTCCACCTCAACACCCACATCCCTAAGAGGACAACCGCCTCCCACTCTGCAGAGACATGAGCCATCCGATGGGAAGGCCTTCAGCTTTCCGCCCTCTTCCCACTTCCCACTTCTCGGAACCGTTTGTCTTTCCCTCTTGCACCTGTGGGAAGATGTGTTCCTCTCTAGGCCCCTTTGTTTGTGCACTTGGTACCATCCTTTGCCATCGCTTCAGTTCTAGCCAATGGAATAAAACAAGGAGTGAGAGCAAGTGCAATAAGTATTCCTTTAAAAAGGGACAAAAATCACTGCTATTAACAGTGTCATGGTTTACCTATCAAGCCAAGAAAAATAGCTAAAAAAGAAAACAAGAGAAAAAGTATCGAGTTACCAAAAATATGAAGTTATCCCCAAAACATCAATTCTTAAAAGCCAGATTAAAGTAATAGGTTCTTTGTTAATTTTTTTGTTAATTTTTGATTGGATTATTATAGAGCGCCCGCAAGTAAAACCAGGTACGAATAAAAGTTTGTATGTAATAAAGGAAGAATTATATAGCAGGAGATAGAAGAATAATCAGCCAATGAAAGATGCTAGTATACTTGGAAATTTCCTCTAACAAAGGAAAAATTTATATTGCTAACTAAACTTCATATCATATACCAAAATAAATTTGGATGAGTTTGAGACTTCAATGTAAAAGATGAAACCAAAATATAACTAAACAAAAATAATGGGTTATTTTTCTGCCAAAGTTAAAACTACAGAGCAAAAGATAGAGTTGACTACATAAAAATGTTATTGTATGCATGTGAAAAACAAACAGTATTGTTAGGGCTATATGGAAACTTGGTGTTATCTTGACAACTTTTCTGTAAATCTAAAATGATTCCAAAATAAGTCACACACACACCTCCCCCACACACGTAGACACACAATATCTTCAGAATTATGAATCTACATGCCTCTCCCACTCCTGAGAATTTATTTTCCGGGTAGACTTGCACATGTACAAAATGACCATTGTGCCAAGCTTCTCCTGGCTCCATTCTTGCCAAGTTATTTGCAAGAACAAAATATTGTATCCCACCTAAATTATGATTATAGGGACAAGTTTAAAAATTATGGTTGTTCATGTGATGGAGTACCATCCAACTGTTCAAACAATAAGAAAACTTCTAACCTGGAAGGTGTTAAAGATACCCATGTTTTAAGTAAAACAAATAAAAACAAACAAAACAAACAAACACACAAGTCCCCAAATAAAACAAAACACAGCTTTCTATGTTATTTTGGGGCCAAAGGGAGGTGAGAATATATATATATATCTACTCTAATAAAAGAGAAATATGCAAATTGACCATATCTTTGCTCTGCCCACCAGCCAATCAGAAGTGAGCATGCAAATTTACCTGATAAAGGTGGCAATGGCCCTCATCTCCCAGCCACTTCCAGCCTCTGGGCAGCATGCATGCAGGCATGCAGTGGCTGTGAAGACTGAAGGCGGTGCCAGAGTGAAGATCTGGGTCCTGGGTGCTGGAGGAAAACCGGTGCCAGCAGCCAGTGGAAGGAAGGCCATTGCACGAATCTCTTCAAGTAATGGGCCTCTAGTATTTATATATTCATTTCTGTGCAAATGAAGCTCTAGAAGGAAACAGAACACTAATGACAAGATTGGTGTGAGGTTATGACAGCAACTGGGTGGTGAAGGACAGGAATGGGCTGCATGTAATTGAACTAAAACGTTATATCCATCATGTCTGTCCATGGGGGTGCAGTATTTATTTTAATAATTTCATTAAAAGCAAGCTCGATTATACGTAGCAACACCCCCCCCCCCATAAAAAACAAAAACAAAAAAGTACTCCAGAATGCTCAAACAGCATTCAAGACCAATGAAGTGTGGTTGCAACAGTAGGGTTTCAGACATCTGTCAATGTGCACCAAGAAATCTGTTGAAGTCCCAGGACTTGCACTGGGCACTCAGAACATCTGATCACATCAATGCCCATTTCCTAGAGGCTGTTTTCACCTCTGTAGTAGGCTCATTGTTCCAGATGCCATCAGGACCGGAAACCCCAGGATGGTAAATCAATGAAATTTCTCTCCAAACACTGCTGATGAATGCTCCCAGGATGAGCCAACTGTCTGCTTCCCTCTCCACTCAGATGCAGGCAGTCAGGAGTGGGGTTTCCAGCTGCCCAGATGTGCACGTGTCCTCTTTGTGAGCTCAGTAAACCCAGTCATACACACATACCTGAGTTTCCCAGGAACGACCATTGGGGTTGGGAATATGCAGCAGTCTTTGTATTTTCAACAAAGCAATATTTCTTTTTTTAAATTGACTTTATTAGGGTGACATTGGCTAACAAAACCATACAGGTTTTAAGGGTGTAGCTCAATAAAACATCATGCACATACTGCATCATATGCCCATCGCTCAAGCAAAGTCCTCACTTATCCCCTTTTGCCCTCTTCTGTCCCCCCTTCCTTTCCCTCTGGCTGTCACCATCCTGTTTTCCAAAGCAGTATTTCTTTGACTTACTCTCCTCCTCCAAACTTTAGGTATTCCAACCCCCCTCATGCCTTCCTTTAGTCCTTTGGAGCTCCTCCAGTCTCAAACAGGCTCAAGAATGGCTGTCTGGCTCTGCAGGTGTGGGTCAGTGGTTGAGCATCAACCTATGAATCAGGAGGTTATGGTTCGATTCTCTGTCTGGGCGCTGCCCAGGTTGCAGGCTCAATCCCCAGTAAGGGGTGTGCAGGAGGCAGCCAATCAATGATTCTCTCTCATCACTGATATTTCTATCCCTCTCTCCCTCTCTCTTACTCTCTGAAATCAATAAAAATATATATTTTAAAAAAATAATGGATGTCTGGATTTGACCATTTTGTTCTCCTCCTCAGTGAGCTGACCTCCTCAAGCAGCTTTTATTGACTTTGTGTGATAAAACCTTCCCAGAGTCCTATGATGACCCTGGGTTCCTGGATCACAAGGAGCTACCTATGGTCTCTGCATGCTAGTGGCCTTGTCACACCTTCTTTCTGTGCTCCTACAGGTGAGTGCAAGTGTAGAAAGTGTCTTCTCCTTTACAACCATGAGCTGTGATGACTGCAAAGCTCTGTGCTCAGTGTGAGCACAAAGATACAGCAATCCTAGGCCTCCAGTGTCAACCATGAGAGACTGGTCAAGAGAACACTCCTAATGCATGCCTTGCTGTATTTAAAATGGAAATTACCCTCTCCCAGTACCGGCCATTTCCCCAGACAGCGCTGTGATCCTTACCTCACCATGCCTCTGACCTGATGGTTTCCATTTGATTTCCATGTGGGTGAAGGAGAAGCTCTTATTATAAGAAATTTAAGAGTCTTGGTCCTGAGAGTCAGGAGTCAGACTCAGGAGTCATTGATCAGCTTCCCACAGGTGTTTGGACATCAGTGGATTTACAGTGAGAACATGACTTTGTGTTTCCAGTAAACACACACACACACACACACACACACACACACACACACACACACACATACTGCAACAGCTGTACACTTATGGAAGTTGCAAATATGCAAATAGCTTCAAATAGCATTTAGATACAATAACGGGTCACACCACTAACATCTAGAACAGTGGTTCTCAACCTTTCTAATGCTGCAACCCTGTAATACAGTTCCTCATGTTGTGGTGACCCCAACCATAAAATTATTTTCATTGCTACTTCATAACTGTTATTTTGTTATTGTTAATTAATTGTAATGTAAATATCTGTGTTTTCCGATGGTCTTAGGCAACCCTGCTAGAGGTTCTCAACTTGTGGGTAGCCTAAGACCATCGGAAAACACAGATATTTACATTTGGTGCCTCTTAAAACTGGCAATTTAGATAGCTGCTCAGATTTCCTTTTTATTAATCTGGTCTCTCATTTGTTGTGCTCTCTCTCTTATATATTAGATTTTCTCTCCCTGCTTTATGTCAATACCTTAATTACATGGCACTTTCTTAGCAAAGCATTTCCTAGGAACCCAAGCCCACAGCATCCTGTGCTCCTCTGCATGCACACCCCTTCTCAGGTGTGATAATTATTACATTCATTTGCCATCCAGCCATCTGTGTGATAGTTCAACAAACAGCTAATTGGACCATGATTACTGGTGGATATTGAAGACACTCAAATGAATGAGAAATTGGGTCTACCTTCAAGAGTCTTATAAATTACTGGAGGCCCAGTATATGAAATTTATGCATGGGTAGGGTCCTTAGGCTTGGCTAGTGATCAGGGCCAATCTCTGGGGCAACCAGCGGGGTGATTGGGGGGCCCCTGCTGGCATCCACCTTGGCTGGCCTGGGACCTGTGGGCTGGGGTCAACTTCTGTACTGAGCATCTGCCCCCTGGTGGTCAGTGCACATAATAGTGACCTGTCGTTCTGCAGTTTGGTCGATTTGCACATTAGACTTTTATTATATGGGATAACCTGTCTTATATTGTTATTATTTATTTCTGGAAATATACTTAATTATTTTAGTTAAATTGTGTCTTGAAATCATGAATCTTGAACAGTGTTGTAAGTTGGGTTCCCTGGAAGCAGATGCTGAAGTTAGTGTGTAGAAGGTTTACTAGGGTGGTATTTTGGGGAAAAGGAAGCACACCTGGGCTAATATGTATATATATTTTTTGCAATGGAATCTCTTAGTATTATCCCTAATAGCACTGTAATAATCTTTAAAATGTCTCTACTCTCGCCCTAATTGGTTTGGCTTAGTGGATAGAGCATCAATCCATGGACTGAAGGGTCCTGGGTTTGATTCTTGTCAAGGCACATGCCCAGGTTGTGGGCTCGGTCCTTAGTGGATCGAGCCCACAACATGGGGCATGCAGCAGGCAGCAGATCAATGATTCTCTTTCTCTCCCTCTCCCTTCCTCTCTGAAATCAATAAAAGTATATTTTTAAAAATATCTCTACTCTCTGCCTTTTAAATCATACTTATCCTTTGAGGCACAAGCAAAGTTCACTTTAAACAGATATTACTGAGTATTTACTACGTATTAAGTACTGGCTGGGCCCTGGGGAAAGGTAATTTTGAGAGAGGTGTCATTCCCGACTTCAAACCTTACTTAGGACAGGGAGGGAGGGACGTAAATAGGTACAGAAATAGTAGAAAGAAGAATTATATACATGGAATGACCATATCATTTATTGTCCTAATTTAGAATTTTTTGAGGAAAAAGGAGAGAATCATTACAAATAAGCAGCAATATCTAGCATAAACTGGGACTGTCCCAAGCAAACTGGAATGTGGGGGTCATTGTATTAATTATTAAAGTGCCACATGAACTTGAAAAACAGCATGGATTCAGTTTGAGAAGATGGAGAAAAGGCTAACTAGACAATGTTGCTTTAGAGCTTGGATTTAAATAAATAGGCTCATGGTAGTAAGATTGGGTCTTCCCAGGAGAGGGCACACTGCTGGGCACACGTGGAAAACATGACTGTTCCATGTATGAATACTCCAGAATGAATGTTTCACTGAGACCTGGATGCAAGGTATAAGGTAGCTTACAGTGACAGGTGAGTTGGGGAAATTGGGTTGGGTCCTGGTGGGGTAGTGTCTTAAATGTCTTACTAAAGTTTGGACTTAAAACTGCCAATAGCAGGGAGAATGAGTAAACAAGGTTGGGTAAAACATAAATTTGAGACGTTAAAGGCTGGGGTTAGAGAAGCCAGTTAGAATACAGTTCATTAGTCTAATTAGGGTAAGGCCAGTGAGAATGGAAGGAGCATAGATTCTGACTTAGATGAGGAGTCTGGCTCAGTCACATCATGTGAGGGACTGACGGAGGAGAGGTCTCTGGCCTGGCCGAAAAGCTTAGCGCTGCCATGAGTTGAAGCAGTGAGCTTTGGAGGAGCAAGTTGTTGAGGCTGGTGGAGAGTGAGCTAGTGAATTGTGGTAGGTGCTGGTGGGACAGAAGGTGACAGACAGCTCAGCTGTCACCGTGCGGTTTGCCTGGAGGCACTGCTGGGAGCTACCCTCTGGTGGCATGCTCAGAGAGAGCGGTGCAGCCCAGACCCAGGGCCTGGGCATGGCTCCAACGAGCTGAGGCACGAGGATGAGGAGCTCAGGACCGTCAGGAGAAAGGCTTCGTTGCTAGGAGTTGCTGCCAGGTCATTGCAGCTGAGGTCAGCTACACACAGGAGGATGGGAGAACCACAGTGACAGGGCCACAGCTGACAGGGCTCGAGGGGGAGCAGCCACAGGGACTGCTGAGGAAGCTCACTCTTGATTCACCCATCCTGGGCTCCCTCAGTCACCATGGCAGAGTCACCAAGGACATCTCATCAAAGACAGAAAAGGGTAGATTGCCCTCATGGTACACGCTGAGGAACAAGAAATCTGGTGGATTGGAGGCGTAGGCGCTGTGGAGTCTGAGCCAGACCTAATGGCCTAGGGCTATCCTTCCTTCTCCACAACTAGTCTCCAAAATGATCAACAGTAAGACTGTGGCTCTGATAGCTGGGTTCTCAAGGTCAGAGCAAAGGCCTGCCACTGAGTGAGCCTGAGAGTTATCAGGGCTGGCCAAGCTAACGTAGCAAGTATCTCTAGACAAGGGCTTAGCCCAGAGGTGACGTAATGGTTGCTCTGTCCTCTGAGATGCAGAGACGGCCAGTCCCTGTCCTCCTGAGTGAGGCAGGACATCGCCAGTCTATTTGCCCCACACACTGATGTCTCCCTTCATGTCTGCGTAAGAAGAAATCGTGGTCTACTGGAAAACCTTCAATTAAGCCCCCCAAACCTGCTTTGAAGACCTGTGTCTTAGATAGCTCAGGCCGCCACAGCAAATACCACAGACTCGGTGGCTTAAACAGCAAACATTGATTTCTCACAGCAAGTCTAAGATCAAGGAGCTGGCAGATTGGGTTCCTGGTGATGGCCACTATCTCTCTGTGTCCTCACATGATGGGGAAGTGGGGAGGGGGGAGGAGAAGGAGAGAGAGGTCATCGACTGATCCCTTCATGACCTCATCAAGCCCTAATCACTTCCCAAAGACACCACTTCCAAATACCATCTCACTGGAGGTTAGGGCTCCAGCATATGAATTTAGGGTGCAGGGTGGACACAAACATTCAGTTCACAGCACCTGGGAACCCCTTTTAGCCTTATTTTGTCACTTGCTGGAAGCTGCAAGGCAGCAGGGGTGAGGGTGCCGAGGAGTACGATTTCCACTGTGTACTCTCTCTTTAAAAAAGAACCCTAAACAGAATAATCAAGATTAATCCCCATCTTAAGTGTGTCTCTTAATTGCACCAGAACACACTTTAAAATGGGCACGTCTTATCCCTGGAATGTACGTTTAGGATTACAATCAATTTTAGACATGTCATTCCTTTAGCTAAAGTGAAGGGAAAACAAATTTTATTTGATCTTCCATAAGATCTTTCCTCAGTGTCTTTTACTTCTTCTCCTGCCATCAAATTCTTACCTTGACTGAAAAGCCATGTTGAGTGCAAGGCAAATTCCTTCCCTCTTTGCCTAGAAATTAGCAATTCTGGTGATGGGAGAATGTGGCAGTTCAGTTCTGCCAGGATGGGGTGTGTGACCTTAGAAAATTGCTGCACTTTCTGGGCCTCAATCCTTCATCCCTGCAATTATAGGTCATCTTCATTATTGAAAATCACAGTTACAAAACCTGCTTGAGCTCAGCTGGTGTTGCTCAGTGGTTTAACATCGACCTATGAACCAGGAGGTCACACTTCAATTCCTGGTTAGGACACATGCCCAAGCTGTGGGCTCGATCCTCATTGTGGGGAGTGCAGTAGACAACCAATCAATGATTCTCCTTCATTATTGATGTTTTTATCTCTCCCTCTCTCTTTCTCTCTGAAATCAATAAAAAATAGTAACAAATAAACAAACAAAACAAAAAACCCTGTTTGAAAAGGGGAACAAAGGCCCAAATTAAAAAGTGATAGGGGCTATATCTTAAAGAATCAAACTGAATCTCTTAAAAATAAGTTTATCTTATTTTGTGTATGGAATATATATTTAAAATAAAACTGAGTTTGTTTCTTAAAAGGAACAGAGAATGACACAAATATTTAATCTCTTTAAGGATGTATGATTTTTTTTTTCTGGCAAAGGTATGTGCTGGCATAATACAGTAGCTGCCACTTTTTGTTTGAATTTCATTCTACAATTACAAAACGGATCTATTTTGGACAAATATTTTAAAACTTCATTGATTTGTTTTCAAGGTCTTCTCTCAATTTAAAGAAACCCAGACTGTTATTTTTGGGAAGAACTTTTATGCCACTATCCTTGAAAATTTCTTCCACTAGCCTTTTTATTTTCAGCAGCTTTTCATTTATGAACAGTTTGAATGTGATTGAGTAGTTATTCAACATCAATTTGAGTGACTTTATCAATTCTTTCAGTAAGATATTCAATTTGATTTGCAACTATTTTGAATTGTTCTGATATTTAAAATGAAATGGGAACTGAAATAAAAAATAATATGCAGAGATCCAACAGGAGACTAGAGGATTGCAAGAATCAAGTCAAAGATTTGAAATGCAAAGAAGCAAAAAACACCACTGGAAAAACAAAAGCAGAAAGAATCCAAAAGTATGAACATAGTGTAAGGAGCCTCTGGGACAACTTCAAGGGTGCCAACATCCGAATTATGGGGGTGCCAGAAGAAGAGAGAGAGCAAGATACTGAAAACCTATTTGAAGAAATAATGACTGAAAACTTTGCCCACATGGTGAAAGAAATAGACTTATAAGTTCAGGAAGCACACAGAACCTCAAATAAAAGGAATCCAAAGAAGACTATACCAAGACACATCATAATTAAAATGCCAAGAGCAAAAGACAAAGAGAGAATATTAAAAGCAACAAGAGAAAAACAGTTAGTTACCTACCAAGGAGCACCTTTGTAGCTGATTTCTCAACAGAAATTATGCACTCCCTGTCAGCTGATTTCTCAACAGAAACTATGCAGGCCAGATGGAAGTGGCAAGAAATATTCAAAGTGATGAATAGCAAGAACCTATAACCAAGATTACTCTACCCAGCAAAGCTATCATTTAGAATTAAAGGTCAGATAAAGAGCTTCACAGATAAGAAAAAGCTAAAGGAGTTCATCACCACCAAACCAGTATTATATGAAATGCCGAAAGATATTCTTTAAGAAGAGAAAGAAGAAGAAAAAGGCAAAGATAAAAATTATGAACAACAAATATATTATCTATCAACAAGTGAATTTAAAAAATGTATGTTTAGGATTACAATCAATTTTAGACATGTCTTTTCTTTAGCTAAAGTGAAGGGAAAAGAAATTTTATTTGAATAAAAAAATCTGATGAACTGGTGAATATAATAGAATTAGGGGCATAGAAAGGGATTGGACTGACAATTGTCAGGGGGAAAGGGGTGGGGGGTGCAGGAAGAGACTGAGAAAAATAGTATACCTATGGATGAGGCCAGTGTGGGAAGGTAAGAGCAGAGGGTGGGGTGGGAACTGGGTGGAGGGGAGTTATGGAGGGAATAAAGAGGAACAATTGTAATAATATGAATAATAAAGATTAATTGAAATGGGAAAAAATGAAGTGGGGAAGACTGACCAACAAAGCTGTGATACCAGCTATAAAACTAAACACCAGCCCAGAGAGAGGAGGGCACTCATTTTTAAGTGGAAATTCATTTAGTGAATATTTTCTTAATCCTTACACAGTCTCACAGCTTAGCTACCTGGGTAGTTCATGTTGAGATAAGGAGGATACCCTTTAGATCTTAATACCTGGAACACATTATGGCCACCTCTGAAGTTGACTTGGTTAAGTGAGAGTTGTGTGGGTAGCAAGTCTGGGTTTTTTTTCTTAACCAACAAAAGCATTAAATATTTTCCCAAGATCTAACTAGGAGTCATTGGCACTTACTCGAATGTGAACTCTCTGAGAAGTTTTTATATCTTGGTAAATCAAACGTCAAGAACATGCAAGTCCCTGACATAAGTAAGATCTTCAACAAATGTTAGCTGAGTGTTCATGAAGGTGGAAGCATGTAGGGACTTTCCCACTAATTAGTTATGTTATTTGTCGATCTCTTAATCTTTCAAAATCTCTCTCAGCTGTAAGTAAAGAAATGGGACTGAGTAATCTCCAAAGGCTATACAGCCAGAAAATTCTATGATTCAATTCTATCTTAGGTGTTTAGAGAAAATCACTTTTTACTGAAATTTCTAGAACTTCAGAGAAAGTTATAATCTTTGTAACTTGGAAAGAATCCTAGAGATATTAGTAGGCCAGTGAATGAGCAACATTAGGGTGATAATTTATTAACTTGCTGTTGCTTTCTAGACTTGATTTGAGTGGTGAAAATAAAATTTAAGCCTCATGGAATTAGATTTCCAAAACTAGAAACAGCAGAAATAAATGAAAAGATCCCAACGAATTGAAAATTCTTATGCCACCATACCACTGTCCAAAGAGAGAACGGGCTCAGCATTGGGATGGAAGAGCTTGGCATTGAGTAGGGCGTTTGGTACATGTCTTGCCCAGATAAAGTGGACATTTAAAGAATCTCACAGCTGGACAAATATGCATGACTGCTGTCGTTTGTTCTGGGAGAACAGTGAGGACTTAAAGTGCTCAAGGTGGGTGTGTGTTTTAGTATCTGCGCAAATGTGTAGGCCTAGCTTTGAGTTTGTTTTGGCCACGACTCTGCAGCGGTGTCAAGCCATCTCTAAACTGGCTGTAGTCAGAATACAGCTTTGCAACTTCGCGTAACCCAACTTGTTGGAAGGTTTGGTTGCATCACAGTTGATGGATCAAGAATCCTTGTGTTCCACCTGGTCCGTGGGTGTCACTGGTGCCAGGAACATTTCCTCACTGCTTGTCATTCAACTAGCAGGTTACTGAAAGAGAGAGTTTTGGATTTTGGACATTTTCTCATATTTTGGGCATAGTATCTTGGAGCATTTTGGAGGCAAAGATTCTGAAGGACTCTATTACCTCCCCTTTGTAAATGCTCCATTTAGCACTTGGTTACACACGGTTTCACCCAGCTCTGCAACGACTTCAACTACCTGGCTTTTGTCTCCTCTCACTGAGATTTCCTCCTGGGCAGGGACTGGGTTCTCTACGTAGGTTCTATACTCAAACAGCGCTTCCAAAGTCCAGACCAATAGTCTTGTCAGGGTGGTAGGAACATGGGTCATTTCCCACCCTTTTTCTTTAATTTCCAAGGTGAAAAACTTGTTTCATTATCACAGTTATGCAAAGACAAATTTAATATATTCAATATTCTTGGTTTCTATCACTTTGGCACCCCCTACCTCCAGAGCCACACATCAACCATAGAAGAGGTACGCAGCAGACTTGTTGACTTATCCCAGAATTTTACAGAAGAATTAATCACAAACCTATACTCTTCTTTTCCATCCTAAAATACCTTGTCCTAGAAAAGCATCCAATGAAAACATTCCTTTGGAAATGCTTGAATTCTTAATTCCCTAATTCATATTTCTTACTGTATTTTTAAGCAGCATATTGCCTGTAAGAAACTATAAAAAAAATCATTACAAAGTTATGTTCCACCAAGACACTAAAAATATGTAGTCGAAGACAACCATTTGATGAGGTCATAGGAGAAAAGAGAAAAAAATAAATAAATAATTAAACCCAACCTCTAAACTATTCATGTCAATATGATAAATCCTGAGCATGGGGAGCAAGAGCCTCTGGGAAGAGCACAGGGACAAAGACTATGGGAGTTTGGAATTCACTTTCCATGGGGGTGCAGAGAAGCTGTCAGACACTTTCAGAAATCTGGACATTTCTAGGATTTCAGAAGTTAATTTAATTGTATAGGGAGGAGGAGTCATGACTTTTGGGCAGACCAAGCATGTAATGAAGCATTGAAAGAGACACAGGGACCCTAAGTCAATAATTCAAGTGTTGTTTTTTTAAACTATATCTAGCATCATTTATCAACCAACATTAACTGAGCACCAGCTATATGCCAGATGCTGTCTAGGCACTGGGGTCCTTTACCTAGCTACATTCACGTGAAGTGGGTGTCCTTAATCTTATGGTACAGAGGAAGATGGTTGCAGGGGAGGCACAGAGAGATATATGACCTGACCTGCCCCTCACAGAAGGATAGTTGAGTACATAACATTTATACATATGAAACAGCTGCTAAATAAAATATACTACAGTAATCACCAGCTTTCCAGAACTGTCAAAGGGGGAGTCATTCTGGAGAATCCATCTAGTTGTCTGCATTCTGAGAGGTTGTCCCTTAAAATATAGTGGTATTAGCCGAAACTGGTTTGGCTCAGTGGATAGAGCGTCAGCCTGCGGACTGAAAGGTCCCGGGTTTGATACCGGTCAAGGGCATGTACCTTGGTTTATGGGCACATCCCCAGTAGGGGGTGTGCAAGAGGCAGCTGATCAATGATTCTCTCTCATCCTCTCTGTAAAAAGATCAATAACATATATTTAAAAAACAAACAAACATAGTTGTATCAATGAATGTTAGTGGTTGTACTTAGCTCCAATATAGGAGTTCTCTCAGGACCTATTAAAGCATGTGTAGAGGACAGTTTATTTCCTACACTAGAATTATTTCTAGTTTACTGTACCTAGGTTTTATGGTTTTTCTGTCTCCTCCCTTGTAATTGGTTTGTCAGTGTACCTTTTAATTTGCTGATGATTATCTAGCATGGATTTAAGAACAACTAATTAATCTTATTGGATTGGATATAAAATACCTTCAAAATTAACCCTAAGTAAGCCTATAGGTTTTTCTTTTAAGGAAATTTTCCAGGCTTTGAACAGACTGCTCAGAGACCCTCTTCTCCTTATTTCAAAATGTCTTATCTGATTCTTGGTTTTAGTCTGAAGAATTGAGAAATCAAGAGAACTAAGTGCTGGATGGACAGGTATTATTGTATATTATATCTCTTGAACTGAATATAATCAGGCATTAAAGTATTACAGACATGCTTTTTAAATTATAAGTAGATCAATTCTTGGCCTTTTGGCTAAGATCAAGTCAAGTTGTGAGTAGAAAGCAGGTGAACAATTTTAAGCAATGAGAGAAGAGTAATATTTGAATAGGAGTTTTTTTTTTCTCTAGAAAGTAAGGCATCTGATTTTATTGGACCCACTGTAGGAATTATTGATCCTCATTTTTTGAAGGATGATATTGAAACCAAGAGAAGTTAAACAACTTGTTCACTTCTTCAAGCTTGCACAGATGCAGTTCTAAAATCTGGTCCTTGACTCCTAGATCGAGTTTTTGACAAATTTATTGTCACTGAGATATGAATACCTGTTTCTGAATTGAACCAGAGTATATCAGGAAGCCTAAACTTAAGATTAACTTACCAGACAAGAGAAGAAAATGAAGGAAAGAACATCCTCCTACTCTACAGAGAGCCTGAAGACTATGCTTCATCTTCTCTTAGATACTCTCCTTTAAGAAAGTCAGTGTTGAACATCTTTTCATATGTCTATTGGCCATCTGAATGTCCTGTTTGGAAAAATGTCTATTGAGGTCTTTTGTTCATTTTTAAATTGGATTGTTTGCTTTTTTTGGTGTTAAGTTCTATAAGTTGTTTATAAGTTTTGGCTATTAAGCCCTTATCAGATGTATCATTGGTAAATATGTTTTCCTATTTAGTGAATTGTGTTTTCATTTTGTTGGTGGTTTCTTCCACTATCAAGAAGTGTGATATTTCCATTATACCCCAATGTTTCCTCATTTCCCATTGCAGTCCATCCCCTCTCTCTACTCCAGGCTCAGACAGTCACTGATTTATTTTTTTGCCACTAGTTTTGCCTTTTCTAGAATTTCATATAAATGGAATCATAGAGTATGGAGTCTATGTCTGTCTTCATTTAGTAATGTGATAATATAATGAATTATATGGATTGATTTTCAAATGTTAAACCAACATCGTATTCCTGGAATAAGCCACATTTGGTGATCATTTATTATTAGCCTTAAATTTATTTATTAATATGTTGTCAAGGATATTATATCTGGGTTTATGAGGGATATTGGGTCTGCTGTGTCCTTGTAAAGTCATGTCATGGCCTTTCTGGCTTTGATAACAGGGTAATGCTGGCCTCATCACATTTTGAATTAAGTAATATTTCCTCTCTTCTATTTTCTAGAAGCATTTCTGTAGTCTTTGTTTGACTTCTTCCTTAAATGTTTGTAGAATTCAGTGGAATCTACTGGGCCTGGAGTTTTCTTTGTGAAAAGAGCTTTGGTAATGAATTAAAGTTATTTGCTTTAAAGCTATTTGTGTTATTATGATCATTATTGTGTTAAGAGCTGGGTTTTGTTGTATTACACTCAAGAGGGCTGGGCCTTAATTGAGGTAAGTTTAAGTTAAATTACTTGTAGAGCAACCTGATCCCCCCCTTTTTTTTGTTTGTTAATCCTCACACCAGGATGTTTTTCCATTGATTGTTTTAGAGAGAGTGGAAGAGAGAAGGAAAGACAGAGAGAAACATCAATGTGAGAGAAGCACATCGATTGGTTGCCTCCTACATGTGCCCTGACCAGGAAGGAGCCTGCAGCTGAGGTACATGTCTTTGACTGGAATTGAACCCGGGACCCTTTGTTCTGCGGCCAACGCTCTGTCCACTGAACCGAACCAGCTAGGTCTCAACCTGATCCTTTTGAGGGTAGATTTTGTTGTAGCACAAAACTACTAAACTACTAAATCATGGTTCTTTAAAAGACTCTACCCAATGCTTTAGTAGTATGCTGATAAATATGTAACAGCTTGTCTCAACAACAAACAAACAAAAAAACACCTGATTTTTAGTGTTTATTTACTTGCTATTATGGCTAGCATCTGCCAATGTGACAGCAAACACCTCTCAAAATCCCTGAATATTTAACCATCAGCCATCTCAGGCTTGCACAAGCCAGCTCCAGCACATCACCATCAATGCCCTGTATATTAGGGGGACTCTCCACCCTGACTGGTTAAAGCAGGAACTATTCCTAGCTTCATGTAAACTCCAGAAATTGTTTCACCTACTGCATTCTGGTGGTTCTTTTCCCAGCCTCATGAATTTCACTCCACACATGTGCAGCCAGGTACTCAGCCAAAGGCTCCAGTAGATATCTCTGCATATCCCTGGGGCTCCTTTTTCTTTCTCTCTTTGTACAGCTCCATTCTCTTCCTCATGAACTGTGGTCACCTCACCTTCCCCAAACTCCTAAACTTAATGAGGGCACAAGCTCTGTTTGGGTTCCCTCTTCTTTTGCTGTTGCTTGGAAGCGGTCTACACAAGTAGACATTAGGTTGATTGTAGGGCTTACCTAGTTAATTTTTGCTTCTCTCAGGGAATCAGAGTTCTAAGCTGACTGTTGTCTAACATCTGAAACAAATGTTTTATATATTTTGTCTAGTTTTCTAGTTATTACTTCCTAATAATCTGTATTGGTTTTATATGTGTTGTCCAAATTATGTTTGTCCAATTCTAATTATGTAAAATATAATTATTTTATATTGAGGCAATTGCTATAGCAGTTAATCCTCAATTTGGGCAAATTTAAACTTTGGTATTGATGTCTACTCACTTATGTAAGTGTGTAACCTGCCTTCAAGGTACCAAGGAATCATGGCTGTCCAATTTCTATTTTCCACCAATCTTCATTTCTTTTCTCTTGAACTTCCTACATAAGCTGTAAGAGGGATTAAAATTTAATTTTTCTGGGGTTCTTGTACCAGCATTACAAAGGTTTCGGGAATCTATAGAAAGGCTGTGCATAGATTAAATAAGAGTATAAAGACAAAAGATAATTTTGAAAGGCATTGGGGGTCAGAGGAGCTTCAGCTAAAGGAGCTAAAGTTTTCCTTGTCTCAGGACCCTTGCTTTTTATTAACACAATTTTTCCTAAGGCAAGATGGAGATAATACACTTCAAGGGTAGGGTACAGAGCATTGTCAGATTGGGGAATAGCCTACAGCTGTTCAGGTGTTTGGCCAACAGAAGACAATAACATGTATATTGAGATGCCCTGAGCTGTCTGGCAGCAAACAATCATCCTATTCAGGTTTGGGGGAAGTGCCTTTCAGCCATTTCAAAAGGTGATTACATATATGACTCAGCCCCTGTTGAGTCCCCAAGTTTCCTCAACCTTTTGATGAAAACACTTGTAATTATGACATGCTGGAATTGGCTTCTGGCAGAATTTGGTGAGGAAACATATAGTACCTGCTCTCAATGACTGAGAGTCTTTTGCCCTAAAAGATTTTTGTGCGCCACAGAGAGAACTAATGGTTGAGATTGCCCAGCTGTTGTTGCTAGTGATGCTGGGAGGGGCACAGACAATGAGAGCAGAAGTTTGGAGGTGGACAACCGTGGCTCGTTCTAAATTTTGAAATGGTGATCAACAAGGTATGTTGATCAAATTATAGACCAATGAGCTTGACACTGATCTAGGAAACGTTCTTGAATGAATTATTACAGGAAACATTTCTCAGAACCCAGAAAAGGAATTAGTCACACTAGGCCTCTGCATGGGTTCCAAAGAAACAAGTCATATCAGGCTGAACACATGCACAGCATCTGGCATGTGGTGGGAACTCAGAAGATATTAATTAAATGAGTGAATAAATTACCGACTGACCAAATGAGTAAACAAATTCTTTTCTTTGGAAAGACCACAAAACTAGTAGTCCAGGAAAGTATAGCAGAAGAGAGACCACTGTTAGCAAAACATTGCATGAAGTTTGCACAGCTCAGTTTAACTTAGTTTATTGAGTGTCTACTGTGAGCCAGACATTCTGCCAGTTATTGGAGTTGCAAAACATGGACTTTTAAAAAAACCTCTAAGACATAGCTATTTTCAATATTTTCACCACTAATGACTCCTACAATTTAGATTTAGACTTAGACTTATAAGCAAGTAGTGACAATGGGATATACAATGACCTGATGGAAGAATGCATTGGGAACTCAATGACCAAAAAGGCGCCTGACTCAATTTCAAGGGTTACAGGAAAGCTTTCTAGTCTTTTATTTTTTTTAATTTTACTTATTGTCTAAAGTTTTATATGTCTTCTTTTCCCCAATTGACTCCTCCTCAACTACCCCCACCCCCCGGCGTTCCCACCTCAGGCAAATCCCCACCAACCCAGTGTCTGTGTCCATTGGTTATTCTAATATGCATGCATACAAGTCCTTTGGTTGCTCTCTAACCCCCATCCACCCCACTCTTCCTGCCACCTCCCCTGCCATTTGTCTCTGGATCTATTTTTGTTCATCCAATTGGAAAGCTCTCTAGTCTTGAATGATGCTGACATTCTCTACAGCATTGGCACTGCGAATATACCCTCCAATGTGGGTTTTAGTTTTGGCCGTTTGAATTCTAAGTTCCTTGTCATCCTGGGCAGTTTTTCTTTCTCTTTACCTCCATCTGCCTTATATAGTGGAGATTTCCCCCCAGATTTTAATATTAATGTCAGTCAGTATTCGTTTTCATTTTTATATTCTCCTGACTCTCCTTGGATATTTTAATGGGATACAGAGAGAGCCAGAATTAGAGTCTGTGTCCAATTGCTAAGTGATTATATAATAATAATAATAATAATAATAATAATAATAATAAATATATTAGGGTTATTGTGCTTCAGAGACTGGGTTTTCTGAGTGGTTGTTTCCTTAAAGGATTTGGACGTTGTATTGACACAATGTAAATAAGAAAACCTTTTTAAAAACTCCAAAACACAGACATTTTCAATATTTTTACCACTAATGACTCCTTTTTTCTTCCGTATACAAACCAGATTTTAAGAGATATCATATAAATAAGTTATTTTTAATAATTATAGAAATTCATTTTAGGAGTTTCTGGTCATTTGGTCCTGCTCTCCTCAGAGATAAATGTCAAAATTCAAATTGTTGAGACACATGCCATTTCCAAGTAGAGTTTCTGATTAGCTTAACACATCTGGCTGAAATTCATGTAATTTAGCTAGAAACAGAAGTCAGAATAAGCACTTATCAGGAACCTATTGTATGCCAGGCCCTCTCCAACATGGCTTCTGTACTTTAAATCAGGTAAGCCCCACAACCATCATATGACGTACATACTGTTGCTAACTGTATTTACCAATGAGGAGACTGAGATTCAGAGAGGTTGAATAAATTGGACATGATTTCACAGCCAGTGGGTTGAATGATAAGCAGTCTGGCTCCAGACTCTAAACGCTTTACTTTTATAATGCACAGTGGAGGCTTGCATTAGACCAAGTGGTTACTTGAGTGTAAATGAATTATTTCCGTTAGACTTTCTGAAACAATGAGAAATAGCGCACAGACATCCACCACTTACCTCTGGGGACACCTGAGTAGGGGGCCTTTGCACTAAAACTCATATCATTTAGTATCCCCAGCTTTACACTGGATAAACGCTACATACTCTGTCTCATCCTTAGGGAACCCGAAGAATGCTAAGGCATGATCAGAATCGACCCTGACACGTTCACTGGTAATGCGAGGGAACGAGGGCAGCCTTGTCCAGCGCGCTCGCAACCACAACAGAATGTCACTTGCTAAGCTGGGCTCATTGAAAAGAGGAACACCTCACCCAATAGCCTGTCGTCCTGCAAATATGTATTTAGGGACATTCGAAGTTATTCTATTTACCGAATCATTACTAATGGCTACTTTGGATCTCTGACAGCTGATGTGTAAATAGGGCTCTTAGATCTTGAGGTAGGATACTGGTCCAGCAGAGCATAACAGCTTCTTCCGAGAACAGGATTTCCTTGAAGCACAAGCTGGTGAGTGTCAGGCAGAGCTCGGAGCGCTTTGGGGGTTTCTGGCCACTTGGTCCTGCTCTCCTCAGAGCTAAATGTCAAAATCCACCAGGAAATTGGGTACCACTCAGAACCGAGCACCATTAAACGTGGAAGCTAAACATGGGTTTAAAAAGGAAAATAAGAACAGGGTCAGCCTGATCCTTCACAGGCAATAAATAGATAATAGGCAAGGAGAAGTCATTTAAAAAGGGTTTGTGCAGCCAAGCCAAATATACCAGGTAGCAAAGTTACGATAATTCTGATGACTAGACAGTAAAGTAGAAATTATTGATCTTATCCACGGGTACATAGGAATCACTCCAGTGTGCTGCAGCATACTGAGGAATGATTAACTCGCCGGGGGAAGCTCCCTTCCTCCACCCTCCGTGACCTCACGTCACACGGTGCCCTCTCTCCTCGGCTGCGCTGTGGGGACGCAGCCTGCCAGCTCCTTCATTCGCTCGGGCTGCTGTGACCAAGTGCCACCAACTGGAGGGCTTACCCCAACAGAAATTCATTGTCTCACAGTTCCGGGGACCTGGGAAGCAAGGTGTCAGCCAGGCCCTGGTCCATGTGGGACCTGCGGGGGGCGTTCTTTCTCACCCCTCCCTCTTTCGGGTGGTGGCCGGCAGACCTTGGCTCCCTGCAGACCTTGGCTCCCTGCCTCGCAGCTGTGTGGCTTCGGTCTCTGCCTCTGTCAGCTCATGGCCAGCTCTCCCTGTGCGTGTGTCCATCCATGTGCTCTCCTTGCCCTTCTTGTGAGGACACCGGCCATGTGGATTGAGGGCCCGCCCTAAGACACTCTGACCTCATCCGAACTAATTGCATCTGCAAGGACCCTATTTCCCAATAGGTCCCGAGGGTTAGGACTTCAGCGAATCTTTTGGGGGGGGAGACACAATTCAACCCATAATAACTCCCATCTGTATAATGAGATCTTCCCAAATCACTCTTTGCTCTGCATCTGGACCTCTCGCAGGTCTGCATCTCCTCACCTGTGCCGGTCAGCTCACCTGTTCCTCCCCGTATACCCCTCAGAGTGTTAGCTGCTAGAGTGTGTGTGTGTGTGTGTGTGTGTGTGTGTGTGTGTGTGTGGCTTGTCTCCCTACCTTCATTGGAAACTGTTTGGTAAAGAATTCTTATTCAGGCTTTTTCCCACAAAGCACTTAAAACAATAACTTGGTATCTTAGATTAATTTATACTTTAAAAAAAAATCCTCTCACGTAGATTATCTAACGTGGTTCTTTTGTTATCCTGCTGCAGTGGGTTGGATCGCTGGCATCATCATGATTTTAGATCCAAGGGAATTTAAGATTCAGAGAGGTGAAGTGACAGATCAAAACAATGAGACGTGGCTTGGGCTGGCCCCAGCTGCCTTTTGTTGGAAAAGTTCTCCTTCCTCTCTTCTCATTCCCTTAGTTATTAATGAGCCAAGAGTCCCCCTGGGGGAGGGGGAAAACCCCTTCTTACTCTGAAGCAAAGTGAGCGAGAGAAGAGAGAGAGGAAAGTGTGTAGCCCAGGCTGCAGAGAGGAAGTCCCAAGGCTACCAGCCCCGCTCCTCTACCCTGGCGAGGGTCTTGCTTTTCCGTCCAGCACAACAACGCAAAACCTCAACTTTCTTAAACTTCTGCTGCCACCCGACTCTCTCAGGCTAAGAAAACAGCTGCTCCCCCTGCTTTTTGTTTGAATAAAGACTATCTGGTGGACATTCTTCAACATCTTCCACCTACCCAACAAATGGCTGCAAGGGGGAGGGAGGAGAAAGGAGGGGTGTGTGAGTAGGGACAGAATCTAGTGGTTTTCTGACCAAGGGCCAGCTGGCCAGAGACCAGAGACCGGGTGGCCCCTGTACATGAGCCCGGTCCCCAGGCTCCAGCCATAAGGGAGGGAGCCAGCCCCCCTTTGCCCAGGAGGAGGGAGCCGGAGGTGCGCCGGTTTGGGAAGAGGCTTTCACAGGGGGAAGCCTGCTGTGGACACCTGTCCGCTGTCTTCCTCTTTTTCCTGGGACTCACTAAGGAGAGCTTGGAAGTCATAATCAGCTCAGAGAAGAAAAGGAGGCGCTCCCTGGTGGGAGTGGCCAGAGATGGAGAAGGCCGGGGAGAAGGATTGGGAGGGAGGGAGAGCGAGAAAGGGAAAGTGGGAGGAGAGAGTGGAGGAGGGGACAGAGAGAGAGAACAGAGAGAGATAATGAGAAAATACTAAGGAGAAAGCTTGGCTTTTCCCTGAGAAGTGGTGAACCGGAAGTTAATCTGTGTGATGATGCTGGCTACTTCAAACTAGTGCTTTGTAGCTAGGCCTTCTGACTCTGAATTCCCTCCTTGATACTTTTGCCTCAAAACCTTCTCCCTATTCCCAGAGGTTGGGTGCCATCTAGCAGTAGTGAGTAAAGTTATTGGAGAAAGAGAGAGAGAGAGAGAGAGAGAGAGAGAGAGAGAGAGAGAGAAAGAATGTATAAAAAATGGAACAACTTAAGTTGAAAGCCATTCCAAGTTTAGAAGTAAAATCTGGTCTTGGCCTGATAGTCAATTGGTTAGGGTGTTGACCTGATATGCCCTTAACCTAAGGGTTCACAGGTTGAGGGTTCAATCCCCACTCAGGGCACTTACAAGAATCAGTCAATCAATGCATAAATTAATGAAATAACAAATCTCTCTCTCTCTTTTCTAAAATCAACCAATAATTAAAAATATATATATTTTATTGATTTCTTACAGAGAGGAAGAGAGAGGGATAGAGAGCTAGAAACATCGATGAGACAGAATCATTGATCAGCTGCCTCTTGCACACCTCCTACTGGGGTTGTGCCCGCAACCAAGGTACATGCCCTTGACCGGAATAGAACCTGGGACCTTTCAGTTCATAGGCCGACGCTCTATCCACTGAGCCAAACCGATTTCGGTCCAATAATATTTTTTAATGTAAAAATAAGAAAAATAAGAAGTACAATCTGCACAGACTAGGAGTGTAAAGAGAATTTGGGACAGGCTCTTTGGGACTGTATGACAGGCTAAGTGGGTGGCTTAGATCCTTAGCAGAGTGGTTAAACCCTAAATAAAAAGACAAGTGGAAGCCTGGCCTGTGTGGTTCAGTGGCTCAGTGGTTGAGCGTCAACTTATGAACCAGAAGGTCACGGTTCAATTCCCGGTGAGGGCACATGCCTGAGTTATGGGCTCCATCTCCAGTGTGGGATGTGCAAGAGGCAGCCAATCAATGATTCTCTCTAATCATTGAAGTTTCTCTCTTTCTCTCTCTCTCTCTCTCTCCCTCTCTCTCTCAGAATAAATAAAAATAAATTTAAAAAAGACAAGTAGAAGAGCAAGTTGTGCATGCAGTGTGATGTCTGCCTTACACATCTCTCCTTGCCTCATGCATGTGTAAGCACTGTGACACACACAAACACACATGTGCATTGCAGTCTTCTTCCACATGCCTAACCCAGGGATCTAGCTAGTATCCGAGGGCTGGAGCTCTGAGCAGAAGCAGGCCAGGGGCAACTCCATGGCTCTGGGTCCAAGAGAATCCGAGGATCCCCATTCAGAAGTAAACAGGAGTTAGGGAAATTATGTCACAATCTTGAGGATTCCGGGAGTCTTTGAACTCTGAAAGTGGCGGGGGATCCAGGCCATGTGACTTTGGCTGTGCTGCTGTGATAACAAAAGGTTATTAGTCCCGAAAAGCCAGGAAAGGACTGGAACCCAGGAGGCCCAAGTACACTTATTCTACAAGCAAAGATACTCTCCTGTGTGCCTGTCCCCCTTCTGCAAAGCTAGATGGGTCAGCCTCACCTCCCAGACTCCAATGAGCAAACAGCTCCCCTGGACATTGTTCCTGGGAAGGTGCCCACGAGGACTTCTGGGGGAGGCCTTGGGATTCTCCCGGCTGCCAGGAATCTAACATGACATCTTTGCCTGCATTAGGAAAAGGTGCCCTTGCCCTAACTGGTTTGGCTCAGTGGATGGAGCGTTGGCCTGCGAACTGAAGAGTCACGGGTTCGATTCAGGTCAAGGGCACATACCTTGGTTGCGGGCACATCCCCAGTGGAGGTGTGCAGGAGGTGGCTGGTCGATATTTCTTTCTCATTGATGTTTCTAACTCTCTATCCTTCTCCCTTCCTCTCGGTAAAAAAAAAAAAAAAAAAATCAATAAAATATATATTTTAAAATATCAGGAGAATATATTTTTTAAATCAATAGAATATGTGTTTTTTTTTTAAAAAAAAAAAAAGAAAGAAAGAAAAAAGTGCCCTCTCTGGGCAGCCCTCCATGTGCCCTTGCAAAACAGTCCTTTCCCCCGGGATCTGGCTGGTGACAGGCGCCTGCAGGGCTGCAGACAGTGCTGGGGCCGAGCACAGGCCGCCGGCTGCACAGGGCAGTGCTGACCCCGGAGGCAGGGTCTGCCGGGCTGCTGCGAGGACAGCCCGCTAATGGCCCATCACAGATGCTCTGTCTGCTACTCTCCTTCATGGCCACAGCTCGGCCACGCCCATGAAGACAGCCTTTCTAGCTCTCTCATCCTGGCACGGGAACATCAGTGTGTCTTCTGAGACCCGGGGGAATGCACGGATTCCTTCTGTGAGGGGCAGCTTGGCCTCCGGTTCCTCCAACGCTCCCTGACTCAGCCCGGACTCCCAGTGGGCCGGACACCCTGCGTTTGGAGTCTTGCAGCCGTACCATTTGCTAATCTGGGATCTCGACACTTACGCTTCTGTATCTATTCTCAGCACGTGATTATTATCTGGTTTGCTCCAATCTTTTGTTTCTCATCAAATATCACTCCTGCTTTTTAGGGGAACAGACAAGGAGGCCAGGGGCCCACATTTCCCTGAGCTGCGTGTTTACCTTGGATGGCGGGATTCAGCGCAGTGCTGGACCCTGGGGAGTTCTAGCCACACCTCTGTCCACCTCCTTGTTCCATCGCAAGGGAGAAAACCCAAATATTTGTTTGTCTGCTTGGTGTTGACAAACTCTCCCCTTTACAGGGGCTGGAGGTCAAGGTTGGGAGCGTGATGGGAGCAGTTAGGAGAGGCATCCAGCAAGACAGCTCAGCTGCCAGGGCTGACTTCAGAGGGTTCACGTCTCTCACACAAAGAAACTTTCGGCCAAGGACACGCAATCCTGGTTTCTCTCGTAGCAGATTAAAAGGAGCAACAAAGTAGAATACAAAGATCGCTGGGCACCTCATCTGGAGGTTTCGGTTCTGTGAACTAAGGCTGCCTGTCTTGATTTCTCTTGGTTATAACTATGCAATGAAGCAACAGAAGTAAATCATGGCAAGGCTTCCTCCAGTTTTCAAGTTGCAGGAGTCTATGAAATGCGGTGGTCTTAGCAATGTACATATTTTCTGCCAAATTAAATTTATAAAGATAGAAAAAGCCTTGTGTATTAAGACAGTGGAGTTAATTTGTCATCTAAACACCGTTACATTGTATATTATTGCAGAAATCATGAGTGTGGGCTTTAACAAGTTTTAAGTCTATTATTTTTCAGCCTCTAAATTTAGAAGTTGGATTCCTATTGACAACAAAAGATCAACAACCTAGTTGAAAAAAACAGGAAAAATATAAAATGGCTTCTCACAGAAAAAAACAAAAACAAATGGCTCTTAAACACTTGAAAAGATGTTCAACTTCACTCATCCTATATAACAAAAGCATAGTGTGCAAATTGTCCCCTGGACCAGGAATTGTCCAGTTCAAACAGGGGGTGGGGCCAGCCGGGAGAAGGGAGGGAGGCTCTGGTCAGTCGGCAGCCACTAGGGACCCTATCAGTGCACGAATTTTGTGCACGGGGCCTCTAGTAATAAGATAAATGCAAAATAAAACTACTTTGAATGACCATTTATAATCTACCTGTAATATCAGTAAAGAGTAAGTAGAAAATTTGATTATATCATTTAAATTACCTACCAGTAAGGGAATCTTTAAATAAACCATGGTACATCGGTGCTATAAAATAATATATAGCTGTAAGCAACAAAACCAAACCAAGACTAAGGAAGCTTTTCTGTACTTATATGGAGGTTTTTCCCCCATATCCTACATTGTAGTGGTTAAAACACAGAATGAGAAAGCAAGATACAGAGTGGTGTGAGGTGCACGTCACCGCCTGTTGGGTTTGTGTAAACAGTTGGCCTGGATTTTTCCTTTGGTTAAATGCATCTGTTTTCTCTCTGGACTTCTTGGTGGGTGGGACGTGTCATTTGTCATGTTTTTCTTCATGGTGTGAGGATGTGATGTGGGCATAATGAGGAGGCCGGTGTGTTGGGTCCCATGTGTCTCCCTCCAGACCTAGACTCTTCCCCACTGAGGGCATAGAGCTCGCTGGGTGTGGCCCGCAGAGAGGTGCCCAGAGTGGACGGAGGCGTGTGGGGATGGGAGTCCTAACTGGCCCGTGACTCCAGAAAGGCTCCGGAAGCACATCTGCTGAGCAAAGGGGATCAGGGATCTAGTGAATATATTACAAGGAACCTGTGAGCCCAAATCCAGAACTTTTGGGGCTGACTGGAATCAAGAAAAGAGTTCATTCCCTTTCATTTTGGGCCTGACATTTGGCCCCAAGCTGGGAGCTCCTCTGAGACGCTCTCAGAAAGGGTTGCTCTCTGCTTCTGATGGTTTGGTCTGGGGCTTCCTTGCTCTGCTTATTCTGATCATACAATCTCATTTAATAAAAAAACCTCTAGCACTGTCATTGGTCTTTCAGAAATATATTTTATGGCCTTTCCATGGGGCCTTCGGTGTGTGTGGGGGGGAGGGGAGGAGTGTAACAGAGGAGTTTTCCTGACATTGCTGTCCATCACAGGGTGTCACAGTGTGGGCGCCAGAGAGCCTGAGGTTTCGGGGCTGCTTTCCCTGGCTGCCTCTCTGCCAGGGGCCACATCCTGCACCCTGTCCTGAGCCTCTCCATCCCACTCTCCAGGCTGCTTCCCAGCATCTGCTCCCTCCGTGCTCCCTTTAGGCCTCTGCTCTCCTGCCACCCCCCGCCCCCCCCCCCCCCCCCCGCAGACACAGCCCTTCCAGCTCACTGTGTGTTTCTACTCACCATCCCTTCTTGCTTTTCCTAAACCCTTCACACCTTTTGTAAAGGGTTCCTTTTCTAAACTTCCAATGACCTATTCTGAGAATGCCACATACTTCCGGCCAGACTCCTGTGCCAGAGCCCATTATAAGACAAAGAATCATCGGCAGTGGCACCTGGCTGGTGTTGCTCAGTAGTTAAACACCAGCATGTGACCTGGTGGTTCAATTTCCAGGGTCGCTGGTTTAATTCCCATGTCCCTGGGTTGCAGGTTCAATCCCTATCCCTGGCCCCGAGTGCATGTGCGAGGCAACCAACCGATCATCGTGTCTCCCTTGCCTGGCTAGGCCTCAGTGGGTTTGGAAAGGAGTGACATGCAGGCTCTCTGCCCACAGTGTGTTTTCAAACTATTGGTTGAAGCAAGACACTCAAAAAAGAAAGACATCGCAAGGTAATGCCTGATGTGGTTACAAAGCTCACTTCGCAAACATTCTCGCACACAAAGTTAGAAGTCATCCAGCGTGGCTTTCCTATGTACCGGTGAGGCCTCAGACGTCAACTAGTGTGCAGTTCACTTAGAGCTAATACCTGAGCCCTGGTCTTCCAGGGCGAATCTGCCTCTCTACCCGCACTGCCTCCCCTTTAACAAATATTCCATTTACACTGGTGGTGTCACATCCCATGAGGTTTATCTAAGGATTATGCTGATTGAAACTTTTAACAAACACACAAGAACTCATATACATGAGTGAATCAAAGTAGCTTTATGCTATTTCTTTTTGGTTGATCCTCCCCTGAGGATAGTTTTCCATTGATTTTTAGTGAGAGTGGAAGGGATAGGGAGAGTCACAGAGTCACAGAGACGCAGAGAGAAACATCAATGTGAGAGAGACACATTGATTGGTAGCTTCCCACTGGCACCCCAATCTGGGCCGGGGGTTGAGCCTGCAACCAAGGTACATGCCCTTGGTTGCAGGAATCAAACCTGGAACTCTTTAGTCCGAGGGCCGATGCGCTATCCACTGAGCAAAACAGGTTACGATGTATGCTATTTTTTTTTAATAGTAGTCACAGTTACTTTGTAATTACAGATGTGACATGTAATATATTTGGATAGGTCAGGAACTAAAAAGACAGGAGAGTCCCTTCCCAGAGCTCCTTGCCTGGGACAGTTCTGTTCCTGGCTCCACTGGGCCATCCCCTGTGGATTGCTGGTGGTTCTGTCTTGGCATGGCCTCTCAGAACTACAGCCACCCTGTGTGGATGCATCACCCTGACCCCATGGGGGCTTTAGAAATAAATGAGTCTCCTGGGACCAGTTGAGGATCAAGAGAGCAGGAGAAAGAAGGACAAATGCCTTATTGAAGGTAACAGTCACAGCCGAATATCTGTGCTCCTTTGTGGTGGTATTTCTAACTAGAAATGTATTTTCTTCTTCTGAAAAAAATGTTTTTATTGATTTGGGAGAGAGGAAATGAGGGGAAAAGAGGGAGGGAAGGAGGGAGGGAAGGAGGGAGGGAGGGAGGGAGGGAGGGAGAGAGAGAGAGAGAGAGAGAGAGAGAGAGAGAGAGAGAGAGAGAGAGAGAGAAACATGGATGATAGAGAAGCATCAATGGGCTAGCTTCTGCAAGCCCCCTACTGGGGATCGAGCCCACAACCCAGGTATGTGTCCTGGCAGGGAATGAAGTGGGCGACCTTTTGGTACATAGGACAGACGCTCAAGCCACTGAGCCACACTGGCTGGGCCGTTTATTTCCTCTGACACAGCCCTTCGCAGGTCTTCAGGAAGCTTCTGTCATTTTTTCATATTGCTCCCAAAGACTCTTGGCCTTTCATGGGTAGCAACCTTCAAATACCATTCAGGATGAAAGTGGCATTCAGGGACCCCCAATGGCCCCATGTTTGACTGCACCTGAGGGCTGGTGCACTTGGCTCTCAGAAGACATTCTCTGACTGTGCCTGTCTGTGTCCATGTGTGCTCAGCCTCTGCCAGCTCCAGCACCTCAACAAGGCACCACGGGGCTTGGCTCACAGGATCTAACTGTGAGACAAGCATCAAAAGACACTTGCTGGGTGCTTCTGAAACGGGATTTCTCTTCCCTCCCCTCCCCTCCTCTCCCCTCCCCTCCCCTCCTCTCCCCTCCCCTCCCCTCCCCTCCACTCCCCTCCCCTCCCCTCCCCTCCCCTCCCCTCCCCTCCCCTCCCCTCCCCTCCCCTCCCCTTCTCTTCTCTCCCCTCTTCTCTTCTCTTCTCTTCTCTTCTCTTCTCTTCTCTTCTCTTCTCTTCTCTTCTCTTCTCTTCTCTTCTCTTCTCTTCTTCAAAAACTTGTGGAATAGTAGATCAATATGATCATGTAGAGGTTGAAACCACATTCTGCAGAAAATTTAAGCTCAATAGGCTAAATCAGTGCTACTCAGATTTCAGGTATGGAGGACACCCACCTGTGGATCCCGTTGCAATGCAGGTTCTGATTCATCAAGTCTGGATCAGGGCCCGAGATTCCTCATTTCTAACAAGTGCCCAGAGAATTCTCTGGCTGCTGGTCAAGGATCACACTCGAAGGAGTAAAGGGCTTACCCTTCATGTCTAAAGGTGAAGACGCGGACAGAACTAGGACCAAAACCGCATTTCCTAATTATTATTCTACTTTTCTTCCCCACGTTGGGTAAAACTGGAGTCTCGCCTTCCTCCCCAAAAATGAGCATAAAAAGAAAAGGGTAAAAGGGAGAGAGAGGGGGCGGCTGCCTTTGCAGCAACAGGCATAGCTGATAAGAATTCCTTAAAAGAGACATGTAAATAGAAAGGGGAGAAGAGAATAGAAGACGAGTATAGAATTATGGAAGCTGACATCCTGGCTTCAATACCCAACCAGCCCCGTTAACTTGCTTTGATTTTGGCCCAGAAAATGATGCATGTGACTCAAGCAGTCATCTTGATATTGTGTGATGTTCGTCTCAAACAGGAGACTAAATATAGATTCCTTTAATATTTAGAATATGTGTCTTTTAAAGGTAAACCCTGCATTTATCTGTTTACCTGCTGGTCACAGGTATGTACTAAGATGTCCTTACAAAAGGATGCATCAAGGAGAAATTGATGTGGGAACTCTTGCCTCAAGTAGAATATTGGCAACATCAGTGATTAAATCACAATGAATATCCTTAAAATAAGGCCATTAAATGTGCCATAAAAATGAAAAATTTGAACAAGAACATGTTCTTGTGAATTAAAAAATATGGTTTTAAAATGAAAATATCAGTGGCAAGATAGTGGGAAAAATATAGAGAATCAAGTCAAAATGGTCAACATCAGATTAATAGAAACTTAAGAAAATATATAGAAGATAGAGGGAGGGTATGGAGGTCCATTGAGAAGGGCCAGTTAAGGTCCTGATGCCAAGGTAAAGTCCCATTACCTGGGCAGCGACTATAGAGTTCTCTGTCCTTCAAACACCTTAATCTTCCTAGCATGTTTATTGCTAACTAGAGGCCCAGTGCACGAATTCGTGCACCAGTGGGGTCCCTCAGCCTGGCTGGTGATTAGGGCTGATCAGGGTCTTCCTTCCCCCAGCTGCCGACTGCTGCCGGGGCCTTCCTTCATTCTGTGTCACCTCCTAGTGGTCAACGTATGTCATGGCGAGAAGTTGTCCTCCTGGTTGGTCAAACTCCCAAGGGGACAACTTGCATATCAGCCTTTTATTATATAGGATTGCTTTCATGTCAGTCTTCTCTTCCAAACCACCACATAAGTTAGTAGATGCCGGGGACCATGCTTTCTTCCAGAGTGTTCTCACAGCACTGTTTTTACTAAGTCAGTTCTCTGCTTTGTATTTTTCAGAAGACTAAATTGCTTACGTGATAAAACTTTATGTTGACTGAAGTGATGGATGATTAGATTTTAACAATTGCAGAGTATTTTTTTTTTCTAAAGCAAAAATTTGAAATTACTGTAAGGGACCTAATAAGCATAAGCTATCTATTCAGGTACACTGTACTTTGAAAGTTGCCTGATTTTTCTTCTTTAACGTTCCTCCTTGAGTTGACTTTCAGTTATTTATACCTAGAGCTTTGTTCCTTTGGCACAAATGGAATAGCTTTGTATTGCCTTAGAACCTGGTAGAGCTAATACACACTAGTAAAGCCATTGTCAGTCATTTATATGTTAAAGTACATGACTTTACCATATCTTTCTTTTCCTGAGGGAGAGTTTTGCAAAAGGGATTATAAAGGAAGAAGTGGGCATGGGATAGCTGAACCCCTCCCCCAAATAAATTGGCTCAAAAGCATGAACCTGAGGGAATTAGGGGAAAAGGCCAAAAAGAGGAGATGAAGAAAGGCGCATTTACCCTGCCTCACAATTTTGCTAGGCTTGACTTGGATCTTGTCCAAGACACCATCTTGTTGACTCTCGGGTCACACTCTGCTGCCTCAGTTTACCCACTGAAGAAGAACACGATTCAGAGCAGAAACCAGGCGTCCGGCTCATCGGTAGAACCATCTGGGAGAGTAGAGAGGAAGTTTCTAGGGCTTTGGGGGAGGGGTTTGATTGGCTCCAAAGTGCACGGGACCGGATTGGGTAAGTTAAGCAAGTTTGCTCAGGAAGTGGCTAAGAGAGAGAATAAACAGAGGGGAGCAGGATGATCTTGATTCAGTGGGTCCACCCCTCTCACTTGGGCATACATCCTTAGCAAAAGGAGCCTGGCTGGCACCAGCTCTGCGGAAAGGCTCTAGCCAGGTGTGGAAGGCTCTGCCTGCCTGCCCCCCCCCCAACCCCCCCATCTTCTTGGCCTTGGCACTCTCCCACAAGACTCCTACAAGTCTCTCCTTGTAGCTGGGGCAATCAAGCCAATCTAACCTCCATCGTTTCCTTGGTCGACACCAATCAGCCAGTTCATCTTCTCTTGTATTTAGGCTACGTTTTTGGAGTCAGAGAAATCGGTTTCTAATCCTGGTCGCACTATTTGCTTGTCTACTGAGTGACTTTGGAAAATTTTAAGAACTGGCACTCTGTCTACCTAATGGAGTTGCCATGATGAAATCAAAGGATTCCTCCAAAGTGTTAAGCACAGTGCTTAGGACATAAAATGGATCTTGCTAATGTTAGTTAAGAGTATACTTTGTTCTTCTGCAGCCTAATCCACTTTCATGCTTCAAGGTGCATGGAGTGTTTTATTTGCATGTCAGACCCGGGGCATTAAAAGGATAAGCCCCAGTACATATAACTTTATGTTGTTATATGTACAGATGCTGGCTCCAGCCTTCCCTCGCAGATGTAGACTTCTCTAACTGCTCGCTGGAGGTCTGGGACATCCCTGTGCCTCTTCCAGCACAATATGTCCCAAATCAAACTTCCAAATCTTCCCCAAATATATTTATTTTTAATATATTTTATTGATTTTTTTTTTACAGAGAGGAAGGGATATGGGATAGAGAGTTAGAAGCATCAATGAGAGAGAAACATTGACCAGCTGTCTCCTGCACACCTCTTATTGGGGATGTGCCTGCAATCAAGGTACATGCCTTTGACCAGAATTGAACCTGGGACCTTTCAGTCTGCAGGCCAATACTCTATCCACTGAGCCAAACCAGTTAGGGCCCAAATATATTTATTTCAGGAGAAACCTTGGTGCTGCTTTTGAGTCTAGAGCCTGTTGCCCTATTACCCACATTGCTGAGTTACTAAGTAGATTTTTTCCTTAGAAATTCTGCTTTCATTTCTTCATCTCATTGCCTCTTCATAGTCTCACTGTCTTAGGGAGGCCATAGCCTCCCAACAGGTGTCCTTTCTTCCAGTCCTTCTCTCCTTTTATCTCTCCATCCAGCCTCAAAATATCTCCCTGAAGCCTCCACACCCGATTCCTTCTTCTCTCTCATTGGAAATGAGAGTCACAGATGGGAGAGTCCTGAAAGAGATGACAAGAGCACTTTTTGTTTTTGATTGATTTTTAGAGAGAGTGGAAGGAAGGGGGAGAGACAGAGACAGAAAGAAACATGGATGCGAGAGGAACACATCGATAGGTTGCCTCCCTCACATGCCCTGACCAGGGCTGATGATGAAACCTACAACCAAGGCACGTGGCCTTGACCGAAATCCAACCCAGGACCCTTCAGCCTGAGGACGGACTCTATCCACTGAGCGAAACCGACCAGGGTGACGAGAGCACTTTCTGTGCAGTTTATGGGTTCAAAACGCATGATTTGAACCAATAACATACCGTTCAGAACTACCTCTCAGTTTGGACTTGTTCTCATTCTACTTACAGGCCTCCTTTCCTGTGTCTTTGAAAAGGGGTTTATATGTACTGGGGCTTATCCTTTTAATGCCCCGGGTCTGACACGCAAATAAAACACTCCATCTCAGTGTGTTCACCTGGAGAGAGATTTTATTAGGCAAATACAGCAGTAAGTCACCTGTTCATCAGGACACATACGGAGATGGTCGGCCTTTTGTCATTTCCCCGCCTTTGCCAAAGGAAACAACCCCACTCACTTTGCGGAGTTCTTCCTTGTGTGGGCTCTCGGGCCAGGATGTTCATGGCACGAGGACAAGTGCCATTTGCCGAAGAAGAACATTTCTGAGCAGAGGCTCTGGCTTCAACTGTGTTGGCTGGCGCAGGCAGCGCTTTCCTGACTGTAAACCTGGGTACATTCACGGACATGCTCGGGGAACAGAACAGCCTAGCAGGCAGGCAGACGGCTCGGGATCCACTCTTGGGAACACAAAGCAGGCCCTCAGAGAAGGAGCGGGAAGACACTTGTCATCAAGTTTCAGTTCCATTTCCTCAGAGACACTGGTTGGCGCCCTCTCTGCCTTTAGTTATTTGCTAGGAGAAGATTCAAGAACTCGGAGGCACGGTCCTTGGCCTGGCCTCCACCCTGACTCCTTTCGGAACCCTACCCACAACCCAGCTCCATGAGCCTCCATTTCCCTCTGTTAGATGGAGATAATGAGGATGACGCCAGTAATAGCATCGTATTAGTTACATCTGTTCTAGCTTCTTCAGGGGTCTTGGGAGACATTAAGAACGATAATTTATAGGAAGAAAATTAAAAAATATAAACTCATCCTACAAATTCCAGTCACTAACATCAGACAGCCTTGGAATTATTCGAAGCTCAAGGAATTGGTGCCTTACTAAGGTCGGCGCTCACTGTTCATGAGAATTCCTCCAAAGGTCAGAAAAGCACAGCCCAGGGTTTGGGTTTGTGGTGGGGTAGCCAGGCAGTTTGGTGGACATGTGCATTGGAGTTGAAACCCTGCTGTTTGCAGTGCACAGGTGTTAGCTGAAGAACTGAAGAGAAGAGAGAAGTACCTCAAACCCGGGTCCAGGACACAACTCATCTCTGACATCGCCGTCATGGGTCCTGCCCTCCCGGGGTGTGGCTGTATCAGTACAAAGACACCGTCTCCAGGAAGCATCACGTGGCAACGTGACTTTGGCTGCTGCACTGAACGTCTGGAAAGGGGGTGATAGCAATCTGGCACTAACAGAGTGCATTTGTAGGTCAGCTTTGTAACTGGTCACCGTGGCGATGATTTACCTCTATGGACCTCCCTGAGAAGAAACTACAGAGGAGGAAGAGCCGTTCCTTCTAGAGCCCAAGGCTCTGGGTTTCTCCTGTTCTTCTAGATCTGGGGGTGTCTGTGCTGGCTTGTTCTCTGAAGGAAAAGCAAGAGTGATGGGAATATTTGTATTTCAGCAAACAGGCTGTGAACCTCCACAATGTTTGTTTCTCAAATCCCCTTTTCCTTTCTATTCCAAGGAATCCCAAATCAAGTCCCCATGGCCCCCATCCAATTTAGACACCAAGCATCTGCCCGAGGGACCGTGGATGCCTCTGAGCTAAGGTCTCCCAGGAGAATCGGTGTCATAGCCAGCACTCACTTTCAGGTATTGTGTTTTGCTTGGAATAGCAGAGGAAACCAGATGTGCACCACTGAGATCCGCTCTTATCCCACCAGGCCCCAAGAAGTTCCGTGGCAGCCCTTTCCTGTCCTGGAAAATTACTTCTCTGGGGAGAAGAGGGCAGCAGAGAGCCTTTCTCCTTGACCCACAGCAGCAGGCGCTGGTTTGGAAAGAGCAAGACAGTAGCAGCTGCAGCTGGAACCCTGGCTGTCCTGAGGAGCTGAGGTTAGCAGTTGTGTTAATTACTCTGTTGCCGCCCAGGGTAGCTGGAGAACAGTCGGGCATTATAAGGACTCTGGTGCGTGGGAGCTGAGAGCTCTTGACAAACACTGTAATGAAAAGGGGACACGAGTGTGTTGAAGGCGGCGCACCTCCCTGCCAAGGCCCTTTGCCAGGGATGGCATTGCATTGTCTGCGCTTGGCTACTTCACTCCGGTAGGGGCTGGGGAGGCGGGGGAGGGGGCTGTTGGCAGTCTCTGGGTCAAAGGGAGACCTGGTCCTTGCAAATGTAATGTTTCCCGGGAGCCCAACACTGGTTCTCTACTTCTGCCTTGTCTTGGCTTAGGGACAGAATGGGAGGTGATTGCTTGATGTTCCTTCCCAAACACTCAGGGTCCCTTAAGGACTCTTCTGATAGAACCTCCCTTGCCCTGACTGATGGAAGGAGTATGACGTAAACTCCACCTGTAGCACGGACATTCCTGAGCACCTAACCAGGCACCTTACATGGACTGTACATTGAACCACTAATCAGCACCTGCCAAACACCCTAAGCCCCCGATTCCTAAGACCCTAAGAGCCTAATCATGTGCCTTCTATGAAACCACCAATCAGTGTGTGCTGAGTACCCTAAGCTCCATCCGTTCCCTTTCCTCCCCTCAAAAGGCAAGGTGCATCCCTGCAATGTGCTCTCTTCCTTTGGGAGGCAGCTCAGCAGGGGTCCTTCTCCTCTAATAGAGCCTGTGTCCTGGTCTCCGGCCCTCTGTCTCATCTTTCATCTTCAACTAGGGCAGATATTTGTGTTTCCAGAATCTCCTGGCTCTTCCTGAGTGGCTCCTCGGCTGGAAGCGTGAATTAACAAGAGCAGAGTGAGGTCCTGCTCCTGTGGGCTAGTTAGCTTTGTTCTGTTCTGAGGTCCTGGGCTGCACCCCTAGCTCCAATCCAGTAAAACGTCACAGATAAATTAATGCCAATCAAATGCCTAACATAGCACACCATCTATGGTAGGTATTAATCTATGCTTGCTCCATGAATGAATGCAAGTCCATCTGAGAATCATAGGACAACAATAACAATGATTTGCGAGACCACCGGCTGCATTCCTGGACAATACTACTTACAAGAGAAAAAAACGAATTCTGTCCCATTCGATTATTTAGTTACTAGTTAATGTTTCTCAACCCGAGGGCATTTGTCTTTTTGTCCTTCCTGGCAGTGCCCATCCTGGCAGTCAAAGGGACTCAAGTGCTCGGGGACCCTCATCTCCACGAATAGCCCTTCCCACATGCTCCCTCTTGCATACAAAGGCTACCAGGACTACAAGGCTGGCCAGGGCGGGTGTGGCCCAGCCTGCCCTCTAGGAGAGGATTCACCCAGCAGTGCCTCTCCTCCAGGGAATAAGCCCACAGCAAGCACCGTGGAAGAGCTGGCACTGGTGAAAGTCTGGCGATTGGGGTTGCTTGAGCAGGTCCCTGTGGGTGGGTCTTGAGGCCACCAGGGCGATAGGAGAGGAGTGGCCATTCCAATGCGTCAGTGACCAGAGGCAGAACTGAAGACCAACCTCTCTGACTTTGCTGAGGCCCCAAGCTGAGGAAGGCTGTTGATGTGCAGAAGAATGGCACTTTGATGAACTGTCTCGGAAAGACCACCTGGCTTCATGGAAACATAAACTAAGAACATAAACTCATGTGTCCCAGTGAAGATCCTTTGGACTGCTCTCAGGACTAGGTAGGAACACTGGCTAACCAAAATGCAGGCGAGCATATAGGAAATTGTTTCCTTGGTAAAGAGATAGAATCCAGGATTAGAATTTGAGTGGCACAGCCTGGGGTCAGGAGAAAACTTGGGGGCCCAATATAGTAGAGAAAGAGCAAGTTCTCAAAGGGATGGATGGAGATTGAAGATGCCCAGCTGATCGAAGGGAATTATCAGCCCAGAGGAATCCAGGATGGGAGGGAGTCCCCGCTTGTGTCACCACTTCATGGATATCCTTCTGGGAATTCCAGTTGCTATGCATAATTTACCTGGGTTTCTTGAAAGTATTTGTGGGTTTGTGATGGAAATCATGTCTTTCCACACTTTGTCACTCTTAAAAAAAAAAGTTTTATTTACTTATTTATTTATTTATTTATTTATTTATTTATTTATTTAGAGGGGAAGGGAAAGGAATACAGAGATAGAAACATCAATGAGAGAGAATGCTGCCTCCTGCATGCCTCCAACTAGGGATCGAGCCCACAATCTTAGCATGTGCCCTGACAGGGCATCAAACCGTGACCTCTTGGTTCATGGGTTGACACTCAACCACTGAGCAACACTGGCCAGGCATGAGCATCACTCTTCACACAGGCTGGCCGCTCTGAGTTTGACAAGACCCAGCAGAGTGGAGGAGAGGTGTAGTAGACAGAAGGCCGAGGTAAGGGCACCTCTGCACGCTGGAGGCCTTGGCCATCCCAACCTTCTAGGTTTCATTTCATTTATCGTTTCTTTCTACTTTAAAAGCTCTCCTTCCACCTCTCCACTTCTCTGGTCCTCCCCAACCTTCAGAGAAGCTCCAGTCCCGAGGCTGCCATGAAAATCGCCTGACCAGCCATGGAATAGCTTCTACTTGACATTATGACTCCTTTACGATATTGCACAAAGTAATTGAGTGCCAGCTTTGTCGACAGTGTGGCTGAGTTCACATTCTGGCTCTGCCCTTTTTACCTGTGTGACTTGGTAAGTTACTTATCCTCTCTGAGCCTCAGCTTCCTTATCTGTAAAATGGAAATAATTGTAACGGTAATAATAATAATAGCATTCCCTCAGGAGGCTATTCTGAGCATTAAATAAGATAATACATGTAGTTGTTTACTAATTACCTGACACCCTGATCAGACATCCTTATGCTACTGATATTACACATGTGATGTCTTTTCTTTCCATAGTGGATAACTGCCTTGATTTTAAGTATTGTCGTTCATTTACTCAATAAATATTTGTGGTGTTTTATACTGTATATTTTTAAATAGACTTTAATTTTTGGAATAGTTTTATTGTTTTTCAGAAAAATTGAGAAGATAGTACAGAGAGTTCTCAGACACTCCGAACTCAGTTTCGAGTGAGCAACATCTCAGTTTCTATTAGCAACATCTGTAATATTACTATCATGTATTTGCTACCATAATTAACCAATGCTGATATATTATTAACTGATGTCACTTTTTTAAAAAATGTCCTTTGTATTTACCTAAGGTCTGTTTTTTTTCTGTCCCAGAATCCCACCTAAGATATTGCATTACATTTAGTTCTCAAGGTTCCTTAGGCTCATCTGGACTGGGAGCTTCTCAGACTGTCCTTGCTCTTGATGATCCTACAGTGTGAGTGTTGACCAGGTATGTGGTAGGATGCACTTCTGTTGAATTTTGTTTGATGTTTTCCTCATAAGATTGCAATTATAGGGTTTGGAGAGAAGGTGAAGTGCCATTTTCCTAGTGTCCTATTCAGGGCACATACTATGAACACGATTTGTGGCTGCTGATGTGCATGAAATAGTGTTTGTCATGTCTCTCCATTGCACAGTCCCTCTTTTCCCCTCTGTCCAATCTGCCCTTTTTGGAAGGAAGAAGGAAGCAGCTCACACGCGGCTCATAGGAGGAAGTGGGGGGCTGTTCTCCTGCCCTCAGGGCAGGGTGGCTACATTAATTATGTGGAATTCTGCACAGGTTTCTCTCTTCTACCCAATCCATTCATTTATCCATTTACTCACTGTTACTAACATGGACTTGCATGTTTATTTCATACTATGGGTAATAGTCCACTACTGTGTAATTTATTTTATTACTTATTTCTTTATTCCAGCTTCCGTTGTTGGGAACTCCTTCAGTGGGCTCCTGTGTCCTTTTGACATACCCCACCATTGTGCATTCTTTCTTTCTTTCTTTCTTTCTTTCTTTCTTTCTTTCTTTCTTTCTTTCTTTCTTTCTTTCTTTCTTTCTTCCTTTCCTTCCTTCCTTCCTTCTTTCCTTCCTTCCTTCCTTCCTTCCTTCCTTCCTTCCTTCCTTCCTTCCTTCCTTCCTTCTTTCTTTCCTTCTTTCTTTCCTTCCTTCCTTCCTTCCTTCCTTCCTTCCTTCCTTCCTTCCTTCCTTCCTTCTCTCCTCTCCTCTCCTCTCCTCTCCTCTCCTCTCCTCTCCTCTCCTCTCCTCTCCTCTCCTCTCCTCTCCTCTCCTCTCCTCTCCTCTCCTCTCCTTTCTTATTTTATGGCACTGCAGGATGCTCCAGGCTCATCATGTATATTTCTTGTGCCTCTCCTAGAATCAGCCATTTTCCCAATTAGCCATAGTTCCTTTTATTGGAAAATGGTATTAGAAACTAAGATCTCTAGGCTATATATACACTCTTGTCATTTCTGGTAATCTTTCTAAGCTGGCAGAGCAAAGTAATACATGTGTGTATACGAATCCATGTAAATACACATATCTATAAATATTTCTATATGCAACTCTGTGTTTCTGATGTCTCCAACTCCAATGAATTAGCACATGCATCATTCTAACTTCTTCCCCTTGTTTATCTGTAAATTCCCCACTCTGTCAGTGTGGAATTCTTACTCCAACAGTGAGAACTCTGGCTCCCACCATCTGCTGTTCATTTAATTAATTGATCAGTTCTAGCACATGTGTATAGCAGTGTCAGAATTTCTAAACTGTATCCCCAATGGAAACAACTTTATCAATAAGAATACAGTACAATGGCAGTTTATTTTGCCTTTAGTATTTTTAATATACCTTTGGATTATTTTTATTGTGGTAAAATACACTTAATATAAAATTGACCATTTTAAGTGTACAGTTCAATGGTATTAAATGCAATCATGTTGTTATGCAACCAGCACTACCAACCACCTCCAGAACTCTTTTCATTTTGTAAAACTGAAACTATATCCATTAAATAATAACTCCTCATTGCTCCCTCCTCCCCCCGAAGCCCCTGGAGACTATCATTCTTTCAGTTCTATGATTTTAACTGTTCTAGGTACTTTATATAAGTAGAATCAGACATTATTATTATTATTATTAGTAGTAGTAGTAGTAGTAGTAGTAGTAGTAGAGGTTTAATGCACAAAATTCGTGCAAGAGTAGGCCTTCCTTCCTCTGGCTGCCAGCACCAGCTTCCCACTGGCACCTGGGAGCCAGGCTTCCCTTGAAGCCCCGGCTTCGTCCGGTTGCCAGATGGGAGGGGTGTTGCGGGGAAGGATGAAAAAGCTGAAGGGATTAAGAAATACAGATTGGTAGCTACAGAATAGCCATGGCAATGTAAAGTACATTCCAGGGAATATGGTCAGTAACATTCTAATAAACATGTATGGTGTCAGGTGGATATGAGATTTACCGGGGTGGTCACTTAGCAAGTTATATGATGTCTAATAATTGGGGTTACAACTATATATGACACTAATATAATATTGTGTATCAATTGTAGTAAAAAATAAAAAGTGATTTAAAATAAAATAAATGAAGACCCCGATTCTTCACAATATTAAAGTAGTGAGTAAAAGAATAAACAATGGAAAAATTTTCAATAAAAATAATGGCGTCGGCTGGTCTCAGATAGAGGATGGCTGAAATAATTTTGAAGGTGGTGACTGGAAAAGAGGTTGGAGGGCAGCTGGAGGCTGGGTGTCCCTGGGTCTGTTCCATCCAAACAATGTTGAAACAAGAGACCATCTGGGAGGATGCCGAGGGCACTGCCCTATTGTCTTATTTTGGATGGCTTATTTCATTTAGCATAATGCTCTCAAGTTCATCCATGTTGTAGCATATCACAGAATTTTCTTCCTTTTAAAGGCAGGGTAACATTCCAATAATAATTTTGATTATTCATTCCTCTGTCACTTGGGTGGCCTCCACATTTTATTTTATTTTATTTTATTTATTTATTTATTTTATTTTAAATTAAATTATTATCTGTGTACATATCTTACCATTGCCCCCTCTCTCCCATACATACATGCCCTCCCTCCCCAGATGAACCAAAAGATAGATACAGAGACAGTAAAGCAACAAGCAGACTGTCAAATTACAGTGGGGAGGGTAGGGAGATCTGGGGGAGATAAGAGATCAACCGAAGGACTTGTATACATGCATATAAGTACAACCAAAGCCTCCACATTTTAGTTATTATGAATAATGCTGCTATAAGGTGAGTGTACAGATATCTCTTTGAGACTCTGCTTTCAATTCTTTTGGATACATAGCTGTAGAATTGCTGGATTATATGATAATTCTATTTTTAATTTTGTTGAGGGATAACCATGCTGTTTTCCACATAGGATGTGTATTTTACATTCCCATCCACAATGCACATTTCAATTTCTCTACATCCTCACTAACACCTGTTATTTTCTGTGTTTTTGTTGTTATTGCTGTTTTGTTTGATTAGTAGCCGTCCTAATGGGTGTGAGGTGGTATTTCATTGTGGTTTTCACTTGCATGTCCCTGATGATTAATGATGTTGAGCATCTTTTCATGTGCTTGTTGGCCATTTGTACATATATCTTATTTGGACAAAAGTCTATTTAAGTCCTTTGTCCATTTTTTAAATTGGGTTGTTTGTTTTTGTTATTGAGTATAAGGAGTTTAAAAATATATTCTATATTTTAGTTCCTTATCATATATATCAACTACAAATATTTTCTCCCATTCTGCAGATTTTTTCCCCCATACTCTATTGATAATGCCCTTAGAAACACTAATTTCCATGAGGTCCAATTTGTCTTTTTCTTTTTTCTTTTTCCCCCATCTTTGGTATCATATCCAAAACAATAACTGCAAAATTCAATATCATGAAGCTTTTGCCCCATGTTTCCTTCTTAGAGTTTATAGTTTTCACTCTTGTATTAGGTCTTTGATCCATTTTTACTTAATTTTTGTACTTGGTGTTAAGTAAGAACCCAACTTCATTTTTTTTTTTTTTAATGTGGCTATCTAGTTCTCCTAGCACCTAGTCTATTCAAGACTTTCCTCATTGAATAGTCTTTGGATGCAGGTGGTTGGCCAGCTGGAGAGGGACTGTGGAAGGGCTCCAGGGCATATCTGGCCAATCTCCCTCAGTCCTGATTGGCAGGACCCCAGCAGCAAGCTAACCTACCAGTCAAAGCGTCTGCCCCCTGATAGTCAGTGCACGTCATAGTGAGTGATTAAGCAGCCTTAGCATATCATTAGCATATTATGCTTTGATTGGTTGAATGGATGACTAGATGACCAGGCACTTGGCATATTAGGCTTTTATTATATAGGATGGATTATTTATTTATTCCTCACCCAAGGATATCTTTTTATTGAGTTTAGAGTGAGAGAGAAACATCAATGTGAGAGTGAAACATAGATTTGTTGACTCCAACTGGTATTCAAACCTGCACCCCAGGTATGTGTCCTGACCCAAAATCAACCCTTTGGTGTATGGGATGATGCTCTAACCAACTGAGCCACTAGCCAGGGCCATTTTGTCCATTTTAAATTTTGTTTCTTATTCTTAAGCTTTAATAATTCTTTATATATTTTGAAAACAAGTCCTTTATCCGATATATGATTCAAATATTTTCTCTAAGACTTTAGCATGACTTTTCATTCTCTTAACAGTATCTTTCACAGAGCACAAGTTTTAAAATTCCATAAAATCTAACACCAATTATGTTCTTTCATGGGTCACTCTTCTTTTGGTGTCATATCCTAAATCTCATCTCAAACCCAAGGTCACATGGATTTTCTCCTATCTTGTCTTCCAGAAGTTTAATAGTATTGCATTTTATATTTAGGTCTATGATCAATTTTAAGTTATTTTTTTGTGAAAAGTTTAAGGTCTGTGCCAAGATTCTCTTATTTCTTGCCTATGAAAATCTGTTTCAGCATCAGTTGTTGGAAAGACTATCCTTTCTCCAGTGAATTTCTTCTGCTGTTCCTGAAATAAATTTATAAAACTTCCTGGCAACAAACAAAAATGAACACAGAACAACCCCAAATTTCTGGGACACAGCAAAAGCAGTCCTAAGAGGAAAGCACTACTGGCCTTCCTCAAAAAACAAGTAAAATTAACAATAAACTATTTAAATCTACGTCTTTTGCTGTTCCTTTGTGAAAGATCAATTCACTATATTTGTGTGGGTCTATTTCTAGGCTCTCTATCCTGTTCCACTGATGTATGCCTCTATTCTTTTGCCAATGCCACACTGTTTTTATTATTTGTAACTTATAGTAAGCCTTGAGGTCAGGTAGTGTCAGTCCTTCAATGTTGTTCTTGGTCAGTATGGTGGTGGCTACTCGGGGTCTTTTGCCTTCATATTGTGTTTCAAACGACTTTGACTTATCGAGGTCTTGCTCAGAGCCTTATAGAATCACAGGTTCTCAATTAATCATTCACTGTTTACCCCTCAGTACAGCCTAAGCCATTCTAAGACTTCTGGGAAAAAATTATTTTTATAGTTGCCTTAACGTTTCCATCTGAAAGTTTTCAACATTATTAATTTTATATGTAATGCAAAGGGATTATTACTATTATTATTAAACACCAAAATTTTTCTTTGGGAAAAAAATTGCCATTGTTTTGCAAAGCACATGAAGGCATATACCCAGGCAACAAAAAGGCAACAAAAAGGGTGGTAATATGCTTTGTTTGAACCAGCGAGAGGACTCTTTCTGTTCCCATGAGGGACGATCCAGAGAGAGGGAAGGAAGGAGAAAAAAGGGGGAATTGGCAGATGAAATGAGACCGAGGTCCACATTTGATGAAACAACCAGTAGACAGTTCGCAGTTTAACATGAGGAATTTCTGGTGTTTAATTTGAAAATCCTCATGTTGCTGTGGCATGACACTCCATTTTGTCTCTTACCACCTCAGCTCATTTTTTTGTAAAGTCTACCAAACTTACGAATGCCGTGTGTGAACGTTTGGTTTTGTTTTAGGAGATTTGAGGATGAACTTGGGTTTCACTTCTGCAGTGAAGAACAGAGACAGCACTTGAGGAAAGAGAATAAAATGAACCCGCTAGGAAGAAGCAAACATATTGCTGAAGGTTTGGATTTCGACAGGACATGAATGAGGAGGGCCTGGGCTATATAGTAAGCTCATCTGGTTCTCAGAGCCAGGAGACCTAGCTCAGCTAGCTTCTGCATTACACATATGACAGAACGGGCTCCTTTATAATCCTCAAATTACTCTAACAGCATTAGATTCTAATAACAATCGTAAAAAGCAAATCCTTTCTTTGGATTGTGCAGATTTAACTCTACTTACATTGGGCTGGACATTTGACAAATTCCTGGGAACCTGCTTGTATGACGTCGTATATACAAACTTAATTTTTACATTTAAATTTTTCAAACATATGGTAACAGGAAGGGCCTGACAGTTTCAAAAATAGAAGAGAAATCAACAAACATAGACTGAAACATAATATCAATAAAAACATAAAATCAATAAGCATAGACTGAAGGGAACCTTAGGGAAGATTTTACAGATGAGGAGGCAAAGATATGGGGACGTGAATAGACGGAAGGTCACTCAACCTTTGAACAGTAGATTCATGGGGTCACTCGTTCATAAGGCCACTCAACCTTGGAGCAGTAGATTCGTGGGATCAATTTGAAGAGGAAGTCTTGTTTTCCTTGCTAGGAGAATGTCTGCCACAGGCCACCTCCCTGACTGTACTCAAAGGTCTAACTTGACCATGGAAGAGAACTTAGCCAGCTCAAGAATTTATGACTTTAGCCGAAACCGGTTTGGCTCAGTGGATAGAGCCTCGGCCTGCGGACTGAGGGGTCCCGAGTTCGATTCCGGTCAAGGGCATGTACCTTGGTTGCGGGCATATCCTCAGTGGGGGGTGTGCAGGAGGCAGCTGATCAATTACTCTCTCTCATCGATGTTTCTAACTCTCTATCTCTCTCCCTTCCTCTCTGTAAAAAAAAAAAAATCAATAAAATATATTTAAAAAAATAATTTATGACTTTAGATTCTGTCTTTTACAAAAGCAGACTGAAGAGAAAAAGAAAGGTCTGCATGGTCATAAAACACGGAAGCCCTCCCCTGAGCGCAAATTTTGGAGGATTTTAGTGGAAGAGACACTAGCAAAGAGCAAGTTGGTCAAAGAGGCTTTTCCCCACATGGTGCCTCTTTCAGGACTGGGATAGTAAGCTGAAAACCAATCAATATATATTTCATTTTTGTTTTCTGTATAAATAGTTGGCTTATCTGAAATAACCTTTTTCCAAGAGTTAATAGTAATAAATTTCTGCAGCTGGGCATGTTTGGAAATGCCTCTTAGCTATTTTTGTTGATTTATTTTGTCTGTATTTGTGCAATCCAACTTTGGGCATGGAAGCAAGCAGCCCTGGTCACTAGTCCTCCACCTCTAATGATTTAAATTGGTGGGACATGGCCTCCCTGCTGTGGGAAAGACCACATGGAATCCCATGGAGTTACAGCTCAGTCCAGGAGAAATGACCACATCTTGGAGAATCATCTTCAATTCATTTTGGGGAACTTTAGTGCGCATTTCCCCTTACCTGTTTGAAATTTCCCTTTCTTTCTTTCTTTCTTTCTTTCTTTCTTTCTTTCTTTCTTTCTTTCTTCTTTCTTTCACCTATATGTCCAATAATATGATGGTTTTATGGGTTTTATGTTGTAGAGTATTAACTCACTGGCATATTACATACATAAACTAAAATTTCAATACTATTTGCTATTGTAGTTTCATGGGAAAACATATAATAAATATATTCAGTGACCATTGCATATATTTCATTAGAGTATGCACTTTTTATGTGCACACTTGGATGTAGTTTAGACATTTTCTCAAAAAGAGGAGTGAGCTGCCAATTCTTTTGCTGTTGTTGTTAATACTCACCTGAAGATATTTTTTCTATTAATTTTTAGAGTGGAAGGGGAGGAGAGAGACAGACACACACACACACACACACAGAGAGAGAGAGAGAGAGAGAGAGAGAGAGAGAGAGAGAGAGAGAGAATATCGATGTGAGACACATCGATTGCCTCTTGAACACACCCCAACTGTGATCAAACCTGCAACCCAGGTATTGTGTCCTTGACCAGGAATTGAACCCATGACCCTTCAGTACACTGACCAATGGCTCTAACCATTGAACCTATTGGCCAAGGCAGAGCTGACAATTCCTGATGACACAATATGCTAGATTTACCTCACTAAATCCTTAGGAAAAAAACTCTGAGGCATTATTACCTCCATTTTAAGATGAAGAATCCATGCCTGGCTGGCATGGTTCAGTGGCTGAGTGTCGACCTATGAACCAGGAGGTCACAGTTTGGTTCCCGGTCAGGGCATATGCCCAGGTTGTGGTCTCAGTCCCCCATGTGGGGCATGCAGGAGGCAGCCAAGCAATGATTCTCTCTCATCATTGATGTTTCTATATCTCTCTTCCTCTTCCTTTCTCTCTTAAATAATATGCATATACTAGAGGCCCACACCAGTGGGGTCCTTCACCCTGACCTGTGCCCTCTCGCAGTTCGGGACTCTTCAGGGGATGTAGTAGTGTGAGAAGTGGCAGGTGGCCAGGTAGGAGCCCGAGCCTGGGCCAGGCACCACACCGTTTCCACTCATCCTGGCCCTGCGGCGCCTGCCGTGGAGGCTAGAGAGGCTCGTGCTGCAGCAGCTGTGCTTGCTGCCTGGGAGCCAGGCATCTGGGGCATGTCGGTCAGCTGAGCAGCACTCCTGCTGTGGGAGCACACTGTCCACCAAGAGGCAGCTCCTGTATGGAGAGTCTGTCCCCTGGTGGTCAGTGCGCATCATAGCGACTGGTCTATCCATTCGGTCACTTGGTTGCTTGATCTCTTAGGCTTTTATATATATAGATAAAGATGAAGAATCTGAGCCTCACCAAGGCCAAATAACTAGCCTACAGTCATATGCTAATTTAAAGGTACAATCAGGGCTATAGATCAGTCCTAAAACTAAAACCCATGCAACTTCTTAAAAATATTTTTTATTGATTTCAAAGAGGAGGGAGAGAGAGGTAGATAGAAACAGCAATGATGAGAGAGAATCATAGATTGGCTGCCTCAGGCTCGCCCCACACTGGGGATCAAGCCCCAAACCCAGGCATATGCCCTGACCCAGAATCAAACCATGACTTCCTGGTTCATAGGTTGATGCTCAACCACTGAGCTACACTAGCTTGGTGAAATCCATACTATTTTTTATTATGCCATGTTGCATGCAGAGAAATCTAAGCAATTATCGATTTAGGTTAAGAGCTTAGAGTTACAATATTTGGTTAAAAATTAAACTAAAATAAAAATAAAGACATTTTTGTCCCCTCCGTATTCACTGGCTTAATAATTTCTGTGTCAGAGGGAAGGAAACATAAAACTCATCACCCTTCTGTTCTTTTGCTTCTAGAACAGTATTGTTACCTCTGTCTGGGCATCCATTTCCCAGGCAACAATATACACGTCTGAGGTCTAAAGTCAAAAGGCTTCCATGAAAAGAATGCAACAGTTTAAGCCCTGAATGTAAGACAGCAATAAAGCAATCAGTATGGGCAGGACTAAACTTAGATGAAATTCAGAAATAGAAATTTATCTTTTTTATGTCCAAGCCTCCAGCATTTCTCTTGTGCTGTTCCCTCTCTTTTACAGTGATTCGTTGTATCACAAGTTGCCTCTGTTGACATTAATAAATGTATTCCTGTTTAGTGATTAATGGTTCATCAACTGTAATTCATTACTTCCAGGAAAATTCATATTTTAGTTAGAGATGGATTCTTCAGGTTCAAGAAGGAACCTGCAGGGATGGAATTTCAGATATCACTCAGCAGGTATCAATCAGTCACATGATCTCCATTCCCCCCAAAATCTCCCAATTGTTTGCTTCCCTGATGGATCAGAGGTGAGACCTGCAAAGCTCATTCAATTCAGTTCATACCCTAAGGATTGATTTTTCCATTCAATAGAGGAGTAGCTGAAACTCACAATTAGTAGGTGATAGACAGGTTAGAACCCAATTCTTCTCCATGGAATCATAGAAGCAGAGGCCTGGTAAGGATCTTAGAGTGGCACCAGGCATGTCCATCCTCCTCTTGACCTCCTCAACAAACAGTTGTCACCTCCCCAGTGACAGAGAACCCATATCAGCCCAGTGACTTTTCATACATTGCTGATCTGAGCTCTGGGTCACCTTGATGATTCCACCTAGGATATCATCTTCTCTGATGCCCTTTGACCTTGACTTACCTTTTCCAGGTTAAATGTTCTTAGTTTCTTCACCCCTTCTTCATGTGACTATTTTCACTACCGGGACCACCCCAATTATGCTTTTCTGAACTTGCTACCATTTACCTCAAAGTATGGTGCTCAGAACCAAACTTAGTACTCCAGGTGAGGTCTGGATTCGTTCATTCATTCATTCATTCATTCATTCAGTGTCCAACTCCTCTCAGGTTAGTGCAGAATACGGAGAGATGCTAGCAGCTAGCTCCATCGCTCTGGACACAGTACTGTTTTGGTTGCTTCCCAAGATCAAAGGAGTTCTGTTTTTTAAGGGCTTATGGTCACCTTGCTCTCAAGTCCTTTCCCATGGCCTCCTGTTGTAGCATGTGCCTCGTTCTGCACCAAGCTGCTTCTCTGAGCGGGAAGCTGGCCCAATTTGTGCGAAAACCCACCCTGCTACTCTGGGGCGTGTGCCCGCCACAGGCTTTTGTAAAACATATTTGGGTTGTAATGAGAACACCTCTCCTCAGATCCCCGTCCAGCTCTTGTTCCTTTGTGATGCCAAAGTTGACATGCCCTCTGCCTGTCTCCGTAATAAAACCTGATCTCTAGTTCATGAAGCCGCTTCTCCACTCAGGGGTCAATGTGGAGCCACGGAGAGGGGTGGAGAGCTCACACAAGCTCGGAGATGCTCCCAGGCCATGGAAAACTACCCGCCCGATTCCATCCCCGTCCATCCCACCCCTCGTTGTCCCCCCTCCCTCGCCCTGGCCCTTCACAGGCAGTTGGACTGACTCACTGTACAAAGAGGCAACAGCCCAGGAACAGGGAGCACAATTTCAGTCAAGGCCGAAAGGCATGTCTGGAGTCAGGATTCTGGAGCTGGGAGGCTGCAGAACTTGGACATCTCTACCGGTGGCGTCTTTCATGTGTCTTTCCTCACCCAGGCCTTTGATGAGTCAGAACTTCCTCAAAGGGGAAAAAAATCCATCAAAGATCTCAGCATAAACAAGCTCTCAGCATGGAATGAGGGAGAGATTCCAAACTTTTCCATGAGAGAATGGCATCTCCTCCTCACCCCCAAGTTCATGACATGAGTAGTCCCTGCTTTTGCTCCATAAAAGAACTCGGCATTTCCATCGCTCTTGTTTTTCAGATGTTGTTTTGGTCCAGTGTGAACTGTCCTGGCTTTGAGCTGGAGTTCTGACCCCTACTTCGCATTTGTTGCACACACAGCCCCACGGGTTGCACACAAATGTCAGTCAAAGGTTGCTTTATCGCAGGCGGATTCCTTCCCCTCATTGGGGAGCTACCTTCCACCTGATCCATCTCTGCTCACAGATTTTTTTTTAAAATAATAAAACGCTTAATATTGCCGATTTGGCAAAAGGAAGTGTAAATGTTATGTCAGTGCTAAGACGCTACTTAATCCTGATAGATGGGTTCTCAGGGAAGCGTGACGCTGACTGACAGTTGTTCAATGACACCCGCTGCTCCCCGCGGAGCACAAATAGGCTCTGCCGTTCCAGGATGTGTGGCGGCGAGACCTGCGGCGAGCATTTCTCAGTCCGCACAAACACCAAGTCATCACGCTGCGCCCTGAAACCAATACAGTGCTACCTGTCATCGACATCTCACTAAGAACAAAGAAACCAACAAAGAACCCCTCAAAGGCAAGAGAGCAGAGTTGAGGGTGGAACCTCGTCTGTCTTCCACAAGCAGTCGGTCGTGACGGGCCAGGGTTGGAGACGAGTAGTAAGTCCTTGTAGATGATCAGGTTAGCCCCACACCCAGGCAGGTTGGGCCCCTGCAGCTTTGAGAGGGATTACCTGGAAGGAGCTGGGCTTTCCTGGATTACCGAGGGCCTTTGGATGATGTCAGAAATTCCAGAGAAGAAGATTTGAGAAGAAAATAAGAAAAGCTGAACATCTGTTATCTATAAAAAGAATGAGAATGCAAAAAAAAAAAAAGTGTACCCCAGCTCCTCCCTTCCTGGCTCCTCCAGGTATCTCTCGTCCTGGCACTTATGAGGCTGAGTAGGCAAACCAGTTGGAAAGAGGCTAAGCAAGTGATTTGTAATCTTGGACATTAGTATTAAAAAAAAATACTGATGCCTGAAGCTCTACCCACAGAAATTATAATGCCATTCGTGCTCAGTAGGGCTGGGCCTTTGTATGTTTCCGTAGACTCCCAGAATATGTGCAGCCAATGCTGACACCACGGGGCTGAGGACTATACTGCCAATGCAAGAGACTGTGGGGGTGACTGGTGTTTGAGATTAAATGCTGCTGGGCTTCTACCTTCAACAGAGCAAAATCAGCATTGATTTCCCATGGTTTCTAGGCTTTAAAAAAATCTGTAAATATCCTATAGTCATTCCAGAGAAAGTGGGACTTTCCCCATCACCTTCCCAGCAAGGGCCATGCTCGTCCCTGGATGAGCAGGTGGAGACTGGCCACACAGGCGATCTAGCCTAAAAATCCCTCCAAATCTCTCCTATGACCAATATCAGGCCCAGAGCAGACTCAGGAATTAAATCAAGGTCATAGGTGAAGCCTTTTTGGAGGTGAGAGGAGGACATGGGTGGAAACTGAGATTCCTGTCCTTTCCCTTGCCGACTTTTGACGGCTAGTCTGTCTGGGAAAGTTTGCACAAAGGCCAAGTCTATGGCTAAACTAGGAGCTCTTTGTGTCCCAGAACTATGGCTCCTGCCCCTTTTCTTGTGCAGTAAATAACTCAACTTGGAAAAACAAGCCCCGGTGACATGTTCACGATGGCTGTGGGAGGGGCAGAGCGTGATATCTGAGTGCAGAACTCAGAGCGCTCGGCCTACTCGGACCCTCCAGACTCAGATTTTTTCACCGCAGAGATTGGCGGTGACTGTGGCCGTGGGAGAGTGACCAAGGTCCCAAGAGCAACCAAGGAAAGGATCATATGTCCTGGAGTGAATTCTGTGGCGCTCCACCGAGCCCCCAATATAGGGAAATGCACCCCACAGCCACTGGGGTGTGGAAGCTGGTGACTCACAGCTGTGTCCCTGTGGCCAGGCCTTACTCCGAAAGAGCTGTTACCCAACTCAAGGGGTTCGCTGCCTGGGCTGTCCTATTCAAGGACGAGGCATGGTTGGTCGTTAGGTAGTTTTATTTACTTGCAACAAATAAAGGAGACAGGATTCACACCCGAAGCTCTGTCTCCCGGAAGGAAACCTTAGCCATTGCTTATCTACGCGATTTGGTTAGTCGCATGTTGATTTCGTCTTTGCAGTCGGCTAAACTTATCCTATTGGATTAGGTCAAGCTCCTCCTGGGCAAAATATGACTGTATGTTAACATTTATCAAGAATAGCATTTAGTAAAAACCACCCAAACCTCGAGACCCCTGTCCTACCTAACAGAACCCCAATGCCTCAGGTTATTCCCACTTTCAGGAGATGGCCGAGGCTGGGGTTACAATGCCCACCCCTCCCCTCAGTCCGGGACACGTTGGCTTTGGAGCTTCTTAAGGTATTGGGGGAGGCCTCAGTCTCGCCAGCATAGGTGGCTCAGCCCCTTCCTGCAGTCCTCACTTCCTCTAGGGCACACCCCCTGAGCCAGGGGTGGGCAAACTTTTTGATTCGAGGGCCAAAATGGGTTCTTAAACTGGATCGGAAGGCCGGAACAAAAGCATGGATGGAGTGTTTGTGTGAACTAATATAAATTCAAAGTAAACATTGTTACATAAAAGGGTACGGTCTTTTTTTTTTTTTTTTTTTTTTTAATTCAATAGTTTTACTCACCAGATCTGGCCCGCAGGCCGTAGTTTGCCCAGCCCTGCGTGAGCTGAGCGCCCTCTCAATAAACCATCTGCGTGCGGCTCTCCCTCACAGGGCACCCAAACTAAGCGACTGTCTCATCCGTCATGGCCTCTGTTCCCTCCGAGGTCAGCTTTAAGATGTCTGGCATTTACATCACCCTAGAGACATGACTGACTTGTTTTGTAATTAAGAGAAAAAAAGCTCCCCCCCCCACCCCAGGTGTAAAGCTCTAGCATTTATTTCCCTTCTGACAGCAATGGCCTTCCCGAGGAGGCATGGGGAGGACCGATGGGAACACCAGGGGTAAGACATTTGCGCCAAAGGAGCTTGAGCGGCAGAATGCAATGGGATTCCAAAGACCACAGACTTGGGGCGAGGCGGGGCGGGAGTGGGGGGTGGTGGTGGGGTGGAGGAGTGGGGGTGGGGGGGGTGGGAGGGGGAGCTGCTGGGAGAAGACTGAGATCAGCAGAGGCACGGAGGGCGAGCTGGAAGAGGGGCAAAGGAGAGGCAGAGAACTTTCCTTAGAGATGAGAGATTTTTGTTTAATTTCCTGGATTAGTCGCTTTTAATGGTTTTAAAAAAAATCCACCTTGTGAATTTACTGCCAGAGCCTTTGTAATTTGAGAGCCGAGGGCTTTCCCGGGGAGGGGCCGGTGGCTGCAGACTTGAGCAAAGAGTTAAATCTCATCATGTGAACACGCTCGGGGAGGCCCCACCTGTGTGTGCCATGTACTTAAGGGATTAGAGCCAACTTTGAAATTATGATATGTTTTACCTCGAGTAAGTACCTTATTCCTTAAGCTTCCATTTCCTTGAAGGAGGGGGCAAGAAACCCATCAAGTCTGTCAGGTAATCAGGTGCATGAGACTCTCTGCTTGTGGGCTTTAATGAAGTTAGTCTAAGTGCAGGCGGATGAAGGGCTTACTTATATATTTTATGTGAAGCCTATTTCCAATACTTGTGATTTCGCTTCAGAGGTATTGCTTGCAAGAGGTCTGTCTGCTCCGGTGAGCGTGATGTTTGCAGGGAGATGCAGGGGCCAGGGGCTAGTGGAAGTGAAAGGGGAATTTTAAATTAATTACTATTGTAGACTACGCGTTCCTGTCAGGGTCTTCAAGAAACGTAAGTAAATATCCGCTGTTCTGGATTAAACAAAGGTGTTCTTGGCTGGAACAGGCGAGTATTCAAGTGAAGACAGAAATTCCTTTCCCCCGCACTTAACGTACCGGGAACAGAGGCCGGTGCCTTTAAAAGAATGACCATTGTCCGCTTCAGCTAAGCGACTGCTCTCGGTGATTTGTTCTCCATAGATGTGTCAGGCAGGGTGAGGGCGGGAGAACGAGGTAACAAGAAACGTGTAAGCTCAATACCATCCAGTCTTTAGGAGACAGAAAACCACTCGGGTATGTCTAATAAAGACACAGTCCTTTATTTTTTAAACACTCATGGTTGCAAAAAAATACATAGAAAAATAAAGTTGGGTTCGGATACTTTATTCAACTTTAAGTCACAGGCCTTGGCATGTTATAGGTTAGAGCAGAGTTTGTTATGAGCAAACCAAACTGATTTTATTACACAGGGGAGAACACGGGGGCCGGCGGCGTAGCTAGTTCCAAGCAGGGAAAGGCAGGATGGGTTCAGGAACCAAATAATTTTAAACCAAGACTGTATCACAGTGAAGTGTTTAGTACTTGCAGAATTGCAGGTTGGAAGATTTCAATTTAAAAGGCGGGAGAGAAAGGGTACTGAGCAGAGAAGGAGCTTTGAAGGCTTCTCTTGGGAGACATGGGAAAAGGGGGAAGGGCTTCAGGCTCTGCTGCCGCCTGTGCTCCCCAGCACTGTGCTCCCCAGCACTGTCAGCAGCACGCGGCGCTTTGCAATATTTCAGCGTGGAGTCTGAGCGCCAGAAACTGGGGTGAAGTGGGCCCACATTCTATCAACTTTGGTGGGTTTGCCACCAACAGTAAATTGGCCCTTTTAAGAGGAGGAAATTGAAAGGTTTCTCACTAAAGAGAATTAAGTGGTGGGATCAAGAGATTTCCAGGCCTCGGGGAACCTCATTAGTGACTGGCTTGCTTAAGTCTGTCTTCTCTCTTCCAGGTCACCTGAGATAACAGGGTGGAAACGCAAGGGCGGCCACATTTCTCCTCTGCTCTCCTCTCGTTCTCTCTGAAATCACGAGGTGACTCATTTTGGGGATCCATTTTTTTTAAATAGGCATTCAACACAGTTCCTGAAGCACTGGGGAAATTGTTTTTTGTTTGTTTCGTGATAGGAGTCACAATAATGTTGCATTTTGAAAACTGTTACCTTTTTTTCTTAGCCTTTTTCGGCCAAGTGCTCTCTCCCGGGCTGGGCTCTCTGAGGCCCAGGCTGACATATCTCCCCGCCGCCCCCCCCCCCGCCTACCCCCCCACATCCCCCCTCCCCCAGCCCTGAGCCCTGAGCCTCCACGGCCAGCTCAGTGGCAGCGACCCTGCATTGTGTACTGCTCTCCCGCGTGTGAAAGCTATTCCTCTTACTTCCTCTGCCCGCAGGGATCCCAAAGGGTTGTCAGACTTTGAACTGTAACAACAGCCACCAGAAAGTCTTATAAAAGCAGCAGTGACCTCTGGAGCTGTCAAATCTTTAAATAGGATTTGGGATTTAATGCTGTATATTTTTAAAAGAAAAAAAAAGAATTGTTAGACATATTAAAAAAACCAAACCAAACGAATATATTTTAGCCAACTCAGAACCTGTCCTCCTCCCTTGTTTAACCCAGGAAAGATAAAGTTTGAGAGACAGAAGAAAAAAACAACAACACACAAACAAAACAGACCAGATCTCGGGCTACATAGGGAAGGTGTGTGTTAGGTGCAGCCAGACCGCCAGTCTGGGCTGAACAGGAGCTATTCGGTGGGAGATTGCTGTGGAAAAGGGACAGGAACTATAAGGCGGAAGGCGCGTGAAGAATTATGTGATCGTCATGATGTGGCATGCAAGATAGCCCGAAAACTCCAGGAGCCTCCTCGTTCTAAGTTCTCGGGCCCCGGGCAAAGGGTCCGGAGAGACTTTTTGTTTGTTTTTTTACCTTTTGCTGGGAACATTGCAATGCCCTGCAGCTTCTGGCTGGGCCCACTGCTTACAGCAGTGCTCTGGTTCTACAGCTTGTCTTACGCCCACTGCGAGGAGCTCTTGGTCTGTGTGCAAATACTTAAGTCGGTGAACTCTGTGAAAAGAACTGAACCTGAGCATGACAGGTTTCTCGGCGGCGAGACCCTCTACTTCCCTCTCTGACGGGGACCAAGAGAAACAACCTTGGTCATCTTCCAAGGCCAACGAGGCTTTGAACTTCAGTCTCATTCGGTGGGTGACATCCTCGCCTTGGCTGTCCTTTCACCCTCGGGTTTGCTCTTTCAGAGTCTAGGCCCGGTTACATGGGAGAGTGGAGCTCCAGGAACGCAATCCTCACGGCAATGCGACAGCAAATACAACTTCCCACTCAGCACTTGAGAAACAGCACTTGGAAAGAGCACTTGACTCTACCTTTCCCCACTTCAGATAGGTGTCTGCGAGCCAAAATGACCTACCTTGCGTGCGTGTGTGTGTGTGTGTGTGTGTGTGTGTAGCTATTTGGATATGAAATTATTCACGGGTCCACGCCTCTCCTTGGCCCACCAGTGAAGAATCTGAAATGTCCATGCAGCCTCCAACAGTCTTTGGTCCGCATGCCTCTTGCTCCCCAGTCCTCCCGCCCTGGCCCCTTTGGCCCTGAGGAAAGACAGCCTGGGGAAGGCAGTGTGTGATCACGCACGTCTGTCCTTTGAGCTGGCATTACCAGAAAGCCGGGCTCCAGCCTCCCAGGCAGTACAGGTAGGGGTAGTGAGGGTAGCTGTTGTACACGGAGATGAGGGGGGCCCGGGAGAAGCCCTCGTCTTTCAGGGCTGGCAAGGGGGAGTGCTTCTCCAGGCCGCCCAGGTCCGAGGTGAGCTGCTTCCGCTTGGTCTTATAGCGTCTGTTCTGGAACCATATTTTCACCTGGGTCTCAGTGAGCTTCAGGTTCTTGGCCAGGTGAGCCCGTTCCGGGGCCGACAGGTACTTCTGGTGGCTGAACTTCCTCTCCAACTCGATGACCTGGGAGTGGGAGAAGGCGGCCCGGGAGCGCTTCTGCGGCTGCTTGGGGGCGTGGGGCAGGCCGGGCGAGGCGCCTGGAGTGTTCTCACAGTCCAGCAGATAAGTCTCCAAGGGCCTATCTGGAAACAAGAGGGGAGAAAAGGGGACGGGAGGGGAAAAGTTACATGGTAGCGGGCAAGAGGGCAGAATTCCGTCCACCCTTATCTTCTTCAGGGAGGGAACAAACAGCCCACTGTCATCTGGGATACATTTCACGCTTTTCACATGACTAAGGTGTTCTCAGGCTGGGAGTGAGTGGACACGAGTATACTATGTATTAGTTTCCTAATAGCCATCAAGAACCCAAAGTAGAGGCGGTTAGTGGCAGAACTTCCTGCTGGACAGTCCCCTGGAGTTAAGCAGGGATTCTGGATCTAGATCCCGTGGGAGAGGGGAGGGGGGAAGACGCGGAGAGAAGACACCCAAAGGCCTCCGGTGTGACATCCGGGTGGCCAGAGCGGGCTTGTGTGACAGGAGAGGCTTGAGGGTGAAAGGAAAGCACCTTTTCTGGCTTTAATCCCCATCATTTTTTTTTTTCTCTAAATGAGGCGTTAGGATGCCTCATAAGGAGTGATGGGAAAGAAATAAGTCTGCTTTAAATGTCCCGAAGACCAAGGGAACTCCCAACTTGATTGTTTTTGCTGCTCCTGTGATTGGGAAGCAAAAAAAAAAAAGGGGGGGGGGCTCTTCGTTGGGCACATTCTAATGTCTTCCTATTAGTGATTATCCGTTATTGGTGGTACATTCGTTACTGTAAATGCTAAGAGGTAATGCGGGGCTGGCACCGATCAGCAGTCGCGGGATGGCTGGGGGCCGGGTGGGGTTTCACTGGGACTGGGAGGGGGTGTCGGGGGGCACGGGGGGGGGCGCTGCATGTGCTCAGGCGTTTAAGCTCTGGGCGCGGGAGCCCTCGGAGCCCGGAGCATCCTGCGCGGAGTCAGGCCGATGTCTGCATCCTGCGCCTCCTGCGCCTCCTGCACGCTGGGGCTCAGGGTCAATCTCCGAGGAGGCGCACCCGCGGCAGGAGTCAGCGAGGTCTTCACCCTGCGCCGCGGGCCCCGCATCCCCGCAGCAGCCGGAGCTCCGGGAGGCCCGCTTAGACCGGTCCTCACGCCCGCGCAGCCCGCAGGCCAGTTCGCCCTCTGCGGGTCCCCACCCGGCCCGGCCCGGCCTCCGGGGCCCCGAGGGTTTACCTGGCTCCGTCTCCGCCGGCGACTCGGCCTCCCCGGGCGCGGCGCGGGGCCGGGCGCTCGCCTGGTCCTCCGGCTCGCCGGCCCCGCCGCCCCCCGCCGCGGGCTCCGGCTCCGGGCTCTGCCGCTCCGCCCGCTGGTGGCGGGGCGGAGGCGGGGGCCGGGGCTGCCGGCCGCCCGTGCAGTCCCGCAGGATGTCCTGGATGAGGAAGGAGGTGAGCGGCTTGGCCTGGGTGGCCGCCCCCGCCTCCCCGGGCCGCGGCTCGGGAGCCCTGAGCATCCCGTCGATGGGCCACCGGGCTCCGGCGTCTGGGCTCGGACCCCGCAGCGGCGCCCGCGGCTGCCGCCCCACTTTCACTTTCCGCCGCCCGCGCGCGCTTATAACCCCGGGGCGCGCGCCGCGCCGCCTCCCCATTGGCCGCGGGGACCTGGGCCGCCCGCCGATTGGCCGGCCGGTGCTCCAGGTGAAGGGGTGGGAAGGGGGGAGTCCTTCGCTGGGCCTCGGTCCCCTCTTCCCTGGAGGGTTTCTGTCCAAATTCCTTCTTCTCCCCGCTGGCTGGCCTCCTCCGCCCTATCCAAGGCTGGAAGCGAAAACCAAAGCGGGTCTCCTCTGCCCCAACCCACAATATGAAGTTGACGCTTCTTCTAGGGAATAACTGCAGAAGAGAAATACTCAATTTAGTTCTTACAAATTGTTTTTTTTAAATCTTTTCAAAGAACTTTATTAAGATGTTTTCCATATATTAGGAAAAAGCTTATTTGCCAGTAAAAGAAATATATTTAACAACACAAATTAAAAACACCAAAGAGAATTTGGCATCATAACTTGGATAAATTCGAGTTCCTGGTTTCCAGGTTTTTTAAAAATTTATTATTGATTAAGGTATCACATAATTGTCCTTATCCCCCCATTCCCATCCCGAACCCCTCCCTACATATTCCCCCCACCCCCCTGTTGTCCATGGCCACCAGCTAGGCCCATGTGCATGCACACAAGTTCTTTGGTTGATCTCTTCCCCTTACCCCCACCCTTCCCTACTTTCCCTCTGAGGTTTGAGAGTCTGATCGCTGCTTCTCTTTCTCTGGGTCTGTTTTTGTTCATCAGTCTATGTTGTTCATTATTTCCTCTAGATGTGTGAGGTCATGTGATCCAAGAAATACCCTTGTAAGAACCTAAACTGCAACAAGTCTTAATGTTTATGCTGAGAGGCAAATGAATCAGTCTGTAGTGAGTTTCTTTCTGGGCCAACAATTCTTTTGAGTCCCAATTTCAATGTCAAATAGTTCCTTATGTGCACATGCCAGCCATGATATTTCAGATCTGGTTGGTGGACAAATGGTGGTGATGCAGGTCCGACCGTCTCTGGTTTGGTCCTGGACATCCTTCAGCAACACGCAGCTGCTGTCTGCTGGTATGGTGAGGCGTCGTCAGCATCTTCCATCTCTGAATTGTGTCTCTTCTGTCTTCATGGCTGGAGCACTTCTGTCTATTCCTCTCTGTTACAGGATTCCAGATGGTCTCTGAGTAGTTTTCTGAAAATATACAAACATATTCTCCACCAAAAGTTAATAAAATTTGACTTGGGATTTAAATTTGACTTGGGATTCTTTTTCATTCCTCCCCCCCCCCAAATAATTTTCCTCTGGCTTGTTTTGACACCATGTGTGTATTTTTATGGGTATCTTGCTGTTAGCGTTTCGAATAAAGGTTAATTTTCTAAAGTACAAAAAAAATTTTTAGATGCAAATTATTCTCAGAATATTTTTCCTTACATGAAATTCTCCAGTTCTTTTAAACTACACTCTCATGTAGTGCTCAAAGCTTTCAGAAATACCAAATTCTGTCACTCCTGAAATGATACATAATCGCACTGAGACTACTTACTCTTTAATTTCTTCTATATGCACACATATTCATTAATAAAGCCCACCAAGCATAAATCTTTCCATTGACATAAGAGAGATTAAAATTAAATATGATATACTTTATTTTTTGGAAACCACATTACTGGTATCAAAGCCGAGTAGAACACTTACGTTAGTAATGAAAGAACCAGTAACTCCTTTTCTACTTCAGATGGCTTCAAATGTTCAGCCATTATTTGAAGACTTTTACATACAGGCTAACATATAGCCCATGTTTCTTTTATGAGAGATGTGTGCGAACAGTTCCCTTAATTACGCCTCTGCAAATAGGGCATTTTCTTAGGGAAGGGGCACATGCCTGGCGTACTACTAGATGACCACAGGGAATGAATACAATAGAAAGTCCTTTGTCCACGCACACTTTACAAGTTCTTTCTTCTTGCAACCTCCTCAATTGTTCTCCCAGAGACAGACCTGAAACATCGTCAGTTGGAATATACTTCATATTCTTTTCCACAAATAAGTTCTTATATAATGTAGAGTCAATTTCTTTTAGATAGTTTTTGAAGATGTTGGCTGCAGCATTTCCTTTAACTAAAACAATATCAATCAGTTCTCTTGCTTGGAAAGGTATCTGTGTTTTTTGTTTAATTATATCATGTTCTTGTTTATTAATTATATTGGCCTTTAGAAGATTTTCCAGGATGGGAAGCACACAAGTCAACTGTTGAAAGAGAGCCATTCTATTCTTCCAAATTAAAGGCAAATCATCTGATGCCATTTCTTCCATTTGTCTTTCTTTTTCTTCTTGTCTGTTTTCATCTTCAGCATTAAGAATTGCTAACACAATATCATTATCTGTTTTGTAATTCTCTCCCCAGTTGTTAGGGTTTTACTCTGAACTGTCTGTTTTACCAAGCTTCTCCTGAAGCCCGTTTCCAAGGCAGCTTTCACCACTGGTGTATCCATCACGACTGTATCTTCTGAAGAACTTTCTCCAGGTACAAAATGAACAATGGGTGGATCAGCATTTTCATCTCCAGGAGTGTCTGCAGTTGACAACAGCTGTTCAAGAGGATGAGGATATTGGGCTTAAATCTCATCAACGAACCCCTGTCCTTTCCTGTGTATTGAGAACTCACACCTTGGAACCCACTTGGCATGTTCTACCCATGGGTCATCTCCAGATTCCCAACGCCTTAAGCCACCATCACAACAAAAGCATTTGACATCATCCTTTCGACCCACATAATAGAAACCAGAACTTGCAAGCTGCTCAGGTTGAACTGGAACATTAGAAGGCCAGTACATAAATGTCCTCAGTCAGGCTGCATGTGTCTTGCATGCTCACATTTGAAATGCTAAACCTCAGTGTGTCTAGAGAATTCTCCAAAAATGGGCGGTTGGGGAAATGTCTTCGGTGTTCATACAGAGCATCATCCTTTGGTTCCCAGTTGCTTAGTTTCCCACCACAAGCATAGCAAGCTACCCTATCTCCAGGTCCTATGTAATAAAAACCAGCTCTTGCCAATTCTGAGGGTGACAAAAAAGTTAATGGCCACTGGTGGTAAATAAGCAATCTGGCTTGTTCAGTGCTCATTGCATAACTGTATGGGTTAGTCCTCAATTGGGAGAAGTCTTCAACTGCTCTAGAATGAATAGGGTTTTATGAAAGGTTGGGATAAGAACCACTGAAGAATTCACGTTGTTCCAAAGTAGGAGACAATGAATGTGTAAAACTGTTTCTCATTGGATTCTTCCAGGTGGATTCCAAACCAGTGACAGAAACCAGATTCTGCATAAAGCTACAGCTAGGATAGAGCTGTTTATGTTTTCCAATAGGCCTGTCTCCTCGTTTCCAGTTATCCAGCATCAGGCCACAGCAGAAGCACTTGACCTTGTCATTCACACCAGTGCAATAAAAACCAGCACGAGCAAGACTCCTCTCTGAGACAGGAATACCAGTGGGGAAAGTCGAATACGTAGACATTCTGTAGAGTTCACATGAAAAGTCACATTTCATCTTGTGTTTGTTGTCAATTGTCCAATTTGACAAGATTGTACTATCTTCCATTATAATCTTTTTTGATATGAGGGATGTGGGGCAAGTCATTGGGAGGTAGTTTTGTGCATGAGTGATTTTAGTTTTTGATGGGCAAAAACTTTCAAGTGAAATTTCTCGTTTCTTCATACTAAATTAGATTTTTATTGTAAAAGAATCAAATGATGGGTGCCTACTTAAAATTCACTACACCTAGTTTAGTGGATTTACCCTTGGGTAGTATCTATATTACCAAGATACTCTGTAGTAGTCTTTGGGATTATATTAATTCTTTTAGGTAACTCAGATGCTATTAAGTCATTATTTAGTGTAATACTAATACAATGACCTGAAAGAAGTTGATACACTTCTGAAAATATTTAAAACTAATTGACTTTTAGAGGAGGTTTATATTCCCAAAATTTTAAACAACTACAGAATACCTAAATTTGCTTTTGGTTGTAACTACAAAGCCTGCTTATCAACATAATTACTCATTATGTTATAAAAAGAAAAAAAAAACTTTATGCAGGCTCCTTTCTCTACGAGCACGTGAATATAATTTCCAAAAATAAAAAAAAATCTTATTTTAGTCTAGTCAACAAGAATTAAAGTCTTCATATGGTCACATTATCTAAAGGCTAATTCACACATCTTATTACCATAGCATTTACTTAAGTGGGTTATATTAGTTTCAGATAGTTTGGGGGGACATCAATACCCACAAGCTTTGTTGAACTTATTCCTGTTATGCTGTGTATGTCAAATGAAAGTAATTTTGCTTAAAGCTCACAAACTGCTAATTTTTCCTCCTTTGTTAAATATTGTCTATATGTTTCCATTTCCTACAGCATCATTATTATGTTGTTTTTCATCCTAATTCTGCATACCACTTTAGTATGCTTGATCAATTGAAAGGTATTTTCTCTATAAACTTAACTAGTTAACCATAAAATTTCCACAGCAGAAGCTTTCTACTCTGCATTTAAAAATTAACCCGTTTTTCATTTAAGGATCAATCACCTATATCATTCATTCTGTAATTACAGATAAATAAATTTATCAAGGTAACAGTTTGCCCATTGTAGTATTACCATAAATGCCTAATAAAATGTTGTATTACATAATGTACCAGTGATTAACTTTACTATTATTTCTGAAAACCCTTCATATTTAAAAAATATAGTTCATACACAAAATTACACTCCACAGAATTCAAGCTATAACCCTTTACAAAGTTTCTGAGTCCCCATAATGGAATTTTTACTGCAGCGGGGGGGGGGGGGGGAAATGGGGGGGGGGCTAAGTAGTCACTTCAAAGCTGTAATCTCCGTGCGGGCTGCCCATGGAGAGGGCGTGGCTGTCCTTCGGCCTCCACACCGGCAGCGGCATCTCCCATGCCAAGCAGCAACACCCATGCACATGCAGCCAGCCCTACCAGTTCTTATAAATTGTTTTTAAAAATTTAATTTTATTGATTAAGGTACCACTTATTTGTCCTCATCTCCCCATTCCCATCCCAACCCTCTCCCCACATATGCCCCCACCCCCCTGTTGTCCATGGCCACTGGCTTAGCCCATGTGCATGCACACAAGTCCTTTGGTTGATCTCTTCCCCTTACCCCCACCCTCCCCTACTTTCTTTTTTTATTCATCAGTTTATGTTGTTCATTATTTCCTCTAGATGTATGAGGTCATGTGATCCAAGAAATACCCTTGTAAGAACCGAAACTGCGACAAGCCATAATGGTTATGCGGAGAGGCAAATGGGTCAGTCTGTAGAGATGGCTGGGCAGCTGCCATCATCGCAGTTTACAGGTGAACTCTGGGTGCCCGGTGACCAGGAGAGACTGGTAGCAAAGCTGGACCTACAAAGGCTCTCAAAGAGACGTGACCACTCACGGCAGCCCCTGACCCCTGGCTGGATTCTGTACTGGAAAATATTGGGGACGCTGAGAAAGTGGAATCGGAATGACGGGTTAAAGCACTGAACCAAGGTTAACTTTACTGAAGTCGAAAACACTGCTGTGATTGCGTAAACGAATACTTGAATACTCGAATACTCATAGGAGATGAACACTAAAGTATCCATGTCTGTAACTTACCCTCAAATGGTTCAGAAACAATGATACAGGTGGATCCATCCCATACAATAAAGTGAGTGGGTTAAACTAGTAACAATGTATGCAGGTGTTCTTTTAAACTATTTTTATTTATGAAGCTTTTCTGTCGTCCTGGTCTAAGGCCCCTTGCATTCAGCTGTAAACTTTTCAAAAGGCCAGTACGTTGTGTATCTGGGGAGGAGAGCTAGGAAGTAGGTTATTGTGGATGAAGCACCTGCCAAAGAGGTGCAAGGGGAAGGACTTCGGCAAAGATGGTTTTCTTTTCTCATTTTTCATTCAAGCATTTCTTTAAACATTTCCTTTTGAAATACTTATGGATTCGTAAAAATTTGCAAAATTAGTACCCTCAGCTTCTCCTAGTGATTATGTATTATGTAACTACAAAACAATTTAAAGACCAGGAAATTGACATTGGCACAATACTGTTAACTATACTATTGACCTTATTTTGTTTTATTTATTTATTTATTTATTTATTTATTTATTATTTTTGGGTTCATCCTCACCCAAGGATATTTTTCCATTGATTTTTAGAGAGAGTGGAAGGGAGAGGGAGAGACAGAGAGAAATATTGATGTGAAAGAGACACATCAATTGGTTGCTTCCTCCACACACCCGGACCAGGGTCAGGGAACCTGCATGGGAGGTACCTGCCCTTGACCGGAATTGAACCCAGGACCCTTCAGGGCCGATGCTCTATCCACTGAGCCAAACTGGTTTAGGCTAGGTGTGTAGTCTTATCTTATTGTGGCTTAAATTTTTAATTTGCATTTCCCAAATGGCTGACGATATTAAACATCTTTTCATGTGCTTCTTTGCCATCCATGTTTCCTCATTGGTGAAATATCTGTTCAACTTTTTTGCCCATACTATAATTAGATTTTTTGAATTCTGATTGTTGAGGTTTCTTTAAAAAAAAGATTTTTTTTAAAAAAAAATGGTTTATTTGAGAGAGAGGGGTGGGAAGAGGAGGGAGAGAGAAAGAGAGAGAAAAACTGAGACAAATTTTAATTGGTTGATTTGAGAGAGTGGGGGGGGGAGAGAGAGAGAAAGATTGAGATAAATTTGTTATTCCACTTATGCATGAATTCATTTGTTGCCTCTTATATGTATCTGACCAGGGATTGAACTCTCAATCTTGGTGTATCAGTTCAATGCTCAACCAACTGAGCTACCCAGCCAGGGCTTCATTGTTGAGGTTTGATAGTTCTTTATATATTCTACTATAGGCCCGGTGCATGAAATTTGTGCACTGGCGGGGAGGGGTCCCTCAATCCGGCCTACGCCCTTTCGCAGTCCAGGATTCATTGGGGGAAGACATCAGGCAGACATCTCCTTCGGGCTGCTACAGAGGCAGGAGAGGCTCCCTGCCTTAATCTTTGGCACACAAAAGGTGCCCTGTAAATGTTTGCTGAGGACCACAGGGTCAAGGCAAATCCTGGAGTAGGGTCTGTACTCTTTCCTATGCCACCTTTCTGCATCTTAAACTGGGTGAAAAGATCAAGGACAATCAAGAAGACACCTAGGGGTTGTCTGGGGGCCCTCTTTAGATGGAATAGAATTCCAGAGAAGAGTATTACACCCACCCTAGGATGGTCCCCTCCCCAACCCCTGTGCTCTGCAAAAGGCAAGGGGGAGTTAAAGCTGCAGATGAAATGAAAGGTGCTCATGAACTGACCTTGAGATGAGAAGATGAGTCCGGGTGATTCTGGATTATCCCGGTGGGGCGGATGTGATCACAGCATCCTCGTAAGTAATAGAGGAGGCAGAGGTAGGCCCAGTCAGAGACGTGCCGCTGAAGCGAGATTAGGGTGAGAAAGACTCCGCTGGCCTTGGCTGGCTTTGCGGGTGGAAGGGGGAGCTGTGTGGGTGGTCTCTAGAAGCTGCAAAAAGTGAAGAATGGGTTCTCCCCTATGCCTCTAGAGCAGTGGTTCTCAACCTTCCTAATGCCGAGACCCTTTAATACGGTTCCTCATGTTGTGGTGACCCCAAACCATAAAATGATTTTCATTGCTACTTCATAACTGTAATTTTGCTACTGTTAATGAATCGGAATATAAATATCTGTGTTTTCCGATGGTCTTAGGCGACCCTGCTAGTGGTTCTCAACCTGTGGGTTGACTCCTTTGGGGGTCGAATGACCCTTTCACAGGTATTTACATTCCAATTCATTAACAGTAGCAAAAATACAGTTATGAAGTAGCAACGAAAATCATTTTACGGTTTGGGGTCACCGCAACATGAGGAACTGTATTAAAGGGTCTCGGCATTAGGAAGGTTGAGAACCGCTGCTCTAGAAGGACCACAGCTCTGCTGCCACCTTGGTTTGGACCCAATAAGACCCATTTGGGCTTCTAGAAACGTACACAGGGCATTTATAAAAGGATGCAGAAATGATGAGAGAAGGACCACCAGCTCTGCCCTGATATGAACTTTGGGTTTTTATTTTAAATGTGAAATATGCATTTTGATTCATAATGTCATCTTTCATTAAAAGTGTTCTTTGTATATATTCTTCCAGTCTTCCTCCATGTTGGAATGTAGGATAGTGTCATTTTGTATCCTGTTTTTTCCTTCCAACTTCATGTTATACCATAAGCATTTATATATTGCTTCATTACCTATTTTAGAAGCTATATGGGTCCAAAGACATTTAGAGCTAGAAGGGACCTTGTGATTATCTAATGACATTTCTTGTTGTTTTTTTCTAGAAAAGAACCTGAGCTATACAGGGACTACAGAACCATAACTGGAAGTAAAGTCTCATGTTTGCTGAGGACCACAGGGTCAACTTCCTGGACACTGCCTTCCACCCTCCTGCCCACGTGACCTGCCTCCAGTGCCACCCTCCCGTGTGAAAAGTGGGAGCCGCGTTTACAGAACTGTCCCTCACACATGTGTTTTAAAGTGTACCTGGGGTTTGTTATAAGCAACGAGTGTTGTGAAAGAAGAGGTGTTTATACTCACAGGTCCCCAGAAACAGGTGTCACAATACACCATGCAGGGCCCCTTGGGGGAGCAGCAGGTGGAAAGGATAGGGGCAGGAGAAGCCATGAGCACAAGCCTTTGTTGTGGCTTTGGTGGGAAGGAATGGGCAAAACTGAGGAGGTTTAGGATCGATCAGCTGCCTCCTGCACACCCTCTACTGGGCGATTTATTTGTTACCTGGTTATTTGTTGCCTGGCCCAGGGGTGACCTGGGGGAGCTGGGATATTGGCTGGGTGGGTGAGAGATAAAGGAGGTGGTTAGTTTGCAGATAAAAAGCCATGCTTGCAGCCAAGTGGTCTGCTGTTTCTACAAATTAGCAAACTCAGGGAGGCCTCCAGATATCCTAGCATCATAAAATATAGAGAATAAAAACCTGCTTAATACAAAATGCTCATTAGCCTACATCATTTTCACAGCGCGCGCACACCACACACACACACACACACACACACACACACACACACACACACACACACACATTTTTAAAATATGTTTCAAGGCCTCCTGGGGTTGCCACGCCAAGTTTAGGCTTTCCCTGAGCACATCTGGATGTGCGTCTCCCAGGAAGGGCCTGCGTGCAGGCTTTGCTAATCCAGAAAGTCCAAAAGCAAAGGAGAGGGAGAAAGGGACTTGGTCACAGCCGCCACCACAATAAAACGGGCTGCTAGCCGCACAGCAGCCGCTGGGGTTTATAAGACTTCCAAGAAGGTGCAGTCCGTTAATGGTGTCCAGATGGCGGCCGCAGGGCCGAGGAGTAATCCCGGTCTCACTCGGGTGGTGGCCGAGCTCAGGGTGCAGTTAGGTCCCTAGGGGCTACCTTCTCATGGCGGAGACCAGTTGGGGTATAGCCTTCTTTTTTTAAAATCCTCACCTGAGAATATACTTTTATTGATTTAAATATATATATATATATATATATATATATATATATATATATAATTGATTTTTTTTACAAAGAGGAAGGGAGAGGGACAGAGAGTTAGAAACATCATTGAGAGAGAAACATCGATCCGCTGCCTCCTGCACCCACCCCCCACCCCGGGGATGTGCCGGCAACCAAGGTGCATGCCCTTGACTGGAATCCAACCTGGAACCCTTCAGTCTGCAGTCTGATGCTCTATCCATTGAGCTAAACCGGTTAGGGCTTATTGATTGTTTTTTGAGAGAGAGGAAGGGATGGGGAGGGAAAGAGAAAGAGAGAGAGAGAGAGAGAGAGAGAGAGAGAGAGAGAGAGAGAGAGAGAGAGATGTCAGAGAGAAACATCAATTGGTTGCCTCCCAACCCAAGGTTGAACCCGAAACCTAGGTGTGTGCCCTGACTGGGAATCAAACCCGCCCCTTTCTGGTGGATGGGACAATGCTCCAGCGAGCCACCCAGCCAGGGCCGGCCTTCTTTCGTTCATTCCTCTTCCCTGTTAGTCTCCCGGGCCCAGTCCCCGGTCCGATTCCCAGTCCCAGTGGAGATAGTTGGGCCACATGAAAGCCAAAGCCCTGATTTGCTGCAGCGGAGGCTCCCGCCCCCTCACTGTAACGGCCGCTTGGCCACGCCCATCCTCCCTGACCCTGCTCTCCTGGGAGAGAATGTTTTCCTCGGTTCTCGGACAATCAGTGATGTTGGAATTTACGCTTGTCCCTTCACGGTCTTTCCGGGCTGGACTAGAACGTTAAGACTCAAGGTGCACCCTGGCTGATTTGGCTCAGTGGATAGAGCGTCAGCTGGCAGATTGAAGGGTCCCAGGTTCGATTCCAGCCTAGGGGCACGTGTCTGGGTTGTAAACTCAATTCCCAGTAGGGGGCGTTCAGGAGGCAGCCGATCAAAGATTCGCTCTCATCATTGATGTTTCCATCTCTCCCTCCCTCTCCCTTCCTCTCTGAAATCAATATAAAAAAATATTTTTAAAAAATGCAAAGTGCATTTCTTGTTAGAAAGGGTCTTGTTGGTTTTCCCCGCCCTCATGTCCGCCGGGCAGTACCCCTGAAGACTGAGTAGCCGTGTGCAGAAGGAATTTGTGGGAGCAGCTGCATGCAGTTCAGGGCGCCGTGGAAGCCCAGACCCGCGGGGGAAGGGCGGGTTCTTCTGGAAGAAGGACAGTGGCTGTAGAGCAGGCCCTGGCCTCAGGGCCTCGGGCAAGTTACCGAACCTTCCTGGCATGCCTCGGTTTCTTTAGGCGAAATGGACACAACACCACAAAGAGAGAAACGGTCATCATGTGGCGTGATGGCAGCGTTCACCAATGCGATGGGGGACCATCTGCAATACGGAAGTGTGTCAAATCAACACGTTTTATGCCCTACACTGGCACAATATTGTATGCCAATTAAGTCTCAATGAAACTGGAAAGAATGGGTGCAAAACAGCATCTCCCCAAAGGTTACTGAGTGGAACGATAAGGCCCCTCGCAGTGCAGGAACTCAGAGCCCGGGTACAGAGGCACCCGGAAATGGCTCCTTTCTACTGGCCAACTGGGCTCTCGTCCCACCTGCACCACAGATCAAATTTGCTCCCTCTCCCTCCCCCCGGCACGCCGCAAAGAGGCTGCACAAACAGGAGCTCTGAATGGAGGCGGCCCCAAGAAAACTGGGGAGCAGCGGGCACGGGGGCGGGTGAGGCTTCAGGTCCAGTCCAGCGACACTGTCCTCCTCGGTGATGACTCAGTCATGGGAACGCGATGCCCCGGCCCCGCACCCTGGCTGTCCAAGGCCTTCCCCACCCGGGCCTCTGCTCTCCTGCCTGTCCTCCCCGCTCCCTCCTGCTCCCACAGTCCCCCGCCGGCCTCTGCGGCCTGTCTCCACCGGGACCCAGCCCTGTCTCTAACCTTGGTGTGCTGTGCGTACACTTGCCGCGTCTCATGTATCTTCGTGGGTTCCATCTCCACTCAGAGACTTGGTCTGCCTCCCTGCCGGGGGCTCTGCGGCTCCTTCCGGCATTTCATCCTCCGTGGCTTGGAGTGTGGTGCTTCTATGCTCACCAATGCTGCCGTTAGCCTTGGTGGAGGCCGGGCCGAGCCTCAGCGCCTGCTCTTCCCGCACCACAGCAGGCAAGGGGAGAGAAGCGGACATGCATTGAATGGGCCCTTCGGGCTGGCCCAGTATGGTGTTCATCTGCACTACAAACCACTGGGAATCTTTTTTCCCCCACGCAGATAAGGAGACAGATGCTCACAGACTGAAGGTAATATGCCCAGGTTCTCACCACCGGCCCCGGCAGTCCCGGCTCTAGAGCCGATGCCTTCCTCACAGGCACACCACTGGGGCGCAGGAGACACCGGCCTGGGGTTGTCCATCGCTTCCTACCTGGTGCCTTACTCAGCCGCCATTCCCTGGTCCTCTCTCCTCTTCCACAGCATGCTAGGCTGAGCCACTGAAAGAGGGACCGTTAGAACGCCTCCGCGGGTCAGCCTGCATCACAGGCCCCTGGCCCCGAGTGGCCCCAAGGCCCAGGCTCCCCGCTGGCATCACTCATGCCCTACATGTTCCCGTGTGGCACCTGGCTTGAGATTATGGTCGTGTGTTAAAGTGGAAACGCTCTGTGTGCTTGGTGACAATGTACGTTACCTTCAGTGACACGAGGGCATGAACTAGTCTGGCTTCTGTTTTCCAGCTGGTGGTTGGCAGAGTGCAGAGCCCCAGGTGAGAAAGATGGGGCAGGAGACAGGAGGGCGAGGACCCAGCCTGTAGCCCAGGAAACCTAGTCCGGGGGTGATGGGGGGTGGGGACAGCCCTCCCGCCCCGGGTGGCTAGACCCGTGCCCCTCGGACTCAGAGGTGCGCACAGATGACCCGGGGGCTGGTGAGAATGCAGGTTCTGCTTCAACAAGTCTGGCTGCCGACAGGTTCCCAGGGGGTGCCACCGCGCTGGTCCAAGGACCACCCCCCCTGAGTGTGGGGAGCTAAGGCTCCGAGCAGCTCCGCAGAGGAGGGTGGAGGCTGCCCTGGGGAGGGTGGAGGCCACTGCAGACCCAGGTGATCCAGTCCATTTTTCCTTTGAGGGTTCCACACCGCCTGTGAGCCTGGGCCCTTTATGTCTGTCTGAAATCATTTGTACTTGCCTAAACGGCGTCTCCCCTTCTCTCCCCTGGCCCTTTACAAAGGCCCGCTCCTCTCAGCTCTGTCGCTGTGTATGCCAGTTTTCCCTGCAGGCCCTTCTGTGCAGCAGAGGGGGTGAGGTAGGGTGGGGAAACCGGGCCGGCGGGCAATAAGTCACCCTCGATGCCCCTCTTCAGTGCTGATCCCCCAAGGAGCACCATCAGGGAAGATTTATTGGGCAATAGGAACCGGAGAGTATTTTGCTAACGGTGACCCCGGTCACCTCCACGAGGCCCTCCCTCCGTGGCTGCCTGTCTCCGGGTCTGCAGAAGCCTCCCTGGGCGCTGACTGGGTGGCCCGCTCCCTCAGGCCTGGTCTGCTCAACAGCTTGCCAGAGGCCTCCGGGGGATCCACGCTGGGGGCTGTTTGTCTAGCGGAGGAGGTGCTGACCTTCCCAGATCCCCCCCACCCCCGGCTGCCAGGAGCAATGTGGGGCCTATTCTGCCCCCACACCCTCCGGCTATCTCGGCATTCCCCCATAACACTGAGCAGGCTGCCCTGAAATGACTATCCAAGAAGGGGGTAAAGCCCATTTCTAGGGATGGGGTGGGTACACATCCCGTGGGCGAGGCACTAGGGCTAAGAGTCTGTGTGTCTCACAAAGGAAATGCTCGCCTTGTCAGTGTTTTGTGTCTGTGACGTGTCCACGGACGTGCGAAGGCCTTTAAAAAACACCTGTTCGCCTCTCATCCGGCCCAGCAGGGCGTGAGTGGTAAGTAGAAAAACTGACGGTCAGGTCAAGCATGACATTGCTCCTTCCCTGAGACCCACGGACAGGGCCACCCCCGCTAGAGGGGCGGGGTGAGGGGGGGCGGAGGAGTCCCGCCTAACCAGGTGGTCTAAGAGACGGCTGGGGTGAGGTCCGGGCACCTCATGGCTGAGTTCTGTTCGAGGCCCCGGGAAATGAGGCCCGACAGGCACGGTGGGTCCAGCACATTTCTGGCGGCCACCTCCCTCCCTCACCCAGGGACAGAAGCCACTTGGCTCCATCTGAGTTCTGAGCAGCAGAGAGGGTGTGGGAAGGTGGCGGAGGATGGGGAATCCAAGAACAGGAAGGAGGTCCGGTGAGCTACCTGGCCTCGCAGACACTTCCCCACCCCTTCAGGGAGGCCTCAGCGCCCGCCCAGGGGGAGGTGGGCCCATTCAAAGCCAGCCGTTTTAGAGTGACTTAGCATTTCAGAGGGCTGCATGAAGTAGGTCTTTCTAAACGACTGAGTCTCAGCCACACAGCATGGCTTGGCAACAAAATCATAGTCACCGCCCTGGCCTGTTTGGCTCAGTGGACAGAGCATCAGCCTGCGGACTGAAGGGTCCCAGGTTCGATTCTGGTCAAGGGCATGTACCTTGCGGTACAAGTAGAAGACCTGGTCCTGGCCTGTGAGGAGTTCATACTGTAGTTGAGGAGACAGGGATCTCCAGGAAAAAACAAACAAACAAACAAACAAACAAAAAAAACTTGCAGGGGGTTGTCAGCCCTAGGTGCCAAATCATATTGGACAGCAAGTGCTGTAGGGATTCCCAGCTGTAAACCAGAAGGGTGACCTAGATTGTACTGTTATTGTTATGTTATTATCTTATACAATAAAAGCTTAATATGCAAACTGTCCCCTCAGGTGGTTGTTCGACTGCTCGCTATGACATGTGCTGACCACCAGGGGGCAGCGTGGAACATGGTGGGCATCAGTGAAGTGCTGTGACCTCTTGCTGGGGATGGGGGTGACGGAAACGGAGGGGCAGTGAGAATGTGGGGTGTTCACTGAGCTCACTCTCAGCCCCCCCCCCCCGCCCCCGGCTTCTCCGGCACACCAGGGCTCACATTCTGGGGAAGCCCTTACACTCAGGTGCCAGGAGCCATGAGGAGCCTGCCCCCCCCCCCCCCCCAACACACACACACCTGCACGGCCTCTTCTGGGTGAGCCGGGCCACAGCCACCGGGAACACAGGGGCCGGTCGGGCTCCCACGGTCAGTTTGCACAGGAGCCAGTCAGTGAGGACAGCTGGGAGAGAGCGTGCTGCCCACCGGCTTCCGTGCAGCACCGCTGGGTGGCCAGCTGCCCACGCTGAGCTCCAGCCCGAGGTGTCCAGCCGTATTCACCACCTCTGAGTGGGGACTCGGGTGCAGTGACTCAGATGGAGTGGGGCACATGGGGCCTGGGGGCCTAGGTGCTGCCCAGGGCCCAGAGGTCAGCTGAGACCTTCCCTTCCACACCTGGCTTCAGTCACCGGCCAGGCCTAGGGACCGCACCGGTGCATGAATTTCATGCCCTGGGCCTCTGCTAACATATACTCACATACTGGTATGTTAGCAGCAGGACCCTGTGCGATAAAATCCTGCCTGGACACCAAATCCACGACAGGAACACAAGTCTGCAGCTGTGGAGCAGAGGCAAGAATGACGACTCCATCTCCCTGGGTGGAAGGTGCAAGAGCTAGGGACCCTCCCCTGCACACACCCACCATTCGTTCACTAATACTTGTTGCACTGTTGTCCTGCCAACCCTCGTTGTGCTTCAGAACTTGGTTTGAAGGCCACTGGATAAGGGGCCTTTTCAACTCACTTTCAGACTTGACAGATTCAGGATGGAAGGCTTCATGGAGGAGGTGGGCCTTTAAAGGGGCCTGGACCGATGAGGGGGGGGAGGGGGGATTGGAGTAGGTGGAGAGGAAGAGGAAGGGAAGCAGCCTCGGCAGCCACACTGAGTTTATACACAGCAGGCCGCTTGGAGGCTTGGAGGGTTTCGAGCAGGAAGAAGTGAGAGGGTCAAATCTGTGCTGTGGAAAGAGCGGGCTGGTGGCAAGGATGGCAGACTACACAGAAGGGATCAGGATCCTCGTGCCAAGGCCGACCCGGGACTGCCAGAGTGAGGCGAGGAGGGGGAGCCCTCTCTGTGCAGGAGACAGTGCAAAGGAAAAGCTGGTGCGGGGGCTACAGGAGGTCAAGTCTCAAGGTGCCACGTTCAAGGTGACGGGGCATGTTCTTAGCCTCCCCTGGCCTGAGTTACCTCCTCTGATTAGAGGGAGTGATGACAGCTGGTCACGGTGATGGTGTATATCCATGGTCGGCAAACTGCGGCTCGAGAGCCACATGCAGCTCTTTGGTCCTTTGAGTATGGCTCTTCCACAAAATACCACGGCCTGGGTGAGTCTATTTTGAGTAAGTAGCATTAGAAAAAGTTTAAGTTAAAAACATTTGGCTCTCAAAAGAAATTTCAGTCATTGTCCTGTTGATATGTGGTTCTGTTGGCTAATGAGTTTGCCAACCACTGGTGTACATGAAGTGCTTAGGTCAGTGCCCAGAGCAAGGAGAGCCCCAGCCAACTTTGTCCCTGATGCCCCAGGCGGCCATGCTACTGTCCCTGCCAGGACGGAGGGGGAGGCAGCAGGCCAGGCCTTTCGCCACACGTTGGGAACAGTTCCACCGTCTGGCCTTGAAGCCCAGAGGGCTTGAGGAGCAAGGAACGTGTGTGAAGCCAGTTCCCACCTGGGTGGCATCATTGGATGGGTTCTGGACATACCGCCCCTGGCCTGCAGGTTGGGATTCTGCTCCTTCCCTGTGGGGACTGAGGTGAGGGGGAAGAGAAGCAGGCATCCCAGGAGCAGAGCCTTCCGGGACTGGTGTGAGTCCTGCAGTGAGGATTCCCTGCCTACCACCGTGCACAGAAGAATGGTCAGGTCAAAACAGAGGCCAGGGCCGTGGGCAGAGGACAGCTGTAGGCGCAGAGGCTGGGGTGGCTGGCAGCCTCTAAGTGCCCAGGAGCAGTGGGTGTGTGTGGATGCAGAGACCGGTAGTTACGGACCAGTGTTTATGTACATCGACCTCTGGCAACGCTCAACGTCCTGGGCGGAGCCATGTAGCCGCTTCTCTCATGGCCCCTCCGTGTCACTGCCCAGTGGCTCCCGCTTGCAGCCTGAGAGCAAGCCTGCAGGCACACCCAGCCTGGGCCCTGCCCTGTGCGTCAGGAAGGTATTGCTCTATCAAGTAGGAGGGTGCAGAGGCCCAAGAGTCGCATTGCCTCATTTCTTCACCCCAGGATGAGAGATGCTGCTCTTTTTTAAAAAAATATATTTTATTGATTTTTTACAGAGAGGAAGAGAGAGGGATAGAGAGCTAGAAACATTCATGAGAGAGAATCATCGATCAGCTGCCTCCTGCACACCCCCCACTGGGGATGTGCCCACAACCAAGGTACATGCCCTTGACCGGAATCGAACCCGGGACCTTTCAGTCCGCAGGCCGACGCTCTATCCACTGAGCGAAACCAGTTTTGGCGAGAGATGCTGCCCTTAAAGGGCCAGGACTAGTGGGACTCCATCAGAGGATGGCAGGGTAGAAGCTCCATAGTCCACGAGGACACTGATCAAAACAAAAATCTCCCTCTCCCGCAGAGGTCACACACACAACACGAAGGTGGTGACCTTCTGCCACAGGGATGTCTCTGCGGCCCTGTTTTCCATGTGTTGCCTCAGAGATGATAATACGTCCCTCTGAGACAGGATGATACCTGTCCTGGGCATCTTTCTTCAAACTTGCGGCATGTTGGACACATGGAGGCACCTCCTCACACCTGGGCTCAGGCTTGGAAAGAGACCATGTAAGCCCTGCGTGGTAAGTCCTGCCTTATAAGGGAGTGCGAAGACCTGCCTGTGAGGCTTCCCAGCCCCTGAGTTCCCCTGGGGCAGGGTGACCCTCAAGAAGAAAGCACTTGGCCGCTGAGGTTGACTTTTCAAAAGGATGTCCCTCCTTTTCAAAAGGATGTCCGTCATCTTGCCTGGTGCTCACCTGTGATGAGGGGCAGCTGACTTTTCCAGCTGGAGTTGGCAGGAGAATATTATTTCCTCTCCGTTTTAAAAAATATATATATATTTTTATTGATTTCAGAGAGGAAGGAAGAGGGAAACATCAGTGATGACAGGATCATTGATCGGCTGCCTCTTGCATGCCCCCTACTGGGGATAGAGCCTGCAATCCCCTCACGTATCTTTTTTTAAAAAAACCAAACAAATATTTCATTGATTTTTTACAGAGAGGAAGGGAGAGAGATGGAGAGTTAGAAACATTAATCAGCTGCCTCCTGCACACCCCCTACTGGGGATGTGCCCTCAACTGAGGTACATGCCCTTGTCTGGAATCAAACCCGGGACCTTCCAGTCCATAGGCCGACGCTCTATCCACTGAGCCAAACTGGTTTTGGCTCCCCCCTCACATCTTGACCAGGAATCCAACTGTGACCTCCTGGTTCATAGGTGGAGGCTCAACCACTGAGCAACACTGGCTGGGCTCTGCTCTGGTTTGGAAGCTGGAAGGACATGCTTTGGAGCTCCTATGGACCTGGTTTCAACAGCTCGAGGGAGTGAAGATAGTGATGCTGACCACACAGAGAGAAGCAGAGCTCAGAGGTGGGTGGGGAGACACTGGATGTGCCCTGGTTCTGACCAGCTTCCCCTTCGGCTTGTCTGCCATGCAGCTGTGTGGGCTTTGACTTTTGTGCTGGTGCTGGTGTGAGGTGGGTTCCTGCCACTTAACCCAGAGTCACAGCTCACCCCTGGCTTAACCACCTCCATTTCACCCAAGGTGAAGGTGAAGCCGGGAGAGATGAAGTAACTCGCTTCCACTGCGGGACTAAGCCAGAATCTAGTACATTCAGCTACAGCAATTCTCCAAGCAGTCCTCAAGCCAGGAACTGCTCTGAGCCTGGGAGAGTTCCATGTGAAGGAATCCATCAGATTGGATCACTTTTCTTCCTTCCGGGTGTTAGAGCCAGAGCCTGGGCAGGGGTGTAAGGGAGGACAGGATGGCCGGCTAATTCACTAGCAATGTTTGCTTTCCAGCCCTCCAGGGTTGGTGTTCTACACCCGGGTTAGTTCAGATGTACAAATTCGAAGCAAGAAAGAGGATTTGTAAACAGGGTCCATGGGCTTGCATTCACACTCTAACTTACAAGCTGTGTGACTTCGGGTAAGTCCCTCACTTTCCCTTCTTTCTTCATCTAGGTGAAGATAATGCCTTCCCATATGGCAATCAATGAGACAGCATTTATGGAGGATGTGGTGCCTTGGAAAGCGCCCCTTGCATCATTAGCCACCAGCATCACTAGTGCTACCATTAGTATTTGTCACACAGAAGCCATGGCCAACCTCCCTGGGTCTAGGGAGGTCTTAATGTCTTGATTCACCATCTCCTTCTGTCCACTCCCAGCTGTCACTATCCAAACAGGAAGGCAAAGGACTTCACTTGGAAAAGAACTCTGAAACATTGCTCAAAGCCTCAAGCAAAGGCTTGGGGTGGGGGTGGGGGGAACAGAAGAGTCCCAAAGAATTTGGAGAATTCATCTTTTCCCTGTAATGGGAAACTGATAGCAACGGTGCCCACCGGGTGGCAGTTTAAATTCTGCAAGAGATGACTGTGGGTGACAACCTTGGTGCCACTATCTCTGGCACAAATGTTCCGGGGTTACAGGTAATATAGGCAATGTGCTTAAAGGACTGATTCTGCATACGGATGGATAGCAGGCCCCATGGGAATCTCTGTGATGCCATCTCTCAAACATATGAAGGTGCTCTGAGGTTGGATGGAAATATTAGGATCAAGACAGCTAGAGAGCTCCTATTGGATGCTCAATCATGAGCAAATGTAGCTGTATGTTTAAGTGGGTCAACAGCAGTCTGTATGAAATGGCAGTCCTATATAACAAAAGGCTAATATGCAAATCGACCAAATGGTAGAATGACTGGTTGCTATGATGCACACTGACCACGGCGGGGGGGGGGGGGGGGGGGGGGGGGAGGCAGATGCTCAACACAGGAGCTGCCCCCTGGTGGTCAGTGTGCTCCCACAGGGGGAGCGTCCCTCAGCCAGAAGCCCTGAGCTGGGCTCACAGCTGGTGAGCGCAGCAGAGGTGGCAGAAGCCTCTCCCGCCTCTGTGGCAGCGCTAAGGAGGTCTGGCTGATGGCTTAGGCCCACTCCCCACGAGGGCTCCCAGGCTGCCAAAGGGTGCAGGCCGGGCTGAGCAACCTTCCCACCCCAAGTGCATGAATTTATGTAGGGGGCTGCTAGTCCTATATAATAAAGAGCTAATATGCTAGTTAGACTGAACAGCCAAATGACCTTCCAGATGTAGTTCTGGAAGACCTTCTGGATGAAGCCAGGGCTGCGAGGTCTGGCCGAGGCTTGCACGAATTTCATGTACCAGGCCTCTAGTAGACTATAATGGAAAGTCAATGAAATTTGGAGGTTCAATGCCTACCTCTGTTTTTGAAGACCCACAAAGTATAAATGAAATAACAAATTTTCTTTTTGGTAAGTATTATTTTTTTTATCTCATTGCTTCTCAAACCAACTTGTACCATCACCAAATGGAAAAATACCACAAAAACCTCTGCTAAAACTTAACCATGGACAGATGTTACTTATATGGATATAAAGAAGTTTTTGGTTTAATTATATTGATGGGACGAACAAAGAAGCCAGAATGAAAGATGACTGTTCAACAGACACTTTACTTGAATCACCCATATTTCCAAAAACTATGACTCGGAAGAGGTTTGAGCAAATACTTATATTCTTTCATCTGAACAATAATTCACAAACATGTCACACAGACCATCTTTACAAAGTCAGACCTCTGTTGTTTTTTTTAAATATATATATATATATATATATATATATATATATATATATATATAATTTCAGAGAGGAAGAGTGATGGAGAGAGAGAGATAGAAACCTCAATGATGAGAGAGAATTATCAATCAGCTGCTCCTGCATGCCCCCTACTGGGGATTGAGCCCACAAGCAAGCAGGCATGTGCTCTGACCAGGAATGGAACTCCTGGTTCATAGGTGGATGCTCAACCACTGAGCCATGCTGGCTGGGCCAGACCTCTTATAGATTACTTTATCTTGAAATTTATATCTTTTTAAAAAATATATATTTTATTGGTTTTTTTACAGAGAGGAAGAGAGAGGGATAGAGAGTTAGAAACATCGATGAAAGAGAATCATTGATCAGCTGCCTCTTGCACACCCCCTACTGGAGATGTGCCCGCAACCAAGTTACATACCCTTGACCGGAATCGAACCTGGGACTTTTCAGTCCATAGGCTGACTCTCTATCCACTGAGCCAAACCGGTTTTGGCGAAATTTAAATCTTTATATACACCAAAGCAGCGGTTATCACTCAATGAAGCAATGATTCTATGAAGAGGACACATCTGATTCCAGACATATAATTTGGCAAAAAGAATAAAATACACAACTTTAGCAAGGATGCTTTGTGAGAGTAGCTATATTTGCAACTTTGAGATATACACGGGTGAAGGCAATAAACTACAACAGGCCATATTATCCTAAAGTCTGACAGCCTTTTCTTGGTTCTTGTCATCATATTTACTAAGAAAATTGCTACAACAGTGTGTCTACAGCGGAACCATTATTGAAGGAAAAAAACACTGGTCTGTGGAACAATTAGGGAGAACCATGGGTTGCCAGAACTACTAAAACAATGTTTCCCAAAGTGTGGTACACGTACCCCCAGGGGTACAGGAAGAGTTTGGTGGGGGTATGCTCTGCACTGTGCTTAGCTGCGCCTAATTCTACGTTCTCATGAGTCAAGTCAGGACAGTCTTGTGAGGTGTGAGATGGTCCGGTGTGCAAAAAAATGTTACTTATAATATAACTTTTATTTATATTTTATTATGAATAATTTTATTTTTCATTTATTATTGTTTTGTGTATGTACCAAAAAAAGAAAAAAAGAAAAATATTTTGATTGTTATTAAAATACATCCTTTTTTTTTTTGACGAGGAGTACTCAGCATTATAAAAATTATAGAAGGGGTACACATATATCAAAAGTTTGGGAAACACTGTACTATAAGAAAAGTAGCCGGGCCCATGGGGGAGTTCTGACTCCAAAGAGCCCATCAGCAAGGTAAGCTGACTTTACAGGAGAATGGCTGGAAGAACACCATGGCATGGCCACTGGCTGATGGGAATTCTTGGCATCCCTGTAGTCAGCAGGGCTCAGATCACCCTGCCAGAAGCCAGATCCCTATCCACCCACAAGAGGACCCCCACCCCCACCCCCTGAGGATTCTGACTACCAAGGAGCCAGGTGCAAGCCTCGGGGTCTTTCATGCAGACTCTGTGTTTTCCTTCCATGCAACCGTCCACTCATTCGGTCAGTCAACAAGTGGCATTGCACTCCTGCTCCATGGCAGGCGCGGGGTACTGGAAACACCCTGGGGTCGGAGACAGACAGGAGGCTGGTTGTTAAGAAAGGCCAAGAGACACCGAGAGCAAATGCATTATGATGGGGATGTCCAAGGTGGTACAGAAGCAGGTCCCGGGGGACCTGACTCATAGAGAATGTCCCGGGGAGGCGCCAGGGGGCCAGAGACAGGGGCCATCGCAGGAAAAAGTTCGTCTTTGACCCACTCAAGTCCGAACGTTGGATTCCAATTACGTGGGTCCTAGGGTTTCAGGCAATTACGCTGGGCTGGTGACAGGAGGAAGCAGCAGTCATTGAGGCACGGATGGGGAAAAATTGGGTTTGACTGAGACCAGCGTCTAAGGACGGCCCCACAGGGACTCGGCTAGAAAGCACTCTGAGGCTTGCTGCCAGGCTGCTGGGCATATCTGCTTTTCTTAGAGTGGAATCTGGACTGTGTCACTAAGATCACATCTTGCTCCTGGGCTGAGGGTGGGGGGACTCGCTGGAGTCTAAACAGAGTCAGGGAGGAAGCACAGAGACTTCCCACGAAGCTCTCTCCGTGGTGGGGGGAGGTGAGCTCCGGAGGACAAACAGCTCAGGGCTGAATTCTCCTGCTCTCAGGACAGGGCCAGCTGAAAGCATGCGTGAATCAGGGTCTCTGGGGGCTTAAAGTGCAGAGGAAAATGTAGACAGAAAAGGGTGAGAGGGACGCAGGAGCCTGAGTCTTTAAATATGCTGTCTGCCCCCAATGTCTGAAGGTGCTGTTGTGCCTCTCCATCCTCCACCCACCCTCTCCGGCATCTTGCTTCCTATTTAGCCCCTCTTGATGCTTTCCAAAAGGTTCCCACCCCTCTCTCTTAGGCAATTTTTTTCTCAAGAAATTTTTTTAAAAATGGTGCCACTCAAGATTCACCTGATTTGTGTGAGGACTTGAACTTCCTGCTGAGTATTCATGGAAGTAACCCATGGCCAGAGGGGCAGAGGGTCTGGGGTCTAGTCCCCGTTCTGTCACTGACTCACAGTATGGCCAGCACCTTCCTAGCACGTGGGCTCTTTCTCTGAGAATGGGGACGGGAATATACTCTGCCTCAGGTGGAGGTGGTGAGGATGCATGAAATCAGACAAAAGTTAAGAGGGATTACCAGTGTAAGGCTATATATATACATATATAAAAGCTTAAGCAACCATTTGACCTTTTGACTGGTGGCTATGATGCACACTGAGCACCAGGGGGCTGATGCTCAATGTGCAGGCATGGAAACAGAACAGACTGATGAATCTGAGGGAAGTAGGGAGAGGGGAGGGTGGGATGAGATTAACCAAAGATCTTATATGCATACTAGAGGCCCGGTGCATGGAATTGTGCACAGGTGGAGTCCCTCAGCCTGGCCTGAGGGGGGAACAGGCCAAAACCAGCTCTCCGACATCCCCCAAGGGGTCCCAGATTGCGAAAGGGCACAGGCCAGGCCAAGGGACTGTTAGTTGTATAAATGAAAATCTGTCCGAGGATGGAGCCTTCCCTGGAAGTTGGTTCATGGGGGACAAATGCAGCTAGAGAATGCAGTGTACCTGCGGGAGAGGTACCACCAGCAGCGCCCTTTGTTACAGTCCCAGCTGGGAACTTCCTGCATTTTCAGTGAATACATGCACTGAGGCGCATTTACTCGTAGCAATGAAAAAGAGTAAACGAACGCTCCACACAACCACATGGGTAACTCTCACAAAATGTAATAAAAGAAGCAAGTTATGAAAGAATACGTGCGGTAAGATTCTATTTATGTAGCATTTACAATCAGGCAAAGCGAAACCATATCATTGGAGGATGTGTTCGAAGGAGTAAATCCATAAAAAGAAGTCATTAAGTGACGATTTCGAAAGTCAGAATAGCTGGTATCTTTTGGGTGGAAGGAAGGGAAAAGGGGTTTGCATTCTGGGAAGAGCATGGGGAGGGGGCTGCTGGAGGCTGCACCCCTGTTTCTGGCCTTGAGAGGGGGTTACAGCTATGTCCACTTTACCATCATACTTTAAACCTTATATATGTTTAATGTAGTCCTGTGGATATATAATCTATTTTACAATTTTTTAAAAAAATAAAGGCATCTGAAATCAACGGGGAGTCAGCTAAAAATTAGAATAATAGTCCGGCCAGTGTAGCTCAGTGGTTGCGCATAAATCTATGAACCAGGAGGTCTTGGTTGGGTTCTGGTCAAGGCACATGCCTGGGTTGTGGGCTCAATCCCCAGTGGGAGGCATTTCTTAAAAAAAAATAATAATAATAGTAATAGCTAAGAGACCCAACTCCTCAATTTCATAAGTCAAGAATGAAACCCAGAGAGGTTACAAGTCTTGCTCAAGGTCACATAGTGTGTCACTAGTGGGACCTGGGCTAGAATGAGGTCCAAGGCTCCTAGCTCCGTATTCCTTCCCCACCTTCCCCTATCTCTCTGAAGAGGCCTCTTTAAGGGAAGGTGATAGGCGGAGACACAGCGTTTCTGCCTGGGAGTTCCCTTGTTTTGTAAAAAGGAAGAGGGGCAAGCTACTGGGCTGATATGATAAAGAGCTGGTGTAAACTCAGAACTGTAAACACGTTTCAAATGGAATTTTAAAAGATTTAAGTGTGTGTGTGTTGTCCCCCCCAGTTACATCATTATGATGATAAAATTACAAAAAATAAATACCAGAAATCTCTGGCACGTCTGAAACCTAGAGCGGGCCTTGTGCTCCGTCTGAATTGCAGATGGTATCGAGATGAGGCTGGCTCGAAGGGGCTGAGGGGTGGGGGTCCGGGGGCGGGGAGGAAGGACAGGGAGCCAAGAAGTCTGCAATTTTATTGACTTATCCACCTGGCCTAGGTGAGACCCCTAGCCCTGGGACGGTCAGGAAAGGAACCTCTGCTATCTCCCTGAGAGCTTTTTTTGTTTTGTTTAGAGGTCAATTACTTCCCATTTGGGGACTTGTGAACATTAAGAGGTGACTGGAGTGATGGGACTGAACGATGCAGATAAGAGGCTGATGGCTTACAGAGCCCGGTGAAAGCCGTGCCTCGGATAAGCTGTGGCCGATGAGACACACACAAAAAGGGGCAGCTTTCAGTGCAAAGGAGAGATTACAGGACGGAAGATGGGCAGCTGGGGGTGGGCCTGAGTGGGGAGAGGGAATGCATTGCAAAGTGATCCTGACAGGCAGAAATGGGAGGAAGGCAGTGGAGGGGGGCGAGGGAAGAAGAGAGTGTTCCTTCTCTTTTCTTTCCTTTTGTCCTGCGAATCTCAAACTTCCCTCAAGAAAAATCCACAGGAGTGCACATGGACAAGGTTTGATATAGGTTTATTTGTTTTTGTTTTGTTTAGACCATCAAATATGGATGCTACAGTAATCTGGAGAGAGAAACAGACAATGTTGCAGGCCAATGGAACATTTGAAGTGATCATAGGCATATATATATGTGAAACCAATAACCCCTCCAGACTCACCCATTCTCTTCAGTCAACTAAATTTATAAATTCCCAAAAGCTACCTTCAGTTGTATTGGCATTACCATAAAATACACTCTGGCTTCAGCATGTGCCCATTTAGCCCTAGCCCGTTTGGTCCCGTGGATAGAGTGTGTGCCAGTGGACCAAAGGGTCCTGAGTTTGATTCCTGGCAAGGGCACATTTCCGGATTGCAGGCTCAACCCCCAGTGCAAGAGGTGGGGGGTTTGGAGCGTGCAGGAGGCAGCTGGTCAGTGGTTCCCTCTCATCATTGATATTTCTATCTCTCTCTCCCTCTCCTTCCTCTCTGAAGTCAATAAAAATATATTTAAAAAACTTTTCTCCATCCCTACATACTCGACCTTCCCCAGAGGTCCCCTAGGACATGGTGCCGTTCCCACCCTAACCACCAGGCTTACCCCTCTTCCCGCCCTCTGAGCACCTCAGCTCCCACCAGGTTTTCTTTCTTTCTAGAGAGCTCATTGTCTGTCCTGTTTGACAGGCAGCACGCACCACCTGGTATTTTTAGATACCTTTCTCTGTCAGTCTCTGGTAGCCAATTAGATAAAAGATTCCTCCAGGGCGGCAGCCAAATCTTGTTTCCTCTTGTGTCCCGAGCAGAAATGCTCAGTGATGACTGAGTTACCGACGACTGGACTAAGCCTCTTTCTCCATCACTCACAGCCCTGAGCCCAGCCCCGGCTCCTCCTCCCTGCTTTTCCCTGTGGGCAGGGGGGTGTGGAGGCCTGGTCACAACACTACGGGTCTGGTCACCACTTCTGGGTTCCTTTACGGGGTGAGACAGGGTGGGCGGGGGGGAGGGGATGCATGTATTAATTTCCTACTCTGTGCCAAGTAGGATCCGAGACATCTCTAGAGTAAGGGCCTTACCTAAAGGGCAACAAAAGATTTTTTTTTCAAAACTTAATACTGTGTGCAGCATTTTTAGAATCTTGGAAAAAAAATGTCATCTTGAAAAGAGAGAAAGTAAAAAGGAGAAGAAATGTAAGGAAATAGTAAGAAAAAAATATAAACAATTATTCGTGGTTTGTTTGTTTTTTTAGCTTAAACATACAAACTTTAAGAGACGCACGCTATGTGAAATAGGTATCATTGACAAGGGACCCAGCGGTCTCTCTTTCCCAGGTCGGTAAAAACAACCAGGCACATTCAGAAGTGAGGAAATGCAGGGCCGTTGCGTTTTAATTAAACATTAGAATTTATTAAATAATACACTTTAACTTTTGACAAGTTAGTGGTCCGGGGGGTGAAGAACCAGAGTTTTCATTGGCAAAAGATGTTATTTTTAAAATCCTGCTTTTCGTCCGTGTGCCTGCCAAAGAGAAATGTCCCCACGAATACATTTAGCCTGTTTTTAGTCTTCAGTTTGCAGGGCTTCAGACAGGGTTGGGTCCGGGGAGTCAGACTGTCACCTAAACTTCAGGCTCCCCACCCCTCCTGTGAGGACTCAGGCCAAGGGGAGCCTCCTTCCCGGGTGGCACTGGGAAAGCTGCTGCTCTGGAAGAAAACCTGCAGAGGCAGAGGCGGCGGAGGCGGACCTCAGGGCACCTGGCACCAGGGCCAACGCCAGTTTGGTCCCCAGGGAGTCTGTGGGCACCGAGGACTCGGGACTTGGGGGTTTCATTTTTACTTTAATTCGAAGTTGTTCAGAGACGGCCGACCGAGAGGTGGATAGATGCTAATGGCTTACACACACGCGAACACAAATATATTTCCTCAAGTTGCTGAGCGGTATACAAGAGAGAATGCGCTGACGCGGAGGGAAGAGCCGGAGGATGCTCCCCAGAAAGGAGCGCTCCACGGCATTAATCCGAGTCTCATGGGGCGCAGCTGGGGGTGGGGTGGGGCTGGGGGTGGGGGTGGGGGGAAGGCCTTAAATCCTACCGGAGCCGCTCTTCCTGATCTCCTGGATCCTCCTTTTCCTGGCTGGCTCCCCAGTCCCCTTCCCTCACTGGACTCTTTCTCATTCTTCCCCCACCTGCCGCCCTTCACTGGAGGACCCAGGCCCTCCGAATGCGCAAGCTGCAGCACACAAACAACCTTCCAGCCCCGACGACACCTTCCTTAGCTGGGCCCAGCCGCCCCAAACCGCCAGGCCTGCGCTCCGTCTGTCTCTGAGCGGGAAGAACGCTCCCAGGGCGAGCCACAGTCCCCCAGATCGCTATGGGGGGGGGGGAGCCATTCGGGTTGCCTCTTCCAGGGCGGCGGCCCATCTTCTCCGCTGACACCGTCGGCGGGCAGCTGGACGGAGCGCCGGGCCTCGGTGGGTGTGCCGGAGCCTGGGCGCCTCACCAGGCCGGGACCCCCTGCAGCGTGGCGGGCAGAGGGCCCTGCGCGCTGCCGCCCTGGCCACCCCCGCCCAGGCCCACGCCGGCCAGGGCCGCGGGCGGGGCGGGGCCCGGGGGCGCGCCCGCGTAGCCCCCGCCGTAGCCCGCCACGTAGGGCGCGCCCGCGAAGCCGCCGTAGCAGGAGTAGGGCGCGGCGGCGGCGCCGTAGGGAGCCGGGAAGGCGGGCGCGCCGGGGCCCAGGCAGGGCTTGCCGTCCCGCACCAGCACGGGCACCGCTACCCGGCGCGGCGCCAGCGGGTGGCCCGCCAGCTCCAGGGACTTGTCCTGGCGCTGCCTCTTGCACTTGTAGCGCCGGTTCTGGAACCAGATCTTGACCTGCGTGGACGTGAGCTGCAGCGCGCTGGCCAGGTGCTCGCGCTCCGGCGCCGACAGGTAGCGCTGCTGCTTGAAGCGCCGCTCCAGCGCCAGCACCTGCGCCTGCGAGAAGAGCACCCGCGGCCGCCGCCGCTGCCGCGCCCTCGGCGGCCCGGCGCCCGCCCCGCGCGCCCCGTCGCTGCCGCTGCCGCTGCCGCTGCCGCTGCCGCTGCCGGCGCCGCGCTCTGGTCCGCGGGTCCCGCCGCCGAGGGGCGAGGCTGCGCGGAGGCCGGGCTCTGAAAGCACAGGAGGGAACACCGTCAGCGCCCAGCCCCAGGCTCACGCCAGCAATGCCTGCACGCCCCTCTCCCTGGGCAGCCTGTAGTTCTAGCCCCTTCTCTCCTCTCTGCTGACACCTCACTCCCGCCAGGGGCCCTCTGAAGGTTCATTCCCCCTAATCTCACCCCCGCCCCCAGGCGCTTTTGTACCTGCTGGAACATAAGCAAACTGGGACAATCTGTGGTCCCAGGTGTACAACCGTTTCCCAAAAGGTAGACTGTCTAAGACAGCTTCATTTTCCTTTTAGAATGTCGTTTTATTTCCTTTATTTTGGTGATGGTGGGGTAGAGGCGGCTTGCTGCTATTTGTATTCTGAAGTGTGGCTGCGTTTGAGGAAGATTTTGCTGCAAGAATCGAGAGTGAATAGGGAAGGGACTTATCAGAGGCGAGCAGACTTTGGACAAACCTTGGTGGAAAGAGAGAGGAAGGGGGTGTGGAGGGTCAAGAGAGAGGGGTGGGGGGAGAGACAGAGAGACTCGGTCACGTGCCTGCCGGAGGCTCCTCTGGTCTGGGTTCCCACCCTGCTCCCAGCTGGGAGCCTCCGGTGCCCACCACCGTCACGCGCCCTGGCACACACCCTTGTCCTTTTGGTCAAGTGCCCCACCGGCACTGCGGACCATCCTCATGTATCTGGGAGGCAAGGTTCCGTAATCCAAATTAACAAAACAAAATAAAACAAAACAACGTGTTTTCTGACTCTTGGCTGAGAAACTGAGATTCTCTTGGAGGTATGTGTAAAGTTGAGATCCAGCGGCCTCTTTCTCCTGTAGGCTCTGCAGCAAGTGGGTGGCTTTGCCCCGCTGCTTCTCCCTCCTGGGCAGCGCCCTGGCCTGGGCAAGGAGTGGGCGCCAACGGAGCGGGTTAAAACAGGGCTGAGTCCCAGGCGCAGCCTCCCTGCCCTTCTTCCCATCTCTGCTGCCGGGGCTGAAGCGCTGATTTTGCTGAGGGAAGGTGGGCAGAGAGGAAACTCAGGCCGGGGGTAAACCAGGAACATAGAGGAGAGGCAAGCTCCGGGAGCAGAGACCAGGGCCTCCTCAGTCCTGGCGCGGGTTCGAGCTGGACTCCAACTCCCCAACCGACCGAGCTGGCCAGTCTCCTGCGGGGCGGGCTGCTGGGGACTCGATGTTTGCAGAAATAAAAACTTCCTGCAGAGAAGCCTGTGCTCAGAGAAACCCCGGGACATCTCTCTTCGAAAAGAGAGGGGGGAAAAATATTGACAAGGGTTTGTTTTGTTACCAAATCACAAAGTAAAAACTGACCTTCAAACAGGACCCCATTGGGAAGTTTCTGACCACGCAGACAGGCCAAGGGTTTGTACCGCACCCCGGGTGTGCCAGCACCCCTTGTCCTTCGGGTCCCGTCCGGAACCTCTCTCGCCCTGTGCCCTACGTCCCCGGAAGCGAGGTGGATCAGCTGGGGATGGATGGGGCTCGCCCAGGCCACCAGGAAGGTCCCTTTCCTGCGGGGAGCTAGGAGCTAGGAGCTCCCCTGGGGCTGTGAGGGGAGCGCTGAGGTCGGAGGAGTGTGGCCCTTTCTTCCCGGAGCCGGGCGGCAGGAGCGCACGGCTAGCGGGCGAGCAGCGCGGAGAGCATTCCGTACCCCCGGCTTCTTCAGAGCGAAGTGTAATGTTCTCCAGGCTCTGGAATCGGTGAAAAAACGAGCATGCAAGCGGATGAGTAACTCCGAGCTGGCCTCTGTATTTACCTGGCCAGTTTGCGCCTGGAACGGAGGGGCCGGGACGGCACAGCGGGGCAGAGGAGACGGACCTGAGAGGCGGTCCCCAGACCTGCACGGGGGCCCCGGACACAGGCGCAGAGGTTGGACGGGAGGGAAGGTGGCGTTTTCCTCCCTCGGAATGTGGCGCCTCAGGCACAGGTCAGTGCGACACAGCTTCCCGCCCGCCTCTGCCCTTCGTGCCGCCGGACACTGGGTCTGGGTCTCGCTGACCGCGCACCGGTGGCGCCTTCGGAGAGCGGGAGCCGAAACTGCGCGGACACTCGGCAGAGCGGCTTCTTGAAGCAGCTCAACCCCAAGCTGCCTTCCCCACGCTGCCCTTGCCCTTACCGCGCTCCCAGACCCCGCAGACCCGCAGGGCTCTCAAACCCTGCAGGACCCTTCAGGCCCCGGACCCGGGCCTGGTTTGGCCGCCACCTCTCTCTTTGGAGAGGAGGCACCGGGCAAAGGCTAGGCTGGGCCAGCCCGGCCTCTCAGCAAGCCGCTGGAGGGGGCCGGCCTGGGAGGACCCCGCGGCCGCCAGTTTCCTCTCCCCGCGCCCCGCTGCTCCGCTGGCGACACCGGGCCGGCGGGTGGGGTGGCTGGAGAGGCCGGGCGGCAGGGAAAGCGGGAGGGGACGCCGCGCAGCCGAGACTGTGGAGCGGGTTCCGTGGAAGAGAGAGAAGCTGGCGTCCCAGGGACCGTGGCTGCGAGTGGGGTGGGTGTTTGTGGGAATATGAATCTGAGGACTCGCCGTGGAAACAGGAAACCCCTAGGATTCAGGACCTCATTTCCCTTGGGGAGGTGGAGCGCACTGGGGGTCGGGGAGGGCGGCCCCGCGGCTCAGGGCCTGCCTTTTGGACTCAGGCGCAGGGGGAAGAAGGTAGGCCCTCGGCCCTGGGGGGACCGGGGGATGCGGGCCCTCGCCCGCGCCAGCTGATCGTGCCCACCCCACCCTCCTGATCTCCCCGTGGGTGTCAGGCCCCGAGCTGTACTCACCCACCCGTTCCGCGTCCATTTCCGTGCCGCGCTCACTGGGATCCGCAGGAGGCTCCGGCCCGTCCTGCCAACTCCCTCCGGCGCTGGGAACCTCCGGCCCTCGCGGGTCCGGGGCCAGTCGCAGATACTGAGAGCTTTCGGGGCTCCCCCGTGCCCCCCGGAGCTGCAAGGCCGCGAGGCCAACCTGCTCTCGCTCCAGCCTCAGGATGTCGTCCACCGAGAAGGGCGTGGAGCTGCCGGGGCTCTGCAGCATCCCGGAGGCCGAGGGAGAGCGGCCTGCGCGGCCCCGGGGTCCCCGCGGAAGGCAGCGCCCCGAGCCTCCCGCCTGGTGGCTGCTGGCGCCGCGGACCCCGGGTGTGGGGCGGACGCCTGGCGCCCCGGACTGCGCCCCCGTCAGGGCCACCCCCGTGGCCGGGGACCGGGCCTGGGTGACGAGCCTGCCCACCCCCATTGGTTCCTGCGCAGACCACGTGCTACCCCGGCCGCCCCGTCCTCCCGGGCGCCGTCCTCCCGCGCCCTTCTAACCCCCTGCAGGCCGGCCGCCTTCTGGGGAGGCTTGGCTCCCGGTGACGCCTCTCAGCAGCCTGGGAGGCGGAAGAGATGGTGCTGCGCGACGCCCGGATCTCGGTAAATACGGTACCGGCGCGAACGTCGAGGTCAGCCCGGGGTCCGGGGGATTTTCCTGGAGGACGCGCAGGGATGGGGGATGGAGCCCTCGCTTTGCAACCCGAGCTGGTCCTTCCGGCCTGGCGATCGCTGAACGCTCCGCTCCCCAGGCCGAGGGGCTCAGGTGGGGACCGGCCCGCCGGGCGCCGCGGGTGGAGGTACCCCCGGGAGTCTTCGTGGGCGCAACGCGGTGCCGGCGGCGGGGGCTCCTTCCGGGGAGCAGAGGTTGGGCGGGGAGGAGCGAGTCTGGACCACTCTGGTCTAGACCGAGGTGGAAACGCCTCGCTTAGAGCCGGATCCGCCACTTCACAGGTGGAGCATGTCATCCCGGAGCGAAGAAAAGGGCAAGGGAGCATTTTTGGGTGGGGAGGAGGTCAACCCGGGCCCTCTAGAAGGTGGGACTCACCTAGCTCTCCGTCCCCCACCCTCCTCATTCTCCCTAAAATTGATTGCCTTGGTGCTCGGGTGAATGTGAACGCGGTGCCCTCCCGGGTTGGGGAGCTGTGATGAGCATTAGTTCTTCAGAAATGATCTCTGGACACAGCAGTGCCCGGCAAAGTAGGCCGTGTGGTGTAATGGTTATCACAGCCAAGATGGAGCCAACCAGTCTAGCCTTGCTCTGGATGTATGAATTGTGGGCTTTGGGCAACGTATGTCTCTCAAAGCTTTGGCTAATTAAAACTGGAGATAACAATATGCCCACCAGAGGATGGTTGTGATAACTGTATGAAACCATCAAAGAGTGTCAATAAAATTTCTGATTTTACAAGGTTTAGTGAAGACAACGGGACCCCGGGAGGTAGCAGTCTTAGCACAATCTAGGTCGTTTAAAAATATTTTAAAATCAAAATGAGATCTCACTATGGTTCTTTTGGGGATTTTAGATCATTTTTTTTTTAAAAAATAAACCTTTTGAGGCAAATGCAAGAATGGGTGTTATGATTGACTGAAATGCAGATAGCTCAGGCTGGTGGATGCAAAAATTTTTACATAAAATTTCGGCAAATTGGATGGTTTAGCCAAATAATGATTTCTTGTACATCGTGTCATTTAATCTTCACATCAAAGCTATTTCCCGACTTCCAGCTTTTTTTTTTTTTTTTTTTTGACACCAGGGAGCATCTTTGTGATTTCGTCCTTGTCACTATTCTGGATTATTTCCTCGGGATAAATATGTAAAACAAACATTAACTAATCACAGGTTTAATGTTCAAAAGACATCCCAGGACTTAAAAAAAAACAACTCCTCCTCCTCCTCCTCCTCTTCTTCCTTCTTCTCCTCTCAGTTTCAGGCAAAGGTCTGGTGTGTGGATATTTACAACAACCACCCCCCATAAGAGAATGCCAACTTGGGGCCTTTCCACGAGGGGACCACGAGCAGGCGAGCAGACGCTAGGCCTTTCTGCACCAGCCGCTCAGCTGGGTCCTCTCCTTCCACGCTGGGGCTGTGGGTGACCCCAGATTCAAACACTAAGCTGGAACCCCAGATTCAAACACTAATGGAACAAAGCCAGCGCCCAAGCTATAGTGGAATCCTGTTGCGCTCTGTGAAGTCACAGAAGGAAGGACACCTTGGGAGAGACTTGACACCAGAAGCTTTAAGTTCAAATCCTGCTCCCAGGGCCCTAGCCCTGTCTTGCTGCAAAGATCAGGATAAAAAGACTTTCTAACCCCTCACAAGCCATGCAAATGCGGATCTCCTTTAGGCCAAGGGCAGCCGGGCTCAGGTACTGGGGCAACGAGGGGCGGGGAGGGGGGAGGGACACACCTGGAGTGGGGGCACATCTGGAGAGAGGTGTTCAATTCCTGCTCGCCCAACCCACAGGAAGTGAGGCCCCCAGACTGGCATCCCGAAGCTGCACTGGGGTCTGCTTTTCTCAGCCTAGGACTGGCCCTTCTGGAGTCCTCTTCCCTGTTCTCCCCCTCCCTCCAATACACACACTTTCCTCCCACTTCAGGGCAAGGGCGCACTGAGAGAGGCTCGCTGGAGAGTGGTACCAAAGCCGCTGATCTAGCCCCTTCCTAGTCAATGGCGTCCACACTAGGAACTGCCCCGCTGAGCCCTTGGACTGGCCTCAGTGTCCAGGAGGACCTGAGAGAAGCGAGGCTGGGAGTTCGAGCAGAAAAGCTGGGAGTCCTGGGTTCTCAGGCAGGATTGGTGCAACTGGGGTTCTGGGAACTTGCAGGAAACCAATGGTCTCTAAGGTCTGTAACTTGAGTGCAGGGTCCCATTAGACGAGCTGGGGACTCTGCGTCTGTTGTCAGAGCTGTGTTCCTAGGGCCGGGCTAGTGACCAGGTCCTCTAGGTGTCCGGGAAGGGCTTGTTGGGTAAATGAATCTGCCTTGTTTGGCTGGGGATAGTCTCAGGATGCCCTGGGGGCTGGTCCAGAGGCATCTGGCTCTCCTGGGGTGGTGATACTTTTTGTTCCGCTGCGATCTGGTTTGCTGACACCCTTTTAAAGATATTATAACACTTTGTTTATTTGTTGAGTACATAAAGCATTAACATAATTCTAAAGTCAGAATTTTGCAAGAAGATGTACTCAGAGAAGTGACCACACCACTTTCATCCTTTCTATTCCCGTTCCATCACATTCCCAATCTCATTGATTTATTCTTCTGTGCTTTTGCACAAATGAGCGGATCATGTATGTTTCCCTATTTTCCCTTCTTCCTCAAATGACAAGGTAGCAACTCTTTCTCGTTGTTATAAAGCTGTGACATTTATTAAGATTTTTGGATTGATATGAGGCTTCTGATTGCTCCTTGTGGCTGCTGCTTTATAACAGGATGTCACGGTTGCCAGAATGTCTGTGTACTTTCTGCTCATCTGTCATTTGCTTGGAGTAAGCTATGCCATGTCTATGGTAAACTCGGGGCACGGAGTCTCTGTTTATGACTTGGCACAGTTCTTCAGAGCCTTATTTCCACCGAGTGCATAACTAGAGTCCTAAAGTAAATCCTTTCAAAGCAGCTCATTGAATTTTCTGGGTTTTCTTTAAAGCAATTTCTTTTAAATGATGGTTTTTCTTTTTTATCTTCATTGCCTGTATTTTACAGATACAGCACACAGAGGGATGTTATGATTCAAAACCATACAGCTACCGAACTGCTGTGGGAAATCCAGGTTTTCTCATTGCAGATGCTGGTTCTCCTTCTACCATAATCCTGTGTCATGGACACACAGCCATCCTCTTCCCCTCTGCTGTCCCTGCTGCCACTTTCATTCCCTCAAGAGGTGAAAGGAAGATTTGAAAAATAACTGGAAAGAGTTTGGGGGGGGGGGAAACTGGGCTATTTTATGTATAGTTTCCTCTTTCGTTTTTAATGCAAGTTCATGTCTTAGCTCACTGATTCTCTAAATGACTGTAAGGCAGTTTTATTTCTAGTTTACAAAAAGGGAAACCAAGACAAAGATAGGGCACGGAGCCTGTTTTGGGTCACATTTAGCTTCTCATTTCCAGCACGCTGCTCTTTCCACTAGAGACTCTAATAAGACTAAAATGAGTGCAATTGCTTGGGAATCATCTTTTATTATGTTTCCTTCTATTCTTTACTTGGTTTTCTTAACATCCTTGTTTCTAAGAAAAATTCTTTATATAATTTAAAAAATTTACTGAAACTATTATTTCAATGTTTTTCAAATTATTCCATTTAATTCAGTAGATATTTTCTGCGCGTGTATTACATTAGAGAAGCCTAGTCGTGTAATCTATTAGCTAAATCTGGATATTTTAATTTAATTTTTAAAAATTTTGTTGATTGATTGAGAGAGAGAGAGAGAGAAACAGCAGTAAGCTTCCTCCACATGGGGGCCCACATTGGTAACCTGGGTGTGTGCCTTGATAGGAAATCAAACCTGCCATCTTTTGGTGCATGGGAGGAACGTCCAACCCAAACACACCGGCCAGGGCTAAACCTGGATATTTAATAACAAGAGAAACACTAACTGGATGGGGTGTCAGGCACAGACCACAATTGTTCCAGGCAAACCAAACATATGGTCATCCTACATACTAGGACACCAAGACACGTAGCACACATTCCAGGACTTGCTGGGAGCATCCAGTCCAGTCCAGCAGGGGAGAAGACAGGTGAACGTTGTAGCATGTCACCAACCCACCTTTATCTGCCAGGGGGACTGGCATTAGTGTTCCTAATTTCACCTCCTTGATGAAGAAGGACATTTTTGCTTATAAGGATATTTTCATCATCAAAAGCTCTGATGTGGATGTGATGATCCTTTTTTTCTGCTGCCACAAGGCAGGTACACCTGCGGTCCCACAGGTAAGTCCCCTCCCTATCACAGGCCCTACCCCCAGAACAAGGGCTGCTCCAGCTCCCATTCCTTCTGACCCATTCTCTTCTACACTTTTCTCTTTTCCATGTAACATTTTCCCAGTATCTCGCAATTACAAATGACACCGGCTGTAATGAATGACGTTGTTGCTATGTGTGTTCGTGTTGTTAAAAGTGTATCTTCCGAGCAAATTCCTAGAAATGGGATTACGGTTCAAAAGTAGCTGCATCATGATTTATTCAGGCATTGCCAAGTTCCCCTCCAGAATGGCTTGCAGGCCTGCATTTCACCAGCAACGTAGGAGAATACCTGCCTCCCAGCAGCAGCCTGGTCAACAACATGTATGGTACTTTTTAATGTTCACTAATCTGATAGATGGGAAATGGTATCCCAGTGTTGTTGTTGTTTTTAAAAATATATATATTTCAGTGAGGAAAGGAGAAGGAGAGAGAGATAGAAACATCAATGATGAGAGAGAACCATTGACTGGCTGCCTCCTGCATGCTCTCCCGTCCACTCCCAATGGAGCTTACGACCCAGGCATGTGCCCTGACTGGGAATTGAACCTTGACCTCCTGGTTCATAGGTTGATGCCTAACCACTGAGCCATGCTAGTTGGGCCCAGTGTTGTTTTAACTTGAATTTTCTAATTATGAGTGAGATAAAACATCTTTTTTATATGTTCAATATATATAAACATGTATGTGTGTCCCTATACATGTATAACATGTATGAAAATATAAAAATCCATAAATATATACATTTAAATTGTATCTTTCTTCCATTTTCTATCATTTTTTATTGCTGACAGTATTACAGATACCCCTCGTTTTGCCCCCCTCCACCCAGGCCCTGCCCCACCCCAGGCCTTCACCACATTAGTGTCTGTGTCTGGGGCTGTGCATACTGGTCTATGCACATAAGTTCTTTGGCTGCCTCCCTGCCACCTGAGGTCTGTCAGTCTGCTTCATGCATTCACTCCACTGGACCTATTCGTTACTTTACTTTGTTCCTTAGGTTCCACATATAAGTGAGATCATGTGATATTTGTCTTTCTCTGGCTTATTTCACTTAGCATAATCTCCAGGTCTAACCATGCTGTTGAAAAGAATAAGAAATTCTTCATTTTTGAAATAGCTGAGTAATATTCTATTGTGCAAATTGTACCACGAATTTTTTTTTTTTTTATCCATTCATCTACTGATGGATGGGCACTTGGGCTGTTTCCAGATTTTGACTATTGTAAATAACACCACTATGAATATAGGGGTGCATATATTCTTTCTGATTGGTATTTCTGGGTTCTTAGGATGTATTCCCAGATGTGGAGCCACTGGTCAAATGGCAGTTCCATTTTTAACTTTCTGAGGGAAATCGGCACTGGTTTGCATAGTGTCTGTATTCCCACCAGCGATGTACCAGGGTTCCCTTTTCTCCACATCCCTGCCAGCACTTGTTTGATGATTTATTGATGGTAGCTATTCTGGCGGGTGTGAGATTTTTAAGTGTTTTCTATCTGTCAGTTATTTTGGCTGTCTGTTGCAAATACGTTATTCGTTATTCCTGTTTGTCTTTGTCTTTGACTTCTTTCACGCTGGTTGTTTTTTTTTTGTTTGTTTGTTTGTTATGCAACTTTTAAATGTAGTCACATATATTAAACTTTTCTTTTATTGCCTGGATTTAAGTCACAGTGAGAAAACCTTTCTTTACACCGAGGTTAAGAGGAATGCACCCATATTTTCTTCTGATAATTGTATGGTTTCGTTGTTTGTTTCCATTTAAATGTAATAGGAGTGTATTTGAATGTCTGGTGTGAGCTGAAGATCTAATATTTCTCCCCCCACCCCAAGTCGCTGTCTGGGGGGCCATTGCGGTCCCTGCCAGAGGCGCTCGCGCTCTGTGAACCCTTGAAAAGCAGAGCTCAAAGTTCGGGGTTCATAGGAGGAGCACGGGTGAAGTAGAGAGTGGAGCGGGCGAAGAGATTTTGTTTATTGTTTAAAAATCAGCCAGGGTTCCCACTCCTCACTGTCCTTTCCCCACAAGCCCCTCTCTGGCTTTCGCGGAGGAGATGGTTTGGTCCTGCCGGCGGGGCTGGGGGACCGGACTCCGGGCGGCCGGGCGGGCTCCCGCGGCGCGGCGCTCCCACAGGCTGCCTCCGCGCACACGCCCAGGTCCAGGGGAAGAAGCCGGTCGCCGGCCCGGGACGGGGCTGTTGTGTCTGGGGCCGCCGGCGGGGTGGCCGGGGCGCTGCTCCGAGATGGAGACGCTTATCTCCGCGGCGCCCCCGGCCCCGCCAATTAACATTCCAGTGCCCACCGCGCCGCCGATAGCGCCCGCCGCCCCGCCGCCCCCGCGGGAGCTCCTCCCAGCCCAGCACAAATAAACCCGGCCCGCGGCTGTGCGCGTGTATATGTGTGTATGTGTGCGCGTGCGAACGTGAGCGCGTGCGAGTGTGAGTGTATGTGTGCGCGCGCGTTTGTGTGTGTGCGAGTGTGTGCGCGCGAGTGCGTGTGCGCGCGTGTGCATAGGCCCTACCCAGGCTTCCTTGCTGCTCCGCGGGCTGTGGTTCTGGAGATGCGAAGTGCTGAGGAGCGGCAGAGGCACCCCAGACCTGCGCGCCCCGGTGGGTGCAGGTCTTTTGATAAGAGGGTAGCGGGCGACCCTGCTGAGCCCTCCTGTTACACCCAAATCATCGCTGAGCCCCTCAGAGGAGTTTCACACACGCTGCGTGACCTTGGGGGTCAGACAGACCCTTTCCGGGCTGTTTTTAGTATCTGGTGTCTTGCTGTGCATCAGCCCCGGCATCCATGATCTCATTGATGTCCCTTTGAGATAAGTAGGACCGCCGTCATTATCTCTGTTTCAGCGATCAGATGTTGAGGCACAGGTGGCCGGGTGACTTGCTCATAGCCATTTGCCTGGGGAAGGGCAATGACAGGACTCTGCGTTGCTCCTTCCTTAAGAGGTCACCAACCTGCAAGTCACTCTACATGATGTTGTACTATCATACTGTTATTTCCTGCAAACGCAAAGGATGTCAACACCTCCGTGAGCTCAGACAAAATATAGGACCACCTCTTAACTGGTCTCTGTGTGTGAGTGTCCAAGGTGGAAACATTCCACATGGAATCTCTCTACAAAAAATAAAACCTTAACTTAAAAACCCTTTTTATTTCTTTATCATAATTGTAAGTTGCCCAGTGATTGTTCCAGAACTTACCATCCACGTGGTCATTCTATTGCCTGCTAGAGTCACCCCCATCTTCTGAAATTGCTCTTTTAGTTAACACTTTTGTACAATGCAGATAAATGAATTGTGCTTTGTGAGTTTAATTTTTAAAAGACAAATTAAGCACGTCCTTTAGGAAAACTGGAAACCAGCTAAGGTGTGGTGGATGAGGGCTAGATTAGAAGGAAGTAATTGCAAAGCGAGCTTGTTCATTAAACACCACCAGAAGCAGATTCCCAGGCTCCTGCCTGAATGGAAATATGAATTGGGTGCCACACCGCTTTTGCCTTGATGCAAAATTATTAAGTTTAAGAAATGCATAGTCAGTCTACTCTGAGGCAACAGCCAAACCATGTTCTATCAGTGTTTCCCAAAGTGTGGTATGTGTACCCCCAGGGGTACTGGAAGAGTTTGGTGGGGATATGCACTGCACTGTGCTTAGCTGTGCCTAATTCTACATTCTCATGAGTCAAGTCAAGACAGTCTTGTGAGGCGTGAGATGGTCTGGTGTGCAAATAAATGTTACCGGTATTTGCCGGCGTATAAGACGATTTTTTGGCCCTGAAAAATATGCCTCCAAGTGGGGGGGTAGTCTTATACGGCGAGTATATAACAAACTGTATTTTTAGTGGAAATGTTAGGGGGTCGTCTTATACGCCCAAGTCGTCTTATACGCTGGCAAATACGTATTTTTCAGGGCCAAAAAATCGTCTTATACGCCAGCAAATACGGTATTTATAATATAACTTTTATTTATATTTTATTATGAATAATTTTATTTTTGGTTTATTATCATTTTGTGTATGTACCAAAAAAATAAATATATTTTGCTTGTTATTAAAATACATCCATTTTTTTTGACGAGGGGTACTCAGCGTTATGAAAATTATAGAAGGGGTACACATATGTCAAAAGTTTGGGAAACACTGTATGTTTGTGGGGCCACCATGCCTGGTAGGTGCCTTGCATATAAGCAATTTAATTTGTACATAGTCACAGGTTGCCATGACCTTTAGCTCTGGTTAGATGCTAAAGAAAGGGGGAACTCTTTTGTGATCTTTCCCCTCCCAGCGCAGGGAACTTGCGGAAGCTTCCCTCAGAACACTGGGGGAAGGGCTGTGGGCTGGTGTGCTGGTGGTGAGCCCAGGGCCCCTGGAGCACAGTCCATTACCCTCTCCCCAGTGGGCACTCTCCATATATGCGGCTGCTCAGGGGCAGCCGCCTGGACAAAGATAGAGCACACAGGCACAGCCGGCGTGTTGATATTTGGTGCCACGTAGATAAATTATACTGATAACCAAGTGCATTTTCCCCTTCCACCTCTTCCCAGACAGTCTGACGCTGGGCAGATGCATTAGAGAGTAGGACGGCTCGTTTGAAAGCCAGCCTAGGGAAGGTCTCCTGTTTTGAGCAAGTCCACTTTACACAGGAGAATGTGCCCAGAAGGCTCCCCCTGTACCCCTGAGCCCCTCATCCGGCTTTTTTCTTTCTTTTTTTTTTTTCTTTCTTTTTTTTATCAGCGCTCCTCCAGCCTGGGCTGTCATTTGGGTTCCCTCTAGGCCTGGATGCTGTAGTCTGCCCTTCTGCTGTAGCCATTGGCTTGTTTGGGGTAGACTGGAGGATGGGTGAGAGATTTATCTCAAGAAAAGCTGGTAATATATCCATCCTCCTTCCTCAAATCCTGGAAATCTGGAGAGATTAGAAAATAGGGGATTATAAGGAGGATATAAAATGCTTGGCTTTGATTAGTCAGGAAGACTATTAAATATACAAATTTGGAAAGTTTTACCTTGCATTTCCTTTTGATCTTTTGAGGGTTTTGGAACTGAGACAGAAAAGGAGGTGCTAAAATTGTGCTTGTTATAAAGCAGAGAGAGTGTCAAACTAACTTTATCCAGAGGATGAAGTTGCCAATTCTTTTTTAAAAAAAAATCCATTTTATTGATTTTTTACAGAGAGGAAGGGAGGGGGGGTAGAGAGTAAGAAACATCAATCAGTTGCCTCCTGCACACTCCAAAACCAAGGTACATGCCCTTGACCAGAATCAAACCTGGGACCCTTGAATCCCCAGGCTGATGCTCTCTCCCCTGAGCCAAACTGGTTAGGGCTGAAGTTGCCAATTCTAACCATAATTGTTATTTTCTGTCCAATTCCCAGGAGAGCCACTGCATCAAAAGCTAATGTTTGACCATTAATTTACTAAACTTGGGCATTATTTTCATCAAACACCTCCCTTGATTTTACAGACAGACCCAGAGAAACTGAACAATGTGGAGGAGAGCACGTGGCTAGATGCCAGGGGCCAGGGCTTCTGCTCAGCCTGGGAGAGCCAGACTCCTCCCTGGATCCACTGGGCCGGATTAGGTGTCTGTGAGGTAACAGCCATTGGCATTTGTCCCCGTATCCAGTGCCCCTTCCAAGTAGCCTTTCATAAAGATATCTGGTTTTAATAATAAACCATTCATTAAAATGTTTAGCCTTTCTTCTTCACCTTGAATGAAGGGGTGGACTGAATAACAGCCAATAGTCACTCAGTGATGACTAGGCGCTGTGCTTATGTGGAATGTTCTTATGAACTGATACACTTTATTACCCATACCACCATTTTCTTCTTCTTCCAGATGTCTTCATGGTTCCTTCAGGTCACCTTGATTCCTGCCCTCAGATGAGAGACAGAGAAAATAAACACTACATATAACACATAAGTCAATGATCTAACATGTTAGAAGATGATATATGATATGAATAAAATAAATAGATGTTAAGAAAACAAACAAACAAATAAAGAATATCAGAAATATGTTTGTGTGCAAATGGGCGCATGCTCAGGTTGCAATTCTAAGAAGGGTTAGAATAGGCCTCTTTGAAAAGATGCCACATAAGCAATGACCCAAGGAAAGGGCCGGAGAGCTAGGACAAAGGCCTTAGGACAGGATCATGCTTGGCATGTTTTCGAATCAGTGTGTTAAGGCCATGGCCGACAAACTGCGGCTCACGAGCCCCATGCGGCTCTTTGGTGCCTTGAGTATGGCTCTTCTACAAAATACCACGGCCTGGGCAAGTCTATTTTGAAGAAGTGGTATTAGAAGAAGTTTAAAAAAATTGGCTCTCAGAAGAAATTTCTATCGTTGTACTGTTTATATTTGGCTCTGTTGACTAACAGAGGGACACGGAGAACACCGGAAGGCCTTGAGTAGAGGAGTAATGAGTGTGGCTTGGGTTTGTAAGAACCTCCTGATTTCTGTGTTCAGAGCAGGTTGCTGCAGAGCAGAGGTGGGGAGAGAGAGACTTGTTAGGAGGCCATTGCAATAATCTAGACAACAAATGATGACCCAGGTTGGAAGCAAAGGCGGTGGTGACAAGAGGCCAGATTCTCAAGGTAATCTGAAGATTTGGGTTTCCAGGTAGTTGAGTGTGGAGTGGAGGTAAGATACAGTGAGTGAGGCATCAAGAATGATTCTAAGTTTTTTGGGGGAGATTTGGCAAATTGAAGTTTGGAGTTTCCATTAGTTGTAAAGGGGAAATCTATAGGCAGAGCAGGTTTTGAGAAGACCAGGAGTTCAGTTACAAAATGAGACATCTCTGAGATCTCCAGTAAGCAGTTGAGTCCAGACCTTAGGAGACAGGCCTAGGCTGAGACTATGCATTTGAGAGATTTATTTATTTTTATTTATTTATTTAAAGAGCTATATTTAAATATGCTATTTAAAGCCACAATCCTGGGCCCTAACAGTTTGGCTCAGTGGATAGAACATCAGCCTGCAGACTTAAAGGTCCCGGGTTTGATTTTGGTCAAGGGCATGTACCTTGGTTGCAGGCAATCCCCAGTGAGAGGTGTGTAGGAGGCAGCTGATAGATATTTCTCTCTCATATTTCTAACTCTCTATCCCTCTCTCTTCCTCTCTGTAAAAAGAAAATCAATAAAATATATTAAAAAAATAAATTCACTATCCTGGGTGAGATCAGCAAGCTCATGGATGTAAATAGAGAAGAAAAGAAGTCCAAAAGCAAGTTCTCAGATAGCCCAAAGGTTAAGAGGTCAGGGATTCAGAACAGGAAACACTCACAAACCAAAAAGTCTGGATGCTGCAAAAAAGTCACTGTCACTTAAAAAAAAAGTGCAAGGCCGTTCCACAGTAAAAGAAACAAAAGAAATATTGTCATTAAATGTATTTCACAAACTTGAATTGAATACTAGATGAAAAAAAGGAATACAAGAGACATTTGTGGAAGAATTGGGGAAATTTAAATTTGAGTATGTATTAGAAGATACAATACAATTAATCTGAATTTTCAGAGTAGAGTGGTTTTGTTGGAAGAGTTTGAGATGAAGAGTCACAAAGGATGAACTTTCAAATGGGTCAACGGGATACAGATGGAGAGAGAACAAATGTGGTAGTAGCTGGTGAATGGCTTGTGGATTAATTTGAAGAAGGTACTCACTGTACAGTTCTTTCCATTTTCCTGTGAATTTGAAAAATTTTAAACTAAAACCTTAGAGGAAAAGAAGGGTGGAGGAAGAGAAGGAGCCATAAAGGAGGCCTCTGAGAGGAAAACAGGAAAACCTGGAAGCCAAGTGAAGGGGGTGGGTAAAGCAGGCGGGAACGCTACTGGCAGGTCATTTCTGGGACCTAAAACCAGAATGGGTGGTGACTTTTGGCAGGGCAGTTGGGCAGAGGGGTGGGGTGACTGCCACCCCTGCTGGCTAAGACCTGAGGGATGGGGTTCCAGAGCTGGTGTGTGTGTGTGTGTGTGTGTGTGTGTGTGTGTGTGTGTGTGATGGGGGAACGAAGCGGCTGCACCACGGGTGGCAGGGTGGCTGGAAAAGAGGGAGGGGTTTCTGCTTCGCAGCTCAGCAGCACAGATTGGGGGTTTCCTCTTAGAGAGAGCAGGGGGTGTCAAAAAGCCTTGGAGGGCAATACTGGGATGGCTTTGATTTCCGAGGGATGGATTTATTCAGTTGGAGAAGAATGAGCAGGAAAAACAAAATAACTGGAATCAGGAGCCCATGCATTTTGACTGTTCTGGGCAGCACCTCCAGAATGTGAGGTTGATGTGGCGACAATTAGGATTAAAAAAGAAATTCGTCTTTTCTCACAACAGGAAGCAGCAGTGTGTTTGTTTGTTTGCTTTAATCTGCTGCTTGGATTACTCCAGTTGTTGCCTCCACTTAGCTTCTACAATGCAGCCTTGGCCTCCGAGTTGATCATATGGGAACTAGCTTTGATGACAGATCCATCCGTCCTCACCCCAAGTCACAGCAATTTTGGAAATGGCTTGGATATCTCTCTGTCTCTCTCTCCCTCCCTCCCCTTCCTTTCCTCCCCATCCCTCCCTCCCTCCTTCCTTCCAAATTAACCAGTTTCTTAAAGCAGCACACATTCATCACAAACAAGGGGAAATAAGGAAAAACATAAGGAAAAAAAACCCTCCTAACTTCATTACTCAGAGAATAGATCTTGATATCTATTTACTCTTTTTCTGAATAAATGTATAATTAATTCTTTTTGAAGAAACAGGGGTTGTATAAGCAGTTTCTAACCTTTTTTTTCTTAATGTCATATTATGAAAAATGTTACATGTCCTCCATCATTTCTCTATAGAATTTGAGTGACTGTATAATATTTTATCCTATGAGTATATAGGATTTTTAGTTAGATTTCTTTTGTGGGATATTTAATTTTCTCCCACTATTTCCCTTTAAGTAATATTCCTATAACAGATTTTTTCAGGACTCTCAGATTGTTTCTATGGTATAAAGTTGTGTGTGTGTGTGTGTGTGTGTGTGTGTTTGACGTGGGGAGGGAGAGTAGGGCATTAGTTCCTCCAGAAAGGCGTGTGTAGAGCAGAACCTGCTGGAAAAATGAAATCACCCGGAGATTCTCTGGGAAAAGCACCACCACACCCAGGCCCCTGTGGAGGGGGCGTGTCCCAAGGATTTCAAATAGGCACAATCTATGAAAAAAAGACCTGTAAATTGGCCTACATTTGCCTATCAAAAGCCAAATGTTAATATAGTGAAAAAGTGACCAGGGGTGGGAAATACCTCAGCACATCAGGGCAAAAGGGCTGGCATCCAAATACTGAACACATTCTTCCCAATTCATCACGAGAATAGGAAAAATGGCAAAAGCCTTTCTTGTCACAAAGAAGAAATCTGAATGGCCAATAAGCATAGGAAAAGGTGATCCATTCTCTACAGACTAGACGGCTGACACGGAAAAGCTAGGCTAGGTGTGGGCTAGGATGTGGAGCAAGGAGAACGTCTGGTGGAGGTGAAGATTGGGACTCTGAATGGTAAAATCTCATAAGCCAGAGGCCCAATTACTCTAGAGCCACAATTCCACTTTTATGAATAAAGCCTGCTGAGGTGTGTCACCCGCACTGGGAGGCTGCATCTGTGTTCCCAGCCGCACTGTCCGTAACAGCCCGGAGGTGGAAACATTCCAACGCCCACAGGAAGACAAACTGAGATCCAGCCATAGTGCAGGAAGACATAAAAGAGTACGGATGGAACACTATAAGTAAGGAATAATAAGTAATTAATTAGTGTGAAATACTATACAATAGTGGAAATAAATGAACCAGACATACACGACAGTGAAAAATTTTAAAGTCACTGTAATGCTTAGCCAAAGAAGCCAGATGCAACAGAACACATACTAAGTCATTTCCTTTGTATAAAGTTTTAAAAACAGGCAACCTTCACAGTGCATTGTTTAGGGATGCATCCTCAGGTAATACGAGTATTTTTAAAAAGGCAAAGAAATGAACATCAAGGAAACCAGGGTGGTGGTTACCATGGAAGCCAGGGTGGTGGTTACCGCTAGGGGAGAGGGAAAGAAGAGGTTTATGATCCAGAGACTCCTGACCTGGGTGGCTGTTATCCCAGTGTTTGTTTTACAGAGAGGAAGGGAGAGGGGTAGAGAGTTAGAAACATCTATGGGAGAGAAACACTCATCAGCCTCCTGCACACCTCCCACTGGGGATGTGCCTGCAACCAAGGTACATGCCCTTGACTGGAATCGAACCCGGGACTCTTAAATCCGCAGGCCGACGCTCTATCCATTGAGCCAAACCTGTAAGGGCTGCACTTCCGTTTTCTACCCACTCTTTGTATTTCTTGTCATATTTCATACCCCACTCCCCAACCTGAAAAATGATCTGAGTCAGGATTGGGGGGGGACCCTCAATAGCTGCTGATGAAAAGAAGGGGGTGCAGGATAAAGTTTTGTTGTTCTCTGTACCCACGCACATTCAAGTGAACAACCCCAACACACCTAGGACTTCTCTTTCTTCCTTAGCGGAGATTCTCAAAGTCCCACTTTAATTCTGTAGCAGAGGAATCATTTCTATTTAACTCAGTTGTCAGTTGTAATGAAATTAGCCTGAAACAGTATGGCAATTTATTGAAAGCTGCCCACTGAATGAATGCTAACTATCCCCTCTGCACTGGCTGAGTAAGTCCCCACCCCAACTTGGGTGCGTTTCTGAGTTAAGGAAAAGCCAGCCCCTGACTCAGTGGAGGCCCGAGGTGGGGCATCTCCAAGCCATTTCTCCCCCTTCCCCAGGGAAACCCGGCGGAGCTCCGTGAGCGGCCGGGGAGCAGTGCTGGTGGAAAGAATTCTCCAGGGCAGTCAGAGAAGCACAGGAGTCAGAACATGTGGAAGGTGGGCTTGCTGACAAGACAGCCATTGCCAGCCGAAACCGGTTTGGCTCAGCGGTAGAGCATAGGTCTGCGGACTGAAAGGTCCCTGGTTTGATTCCGGTCAAGGGCATGTACCTGGGTTGCGGGCACATCCCTGGTAGGGGGTGTGCAGGAGGCAGCTGATCGATGTTTCTCTCTCATCGACGTTTCTAGCTCTCTATCTCTCTCCCTTCCTCTCTGTAAAATATCAATAAAATATATATTTTAAAAAATAAAAACACACTCTTCAAAAAAAAAAAAACACAGCCCTTGCCGGATGGTTTAGTTTTTGATATGAAAAGATAAAAAATATTTGTTTTTGTATTTTATGTTTTCACATGTTATCCGTTTCTTTTATAATCTTAATAGAATAGCCACACCTTTAAGTATATAGTTAGAAGTATGCACGGAAACATACACACATACTCTGTAGAAAAGGAGCCCGCTCCCTTTCTAAGTCTTAGAGAAACTTGCTCTTACTTAACCCTGCGAACAGGAGCGCCTGGCTGTGCCCGCACTGTTCAGCGACTTCCCAGATGTGAACGCTTCATCCTCCCCCGACCCCGTAGGTGTATGCTCCACCTTACAGCTGGGGAAACTGAGGCCAGGAGAGCCGAAGCTCCGGATGCTGAGTTCTTAAAGAATCCCAGGCTTCAGGAGCTAGCTTCTTTCCACCCGCCAGGGGAAAACAGGCCCTAACTAAACAGAAGGCCCAGCAGCACCCGCACCCCAGCGCCCGCACCCCCTCCCTGGCTCCAGACACAGCCCGAGACCCCGAGAAAGCAGCGCCCAGGCCTCGGCCTCAGACCTGCGGACAGGAGTCCGGGTGGCGAGCAAAGAGGACCCGGGGGTGAGACGTGAAACGCTCCGGAGCGGCTGGGAGATCGCGGCCACCTCGCTGGGCGCTTCTCGGAAAGGAATGGCGAGCCGGCGGCGCCGCGTTCCCTGCGGGCCCACTTCTTTGGGACACACCGCGCCCCCCAAGGCTGGAGTTGGGGTCCCCGCACCGCGCCTCCTCCAGAGCAGCAGGGCGCTCTGATGTATGTGAGTGTGAGTGTGTTTGTGTGTGTGTGTATGTGAGTGTATGCGAGTGTGTGTATATATGTGTGTATGTGAGTGTATGAGTTTGTGTACGTATGTGTGCGAGTGTGTGTGTGAATGTGTGTGTACGTGTGTATATGTGAGTGTGTGTGAGTGCGTGTGTATATATATGTGAGTGTGTGTGTGTGAGTGTGTGTGGTGTTTCCTGGTCCCGGGCCGTCATTGCCATCCCAGCGCCTCCCCGTGTGGCCCCCACACCAGCGACACCCGACACCTTGCGCTGTTGACGGCGCGCGGCCGCCGGCGCCGGGCCGGGGACCAGGCGGCTCGGGGTCGCCGCTCCGAGCGGGACGTGGAGACCGAAGCCGCGTCGCGCTCCCACCTCCGGGCTCCGCGCTCCGGGCTCCGGGCTCCGGGCTCCGGGCTCCGGGCTCCGGGCTCCGGGCTCCGCGCTCCCACCTCCGGGCTCCGGGCTCCGGGAGGAGGCGCCGGCGGTCCCGCGTCCCCCGCCGATCAGCGGCCGCGTTTGCCCGACTCCCTCGCCCGGACCCCGGTCCTCCCCGTGGCGGGATCCCGCTTCCCCTCCGTGTTGTCATTCACTTACCGTTTACGTAACCAGATCCGCTCGGAGAAACGGAACTGTGTATTTTAGCCCGATTCCAGACGAGAGCCCCGTCAGAGCCTGGTTTGGAGGTTGTCCTGGCGAACACACACTGCACTGTGGCCATCAAGTTCTAAAAGTGTTCCTCTGTGTGCGGTGTCTCCGGCCTCTCACCCCTCTGTGCGGACCTCACGCTGGGGAAGGGAAGGCTTTGCTCCATTTAAACGCCCCCCCCCCCCAACACCTCCTTCCCCAGCTCACAGCCCGCGCCTTTCCTGGGCCGGAAGGGCACCCCAGCCTCTCAGCGCGGGCTCCGGGCTCCGGGCTCCGGGCCCTGAGACAACGGGCGAAGCGGGGCCCGGTTCGGGCGCCGGGGCTGAGCCTCAGCTGCCACCGGCCCGGGGAGGCAGAGGAGGTGGGTGCAGGAGGCCCTCCACCCGCCCCCGCTCGCGCCCAGGAAAACGCGCCTAGTGATTTTGTAGACAAACGTGGGAAGCACGTTTCGTGTTTTTTTTTTTTTTTTTTTTTTGGGGGGGGTGGGGGGACTCCACCGCTCACCAAGACTACTGTTCAAAAGCGTCTCCACACTCCTGTGTGTCCCCTAGAGCCGGTCCGTCGCAGCGGGTCTTTGCTGGTTTAATTCCTCCTTAGAGGACCCTTTGCAAACCCGAGCAACGAGCGGATTTGATGGCGGTGGCTGTGGGGCTCAATCTGCTTCTCAGTTTCCCAAGTTCACTTAATGAGGGGGCAGTTCTGGCCGGAGCATGTCTTACCCGCAAGCGGGGAGTGTCTGTCCCAGAGCTGCTCAGACGTTCATGTGACTATGGGTTGCCTGGGACCTTGTCGGAATGCAGGCTCTGCTTCAACAGTGTGGGCCGGAGACCCTGCGTTTCCTGCAAGCTCCCAGATGCCCCTGGTCTTGTAAGGCTTTGAGTTGTAAGGCTTTAGAGGATTCAGGCTTGCCTGCAGGCTCCAGGGGCAGAAAATTTGTGGTTGTTGCTCTTCCCCACACCCCTCCCTTTGCCACACCTTTGCCTGAGGTAGGTCCATTGCTTATGAATTGATTAGAAAATCAATTGATTAGAAAATCAAGTTGCCTAAACCGTTTTGGCTCAGTGGATAGAGCTTTGGCCTGCGGACCGAAAGGTCCCAGGTTCATTATCGTCAAGGGCATGTACCTTGGTTGCGGGCACATCCCCAGTGGGGTGTGTGCAAAAGGCAGCTGATCAATGATTCTCTCTCATCCCTCTCTCTTCTTCTCTGTAAAAAAATCAATAAAATATATTTTTAAAAATCAATGAAGAACAGGGTCTTGGAAATGAACTCATAAGTTTGGCTTACACCACCGACTACAGGAACTTGGCTAAGTGACATGACTTTATACTTCTGTTTCCTAGCTTGTAAATGGGCAGAGTGGCCTGAATCCCTGGCTTTATTCGAAGTTCATGCTGGGAAAAAAACATTAATGTACTTTTTTAAAGATGCAAAGGAATGGAAAACTATCAGTGTTTTATTCTCTATGGATCTGCTGTAATGTCTCCAAACGCAGCTCACATGGTGGTCAAACAAATAAAAGGGATACTAAACATACATGCCTGCACACAGAGCTCTTCTAGAGAAAAAGCTAACCTCTTCTCTTTGGAATGACTTAGGGATCATAGTTCATTTTTTTCGTATATTCATATATTCTTTTAAAATGTATATTTTTATTGTTGACAGTATTACAGATCCCCCCCCCCCAATTTTCATTTTTATAAAATATCAAGATTCTCAGGCAAAGGCATAGAAAGTAAAATGACAGCCCTAGCTGGTTTGGCTCAGTGGATAGAGCATTGCCCTGCGGACCAAAGGGTCTCAGGTTTGATTCCGGTCAGGGGAGCATGCCTTGGGCTGTGGGCTTGATCCCCAGTGTTAGTGTGTGTGTGTGGGTGGGGGGTGCAGGAGACAGCTGATCAATGATTCTCATCATTGATGTTTCTATCTCTTTCTCCCTTCCTCTCTGAAATCAATAAAAATATATTTTTTTAAAAAGAAAGTAAAATGACAGTTTGTGAGGACCTTGTTGGCTGCATGTCTCTCGCCAGCCTTCCCCTGGGGTGCGATTGTCAGGGGCCAGGTGCACGCTGGGGGTCTGGGCATGGGAAGGCATCCTTGATCATGCTGACCACTGTGCTGGGTGCTCAGCTCATTTTTGGAAGCGATGGTCCTTCCTTTATTGTGTTAATTCCTTTTTTTTCCTGTGGTAACACACAGCTCAGAGTGAAGACCAGTGTTGTTTGAGCCCGTCCTTGTTGCAGCAAGGTGGGCTGGAAAGAAGTTGGAATTGGAAGAGGAAGCCAACGCTGTAGTTTCGACTCAACCATTAACTGCTATAGTTGGTAATGACCATTTATCACATTTGTCTCTTTTTTATTTTTCTGAAAATGGGGCTTGATTATATATTAAAGGTTGCTCTACTTCTTTTAAGCAAGGGTTGCTGAATATTGGGTCTTCAGAGATAGTATATTGACTCACACTATTTGTTCGATGGTTTTACGATACTAACAGTCTTTTTAAGAAGAAATGTTATATTTCCAGGAAAATTGAACAGAGTATAGAGAGTTCCTATGTTGACTACCCCCTAACAGTAGCCTCTGTTATTAATATCTGTGCTAGGGTGGTACCTTTGTTATAATTTATGAACCAATATTGATACATTATTGTTAACAAAAGTCCACAGGTCACATTAGGGCTCACTCTTTATATTTATTGTACATTCTGTAGGTTTGGACACATGTATAATGACAAGGATACACCGTCACAGCATCATAAGGATTAGTTTTACTGCCCTAAACATCCCCTGTGCTCCACCTCTTCTCCCTTCCTTTCCCCTGAAACCTTGGCAACCGCTCATCTTTTTTACTGTCTTCATGGTTTTGCCTTTCCCAGATGTCATAGTTAGAATCACACAGCAGGTAGCCTTTTCAGCCTTTTCAGACTAGCGTCTTTCCCAGTGATATGAATTTAAGGCTCTTCTAGGTCTTCACAGCTCAATTTTTTATTGTCATATCTTATTCCATTGTCTGAATGTTCCACAGTTTATCTGTTCAACTATGGAAGTTCATCTTGGTTGCTTCTAGTTTTGGACTTCTAGTTATGAGTAAAATGGCAATAAGTATCATGTGGGTTTTTGTGTGCACGTAGTTTTTAACTCATGTGGGTGAGTATTTAGGAGCACAATTGCTGGATCATCTGGTGAGAATATGTTTAGGTTTATAAGAAACCATCAAACTGCCTTCTAAAAATCACTGTACTGTTTTGCATTCCCACCAGCAACGAGGAGTGAGAGTTCTCGTTGTTCCACATCCTCACCAGCACTTAATGTTGCCAGCATTTGGATTTTAGCCATTCTAATGGTACGTCATTCTAGCCAGTTAGCCATTCTAGTGGTATATCATTGTTGGCTCAACTTGCAACTTGCAAATGGAACCTTGTCATATGTTTATTTGCCATCTGTATATCATCTTTGGTAAGGGGTCTATTCAGATCTTTTGCCCATTTTTAAATGGGATTGTTTTTCTATTGTTGAGATTTCAGAATTCATTGTATATTTTGGATACAAGCCCTTTATCAGATATATTTTGCAAATATTTTCTCCCAGTCGATGGCTTTTCTTCTCGTTCTCAATGTCTTTCACAGAGCAGTTTTAATTGTAATTAAGTCCAGCTTAGTTTTTCTTTCAAGGATTGTGCTTTTGGTGGTGTACCTAAAAAGTCATTGCCCGGACCATACTGCATTGTTAAAACTTTGAATTTGAGCCAATATTTAAAAATATGAAAATATTGAAAAACAAATCTGACATTGGACAATACAAATCGAGGGATATTTGATAACATAACAGGCTTTGTTCTGGTTACTGTGGTTGTGTAACAATTAATTCCAATAATTATTGGTATAAATCAATTATTTAATATGTCCATGGCTTCTGTGGGCCGGGAATTCAGAAAAGGTGCAAAGGGGATGGTTTGTCTCCACTCCGTGATGTCTGGGTCTCAGTTACAAGACTCCACGTCTGAGGGTTGGAATGTCTGCAGGCTCATTCACTTTTCTGTCTGGTGGCTGGTTGATGCTTGCTGTTGGCTGGGGTCTTGGCTGGGGCCGTTGGCAGAGACACTGTATTTTGTCTTTCCACGTGGCTTGCTTGGCTTACTCACAGCATGGTGGCTGAGTTCCCAGGGCAAGTGGAGAGAATGCAAAAGAGAAAAAGAGATAGAGACGGAGATAGAAAATGAGGCAAAATCCATATGCTTTTTATGGCCTGGCCTCAGGAGTCACACAGCATCACTTCTGCCATACTTGTCAAAGCGGTAACAATTACACTCCAGTTCAGCGGGAGTGAAATAGGTCCCGCCTCTTAATGTACAGTAGTAAGGTGTGTATAGAAGAGCATGTGGGACTAGAAATATTGTTTTGGCCATTTTTGGAAAATATAATCTACTGCAGGCCTGTAATCTTAAAAATTGTCATGATTCTGAAAGCCAAGGGGAGACAGGGTAACTGTCCTAGATTAAAGGAAGCTAAACAGACATGAAAACAAAATGCAAAACGTGATGCAGGATTTTCTTTTGTGATAAAGGGCATTACTGGGAGAACTGGCAAAATCTGAATATTAATGCTAACTTACTTCCTGGTTTTGATAATGTCACTGTAGTTGCATAAGAGAATGTATGCATTTAGAAAATATATGCACAATTATTTCAGTAGAAAGAGGCATCATGTCTTCAACTTCTCAGTTTAAAAAATCTATCATCTATCTATCTATCTATCTATCTATCTATCTATCTATCTATTTATCTATCTATCATCTACTTATCATCCATCTATCACACACACAGAGAAAACACTAGAGCAAATGTAATAAAATCTTAATGTTTGAGGAAACTTGCTGAAGGATTTTTAAAAGGGGACTTTTGTACTCTTACTGCAACTTTTCTGTGAGATTAAATTTTGTCACATTAAACATTGTCTTAAATGAGGAAAGGGGGAAAGAAAAAAAATCCCAAATCTTAATTTTTGGCCTTTCTTGTAAATTTCAAGATCTAGCTGCATTGGGCATGCACTTCTACATGATAAAACAGAGTCAAAGAATGGTAATCTTTTAAGCAATTGTTCTTGCTTTTTAAATATGAATTTTTACTAATAGGAAAACTTGAGGGATACATTCATATGGCTCAAAAGCTTTAAAAAACATATCAAATGGCATACACACAGTGAAAATTTTGCCTTTCCTTCACATGTGGCCTCTTTGATGCTTTCTTGGGGGAAAGTCTTCTAAGTTCTTCCATGAAACCCCCTTCACACAAAAGGAAGCGTTTTGTATGCATAGCCACCCCCTTCAGCAAGGCGTCTTTTCCCAAAGTTGCCCCAGCCTCTCCTGTCTTTGCTTTATGCCCTGCTGGTTCACTCCTTTGTATGATGGGCTGTAAAGATTACATAGGACAATGTACATGAAAGTAACTTTTTCTAACAATGTGAGCAATATGGATTACATCCACATGTTCCTTGTATGGATCCATTGAGATAATGTATTTGAAAGGCAAAACCTGATACATACAGATGCCAGAGCACTGGCAACTTCCGAGTCACCATTACTGGAGAAAAGAGGAGCATTTTTTCCAAGCATGACTATAATGATGTCATTGTCGCTTGGAAACTCTCCATGGGTCCCTGTTGTCATCTAGAAAAAGTTAACTGCTGATTCAGTCCATCTTGGCCAGTCTTTTTCTCTCCTGCGCTCTTAGTCCCACTGGTCTTCCAGGTAGAGGACCAGCTGAGACTTCTCGAGACCTCTACCCCCTCCTGCCTCAGAGCCAGTGGGTGGGTCCCTCCTCTTTGTTTGAGTTCAAGTTTAGGAAGAAGAGAGAGCCCTACCCCATATAGCTCAGTTGGTCAAGTATTGTCCAGTACACCAAAAGGGGGCGGGTTCAATTCCCAGTTCAGGGCACAAACCCAGATTGGGGTTGATCCCTGGTCAGGGCACAGAGGCAACCGATCAGTGTTTCTCTCTCTCTCTCTCTCTCTCTCTCTCTCTCTCTCTCTCTCTCTCTCAAATTAATTTTTAAAAATTTAAAAAGAAAAAAAGGAAGATTGAGAAAAAAATACAAGTGGCATTTACCTCTTAGCTTAATAGCCCGGTTTCTAAAACAAAACAAACAAAAATGAACGAAATACCGACATTTATGTAGGAATTTACAAGATTGAGAGTCCATTGCTTCTCTAAGAACTATTTCCTGATTTTCCTGTGTGGTGGGCGGTTTGCAGTGAGGAAAGAACACAGGCTTGTGTCAGAACCTGAGCCCTGAGCTCAGCTGACTGGCCTACGGTGACTTCTTTTAAAAAAAACAACACATTTTATTGATTTCTTTACAGAGAGGAAGGGAGAGGTATAGTGAATTAGAAACACTGATGAGAGAGAATCATGGATGAGCTGCCTCCTGCACATCCTCTCCTCTGGATGTGCCCGTAACCAAGGTCCATGTCCTTGACTGGAATCGAACCTGGAACCCTTCAGTCTGCAGGTCGACGCTCTATCCACTGAGCCAAACCAGTCAGGGCTAAGCTGACTTCTTGAGATACAGTTTCCTCTCCATCAGAGGAAGTCCAATGGAGCCCTAAGGTCCTTCTGCCTCTAAATCTCTAAGACATGCCCACATCTCAAGGGAGAGATACAGTGACTGATGCTGTTTGAACTGAAATATACTTTTATTTCAGCCTAGCATCCTAGCTCCACAGATGCACAAGTGAGGATTTTATCATGTGTTTTTGGAACCTCTCATAGATAACACATTTGATAATTCTAGATAAAATAGTTTAAAACATATATTTTTTAATTTATTCAAGTATTATATGTGTACATAGCTTACCATTGGCCCCCCCCCCACCTCCCATACATGCACTCCCTCCCCAGAGTTTTGTGTCCATTGGTTGTACTTATATGCATGCATACCAGTCCTTCGGTTGATCTCTTATCTCCCCCCAGGTCTCCTTCCCCTCCCCGCTGCCATTTGACAGTCTGCTTGTTGTTTCACTGTCACTATATCTATCTTTCTGTTCATTAGTTTATAATGTTCTTTATTATCCATAAATGAGTGAGGTCATGTGGTGTTTCTCTTTCATTGACTGGCTTATTTCACTCAGCATGATGTTCTCCAATTCCATCCAGGTTACTGCAAATGATGAGAATTCCTTCTTTTTTATGGCAGCATAGTATTTCATTGTGTAGGTATACCATGGTTTTCTGATCCATTCATCTGCTGACGGGCACCTAGGCTGTTTCCAAATCCTAGCTATTGTAAATTGTGCTGCTATAAACATAGGGGTGCATATATCCTTTCTGATTGTTGTTTCTAGTTTCTTGGGGTATATTCCTAGTAGTGGGATTTCTGGGTCAAATGGGAGTTCCATTTTCAGTTTTTTGAGGAAGCTCCATACTGTTCTCCACAGTGGTCCCACCAGTCTGCATTCCCACCAGCAGTGCATGAGGGTTCCTTTTTCTCCAAAATCTCGCCAACACTTGTCGTTTGTTGCATTGTTACTTTGGGAGTAATACGAGTGAAATTATCTTTATAGATGACTTTCCTCAAGGCTGTGAGTTATTGATTCCTTCATTATTATTTTACAATTCCTTCTCATTGATTCTTTTCTGCTTATTGATATCACTAATTATAGCATTATCTAATTTTTGTTCAAGTGTTTTAGAAAGCATAATGTCATTATGAATCTTTCCCTAATTATTTTTATACTCTGTGAACACATTCCCTTCCTCAGGATAGCAATGACTCATGATATATAGCTCACAAAAACTACATTTGTTGGACAACATGGAACTTATGACTTGGGCAATTTGTGACTGTAATGTTTTCAAATTTCTGCTGTTCTGTTAGAGAAAGATGCAGCTTTGTACAGTACGCTTTCTGTACGCCATGGCTTGCCTGGGGAGGCCTTCAAAACGTGTACGTTTTCTAGCTGTCCAGCACCCTTTATCTGGCTTTCTGAAGGTCTATCTTTGAGTTGGTTCTGATTACCTCCTGGTGGCAGGTGGGAACGTCACATCTCTTTGACTCAGTAGCTGATAGGTCTATTCTTTGAGAACACAATTGGCAGCTTGGCAGTTAGCATTCTTCAGTGGTGAGTGGAGCTCAAAGGGAATCTCATGCTTTATGCAGCTCCTTCATGAAGGGTTTACTATGTGTGCCAGCTGAAAAATATCATATACAATGAACCCTAAACTTTAAAAATAGTAACGGAATCTCTTTGGAATACTGTCACCGCTGACAACAGCCCCTTTGCAGTACCTTCCATAGGCTGAATGAATTTGAATCAGACTCCCTTAATCACACTGAGGAACCAGAGGGGAGGGCATGAATAGAATTCTAGCAGGCACACTAGTTGATACTCAAGTTGAATGAGCCAAAACCGGTTTGGCTCAGTGGATAGAGCATCGGTCTGCGGACAGAAGGGTCCCAGGTTCGATTCTGGTCAAGGGCATGTACGTTGGTTGTGGGCACATCCCCAGTGCGGGGAGGGGTTTGCAGGAGGCAGCTGATCCATGATTCTCTCCCATCCATGTTTCCAGCTCTCTATCCCTCTCCCTTCTTCTCTGTAAAAAATCAATAAAATATATTTAAAAAAAAGATTTGGCCATGTTGAGGGAGGACTCTGTGCAGAACAGGTGGTGTCATTCAGGGAAAAATGGTCCTCATTCCATAGCCAATAACTCAGCTTCTCCCTGTCCATCTCTGCTACACCCTGAGTCAGACCAGACCTATCCAAGAGCCTTTTAGGAAGTCTGCACCACAGGCCCAAGCTGGCCACAACCAGCTATCTCCTCCACAGGGCAGGAACTTGGTAGGGTGGGGCCACAAGAAGTCCCTGGTGTGAGGCTAGTGCATTTTTCTGGCCTGATGCCCTATGAAGAAGATGCTTGACTCAGGAAAGATGGCAGAGTGGGAGATATTGTCAGCACAGAAACCTTGCCAACTGTCCCTCTAGCTCAGTCTCTGTATGAGACCAGTCTGCTCTTAGCCTCAACCTCTCTGCTGGAGCCTTAGTTGCTTGTCACATGCAGAAGGCATTTTGTGTGCTGGCCCTTTAAGAGGACACCCGATTTTTCACTAGACCCCCAGTATCTCCCTGGTGGATGGAATCCCCACTGATTTTTACAGCCAGTTGCCATGCAGCTGCCTCTTCCAAGGTCTGGTTCTCTGGAAAGAAGAGACCATTGATGGGTTGAGACACCTCATTCCTCAGGAGCTACCTTTGCAACTGAAACATCCCTGAAGGTTCTCAACTGCCACACACAGGTGTGGGGCCAGCCCTTTTCAAGTCTCTTTCCCACCACTCTGGGTTTGGCTTTGTCTCTAACCCTTGGTTATAAGGCATATGTTCAGCTAGTCTTCACTTGATTGTTCATGTTGCTTGTTCTATAATTTAGTTGTCATTCACCTTTGGTCCTGGGAGGTGATGAGTGTACCTCCCACCTACTCCTGACCATCATGCATCCCCTGTCATCTGTGCAGCTCCTGTGGTAAGGTGACCGACCATCCATATCTTATGCCCATTTTAAAATTGGGTTATTTATTACCTAATTGTTGAGGTTTAAGAGTTTGTTTTTAATTTTTATATTGGGATACTGCTTCTCTTCCATATCCTGTCTTGAAAACACTTTCCCTGAATCTGTGGCTCATATGCAAATCTGTGAGAAGGCTGATATACTTGAAAACGTCCTCCTCTGAACTTTCTATTGTTCCACATATCATCAGAGACTTTAATTTTTTTTTAAACTAAATCACATACTTTATACATGAGTGATACATGGATAACATTGAACATAAGACTTTATGGAACTATCAAAGTTATACATGAATTATACATGAATTGTATATTATTGGAACTATCAAAGTCATACATGAATTATACACACACAAAAAATCAACTCAAGAAAGATTTTCGAGTCCCACCCCAGAGGTGATTTTACCATCACTTGTGACTAGTGGGTATCTCTCAGTTCTGCCTGTCTCATTCTGTCTGTCTGTCTCTGTCACAGGCAGACTCATATTCACATAGCATGATTTCCCGTGAAATCAGATGTAAGTGGTTTAGTGGGTGGGATCCTCACTGCAGATGTTTGTTCCATGTGTCTCATGTCGCAGGACCCCTTCAGTCTCCATCTATTGACATGTGGAGACCCCTGGACCGAACTGAGCACCTGATCGGCTTCCCTTGTCCATGTGGACAAAAATTGGTGGCTCCAAGCCCTCTCTATAGACCTCAGTGCTTTTTCTAATTCCCACCTGTTTCATTAGGGCTCTGATGGGCAGTCTCAAAATCCATCTCTGAACAATTGTGCACGAGTCTCTGTGGGGGAACCTCCTGGGTGAGCCCTGCCAAGTGCCTGTTTGCACCTGTGGGACTTGGGCAGGTCCTGCACACTGTTCCCCAGAGGAGGGGCCTTTCCCCTTCTGCCCAGGGGATGTGCTGGGGCCCCCTGCTGCCTCACTTTGTCCCCAGGGCTGGTCCCCACCAGACCAGAAGTCTGATCCGGGTGGAGGGGCATCTCTGACATGTACAGGCCTGTGCACTGCCTCTCATGGTGGAAGTACATGTGCTTGCCCTTTGTCCCTTCAGAAAACACCGGTTTTGGACAGTTGGCTGCACCACAGGGATGATGCACCTTGGCCTTAGGTTATGTGGAATGCTTTCCAGCTTGTGGTTTGTCTTCCCAGATTTCTGTATTTTTCTAGTTGTTTCAGGCACAGGAAGAGACAGCCATTGCCTGACTGGCTTCTGGCGCTGGGGTCACAATGAGCTCAGTGATCTCTACCCTGAGATTATGTGCATGCTTACTGAAAGGGCTTTCCCTCCCTCTCCCTCTCCCCCATCTAATCTCTAATCCAGCTACAAATTCCCTTTACAACAGCAAAAATGCTATTTCAGATAAAAACAGAAAAATATGTGAGCCAACACAAAAAAAGTACATATTGTGAGATTTCATTTCCAGGGAACATCCAGAAAAGCTAAGGGCAGAGACAGGAACCAGATCAGGGGCAGGGGCATGGGTAGTTAGCACCGTTGGTGCAGGGTCTCAATTTGGGATGATGGGACATCCCGCAATTAGACAGTGGTGATGCTTACTCAGCATCATGAATGTGCTTCATACTCAGGAATTTAAAATATGAACAATAACATTTAAAATAATAACAATAACCATTTAAAATATGTTTATTTATTACTTACAATAGATTATACAATGGGAAAATTGAGGCTAAAAAGAGAAAAAAGAAAATAATACAAGCAAGAATCCCCCAAAATCCCCAAAGAAGAAAAATTAAAAGATAAGAAATCAGATCATGCCATGGAGAACTTAGAAACAAAATAGGAAGAGACAAGGAAAGGAAAAAGTCAAGGAGTGAGAGTGAAACAAGGCTGTCCCTTGGGTCAGGGGGAGCACATTCATCAACTGGCCCTTGAGCTGGGCCATCCACAGGCAGCGCCTCCTCCGAGGCAGGAGCCAGCATGGGCTCCAGGGAGGGCTCTTCATCCAGTGGTGCTGGGGCCTCAGTTTCCTCAGGGGCTGGCCCTGGCTCCACAGCTGCAGCTGGGGAGGCCGCTGGAGGTGGTGAAAGCTCTGGAGGTGGAGATGCCTCCAGCTCCGCATCCTGCTCCTCCAGATGGACTTCAGATGTGACAGGAGGAGCCGCCTCTGCCTCGTGGGCTGGTGCTGGAGTTGGGAGAGGAGAAAAGGTCACCCAGGTGCCTGCATGTCCATCTGTCCCGCAAAGTGAGAACACAGCCAGAAGCCAGGACCCCCCACAGGATGTGCTCCCCACTGGCAGTCAGGAGATGGGTAGAGAGCCCAGGACCCACCACAGGACTTCCTCCCCACTGCAGTACAACAGATGGGTGGTCTGAGGCCGATCTTTGCTCCTGTCCAGCCTCTGGGTGCTCCCTGTTTGCCTGGCAACAATCCCTCCCCATAAACTCTCATGCAGCTCCACCCCCATCCCCCTCACTTCCCAGCTTCTCACCCTTGAACACTGCCTCTTTGGGCTCAGGGTGCTCCGGTCCAGTCTGGTTGACATGGCCAGTGTAGTCCACATCATAGGTGAACACTTCGAGCTGCTCGTTGAATCTGAGCTTCTTTGGGGGTACAGTCCTAGGGAACCTCGGCTGCTTCCATAGAGGTGTCCCTGGCTGTCCATCCACGGGCCCTGGGTCCCCAGAGCCCCAGGTGGCCACACTCACTTCAGGCCTTTCCTGGGCCTCGTTGGTGTGGCTCACCTGCTCCTCCCCAATGTGGGCTGGTGCTGGAGTTGGGAGAGGAGAAAAGGTCACCCAGGTGCCTGCATGTCCATCTGTGCCCCTAAGACAGAACACAGCTAGAGAGCCCAGGACCCACCACAGGACTTCCTCCCCACTGCAGTACAACAGATGGGTGGTCTGAGGCCGATCTTTGCTCCTGTCCATCCTCTGGGTGCTCCCTGTTTGCCTGGCAACAATCCCTCCCCATAAGCTCCCATGCAGCTCCACCGCTATCCCCCTCACTTCCCCAGCTTCTCACCCTTGAACACAGCTCTTTGGGCTCAGGGTGCTCCGGTCCAGTCTGGTTGGCATGGTCAGTGTAGTCCACATCACTGGTGAACACTTCGAGCTGCTCGTTGATTCTGAGCTTCTTTGGGGGTACAGTCCTAGGGAACCTCGGCTGCTTCCGTAGAGGTGTCCCTGGCTGTCCATCCACGGGCCCTGGGTCCCCAGAGCCCCAGGTGGCCACACTCACTTCAGGCCTTTCCTGGCCCTCGGTGGTGTGGCTCACGGGCTCCTCCCCAATGTAGAACATAGGGCGGTGCTTTTCATCCTCCATCTCGTGCTCCTCCTTGACCTGGGTTGAACTCTGCAATGACAGTGATGGCAGCTGGTCAGGAAGACTCACGCCCAGCTCTAGTCTTTGCTGCTTCTGGCACACACACACACACACACACACACACACACACACACACACACACGGAGGGGACATAGGGCTGCTGAGGTGGGATCAGAGTGGTGGCCTGGCCTGAACAAAACTGTCCTAAGCCTCTCTGTGTTACCTCCTGGTTCCGCCGTGCAAAGGGCCACAGGCGTCGTCTGGACTGAGTCCGGATCCAGCGGCGGGCACGTCGGAATGTATTCTCATCGCTGCCTCTCTTGAGGCCTCGTCCTTGGCCTTGACCTCGGGACACGGGAAGACAACAAGAAAACATGGTGTCTTCTCCAGTGCCTCTATCCGAGTGAGGCAGGAAGGGGCAGTTATAGAATGTAGTTGCCTGGTTGCCGGGTTCCATTGTGCTCCATCATCAGGAAGTGAGTTCATGGCTCATGTCTGAGGACATGCTCGGGTAAGGGACCCAGGAGTGACCTCACTTAGGAACTCAGCTTAGGACTTTAGAATTCCCAGGTAGATGTTCAGATTTGCTTTATTATTGGTCTGTCTTCCCCTGCTCCCCCCACCCCCACTTTATAATTTGTACTACTAATTTGGTAGTAGTATTCCAAATCTATTTTTTTTCCTTCAGATTTTTTTTTTAAATTTATTAAGGTATTATATGTGTACATAGCATACCATTGCCCGCTCCCTCCCATATATGCCCTCCCTCCCCAGAGTTTTGTGTCCATTGGTTGTACTTTTATGCATGCATAGCAGTCCTTCGGTTGATCTCTTATCTCCCCCAGATCTCCCTACCTCCCTCCCCCGCTGTCATTTGACAGTCTGCTTGTTGTTTTACTGTCTCTATATCTATCTTTCTATTCATTAGTATATAATGTTCTTTAATATCCATAAATGAGTGAAGTCATGTGGTGTTTCTCTTTCATTGACTGGCTTATTTCACTCAGCATGATGTTCTCCAATTCCATCCAGGTTACTGCAAATGATGAGAATTCCCTCCTTTTTATGGCCGCATAGTATTCCATGGTGTAGATGTACCATAGTTTTCTGATCCATTCATCTGCTGACGGGCACCTAGGCTGTTTCCAAATCCTAGCTATTGTAAATTGTGCTGCTATGAACATAGGGGTGCATATATCCTTTCTGATTGGTATTTCTGGTTTCTTAGGGTATATTCCTAGTAGTGGGATTACTGGGTCAAATGGGAGTTCCATTTTCAGTTTTTTGAGGAAGCTCCATACTGATCTCCACAGTGGTTGCACCAACCTGCAATCCCACCAGCAGTGCACGAGGGTTCCTTTTTCTCCGCAACCTCTCCAACATTTGTCGTTTGTTGTTTTGTTAATGTTGGCCATTCTGACAGGTGTGAGATGGTATCGCCTTGTTGTTTTGATTTGCATCTCTCGGATGATTAGTGACTTTGAGCATGTTTTCATGTGCCTCTTGGCCTTCCTTCTGTTGTCTTTTGAGAGGATTCTATTCAGGTCCGTTTCCCATTTTTTAATTGGATCATTTATTTTCCTTTTATTGAGCTGTATATGCTGTCTGTAGATGTTGGAGATTAAACCTTTATCAGTGATATCATTTGCAAATATGTTCTCCCATACCATGGGACTTCTTGTTGTTTTGTTGATGGTTTCTTTTGCTGTAATAAAGCTTTTTATTTTGATGTAGTCCCATGTGTTCATTCTCACTTTAGCTTCCATTGCCCTAGAGGCAGTATCAGTGAAGAAGTTCTTTTGGCATATATCTGAGATTTTGCTGCCTGTGGATGCCTCTAGTATTTTTATGGTTTTCCGTCTTATGTTTAAGTCCTGTAACCATTTCGAATTTACTTTTGTGTATGGAGTAAGTTGGTGCTCTGGTTTCATTCTTTTGCATGTATCTGTCCAATTTTCCCAACACCATTTACTGAAGAGACTGTCTTGACTCCATTGTATGCTCGTGCCTCCTTTGTCAAATATTAATTGAGCATATTGATTTGGATTGATAACTGGATTCTCTAATCTATTCCATTGATCTATATGTCTGTTCTTGTGCCAGTACCAGGCTGTTTTGAGAACAGTGGCTTTGTAGTACAGCTTGAAATCTGGTATTCAGTTACCTCCTACTTTACTCTTCTTTCTCAGAATTGCTGCGGCTATTCGGGGTCTTTTATTGTTCCAAATGAACTTTTGGAGAGTCCTTTCTAGGTCTGTGAAGTATGTTGTTGGTATTTTAATAGGGAGCGCGTTGAACTTATAAATTTCTTTGGGAAGTATGGACATTTTGATGATGTTGATTCTACCAATCCACGAACATGGTATGTTCTTCCATGTGTTTACATCTTCCTCTATCTCTTTTGTCAGTGTCGTGTAGTTTTCAGCATATAGGTCTTTTACCTCCTTAGTTAAGTTTATTCCTAGGTATCTCAATTTTTTTTGGTGCGATGGGAAATGGGATTGCTTTTTTAGTCTCTGTTTCTATGAGTTCACTATTGGTGTATAGCAATGCCATAGATTTCTTGGCGTTGATTTTGTATCCTGCTACATTGCCAAATTCGTTTATTAAGTCTATTAGTTTTTTGATGGAGTCTTTTGGGTTTTTTATGTACAATATCATGTCATCTGCAAATAGGGACAACTTCACTTCTTCTTTTCCAATTTTGATGCCTTTTATTTCCTCTTCTTCTCTAATTTCAATGGCTAGTACTTCCAGTACTATGTTAAACAGAAGTGGTGAGAGTGGGCACCCATGTCTTGTTCCTGTTCTTAGGGGGAATGGTTTTAGTTTTTGCCCATTGAGTATGATGTTTGCTGTGGGTTTATCATATATAGCTTTTATTATGTTGAGGTATGATCCTTGTACTCCCACCTTGTTGAGAGTTTTTATCAGGAAAGGATGTTGGATTTTATCAAATGCTTTTTCTGCATCAATTGATATGACTATATGATTTTTAACTTTCAGTTTGTTTATGTGATGTATCACGTTTATTGATTTGTGGATATTGTACCACCCTTGCGGTCCGGGAATAAATCCTAATTGGTCATGGTGTATGATCTTTCTGATGTGCTGTTGGAGCCGATTTGCTAGAATTTTGTTGAGGATTTTGGCATCTATGTTCATGAGGGATATTGGCCTGTAATTCTCTTTCATTGTGTTATCTTTATCTGGTTTTGGTATTAGGGTGATGCTGGCTTCATAGAAGGAGTTTGGAAGTGTTCCTCCATCTTGAATTTTTTGTAATAGTCTGAGGAGGATAGGTTTTAGTTCTTCCTTGAATGTTTGGTAAAATTCTCCTGTGAAGCCATCTGGCCCTGGGCTTTTGTTTGCTGGAAGCTTTTTGATGACTGTTTCAATTTCTTCCCAAGTAACAGGTCTATTGAGATTTTTAGATTCTTCCTGATTGAGTTTTGGCAGGTTATATTTTTCTAGGAATATGTCCATTTCCTCCAGGTTGTCCAGTTTGTTGGAATAGAGTTGTTCGTAGTATTTTGTAACAATCCTTTGTATTTCGGCGGGGTCTGTTGTTATTTCACCTCTTTCATTTCTGATTTTGTTTATTTGGGTCCTCTCTCTTTGTTTCTTGGTTAGCCTGGCTAGAGGTTCATCAATCTTGTTTATTCTTTCAAAGAACGAGCTCTTGGTTTTGTTGATTTTATGTATTGTTTCTTTGGACTCTATGCCATTTATCTCCGCTCTGATTTTTGTTATTTCCTTCCTTCTGCTTACACTGGGCTTTTCTTGTTGCTCTTTTTCTAACTGTTTGAGTTGTAGAGTTAGATAATTTGTTACCGTTTTTTCTAGTCTTTTACAATAGGCTTGCAGAGATATGAACTTCCCTCTCAAGATTGCTTTTGCTGTGTCCCATATATTTTGGATTGTTGTGTTTTCATTGTCATTTGTTTCCATGATGTTTTTAATTTCTTCCTTGATTTCCCTGGTAACCCAGTCCTTGCTCAATAGCATGCTATTCAGTTTCCATGTGTTTGATTTCATTGGATTATTTTTATTGTAGTTGATTTCCAATTTTATGCCACTATGATCTGAGAAGATGCTTGATATGATTTCTATCTTCTTGAATTTGAAGAGACTTTGCCTATGTCCCAACATGTGGTCTATCTTTGAGAATGACCCATGTGCACTTGAGAAGAATGTGTATTCTGTGGCTTTGGGGTGAAATGTTCTGAAGATGTCTATTAATTCCATCTGGTCAAGTGTGTCATTTAGCGTTGATGTTTCTTTGCTGATTTTTTGTTTAGATGATTTGTGCAAAGGTGACAGTGGGGTATTAAAATCTCCTACTATGATTGTATTGCTATTAATCTCTCCCTTAATGTCTTCCAGCAGTTTTTTTATGTATTTGGGTGCTCCTGTATTGGGTGCATATATGTTTACCAGGGTTATTTCTTCTTGTTGTATTGCTCCCCTTAGTATTATGAAGTGGCCTTCATTGTTTCTTGTTATGTCCTTCACTTTGAGATCTAATTTGTCAGATATAAGTATTGCTACCCCAGCTTTTTTTTCATTTCCGTTTGCCTGGAAAACCTTTTTCCATCCTTTCACCTTCAGTCTGTGGGCGTCTTTTTTTCTGAGGTGGGTTTCTTGTAGACAGCAGGTGTATGGGTTTATGGGTTTAGCTTTCTTATCCAATCTGTTACCCTGTCTCTTTTGATTGGAGCATTTAAACCATTTACATTTAAAGTAATTATTGATAGGTAGATATTTGATGCCATTTTTATTCTATCCCCCTGTGTTCCTTCTTCGCTTCCTATTTCTTTAATTTTACAGTAGGCCCTTTAGCATTTCTTGCATTGCTGGTTTGTTGGAGATAAATTCCTTTAGTCTGTTTTTGTCAGTGAAGCTCCTGATTACACTTTCAATTTTGATTGACAGCCTTGCAGGGTACAGTATTCTTGGGTTCAGACCCTTCCTTTGCATGACTTTGTATATGTCATCCCATTCCCTTCTTGCCTGATGAGTTTCTGTTGAGAAATCAGTTGCTAGTCTGATGGGGGTTCCTTTATATGTAACTTTCTGTCTCTCTCTGGCTGCTTTTAAGATTCTGGTTTTGCCAATGTTTTTTTTTGCCAGTTTAATTATAATGTGTCTGGGTGTTGATCTTTGGGGGTTCATTTTGTTGGGGACTCTTCGAGCATCTTGGATTTGTGTCGGTTTTTTCTTCTCTATCTCAGGAAAGTTTTCTGTCATTATTTCTTGAAATACTTTTTTCCATATCTTTCTCAGTTTCCTTTCCTTCTGGGACCCCTATTATTCTAATATTGTTTTGTTTTGTATTGTCCCAAAGCTCCCGTAGGCTCTCCTCCTGTTTTTTTTTTAAATTTTTTTTTTCTAGCAGCTGCTCTAATTGGGTATTTTTTTCCATCTTGTCTTCTAGCTCACTGATGCAGTCCTCAGCTTCTTCTAGTCTACTCTTGATGTTTTATATTGAGTTCTTCATAGTAGCGATGTCATTTTTCATTTCTTCTTGGTTCACCTTCATTTCCTCTTGGTTCTTCTTTAGATCCTTTTGGTTCTTCTTCATTTCCTCTTGGGTCTTACTCATATTGTCAAGTTTGTCTTCCATTATTTTTTGCCATCCTATGATCATTACTCTGAAATCTTGCTCTGGTAGGTTGCTTGCCTCTAACTCGTTTACTTCCTTTTCTGGTGATGCCTGATTTTCTTTCATATTCGGGTTGTTTCTTTGCCTCCCCATGATCTCTCTTTTTAGGATGTCTGGTTATGTAGTTCTCTCTCTCTCTCTCTCTCTCTCTCTCTCTCTCTCTCCCTCCTGCTTTGATTTAGAGGCACAAAATACAACACAACCAGGTATAACACACAAGGCACTGAACAGAAATGTGTTTGCAATATTAATATTGTCCAATAAAGGTGACTAGAACCCAGCTAACAAAAACATACAATCAAATAAAAAGAATAAGCAAACCAATTTTACAAAAAAACATAAAACTTCGATATAGTTAGCATTCAACATACAACTACAAAGGGGTAGAGAGAAGGATTTTTTTTTTTTAGGACAGCAACAAGGTAGGTGTGAATGGGCTTGGAGCAGGGGGTTGGGAATTACATATACACAGGTAGGGTGAAATTTTAGGAGGGGGTAAACAGAAAGAGTAGGGAAAATTTAAAGCAGTAAAGGGTTAAGATAAGCAGGACACTAAAGGGGAAAGATTAGGAAGAGAGTGATGGCATAAAGGTAGGGTTGAGATAGAATAGAGTGTTGGAGAAGGAAAGATATAAATAGTTTGTAGAATAGTAATCCCAAAGGTGGGAAAAAGAGGGAAAAAAAGGTAAATAATATGACACTTAAAAAATAATAATAAAAATAAACAAAAGAAAATAAGGTAAAAAGGTAAAATAGTAGTAATAATAATGTTGATTACATCAAAAATGAATTAATTAAAAGGGTACAATCAAGTGAGGGAAGATAAAAAAATAATTACTTGAGTAAATGTTGCAACTAATGTAAATAAAAAACAAAAATTAAACAATAAAAAATAAAAATTAAAAATTAAAGAAAATTTTCAGTAATGAAGGTCATTCACTTCCTCTGTTGTTCTGTCTGGCTCACCTGTTCCCAGTCTGGGCAGTAATTGCAGTTCCCTGTGTTTCACTGCTCCTCTGTGTTGTAATCAGGTCCTGATCTTTAAGCAGATCTAGAGTCCATATATGATTTAGCCTCTGGGTGGCATTGTTTTTGGGTTGACTTCCAGGGCTCTGAAGCCTTTCTAGCTTTTTTCCCCTCTCTGTGTCCCTGATCTGTGGAGGGGTGGGAGTGGGGGGCAGGACTGAGCCGACTGCACTCCCCTGTAACTCTCCTGATATGCCTTGGAGTCAGATCGTGTTGTTCCTTAGATATCCCCCCACTTTGGAGCCCTGTCCACATTCAGGGGTGCCACCAGCCCATAACCTGGGGGTTTATTTTAAAACCCCACCCATTCCTCCAGCCTCCATGTGCCTGGTGCGCATGTGTGGGCTTGTCTTCATCTGCCACGCCGTGGGGGACTCACTGGATCTCCAGGAAATCTGACCTTTTTTGCCTTGGGGTGGAGAGCTCCTTCAAGTTCAAGTGTTCGTGCTGACTGTGGTCAGCGTTCTGGGGCTCACAGCTGTTTGGTGGTCGTTGTGGCTATGGATATTCCAGCCTCTGACACAAACCTCTTCCCATCAAGATGGCGAGATTTCCCCGTCCGTGCCTGTAGGTAGCTCCAGGAAGGGACCCAGCTGTGGGTGCTTAACTGTCAGGGACACCCTGATCAACAGATTCCCAGTTTTCCCTGGTGTTCGCCTGTCTCTTGGCTTGCTGACAAGCACTTGCAGCATGACCCTTGGCTGCTCTCTTTCTTTTTCTCTTTCTTCTTCGGGACCAGGCTCAGAACCTGCCTATCTGTTCTGCCGCCATTTTCCTTCCCTTCCTTAAAACATATTTTTAAAGGCATTAGTGGCCTGTGAAGAAAGTGTAGAATCTTCAGAGGTAAACAAAATAAAACAAAATAAATTGAAAGAACCACACCACTCCCAAATAAGTGAAAGCAGGAACCTGAAGAGGTGAGAACATTGAAGGCAGCATTCACACCAAATTCACTGTGAACTCCTTGTGAATGTGAGTTTTTATGGCCCCAGGACATGAGATAAAGTTTAAGGCCCACCCAGGGAACATCTAATAGAAGAATTCCCACATAAATCTGGGAGCCCTTGCAATCTGTGCAAGTAGAAATTAGGAAATTTCTGGAGGAAAATTCTGGAGGACACGACATGTTATGCTGCTTATGAAGGCAGGTTGTAGACACAGATTACCTAAAAAGTCAAGCATAAAACTCATACATGCAATATTAATTAACATCGTCAAGATGGCCTGAACAGCAAGCTAGTAATTTAGTTAAAAAAATGCTTATCAATTATAGTGCCTCAGGCTCCTGATGGAAGCAAACACAGATGTCCAGGAGAGGAACCCACATTCAAGACCCAGAATTCACACAGGTAATATATTTAAAAAAAAATATATTTTATTGATATTTCACAGAGAGGAAGGGAGAGAGATAGAGAGCCAGAAACGTTGATGAGAGAGAAACATCGACCAACTGCCTCTTGCATACTCCCTACCGGGGATGTGCCCGCAACCAAGGTACATGCCCTTGGCCGGAATCGAACCCGGGACCTTTCAGTCCACAGACCGATGCTCTACCACTGAGCCAAACCGGTTTTGGCAAACACAGGTAATATTTTAAGGAATACAAAATCATGAGAAGAAGTCAAACACACACACACACCCACCACCCCCCCCCCCCACACACACACACAGCAGATAAGGAATGCTGAAATAAATTTCAAATAGATGCAAAATGGGTCAATGAACAATTGCATTCAACTGGACTTAACTTGCATTTCTATGGTCAAAGTATTTTGCAATAGTATCATTTCTTTAACTTACAGAGTTATATAATAAAGACAATGGAAGCAGATATAACCTGGAAAGATGTTCAAGACAGGACACTTTTTTTTTGTGAGTAATTAAATTTTTTTCCCCAAAAATTGTTAATGGCAGTAGTCTTCCTCATGATCACAATATTATTTAATCTTAAAAAGGAAGGAAATTCTGACACATACTACGACATGGACAACCTTTGGAGACATAGTAATGCATGAAATAAGCCAAACATACACAAAAAGACTAATACTTTAATATTCCACTTACTTGAAGTACCTAGAGGGGTCAAATCCATAGAAACAGAAAGCAGAATGGTACTTGCTTAGGGGCACGGGGCATAGGGAGTGAAGAGCTATTGTTTAATGGATACAATTTCAGTTTTTCAAGATGAAAAAGGTCCGGAGATGGAACCTGGTGATGGTTGCACAAGTTGAATATATTTACTGCTATTGGACTGTCCTCTTAAGATGATCAGAATGATAAATTTTATGTTATGTTTATTTTATCATAATTAAAACAATTAAAAATGAGAAAATTTAAGTAGCTTTATAATAAAGAGATCAACTCAAAGGTAATAATAGCAAATACATGGCACTTGCTATTGTCCAGGCTATTCTAAGTATGTAGATATGTTAGATTATTAAAGTAGGGGGTGTTATGATTCATTCTTTATTTTCACTTATTTATTTTTTAAAATATATTTTCATTAATTTCAGAGAGAAAGGGAGAGGGAGAGAGAGAGGGAAACATTAATGATGAGAATCATTGATCAGCTGCCTCCTGCATGCCCCCCACTGGGGATCAAGCCTGCAACCTGGGCATGTGCCCTGACCAGGAATCGAACTGTGACCTCCTGGTCCATGAGTGGATGCTCAACCACTGAGCCACACTGGCCAGGGCTGATTCATTCTTATTTATTGATGATTATACTAAATAACAGATCAAGTAACTTGCCTAAGGTTGTATGGCTAGTAGGAGACAAAGCTGGAGTTTCAGACAGTTTGAGTTTTAAGCTTATTCTCAATTAGCAGGTAAAAGAACTGTCCTTCAGAGAAAACAGCAGTCCCAAATGATTACAGCAGAGTTCTTCCAAATAATCTAGGAATAAATAACTCCCGTTCTATAAAAACTATTCTAGAACATCTGTGAGGGTCAACACTGGGTTCTGCATTTACCCAAGGTCAGTTTAACTTTGGAATGTTAATGAGTGGAATTTATCACTTAATGGGTCATTTTAGTACCTTCAGAAATAGAGTGTCCCCCCAAATTAAAGTGACCAGATGTCCTGCTTTTGGCAGGACAGTTCCGATTTTTAACAATTTGTCCTGTGTCCCTTGGCGTTTTACAAAAGCCCCGATTTTTGGAAAGATTGCTCGACAAGCTAGGGAACGGTGGGAGAATGGGAAGGGAATATACGGTTTTCGGTGGCCATGTGGCTATTTAGACAGGATAGAGTTTTATATTATTTTTGTTAATTTTATAATGTTAAACTTTAATAATAACAAATAGTTGTTGAGCACTGATTATCGAGAACTGCTTATTAAAGTTTGCATTGTTTTTTTATTTTTTTATTTTTTATTTTTTTAATAGAGTATGTTTTTATTTTTTTAAATAAATCTTTATTGCTCAGATTATTACAATTGTTTCTCCTTTTTCTCCCCCATAGCTCCCTTCCACCCGATTCCCACCCCACCCTCTGCCTTTACCCCCTCCCCCCACTATTGTCCTCATCCATAGGTTATACAATTTTAATCCAGTCTCTTTCTGCACCCCACACCCCTTTCACCCTGATAATTATCTATCCACTCCTTTTCTTTGCCCCTGTTTCTATTATATTCACCAGCTTATTCTATTCCTCAGATTTTTAATTCACTTGATCTTCCTTCTCTTCTTAAGTAATACCTTTCAGCATTTCATATAATACTGGTTTGGTAGTGATGAACTCCATTAACTTTTTCTTATCTTTGAAGCTCTTTATCTGCCCATCAATTCTGAATGATAACTTTGCTGGATACAGTAATCTTGGTTGTAGGTTCTCGCTATTCATCACTTTGAATATTTCTTGCCACACCCTTCTGGCTTGCATGGTTTCTGTTGAGCAATCAGCTGATAGTCTTATGGGTGCTCCCTTATAGGTAACCAACTGCTTTTCTCTTGCTGCTTGTAAGATCTTCTTTTTGTCTTTTATCCTTGGCATATTGATGATGATGTGTCTCGCAGTATTTTTCTTTGGATTCCTCTTGTTTGGGGTTCTGTAGGCTTCCTGTATTTGTAAGTCTATTTCTTTCACCAGGTGAGGGAAGTTTTCTGATATTATTTCTTCAAATATGTTTTCAGTATTTTGCACTCTCTCTTCTTCTGGCACCCCCATAATTCTGATGTTGGTGCACTTGCAGCTGTCCCAGAGGCTCCTTACACTATCTTCAACTTTCTGGACTCACTTTTTTTCTTTCTTCTCCAGAGTAGTGTCTTTTGGCTCTTTGACCTGATTCTTGTGTTCCTCCATTCTGCTGTTGGATCTCTGCATAATATTTTCCAATTTAGTCAGTTTATGTGTGCTTTTTAGTTGGGTCTCATGAAGTTTATCGAGCTTTTCTAGGATATTCTTGCATAACCTTAGAACCGTAGTTCTGAACTCTATATCCTCCATCTCTTTTGTTTGAGATCTATTTCCTTGTCTCGGTTTCATCACTATTTTTCAGAGTTGGTAGGATGGCTTTGTGTGTTTGGTGTCCTATATGGCCCAGTGGGTCAGCCTCCTCGTTACCTGAGGTAGACACTCTTGGTGCTCCCCTTTGTGGACTGCGTGCACAGCCTTGTTGTAGCTAAGTCTTTATTGTTGTGAATTGACCTTCAGGTCAATTGGATGTGGGTATCAGCTGTGTCTACTCTGGGATAAATTTTGTATTGGAGACAATCTTATAGGATCAGACTTGAAAAACTGCAGAAGCCTCTGCTCAGCTTGGATGGGGCTCAGCTTGGGAGTCTCAGGGCTGAACTGACAGTCTTGGCTTCTGCCCTGCCCTTGTGCGCTTGCCTGAGTTTCTGCCTAACCTCTGCCTTCTGCGACTTCCCTGAGTTTCCGCCTGACCATCCCAGGTTCCCCAAGCAAGAGTGTGGATGCCCCAGGGGCTCGCCCAGACTTGGGCCAGTCTCTGTAGTCTGAAGCTTCTGACTCCTTCTGCTACAGAGAGGCCGCCACCTTGTACAGAGAGGCAGCGGCAGCCTCCGTGGTCAGACCTGGAGCTTCTGACTCCTTCCGCTATGGAGAGGCGGGGGTCAGACCTCAGCGTGTACTCACTTGTGCGTTCGCGTCTGTAGACCCTGCCGGCTGTGGCTCCCGGGTCCCTGGTCTCCCAGTCTCTGAGTCTCTGGGTGCCTTTTTCTACAGTCCAGACTCCACCCGTATGAGCCTGGGACCATGGAATTTTGGCCGGGGTTGGGGTTCAGTACAGTCGGAAAGGGTTCCGTGCAATCGGGGATTACTCCCCTCCCACCGCCAGGCTGGCATTTGGCGGCAGCACTTCCTCTCTGCCAAATGCCTGCCTGGTGGCGTCTCCCTACCTCAGCGCTTTGCGGCTCCCAGTCCGATCCGTGAGCCTCTCTCTTTCTTTCTAGTTGTAGATATTCCACTCCGCCAGCTTTCCTGAGGTTTTGGTGAAGCCCTTTTTGATTTTAGTTGTTATTTTAATTAAATTGTTGATGAGGCGACAGCTTAGGAGACTACCTAGGCCGCCATCTTAGTTCCGGTCTCCTCTAAAGTTTGCATTGTTGATCAGTTGTTAGAATTGTGGAATACACACTGTCCTTACCAGGAACTAATGCTGTAACTGAATGCATTTTTTCTATGGTAAATAAAGTGTGGATATCAGAAAAATCACAATTAAGTGTTGAGACTTTGAAAGCCATTTTATGTGTGAAATATAGTTTAACAAATTATTGTGAAAAATTTCAAGACCTTTTAAACAACAACAGCAATCTACTAAAAAAATTCACTCAAATGAGAAATATGCAAAAGAATAAAATAATACTATACATATTTTTATTTATTATTATATTTGTAAATTATACTTATGTTGAAAATTCAAAAAATATATTACAATACTATTTTTGCATTCTATGAAAATGTTTGTTGCTCCATATAGACCAAATTTTTAATCAAGACAAACCCCCCTTCCACCCCCAGTCAATGGTGTCCTGCTTTACCAATGTTAAAATCTGGTCACCTTACTCAAAATGCATACACACTATTAACCCATGATTAATTCTAATGGGTTGAATCTGAAAAAAAAAAACCATAAACTGAGCTATCAGCTTTAAAGTGTGTATACATTTTTTGCATACCCTGTATATCTGATTACAATTCAATATTCATGGTAAGAACCTCTGCAAACTTGGAATAGAAGGAAACTTTCATAACCTGATAAAGTGTGTTCATAAAAAGCTTATGGTGTGTGTAAAGACAACAGAGAAAGCATTCCCTGTGATTCTGAGAACAAAGACCATCCCTTCCTTTCAGCATGTCCTGGAGGCCCTAACCAGGGCAGGAACGCCAAGAAAAGGCAGCCAACAACCGAAGGACTTATATACATGCATATAAGTACAACCAATGGACACAAAATTCTGGGGAGGGAGGGCATGTATGAGACGGGGGGCAATGATAAGATATGTACACAGATAATAATTTAATAATAAAAGAAAAAAAGAAACTAAATACAAAATAATATCACATGGAAACTGCAATTGAAAAATAAAATTATACAAATAAAAACAAAAAAAAAGAAGCAAAGGCAGACAAAATAAGGGGGATGGAAAAGAAAAAACGAAAGTCAGTAGTCACAGGTGGTATAATTGTCTACACAAAAATCCAAATGGCCAAAGCCGGTTTGGCTCAGTGGTAGAGCATCGGTCTGCGGACTGAAAGGTCCCGGGTTCGATTCCGGTCAAGGGCATGTACATTGGTTGCGGGCACATCCCCGGTGGGGGATGTGCAGGAGGTAGCTGGTCAATGTTTCTCTATCATTGACATTTCTAGCTCTCTATCTTTCTCCCTTTCTCTCTGTAAAATATCAATAAAATCTTAAAAAAAAATCCAAATGATTCTACAGATACTTTCTTGGCATAGATAAGAGTTTAGAAGGCTTCCAGGTATAGTCAGTGTAAAAAACCCCAAACACATGACTATCTGCCAGCAACCAAAGAAATTAAATAAAAACTAGCCATGTATAATAAAATCAAGAAATGAAGTGCCCTAACCGGTTTGGCTCAGTGGATAGAGCATCAACCTGTGGACTGAAAGGTCCCAGGTTCTATTCCGGTCAAGGGCATGTACCTTGGCTGGGGACATATCTCCAATAGGGGGTGTGCAAGAGGCAGCTGATGGATGTCTAGTCAATGTTTTATCTCTATCCCTCTCCCTTCCTCCCTGAAAAACGTCAATAAAATATGTTAAAAAAGAAAAAAAGGAATGAAATACCTCGACTAAATCTTTCAAAAATGTGCAAAATCCACTCTACAAAGCATGGGATTGACCCTAAGAGACCAGAAATTATATCAGGATTATTATATCAGTCTACTTGTTAAAAAAAGTTAATCGAATTCACAACCTTGTGGTGACGGGGTAAGAGTCCCTGTATCTTGGTGACTGTGCCCTCTGGGTAAATTTTCCTTTCATGCCCCCCTCTTCTCTCCCCCTCTCTCTCCCCAGCGGCTCCACACATCTACCAGGTTTCATGCTAACTTTTCTTCCTTTGTCACTTTCCAGGTTCACAGAGCCCCCTGTGGCTGGGTGACTCACCCTGGAGCCCCGGTTCCAGGTTTATTGCAAAGTGTGTGGGTACAAGACACCTTCAAGCATAGGTTACACTAAGAATGTGCTGAGAGCATGATTCTGCTACCTTGCAACTTAGAAACCTCTTATTTTAATAAGGAGAGCCACCGGGCTGTCAGCAGGTATGTCGATGATTTAGGAAAATGAGGGGGAATGGGCCATTTTATCTTCAGATGAATTTGTTTTGTGTAAGGAAAATCCAGGCATTATGCCTTCCTGCTCAGACAACATCTTCCTGCAGAGTACCATGCATCTTGTGCAGTGCCATCCAGACAGACCCCCTTTTGGGGCAGTGTTGGGGCGCTCAAGGGACTTGGGGAAGTGTCAAAGGCGGCACCCCTAATTATTCCTTGTCCTTCTTAAACAAGCCTGTGCATATGCAGACCCTGGGTGTTTACTGGAATCCTTATGCTTAACCCCTGGCTGCCCTCCCTAAAGGACAATATAAACACGTGTGTCCTCCCAAGATTGCTCACCCTAGTGATTGTATCTAACGATAACAATGCCAATGAAGGCCCAAGGAGGCAGGCAATAGAGGCTGCTCTGGCTACTAAAGCCAGGGGCCCGTAGTCCTCTCTGGCATAGTCAAACTGTGTCTGAGTAATCTGCTCATCCATCGTTCAGGGGCTGCTGGTCCACTTAAAGTTGTCAGCTGAGCCAGTAGGAGGTCTTCTGTTGCCTTGGAGACATTTTGCTTCCCAAGATTCAGTCCATCAAGCAATACTGGACCTGGCTTCATCCTGGCTTGAGCTTAATTTATTAGGCAGATCAGTCAGCATAACTGCCTCTCAGACCCAGACCTGGACTCTTGGGGGGTAGTCATGCTGTGTCCCCAATCTTGCTGGTTACCTGCCTCAGAGCCGACCCATTGATTGCCTCCTTCGAGTGCTTCTTCAGCTGTTTTTGAGAATTGGTTTTACTCTCATATGACTCATTTGTTGCGGTTGTAGACATGCATTTCTAGTTGACCATAGAGTATTATCTTTTAAAGATTTATATGCAAGAGAGATACTTAAAATTAACTTTACAGCAAAGTGGTGATGAAAGTGATTGAGCTAGAATCTAAATGTCCTCTTCTTGTGTGTTTCCCTTGAATATTTATTTTATTATTTTGTAATTAAATGACATGGTGGGGAGGAATTTGATCAAGCCTGCTTCTGCTGCCTGCAAGACTTCCTGCTACCCACCACTCTGCCTTTGATTTTTGTGTGTGTACAAAATCCAGTGTCATCTCATATTTCCATATAACTTTTTAAAATATATATATTTTATTGATTTTTTACAGAGAGGAAGGGGGAGAGAGTTAGAAACATCAGTGAGAGAGAATCATTGATCAGCTGCCTCATGCACACCCCCTACTGGGGATGTGCCCGCAACCAAGGTACATGCCCTTGACTAGAATCGAACCTGGGACTTTTCAATCTGCAAGCCGACGCTCTATCCATGAGCCAAACTGGTCTCAGCTCCATATAACTTTTAATCTGCTTAGATGTAAAACAAAGCTTTACAAAAAATGTATTCATGTTTTTTCCCCTCTAGGAATTATGCACCCAACTTTTATTTTAGTTTTAAAAAATCTGCCTTCAGTGCTGGGGGTTCAGAAGGCACTGTGGGTTTTGAAGTCTCAATGTCATAAATCTCTCCTCACCACCTAATAGAGCCCTTTATCTCTCACCTGCTTGCCCATCGAGGCACTGGCATCACGTTCAACAACACTTTTTTGGGGGTGGGGGGTGGGGGGGAGAAACCTCCCAAATAGCTCTATTAACAGAGGATCTCTCCACTGATACTCAACAAGATTTTTGTCTCAAATTGGAACCTCACCAGAGCCTAGAACCTGGATCTGATTGGGCAGTGACTCAGCTTCCCTGTGCGGTAAAAGAAGCAGGCACAGTTGAACTAAAGGACCCCTTGCTACCCAATTAGAACCGAAGGGTTTGGAGGAAGCCACAAAGTCTGGACTCCCAACAGCTAGGGTGAAATCTTTGTCTTGCAATTTAAAAAAAAAGTTAAGTCTGACATTTAAAATTTATTTTTGATTGATTTTTAGAGAGAGAGGAGAGGGAGAGGGACAGAAACATCAATGTGAGAGTGCAATATCTATTGGCTGCCTCCTGCATGCCCCCGGGGTCCAGCAAGCAATCTAGGCATGCATCTGGAAGGGATGCAACCAAGGGCCTGAGTACCTGATTTTCTGATTTCATATACAGGAAGTGTAACAGAGATGTAAATATTTATAATTTTTATGCCTTTGGCAAGACAGAACACAAACACATTTTAATAGTGAAATATTATAAACAATATTGTCTTGTACTCATGGAATGGTTTAGTGACCACGAGAAAATTCCTGTTTCAAATATGCTGATAATTGGGAAAATCATTCAATTAAACCAATTTTATGACAACAACAAAAATCATGCTAAACTAAAAAATATTGGCCTTTGTGTACTTAGTATAATTAGCATTATTGAAATATATTTTAAAGCTATTCAATATTTGATTGAAAAAGCAGATCAAACTATAAAAAAAGAATATATCCTTTGACTTAATCCTATGTGTGTATTCTACAGAAAGACTATATTATTGTACAAATATCTATGCTCCAAAATGGTAATTGGAGTGGCATTTGCAACTGAAAGCAGTCTAGGAATTCATTTGTAGACATTTTGGTGGTGATACAATGAGCTAGCATGTAGGTATTTTTAAAATGTATAGATTTAGAAGAAAGTTGTGCCTAATATATATATATATTTAAGTGAAAAATGTGAGTTGTAGACAAATAAATTTTCTACATTTAGAAAAAAGATTTGTATATGTTTGTGTGTGTGTATAAAAATGCATAATGGCTTTGTGTGTTTAAACTTATGAGCAAGTTAGGAAGGATACAAATGAGATGTTAAGTTACTAACTTGGGAGGTGGGATGGATAAGAGGAGTACTTTATAAGTTCAAACAGGAAGTGATGGGATTATGGGTAAGTTTTGGTACCCTTTCTATTAGTTATTAAAAAAGAAAATCCTGAAACAACTCTACAGGGCAGGATGAAAAACTTGAGGCCAAGGAAAATGATGCTTGAGAAAACTTTGAGCCAACACTGCCCTCTGCTGGTGGAGTTGTGTCATGCACCCTTGGTTTCTGCCGACTGGCAGAAGCGAGGTCCTTCCTGGCACCAGGAGAGGGCTTCGGGCCACCTTCTGAAAGAGCAGGGAAGCCGCCCTGGGTGTCTAGTCGAGCGACTTTCAAACCTGGGATGCACCTCAGAATGACCCAGGTGCCAGGTTTACTTTTGAGACCAGAAAAAGCCCCCAGGCGTTGCTCATAGTGAGATGTGGGTTCTTGTCCCCAGCCTTCAAGTGGGTCGCAGCGTTAGTCGTGCAGGGTTACACAGTAAGTTTTTAGGCAGAGTCAGGTCTGAACCCAGGTCCCTTGATTCCTAGTCTAGGAAATTCGTTTTTGATTCTCCCCCTTGTCCTCCTTTGACATTGGCAGTGGGGGCATCCTGTTTCATTTTGGGCCCTGAAACCACATTTAGCAATGACCTTGCCCATGCCTGTGGCCTTTCCTTTTGGGGGTACACCTGGGAGTTTTCTGGAGTTTGCCCTTGTTCACCTCTTCTGTGAACCACAAGAGGGTCCTGCGATGCTGGACCAATAAGTTAGGAATCCAGCCCCCTTCCCTTCCTTTCCCTGGGAGGCCCTCACACAGGACTGGGAGTTGGGAGTCTTGGCCAGAACCAGGGGACACTGCTCATGACCTGTGAGATCTTGGGCAGGAGAGAGCAATGAAAATAAATTAAAAAATAATATATGCTGCGAGCATTTGCTAACCTTTCTTTTTTAAAATTTAATAAATCTTTATTGTACAGATTATTACAATTGTTCCTCCCCCCCCTCATAGCTCCCTTCCACCCGGTTCCCACCCCACCTCTGTCCTTACCTCCCCCGACTGCCTGCATCCATAGGTGTATGATTTTTGTCCAGTCTCTTCCCATACCCCCCGCACCCCTATATCCCTGAGAATTTTCAGTTTACTCCCTGCATTTGCTTACCTTTCATCCCTCTGCCAGCTCTAACCCAAATCCAACCCTAACCCCACCCTCACCCTTCCCCACTTCCCCTGCGGTGCTTTTCTGCAGAATAAGCCTCATCCTCCACAGCAGGCTCACTCAGACCAGTTTCCAGAACAACTCTGATGCCAGGTAAGGGCACTCTCCGCTGGTTCAGCTCTGTACCAGTTCCCCGAGACCCCTCCCCACCACATGCACACACAGAGACACAGACAGACACACAGACACACAGACAGTAAAGTGTGGACATGTGCTCCAGCCACAGACCTCTGCCTTATTTCCTCTCCACCATGATATACCGTATATGATACATATGATCAATGAACTTGGCCTTATAATAGGGATCTTTTCCCAAGTTCCATAGCCTGAGCCTTTGCTATGTATCCAATATACTTTTGTCATTTGTCCCTTTATTGATCCCTCATTCGCTGAGTGCCCCTCAGGCACCATGCTGGATGTGGAGGTTCGTACCTGCACCAGGAGCCCACTTGCCCCCAGCTTCATGCTCTGACTACTTAGCAGTGTCTGTCCCACTCTCCTCACCTGTCTGGGTGCCAGAGTCCCATGACTCAAACCTGTGTCTCCCAGCTGATGCTTGCTAATATGTCTGGACCTCATAGTCCTGTCCTCACTGGGGCAGGACTGGTAGGAGGGAGCATCTTGTTACCCTTCACTAGAATTGTGATGGCAGAGTCTGGCTGGACCCTCCAGGGACAGCCCCTCCCAGGACCTAGAAGGGCCTAGAACAGCTTTCTCCAATCCTGCCCAGCCCCAGGGGAACACTGAGAGCCCATTGAGCCCATTCCAGGGTCTGCCTTGCTGTGTGCTCATTCACTAAGTCCTGTAAGGTCTAGGTAAAGCTTAGCAACTACCCTGTTTCCCCGAAAATAACAGTGTCTTATATTAATTTTTGCTCACAAAGATGCTCTAGGTCTTATTTTCAAGGGATGTATTATGTTTCCATGAAGTAGGTCTTATTTTCGGAGGATGTCTTATTTTTGGGGAAACACGGTAGTGTGAACTCCAGACAGGAGCAGTGTGACCATGTGATCATGTGTACAGTGTGCAGGTAATGACATTGTTGTTAGAAAAGAAGGAGCTCTAAGAGGAGAGAATTGAACTAACAGGTAGAAAAGGAAGCCTCCCAAAATCAAATGAGTAAGTTCCTTAAGAAAAACTGTCTTGAGCTTGAAAGATGGAGGGGCAGGCAGAATAGGCAAGGGATTGGCTATAAGGGCTGGCTCCAGCTAACCTTTGTGATAAAAGTCGTGGGTCCTACATATCTGTCTGCCACAAAATTCCTGTGTGACCCTGGAGTATGAACCATGTGTTTCCTATGCTGTGTCATCTAGAGCCTTGCTGACCATGGAGGGACTATCCAACCCAGGGCTAGCCAACTCATAGAGAAAGTAAATGTATGGCCTGCAAGCCACCTTCTGTATGCAAACCAACCAATACAGAACCTATTCCTTCAACCACCTGTATTCTGACACCCAGCATGTGCTACATAGTGATCTTCAGATGGCTGCTACTTGTGCTGAACTTGGAGGTGCCCAGGAGAGGCCAAGCTATAAAAAAGGCTGATTGCCACTAGTATGGGGCGCACTGACCCTACATACTGCTTGTTTGAGAGATTTTAGGAATGTCTGAAGCATGAGCTAAGGCAGGCTGTTCATATGGAAAAGCCACTGGAAACAGCTTGGGTGGGCTAATAATTCGGTGGGGCAGAATCTCAAGGAATCACCAGGGCATGGCTAATGGTGTTAGCTAGACCAGTTGATGGAGGAGACTCAGATATGGTGCTTACCTGCTGGCTTTGCAGGGGCTGGGCTCAGAAAAGGAACAATGGCCTCTGCCAGCACTACTGTCTGGGAGAAAGCTGTTTCCAAAGTTCTTGCCCTGATGCTGGGCAATTCAGTTCTTCCCCGTATGTTCCTAGTGCCCTGTAAGCTGCTGCCCCAGTGCTGGAGCTCATATCCACTGAGGCTGAGTAAGAATCCCTCATTTCTCAGAGGGGACCTCCACAGATGAGATGTCCCCTGCCACATGTAGGTGTGGGGCCAGCCTGTTTTGAGTCTCTGCCCCTCCTACCAGTCTCAATGTGTCTTCTTCTTTGCATCATGAGTTGCATTGGGTGCAGTGGGAATGGCACCGATTGTTAGAGCAGTGGGGTCAGACTAGACCTGGATTCAACAACTTTGGTACTTGCGTTCTGGCTAGGAAAGAATTCAGTGCCAAGACTCAAACTATAAGAGAACACTTATTTAGAAAGTCTTAGAGGTAGAAGAAATAATTCATGGAAGAAATGGGCTGAGGAAACAAGTTACAGAGGCAAAGGAAGGGCCCTTGGAGCCTGGGAGGAGGAAGGTAAAGGCGATGCACCTGGGGAAGGAAGGAAAGAGGACAGATGGTGTGGGCGTGCTCTGGGAGGAGAACACACTGGGTCCTCTGACCTAAGGGTTTTACAGGAGGAAATTTTTAGGGGAGGTCCCGGGGAACATCTCAACAGAATATTTAGCAGTTTTCCAGATGTGGCCTTTCAGGGTCTGGGTCTGCGCTGATGGATTGGTCAGTGCCAGGGCAGGGGTCTTTAGTCAATGCAGCTGGTCCTGATGTCAGCTATGGTGTTGTCTGGTTTTGTTGCTTTTCTGGGCCTGGAACTGAAATACAACTGAGACCTAGATGTTATCCCAAAGGTCAGGGGGTTCTAACTGGTAATGTGGTTACATTACCAGCAATATGCTAGGGGAGGAGAGCTCACCCTGGGGGTGAGGTCCCACCCTACAACTGTCCTTTGCTCCTCACCCAGGGCTTTCCACCCTGGTGACCTTCTGTACCTGGCTCATCGCCCTTGCTCTGCTCATGTGTCTAACTGCCCACCACAACCATGGGACTTCCATTTAGCTAGAATTCAGGTGGTTCTGAATGATGGTTGTCCTAAAGTTTAGTTGTAATTTTGATGTGGTTGTGGGAGGATTTGAGTGCTGTATTTACCTACACCGCCATCTTGCCCAGAAGCCAGGAGCTTTAGTTTTGTTTTTTGGTCATTAAAATGAAAGGCTGGATTCAATGGATTTTTTTTAGTCTCCTTTTAATGACTCAGATAGACTTGGCAGGTAGTGGGTCTGCTGCCTCTCCCAACTCCAACTCCCTCAGGAGCCCTAACCCTGGGTATCCTTCTACCCCAGCCACTCATAGGGCTGAAGGAGGTCAGCCAGTGCTCACTCCTGGTGGCACATTTCCTAGTTATCCCAAAGATAGAGCTCTGTCTCCTAAAGGTGAAATTGGAATTCTGAATAAAAGTCAGATAATATGTCTTTTTGAAACAGAAAGGTGATAGTTCTAAAGAAAATACTGAATTCAGGTGTTTGAATGTGAAACTATTAATCACCAAATAAAAAAAAGTTCCATTTATTACAACTTTGAAACACGGATCTCAATTTTTTTGTTTTCCCAGAATCACAGATGTGCCCACAGATGTGTTGTCCTGTTCTCCTGTCCCCTGCTAGCCCCAAGCAGAAATCCCATCTACACCGTCTCTTTTTCTTTTATTGTGGGAACAATGAACATTTAAGTGTACAGCCCGGTCTTGTTAACTACAGGCACAGTGTTCACAGCAGGTCTCTGGAACTTACTTACCTTGTGTAACTGCACCTCTAGCCCCTCCAAACGACAGCTCCCAGCTCCTCTCCCCACAGCCTCTGGCCAGCACCACTCTGTTCTCTGATTCTAGGAGTCTATTTTAGATGTTTTAGATAAGTGGAATCATGTTGTATTTGTCCTACCCTCTACTGTGTCTTTTTTTTAATTTTATTTATTTTTTTACAGAGAGGAAGAGAGAGGGATAGAGAGTTAGAATCATCGATCAGCTGCCTCTTGCACACCTCCTACTGGGGATGTGCCTGCAACCAAGGTACATTCCCTTGACTGGAATTGAACCTGGGACCTTTCAGTACGCAGGCTGACACTCTATCTACTGAGCCAAACCGGTTTTGGCTCTACTGTGTCTTATAAGAAGTTCTCTGGTATTGCTCCAATGTGTGAATTGATGCAGGGACCTGGGCACAGAACTTCAGGTCTAGCTGCCCCCTGTGGGCCACATGGGCTCACAGTCATCTCAGTTCTGGGCTCCTGTGACTGTGGCCCTAAGCAGATGCTTGCATTTGCCTTTCACTGTTGGAGAAAAGTTCCAGGTCTGTATTTGCCTTGTAAACCCTCTAGATGGTGCTACTTGTCCAGTGTGTCTTGTTTCTTCTCTTCCGCCCCCCTCTTTTCCTTTATTTTGAATCACTTGGCATCTCACTGTGGCCGCCCCCAGGCCTGAGTGAGCATCCGTTGTCTTAGTGGAAAGTTACCATTGTCAGACTTGATGAGTGACGTCAGAGATGATTTCAAATGGAAATAACCTTCACCTCCGGGTATTTCAAAATGGTTTATGGTAGGAATGTGATGTAGGGCTTGTTTATGTGTGTGGCATGTGGTTCTCATTCTTTATTCCGTGCATGGAAGGTGGGTGATGCAGTGATGTGGCTGGGGTGGGAGGGAGGAGTGAGATGTCAGAAGTTAGATAGAGTCTCAGCCCTTTCTCTGTCTGGTTCAACTTTTCCTCAAAATTATCTTGAGATTCTGGGTTATCACAAGCCTTCAAGTATCTCCCTTGTCTGTTCTCATACTCACTGAAATGCTACCAGAAGATATTAATTTCTTTGCATTACCAAGACCCTTTCTATTTAAATACATATTTACTCACCCGCACAGCTAGCTGCAATCATACTGACCTGGGAGTCAGATTTTAATAACGGAGATGAAAGGATGGTTTGGAGGAGTAGGGAAACTTTCTGTGACGGGGCAGGAAACTTGAAAGGTGGGTGAAGACTTGGAAGGAAGCACTGAGACGGGAAGTGGGAGGGAACCAAACACACACTTTGCCAGGAAGTGCTGAGCACAGCTGGGTCCTGTTGGAACGGGACACTGCTGATCCAACATGGACCCCTAGGAGCAATCTCTTAGTAGAGGGGATGCGCACCATACTTTGCTAGGGGTCCTGCTACACATCCACATGAACACTCACCAAGTTACAGGCATCTTATTCCTTCCCAGGAGCTGCTTCTGTTGAGGAAGTGACTGAGAAGTGATTGCCCATTGGTGGAAATGGATGGGCTCTAGTTCTTGATGCGATTTGTTAGGTGTCATTGGCAACATCTTATGGCTTTGTTATGTCACTTAGGGCTGAAGATGGTCCCCGGTGGCAGGTGAAGTAGGTCATTAGGAGAACTGTGGGACCCGAGAAGGCTCAGGCTTCTTGCTACCCTGGGTTTTACAGGTGTGAAATGTGAACAGAGGAGAGAGGTGGTCAGATAAGAAACAGTCATTATCCAAGTAATTACTTAAGTTGGATCCATATTTTTCAGTTTTCTCTTCTCTGTTAATTTCTATGTTGCCATCTGAACTAAGACTTACCTTGACAAAAGAAGGATAGGAGGACTGAAGAGAGAAAGAAGGCCGACAAGCAGTCTCTTTCCACCTGATGTGAGTGTCCTGGCCTAGGGATGCAGGTAGGCAAACCTTAGCTATGACCCCACACTCCTCTATAAAGTGGTGGTGTGGCCTGATGTAGGTGATGGGAACTCCCAGTCCGTGAAGTTTACCTAATATTTTTGGAGAGGCCCAGGCTTCTAGTTTATCTTACTTGAACAGGCGATCAAGTTCTTCTAAGATGTTGGCTGGTAAAGGCTTAAAATATCACTAATAGGGATTTTTGCACTTTAAAAACTCTTGAATGAACTCTAAATTCCTTAGCTTTTTATTCAATGTCCTCGGTGTTCTGTTCCCAGTCTTACATTCCTAAACATATTTCCCCTTTACATGGCTTTTCAGGTAGCCAGGCCACTAGACTGTAAGCTCTTCCAAGGCAGGTGTATGATTTCCTATCTGGTGTTTGTGGTAGATACCCAATGAATTGTGCTTCCCTGAATTCATACCCTGTATAGTCTCTGCCTCACTGAATCTGGACTGACCCTAGGACTTGCTTCAACAAGTAAAATCTTATAGAGGTGATCTTGTGCCAGTTCTGGGCTTTGGCCATAAGATGCACTGTAGCTTTTGCTTTTGCTTTCTTGATTGCCACACAAGGAAACCTGGCTTAGCTTCCTTGAGGATGTGAATTCTTGGGGGAGAGAGAAAGAGGCCCTGGAGTATGAGAGGCCACGTGGAGAGGGAGAAGGACATGTAGCAGCTAACCCATTGCAGTCACCCTGGCTGAAGTGCCAGACGTTGTGTGAGGCCTTCCTGGACTTTCCTGTCCTGGTGGAACCATGAGCTGATGAGGAGCAGAAAGAAACCAGGCTCCTGAGTCCAGGGTAAAATGCAAAACTGTGAACCACTCAGTGGTTGTTGTTCCAAGTCACTAAGCTCTGCGGTATTTGTTACTCAGAAATAGTTGATGGTGTAGTACTGTCAGTCATCTTTGTGTTGGCATGATAAACAGGGTTTCATTCATTGGCTCACTATTTCCTAGGCATGGTTCACACTTTCACACCTTTTCATGCCTCTGTGCGCATGTTCCTCCAACATGGGAATCCAACTTGGAAAATTTGATTTTTCTTTTAATTATCAAAATATAATCCATCCTACCTTCTTTGACACCCTAACTAGAATTGATCCTTCTCATTCTGATCCTTTGGTCCTCTTGCTATTTGGCATATCCTGTCTTTATGCATATGTCTTCTGAATACAATTCAAGGGAAGGTTCTAGTTTTTAAACATCTTAGTTGAGCTCTAATTCATACACCAACAAATTCACTCATTTGAAGCATACACTTTGATGGGTTTTAGTATATTAGTTGTTCCATGGATGATAGTCACACGATTCTGTTCAATCTAAGTTTAGAATACTTTCATCACTCAGGAGAAAACCCATACCCATTAGTAGTCAGCTTCCCATTCAAACCAACCCCCAGCCCAAGGCAACCACTAATCTATTTGGGTCTCTATAAATTCAGGATATTTTTGTTATAATTTATTTTTATTTACTTTATTATTATTATCATTATCATTATTATTATTTTGATCAAGTAGCAGAAGACCAATCTTTCTGTGTTGGTGAATTGAGTGAAACCTCTAAGGCCTTTCAATATCTCCAAGAATAACTATGCAGTGGTCCAATCTCACATTTGGTGACAGGGGCAGAGACAGATTTTTGTTGAGGAAGATTTCCAGGGTAGCTCATACATTGCCCCATCTCTGCATCTCTGTTGTTTTATCTTCAGTCTGTACTGGAAAAAGAACATAGTGAGATCTTGGGTTGAGCCTGGCCTCTGCCAGCTACCAGTTCCAAGCTTCTCTGGGCATCAGTTTGCTCAGTGATAAGACTCTGTGGGATTAGTGTGGAGACCAGAAGAGATGACACACAGGAGATACCTCTCATGGTACCAACCAAGTTCTTTCCCTTTTCCTAATGCTTGTCCTTTGAGCCCCTCTCACTGTATAGAGACTTGATGGTGGCTTGGTCCTCTGGCCCACCATCCCAGCTACACCTTGAATCTGCTCCGAGTGGGTTTTCCTGCTCAAATGAGGAATGGGTGGGCCAAGGCAGTATGGATAGGAGGTGCCTGGAGAGCTGAGGACAGTGTGATGGTTCCAGGAGACATCCCCAGACTTTTCATCAGTCCTTCGAAAGGTAAGTCTTTGGATGATAGCTCCTCCTTTGTCCAGTTCCCTCTAGAGCAGTGGTTCTCAACCTTTCTAATGCATCCGCCCTTTAATACAGTTCCTCTTGTTGTGGTGACCCCCAACCATAAAATTATTTTCGTTGCTACTTCACAACTATAATTTTGCTACTGTTATGAATCGTAATGTAAATATCTGTGTTTTGGGATAGTCTTAGGCGACCCTGCTAGTGACCCACAGGTTGAGAACTGCTCTTGTAGAGGCTGCATGAGGAACTGTATTAAAGGGTCAAGGCACTAGAAAGGTCGAGAACCACTGCTCTATAGTGACTTTTTGGAGGCATGTCTATAGCCACTGTTGAGTTGCAGATTGGGTTGGTTGCAGATTTCTCATCTTTTTCTATGGGTTGGCTGACATAGATTCGCCCACACAGAAAGGGGGCTATGCCTGTACTGGTTTGGTCTTCCCTTAAAGAGATAGCAGAGAAAGACAAGTGTGAGTGAACCCAGGGCAGGCTCTTCGGAATTTGCTGGTGGACTTGCTATTCTCTGGGTCTATCAGCTTCCACAAAATGTACAGTTGGGGCTGCCTGTTTCATCCTGAGTGCCCATGGAGAGAGCAGGTAGGGAGTGGGGGGCCCTACGTGCAACACTGATCACCTTCTTCTGATTTCCTTCCATCCTGGTCACCATATGCTCTTTGCTGCAGATTCTCATCCAGGGCTCCTTCCCAAGGGTGGGGGATAAAGCAGCACAAGCAGAGCAGCTTCTATAGGGTCAGGGCATTCTTGGGACAGAGTCCCTCACTGTCATGGGGGAGGGGCCCTGGTAAGACCGAGAGGTTGAGCTAGTCTTTTGCTTGGTCTCATGGGACAAAACGGGTATAAGTCCTGTTTTCTGGGCCTAGATCTTTGGTCTTTGGTTCCTACTTTGGGGAAAGAAGAGCAAGAAGGGCTATTTAGTCCTCAGTTCTCACTTAGTCCTATAGTCACAACATCCCTAACTCCAAAGTTCTCACTATCCCCAAAACTGCCAGTTTTGGTGAAGTATGGATCCTCCATTGCACATTCTTGGGTTCTCCCATGTTCCTTCTGCCCCTGCTGCTGGCTGCTGCTCCGGGTAGCACTCCCATCCTCCCAGTGACGAAGTGGGGCATGGCGCCTGGTGAGGAGTGAAGAGTTTCAGATCATAGTTCCTTTCCCTAACTGGTAAGAGAATTCCCAGCACCAGTCTGCTGGCTTCTGTGAGTCTGAGGGTACCCATCTGCACATCTAGCTCTGTCTTTGGTCGGAAGGGCTCAGAATGAGCCTTGTTGACTTCTTTCAGCCAGAGCCTGAGGGTGAAAGAGAGGAAGCTGTGTAGGCGCTGGCCCTGCGTCAGAAGTGCAGGAATAGGGACTGGGGATGTGAGGATGTGAGCAAGAACACGCAGGAGACCAGCTCTCCTATCCCTTTGATTGTTTACTCCCCCCTCCTTTTTCCACTTGCATACCCCCGCATTCATAAAAAGAGGAAGCGATGTCATCACATGTGTGCATGCCTCCCCTTCTGAGATGCCTCTGGGTCACCGCTTCCTGTTTCTGAGTCATCAGGAAGGTAATTTCCCCCTGGTGCTCAATATCCCCAGGGATACTCTGATCACTCAGCACCTACCCAGTTTCCTCTTCTTCTCCCCCTTCTTTACTCCACACCCCCCTTTTCTCCCCCCCCCACAAAAAAACCCACCCAACTAAATAAACACAGAACAGCTGCTGATCGTAGCTGCTGCAAGTTCACAAATTGCATGGTGGATTACCACCCTCAGCCCCTATTAGGGAGGATGGCTGAGTGCCTGGATTTAATTGGATAGGTAATTACAACTGAAGATGACTCTTGAGTGCTTCTCTTCTGCAATAAGATCTGTCCTAGATCTTGCCTACTCAGGGAAGGGGGAACGTATTTGGCTGCCCACCAAAATAATGAATCAAACTGCCAGGAGGCACGAGATGACACTGGCAGGATTTGTTAGTCAATTGAAGTAAATCTTCAAGGAGCCAGCTCTGTAGACAGCCCCTCCACTGCATTTGTCTTCCCTTCTCCTCTGTTCTCCTCACTGCCCCTTCCTTTCTAGTTCTTCCTTCTTCCCTTAAATTACATACCACACTTGCTATTTGCCCATTTTCCTCTTTATTTCTCATTTCCACAGAAGGGAAGGGAGCAGTGGGACCAGGAATTTGAACCAAATGCTTGGGGTTCAGTAGTTAATTTCACAACCATTTATTGAGTATCCACTATGTGAAAAATGCTTTGTTAGGTATTGGAGCTCCAAGATCTGAAGATAACCCTCTGGCCTTTAAGAATCTCACAGCCACTGAAACTGGTTTGGCTCAGTGGATAGAGCTTCAGCCTGCAGAATGAAGGGTCCCGGGTTCCATTCTGGTCAAGGCACATCCCCAGTGTGGGGTGTGCAAGAGGCAGCTGATCAATGACTCTCTCTCATCGATGTTTCTAACACTCTATCCCTTTCCCTTCCTCTCTGTAAAAAATCAATAATATATATATATATATATATATATATATATATATATATATAATATAATTTTTTTATTTTCTCTTTTTTAAAAAAATAAATCTTTATTACTCAGATTATTACAATTGTTTCTCCTTTTTCTCCCCCAAAGCTCCCTACCACCCAGTTCCCTTCCCACCCTCTGCCCTTACCCCCTCTCCCCCCAATTGTCTTCATCCATTGGTTATACGATTTCAATCCAGTCTCTCACTGCTTCTCCACCCCCTTATCCTCCTGATAATTATCAGTCCACTCCCCTTCTTTGCCCCTGATTCTACTATATTCACCACTTTATTCTGTTCCTCAGATTTTTTTCTCCTTCTCTTTTCCTTTTTTCCATATATGAATTCCAAGTGGGACACACTCTCTCATTTGTTTTTGTAGGGAAATACAACAGAGTGTTCTGTAGCTAATGGCTGCAGACTGTCCACATGTCTCAGGACCACACGAATAGAATCCCCTCCTCCTCCGGTTCACAACGTCCCCTCCCCCCGGGTCCCACTGCTTCCCCAGCGTACACGGCTTTCCCGGGGCACACAGCCCCCTGGGGAACACGGCTCACCTGGGGCACACGGCTCACCCAGGGCACATGGGTCCCCCAGGACCCACCGCTCACGGAGGGTGGGCTGGGATGGCTGCAGGTGTGGAAGCCAGGCTGAGATGGCTGCGGGCGTGGAGACTGTGCTCCAAGGCATCCGGGGGGAGCAGAAGGTGTGGCTGAGGCCTGTCGTCGGTTCCCTCACTCCCACGGCGGGCAGGCTGGGACGGCTGCGGACGTGGAGGCCAGGCTCTGAAGCAGCCCACTCCCTGGGCCCCGGGCGGAGCGAGCTCTGCTCTCTGTGGGCTTCCCTCACTCACGGCTCCGGCAGTGGCTCCGGTGGCCCCATTTCCACTGGAGTTTTAAAATCCACATGGCGGCAGTGGCACCCCTCCTCGGGGGCTTGGTAGAGGCTCTGGCCCAGCGGGGGGGCGGGGATATATATATATATATATATATATATATATATATATATATAGAATCTCACAGCCCTGGCCAGTGTGGCTCAGTTGGTTGGAGCATTATTCCATATACCAAAAGATCATAGGTTCAATTCCTGGTTAGGTCACATATCCAGGTTTCGGGTTTAATCCCTAGTTGGGGTGCATATGAGAGGCAACCAATCCATGTTTCTCTCTCATCTCATTCCTTTCTTTCTCTCTCATTAATAAAAACATACCCTCAGGCGAGGATTAAAAAATAAAAGAATCTCACAGCCCCTGTGGACATTTTGTTTAGCGATTTACCTGTGGATAGCAACCGGGGTTGTTAAATAATATCCTATATAATAAAAGGCTAATATGTAAATCAACCAAACAGTGGGAGGACTGGTCACTATGACGCGCACTGACCACCAGAGGGCAGGCACTCAATGCAGGAGCTGCTCCCTGGTGGTCAGCGCGCTCCCACAGGGGCAGTGCCACTCAGGTAGAAGCTGGGCTCTTGGCTGACGAGTGCAGCGGTGGTGGTGGAAGCCTCTCCCACCTCTGCAGCAGTGCTAAGGATGTCCAACTGCTGGCTTAGAACCTTGGGGAGCAGGCCTAAGCAGTCAGTCGGACACCCCCCAAGGGCTCCAGGACTGTGAGAAGGCACAGGCCAGGCTGAGGGGGTCCCCTATATCCCTGAGCGCATGAATTTCATGCACTGGGCCTTTAGTTTTCAATAAAACCTGGGCAAAATTAGAGGCTGAGGTGGTCAGGGTTGAATTCAAAACTAAAGAAGTGACAGGACACAGCATCACAGCCATTTTAGTGGATTTGCATGGATTACAAAAGGAGCTTCCACTCTGCTCAGGCTGGAAGCTAGCCACCTAGCGGTGGAGTGGGGAAGAGGCAGATACGTTTGTAAGAGCCTAGGATTTAGACAGAGTTCCTACCTGAGAGCCTCCATTTTCTTGGCAGAGGTTGGAAGGTGGGACTGGAGAGGGGCAGGGTAGAGAGGTTGGGTGAGAAGGCACAGAGCAGAGGGACTCCTACAAGCTTTGCTGGGGAGCTGGGCGTGCCGGTTGGACACCTGGCTGAGGGGTACTACATGGTTTTCTTCTGCCACCCTCCCTGGGACTCCCACTGTCTTCAGTCTCTTTGTTTTTCTTGCTCTCTGAGCTGTTCAATTATGATTGGGACTAGAATTGGGAGACTTTGAAACCTCTGTGCAAAAGAGAGGATTTCCTGGAAAAGAGAGGAATCGGAGAACTTCTCCATGGAGCCACCTTCCAGAATGCCATGCTACCTCCCTGAGGAGTACAGCCTCTGCCTTGTGGCCACAGCCTGCACTAAGGGACAAAAGGACTGCCCAGGCTCTCATGCTGTGGGGACCCGGGCAGGCGGTGGGACAGCCCCCAGCCTGCTGTCTTCATCCGCCAAGGAGAGCTAATGGCAGGAGCTGTGACACAGGGCAGGGTGAGCCTAAATGAGAATGACGCCGGAAAAGCTTGTGGCACAGATGGTGGCCACCCTAAGGGTTCAGACTGTTAGCTGCTGGGCCACCAGCACAGGACCTGCTGTCCTCTGTGACCGGTCACGCTCTAGTCTCATGCACTGGAGTTGCCCCTGTCCACTTAATCTTAATTCCCTCCTAATGGCCCTGGTGGTGAGAAGATCTCAAGTGTCACGGGCTGGTGTGGCGAACGCCCCTCCCACCCGGTGTGCGTCTTCTGGGTGCGGCAGGCCCGATACAATTTCACGTATTATTTGGGCGCATTCACTGGGGTTATTCTGAAAGCATGGCTTTGTGAGGCTTCTGGGAGCCTGGCCGGGAATTATGTAACTGCTTCAGCTGGGTGCACTGAAGCCTGCAGGAAATGTGCTGGGAAAGCTGGTGAAATGGAGCTGCTCAGGTTCCCGGAGGAGAGAGAGGCAGGCTCTCTCCTCTCCAGAGACTTAAGAGAGTCTGACACACAGTTTCATTAGGACCCCTGTCTTCTTTGCCCAGCCTGCTCCGGCCACACGGGACGTTTCCTTTTCTGCCTCAGCGCCTTCGCCCGTGATGCTGTTTCTGAATGGAGTGATGTTCCTTCCAGTCTTACCTGGCTAAGTCTTACTCATGGTGTGGGTCTCAGCTTAAATGTCATTTCCTCATGGACCGGAGATCTTTGCTGCACTTCTAACCTGAATCAAACCATCCTTGTGCTTGGAACTTCTCACGGCAAAGACGGAAGCATGACGAGTTACACAGACCTTGTCAGAAAGGAGAGGGAATGCTGGCTCTTCAAGGGGGAGAGCTTTCTTTGGCACCGAGTTCCTCCGTGGGGCCTTCCTTAGGAATCATAAACTAATATGAATGGCAGATTGCCCTCGACATAAATCAGGTAATTAAGGGTGGACTAAGGGGACAGAAAGTTCCAGCAGGTCCCAGTCTCAAGGCCTCTGAGGGAGGAGTTGGCCAGGGAAGGCTCCACAGAGGAAGTAGTGAGGCCCTTCCCTTGTGGATGGGAAGGATCTGGAACAACTTGGAGAAAAGACAGCCTGGGCAGGACTTAATGATTATGGGAAAGAAAGTGTGAAAAAGTCCTAACATGTTGCTCAGCGCATAGTAGGTGCCTGGAATATCTTAGTTTTGATTTCTCTAGTTCCTAGAGGTTAGTGTTAGTCTCAATAACACACACTGCTGCTATGGTACCCAGTGTGGCCTTTAGGCTAATCCACAAATAATCACTGCCCCCCCCCCCACCCCGCCTCCCCGCCCCGGGCCCACTTCCTCTTGTTTTCAGTGTTTCCTCTAAACATCTGACTGCCTCACCCTCATTTCTCCCTATTATAGAAATGCAACAGAGGGATAGGCATTCCAATAAATGAAATAGTTTCTATTCTCCCAGAAACACAATATCCAAAGTTTTCTGCCCCACATACTTGGAAACATTTTCTTGTAAGCATTTCGTCTTTAGAGACATCTCTGGGGTACCATGTTGGGGCCAACCTCTTTAAACTCTGCAGCAGTGAGTGAGCCACATGTCTATAGAGCCCCCCATCCACACCAATAGTTCCCTTTCTGGGGAGCTCTAACCTGCACAGGGGTATTGGCAGGTGCCACCATTGCTGTGTCATGGGCAGCCACTTTCCTGAACCAAGGAATGAGGTTGATCCCCTGGCAAAGATAATATTAGAGAAAAAGTAACTCCTCAGATCCGTCCCACATTTCATGATGCTGATGCATCTTACCGCTGCCAGGGGTCTCCAGGTTCATGAGAGATGGACAGAGGGGGCCGCTGTACACTGCAAGAGCCGGTCATGGAGTGTGATCATCTCCCCACCAGGTAGTTGGTAAACTATACCACCAGGTAGGTGTCTTGGTCATTTCTTCTTCGTAGCTCATTGCCACATCACCAGAGGTTTCCTTTACCAGACTATCTTGCTGTATGCAGCACTAGGCAGGAGGATGCATGGTCCTTCAACAGCATCCCAAGGTAGTCAGCAAGGCCAAGGCCAGACAAACTAGCTGCTGGACACTAAGAGGTGGATAGTAACCTTCAAAGACGGGCACACACTGGGTAATCACAGCACCTGAATTCACCACAAAGCCAGGTGGGAAGCCAGCAGCAAAGAGAGCCAGCACCCCATGGATGGGCAAAGAGAGACAGGAACCCCCACACACTCAAAAACACTTAGCGACCTGCTGTCAGGTGGCCAATGGACTCAGTGCTGTTTCAGTAATCAGGACAGGGCTTCCTTTTCGCTTCAGGTTATGGTCGTAAATCTGTTTCCACATGAGCTCCAGGGCTCCTAGGAAGTCATGAGAGCATGCTCCACTGGGCAGCTGACGGACAGTGAGCTTCTCCGTCCTGGGCTGGTCACCCCACATGGCTCCAGCACAGCCTCTGCACCAACTCTGGCCTTTGGTAGGTGGATGCGTGGGAAGGAGAACTGGGGCTCCTGGGACCCAGCAGGCCCACCTGGATAACTCCTGAGCCTAGTTTAGTGGTCGGCAAACCGCGGCTCCTGAGACACATGCGACTCTTTGGCCCCTTGAGTGCGGCTCTTCCACAAAAAACCATGGCCTGGGCAAGTCTATTTTGAAGAAGTGGCGTTAGAAGTTTAAGTTTTAAAAAATTGGCTCTCAAAAGAAATTTCAGTCGTTGTACTGTTGATATTTGGCTCTGTTGACTAATGAGTTTGCCGACCACTGTCCCTAGTGCATCACCACCGGTAGCTGGTAGTGGTAGCTCCTCTTGTGGCCACAACACCACCTCTGGTTGGTGGCCCGGCTGTTGGCCACTTCTGCCTCCTGGCTGCAGACGAGAGGGCGGAAAGTGTGCGGGGCGCAGGGGCCTTACAAGGTTCCGGCGTTGCGTGGGGACAGCGGGCCTGGAACACCGCGTCACAAAGACCTCCCCTACCAAGGGCCCTCCGCACCCGCGACGCCCAGTGCGCTCTGACATCCTGCTCATCGTGGCCTCACCACGGCTTCTCCACCTCCTCTCTGTCCACTCAGACACTGACCACCGCTGGCCAGCAGGGCAGGGATTAGGGGTGCCAGGTGAGGGCCTGAGGGCGCTTGGAGGGTGAGCGGAGGGTGGGGGGCTGCTGAATTGTGGGCCGTGGGTGCAGTTCCGCCCTGGGACACTGGCTTCCCCCCGGCCAGCATCTGACCTTAGCCACCGGGTTATCATCAGCGATGCTGAAAGGGCAGCAGAAACCCTGGCTTCGCGCGCGTGGGAGGAAGTGGGGAAGTGGCAACAGAGAAAGAGAGAGAGACGAGGAGCTGGACAAGTTCATTTCAAAGTCTGTTCCAAAAACATCTGACTTCGTTTCTTTACATTGTCAAGAAGGCTTTTAAAGCCCAGCTGCCTCTTATTAATCCTGTTTGGGCTGCTCCCCTTCCCGCCAGCCTTGCTCTCGGCGGTGCCAGCATAAACGGCCTGGTGGAAGCGGAGGGCACGCCGAGTGACGTCAGCGCCGGGGTCTGGCCTTCAGATCTCAGCCCAAGCAGCTGAGAACACAGCGCCCTGGTCCCTTTCCAGGGAGGATGTAAAATACTCCACCGACTGCCCTAGAATGCTCGCAAGGCTTGGGGGGACCCGCGGAATGGAAGGGAGGGCACAGGGTGCCTTCTCTGGATGGCCTTTGGGATACCCTATAGACCCCAGGCTTACAAATAGCTCTCAGCATGAGACAGGAAAAGGAGCACGGGTCTTGGGGATCACAGAGCCTGAGGTTTGAACGCAGACACTCACGGTTGTGTGATTCTGGGCTGGCTAACTAGTCTCCCAACAATGTTTCCGCAAGAGTATGATGTGAATGATCATATCAGTATCCACCTAAGAGGGTTGTTGGAGTACAATACGTTTCTTTATGTAAAGAACCCAGCACAAACAGGGTCTGGTGCATAACAGAGGCTCAAAAATGTTTTCTCGCTGCTTCCCTCCACCCTTCTCTTTCTCCCTCTTTCTCTTCCTCTTTTCTTCCTCATCCCTCCCTCCTTTCCTTCTTCTCCTTCAGAGAAAGCTAACACCTGTCTGTGGGAGTGGGAGTGGGGTAGGGTGAAATCAATGAGGATCATGCCCTTTCTTGTTGTGCAAACCTTGAAAAGTTTTGGAATCAGAGGAACAGGGCACCTCTGGAAGGTGCGGTACTAGGAGGAGGCAGAAACCAGGAAGGCTGGTGGAAAGCTTGCACAAAGCACACAGGTGCTCATATTCATTCTCCAGGTCACCAGGCAGCACCCCTCTGCCTGCGGCTTCTCCCCTCCCCCGCCAAGATTGTGATGTATTCTGACCCTTGGCAACCTGCTGAGAGTGGGCACTTGGCACATTGAGCAGTGAGACATCTTAGCCCCTTTTCCCGCTGAGCTCTCTCAGTGTGGCAGCCAGGTGAGGGGCCTGGACACGGTGTTCTGGGAAAGTTGGTGCTCCAGGCAAAAGACCGTACAGAATGATGGATCCCCTTCAAACTCTGGTGGAGTTTGCCAGGCAGTTAGGCCTGTCCATGCATAAAGAACCTCTAATGAATGTCTAGTTCCTCACCATTAGGTCAGAAAAGAAGGGGTTAAGCCTCACTGAAGATTTGAGACAGGATTATGATGGTTAAGATGGAGACCCTGACAAATAAATGAATGGAAAGGCAAAGGCAATGTAGGGGACATAATAAAAATTTGAAGTACACTGATTAATGCCATCTAAGAGATAAGAGGAAATACATATATGAAATAAAAGCAGAGTGCTATATAAAGAAACATTCAGAGAATGGAAAGGGGCTTTCAGAAGTTAAAATATGATAGAGATTCCAGGTCTATAGGTAATGTTGAGAAGACCTCCCAGGGTGTTGAGCTAAAAGACAAAGTTAGGAAAAATAGAAAAAACAGGAAAAGTAGAGAATCAGTCCAATCCAGAAGGTCCAACATCTGATTCTTAGGAGCCCAGAAAGAAAGAAGAAAGAAGATAGAGGGAATTAATTATCAAAGAAAAGGGAAGCATATTCCTGAAGTCCTGGACTTCTAGTCTGCAAAGGACCAGTGAATGGCTAGCATAATCAATGAAGAACCGTTCTCATGCAAAGCACATTATTATGAAATATCAGGATCCTAAAGATAGAACTTCCCTAAAGCTACCAGGGAGGTATTCAGCAGGGTATATACCAAGGACTGGGAGTCAGAATGGCATAAGACTTCTTAATAACTTGGAGATGGTGTAGCAATGTCTTCAACATTCTGAGGGAAAATGATTGCCAACCTAGAGCATTGCTCCTTACAAAATGATCAATTAAGAGAAGTTCTCAAAAAAAAAAAGTGTCTTCCTTGCATCCCTTTTCAGAAAAACCATTGTAGGATGTTTTGCACCAAAATGCAAGTGTAAACCAAAAAAATAGGAATGCTTAGAATCCAGGAATTAGAGGCAATAAAATCTAGGGAAGTAGAGGAAATTGGTGGGATGATGGTGAAGGGAAGCAAAGGACAGCAGTTAGGTAATGGCCTGGAGAGAATCCTTCCATATGAAAGTGACAATGGAAGGATTATATGAGAAGATCATTTCAAATAGTAGATTTCCTATTGTTTTTTGGAAAGTGAGGGGCTGAATTAGAGATAGGTACACAGAAAGAGAGGTTGAAAAAAGAGAGTTAATTATGTAAAACAAAATGTGTACAAGAAAAGCATAGCCAAAGTACATTAAATGTATGAAAATATATATACATATTAACATAAGTATTGAATAATAATTTCACCACTAGCTACATGTAAAACTATATGGGGAAGGTAGTGGGAGGGGAAAGGGCTGTTTGTATGGCTGGTGGGGGATAGTGAGGGGCTGGTAAAGAGAACTGAACATTCATCTTTCATGGTAGGAAGATAAAAGATAATCTCAAAATTTAAAAATTTAAAATAGAGTATACATAGGCTATTTAGGAAAAAATGGGGTTTACAGAAAAATATTTTAAAAATGATTAAGCTTTAAAGCATTGTTTGACTTTAAAAGCTATGCTTATGCATTACTTTGATTAAAAAATGGGAAATGAGGAATGTTTATTGCACAACTAGGCTGTGAAGACCATCAACTGGAAGTGGAGTCTTGAGTCATTGAGACTTTTTTTTTTTTTTTTTTTAAGATGAGAAAGGCTCAGGTGCATTTAGAAGCTATATTCTACAGAGAAGATAGATGAACAATGCAGAAAAAAATAAAAGAGAGAATTAATGCTGCAGGCATACGATTTAAAGCAGAGGTAGGTAGATTGACTTTATTTATTTATTTAATTGATTTTTTTACAGAGAGGGAGAGAGATAGACAGAAACATTGATCAGCTGCCTCCTGCACAACCCCCACTGGGGCTATGCCCGCAACCAAGGTACATGCCCTCGACTGGAATCGAACCCAGGACCCCTCAGTCCGCAGGCCAACACTCTATCCACTGAGCAAAACTGGTTTCGGCTAGATTGACTTTAAATGAAAAGTTCAGGGAAGGAAGGTTAGGTATAGGCACAGACACATTTGGGTAATGGAGAAAGCTCCCACTCAAGGACATCGATTTTCTTTGTAAAATAAGAGGCATAATGTTGTCAGAGGGAAGATGTTGTTATGGAGTTGGTTTGAGGAGAGTGTTAAAGTTAGGGTTAGTGTTAGTATTAAAAAAATGTTGGGATCATTATTACCAAGATGATGGGCACTGGAGCAGGTATCAGCGAGAATGGAAACTATGCATTTGGCAAATCTTTCCAGTTGTGAATTTTCTCTAGTAATCTTTGCAAACCTGGGGAACATGGCTGGTTGGGATATTGGGGTTTGCTAGATGAGCATTGAACAACGATAGGACAAAGAAGCTGAGGGTTGTGGTGAGAGGGGGTTGACATTCTGCTGCACAGGGTCTAGACTGGACAAGGCGGGAGGTGATGTGGAGAAGTATGAACAGACTTGGAGAAAAAGCTTCAAGAGCCTGGGGCACTGTGTGAAGCTGGGGAGTAGAGTAGGAAGAGCAAGCAAGGGAGCTTCAAAGAAAAGGTGTTTTCACTGGAGGTGGGTTCTAGAGTCTTAAGATGCTAACATTTTGGCAGTTCCCATGTGGACAGTTGACCTGGGGGCAATAAGGCCAGGATTCTGAACAGGCTGTCCCCCAGGATCAGAGCAGGATCCTTAAGGTGGAGATAGCCAGTTTCAAAGTCAGATGAGTGTCCTGAGAATTGCTAGGCAGTGAGGACATGAGTGCTATGAAGAGAGGCAGAAAGAGGTAGAACCAGATAGCATGAGAATCCAAAGGGAGGATCAAAACTAATAATGAAAAGCTGGACAAATCTAGAATATGGGACATGGAAATATGTGCACTCCATGTTCTAGAGGGCGAGGAAGAAAACAGTATCCTGATAAGGGTATCAATGAGACAAGTTGGTGGAAGGAGCACCTTTCAAAGATGTAGATGGGGTTTCCAGGGGTGTAGTATTGGGAGGGAGATTAGCAGGAAGCAGATGAGTCGACTTCCAAAGGAGGATACACTGTGGGTGGGGGTCTAGGATGGATGATAGCCATGGAACCATCTGGTTTTAAGAGTTTGATTTAAAAACTCTGATGCAGAAATGTTTTCTTTTATTGGAAGAGAAACAGATCTCCAGATGAGGTGGGGAGAAGGGTAAAGTGTAAAGCATTGCCTAAATCTGGCCCCAAGGAACTCCCAGAATGGAAGATAAGCAAACACATTCTACAGATGCCAGAGAGGAGGGAGATTCTGTGCTGCTGAGCTGGCTGGAACCCAACCAGTCCTCTCAGTTTAATACTTTTTAAATAGCTAACTCAGAGCTAGCAGCTTCTGATCGGCATGACTAAGCTCAGCTTACTCAAGGACAGGGTGTTTCTAAGAGTCTTGTCTTTCTCCTGGACTAAGATCAGGGTGGGAATCTTAAGATGATATTTTCTTGAGGCAGGATTCTAGTCAAATGAAGTTTGTCATCTTCTGGAACTGTTCCACATGGAGTCTCTTAAATTTACTGACTCCCAACATTTAGTATCTTCCAGAGTTTACTTCACAGCATCCCACCTTTTCCCCACCCCATTCCCTGCCTCCTGAGCCCTGCTGGAGCTAATCATACAATTGGGTGCATTCACAACCTACAAATTCACAAGGGCTTGCTTCCTATGTTATCAAGAAAAACTAAGGCCAAAAGACATGACTTTCTTGTAAACTTTTCCAACTTTTCCTAAGCTATACTTAGCTTGCTATTTTCTGCAGTCTTAGAGCTTACTTGTGCTTCACGTTCAGGTTCAGCAGCTTTGCCAGTGGCGTTATCTGTCACAGCTGGCACTGCTGTCTTAATCACCCCCCCCCCCCCCCCAATTCTCCCAAGCTTGGTTACTGTCTTCAGTCTTTCTATCTCAACAGTTCATTCCTTCCAGTCCATAAACATAGTTAATTCTCATTCTAAAAACACCAAGGTCCCCAAAATTCTCCCTTGATCTCTGCCGTCCGTGCCGACCCCCTCTCACCCCCCCGCCCTTAGCCACTTCCCTCTTCTGAAGATGGTCACTGACATTGCTTTTGATGGCAACCATGTCTTCCTAATGGCTGTGTCCAAACCATTTTTGTGTATGTTCTGAATTTTCTTTAGCTTTCTTCTGAATCTAACAGTATCGATGACTCTTCCTTTGTTAAAGTATGGTGCTTTTGGCTTCCAGAACTCTACAATCTCCTGATTTTTCTTATCCCTCTACAATCATATAGAAACTGTCTTCTTCAGGAGCACCTCTTCTTTCCACCTTGTCAGTGTTTGTGTTTCCTTGGGTCCTGTCCTCTGCCCACTGCCTTTGTTCCAGGAAGAGCTCATCCAGACCCAGGACTTCAGTGACCACCTAGATGCAGGCAACTTCCAGGTCTCTTTAGGGAGCACCAACTGTACATATTCCACTTCACCTCTAGTTGTGTTCCCACAGACATCCCAACTCAACCTCTTCAACACTTGATTCATCTACATAAACCAGCTTTATCCCCAGGAACTTGAGGGCCACGTGTGTCCCTCTCTCACATACATCTATACAATCCCCAAGACCAGACAAGTTTTCTTTCTAATTAATTTTTGAATTTGTTCCCTCATCTTCATTCCTGTTAAGGACAACCTAATTGTTAACTTTCAAAATTTTTATTGTAACAATTTCTTGATTTCTCTCTCCCCGTTCACACATCTGCCATGGTGATGTCTTTAAAACACTAATAGTTCCACATTGTCTACAGGAAAAAGTCCAAGCTTCTCAACACAGAATGCAAAGCTCAGCCCAAACTAGCCTCTCCAGCCCTTTCTGCCTCAGCAGCCCTTCCTTCCTTCCCACCTGCCACACAGTTATGCTCTAACAATACCAGCTAGCTCAGCATTCTCAGCCCATGCTGGGCTTTTACTTTTGCTTACATTGTCCACTCTGTGAAGATGGTCCCTTTCCCTCACCTGACCCTCCTTTGAATAATTCATACTCATCCTTTAAGATCCAGTTCAGGTGAACCTTCTCCAGGAAGCCCTCCTTGGGCCCTTAGGCTGCTTCTGCCAAGAGTCCTCCAGTGTCTGTATACATGAGACACTTGGTGTAATAAAAACAACAAAGACTTTCAAAGAAGACTCCCCTGGGGCCTTGGACAAGATACTTTCAACTTTGAGCCTCAGTTTTGGGGATGAAAATGTTATTTAATTCATGAGGATACTGGAAGGATTATCTTATATAATGTATTTATAGTGCCAGATATATATAGGAAATGGTAGATATTCTTATTATTTTATATCTACATTATTGTCTCTACCACAATATTTTATATAATCTGGGTGTAGGAGGGATCTCTTTTCATCCTTTTTAACTGTTATTAATGCATGAAGGATAACCTGGGAATCTAGTCTTACTGCCTCTCAGACACAGGACTTTTTTAAGCAGCTATCACTAATAAATGGTGACTTTGCCTTGTGGAGTGGTGGACATTGAGGGGTAAGAAACGGATGCCCCTCCAGCCTCGGCAGTTTCCATGTCTTCCTAGAGTTTTTTCAGTCTTCTTAAGAACAAACACTGTATCACAGAGGAAAAATAAGAAGTCTTTTATTAGGGGCTGTAGAACTATCAAAAGAACAGGACAAAGCAAACTGAATGGAGATTATATCTGTACCTAATTTGCGTGTTCCCTTGTCCATGCCCGGGAAGGGCGTTACAAATGGAAGACTTTGAAAAGAGGATGTCCAATGTGGCTGCTTCCTGTCTCCCAACCTATCATCTCCTCCATTGCCTTCTTAATGTCTCCTAAGCCTGTGCTCCCATGTCTTTTCACAGCCCCACCCTGCCCCACAGGAAGTGTGCCCTGCCCTCCTGTGCTTTACAGATTGGAGTGCCTCTTGCTTTGGCTGTATGCTGATGGAGTTGTCCCAATTTTTTTATTGCTACCGCTGGTTGGAGTGAAGATGGGTTCTAATTCTCCAAATATGGGTGGAAGTGTGTGCTCAAGTTTCAGTGTGATCTCCCCACCAATTTAAACTAAAACCAAGCTCACCTTGCCAAGGTAAGCAACACAATTAAGGCTTATTTGAGGAAAGTCTATTCCTTCTTCAGTATCTTGCAAAACCAATAAAATCTACCATTAGTTTGTGAAGCAGCATTCTACTATGGTAGTTACAAATGTCCTCAAGCCTTGAACAGTTGGCAACAGATTTTAAAAAAATATTTTATTGATTTTTTTACAGAGAGGAAGGAAGAGGGATAGAGAGTTAGAAACACTGATGAGAGAGAAACATCGATTCAGCTACCTCCTGCACACTCCCTACTGGGGATGTGCCTGTAACCAAGATACAAGCCCTTGACCGGAATTGAACCTGGGACCCTTCAGTCTTCAGGCTGATGCTCTATCCACTGAGCCAAATCAGACAGGGCTGGCAACAGATTTTATTAGATTTTTCTTAGTTTCAAAATGCAGTCTCTGTGAAATGAGGGAAGAGGGGATCCACTTAATGTTGACACATCCAGTGATCCTTTAATGTTTTACTGTGAGCTTTTTGAGAGCAGGGTCCCTATTTTATTTATCTTGATAGTCTCAGTCTCTCTCACAGTGCTGGCTGACCTCATAGAAGGCTTTCTATGATTACATGCCTGTGGACTGTGCCAAGGCACCCCAAAGTTTAATGAGAGTTCTCTAATCTTTTGTTTCTTTTGTCAGTAGTGTAAGTCAGGTTTAGAGCATAGATTCACATGGGTTCTCATCCAGCACAGGTCTCTCCTTCCTGAAGGTTCAGCTTCAGGATGTGTGGGGCTTTAGGATGATACTTCAGGCCTGTAGAACATTTCAAGTGTTTGAGGTCTTGCCATTTGCTTGCCAATGTGTTAGATGCTGGGATTACAGCAGGTGAGTGAGAGATAGCTCTCCTAGAATTTACAACTTTGCTCAAAATTCTTAATCTTTAGGCTATTGGCAGAGTCAGTTTTAATAAAAGGAGGAAAACATGGTGTGATTTTAGAGGAACTCTCTTGCTCCAGCCTGACATTTAGAATGGACTTTAGAATTGTATTATAATCACTTCAATCTCTTTTATGTACAGCCTGAGAGTAGTCTTCAATTTGGGAAGAGGGAAGACAATGAAGCTCTTTAGCTACTGTATTGGGAGAAAGGGGATGGTGCTAATGGGGGCAGGGACGGGATTTGGAGGCAGTGGTTGCAGTGACTGACCCGGAGGGGCTAGGCAATACTGTACAGAGTTTAACAGTCATTGAGGCTTCAGTTCTGCCACTCACAAGTGGGTTGATTTCTGGCAACACCCCTAAAATTTTCATAATATAACTTTAAAAATCTATAACATGGAAATTGTAACATTCCATTTGTAAGAGTTATTGTTTATTTCTTCCTCACCTCTACAATTTGCCTAGATCTGTATGACTTGTGGGTAAAGGTATTATTCTCTGCAAATACTCTTGGATTAAGGTATAGGAAACCATTATTGACCAAAAGCATATTGGTAGCAGTTAAACAAACAAACAAACAAACAAACAAACAAACACAAAATACCTATCACCTTGGAAAATAGGGCCAAACTCCAGGAAATGCATTACCTGCTAGATATGTTGAGAAAAGAGGATAGTTGTTTTATTTTATTTTATTTTTTTAAATAGAAATAAACCTGAGTTTGTTCTGCAGTGAGGAGAGGACTTAAGGAGGGAAGGAGGACTCTGCACATGGGATGAGGGGATCCTAAAGTTTGGGATGGGCATTTGAAGCTTGCTGTCATGCCTCTTTCATAGTTTGGAAGGCTCAGTGCTCTATCTATCTATCTATCTATCTAATCTATCAATAATCTATCTACCTATTTACTATTGTCCATCTATTATCTCTAGATCTATTTTTAAAATCTTTTACATTGTTTGAGATCCTCATAAAAATAGAAGTGGCTTTTATGAGGATTTCTACTTCAATCAAAGACAGCATTTTTGCTAGAGAGATATGTAGAGATAGAGGTAGAGATAAGAATATATATATATATATATATATATATATATATATATATATAGAGAGAGAGAGAGAGAGAGAGAGGAAGGAACGGAGAGAAGTAGGAAGGGAGAGAGAGAAAGAAGAGGGGGAGAGACAGGGGAAGAAAAGAGAGGGGAGGGGATAAAAAGAAAAGAAAGGAAAGCTATAGTTCATGGTCACTGTTAGATCAAGAACAATATACTCTATCCTGGTCTGAGAGCAACTTTTGTTCACTCATAGGTGCCACATTTTAAGAAGGACATTGGTAAGTCTGAGAGTAACTAAGGCTTGAGAAGACAGTTAAATTGCTGAAGGAACCACGGATGTTTAAGTTGGAGAAAACCTAACAACCCACATGAAAGGTGTTTTCACACATCTGAGGCAGAGTCTTGGGGAGAAGAAGCAGGGCTTGTCCTCTGTGTGAAGGAACTCTTGGAAAGGAGGGAGTCAGTGTCTGCTGGTCAGAGTCTCCCCCTCCCCCCCTTAACTCAGGTGCAGGTCATGGAGGCCTGGCTGGTTAGGGGTGCTCCTGTCTATGGGGAGTTAGGCTAAATGACTCCAAAGCTCTCTTTTGAGTCTAGTTAACAACTAATTGCTTTGATGTAATGAGACTTAGACCAACCTGCTATTAAATACTACTTTAGAATCTTGTTATAAAAGGACTGGATATGCATTATGAAACCTTTCGGAAGTAACATTATAAAGATGTAGAAAAAATGAAATATATCATTGAATTTATCAATATTTCCATAAGTAGATTCTGGATTTCTTATTGTTTGTGGCAATAACTTCTTTCCCTCAAAATTATATATAAAAACTAGCATTTGTCTTTTTGTTATGCTTCATTTTTCACTTTACTTTCATTAAGATTGGAGGCATTGGTTCAAGGACCCGCCCCTCCACCCAATGGCTACTTGTTTGATTGCATATTAAATATTTATCTTCTGCCGAAACCGGTTTGGCTCAGTGGTAGCGCATCGGTCTGCGGACTGAAAGGTCCCGGGTTCGATTCCAGTCAAGGGCATGTACATTGGTTGCGGGCACATCCCCAGTAGGGGGTGTGCAAGAGGCAGCTGGTTGGTGTTTCTAGCTCTCTATCTCTCTCCCTTCCTCTCTGTAAGATATCAATAAAATATATTTAAAAAATCTTCTATAAAAAACACTCACCAAAACAAATCAGAAAACAACAAAACAACAACCAACCAACAAACCCAAAGCAAAAACAAACAAACAAAAAAAGGTAGAAAAAGTATTGCTCATTTCCTATCTGATGATAACAACTACTGATATTCTGACATATTTACTTGCAGTTTTTTTCTTCACATTTCAGGCCAAATAGAAAACCAAGTGAAATCGGTTTGTGTTCCTGCATTCTCTGAGGTTTCTGTGTCCTTCCTTTCTGCTCACCTTCCTTCACTCAGTTGCTTCATACTTCTTCCCATAGCCCTCTTCCAACCTGCTCTTGAGAAAGGATCACATTCCTTTTGTTATGTTACATCAGTGTCATTTCTACCAAAATATCTGCATTCTAACCCTTATTCTTGACTGAGAAAGAAGGGCTTTGTTCTCATTGAGGTCATTCCTCAAGCACCAGCAGCCAGTGGTAGAGGCAGTACTGAGAGATGCCAGGGTCGTCCCATGAGTCCTTCAAATGATGATAATTATCGCTCCTGGGTGCCATGCTCCATACCAGTCTTGACAAGTAAGCCATCATTTCTGCCAGTCAAGGTCCTTACTTACAAATAACAGAATATACTCCAGCTAGTTCAAGCAGAAAGGGATTTATTAAAGAATGCTATGTACCTTATGAAATCTCTGGGCTACCCAGCCAGAGAGGATGTTATACAACTGAGAACAATGCATCCAGGACAGCAGCTAGGAGCCACACCATGGAACTGTTCTAGAAAAAACACCACTGCTGCCACCACCCTCCACCTGGCACAAATCATAGTTGAGACTGGATCCAGAAGCTCCACTGTAGCTGTCCCAGAACCAAATACCTCAACCCCCACACTTGCCCCCAGATTTATCTGCTTGCACTCAGCCATTGCACAGGCAACCGCCTTCTACATCCAAGTTTTGGGTGGAGCTGACTGGTCACTTGCCTTAACTGTGCTACAAAGCAGTCTGGGAAGTGTGGTGTTTTTATTTTACTTTGGGAAGTTGTATTAGAATTCTCCAAAGAAACAGAGCTGATAGCATGAAAATCTATCTATCTATCTAATCTATCTATCTATCTATCTATCTATCTATCTATCTATCTATCTAATCTGTCATCTAGCTACCTAGCTACACAGAGTTGACCCTATACAATGGGGGGTGGGGTGGGGGGGTAAGGTGAGCCAACATCCTCCACAGCCAAAATCCACATATAACTACAGGCATTTCTCCACATATACAGATTCTTAACCTTGAAGTTTGTTTTTGAAAAATTCAGTTTTGAACTTATGGGTCAATTGAAAAAAATTCACCTATAAGTAGACCTGCACAGTTCAAACTGGAAGTATTCAAGGATTATATATATATATATATATATATATATATATATATATATAGAGAGAGAGAGAGAGAGAGAGAGAGAAGAATGGGGGATTTGTTGTATTCTGAAGAATTGGTTTATGCAATTGTGGAGATTGAGAAGTACCAGGGACCTTCTGTCTGTGAGCTGGAGACTCAGGAAAGCCATTGTAGCAGTTCAGTCCAAGCTTAATGGCCTGAGCACAGGAGGCCTGATGGCATATGGAGAGGCAAATAGTCAATTCTTTCTCCTTGCACCTTTTTGTGTATTTGGACCCTCATCAGAATGGATGAGGCCCAGCTACATGTAGAGGGGACAGTCTGGTTTAGTCAGTCTAATCTCTTCCGGGAAAACCTCACAGAAGTACCTGGAAATTATGTTTAACCAGTTATCTGGGCACCTCTGACTTGGTTGCATTGAGACATAAAATTAACCATCACAAGAGAGATTCGGAGCTGGGAGTAAGAACATGCAGGGAGGGCATCCCTTGGTTTATAGAGGTCATGCTGATGAGTTTTAGGGATCAAGTACTAGGCTCAGAAACCAGAGTCTGAGGCTTTGATGTACCTCCTCGTGTCAGCCTGTGATCTTGGACTTGAGGCAGGATGGTTTCTGCTTTAGTGCCAAGTACCCACTAGTCCATAAAATGGAGCTCCAAGCAGCTGGCTTAGGGGGGTAATGTTTTAACATACATGCCATAGTTTTCAGTTGAACTTTGTGCCTATTACATAATTGTGGTTTTCCCCCCAGAAAATCTGATTTAAATTTATTTTTTAAATTGAGGTATCATTGATTTATAACATTATGTAAGCTTCATGTTTGCAACATTATACTTCAACATCTTGTATGTACTACTTTGTGCTCACCACTGAAAGCCTAGTTTTTGTCTCCTTTTGTTTGAAATGATTATTTTAGGCACTCTCCAAAGGCAGATCTGTTGGTTAATTTCATAGCTCTCTAGTAAACAAGTCTAGGTTTTCCATGATAAAACCCAATTTTTCTAGGGCACCCACACATTTTCTCTATGCCCCTCTTAATATTTAACACGGCAAATAGTATTTTTTAAAAAATAAGTAAACTGTGATTTTTTAGGGCTCATTAAAAAAGACAAGCTTCAACTCAGAGTTAATTTGAGATGGAATTAAAATCTCATCTTCACAATTTTACAGTGAGGAATTGCAGCGTTCCTCTGGCAGGTGGCTGGACTCAGGGCGGAGAAAAGAGCTGCTTCCTTCATGGTTAATTTAGATGATGTGGGTGCCCTGCTTTTCTATTATGGCCTCTAAATTAAACACATCTGCCTAGATCCTGTAAGGTTTTTTAAAAGTGGCAAATTTAAGAGTCCACAACAGGTGATACTTTAAAATGTTTTAAAAAATTGTTTAATTTTTAAAATTCCAGTTTTATTGAAGTATGATTGGCAAATAAAATTGTAAGATAGTTAAAGTGGTGATTTGGTATACATACACATTGCAAAAGGATTCTTCCTATCTAGTTAATTAACACATCCATCACCTCATCTATCTTCCTCCCTTTATTTTTTTTTTGTGTGAGAACATTTAATTCTATTCTCTTAGCAAGTTTGAATCATACAATACATGGTATAACTTAGTCACCATGTTTTGCATTAGATCCATGTTTAAGGTGAGAAAGAGAGAGAGAAACATGGATGTGAGAAAGAAACATTGATTGGCTGCCTCCACATGAACCCCAATCGGGGCATCTAGCCCACAACCTTGGACATGTGCCCTAAATGAGAATGAACCAGTTGTTGCATTGGACAATGCTTAACTAACTGAGTCACACAGGCCAGGGCTAGCTCCATCTTTTAAAATAAGATGACCTTTTTATCTTACAGCTGAAAGTTTGTACCCTTTGCCAACTTCTGTTTCCTCCACCCTGGGTGACCATGTTTCTACTGTTTTATTTTATTTTTTTTAGATTCCAAAAATAAGTAATGCCATGCAGTATTTGTTTTCCTTTGACTAATTTCACTTAGCATAATGCCTTTCAGATGGCTGAATAATGCTCCATTATCACATTTTCTTTCTTCACTCACCTGTTGTGGACACTTAGGTTGTTTCTATGTCTTGTCTATTTTGAATAATGCAATGAACATGGGTGTGCAGATATCTCTTCGGTATCTTGTTTTCATTTCCTTTGGCTATCTATCCAGAAGTGGGATTGATGGATCTTATGGTATAGTTCTATTTTTTTTTTATTTCTGAGGAATATCCATACTGTTTTTCATAGTGGCTGCTCCAGGTTATATTCCCACCAGCAGTGAATGAGGATTCCTGTTTCTCCACACCCTTCCCGACATTTGTTTTCTCTGGTCTTTTTTAAAAAAATATATCTTACTGATTTTTTACAGAGAGGAAGAGAGGGGGATAGAGAGTTAGAAACATCAATGAGAGAGAATCATTTATCAGCTGCCTCCTGCACACCCCTCACTGGGGATGTGCCCACAACCAAGGTACATTCCCTTAACTGGAATGGAATCTGGGACCCTTCAGTCTGCAGGCCGACGCTCCATCCACTGAGCCAAACCAGTTTCGGCTCTCTGGTCTTTTGTTTTTAAAATATATATTTTATTGATATTTTACAGAGAGGAACGGAGAGAGATAGAGAGCTAGAAACGTCGATGAGAGAGAAACATCAACCAGCTGCCTCCTGCACACCCCACACTTGGGATGTGCCCGCAACCAATGTACATGCCCTTGACTGGAATCGAACCCGGGACCTTTTAGCCCGCAGGCTGACGTTCTATCCACTGAGCCAAACTGGTTTCGGCTCTCTGGTCTTTTTTTTTTTTATTAAATATTTTACAGAGAGGAAGGGAGATAGAGAGCTAGAAACATCGATGAGAGAAACATCGACCAGTTGCCTCTTGCACACCCCCTACTAGGGTTGTGCCCGCAACCAATGTACATGCCCTTGACCGGAATCGAACCTGAGACCTTTCAGTCCGCAGGCTGACGTTCTATCCACTGAGCCAAACTGGTTTCGGCTCTCTGGTCTTTTTGATGGTAGTAACCATTCTAACAATGTATGAGGTGATATATCATTGTGATTTTGATTGTATTTTTCTGATTGGTGGTACATCTTTAGATGTTCCTATTGGCCATTTATACATCTTCTTTGAAAAAAATCTCTCTTCAGTTCCTTTGCCTGTTTTCAAATGGGATTGTTTGTATTTTTGCTATTGAGTTGTATGAAGAATCACTTTTCAATATGCAGTAAGGCCAAAATTGACACCTCTTTAATCATAATCACGGATACAAGCGGACCCATGCCTGGGTCACTGTTTACTAACATTATACAAGTTAGTTCCTGTTTATCTTAAGGCACAAACTATCCATGTTTATGATTCTGGGTTCCTTCAAGGCCTTTTCCCTATTTCCTCTCCCTCCCCTCTCTCCCTTCCCATCTATCAAAACCCCCAAGACAAAAACCCTAGAAATATAGAAACTATGTCCCACCCCCAACATACAAAAGAAGCCCCCACATATAAGTTTGAATTTTCTTTCTAAAATGATTGCCATGTTGAGTGTCTGATAAATGCTAGGCTTTGAAGGTTTATATAAAGGATGAAAGTAAGGAGCCTGAAATATGGAGTATTCCATGGCCCACCCCCACATCTTACTTGGTGACTCGGACTGGGACTGACATGGAAGGGTTAATGAGCTGTGACAAAGTTTCTCTGGATTGGACACACTGCTTCCTGCAGCTTTGGCATTGGTCCTTTGCAAGGGTCACAACTGGGGTGAGGGCACGGACAATGTGGAGGTGGCTGGAGGTGTTAGACACTCGTAGGTGCCGAGGCCAACACGCTGTGTTAGGTTTAATCACAGCAAAGTGGAGTTCCCAAGTCACCATCCCCGGTGGGCGTCCGGCCAGCTGAAGGTGAGATGTACTTTGGTCCGTTTCCCCAGATATTCTGGCACACCTGCGGCCAGTGTTCACTGGAGGTCTGTTTCTCTAGGCTTATGTTGCTATCCTGAGAAGGCTCCAAAAGTTGATTGATGAATCCTGGAAGACCCAGGTGAGACCATTTGAATTGGCTGTTTCTTCCGTGTTCTAAGGTGTTTGTGTGTCCATTGTTTCCTGTTGGATGTGGTACAGCAGAAATAGCCCCAGATGAAGAGTCTAGGACCTGGCTTTCTTACTAGGCATGTGACCTTGGTAATTGATATATATGCCAGATTATTATGATCTTTGAACACATAATAATCTGGCCACTCAGTGTATATCCTATATAATAAAAGGCTAATATTCAAATTGTCCCCTCAATCAGGAGTTCAACCAGCAGGCAGGCCGGCCAACTGCCCATGTCTCCTTCCTCTGGCTCAGGTTGGCTGAACCCCACCCATGCATGAATTCATGCATTGGGCCTCTAAAATATATATGACTGGCCAGATTATTATGTGTTCAGTCAGAGATCACAGTGTACACACACACACACACACACACACACACACACACACACATATATGTATTAATCTTCACTGGAGGATATTTTTTCCACTGATTTTTAGAGAGAATGAGAGGAAGGGAGGAAGGGAGGGAGGGGGAGAGAGAGTGGAGAGAGAGAAACATTGTGAGAGAGACACATCGTTTGGTTGCTTCCAGCATGCACCTTGACTGTGGCTGGGGATAAAACCTGCAATTCAGGTACCTGCCCTTGACTGGGAATGGAACCTGTAACCCTTTGGTGCACAGGCCAATGCTCTAACTACTGAGAAACACTGGCCAGAGCTCATTTCAATATTTAAAAATTATTCTTTTAAAAAAATATATTTTATTGATTTTTTACAGAGAGGAAGAGAGAGAGATAGAGATTTAGAAACATCGATGAGACAGAAACATTGATCAGTCACCTCCTGTACACCCCACACTGGGGATGTGCCCGCAACCAAGGTACATGCCCTTGACCGGAATCGAACCTGGGATCCCTGAGTCTGAAAGCCGACGCTCTATCCACTGAGCCAAACCAGCTTTGGCTCATCATTGACATTTCTATTTCTTTCTCCCTCTTCCTTCTTCTCTAAAATCAATAAAATATATTAAAAAAATAAAATAAAATACTACTGTGAGTTCTGCTACTACTATAGATAATGGTGTCTTTGGTGGTGAATCCTGAAGTACCTTGGAGCTCTGATGTTCTAGAAATTTCTAGGTAGGAGAGAGGAAGAAAAAGCTGTAAGAAGAACCTTCTTGACTAGTTGTGATCATGTGAGGTGTATAGTTATGAAGTAGGAAAGCTTGCCTCCAACACTGCAATGTGACTCTTCTCCCATTGGGTGCCTTCAACTGGTCAGCTTCCTTGTTCAAGTCATATGGATTGACATGTTCCATGTTCCATGTTCCAGGAACATCTACCTCTCCCTCCCTCACCCCCAAACCATGGACATTTACTTGTTTATCTGCCATGTACCGAGGGACTTCTTAAATCTTTTGTCTGAATGTACTCTGTGTAAACTAAAGTACATCCAGAAGGATGAGCAATTCATAAATTTTCCCTGGGGACAGGTTGTCTGCGCAGAGAACCCAAGCATTCAATATAAATGTGTTGAAATAAATGATGTGAGTGCAATTTGCCTTGTCAGTCAGAGCTAGTTTCTTCTGCCTGAATCACTGGGAAGATAGATATTTAAAGGAGACTGCCATGTTAGCTTATTAGCAAATCTATTCTTCATGGAGAATCTGGATAAAGAGAATAAAAAATTAATGAAAATGCAATGCTTATGACATACAAGCAAAAAATAAAAAAATGATGTCCCAGACCCATTTTGCTCTTTGGAAGCTTACTTTGATATGTATTAAATTCATTTTTTAATTTCTAAAGAAGTGCAGTGTTTCCCACAATGCAAACAAAAGAAGAAAAGCATGGAAAGAAGGGAGGCAAGAAGGATTCTGCCTCCCAGAAGTGGTGGTACCTCAGACATAGTTAATGAAATTCAAACAGAAGAATCCTATATAATAAGAGGATAACATGCAAATTGGTCAAACAGCAGAACAACCGATCACTATGATGAACACTGACCACCAGAGGGCAGATGCTCAATGCAGGAGCTGCCTACTGGTGGTCAGTGTGCTGGGGAGCACCGCATGCCTGGTGAGTGCAGCGGCCTCTCCAGTGAGTGTCTGGAGCCTCTCCCGTCTCTGTGGCAGTTGGACATCCCCCGAGGGCTCCTGGACTGCGAAAGGCTGCAGGCCTGGCTGAGGGACACCCCTTATTCCCCGACTCCTGCCCCCCAGGAGTGCACAAATGTCATGCACCAGGCCTCTAGTATAGTCATAAAATTATGTGAGAAAAATGACAACTTACTTTTTCTTCTTAAAAAACACTTAAAAAGACTCTGTGTTAAAATAGCACTAACTGTACTTGCAGGCAATGCTTTACTGACACTGGTATTTAAACACCATGTTATGAAGCAGCTTTTAAAAAAATAAGTGTTCAGCAGCTAACTGAACGCTTACCATGTTTTAGGCACCATGCCAAGCATTTTATATGCATTGTCACATTTAATCCCCCCAGCCTATCTTTATGGCAAGTACTGTTATTTTTTATTTTTATTATTTTTAAATATATAGTTTTTTGATTACTAGAGGCCTGGTGCATAAAATGTATGCACTAGGGGGAGCAGTCCCTCACCTTGCCTGTGCCCTCTCACAGTCCGGGAGCCCCACAATTGATTGCACCAAAGAGGTAGGCCCTTCCACCCAGCCAGGGCTCCACGATGGATCTACCCTACAGAGGGAGGCCCAGGCTATCCACTGCTGTTAGCCGGGTAGTCTGGGCCTACCTCTTTGGGGCGATCATGCAGCCCACCGACTGATCACTGGCCCCGCCAGCCGGTGGCCTGGGCCTCCCTCTACAGGATGATCATGGGGCGATGGCAGGGCCCCTGACCAATCACATTGCACTGGCCTTGGCTGGCCTGGCGCCAATGTGTGTCATAGCATGGTCGTCCAGAAGGTCATCCTGACTGTTGATTTGCATATTATACATTTATTATTATAGATATTGATTTCAGAGAGGAACGGAGAGGGAGAGAGAGATAGAAGCATCAATGATGAGAGAGAATCATTGATCAGCTGCCTCCTGCACACCCCTACTGGGGATCAAGCTTGCAACCTGGGCATGTGCCCTGACCAGGAATCCAATTGTAACCTCCTGGTTCATAAGTCAACACTCAACCACTAAGCCATGCCAGCCGGGTAGTACAGTTATTTTTATAGATCAGAAAATGGAGGCTCAGTGGGGCTTCTGGCTTATATATCTAGATAGCTGTAGAGCTAGAACTAGAATGTATATCTCTGTGATTTTAAAGACCGTGTTGCTAATCTGCAATCGCTATTGTTAATTGCACAGAAATTGGCACTTCCTCATCAAAGATCTTCTCTGATAGATTTTTTATAATCTGCTCACAAACTATAATCCACAGATCCACCAGATTACCTTCTCCTGGAAGCAAAGCTGCCCTCACCTTTAGGAAGGAATGGGAGGATCCGAGGTTTGAGAGGGCAACTGCAGAGACTCTGAGGGAGAGGATTGATTGAGAATTAGAAAAAAGAATTGCCTCCTGCTTATAAAGGGAATAAGTCCTGGAGACTTATGTACAGCATGGTGACTAAAGCAAATGGTACTGCATTGGTAATAAATTAGATCTTAAAAGCTCTCATCACAAACACACAATTTGTAACTGTGTGTGGTGATGGATGTTAACTAAGCTTATGATAATTAGTTTGCAAGGTGTACATACATCAAATCATTGTTATACACCTAAAATCAATGCAATGTTATAAAAAGGTATTGTCCACCACTCTTCTCGAGTTAGGAAGATAAGTGTACACATTCAGCAGTGGACTATTTTCAGCAAGTTAGCTCTTACTAGCAGTGTGACCTTGTCCAGGTCTTTGTAATGACTCTGGCCACCACCTGTGAACAGCCTGCTCCTACAGTTAACTACCCAGTATTGCAGTGTCTGCTTTTTGTAACAACCTCTCCCTCTTTCTCTTCCTCTCCCTTTGTATATCCCATAGAAGAAAAGGGGAAATAACAGTGCACAGGGAGTCTAGTAATAAGCACGTACTTCCTGCCATTTTATTTTTTTCAAGTGTAGATTTATTGGTGCCTTTTAAAAAGAAAAGTCAAACATTTCTGAATTCCTTTTCAGGTTAGGAATTGATGGAAATATTTTGGATATTATGCATAACTAGTTGAATTCCTTTAGCATTCCTTAGCAATCAAAAAGTTTTATAGACATCTCAGGAAGTTATTTGGGAAGGTATTTCCTTATATGTATGACATGGAGCAGAAATTGGAACTAAGCTTAAGTAAGAATGTTTTAAAATTGAGATTCAAGCTAGTATCATGACATATGGTTTGCGCATAAACAAGTGATACACTTTTGAGGCATTCCGCTCTTTTTTAAAGTAAGTGGCTTAACAGCATCTGTTTTGTTTAAAAATTTAAAATTATAAATTAAAAAAATTTAGTCAAACAAACTGAGAAGTGCAAAAAGCATAAAGGGGCAGAAATTAAAGACCTTAAGTCCTACCTCAGAGAGGTAATCCCTGTTAACATTTCCTCCTAATCTTTTTTTTCTTCTCTATTCATGCTTTAGGTAGTTGCTATGATACAGGGGAGGCTTAGTTATGATAGGATAGCAAGCATCTCCAAATTTCTATCTTGTAAAACCTTAAAGTCATGAGAGAGAATAATTGATCAGAGATAATTATTGAACCCAGATTGGAAGTTGCACTTCTCCAAGATAAACATCCCCACGGAACTAATAACTGGATCTCATTGAGGTCTAAGATGAGAGTTTATTTTCGCTCCATGTCCATTGTAGATCTGCTGGAGACCCTGCACGCATGGGGTGTCTTTAGTCAGAGCGACCACTGCCTGGAACACTGCTGCTGACTATGGGTGGAAAGAGTTCTCCCAAGTGGCCATACTAGAGATTGAAGGCTCAAACAGGAAATATAACACATGCTTCTTCTCACAAATCAATGGCAGTAACCGATCACATGACCTTACCAACCACAGAGCACTGTCACATCATGTAAGTTTTAATATAATACAATTATTATTAATGATACTTTTAAAGCATAGTTCAGGTTGTATGAAACTCATTGGTCTATAGTTCAGACTTTCAACTAATTCCCATGGGATTGTCATGGGAATTCATTTGTGTTGGTCATATTAATTATACTTTATGTTCAAAATAATGTGTCTTCCCCCATCCCTCCCCACCCCCTACCACCTTCCACAGGCTGAGAGAACCACTAGCTTAATACTCTTGTACTCTAGTAACTTAATTTGACTGCTGAGTTTGGAAAGAGAAATTAGGTAACATAGCACAGGTTTTCTCTCTTTCCTTCTGAGAGGGCACTGTCCACAGGAAGTACAGTCTTTCTTCCCTCATGATATCAGGGCCATCAGCACTGGCCCCAAATGGGGTCCAGTTGGGGCGACCAGTTGTCCGCATTGCTCAGGCTGAGGGGGTTCCTCCAATGGGAGGCTTTCAATGCTAGAACCAGGAGAGTGCTTTTCCATGACCAGCTAGTCAAACCTGGATAATTCTGGGGTCCAGGACTAGGAAGCCTGTTGGTCCATGTATGTCACTGTCACGTTGATCTGTAATATCAGCCATAAAGCTGATCATTTAGAGTAGTGTTCTATCAAAGACAGGCTTTTGTCTCATTTCTCAGTTGGACCAGAAGCCGGGCCTGTGGGAGAGATGCTGCTCATGAACCTGTTCTACCTGAGTGCTGGGCCGGCCCTGTCCTCACCCGCCCTGACCCTGTAGCCTGACCATGGACTGACTTGGCAGCCCCGGCAAATAATGAACCCAGATCTGAAGTTGCACTTCTCCAAGATAAACATCCCCATGGGACTAATAAGCTTGATCTCATCGAGGTCTAAGATCAGAGTTTATTTATCTATTTGGCTTCTGTGGAGTAATTTTTGCAAAGCCCAGCGATGTTTAGAGAACCAGACCCAGGGTGATTAAGGGAGGGTCAGATCAAAGTAGGGCCAGACGAGCAGGGGGAGAGAGACCATGAGTGAAGGAGGCTGAGAAGGAGGACAGTGCTGGGGCAGCTCCCTCACCCCGAGGAGGGCCAGGGGAGGGCAGGTCTGAGAGCCCTTTTGGATTCTTTGGTGTAGGGGGTAGCAGAGACAGTGACTGGCTTCACTTCAAACATGGAGAAGCCAGGGGAGCAACCAGTACGCCTAGAGATCGACTGACTCTGGCTTCTCAGACAGAAACATCGCCACATATGCTGCCTCCTTGTACTTTTCATACATTGCCAAATATTTCAGTTAAAGCTGCGATGAAAAGAAACACAATCTCCTTCAAACATTTAAGTAGCTTCCAAATGTTTCATTTGCATAAACTTTTCTGCTGTGCATATTTGCATATCTGTCATTTGCACAAAGATAGGGCTCTTAAATATTTTTAAGATCTATTGTGGCTGATACTCAGCTGCTTTTAATGTATTCATGCCGCGGTGACATGCACAATGTTTAACAACTGGCATAGCACAGGCCCTGGCCAGTCGGAACAAATACTAGGTTGCTAGGCTAATTCCCACACAGGCCGCCCTCAGCCCCATCCCTGAGCCTTGCTCGTGTCCCTTCTGGTTCTGCAGTGTCCTCTGAAATCCTTCAAGGTGAAGTCCATGTCCTTGTCCAAAAAACTGTGCCCTCATTGGTTCCTCTCTCCTTGAGTTCCTACAGCATCTACAATTTGAGGGATATATAAGCTTACCATGCCCTGTGTTGCTTTTCTCTCATGTCATGCATGTTGATCGATTCTACTGAATAACTCCGAAAGGTCAAGAACCAATCCCTAGCCTTCTCCTAAACCCCAGAGCACTGACATACAGCTGAACAAACACTGATCCTGCTGTTCATGCAGGTGTGGTCGCTTTTTAAGCCTGCCCTGTGTATATGTGAATTACCTTGTTAGTACCTCTCTGCAGGGTAAGTCCCAGATTCTCTGATACTTCTTAGAGTTCTTTGCAACTCTAAGCCTCCACACCTTTTCATTTCCCCCCCTGCTTTTTGCATAGTATTTCTTAAATAATGATATTCTGGGGAGCTTGTTATAAACACAGACTTCTGGGCCTGCCTTCAGAGGTATCTGCCTTTTAAAGGGGCTTCTGAGATTATTCTGATGCAGCTCACCTGGCTTTCTCAGTTTCTAAAGACTCATTATACTGTAACTAGTGGCCCAGTGCATGAATTTGTGCACATTGAAATTAATTAGAAGAAATATTTTAATATTGCAAATCGCCCTTTCTCTATAATAGAAGTGTCAGAGAAGAAAGAAAATTAGTAAAATGTACATGAAAATAATATATAAATTGATTAATAAAAACAATAACATGCTATAATGACGAATATTTTCTAAGACATTTTTACTGTCAGAATCTTTGTTTATCATTAATTTTTTAAAAATATTCGGAGGTGTTCTGGAAACTTTATATCATTTGGACAAACTTTGCCTTTGTTACAACATCAAGTAGATTTTCCATCAGATGGTTTTTCATCAAATACATTTAGGGATAGGCAAGATTGACATGTAACAGTCATTCCACCACGACTGTGTTTGAAAATTGCATCCTCATTTACCTCATTTTTGCTATGAAGGCATTTTCCACTGGTATTGGTAGTACTTGTCAATGACTGTTCTTCAGACATATTCTGTTGACAATTTCAGCTTCAGAATGTCAACAAAAATGTGATATCATTACCTGGTGCCTACAGCCACTGTTTGCAGCCGGGGCTTGGCTGTGGGCCGCATTTTGCAAATGGCAGCATCAGCTGCGATTTGGTGGGCTGTAATTCTGGGGTGATTGTGGGGCCAGTGTCCCATTTGTGGGGAGATGAGTGTTGCTTTGTCAGCGCCAGGTGCGTGGTGTGTTTCTCAGTGCAGGCCACCACTGCCCTGATGTTGAGCATCTACCTCCTGGTGGTCAGTGCATGTCATAGAGACTGGTTGGAAGGTGGGAAGGACACTTAGCATATTAGCCTTTTATACACTGAGTGGACAGATTATTATGATCTCTGAATGCATAATAATCTGGCCACTCAGTGTATATCCTATATAATAAAAGGTCAATATGCACATTGTCCCCTCAACCAGGAGTTTGACCAGCAGGCAGGCTGGCCAACTGCCCATGTTCCCCTTCCTCTGGCCAGGTTGGCTGGATCCCACCCATGCATGAATTCATGCATTGGCCCTCAAATATATATATATATATATATATATGTCAGAGAAGAAAAAAATTAGTAAAATGTACACGAAAATAATATATAAATTGCATATTAGTTTTTTATACACTGAGTGGCCAGATTATTATGCTTTCAGAGATCACAATAATCTGGCCAATCAGTGTATACCAGTATATAGATGTGACTGTTTACCTCCTTCTTCTCCCCCACCTTTCATTTTAAAAGTTGCTGTCCTAAGGGTGGGCCCTTATTATAATTGTTTGGCATTTTGAGACCAAAACTTCAACATCCTCTGGTCCATCATGCTTTCCTTGCCTCCAATGCTATCATGCTGGCTTCAAGTAGATACAAGCCTTTCCAAAGGGAAGTGCAAGGTCGTGGGTCTCACTTTCTTGTCTACAGAAGAGGCCTGTGAGGCTTTATGGATTAAAAAAAAAAAAAGAAAGAAAAAAATTCAGTCCCTCTTTTTGGTGGGAAGGTGCAAATGAGGTGCTAATGATGCTGTCAGGAACACAAAAGGCAGGTCTTAGTTTTTCTCTTCCAGGCCAGTTTCATAATCAGTAACTTTCTGCTCAGATTCATTCTCCTTTAGGCAAAGACTGTCCTGGAGCTGGTGGTTTCTGTAACCACTGGCTTTTTAGAAGCAGGTTATAGGATCTTCCAGCAGTTTGTGGGGCTGGAGTAGCATAACTACGAGCACCAGCGAGCATGCACTCAGATGTGGAAAATGCCCATTGTGTCTTCCAAAGTGGGTCCCCAATAGGCCCGTGGAAGCTTTTTGGCCAGAGGCCTTTGCAGATAGGAAGCTAGAGGCAACTGTACTTCCATTGATAAGTAGTTAGCATGCCATTCATAGGTGGTTAGCTTTATACCAGTGCTCTGGGGTTAGGATAAGGGCTCGGATTGGTTATCAACCTTTTGTGTAACTGGGGAGAATCAATGGGCATGGAATGAGAGAAAAGCAACACAGGACAGTGTAAGCTTCTATCACTCAAAGGCCAGAGGAACCAATGAGGACTGGAGTGGCAAGGCAGCTTCTTGGAGAAGATGGACATGGATTCCACCTTGAAGGATTTGGGAGGGCACTGCAGAAAGGACACGAGTAAGCTCAGTGATAGGGTGGAGGGTGGCCTATGTGGGAATTAGCCTAGCAATAGCCAGGGCTCAGTCTGGGACCGGTGTGGTGGGGACAGGCTGAGAGGGCCCCTTGAAAGGCAGGCAGAGAAGCTAAAAACAAACAAAAACAAAACAAAACAGGAAATAGGGGGCAGTCAGTGTTTCTGAATGGGGGAAATGACATGTTTAAAGAAGTTTTTGTGGTTTTCTGGAAATGACTTTATAACCCAGGATTTTATTGTAGTTCAACAATTTAGCAACTATCTTGCTGATCTCTGAGGAGTTACAGTTTGACTCTGAGCTGCTTCTTCCACTTAGATTTTTTTTTCTGATTTATAAGGTGATGATGATGATTTTTTTGTAGCCCCCTATGTCTGGGCACCAGGCTTTGTGTTGGAGCAGGTTCCCAAGTTATTCCTTGGGTCTAGGGGTTAACCTTTCTTTTTTAAAAAAAATATATATTTTTATTGGTTTCAGATAGGAAGTGAGAGGGAGAGAGAAATTGAAACATCAATGATAAGAGAGAATCATTAATTAGCTGCCTCCTGCACGCCCCCCACTGGGGACTGAGCCATTAACCCAGGCATGTGCCCTTGATTGGATTCAAACCCATGACCCTTCAGTCCACAGGCCGATGCTCTATTCATTGAGCCAAACCAGCTAGGGTGGGGTTAACCTTTTACTTATTGGATCATGGGAAGTGTGGCTGACTCTGGGGGCAGGTTCAGGGAGAGGTCAGAGAAGTGTATGTTTTTTAAACCATTTGTAAAATATTTAAATATCTTTGTTGTTATTGGTTTATTATCCTTGTAAGGTTTATTATCCCAGTAATGAGCGGGACTCATTATGGAGGTAGAGAAACCAGAATTGAAGGAGTGGGGAGGGGACAGGGGAGATGGACCCAGCCAGGCTGCCGCCTGGAAATGGAGGATCAGCAACACGTGGCTGGCTGGGGGTCTTTTTAAGGGGAGGAACAGTAGAGGGTTGGACCCAGGGCAGAACAGGAAGGGGTGGGCTCCAGGACACTTTGGCACGCGCTGATTGGTGGTTCAATGTCTTGGGATGTCTCTGTGACAGATGCCAGTAATGTCATAACTCCACCCACCAGTTGGGAGGAGGGAGAACCTTAAAATCCTCACCTCAGGATATTTTTCCCATTGGTGCTCAGGCTGACTCACTAACCACTTAGAACACCTGCCTGGGCAAAATATCTTAACAGCTAGTGCCGCTACATCAGAGAGGACTGACTGGATATCAGCTTCTCACTCATATTTAGTTTTTGGTGGTAAGTTTTCTTCTTTACACAGTTGAAACTAGACAACAGAGAAACTAAATGCTATGTTCTACATCAAACAAACAAACAAGAAATAATGCTGTATTGGATTTTATCCCTTGGTTTATAGCATCTGTATTATGTTGGTAAAATATTTCCTGAATTTTAAGCCTTTTTCAGGAAGAGGTTGAATGGGAATGGAGGACATGAGCAGAGATGATGAGAAGGAGCCAGCATTTCATAGCATAACAAAATGTTCTCACCCACACTCAGTGCAAAGCTGGGGACCCCTGTCTGCTGGGAGCCAGTCCCTGGGGAGGGGTTTGTGCTAGTGAGGACCTCTTTCTCAGCACCTTATTGTGGAGTGATGAGTGAGTCAGAGACAAGGCCTGAAGGGAGAGCTGAGAGACTCCATTTCCAGCTCCAACTCTCCCAGGGACTAGGCCCATCTACCTTTCTGGGATCATTTCTTTGCTTCTGAAATGCAGACAACTATCCCTGCACTCCACTGGCTGTAGGATCTGATGAGATGGTGCCTGTGTGTCCCGTGAACATGAAAAGTTCATGCAAAAAGAAGCATTCAGTGTCTTTCCTCTAACTGGCATGGTAACTTTCTTTGTGCTGTCCAGATAACCATGGTGTCTCCCAAAGTGTGGTACGCGTATCCCCAGGGGTATGGGAAGAGTTTGGTTGGGGTACGCGCTGCACCGGAGTTTGGTGGGAATATGCACTGCACTGTGCTTAGCTGTGCCTAATTCTACGTTCTCATGAGTCAAGTCAATTTCATTTTTCTCATTGATCCAAATAAATGTTATTTATAATATAACTTTTATTTATATTTTATTATGAATAATTTTATTTTTAATTTATTATTATTTTGTGTATGTACATACATATATATTTTGATTATTATTAAAATACATCCTTTTTTTGACGAGGGATACTCAGCATTATGAAAATTATAGAAGGGGTACACATATGTCAAAAGTTTGGGAAACACTGGTCTAGATAATTAACTTTCAGTTATCAGAGTTGCCTTTTTTTTCTTAAGTGGGTCTTTCCTCCATGTAAGAGCAGCTGAAGTGGTGTCTGTGCACTCTATTGCTAGCTCTGTGACTGCTTCCTATGAGGTCAATGGACTTTGGCGGGGTAGGGCAGCTCTGAGGCCTGGGGTGGCTTTTTGGGCAGTTTCACCAGTCAGATCATGTGATCCAATGTGCCCTGGGGCCCGGAAAGCATGGGTATTTGGGAAAATAGACTATTAACCATGAAAGTCCTGAGCATTTGACCACTAACAATAAGCTTAACTTTCTTCTAGTAAAATGGTCCCTTACCACTTGGGTGATCCAGAAGGTGGGTTGGATGTTGACTGGGCCTTTCACCAGGGCTGAGTCATCAAGAAGTCAGAACATCCTTCTGTCCAAAGGCTAGATATGACCAGGGGTTTGGATTGTACTGACTTTAGTTTTCTTTGCTCTTCTAATTTCCAGGCAGCCCCATAAGAAACATGGCCTCTGTTTATGGAACTTGTGTGCAAACTTAGACTTTGGGGTCCTTGTGCACTCAGTAGAGGAAAGTCTGGTTGATGACATTGACCAAGGATCTATGTGAATGCCAAGATTGGGGACTAAAACATTCCTTTTCAAGTTCTAGTTGCAATATTCAGTGGCTATCAACATTAGGCATGCCTAGCTGGCCACGCAAAAGTTTATGAGCTATAAGATTCATATCTTAATGAAATGATAGTCTTTGTTCTTGATAATCCTCACCAGAGGATATTTTCCCCATTGCTTTAATTTTTAGAGAGAGTGGACGGGGAGAGACAGAGAGGGAAACAGTGTTGTGAGAGAGACACATCAGTTGGGTTGGTTGCCTCCTGCACATACCCTGACTGGGGCTGGGGGTGAAACTTATAACCTACGTACACACCCTTGACCAGAATCAAACCCACCACCCTTAGTCTTAGAGCTAACAGGCTAACTATTGAGAAAAATAAGCTAGGGTGAAAATGATAATCTTTGTCCATTCCCATACTTGTCCCCAAGGTTTGTCAGAAAGATTACGTAAAATATGGATGTTTGAGGCAGCACTTTTAAATCATAACGAGTGGCATAATGTAAGCTCTTATGATATAACAGGAATATTTGGGGAAAGGAGGAGCACTGACCCCTCAGATACTGCTATTGTGAAACTTGAGGGATATTGTCAGGGTCCCTAGGGTACCATGGGGTCAGGTTGGCTGTCCTTCAAACCTGTGGGAACCTGGGAGTTATTCATGTTGCCAGGCGGCTCACTCCTTCTTTTCTGTTCAGGCAGGCCTCATTGGTGTGCAAATGTTTCTGTAGGGGCCTGTGTGATGGGGTGGTGGTGCGAACACAGTGTAGATATAACCGGGTGAGTGAGCTGTTCCTTTTCCAGTCTAGAGATAGGTGATAGCTGAAAGCGTTTAAGGAAGGGGGGAGCTGGTCAGTGTGTTAAGGCCCACAGGGCATACTTGCCCTAATCCCATTTCCAGAGAAGGTAAAATTGCTTCGCTCCAAAGAGCTGGAAAAGAACTGTCCCCTGGGTTGCTTCAGAGTTATGTCTCAATTGGCATTTTGTTTTAGGCACTAGATTGGGCCAAAATAGACTCTACCAAGTCCCTTTTCCTTTGTGTGCTTGCAAGGATATGAAATCGATGTTTGGGCCTATTAACACTCATTCATCGTGGGCCATTGGCAAGAATTTTTATCCCAGACTGACTTCCTGCTTGGGGACGAGGCCTGTCCAAGGCAGTGGGCTTCACCCCTTGCTCTGCTCTTGTCTTGTTCTGTGACCTGGGTTCATCTCCATGTCCTTTCTGTTACCCTTATCTTCGGCTTTAAAAGATAATGTCCATTTAATTTTAAAAGCAAAAACCAAACAAAACCCCAAATCCACTAATCTTCCAAAACAGAAAAAAAAATGTGCCTTTTGAAAAGAGGAAATTGCTTTTTATTAGGTGTAAAGACCAACAAAAAAGCGCCCAACATCTCCAAAAGCCTGGGAGTTGCCATGAACCGCTGACCCTATTCTGCTAGGTTGGCAAACAGTCTCCCCAAGCCCGCCATCCAAGCAAAACATTGAGCCTGATTTGTGCCACAAACAGCCTTGCCTCACATCACACGGAGAGATGTTTCCGTATCCGCCCCGGGGTGCCGGCATAGTCTTGGTACGTGTCCTGTGTAAGGGACATTCACTGATAGATTCATAAAATAGGCAAGCATGGATCTTGAGGACTTTAGTGTCATTATATCATCTGAGAAATGAAGAAATTGCAGCTCAGAAAGGGAGTTGTGTGCCAAAGTCGTAAAGGGGCTGAAGGAAGAGCTGAGACTGGGACCTCATCGCTGACTCAGTATTCCATGTGCTCCTCTGCATTTCCCAGCGTTCAGATTGGGGCTAGATGACTAGGTCTGGCCAATGAATTCTCAGCAGAAATGAATAAATGTTGACGTGAAGCAAATGCATGTTGTGTTAAGTCACTGAGACTTTGGAGGCATTTCATTATGAAGGCATAACCTAACTTACTCAGATCTATACACAAACCAACTTTGCAAGGCGTCCCAGGAAAGCTGACTCTTTGAAGGTGGTGGAATATCTCACCTAAAGGGTGTTGTCTTTTATTGGCTGGGAGACAGTCTAGTACAGCAGTTTTACGACAAACTTTGCTTTCTGTAGGCATGAGGCCATGTCTCTCGGACCCACTACTAATTATCTGTGTGATTTGGGGGGCAATTTACTTAACCTCTTGTGCTTCAGTTCCTTATCTGTTAAGTGGGAAATTAATATTGACTCTACCATTGACTTGTTGGGTAGATTAGATAACATATGGAAAACCCATGCCTGGCGGGTATAGCTCGAGGTTGAGCATTGACCTATGAACCAGGTCATATCCATCTTGTGGGCTTGATCCCCAGTAGGGGGAGTACAAGAGGCAGCTGATCAATTATTCTCTTTCATCATTGATGTTTCTATTTCTCTCTCCCTCTCATTTCCTCTCTGAAATCAATAAAAAATATATATATTTTTAAAAAAGGCAATCCCTTTTCATAGTGCCAACTCTAGAGTAGGCATTTAACACACATTAGCTCGTGTTATTTACTGAACATGTGCATTCTGTAAAAGGCACTGGACTGGGCTTTTCAGATGCTTTTGGAATGCCTTGACCTGAATTCTTTTCATGAATCACCACTCAGCAGCCCAACAGCTAGATGCATATCACGTAAGACAAAACCCAGGCTACAGACGTGGAAAATATGGGCCCTCTGGGTCGGTAGCCCCAGGTTCTGACCTCCTTCTGTCACCTAAGTCTCTCAGATGGTGTTGGAGTATGTCTCACAGAGGAACCGATTTAATTTTAGAATGCATGAATATTTGTGTTTAGAAAAAGATTGACCTTTGAACTTGGGTTGTATAACAACCAATGTAAGTAGAAGTTTTCAAAATACACAAGGGCTATGGTTTGACATTAAGAAAAAAAAAAGTCTTAAAGGGAAAAATAATAAAATCTGGTCCCAAATAAATGGATCATATACTCTGGTTCTATCTCTATATATAGCTATTTATCAGAAATGTCTCTCTCTATATATATCTATTTATCAGAAAATACCAACTACTCTACTACTGTGAGGCTGGCATTGGTCTGGGAGTGGGAGCAGGAGTGCAAGTCTTTCTGTTTTTGGGTACCTTCCATGTCACTGGGAACAGCCTGCCTGCCACCTTCTAGCACTGCCCCTGAATGCCTCCTAGGAATCCTGACTTCTAACGTTAGTTATTTTC